>OX454420.1:11929781-14329781 GCA_949715475.1 Microchrysa polita
GCATTTTAAACCCTCTTTCATAACACTCGTGAGATGTGCAGAGTTTTTTGTTTTTCTAAATCCCACCGACAATGAAAAGAATAAATATATTGAGAAAGAAAACACAACTGGAAAATGGGAACCATACGAAATCCCCAATCACAAAATCCCCAAACGTAGAAAAATCCCCAAAATCAAAATACCCATATACAAAATCCCCATAATCATAATACCCATATACAAAATCCCCAATCATAAAATCCCCAAACTCCCGAAATATGATGGTAAATGGTAGATGGATGGTAGTAAAAAATGGTAGATGGTAAATGGTTGATAGATGAAAGACTGTAAATTGTTGATGGTTGATGGTAGATGGAAGGTGTTAAATGGTAGATGGTAAATGGCACTAGGAGCGACGTAAATCGATACTAACTTATTTTTTGATTAGCACAAACAAAATATTCGAGGCCATTGCATATATCGTTCTAAACATATTAGGTTTTCTTTAACATCGTCGCGACAAGTCCTCATCCAAACGAATATTCGCGGAAAACTTGGTTGGCTTACGATTGCACATTTAATCGCCTGCACATTATCTGCTGTTGTTATGTATTGCTTCAAAGAGTTTGCCGTTGATTAGCATATATATCAGTCCCCGACGGTGATTTTTGTATTGCATAGTAGGACTATTCAATTACAATAGTCTAAAGCACCAACCATTTATTATCTACCATTTACCATCTACTATTTGCTATTTACCACCCACCATTTGCAATTTACAATGTACCATTTACCATCTGTCATCAACCATTTACAAGCTACCTTCCGTCTACCATTAACCACCTACCATTTACCATCTACCATTTATCATCTGCCATTTAACATCTATCATTTACCATCTACAATAGCCTAAAGAGTCTCCATTCCCCATTTGAGGTGTGATCTTAGAACGCGCGCGCGTTCTTAGATCACACCTCAAATGGGGAATGGGGAATTTCGTTTGGGGATTTTGGTTTTGGGTATTTTGATTTCGGGGATTTTGATTTCGGGGATTTTGATTATGGGGATTTTGATTTGGGGATTTTGGTTTGGGGATTTTGTGACTGGGGATATCGTATCCAACCCTTGGAAAATGCGTAGCCATATGGAATACATGAAATAGATAGAACAACTCCTGTCAAATTTGTATGGAAGTTGTGCTATTCTATCCTCTTCTGAATTAGGAATTTTGTCTTTGCGGTTCTTTAGTTCGGTGATTTTGAGTTTAGGTATTTTGTGTCGGTCGGGTACGATATCCCACCCATCATATTCCCGTTTTTCAAAATCCCGACATTCATTACCCCACCAGGTAAAAATACCGCTAAATTGAAATCCCGTCTAATCGAAATCCCGCCAACTTAATATCCCATTCCAAAAATCCGCTAATTCAAGATACCGCTTTTTAATATACAGCTTTTTACTCGTAATATCCCGTCATTAAAGGTAACTATTATTTCATAAATCGCGCGCATCAAATAATGGGTCCCCTGGCTTATGGGGATACTTAAGTCTCGGAGACGTTTGGACCACATGACTTAATTTGGAAAATAGGTGGTCTAGTGGTATTTTAACGGGATTATTACATTATCCAGTAGCGGAATTTTAAAACGGCGGGGTTTTTAGAATCCTGGATTTTTAAGTGTCGGGACTTAGTAATGTCGGGATAATGTAAAGCGCGATTTTTTGTAAAAAGCGAGATTATGAACGGGCTGCGGGATTTTCTTTTTCGGGATTATGAAGGTATTCCATTTTGTGTATGGGGATTTTGATTAAGGGAATTTTTCTCCACTCAGAGACTTTGTGTTTGGGGATTCCGTATGGTTACTATTTTTCTTTTCGCTGAAATGTAAACTATCTGTCTACTTTAGTCGCAGTCTAGAAAAAAACACCCAACAAAATCACTTTTAAAAGTTTACCGACATTTAACTGAAATTTTTCTAAGAAGTTGGTACACACGTTCCCATTTTGTTTATGAACAGGTGCGCAGCATTTTCGAATAATAATTATTTGATAGTTATATTTGCCGTATACACAATCTCACAAAAACAACTCTGTTGTAAAAAGTTTCCGCCAAAGAAAAAGTTGTCAGCCGCAAAAAGGATTGATATAATACAATCCCGCCCAAAATGCTCGCAAGGATATGCATTCAAAAGTGATTGAATTAGTTAATAGTTTCCACCAAAACAGCGTGGTGCGGTATGCGTCAGAATTTATGAAATAATTTCCGCCGCGATAGACCACGCTGAATTTGCCAATTCGTGTGGAGTCTGTGTTGCTTGTACCGCGTAACGAACCCGCGCTGGTTTGGTGGAAGCTAATTTCTTTCAACGCTTATTGGCGGGGAGCTGACGAGGGTGCTATTTGCTGCTATGCTCTTTTCTTGATCAGATTTAATCTCGAATCTTCCAGCCTTGTAAATAAAATGTGTTTTACAAACTTTTTTTGCTTTCCTTCGTATAAACGACTTTTCCCTTTTTTATACAATAAAGTTCTTTCGTAATTATCATAAGATTGGTGTTATCCTGCAATTACCCCTATGAAAGCTTCCCACCAAACAGCATTAGCTTCCACCAAATCAGCGCGGGTGCGTTACGCGGTACACACAACACAGACTCCACACGAATTGGCAAATTCAGCGTGGTCTATTGCGGCGGAAATTATTTCACAAATTCTGACGCATACCGCACCACGCTGTTTTGGTGGAAACTATTAACTAATTCAATCACTTTTGAATGCATATCCTTGCGAGCATTTTGGGCGGGATTGTATTATATCAATCCTTTTTGCGGCTGACAACTTTTTCTTTGGCGGAAACTTTTTACAACAGAGTTGTTTTTGTGAGATATCATATTTTTTTGCAGTTTTCAATTGACAAAATCACCTTAACATAACAATAAATGAATGCGTTTATATTCTTGAAATGTAGACGATATTCACTGCCCTTTTATCACGACCATGTTTGAGAACATAATAACAATAATAACCCTCTTGGTAACCTTTGTAACCTTAGCATCCTTAGTAACCTGAGGTGTGTGTGTTTTGCGAACCTCTACCGTTTGCTGGAAGCTTTAGGATCGTCGGGATGTTATTTGTTCAATAAATATTATAGTAATATGTACGTACTCGTATAACAGACGAACCAAATCTGGAAATTAGAGCCCTTGCCGCCGCTCTTGCAGACGCTTTACAACTGAAAACTTTAGAGAACATATACAAGGGATTGTTCGAAACAGTCCTGCCAAATCACAAAACTATACGACTCTTTTCTATGCATTTTTCGGGCCTATCCCCGACTTTTGCAAAATGCTTCCTTTAAAACATATAAAAAGATTTAAGCGAGAAACTCTATGTATTTTTTCACATTTTCCGCTGTATCTTTTGTTCTACTCCACGGATCGGAGCAAACGATAGCCTATGCACACCTTCACGACAGACTCTATCAATGGGAAAAGAGACCAAATCCCGAGATGCCCTCTGCAAGGCTGTAGCCCTGTCAATGAACGACAAGAACAACAAGAACAACGAGAACAAGATTTTCGAAAAAATGCGATTTTCAAACTCTTATATCTCCAGTGTTTTTCATCGTATCTTCTTGAAATTTTCTACACTTCGTAAGACGGCGTGAACGACAACCTTTACCGAATTTGAACACTCAGGACAAACCAGGGTCCCAGCTACAGAGGTCCGAAAACCCGTACTTGTTCCGTCGTGTAAACATAGTCTTAGTCGCTTCTCACTTTTGATTTGCTCAAATTTCTTCGTTTTTCTTTGGCGGGCGGGACGCTCCCGCGTCCCTAGATTCAGTGGTGCAACCACGAGTCAGTCTTACGGGGCTAAAGCCAGCAATTGTACATTTTGTTGCAAGTTATATAAAAAATATGAAACATGGTCCTTGAGCATAGGTTCTTCGCTAGTTTCGATTGTCTTTTCACGTTACATCAGTCATACCCATACATCAATTTTACAAACATCTTTGTGAAAAAAATAAAAATAAGAAGACTCGCGCCCGCGGCCTCGTCTTTTCCCGCCATTTGCGCTCAACCGTACAATTTACTTTTATTTATGTATGTGCTGCCCCAAAGTACGTGGTGGGCATTGGCATCGCAGCCCAGCAGTAAACCTATCCCGTTTGCTTTGCAGTGGAAGGGCAATTTCTGGAGCTCCCCCGGTGGTATCTCCGTGTCGCCAGATAGGTAGGCAGATGCCACGGCCAGATTATGGTTATCTCGCTACCCACCAAACAATTTGGCGAACTTTCACCACAATGAACAAAAGTCTGATTCGAGTTTTCTTCGACGCCATGATGAAGAATGAAAGTCAGTACGAACTTTCTTCATCATGGCGAACAATTTGCGTATCTTTCGAGCATAATTCACGGCGGCGATGAAAATTCGAATCAGACTTTTCTTCATTATGATGAAAAAAAAGCAATTCTATAACTCGAAGTTAAATTATAAAAGACTAGACTCTATATGTCGAATTTTCTTTGATTTGGACTCAATGACTCAACTCATTACCTCAAAATTTCCATAAGTCGAAATAAAAGTTCCCTTCAGCTTCGAGTTATCGAGTTATCTACTGTTCACATGTAATAAAATAAACACCAATTCGAATCTGGTCGGGCAAAAGTCATCTTCTAGGAATCATCAATGCAAATTGTTAATGGAAAAACTTCTACGAATCCCAAATGCAAAATTTACGTTTCGTAATGACAAAACTTCTACGAGTCGTAAATGCGTATCGTATTTAGTTCGCCGCGACGTATCGCTTTTGAATTATATTGGCGTATTGCTTTCGGTTCACCGGGGCAATTCGCCATAGAAGTACCATATTCTTCTCAGGCAATCTGTTTGCGATCTGAACACGAGTTCGCCGGCGAACAAATTTCTCGTCTTGGCAAATCGTCTTCAGATCGCCGGCGAATCATTTTGTTTGGTGGGTAGTGGTGCACATTTCGACGGCCACTAGGTCGTGTTGGTGAATTCTGAAACACAAAGGCAATCAATGCGTTTGCTAACTACTACAAACGCTCTATCGCGAGTTGAGCCTTTTTCATACTCATACACCACATTCGCATTACTTATGCTCAGTCCTTTGACGATCCCGTCATGCTGCCACGGTTCCTGGATCAGAGCTCTTCTGAGACCCTCACTGATGAACCACATCGAAACTACATCCAATGCTTCATTTATTCGTCTGCATCACAGCTGTCCTTCGTCGTCCAACTCCTAGGATTGGGAGTGAGAGTTATTTCATCTGCCTCCTCCATAGGCTCCGGTGTGTCAGAGAGCTCGCGTTGCTGTGGTGCCTCCTCACAGAGTTCGTAGTCTCAGCTTCATTACTAGGCACATTGCTGTCGTCGTCGGTAGAGCCAGTATAGCTCTCCTTATCACTGTCCTGGATGCTAGTTGTCTTCCTTGCGTCTTTCTTATAGGCGCCCTTCCAGTTTTTCGGGTGGACCTTGGTCTTTCCAAAGCAATAGCGATGGCCACAATCAATGTGAGACCATCTCCCTCCGTCGTCGCGTTACTTAGCCTCCACTAGCTGGTGTGCAGCCTCTGGTTTTGCCTGCCACTCGTGGCGTCGGTGTTTCGAAGCGAGTAGAGTGTCGCTATTTCAGGACGGGGTATATCGTTTCCAGTAGCAGAGCGCAGCGTGGCTTGGCATTAGCCTGTTTTCGCTGTTCACAAGTATAGAAATCCGGGACGGAAGCGAAAGCTACAGAACTCCGAGAAAACGTTGGTGGGCGGGTTGCTCGCAATGTGTTATTGTCAATGCCTTTGCCGAATCTCATGAATTTGTCTACCTTTCATGGACGAACTCAACTAATCTTGCACAATGGTGCAAACTGCAAGATGTTCAATTCAATTGTGCAGTTTGCTATTTTTTTTTTCAAAGGATTCGACAAAGGGATGTCTGTAAATATTCACAGATGTATTCTTGGGGAATGCTTTGAGTTAAATAATAGAATACCGGAAACCATAAATTAACAAAATGTGTGTGCGTAATTTTTCATTTTGAATTGATCCAAGCTTTAAAAACTGATAATCACATTTTTCTTTTACAACACCAGCTCGCATCATCATCCCACCTTAGCACACGTTCTAACAATTTCACCTCAAGCTAACATATTGACCGCCATCATCATCATCAGTGTGTGTGTGTTCTCAAAAAATGTTGCAATACTACCGCACCAACAATCATGCATACCGTTATTAGACTGTGACATCAATGTTCTTCTTTAATTTCCTTCTTATTGTTTTTTTTTGTTCGTCTGTTTTTATATTTTACCGCCAACTACTCTGTGTCAGCCATCTTCAGCTGTAGTGTAGGGTATCTGCAACTGCGTTTGTTGCTTTCCTTAAAAATCTAGTTTTATTCATACGCTTGTTGTTTTCATCTTCGACAGCTACAGACTTTGCAGTCGATATTCTCGCAGCATTATGGTGGAAAGTTATTTGTTATGGTTTTTCCGCGACAATTTGTGTTTGGTGCTAACAAATGCTAACGCGGCGCGATCTTGATCTCTTTTTCTTCGTCCGTTTCGCCACAGATGTGGATCAGCAATATGCAATGCACCGAGATGTGGTCGCTTCTTCAAACAGCTTGCGTGTGTGTATGTACCATCAAAGTAACAAACTTGGGTGATGTTACTACTTTTTCGCCCAGTTATAAATTTTTTCTTATCTTAGTTATTTCCAAGCCATATGTGAACCGACATTAGTACGTGTATTCTTGTATTCGTAAGCACGTATGCGGCTTGAATTTAAACCACTTTTTAATGATAGATACCAGCTTTGACTGAAGTCGTCTAGTGCAGATTCAGATTGGTTTGGTACATTTGACGCATATCTTTGGCATTGGTTTGAGATATGTTGAATTCAAGTGTCACGTAGAGTGTACTGTAACTGCTTTTTCTATCTATTTACTGGTTTAAATATTTTTTTGTTTTGCTTTGTTTTTATCTTGTCCGCACACTGTGCAAAGATTCGTAATAACACCCAACGAAGAAGTGGTTCGTGCCGATGTCTGCATATAAGTCGCATGCATTCATCATAATAACGTATATATACAAGAAAATATGTATGATGACGGTTTTTGCGGCTAATTATGAGGTGTGAAACTAAAAACGAGGTTAGCGGCAACAAGGTCGCCTTCTTGTACAGATGAAAGACATCAGCAACAGAAAAAGAAGATGCATAGTGCGCGCCGCGCGTCTGATTTCTTTTCGTCAACAACTCATCACGCCCAATATGTTGTGTGTATGTTTTTCTTGAGTATATGAATAATTTCTGTCTGTTGATTGTATGCAAATGTGCGACAATGATTTTCATATAAATGTTCAAGATGCACACGTTATTTTGATTTGTTTGTTTTTCCGTGCTTAAAGAGCTGTTTTTTATGGGAGCTTGCACAGATGCTATAGCAAAATATACGAGAGACGACATATTGTCTGTGCGCATGAGAATTTGATGTGTGTATTGAAGTCGTGTCACGGTAATATGATTTTAATGACTTTCTTTTGAATTCTAGGTAAAGAGTTCACAGAAAAAGTTTAAATTTTGTTATGCTTATGTTGAGATTTCAGTTTTAATCGATTTTTTTAAAGAAATTTCTTGTTCTATGGTCTTTTAAAGAGGTTTGCAAGTGTTTTTCATTTAACATACACGGGAAAACTTTTTGACCAATTTATAGGTCTCAACATAATCTGCAAAGTAGATACTTGGCACATCAGAGTTAAACCTTAAGGAGAAATAAAATGGCACCCATGTGTGGTTGACCATTTATCACTTTAGACGAGTTTCACGGACAAGTTCGTTACTATTTTAAAACGAGACCGAGGCTAATTTTGTGCCCGGCTGAAATTCGGATACCCTTCAGTCTATTCGGACCAGTGTTGCCAGGTAGGCTCTGTGACTTCCCCCTAAATGAAACGTGATTTCCCCCTAAAATGACAATCTTCCCCCTAAATTGTAATGACGGAAAACGCTATGGTCACCAAATGTGATCTGTTGTCGAAGGTGTCAGGCCTAATGACACCCCGAAGATTATAGTGACACAGCTATCGAGACGGCTTTTCTACAGGTGCAGCGAAGGCATGCAATCGATTTAGCTCTTAACCGGGTTAATCGGAAAATGAATTTGCCGTCCATAGCTCATTTCAAAAAGAGAAAATAGTTTGAGCTTAGCTCATCCTCTTATTCCTCCTATAATATTTTGGGGGAAAAGAACTCTGATCCGATGAACATGGACTCATAACTACATCAAGTTAGCTATACCCGTCAAGTGATATTATTTAAAGAAAAATCGAAAAAAAAACGCAGACCAACGCTGTCATTTTTCATCCAATGAAACTGCAAATCTTAATATTTCTCAAATTTTCTTTTAGCGCTGCAACAGCAACAAAATCCTCTATTACCTACATCCCAACCCGAAAAAACTGTTCTATGACCTTCATTGTGGAACTGAGAGATTAAATTCATCGTTTCGTCTAAGTTTAAATAACTGTACTGTACAAAAATTGCACCGGAACCTTCCGGCAAGTAGTTTTAAAAGTTGGCGCATAGTGTCGAGTTTTCACAACGGTATGACGTCTGGTTCATTATTCCCGGTTGGAGTCAGAATATTTTTTCAAATACCTGAAACCATGGCATGTTTTTTACCCGAAAATTGCAACACTCAAAATATCAAAGGCCCTCGCTGGAGGCCTGTAAAGTTCAATTTTGAATGAGAATGGACGACATTTGACTCATTTTGAACTTTGCAGGCCTGTAGAGGTCTTTTGATTTTTAGGGTTTTTTAGATTTTTCAAAAAACCCTTATGAAATCGGTTTTGTCCGTCTGTCTGTCTGTTCGTCTGTCCGTCCGTCTGTTCACTCCCGCACTCGCGAACGGCTTAACCGATCGTCATGAAATTTGGTAGGAATGTGTAGAATGGTAACAGTCTTTGGCACGAAATACTTAAAAGTTGGTAGGGCAAAAATAACAGGGTGTCCCGGACATTTGAAAATTTGTTCATTAAATAACTCGCGAACGGCTTAACCGATCGTCCTGTATTTTGGTAGGAGTGTGTAGAATAGTAACAGTCTTTGGCACGAAATACTTAGAAGTTGGTAGGGCAAAGATAACAGGGTGTCTCGGAGGTTTAAAAATTTGTTCATTAAATAACTCGCTAAAGACTTAGCCGATAGTAATGAAATTTGGCAGGAATGTGTAAAGTCTTCAGCACGAAATACTTAGACGTTGGTAGGACAAAGCTAACAGGGTGTCCCGGAGATTTGAAAAAGTCGACTTTTTTAGTTTTTATCGGACATGGACGTATGGATACTCAAATCAAAGAACTCGATGGGTACATTTCATATCAGTTGCTTTTTTCCAGTTTGGAGTAATGGTAACCGAGTTACAGCTAATAAATTCAGTTAATATGTGTAGCCATGATACATAGTAAATCTATTTTTGGATTCATCTAATTATAAGACTAATCCAAAAATAGATTTACAAGCAGAATTTCATTAATATTGTGCATATTTTTTATTTATTACCTATAAAATATACAAAAAATTATGCAAAATGATTCACTAAGTATGTATCCAAAATCTAAAAAACCCTCGTATTGCGGGCGAATATTTGAAAAAATATTCTAACTCCAATCGGGAATAATGAAGCAAACGTCATATCGTTGGTTGATTTCAACATTTAGCTCAGGCCACATCTTTAGGCGTAACAACGTGGCAAAATTATTACTGGCGTGGGTGCCACATAGCCTAAAATATTGGGAGGTGACACGTCAAATCGACATATGGTTGGCTAAAGGCGAGGCATGAACAGAGCCCAATTAGGACGAAAACCACAGTTTTGAGACTACAGATCTCCGTTAAGCTGCTTAAAGGATGGAGGTTCCAGGACATTTAAATTTGGGTATGGAGACGCCATTTAGAGAGGTTAACGAAGTGAAGCAGCTCCCCTATTTTCGACTCCAACGCATCCTCTAGGCGGCCAAAAAGCAGACATCCCAGCGTTTGGTGACGGGATCTGGCGAGACCTGGGCATTCGCATAGGAAGTAAAATTAAGTTTCTCTTTCATTTGCATTATCGCAACTGCGACAGTGCGGATTGTGGGGAATACGCAACCTGGCTGCATGGTCCACTATTGGCCAATGTCCAGTAATTACCGCTGTAACTCTAGCAATATCTTTACGATTTTTCTTCAGGCAGCTGCCATCTGAATGTCCACGCACTACGCATGAGAGCTGTGCACAATTGCCCCAAGTTTCGCCAATTGATCTGCAACCTCATTTCCCTGTATGTTCCTGTGTCCCGGCACCCAAAGTAGGGTGACTCCAAGATTGTTCAGTATTTCTCTACAGGTTTTTTACGAGCTTGGAGGATATTCGTACGGATTTCAGTGTCATGATAACCACCTGACTATCGGAACAGGTGGCTATGTTTTTGTTGTCTTGTATGTTCCCGTGACATGCTTTTATAATTGTTGATTGCAAACACTTCAGCCTGGAAAATGCTGGCATGATAAGGCAGACAGACGGTAAGATTCAGAGATATTGAGTGTGCCACAGAAGAATCCTGCACCTACACGACAGTCCATTTTGGATCCATCTGTGGGAGAGATCGTATTCTCCCGTTAACTCACTCCCCATCCATTGGCTCCTGGTGGGAAAACTGACATCGAAGCTATTCCCGATACTTAGTATAGTCACGGTATAGTTCGCTGTATCCTCGATCGTATCTAGTGGCAGTTGCTTGAGAATATCAGAGTGGCCATTTGGCTTGGCAATCCAGCGATCCGACTCCTTGAGCCTGATAGCACTACATGCCGCTAGTTCTTCGATAAAAAGGTTGATAGGCAGAAGATGTAGGATTACATTCAACTCATCAATCGCACATGTTCGCATACCCCCTGTAATGTCAAGACATGCCGATCTTTGCGTCCTGCCTAATTTCGTTAAATTGTAAGCTCTACTGAGGGCTGGCTACCAGACCAGTCTCCATATGTTAAGATATAGTGTGCGAAATAATTCACCTGACCAACTATACTTTCTTTCGTAAAAACACAAATTTGCGGATATTTTCAAGTTTTTATTTTTTCTGTTATATACATAAAATATAAGACTAAAAATTAAACATAAAAAAATTCAGCGATTAGCACAAACATTTTTAAAAATTAAAATAATATTTTTCGGAACGAAATAAGTGAACTGATCATTTTCACTTTCCGAACGAAATAGGTGAACTGATCAATTCACTTTCCGAACGAAATAAATGAACTAATCATTAAAAAACGAAAATTTGATCCTCCTGAACTGTAGTTTCAATTAAATTGTGGTTAGGGGGGAGCTCCTTTGGAGTTAAGAACCATAACCATTCTTCGTGGCATCGAATTGATTAGATTTTGAAGAATGGACAGATCTAAATTTGCCCACTCTGTTACAATAGACTCTTTCAATTTCTTAAGAGTATCAAACTGTCTTCCATTTTTATAAACCTTGCTGGAAAGGATGCCCCAAATATTTTCAATTGGATTAAGGTTCGGACTCTTAGCAGGCCACGTCAAAACCGGTAAATTTCGCTCTTCGAAAAACTGTTTTGTGCGTTTGGATACGCGTATTGGAGCGTTATCCTGCTGAAAGGTCCAAGATTCCTCAAAATGAGTTTCTGCGAAGTCGATAAGAACTCCGTCTAAAAGTTCTTCATATTTTTCGGAGTACATACGATGATTTATGAAACATATTGGACTCTTTTCTTTGAAGCCAAATGAACCTCAAACCATCAGCGAACCTCCTCCGAAATTACGTGATACTTTTACTTGTTTTGGACTCCTGATATCTCTATAATAATATCGATACCCATCTGACCCGTCCAAATTGAACTTTTTCTCGGCACTGAAGATTATATTTCGCCACTCCAAGTCCCAGAATTTGTGTGTCTCTGCAAAATGTACCCTGTCAGCTTTATGCCTAGGCTGACAACTGACATTTAACGGCTCTTTTTTCATATGACACAAATGGATCCGCACTTAAAATTTGTTGCACGCGACGTTTTGAAACTGGGAGAGCGAATTCTTGGCAAATTTGAGCAGCGCTTTTGTTTTCTTTGACTGCTAGCGTTTTTATTCGTCGTTTATCGCGATTTTTCACAAGTGGCGGGCGACCACTACGAGGTTTTTTCCCATGGTTCGCTGGATCCTTTAAAAACTTTTGCACTGTAAAGTAGCTTCTCCCTATTTTCGCAGCAATATTTCGCAGAGGCATCCCTGTTTCGCGAAATGTTGAGATTTTAACTCGATCTTCATCCGAGAGGTAACGGCTTTGAGGCATTTCTACAGAATTATGAATAATTTAAAACCTTGTACTGCAAATTTCAACTGAAAACTCACTTCTTCGTAATTCGTTTCTCAAAAATAAAAATCCCGCTATAATTTACCTCCTATCGCAACTGCGTCACACGAAACAATAAATTGATAAGTTCAATTATTTCGTTCTGGAAACTGAATTGCGAGAGCTTCTAGGTAAAAGTAACGGGACCTGATTGCGTATCGCCTTTAATGTTTTCATCATAAGCAAAATAAGTATTTTAGAAGGTCATAGTAGTTAGAAGGAGTTATAGAAACGAATAACTGAGCTGTAGTAGCAGATGATATACTTGATCAGGTCATTTATTTCGTGCACTTTAGGACGTACAATTGCGATGTAGAGCCAGAGTTTCACATTTGACTTTATCTACGTTTACTCCCGCTAATTCTTCCCTTTCTAACTTGCCTGCTAATCGTTCGTCTCCTCTTCTGATTCCTGCGTTGACAATATGTCCAGTTGAAGTAGCTGCTATTATGGATAGTTTGAAGGCAGATGGTGGCTCTGGTCCTGACGAATTACCTAAAACTTTCGTTGAATCATTGTCATCCTTATTAACTACTCCCTTGGCCTTTCTTTTCAATTTAAGCATGAATAGTGGTGTTTCCCTAATTCATGGAAAGCGGCTAATACACTTCCTATTTATAAATCACCTAACAAATCCTCTTAATCAAACTACCGTCCCACATTCCTTGTATCCGGCTTTCCTTACATTCTTCAGCGTTTCGTCCATAATAAACTGTATCCTGCAGTTTCTTAACTTGTTGCTGAGCAACAACATGGCTTCGTTAAAAGTTGTTCTGCTTACAGAAAATAAAAATTGAACACGACAGCACACAACATTTTTTATCTAGACTCGCATTAGATTCCCTAAGTAGTAACGGTTATTTCGAAATATTTCTAAAGGTACGTTGTCCTCGACGCGGCCACACGACAGCGACTCGCTCATTCCATATAAAAACTCGTTTCTCTCTCATTTTAAAAACGAGTTTTTATATGGAATGAGCGAGTCGCAGTCATGCAGTCGTGTCGAGGAAAATGTACCTTAAGCCTTAAAAATAATTGTAATGCCGTTGAAGTATTAAAAAAGGATATTTTAAAGTTACTGTCTTAAATCTTTCGTTTTTGTACCAGCTTTTTTACTAGTGAAAACTTCTATCATTTATCAGTTTAGGCAAACTATACCCTATGAACGATCTAGTAATGCTTAACCGTCTATTTAACTTTAAAGCTTTGCTAAAATGGAATACAAATGACAAACACTAAATAAATACCAAATGCAATCTGTCCAACATACCGATTACTATCAGTGCGCTTTTTATGTCATTCGTGATGTTTGACTCAATTCCAAAGCTTATTACCTGTGTGCATATTTCAAGAAATCATGACTGACTAAAATTCGATTCTGCATTCACATTACATTTTGCATAATACTAATAATCGACAATTGCAAATATCTGTCATTTTTTCATGGCCGCATCCACATCAAACTACGTCTAAATGCAACCTGCAACATCAACTACCGCTGCCGACCGCTGCCGGTAAGAGTCAAAGTTTTGTCAATCTACCATTCAATAATAATAATCATTACATAACATTAACAAATCACTTATTGAAATGTATCGTATAACTATATCTCAGTAACTAGCGTTGCCTGCCTCATTCCGGGACAATTTGCCTTATCCACAAAATATATTCGAGTACCTACATTCTTGCAGTTACCAATGATACTAAATGATTCAATTTCATTATTCATTTTTTTCTGATTTTTCATTTAACCCAACTTGTTTCGCGAACAAAAGAACGCCATATGAATATTATGTCCATGAATAGTCCAACAATTGTCATATAATATTCTATGGAAATCACGAAATATCACCTCCCGCGTAATTGAAACAGAAGTTGATAGAAGAAAAATGGAGACCCTGATGTGAACAGCAGCTAGAAAAACCAATCGAAAATAGATATGTACAAGTATACAGCTGAAAGTGAAACTGCTTAAACGAACAATCATTTTTCATTTGGCAATACCATATTGTGGGCTCGAATCGTTTCATGGACCACCACAAGCCATCAAGACGAGAATGTTGATTTCGTCGACACGAAACACGTGTTATGTTGACAGAGTGTCGTTTTTGCATAAGTCCGGTGGGCATAAGGGTGACCAAGCACGTTGGGATTGCTAGTTGAATAAAAATAGTATCAGAGTTCTTAAGCTCTTCTAGCTTAAACTCTCTGCAATCAAAGAGGAAATTATAATCGCT
Organism: Microchrysa polita; assembly: GCA_949715475.1. Lineage (NCBI taxonomy): Eukaryota > Metazoa > Arthropoda > Insecta > Diptera > Stratiomyidae > Microchrysa > Microchrysa polita. The sequence continues at coordinate 11,944,429 of OX454420.1, forward strand.
TTGGAACTATCCCTCCCTGAACCCTATAGGACTCAAGATGTCAGGGTTCAGATTAAATTAAACAATAAAACAAAAAATCCTAACTAGCTAGTAGCAACTAACATCAACTATAAAATTCACTAATTTCACCATAATTTCCAACATGTCAACTCTCCCTTCTATGCTCCAGCTGAAAACAAACCACCAAACCTGCGGTCTATATGTTTTTATGCTGAGTAATAATCGCATGATTGCAGTAGCTAATGCCACCCAACACTAGAACTAATATCGATACTAATAGTAAGTACCATTGCACAGATTTGTCTTTAACGGCAAGCAGCAAACCCATGCCAAACTACCAATATGACGCGGGCCAAACTATTCGCGGTCCACGATATAAACTCAGTCGGACTCCTAACAGGCCATGTCGTCTAAATTGTGGGCAGCAGCATATAGGTCCATATTGGGCGGCCGCATGTTGAGCGCACAGAGTGCAACATAAGAAAAACCCAAGGTAAAAGTTGTTGTTTGGACTTTATAGTGTACCAGTTATAATAAAATAATTGCTAAGCGTAACTGGTGCGTAATTGTAACAAGCAAAATTTCAGTCATCATACAAAAACATACAGTCTTGTCAGTCAATGGATTTGGCCTTTCTTTACAGTATCTAGTCTATCGAAATTACCAGCGTTTATCTAGTTTCTGTAAAGCATTTTTCATTTATTTACTTTTTTGTTATTTTTGTAATCTAAGTTTTTCAGGTGTTGTTTCCTATGATAGTGAGACTGCAATTTGATTAAGGCCTCTAATTTTCGGTTGTCATGTTGACGTTTCAATATTTACAAGAATTTATTGTTCCCTATAATTTTCGGATAATTATGATTTACAGTGCGGTAATTGGTCTTTGCCACAAGATTTTCGCAAGGTTTTCATTTTACAGCGCTTGCATTGAAACGTATAATTAGGCAGATATGAAATTTTGTTAAGGCCCGTCACAAATTCGATTTGTTTAGTGAGAAAATTATTTATTACAATTATCCAATTTATTTAGAGTGAAAAAACGAGTATATTTTTTAGAAGTTGAAAACCTCTGATCTCTGAAATTTCAAATTTAGTTGAGTTAGTAGCCAATTTAAAATAAAATTTCGAGTAAAAAAATTCAGTTTAATGCAGAAAAAAATCTAATTTACATCCACCTCCCCTTAAGCTCGATGTACACCAAAGTCAATTGCCCAGATTATCTTATTTCCTCACAACATCGGACATTGACAAGATTGTATGGTTATATTTAATTTGTATAGTAATGTCTGTGTCTGCAAACGTGGTATGTATTTTGCTGCACGCCATAAGCTCGCGCGCCACAATAGCCGTGTATCCGTACACCACCGTCACAACATTAAACGGCCATAGCCATTGCGTAAAATGTATATAGACATAATAATAATCAGTTTTCAAATGTCCGTCTCAATACAGTTTGGAGTATATAGAATTGGATCATTTAGCGGCTGATTGACTAGTAATATTATGAAATATTTAACCTTAATGTGATTGAAATTAAATTAATATGTTTTTGTCCGTTCTTTGGAAAAAAAAAATAAACGAATGGTGAAATATGTTTTTTTTTAGTAAAAATTTTATATAGAGCAATGCGTTATGACGAATGATGAAGGTTGTTTGGAAATTGTTTTGGTGATAATTGTAAAGGGAATCGTTTTTGTTGATTGATCGATACTGATTGGATCGACATTATGGCCTTTATTAATACAAATTTCAAACTTTTAGTTTGAAATAACTATCATACTTAATATAAAAACGAAAGACTTAAAACAGTAACTTTAGTTAACGATTGCATTACATTCTTAAGTATGTGACCTCAAATCTGGTATACAGGGATTTATATTCTGATATTGTTGTTAGGTAGCAGCACAATCTTTTTGCTGTACCTACATGCGACTAAACTAAGGAGTTTAATTGTATCTAAATGTACCCGAAAAACCAGGCTCGGCTATTTAACCCTATCGCTCCCAATGATGCCATATGGCATCATCAAATTTAATGATTTTTCATAGAAAATGTAAGAACCAAATTTGAACTTTTTGTGTGATATTAGACTCTCCCAATAGTATAATACCTAGTTGATTTTTTCCAGCGTGAAAATTTTGGTATTGGGATGTTATTTTTAATGCAATTTTAGAGAAGGTTTGACGATTGTCGTAAAGCCGAAAAACTGATTTATACATTTCCCCATATTTCCTGATAACAATCATTTTATGGAAATCATTTTAATGGTTTAATTTTGTAAAGAGGTTATTTTAAGAAGGGCGTGAAAGGCAAATCAGGAAGTCCCCTATTCATATAAATGCTAGTTGCTTGCTGTATGGAAGACACTCTTAGTTTTTATCCGAATGAGCTAATTTTTGGTGGGTGGGGTGATTATGAGCTCCAATCGCAATAAACCAAAATTTAGCACTCTGCTCTAATTTTGGGGGGAGTTATGGACATATCCTTTCGCCAAATTCAAATGGGGGGATAATGGGGGTCGTTGGTCGGAGCGACTTAATCTTTCTCCCAAAATAATATTGAACTTATTGTGAATACTTGTACGAAATTTTACGGCTGAACTAACATTCTTTCAAGAGTTATGGGGCTTTTAAAAAAGGTATAAAATGAAAAAGTTTTAATTTATTTTTAAGCTAACGCCGAATCATTGAATAGATCCTTCATGTCTTATATATCATTGCAAAGATAATGTTATGTAGTTTTTTTCGTTCTCAGACTATTTTTCTAAATCATGTGTCGTTTTTGAAATACTCGCAAAAAACCGAAAAATGACCCCCATTTCCTCCTTTCCCCTTTTTTAAGGTTGTGGACCCCCAATCGGTTGGGACTTTTTTTTCCCATAATCTGGGGGTCGTCACCAACCATTCTGCAAAAAAAATCCGATGTAGGATTTTTGCCGGCCAAATATCTCATTTTCCACACGGAAATTGCTAAGTGCCCTTTCAGTCCCAATGATGCCATATTACAGCATGCTCTAATTTGTTAACTATAGCGCTTAAAAAAATTTTTTTTTCAAGAAAATATCATAAAAGATGCCCACTGAACGACATAATGTTGTTAGAAAAATTCTCCGCTTAAAATCCATAATTTGGGCATGAAAGGGTTAAGATCATATCTGGATATTTGAAACAGAAGAAAATTATCATTCATTTCGTGAAATCTAATCCGACACAAGGCGTTTATTCAGCACAGGAGAGGGCGGAGTGAAAGGTTTTGGAGAAAATGATCTGTCTGTTCTCTTCGTCATAATTTTCGTTCAATACTAATTTTTTTATCAAAGGTCAAAGTCCTTCAGGATGAGGAGGCGGGGGAGGAATTTCCTGAAATATATTAAGCCGATCAAAAAATATACGCAAAATCTGGGGATAATTATAAGAATTACGGTAATATAATTGACGGTAATCCGATCAACAAATATACATAAAAAATGGAAAAAAAAACTGCTTCACACAGTTTTTGTCGAGGTCAGTGTTGCAGATGTTTCTATAGGTATTCTGGCTATTGAGCATGGAAGACATTCAGCTGCTGATGAGAACGGAAATAAATCAGGAAAGAAATATAATCCACTAAAAATACTGTCACCATAAATTAACTCGTAAATTTTCCGCATATATTACAATAATTGTTTAGCAGTTCGGGGTGGAAAGCAATCTGGAGGATCCAGTTTACTAAAATGCGCTAATTCGTTCAGTATATGCGGAGAAGACTCGTCTTCAAAATTTTGCTCATCCGTTCAGGTGATTCTGTATGTTTCAGTAGTTTTTCGGTTTTTGAGGAAAGAAAAATTCAAGGAGAAAACTTAGAAAAATACACTGATCCGTTAAGAAAATATTGGCCTAATGATCAGTGTGAATTTCATGCATAATTCAATAGTTATTCTGGTATTTTGGATGCAACCAATTTTCTGAAATCACCTTATTACCTAAGGAGATACAGCTTTAGGTATATGTGCAAAAAACGGCTACCTTCAAAATTTGCTCATTTAATTTTTTTTTTAAATTTACGTAGCAATTTAACTATTCAGTGTAGAGAGACCGATCCGGTGGAGGAAGTTTAAGAAAATTTACCAAACCATTACAAAATGGTCGCCAATGGATTAGAAAAGCCGCTGCCTTGAACATTGTTTCCATTGTGAATTTTTGTTATTCTGTAACTTTAAGTAAGAACCGATTTGGCGTGACAAATTTCCCGAAATCCGCTTATCTGTTGAGGGAATAAGTGTTAAAGTATGCGAAAACGAACTATCATTGTAATTTTGTTCTTTGTAAATTTTCTGAATATTTCGATACCCATTTATGCGCTGATGCAAATTTACTCAAATCTGAGAATTTGTTTAGGAGATAAAGACAAAAGTATTTAATATAGAATTGTTTTCATCATCTTGATCATTGTGAATTCGCATGTTTCAATAGTATTCTCGGTGTAGGCCAATCCGCTGGAATCAATTTACTTAAATCCAGCATTTCGTTTCAGAACTATACGAAAGAGAACTGTTTTTATAATTTTGCTCATTGTGAATTTTTTGAGTGTTTCAATAGTTACTTTACATTCGTGGAGGACACCTATTCGGTTGGATTTCTTTTTGCTAGACGTTCAAAAAATAAAGACAAAACTATGCGAAAAAATCATTGTGAATATACATATACTGAATATATGTACATATACTGCCATTTCAGCTGGAGCCTTTTGTAGACCAATCTAGCGGAGTAAGCTTACTGAAGACCGGCAATTGGCTCAAGAAATACAGAAAGAGCTATCTGAAATAGAACTGTGTTCATAATTCTGCTCATTGTGAATTTTTTATATGTGTCAATAGTTGTTCTGTTAATTGTGGTACAAACCAGTTCTGAGAAGCAAATTTTATTTCTTTTATTAGAATCAACGGGTATAACCCTTTATAATTACAAAACTTAAAGTATAACTTACACCTAAAATTGTACATAGTTTATAAATTCATTATTATTATTATTGATTAAATTTTGTAATTTATTCATTCTTCTCAAATAATCATTTTATTCATATTAACAACATGCCAAGGATTTGCAAAAACTACTAGACAGTTGTTCCGAAAAATGCAAGTCTACTTGCATGTAAATTAGCTTCGTTTGAAACTCTATTATGTTTTCAGAACCAACATTGGTTCTAGAGGGGTTTATATAAAACGCATGGTTTGGGCGGTCTCTCAAAGGTCTACTTGGCACATACAAGCCAAATTGCTCTCTTAATTGCGAACTTTTAACCTTCGGGCGGGCGCAATGCATCTGACAGATTAAGTGACTAGTTTTTGTTGCACCAATCAGCAATATGAAAAGGGAAAGTTATGAAACTCAAAGTAGCTTTATCGATCAACTACCCAAAGCAGTTTTCAGTTTCTATCTACCATATGTCTGAGAGGTGCGAGGGGATGAATTAATCTCTCAGATGTATTGCGCCCGATTGTGTTATTTTCTCCTTTTCTATGGAAATTTCCACTTGTTATCCTTTTTACATTGGGTAATAACGTTGTGTCTAGCCTAGAGGTCAGGCTCACCAAATCGTTCAGTAGTGTGTTTTTAGTAAAATAAGCTCACATTTTTTAAGCGGTCGAGTTATTGGAGGTTTTTTTTTTATTGAAGCGGTTGAATGCGGAATATTCTTAAAAAATTGAAAACGTGAAGAGTATCAAACTTTGTGAGCCAGTATTTGCTTCTAGAATTTCGTAGAACTGTTTCAAAAAGACAATGCAACAATAAATAAAAGTCTAAAATATACAGAAACTTAGTTTCATCCTTTTTTCTGCGCTTAATCTGTCAGATGCATTGCGCCCGATCGTGTTAGGATTAGCATTGCGCCCGCCGGAAGGTTAATTTGACCATTTATTATCCTATGGAGGAAGCAAAAATCCATGTAATTTCTTCTTTTATATAAAGGTGTTATATTTGCTTCCATCTCGACTGAATTATATTCATGGCAATAAGGATCCATTGGAGATCGGGATTTAAAAGCCCAATGCCATAAGAAATGGTGTTGAACTTTTCCTAGATGATACGACTGATACTGGAGCCCATACAATTGACGCGAATTCAAGAATTTGTCTTACCAATGAAATATACAAGAGTCTGTATATAGATGGATCACTGAAATGAACCGAATTTCGGTTAATGAATCCTAGAGTATTATAAGCTTTCTTAGTACAATCAGATAAATGCGTTGAGAAGCTTAGTTTAGATGAAAATGTTACTCCCAAATCCAAAGTTTCATCGACATTGACTAAGTTCTTTCCAAATAATGAATATTGGTAGCTCAAAGGAAACATCTTAGGGGAAAAAGTTATTGTTTTACATTTATCATCATTTAAAGGAAGATTATTCAATTGAGACCACATACTGATTCTGTCCCAAGTCACGCTGAAAATTTATTGCGTCTTCAATGTTGGCTACTTGGCAATAGAACTAGCATCGTCAGCAAAAAATAATACGTTGCAGTTTTTCATGAGAGGACGTAGATCATTCCTAGAGTGGGCGCGCTATGAGCATTTTGCCGCCCTCACCAAAAAAACCTTAATAATTCGTAAAATAATTCTTCGTTAAGTTTGCGCTTTTCAGTAGCTGCCCCTATTTTCATCCAGAACTCGTGCCGAAAGGCTGTACGTCATCAATAGGCGGAGTGGGGCTGGAGAAGGAGGTTGTTACCATCAGGCGGCAATTTGCTCATCGCGCGTCTTCTCACGTAGGTAAAAATATTACAAATAAAAAAACATATTTTTTGCAAAGTTGGAATTTTGGGTATGTTTTATGGTGCATTTATTGTAAAAACTATAAGAACGCTGTTAATTTCCTTTTTTATGAGTATTACATACGATAATGCAGAATATATTAAAAGTCTATTAAAATGCGTTGCGTTTTCGAAAACCTTTTATAAACCGAAGTTCCCAAAATAGATTTCAATAAATATGTTAATTTTTCATTGCTTATTTGTGTTTTACATTAAATAAATTAATTCAGTTGCCTTATTCCTACTTAAAATTGTCACTGAAAAGGAGCGGCAAAATGCTCCCCACGCGCCCACTGACGTTTCTCGGAAAGACGCGCCCAATTTTGGGGTAATAAAAATATTTTCTAGCAAAAGGCCGAGATGGGATCCTTGCGGGACACCAGAATTCACACAAAATTGTTCGGACTAAGCTCCATTCACATATACTAATTGTGTACGGTCCTTCAAGTAACTTTCAAGCCAACCGAGCAAAAGGCCTGTTATACCATAGTTTACAAGTTTCTGCATTAATAGATTTTGGTCGACTCTAGATGAAGTGAGGTAACTCTGGAAAATTTACAAATTAGTTACAACTGATTTACCTGAAAGGAACCCATGCTGTTGCTCCACAATTATATTTTGGAAAGCCGAAGACATATATCTGTTTACAAGTAGGTGAAAAAGAACCCGTTGTTAATGTTTGCTCATTGGAAATTTTGCGCACGTTTCAATAGTTATTCTGCTATTCCAGTCGAAGTCTAATCCAACAATCCTAAAATCATGGAAATCCGTCGTGCGTGAGTCATAAATGGTGTAACTAAAACGATATTTTTTTTATATATCTATCTATATTTAGATAGATAGATAGATGAAGAAGATAGAAGATAAAGAGTATTCCTTCCACTATTCTGAAAAATTATAATCAAAAACCCCAAACTTGTTGAAAACTCCAAATTTTGTTTTCAAATTAAGTCATTATTTTGGTTGCCGAAAAAATTTAACTGCAATTACGCATGACGCATGTATATTCGAATTAAATCGTTGAAATACTCGAAAGATAATGAAAAACCTCAAATTTCTCCCCAAAAGGAAACAAAAGACGTAAAGTCTAATAAAAGCAATCAAAACCTAAACAGACAACCGTCAAAACAAACTCTAGTATGCAAACATTTGTCGAAAATATGTTCAGTTTCTGATTAAGTTTCTGGCAAAAGTCTTTCGTTTTGTCGTCTAATGGACGACGCAGATCTCGGTATCATAGCTTCAATTTATTTTTGTGCAGAAAAAATTACATTTTTGATAGACTCGTAGTCAACAAATTCTTCAAAGCTAACAAAACGTTAAGGAGATAACTGTTTTCCAAGACAAATTGTATTCCTTGCTAAAACGAGAATTTTAAATGGTGCGGATTGTATGTGGCTGTAGATTGAAAAACAGCGGCTACGGATTTGTACGGTTTATAAAACTCAGCAATTCAAATAAACATTATGCACAAGTTAGCTATTGGAGGCAATGAACGTATTCTAACATTCCCTGCAATTTTCGAGCTCCTAGTTTGCAAGAAAAACCCTCAATGACAAAACATTTTCAACTTAAGGACATTTTTATTCTAAGTAGGTACTTAAAGCGAAAGAAAAAAAAAAGTGGAAATGAAATTTGTAGAAAAAATTTCCGTAGCCGGTGAACAATTAATTTTTTTTTCGCTGTAGATATAGTGGTCAACTAAAATAAATTAAAGGAAAACATAACACATTTACCGATCATGCCAAATTGAATTATCTGCAATTTGCTGAAACATTTTTTAATCAACCAGAATAATTAAAACCAGTTTATTTCAATTTCTTGTCCACCGAATGTTTATACTTACTCTTGCAAACACCGCGCACATGCGAACATTTAAAAATCTTGTTTGTGTCTTAATGTGTGAATGCATTAAGCGAAAGTTAGAATTCTGGTTCATGTCGCGGGTCAAGGGTATTCACCTTATAAAAGACATGCTCGTACTCTGTACACATACATTTGTGTAACATCATAGGTTTGAGCAAAGGAAATTTCGCGATAAAATCATAATAATTAGAGTCAGAAGCTCAGTATGAATGCCATTTAAATTGTCGCAGTTAATTAGACGATTTTAATAAAAACCGGTCATTAATTGACCACACACGCAGTCGACGTAGGAATTGCGCAAAAATGCGAATTTGTGTAATTTTTTGGATTTGTTAATTAGCCAGTAAGTGCAACGATTGCATTTGTGGTTGATTAAGAGATCAGTGTCAACATGGGTATGGAAATATTCTGATCAATTAGGCATGAGTAAGTTTTAGGTTTGGCCGTTTTGGCAACTGAATATGCCGTGAAAATTGTATGGGAAGAAAATTATTTTTATTATTCTTAATTTGTTTTTATATAACTCCACCTTGCTACATGACACCGATAAGATCGATGACCTTACGGTGAATAATTCTAATTTTACCAATAAAAATAAAGTTATTTCAAATAACAAATCACTATTTTATCACATCATTATTATGCATCCTACGCAAAGATTTTAGTTAGGTTTTTTGTAATTTTTTTTTGCAGTTAATCCAATTAGAAATTTCCGATTACCTATAGTTATGCATAGTCGTTGAACAAGTTTTCTGAATGATGCAAATTATTCGAAATCGTAAATTCGGATTTATTCCTAGTTCTTTTGAATATGCAATTTATCACCTAGGTATGCCTCGCACACCTATGCGCTTCCAAGCTAGAATGTGTGATCTGATCTGATCATCACAAATAGCTGTTTTGAATTTCAAAATTATCTATTTACGCCAATACTCTAAAGTCGACATCGTGTTTTGCGCACAAAACTAGATTATTTATGCAGACCGATTAACCTATATTCTAAAGTTGTTAAAGAAATTATACACAGAGCATCAACATTCTACACCCATGGTCGATTTCTGTTGTATCCCACTATTTATCATATATAAGTATGCAATTTTATTGATTCTAGAAGATACTGATACTCTGGCTGGGTATCTGCATAAAATATGGGATAACCTCTATTAGCATATTAAACGTTTGGTGCATCTCGACATGCAGATTAAATTATAAACAGCTTGCTCTGCTACGATTTAAAATACTGGTCGACGAGGAATGACTACTCTTATTCCAGTAATGCAGAGCATTCAACGAAAAATAGGTCATTCGTGAGACGGCTGTTGCACTTTTTTTTCCTTATTTTTGATCCAAGCCTATACAGACTGCAAAACCAAAATTCCAGACCGAAAGTGATCAAATAAATAAAACTTGAGTGCATATTGTTGAGTCATAAATAAATGTATAAAGCCTCGTCGTCGTTCTTCGGGCTGCTCTGCAACCACTCCGCCTATGGCTTTGTAAGTTTAATTCTTCCAAACCAAATCAGTAGCCGCGTTAACCGTTCATAATATAAAAGTGACTGTGACTACACACGCCTTTAACAATGCCACCATCGAACAGTTTTCGCGAAATACTTCGTGTGGGCGAAATTCTTCAGCAACATTTTTTTTTTTGGATTGTCTGCACACAAATGCAATTTTTATACGGCGTCGTCGCGCGTCGCGCGGCGTCTACTTAACACAAATTTATGTCGATATGGAATAAATTTAAAATTGTCTGCATTTTGGAAAACATCTGGGGTGTAGTCCAAATAAATAAAATTCACATAAAATGGATGAAATGACCATTCACACCAAAAATCGGCAGACGCTTTTTATGTGTAAAATAAATCTGAAAGTCACTCAATAAAGCAGGAAGTGTACTACATACGCTTTTGGAACCATGGTGCGTAAAATATATTGAAAATTGTGGAGTCCAACAGCAGCGCGCATCTCTGCAGGATAGTCTCAGCTGCTGGTCGTGATGTTATATGCATTCAGAAGACCAAGAGCCAAGAGGGAACAAAATTATACGCTTAAGTACTGGTAGGTTACGGGAAAATTTATTCAACGTCATATCCATATGTTTATTAGAGACACGAAATTTTTTTACAAAAATCCCGCAGCACTTGCCACACCTTATACGGTCAATTGATAAATTGGTCGTATGTGTACTCCCCATCTGCTTGAATTTTTCCTGTACATTTCACTTGTTGCTGATTGCATTACCGCATTACTATATGTTTGATTGCTCTCTTCATGTGGCCTTTTTTTGTGTTGGCAAAAATATCGACTGAACACTACTTTGAAGATAAAGTTATGCAGCAGCAAACTCATAAATGTGAGCTCGTGTACTCGTCTGCCATTAGATTAGTGCACGTTCCGGTTCACTTCCGACAGGCACAAGAAATAATTATATGTTTGGCATAAAATGGTAATTTTCAATTTTATTTGACTTTTTGAAAGGAGAAAATTATTATTATTATGTGATGTATTTTATTTTTATTTCGGTAATATTATGTAAGAGCGCATTGACTATAAGTAATTGGTGCAATTACAAATATTGAATAATCTCGTAAGCTGTGAGGTGATTATCGTTATATGTATACTGCGATATAGTTGCAAGGGGATTTTGAGTAATGCAGAGCTGCATACTTGTGAATTTACGGTTGAGAGCTATTTTCTGAATTATTAGCAAAATTAAATTAATTTTGAATGTTCGATTGTCAAATTAAATGAATTAATTTAATTATTATTTTTATATTACTAATCTGTCAATATTTTATCTTTTTTTTCAGGTGAGGAATTATATTTAATGGTCCCGATATTTTTAAAAGTGAGTACGAAAACATATTTCAAAATTGAAAATTGCAAAAGAGCTGCGTAGTTTTGGAATTTCGTTATAGAATTGTCAATAATTACTAGAAAACTGAAATTCGTAGGCTTCCGAAAATTTCTATCACAAGTTGCAGTCCTGTACAGAGAAATTTTGATCCGCTTACAGATAATGTTTCCTTTGGGTCACGCTCTGTGGATCGGATGATTCTAGTAATCTAGAGCCATTAGGTCAAATCTCAATATGGTAAAAAAATCATTTTTCGAAAAAAAAAATTGTTCTACAAGGTGAGCAAAAAGTCCTTTTTCTATTTATACAACGTTCTATAATAATGTAATTAAAAATTTCACTGACATATTTTCACAGTTGTATACAATCCAAAGCAAATCGAGAAATGCCCAGTCACTTCTTAAATTCAAAATGTTTCACGGGTGTCGCGTCGCCACGATTTTTTTTTTATGGAGGGGCAAAGCCAAATTTCAACAAAATCTGCAAAGTTGAAAAAAAAAAAAATAATAGAAAAAAATTGAAAATTAGAATCGTATGGGCAGGGTTTCAAATGATTCGGATGGTTTCATAAGCGTCGATATTAGCACCTCAAAGCACTGGAGATTAAACGGCTAAAAGATTCAGTTTTTTGCCTTCTGTGCAATAAAAACAGTTGGCAAGTTACCAACTCGAATTCAACTCGAATTCAACTTTCAACTTAGGTTCAACTCATGTTCAACTTTCGTTCAACTTTTGTTGAAAGACCCAAAAAGTGTTACTTTCAACTTAGGTTCAACTCACGTTCAACTTTTGTTGAACGACCCAAAAAGTGTTACTTTCAACTTAGGTTCAACTCACGTTCAACTTTCGTTCAACTTTTGTCGAACGACCCAAAAAGTGTAACTTTCAACTTAGGTTCAACTCACGTTCAACTTTCGTTCAACTTTTGTTGAACGACCTAAAAAGTGTAACTTTCAACTTAGGTTCAACTCACGTTCAACTATCGTTGAGCTTTTGATGAACGACCCAAAAAGTGTTACTTTCAACTTAGGTTCAACTCACGTTCAACTTTCGTTCAACTTTTGTTGAACGACCCAGAAAGTGAAACTTTCAACTTAGGTTCAACTCACGTTCAACTTTCGTTCAACTTTTGTTGAACGAGCCAAAAAGTGTAACATTCAACTTAGGTTCAACTCACGTTCAGCTTTCGACCCAAATTCGAAAAGCAAATCGTCACGAAATAATGTATAAATCATTTCGAGGTTGCATCAGTACTGTACATTAGCATTTGTTGAAAACATGAAAATGTCCCACTGAGTTGCGGACTTGTACGCAAGCTGCTTTTTGATTTTGACATTTGCATAAATGAAGGCATTTTCTGAAATTTGTATAAACTGTTATGTTTGGCTAACGCAATCTTAGGCAACCGAATGAAGAATTGAAAATGTGATTGGGATCTGGGTGATTTCAACGTAGCGAAACACTTTTTAATCTGCTTTTTAGTTTAGCTGTATTTAAGTGATGCCGTATGGCATCAGCTCAGGTTCAAGTTATAAAAACTTTTAAAATTATCAATTGGAAATATTATAGAAATACAAAGTTTTTTTTCCTTTAACAAAGACAAATTGGCTGAAGTATATTTTTTCATATTAAAAATAATAATTCAATGATACATATTTTGAAAAATTAACGTAAATATTTCCCATGATTTTATTATAATATTTGTCGATATTTATTATTATTTCTTTAGGATTGTGTGTAATGTTTTAAAAACCAATCGTTAGTAATGCAAAGTTGTAGGTTTTAATAACATTTGGACGATTGTTTGGAATACGTTTCTTGTTAGTTCGACAAAAACGAGTGGCATCATTAATAGGCTCTTTTCCATAAAGCGAAGATGCTACTGTCAGTCATTTATTGCCATCCACTTTGTAATGTTACCTAAATCCTTGATCCACGATCGACTTTGTCCATATCCTTGTTCGCTGTTAAAAGACAATTATGCGGTAGGCGACGGCGACGTTCCCGAATGGTGCGCCAGTGTCATTGTGACCCAAACTCTTTAAGAAAATCTAGTACTGCAGTATCAGTAAAAATTATCAAAATAATTATAATAATCATATTCTCAGGAAACTCGTGTATCATCTGAATTAGGGGGGCAATGCATTTTTCATAATTCCTTTGCAAGTCAGGATTAATTATTGGATTAGTTTCTCCATAGACATAAAATGACAATAAATAACGCTCAGGTATATTTAAACACTGACAGACACAGACCCGATTTCCACATTTTATCGTGAGGATTTAGAGCTGTCTTCTGGGCTCGATTAGAAGGATTAATATGCTAATCATTATCTTGTGATCAATGTTCCTGTTTATCAAAAATTGATACCTATAAACCCTTTAAGTTCTCCAATAGTTTGGATTTTTTCCGGTAATAGATATGCCATTAGTTATTGCTTTCCTAGTAAATCAAATTATATGTTTTCTCGTCGGAAACCCGCTAAAACATGTTATGGGGGTCTTTCAGAAGCTTCTAAATAACTGGGAATGAGAAATATGGATTGTTTACTGCGAAACTTGCTAGAAGTCCATTTGTAATTTTGTATCAACGTTGACACTTCGGAACAGAAGAAGACGAAGTTTGGATTTACCTCTGCTTCCATCACCATTTCCATTGGTGTATCGGCGCCTTGGTTCTGAATGCCAACCTCGTGCACAATCTGATCGGAATCTAGCCAACCAACAAATTCCACTTCAACTACTTGCTGCAGTTGGTTATGGTGTAAGTCCATAATTTGAAATCCTTCGTTACCGTGGCAATCATCTTCTTCATCAGCTAAGTCAAATTCAGCGTCTGTGGGTTGTAGAAAAATTGCAGCTGGCTATTCGTCTTCAACGCCTTCCTCGGCAATCAGACTGCCCAAATAGTTTAATGTTTTATGCAATTTCACCCTAAAAATACGAAAAAATAACTAATAAATTTCAGTTGCCATTAAAATTTCCTTTGTAGTCTGTACCAACGATGATGCCATATGGCATCAACCAATTTCGAATCAAAATTTCAGATACTAAACTTTTTTTTTGCTAATTTAACATGAATGGAGTCACTTTTCAATTAACTTTTCGTATTAGAAATAATTCTAGAAAAAAAACTATTTTGAAACCTTAAAAACTCAACTTAAATTTTGCGGTACGACATTTCTTCACTTTTTTTCCAATTCCAAAAACTTGTTCGCTTTTACGATCTGATATCTCTGGCTCCTATAGGAATACTGGCACAATTTACGTTAGACATGAAAGTTAAAGTTGTCTACTACAGACATCAGTGGAATTTGCACAAGAATGCATTCGTATTCAATATTTAGAGGCCATTTAACAGGATACTTGAAAACGATGCCATATGGCATACTAGCAGTGAATGGGTTAAGAAGAGCGCTTTCAAACAGGTTATTTTTTTAATATTGGAAATTATCACAGCTGGGGATTGAACAGTTTTTTCACAGTCTAGTAAATTGTAGACCTTTATGTCGGCGCACCGTAATGTCGGACACAAGTGTGGTTACAGCAATCAGGGAGGCAGATCAAAAAGGTTGAAATGATTGCGATCAGGCTATATTCTATCGAAAATAAATTGTGTAAATTTGATTTATAATAATTTCTTTAGAGTTCAAAAATGCCTAGACCATTGGACGGCAAGATCATCGCGGAAAAGTGTTTGAATAAAAATTTAAAACCAAAATGTGTTACAAAATTTTGAATTAAAATTATATTCTATCCTTGCCTTTTCGTTTTACATTATGAATGCCCCTCACACTCAATATTCAGTTTGCATTATTGAGTGCCGGGTATCAGTGATCGAACCATTAGTTTCAACTAACCCTCCAAAAAGGATTATCTATCTAATTAAAATTTTATAAAAATTTATCATCATTTAAAATTTGCTCAATCCATTTTTTAGAGGCGTCCGGATGCTTCATATTCCGTAGTGCTCTATGGACACCCAATAGCATCCTCATAAATTTGTCTTGTACCATACCCCACGGAAGGCATCGTCAGGGCTGTCGAAATCAAAACCTGGCCTGTGCCAAATGTCACTGTCTTCAAGAATGATCGGGCTGAAGAATAAGAATTGTGGAAACGCCTATAAACCTTTTTATCGAAATTTCAATCTGAGTCACTCACGACCTCGGGATTTTATCCTTGAAAAATGCCAAAAGTATTTTTAAAATGATCTTTAAACAAATTTTGAAATTTTTAGCAAGAAGTTAAACCGCCGAAATTTGGTAGATCGATCAGCAACCACTATTCGTGATATAATTTTAATTTCTCAATTTCGCACAGCTGATCAAAACCGGTCATCCCGAAACAAACATTTCGAGGATTAGGCTTTATTTTTTCTGTCCAAAGATAAAAATGACCGGTAGCAAATTGTTCCTAGAACAGAGTAGGATTTTTAAGATACATAATTTAAGGCTGCCACCGAATTCTTGACGAGTTTTAATAAATTTCTTAGACTTAAGTTCAACACCTCAATTTTATATTTTTACACAATGTGCTGATACATATTGTGTTTCTCCGATATTGTCGCGACCCGCACAAAACTGCGGGGTGCGCCGCATGCGGCTTGCGGGCGACGAATTTGACCTGCCTGCACTACGTAATGTTTCTGATATCTATTGCAATTACACTGCATATCATTTTGCCAAATTTGTGCAATTGGGAGCAACAAAAAATTAGTGCTGGGAAAAAAACTGACAAAAACAGCTTGCGTACAAGTCCGCAACTCAGTGGGACATTTTCATGTGAGTTGAACCTAAGTTGAAAGTTACACTTTTTGGGTCGTTCGACAAAAGTTGAACGAAAGTTGAACGTGAGTTGAACCTAAGATAAAAGTTACACTTTTTGGTAGTTGAACGTGAGTTGAACCTAAGTTGAAAGTTGAATTCAAATTGAATTCGAGTTGAATTCGAGTTGAATTCAAGTTGAACCCAAGTTGAACCCAAGTTGATCCCAAGATGAACTCAAGTTGAACGTAAATTGAACCCAAGCCCAACCTCTGTTGAACCTTGAATGGCACCCAACACTCACAGGGTACCACCTAGCCCAACTTCCGTTGAACCTTGAATGGCACCCAAAACTCACAGGGTACTACATACCTGTAATGCCAAAAACGTAACGCTTTTTCGTTATGATTTTCGTGACGCTTTTCGAATTTATGTGCCAGAGTCAAGACATAAAAATGTCAAAAAATCGAGTTAAACAATAGGGAATCGACATATTTTCACAAAACGTGTACGTGCATTTGGATTTTAAAGAAAGAAAATATGCCAAACAGTAGGCTAAATCCGCCTGATTTAAATAGCCTAAATGAATTTTGTACTAACTTTTATTTCCTAGATTATAAAACGTGATGTCAATATGAGTATTTAACCTTCCGGCGGCGGACGCAATACTAATCCTAACACGATCGGTCGCAATGCATCTGACAGATTAGGTGCAGAAAATAGGATGAAACTAAGTTTCTGTATATTCTACACTCTTGTTTATTGTTGCATTGTCTTTTTCAAACAGTTCTACGAAATTTTTGAAACAATTACTGACTCAAAAAGTTTGATACCCTTCACATTTTCAATTTTCGAAGAATATTCCGCTTTCAATCGCTTCAATATTTAAAAAAAAACTCCAACAACCCGACCGCTAAAAAAATGTGAGTTTATTTTACTAAATATACCCTATTGAACGATTTGGTGACCCTAAAAGTCAACACAACGTTATTACGCAATGTGAAGAGTATAACAAGTGGACATTTTCATAGAAAAGGAAAAAAATCGGGCGCAATACATCTGCGAGATTATTTCACCTCCTCCCGCCCCTCAGACATATAGTAGATAGAAACTGAAAACTGCTTTGGGTAGTTGATCGATAAAGATTAAGCTACTGTGAGTTTCAGATCTCTCCCTTTTCATATCGCTGATTGGCGCAACAAAAAGTGGTCACTTAATCTGTCAGATGCATTGCGCCCGCCCGAAGGTTAATGGTGAACGGAGGGCTTTGATTCCAGAACCGGTAACCATTTTTTCGGCGATGTACCCCTGGGGACGGGCAACCTGCGCCTTACTATTGAAAATGCTCACCGGATTCAGTGCTGTTTCTTGTTTCGTCAATGATGTCATATGGCATCGGGTCGTAACGGGATATGGTAGAGAAAAATTTAAAACGGTTTTGGATATCATATCTCTGATTGTTTTTACCAATTTTAGTATTTAAATTCGAGAAAATGTCAACAAAAGCAACAAAAACACATTGTTGTTGGATGGTGGATGTATCATGCTCAAAAAAATGATTTGAGATATGTCTTCGCGGGGAGTGTTAACTAAAATTCTAAGAATGTAAAGAAAGAACGTGGCCATCCGAAGATGTCCAGGAGACAGAGCAAATGCCTCTACAACTGTGAAGGTTAGGCAACAAAGATAGGGCTCCTTAACGACGCTCGTTGCTCCTGTCCTCCCACAATTGAAAAGGAGTGTCACATGCATCAGCTAGACAACCCACACAGGAGGGTTAAATTGGGGAAAAATGTTAATATATATAACGGTAGAAAATGTAAAGAAATGTAAAAAGATATATCGGCTCCGTGGATGCGGATGGCGGCGGATCCCGGCCTACTAAATCCAAAAAAAAATCTCTAAAATTTACCCGAACTGAGGCGCCCGCAGCCGAACAAAAAATGTATTGCTACCTCATGTTACTATCAAATTATTCGGTGCTGAAATGGGGGGGGGGAGATATGCCAATTCTCTGAAGCCGCGCGTTTGGAATTGGAGCGAATCCATTTTAAATATAATGGACCTTCTTTCTTCACCAAAAGTAACGTTCATAATGCATTAAACATGGACACTTAGCTATAATCTGAATATTTCAATATTATCCATCGGCAAGACCCAGAAAAGGACAAAAAATACATCTTTGTTAAAAAAAAAATGAACCGCTTGCCGTCGTGGTGACAGCTACCCCCCGAGTCCCTGAAGTTCGCCACATTCCCCATTGAGTCCACTGGGGGTAGTCGTCAACGTTTCAACGACAACTGAATTCGGAGTATGATACGGTTGGTTGGTTGGGGACTATGAATACCGTCCTTACACTCTATTTTTTTGATTTGTCGTCTGAATTTGAATTTATATTTCTAGAAACTGTACTATAACCCATTCGCCCCCATTCGCACTTCAATCATAAATCATGTTTTAAAGTTGTTGGATCATTGAACCGAAAAATAAAAATGCACCCAAAACTGTGCCAGAAACTACACACACACAAATGTACTTCATTTACATAACGCTTTTGTCAATATATAGGTATGCTAAAGAACATAATAACTCATCTTATTTATAACCAAATGTGTGCTTTACCAAATCCCCTAAATCACAACCAAAGACAATTTTCTGCGCAACCATTATACAGCCGACTAAAATTCAGAAACTACATGGCACCGTTAGAACTGAAAGGGAAATCCGGGTCAAGTCTTTAAATTTTTTCTCTACTCTCCTATAATACGAACTAATCAAGCGCAATCGACATAGCCCAAAAAAAAAACACCATAAAATAATAGACAATAATTGATTTTCTAAATTAATAATTCAGAAATATTTTAATGCGTTCTCAAGGCTGTTGTGTATAATTTAGCACAACTCACTGGGATTATGATGATCTGCGAAAATGAAGATGAACAGGCGCATCGAACACAAACACCACATTTACGTACGTATAAAAACAGTTATTGACAATTTCAGGGCAAACATTATAGCAAATCAATTTAGCCACAATTAACACTGAATATCGGCGAAATTAAATTGAAAAATAGGTTTCCCTCATCTGCCAGATTGAGGTCACATACAGATATACATGGCGCAGAGCGCCCGGCACACACACATGATAATTTATTTTAATTTACAGACGATATCGGAAAAAGTTTTTTGTTTTCATTAACAGTATTTTGACCGATGGATAACACACCACAGACACTCGCACGGTATATTGCCATAAGAAATCGATAAGATTCGATTGTATAGTAACACAGCAGTAGCGCATAGTAGCTGAAAGTTTGGCGCAATTTCATTGCCAGCAGTCACTTGACCCGTCCGTACAAGAAGTGTGTAAAATTAACCTTTATGTCTACACCCAAATAATATCGTTTCGAGCTATACCATACACACCCGGGTGTGTATATATATTTTTTTAAGAAAATTTAACTACAAGGGCTAAAATAATCTGAATTATTTCAATATTATGCTGGAAATACTTATACTTACTACGCTTTCATCATCTTCATCAGCGTAAACTAAATTTCTGACATATTCTTCATAATCATGATGAGACATTCGCTGAAGAGCAGCTCTAGATATTATTTTCACCGTATCTGTCATATTTGTATCTATTTCGCACAATTCGACCACACGCGATGAAATAAGCCAGCAAATTGTGTAACAAGAAAACAGAACAGAACAGGTTCTTCAAAGCAAAGTACTCGTAGCCTGCGTGCCATAGTGATTTTTTTACAGTTATTGCTTAGAAATATATACGTACACACCCGGGTGTGCTAGGTATAGACTAGTGTAAATTTTCGCTTGCCTCTCCTATTATTCAAAGGGTTCTGGTCCAATTTGCAAATCTCCAAGAAGAAAAGTTTTAAAAAACATATTGCTACAGCTACTGAGATAAACAGTTCGAAACATTGCCTAGGAAAATTGTTATAGGACATTTGTACATAGCTAACACACCCGGGTGTGCAGGTGTAGACATAAAGGTTAAAGCATTTTGACGGGTGAAAACCAATAATAATCATTTTTTATTGTCAGTCTCACCTTCACGTAAATGTTGTGTACGGATATTATAGTCGGTGAAAAAAATGAGCGTGAATAGAAGCAAAGTGCGACTATTGTATCTTCCATACCATAATGCATATTGAAATTATGATTAACTATCAGTTATTGGTTTTAAGATGTTTTTGTTTCGACTTCATAATTATTCTTATTTTTTTCTTTCACTTGTCTAAAGGTAGTTATTAGCCATATATACTAGCACAATTATTAACCCAAATGCATCCTACCAGGTTAATTTGTTTAGCATGTTTTTTTCGCTCTACTCTTCTCGATATTGAATGGCCTCAGAAACAATCGGAAGTGAGAAATGGCAAAAAAATGGCAATAAATGAAACAATACCTTGAATTTTATATGAAATCCAATCCAAAGTATACCATTTAGTATTTCTAATGATATTGAATTAAACATTATCCGGTAAACATGCATTTAAGAGTTTTCTAATAATAATCTTTTCTCTAACCAATTTACTTTCCCAAGAGTCTACGCGCTCCGAGTGTAATAATGATTTTGAGTGAAAACTCGCGTATAAAAGAAAAAGGCTATTATGATAAATTACACTTAGTAAAATGCCTGAAACTAGATTTTATTTGCTTTCGATTCTTGTGAATTTTGGTGTGAAGCACATGTTTATTGTACAAATAGTGGTTAAGGTGAGAAATTGGTTTTATGATTTTCTTTTTGACCGTAGCCTTCCACAGTTTGGATTGGGCGAGAAAATAGCACATGCTAGAACCGATAATAAGACTAGTCTACTATTTATTATCAAATGAAATTAGAAAAATGAAAGTTGTTTTTTTAGTGATGAAGCTGTTGTTGGCCCTATAAGTGTTGCAAGAAATTGAAATATTAAAAAGGGAAAGCCAAGTTCCCAGGGTGTAATTAGAGGTGAATTACCGGTAAATAATTGCAATATGTATTGATTTTTACCACCCGTCTTAGCAAGTTTTTTTATTATTTAATTTATTAATAAAAATTATCTTCTGATATTTCCTATAATTATACTTTTACTGTACTACTTGTTTGAATTTTCAGAAAAATGAGGGTCTTTTAATAAAACTGCGGATCGTTGCTATTTTTTTATTTTGATGACTTAGCCCTTTTAAGTATATGTGTTGATTTAACCCATTTCTTCCCAAGGATAAAAATACGCTGAAACTATGAAGTTTTTTGGTAAATTCCAATCAATTACAATACAATTTAGAAAAAAAAATTTGAAAAATTTCAGTAAGTGTTACCATTGGCTCCCAACGTGATGTTGCGTTGACGCAACGTTGGGAGTTTCTTGGTAAAAAAAACTGTCAACGAAAATTTAAATTTTAAACTTCTGTGTTGCAAAAAATTGTTGATTTACATATATGGAGAATAATAAATTTAGTGATAAAATCCTGAAACACTCACTATAGCGATATAGATGACATTTTGGGCGGGATTTTCGTACACCTTATCTAGTGGTTGGTCATGTCATATAGATAAGACGCACACTATTTTCTTTTCAATATAATGTAAAGCTTTCTGAAAATGTTGGGAATCTTCTCTATACACAAAGGCTAACTATTAGATAAGATGTACGAGTAACTGACCATTTGTAATATAATTGAGGTAGGCCGTACTTTGCCGTTAGCGTCTGGTGGTAATTCATAGTAACTTTGTCCCGGATTTCGCTTGTTTTTGATAGTTTCTATTTCAGATTTGAACAGGCATATTACAATTTAGGTGCTTAAGTCAACAGCCAAAATACATAGAGGGGCAGGGACGTAGCCAGGGGAGGGGTCCATGGGGTCCGGACCCCTCCCGAAATGTTTTCAATGGGCTTTGAAATTTTAGTGATGATAACATAAAAACTGTTATAATGAACATGTCAAAACGTTCGTGTAGCTGGAAATACTTTTTCTAAGAGATATTGGCTATGAGTCACTTTAGAAGCGATAGCTGCAAAGAATTCAACGTGTGTTAGAAATTAGGAATGAGTTTATTTGAGATTAGATTTTCTTGTCCTAATTGGCTCTATCAATAAATTGCCCCGTTTTAGAAAGTAACCTCTTCTCTCAGTTCTCTCACAGCTAATTTAATTTAGATATGCTAAAGTTGTTCCTTTGTCAGTGATAAATTTTGTTAAATTTCTACAATGCCCGGAGGACAAAACCGAGAAAACCTACATTGAATCCGATTTTGCTGAAAGTATTGGTTTTCAAGAACAGCTTCATGTTTTATCACTTAAGGTGTTTGATCGACCGCTGTTCTTTCTAATCAACTGAAATGAAAACGTTATGTATGTTAATTTTTCGCTGATATAATTTTCCTCCAATTTGTTTAGTTCTCAAGTCTCCAAGTTTTTCCCCTCTGATTAATTGAAAAAAGACCAAGATTCTAAAAAATATATAAATTAATTTGACATCTTTAATGACACCAGCCCAGATGATTTTTTTTCGATTTGTTTAAAGAAATTTGCGCAGAAAAAAAAAATAAGGTATCCACTTTCATTGCTTATTTATTAACCAATCACTCTATTCTCAACACTGGAATTTAAGCTGTGTCTTGCCTCGTGCCAACACTTAAAAATGGCGACAAAGCTGAGACTGAAAATTATCTACGAACTAGCAATCCTTCAATTATTTGAACTGGAGGATGACCAGGGTTACATCCTTACACCTCTAGTTCGACCACTTATAATTTTGGTTTTTCAGAGGTTAACCTACTACTACAAATCTTATATTAAAATTACACCGTAAAGTCTCTCAAAAATTGGTCCCACTTTACCAAACCGATTCATAAATTTAAATCTAAACTTTTACTATAGTTAAACTAAAAAACGTTCACTTGGGTGCCCCTCATTAACAGAATAACCAGACAATACCGTTCCGTGATTGCAACCATAACTTTAACTAATTCAAATCAATTTCCACCAACATCAGGCATTCCTCAGGGATCATATACGTTGATCCACTTTTGTTTTCAGGCGGATGAAATCAATCGGTATACATCGAATAAAAAGGCATGAATGTCAACAAATTTTGTTGGTAATGTATTTTTTCTGTATCATCAAAAATACAGTAAAACAGTTCTTCACTAGCAACACAAAAAAAAATTGATTTAGAATTAAATTTCTGAAATCGAAATTTGGACCCCTCCCGAAACAAATTCCTGGCTACGTCCCTGTAGAGGGGAACTGCTGAACATGTAGACTGCTATCCACAATTATCGCCGGGAAGTCTGTCTTACCACCTTTTAGCGATTCCGGATTGTTTCACTACTCCTTGTGACAAAAGTAAATAGTAAGTTGACTAGAAATAAATATGTTCTTGCGTCCAGTGCAAAAGAACAATTTACTACACAAAAGTTTAGCAAACATTTGCTGTTCTAACAAAACTGTCCTTAAATCGAAAAGGTTTTTGATCCCATACTTGTTGACTTCAGACCATACCGTGGAGTGAAGATTCTACCAATAATTTCATAGACTTTTCAGGGTACATATACATTCACTACAAAGACCCGCTTTACCCACTGTAGAGATCCTTGAAATATTTTTGGAAATCTCGACACCATCATGAAATATGTATTTGGAAAATTGCTTTAGACCAACTGACAAGTGTGTCCAACTGTCATTGTCCCGCAACTTCTTTTATCGTTTTCCTTTTTTCAATGAGACACATGTGACTCACAAAAGAGTACGGGATATGAATACCATGAGTCACATGTGTCTCGTGGATAGTGAGGTATTTAGAACTCATTTTAAGATATTGCTGATGCGAAACCTGCGTTACATAGCAAGAAAATGTTTTGCTCTCTATGCGTTTGCCCCAGTGTTACTGTACCGGGAAACTCCCAACGATGCGTGAACGCATCACCTATGTTTAACACATGCTCCTGCAGCAAGGACCAACCCTTTTCCAAAATCAAGTGGAATTAAATAATTAGCAATTGTTTTTCGTATAGAAGGTGCATTTGGATATTGATTTTAAGATATTTAAATATTTTTAAAATTATGACGAAAAATGTCCTGAAAAACATAGTATGACTTTCTCTTATATGCTTAAGGACCCAATGGGTGATTTGCTATAACAAATATGCAGAAATAGAGCCAAGAAATGTCCATTAAAAATTACATGATTACTTTTCCATTTCAATTTAAATTTGGTGGTGTTTACATAGGTCAAACTTCGTGTTGCGTATACGCAACGCTGGGAAGAAATGGGTTAAGTCACTGATAAGTGTAAAAAAATTCTGCATCAAAATTTAGCGGAAAGTTTTATTGCAGTTATTCTCTTTTCCTAGGCGGAGACCTTGTTGGAGTTTTTTTTCGTCAAGATCCACTTGAAATGCAAATTCTAAAAATTAAATGCAAAGTGTAAAAAAATGGCTCCCTTTGCGAAACCACCAAAACTTTTAATGATATTAGCCTCCTTATCTCAGTAAGGCTACTTTCCACGATCAATTTAGAGGAAACGATTATGGACGCATAAAAAGAGCTATGGCAATATTGATACAGCCAAACATTTAATAGATTGCATAGACTCAAACTTCGTGTGACACTACTTGAGCCCGAGTCTGCCCTTTTATTATTAAGTTCAGATTACCTTACATATTAAGGAATTCGCAGAATATGCATTTTTTTTCTAGTTTTGTTCACCAACAGAATTTTACTGATCAGGGGTCTTAAGTTTGTACGGAAGGAAGCTCAACCAGTTCCCAGCCCAGACCCATTTCCCTTATTCGGATCGGTTTAAGTTTAGATTGCTCAAGTGCACAAGACGCAAAACACGTCCTGTTCGAGTGTCCCAAATTTGAAAAATCTGCAATCAATTAGAAGTGGAAAAGGAGGATGACAACATTAGTCCTGATAACGTAGTGGCTCTTATGTTGCGATCACAAGCCAGCTGGAGCTATAAAGGAAGAATCGTAGACGCTACTCTTCTACTCGGGCGGGTTAGCTAGACCTTAACTTGTGACTCAATCACCCGCAGGATGACGAAAGAGGTGTTATAATGTAGTCAGAAGAAATTCAACTGCTGCATGCAAGGAAAGAAAGGAAAAGTAGCTCGACCAGGAAGATTGTGTTCACGGGTTTGTGGTGAAGTTACCAAGTTTTCGGGGGACAAATTTCAACATGGATACGAATATTCAAAGGAGTGTAATTAAAATGCAATAGTATCTTTTCCATTAATATTTTTACTATAACGGTAAGCTCTTGATGGGCAATCAAAATAGGAAGAGAAAGGATGGGGGAAAACTCCAATTGAGCTTAAACAAAACTGTGTTCCACGGTGTATGTGAAAACAAGTCTGAGAATGGATAGAATTCAAACATACTACTGGATAGGTTTCCAGAAGGATTTTCAAATATTTAATCCACACAGAATTTGTATGAATCTAACATTAAGCTTTGCTCTGAAAAGTCTGACCAACTGATAGCCGTGGTGATAGGTATGAAAAAATATATGAAAAGGCCATGCAAACTTTCTTTTTCCATATGGTGACAGCAGGCAAAACAATTTTGCTTGACTGGCTTCGAAAAACTTGTGCTAACCCCCCGAAACCCTCAAAAAACCTCAAAGTTTTCGGTTTTATATTTTTGTTTCCTAACAATATCCCCAAAAAAAAAACAGAGCTGAGCAATTTTTTTGCGACCTAAAATCGTTAAATGACTGGCCCATTATTGCAACGAGAAAGACTGTCACTTTCCCACTGCAGTGCATATTCAGCGCTTGTCTACCTTTTCAGATTGCTAGATTGCTTCGATAGCGCGTTTCCGAACGTACGAATTGTCGAAAAATATTTGCACTGTGGTTTGTTGTGACATTGTCTATAATATTGGTAGGATGGAGTCAGTTCTCTTGAGGAATCGAACTTTCACATTAATTTATGTCGTTTCTCGTGTCAATAGTAGCATGATCTAATGGGCCGTTTTTATCAACTCATGGGCTAGCTAGCAAGGTAATTCAACACGTCCGCAGTCGCATGTTTATACTTTGATGGCACACGACAAAGGCCATTCCTACCATCGTCGTATTTATGTCGCTATTGGTTTTGAATTTGAACTTTAATCGCGACACGACCCGACGGTCTCCACTCTTTAACGTCAAAAATACTAACGCCTACTTGAGATAAGCAAAATTGTGTTATACTGTTTTGTGTACGCTACACACGCAAATTTTTTTCTTGGAAAACTCATAGACATTAACATAACTTGTACGACATGCTAAAACTCTCTAATATTACTTAAATGATTACTTGTCGAAGTTTTTTTTTTCAGAAAAAATTTCAAATTCTTGCACTGAAATGCCCTTTGCTTATCATTTTGTAGGAAAATATTAACTGAAACCATAAGATTTTATGTTCGAGGTTACTCGCCTAGCTCTTTCGTTTTGTGAATTCAAATTTAAATCACTCGGAAAGTACGCTAATATTAAAGAAAATATTCCACTGAAATAATTTAAAAAAAAAGGAAATACGTATCCTTTCTGTAATTTTCGCTTTAAGTGTTTCGTAAGCGGTTATGGGCACAGTGCGCTGAATCCACTATTTGTGTCCAGCATTGTGTGGTAAATACTGAAAATTTTAGCAGGACAATTTGTTTCAGCAAAAGCATCTATAGAATTGGTAAACAAATTACCGTTATCTTGCTACCGAGGCTTTGTCTAGAAGTCATCCAAAATAACGACTTGTCCTGTAACGTTATAATTTAATAACACCTCCCAAAATTAATTAATGAAAAAACCCTTGAGTGTCTACGTACAATTTTATATAAACTGACTCCCGGCAGATTCAATAATTACCGTTTCTAAAAAGATACACACACAAGAGATTCACACCTAAATGCAATATCTGCATCTGTGCCGATAGTCAGATACATCAAGCTTCCAATCAATTGTCTGGAAGGATAATTAGAATTTTCAGAACTTTCAATTTTACTAAGTAGTTCATTAGGGTCAGCCGGCATGGTAACTACATTGCATTGAGTTATATTGAACCTTTCTTGTACTCTTCGGGCGTAGGCTTGATGAATAAAGATCGAACCATCATTCAGCTTTCGATTCCAACAAAACAACCTGGATTCATTCTTTTCACGTCAAACTCCTGCTTCAAGTGCGATATGGCTGAAGCAGGAGTTTGACGTGAAATGAATGAATCCAGGTTGTTTTGTTGGAATCGAAATTGAGCACCTGAATGATGGTTCGATCTTCATTCATCAAGCCTACACCCGAAGAGTACTAGAAAAGTTCAAGATAACCCAATGCAATGTAGTTACCATGCCGGCTGACCCCAATGAACTACTGATGATGACTTTCTCGTTGCTCCCTGTAATGAGCCCATCATCGACAGAAATCGCCAATCCGGTAGTATTTGTATATACGCTGACACATGGATCCGAATCGGTAACTACCAAGCTGAATTTCTCGACGAACGTTTTGAATTTGATATTCCAACATCTCGACGCCTGCTTTAAACCGCAGAGACTCTCCTTCATAAAGAAATCTTCTTCAAGCTCACCGTACAAAAAGCGGTTTTTATATCGAACTGCTTCAGCTTGAACTTACTTTGTGCTGCAATCGTACGAATTGATCATAACCTACACCATATTCTTGACGAAATCCGTCGTCCTGTCGAGCTTTGTACCGTTCGTCGAAGAATCTGGATTTATTTCTCTTTATTTTATACACCCACTTGTCGATGACTTTCTGATTTTTCGGATTGTCAACCAAATTCCAAGTATCGTTAATCAAGAGTGAGCTATACTCTTCTTTCAGAGCAGCTATCCAATCATCTTTGTCAACAGAACAAATCGCTTCTTCGTATGTACTGGGCTCTCCGCAAATTGTCAGCACCGCCATGGGGATCAATGTATCTCGCACATCTGGTACACGTTAACGATTTCCCAAATGTGCCTTGCATCCAAACCGTACATCAACAAATCTCGACGCTGTGCATTTCCGTCTGATTTTCGTTAACTTTGCGTATCTTTCACCGGTTCAATTCGATCCTGTTGTTCCTGCTGTTCCGACACTTCTTCGCAACTTTAGCGTAGAGCATTGATCGTGGTGCTTCTATGATCGTTCGATTATCCCTCTCTTTCTCTGAATTAACGAAATCCGTCGTCGGTTCTCAATATTTTCAATTGATAATCACTTTGTTTTTCAGCCCAGTGGAAGAACATTTTGAACTTCTCGAAAACGTTACTCTTTCGCTGTATAAAATACACTTTACGAAAGTAGGAAAAGTCATTCTTGAACATCAAAAAATACTTTGCACCGCCCAACGAAACTTCAGGAAATGGTCCACAAACTTTGCCATGGACTATCTCGCCATAGATGCTCGTTCCTTCCTTAGACTGAAACATATTCGATGCAAATTTCTCATTTCTACCGTCGTCGAATGATAAGATGTCAATATTACCGCGACCAATAGCATAAATCGGTTTTCCGTTGCCAAGAGAAATTTTCTTTTGAGTCTCTAATTCGACGTTATCCCGAAACCAATGGTGATGCTTGCTCATGTGCTTTATTAGATTAGATTAGATTGTAGAGGGGCGCGAACCCGATGGGGGTTCGTAGCACTGTAGCACATCAAGCTTGATCGTGCTAAGAAATGGGCTGAGTGTACTGATTGACGTTGACGCTATGTCGTTCGTGTCTGGATAGGCCACTCCAAATTGTGTCCAGCGGCGTTGGGCCAGAGCATCACATTCGCATAAGAGGTGGGTCGAGGTCTCGTCATCCTCTTCGCAGAATCGGCAGCTCGCGTCTTGTACGAGCCTCATTGTGCGCAGATGTGATCTTAGGCAGGAGTGGCCTGTAAGAATTCCACAAATGATACGTACTCTATTTCTGGTTAGCTGAAGTAGCTCAGCCGTTCTTTTATGGGAGTATCCTGCTATGAACAGTTTAAATTGCCTGAGCCCGGGTAGATTATCCCAGCGCTCAGATGCTTTAATTTGTTCCTGGTCCTTGATTAGTCTTGTTACTACGCATGTAGAGATGCTGCTAAAGGGTTCTGGTCCGCATAAATGGGTTGCTGCGGCTGTGCGTGCTAGCTCATCCGCCTGTTCGTTCCCCGTGATGCCTATGTGACCTGGGACCCAGAAGAGTGTTAATCTATTGTTTGCGCCTAGGTTGTTCAGTGCATTCAGACAACACTGAACCAGCCTTGACGTAACGGTGTACTTGGTGAGTGACTTGATAGCGCTCTTTTGGTCTAGAATCTGGCTATGCCAAGAATTCTCAATCGATGTGTTAACGTCACCAAACCTAAAAAAGCTTTTCCAACTGATTCTTTGTCTCTGTTCGAACTAGATTTGCTCTTTCCTGCGTTGCAGTCCCGTTTTCACACTTGAAACAACCTTTCTGCAATTTGCCTAATGTTGGCTTTTCTGCTTTCATAACCTCTTGCAAAAAGAGCGGCACTCGAATTGCTTTCACTATTCAGCAAACGACTTTCCTCTACCATCAACCGATTCTTCAAATGTGTTAGTGTTTGGATAACTATCCTGAGTTGAGTTCCATGCACTTACAAAATGGCGAGAATCTTGTGGTAGTGTCATGAGCAACCTTGTGATAAGGATAACCATTGTTTCATCAACAGTTATGTTCAAATTATGCATTTGATGAATAATAATTTCATATTCGATATATGGGTGGCCATATGTCCATCCACCAGATCTTTTCCAAATGAAAAAATAAATGTTTTTTTGTAGCAGCTGGGACTTACTAATTTCAGTCGTTTGTTCAAATATCGAGATTAATTTACACATTTCGTTCGATGTGAGACAATTTATCACATGCACTACTGTTTTCAAGACAAGAGCTATCATGATAATATGCTGAACATTCGCGTCCTTCTTTTCCAAAGCCAAAATTGTCATTTCTGTCGCTGTTACTGGCGATATACATGGTTGCTCCCGCCTCCATTTTTTGGCCTTAGCATATCTCCGTTGACAACATCAAACACATCTTCAAATTTCCAGCTCGTAAACTGCGAAGCTTTTTGCAGCTTCTCGATTTTCAAAGATTACGTCTTCATAGTGCACACACGAAATTCGCAAAGTTCAGGATTATTTCCAACTAGCTATGCGCCAACTGGGCCCATATATCCAACAGGATATATACAGGATACAAGATACCCAGGGCGCTCTAAGAGAAGAGTGACTAGTTATATGTGTTAATCCTATAAAAGTTTAGAAGAGACTGACAAACTGACAGAATGTGAAAAATGACAATTCAAGGAGAGTGCGTTCAAAGTACATACAAATATAGTTGCAAATCGAATTTCTCTTGCTCTTCCGTAGTAATTTACCAAGTCGCCTGATGGCATCATAATCCCGAAAAAGCGCACTTGAATACAATGAAATATATGTCACACAAGAAGATCAATACTGAAGCTGCTGAGCATCGACCACAACCTAACAATAATGTCAATATGATACATGAACATGAATATCTTTCTATGCACGTTCTTTGGGAAAAAATAACATTAACGATTATTTATCCTTCTAAAAAAATTAAATTCACCAAAATTGAACTTTTATTTTTTATACCAGGTTACTCGTTTAAGTCTTTCGTTTTTTTAAATTCGAATGTAAATTTAGTATTCTGAATTTTATACAGTAGAACTTTTAAGCATAAAAAACATGCTAAATCCATCAAAGTTTGATTTAGTTTTTATAAAATATTACCAAATAAATGCCTAACTAACAACTAGTCAAAAATCCTGTCCAAACAGTATACTCCAATTTAAAAATACTATTATTTTCGCTTGTGCATATCGAATCGATTTTGAAAATTATATCACTGCTGATTTCTTCAAATTAAGTAAGAAATACGTTCCCAATTTAAATGTACAATCACTTCGACTATATAAATCTTCAAGATGAATTGCCAAGACACATTATAGGCTTGCATAATAGTTTTAAACATTATTTCGTATGCTACCCACATGATAAAAATAGTAAAGCACAAGCTCATCATATGAAATTATATTGTTTAGCTGTGCCTCGTCTTATCTATTGCTAAAACCATTAAATTACCACCTCAACATTTATTTTCCTGTAATTTGTGTGTCTTTTTTATTTCGTCTTCTTTTAATTTTATTAATCCCCCAAGTATGACCCGTGATGCTATAAAAGCGCACATCAGCAACGACTGCCAGCTATTTCTTAATTCTGCTAACATGCATGTGTTTTCCTAGAGATGTCTACTCTCCCATGAAGTCGACGTCAAAATAACTACAAACATTACCAACCCCGTTGCTGTTAAAGTCATGCAACAATAATTATATGGTTCATTTCACTATATGGCGATGCACACAAAAACTCCTTCAACTTTTTGATTATCCACACAACACAAGACGATTATAGGTAAAAACAGTTCAATAAAAATAATGTTAAACAGTGAGTGCCTTGCACTTTAATTTTGTTATGCTAAGAGTGCAGAAAAAAAGTGTAACAGCAAAGAAAATAAAGAATTGAGCTGTCACAAGCCAAAGTGGATCACATAGATCGTTTGGATGTTTATCGTATATGCACACGATGGGATGATGCGGCGCTTTACAGTACAGGACTCGAGTTCTTAATATATCTGTGTTCCGCCAAGATGACCGCAGTCGCGCCGGCCAACTTATACTCCATGATGTATACTCGGCTTCGTAATCAAGTGGGTAACCATCTCTAATTGCACATACGAAATCTAATTACCTAACCGTTAGACTGTGTTGTGTGTTGTGTACTGATGCTGACCAGCAAATAGTAATTTGCTCGAAATCGATTCACAGAATTGCTCCAAACACGGGCGACCGATGGACGCAGAGTTGGTACGCCGGCCGTGCTCTCTATCTCTAATTCAGACAAAGTTGTCTTGAAAATTACATGAACATTGCAAAGATGAAGTAGGAAGATACACATGGCGATATGTATTATGTTTTCCTGTTTTAGTAATTTTTTTAATATGTTTGTTGCTATACCCATCGCCGCGCCACTGCCGGTTGAACCGGCACGTATGAGGATGTAATAAGTGCAGACAAATAAATGTTTGCAACTGAAACAGTTTTAGATTTACGTGCAGTTGAATGGTCGACGATAGTATTCTGACAAGATTTTTTCCTATAGTTCATTTGATTAATTTTATGGTTCAACTTTTTCATAGAACTGACTCCATCTGGTGAAGATGATATCAAAATTTTATATTTGTCGTCCTCATAAAGCCTGAAGTCGATGCGCATATATCTTCAAACTCCGTCTATATGTGCAATTATATCTTTTTTTTTAGAATTGGGTCATTCAATATATATCTGAATGAAGCATATGGCGAAAAAAGATGCATTGCCTTGGGTCACATTACCCTGCAGGAGGTATACATTGTATATGAACGCCCGATGCGATTGGCGGTTATTATTGTCGAGTGAAAGTTTTCATCTTAATAGTAGTATGGCACAAATGTTCTGCGGAAGATATTGCAAAATGAAAATGAGTAAATGTTTTCGTATGACATTGTTTATATTCAATGTGACAATCATAAATCTGAGAGTAAAATTGTTCGTGTAATATGTCGATGCAGATTGAGTTCATATCCAATGAACAATGAAGTGATTGTTTTTGTCGCATATTCATCATATCACAGTCAATAAATTTCTTTGACAAAGGAAACAAAAGTCCTGAATAACCGATGAAAGTTATTGGAAATATGTATGTACTCGTATAATAGTTCCCGAACAAACAAAAAAGAATTATTCTTTTACGCTTTCATTTATGTTAAAGGTAAATTGTTATTGAAAAGCACTTACAAAGAAAGAGTGAAATCTGCAATGACACTTTCTTCCGATACTTATCTGAAGAAAATGAGCGATGCCTAATTTTCCGCTCGGCTTCACAAGCAAATCAATGAAGCATGACAAGAACGATCAATACGACAATGCCATGAATTTATTTATTTTTTGCTGTACATGCACACTTTTTTTTATCATGAAGCTGTATGAATGACTATGACAATGTCACCATAAATATGAACCACTAAAAAATCAACATTGAAGAAAAAAAAAACAAAACAATTGTAATTCGTAGTTGATAGAGTTTGAATTTTTAATACATCTTATCCTAAGGTCATGAACAAAGTGGAGAAATTCCTCAGGGGAGTTTAATTTCCAGCTAAAATATATTTGACTTCGTCGATAAAAATCCGCGAAACCCATTCATTGTCTTTAATAGATATATCTCAACGCGTGTGCACAATCCATCTGCAAACCTTCTTCTTCTTTTTTTCTTTTTTGTTAAACATCAGCCTAAATACCTTTTATAGCAAGCGTCTGCAATTTATTTATTTATTGTCTGTATAACAGTTTGTTTATCTATCAATATCATTCTCGTACGGATAAGTACAATATTTTTTTGAAAATTACGAATAAATCGATAATTATCGAATCGAATCATTTA
This sequence comes from Microchrysa polita, assembly GCA_949715475.1. Taxonomy (NCBI): domain Eukaryota; kingdom Metazoa; phylum Arthropoda; class Insecta; order Diptera; family Stratiomyidae; genus Microchrysa; species Microchrysa polita. The sequence goes on from OX454420.1 coordinate 11,978,221, forward strand.
GGTCAATGCGGAAAAATTAATCCGAACGGTCTTTGAAATGATGGGTTCGATGATGTGGACGATCAATGCTCGATGATACGATCTGAAGAAAAGCGACATTAATGTATGTACATTGTAAACGCCACAAAGTGTGGTAAAGTAGCACTTGATGAAAGTGTTGTAAGGTCGTTGAGGGCGCCGCGCGCCGTTGTGTGATGAATTTTCGGATGACAGAAAAAAAGTCAATGCGGCATTGAAAATCGCATGGACGATTAAACAAGAAACAAAAAAAAAAGATATTTTACTATCTGTGTTAATATAACGGTTGTATACTTATTTTCAGTTATAGGTCATATATTAATTCAATTCGATTTGATAGACGTGCAAAAAAGGTCATATTTGGCCAGCATTTTGCCGTGCGTTGTCATCAGTCGGAACGGAAATAAAATAGCCATGAGCTGACCCCTAAATTTGAATGCGTATCGATGAAATTCTAGGTCACATGCGCTATTAGGTGGCAGCCTAAAATGTATAGAAGTAATTGCAAAACTTTTTGGCTGGGTTACTATTAACAGTTGTGCTTTCTGTTTGTGGCGTTAACATGAGGATCGCCCTTTTTGTACAAAACAAAGATTGCATTCTTGGAGAGGTGAGTATACTTGATCGCAGACAGGTATATACGAAACAAATGAAATGATAGCATTTTAGTTAAAAGGAATTTATTAATTTCAATCACAATTGGTCTAAATTAATTTATATGTTTCTACATATATTTCAGACAGATCTAGAAGCCAGTCTTCTCATAAATTAATTTATTATTCGAATTAAAAATAGTTCGATTAGAAATGTGTTTCCGACTTCAATTAGGTATAGACAGCGTGTCCCATTCATGTCGGAGGATATTTTAATGGGAGGTAGTGTGACTCATTTGGGGAAAATTTATGTACAACCGGACCCCTCTATTTTTAACCCTTACAATGTACACGGAGAGAAAAAATGTAGTGAAAGGTATTAAAACTGTAATCAAAACTATTGTATTTGTAATGATTTTTGACCCTACTGCAACTGATGTAAAAGTTATTACATCTGTAATGAAAAATGTCATTGCACTGTAATAGAATTAACAATTGGTTGGTAATAAAATTCGCCAGGAACATAATTAGGCGATAATAGAAAAAAATACAAGAAGTGATTTTTTTATTTTTTCCTTTTTTTTATTTTAACCTTTTTTTTGTTTTCTTCTATTTTATCCTTAACTTCTTTTTCCCTATTTTAAATTTACCTTTTTACAATTTGCTTCTACTGGGAATTGAACCGGGGACCTATCGTTTCGTAGTCCTACGTCCTACACCTAAGCTATCTAAGATTACAAGTTATGCGAATAAATTAGTCGTCTTATTTTTTGACAGTTTCAGAATTATTACGCGCTCTTGATGAAAACTATTACACAATGAAATAATTATTATTACAGACAGTGGTGAAAATTACCATAAACACAATAAATGTTACCATCCATACAAATATCATGCAATGATTTTTGTCATTACACTGCAATCATTTATACAATAGGCCAGCACCAGTAAAAACAACTGAATTGTAATTTCACTACATTTTAATAACTTTCGCTACAAATTTAGTGAAATTGTATTTTGTAAATTTCATTATATGATTTTGTTGAATTCATTGCACATTTTTCTCTCCGTGTAGTATGTATCATTTTTTGTCAAAATGCCCGACTTGCCGAACTTAATCAAAATTTGCCACACCAATAAACATTTCATCATCATCATCACCAATCTTGATTTTTCTTTCAATGGTCGCCAATTGAAAAATGCATAATTGCACATTTTCCAATGTGGCAGCCCACACCAAAACGGCTGCTGCTTTTAGATTAACCTTCATCTTGCCCTAAAAAAACATACGTTAAGTACCCTCATGTGTGGTCACATATGCAATTTTGATGTAATTTGGGCGAATTTCTTTAAGTGTGCTTTCTGTTGAATTGTCCACTATTTCGGTTATGAGAAGAGTACATTGTTGACATTCGACATTAAGGGTCGGTTTATCAATGCCATGATAAGCCGTAGTTACGTACTACTACAGTTGACTCATTTACATTTAAGCTCGATTTATTACCTTGAAGGTCCTTAAAACAGAAAACTACACCGGATGTGTAATGTACTCGACGTCTCCTTTGATATGATACCCCGCATGACGACCTCTGTTCAAGGATTAATGATTATCCTTTTTGTCCTTTTTTGGACCTTTTCACTCCAAATTTTTTTTTCGAAAATGAGTTTTAGATTTTTGGGAGCCCATTGATTCAAAAACTACAAAAATTAGCCTTACTCTGTTTTTTTCGTATTTGAAATGCTAATAGGTATGACTGGACCACCAGGACCTGAGTCTGCATGTTTCAAAAGATTTTCAATTATGGTGTGTCCTATACCAGAATTTTATCATGAATCACATTTTTCACCTAAATAATTTACTCCAAACGCTATCGATTCATGCATTTTGTGAAAAAGTCGATTTCGCAATATTATTACGGTAAAAATAAAATTCACCCATAGAAAACACACAGCTAATACCATATGTGTGAATTTTCACACATGAGGGTACTTAACGTAAGTTTTTAAATATCTAAAAATAAAAAATATTTTTTTTTTAATTTTTAAAATGTTTTTCTTATTAAATCGAAGTTTTGGGAAAAGTCAAGACGAGTTATAGGTATCGGTTGGAAAAGTCAGAGGGAAAAATCGGAAATAAAATGCGTTTGTGTGATTTTTCACACAAGGGTAAGATTAAGGTTAATGCACACACATTAATGTCCATTTTTGAATTTCAGCGGGATTTTGACAGACGTCAATGAAACCCAAACAAATTCAAAAATTGACACCTATGTGTCTGAATTCATCCATTACAATTATTGGTCTTCCATCAAAACTTCAAATAATTAAATCGTATACAATTTTTAAATTTGTTTAACCTTCATCCAGCGGCAGATTTTTACAACGCTTGCCGGCGGCAAAGGTACACCTGTTCCGTAGTACATTTTGTATGAAAATCTTCACTATTTGTATGAATTTTGACCGTAAAACCGTTACATTATGTTGAATAGTCACAAATTAGTAACTAATTTTGCCGAAGTGGATGTTTAAAGAAGTTGGGCTTATAAGGATTTAATTTTTGGAGTGGGTAAATTTAGAAAATAGGCAAAATTTTAAAGTGAAAATTGAAAAAATGGGTTTTTTGGAATTTTAATTTGACGAAATCTTAAATTAATTTACAAATGAAAAGTAGAAAACGGTTCAAATTAAGTCATTAATGAATTTAGAAGAGTTTGGTATGTTTGATTTGCGAATCGGGGAGTATTTGGTTAAAATTTACCCCCCTACCCACAATATATTATTCTGTTACTAGAACCCGTTACCGCTAACGGAAAAAGCATCAATAATTATCACATTCTCGTTATTTTTCATAAAACAGCAATGCTTGAAGCAATAAATATATTGGAGAAATGTGTAAATGTGTTTATTATACGAAAGACAGGTCCTGTCAAGCAACAAGCAAGTAGAATCGGTTAGGAAAATTTGCTGTCTCTAATCTTTGGAAATCTAAACTCAGGCCAATTCCTATAGTGGAAAAATATCTAAAATAGTAATTGTGATTGTCGTTGGTTTATTGTAACATATTTTCTAATATATGTAATTAAATCTAAGGATCATTTGAAAATTCAAACAAGAAACCGAAGACATGTGGCATAATCTATAGCAGTTATCGATATCTATATGGTACCGACGTACAATTCCACCAAGTTTATATACCACCCAAACATCCAATTTTAGAAATTTGGTTGGATGCTCCTGCTGGATTTCAGCTTAAACTTCAAAAGGAACTCGGGTGGACGTCCCAAATTACACATATTAGGCGATAGAATACAAATGATGGGAATTTGTGATAAAGAAAATCAACCGCTAAAATCCAAAATTTTAGCATTTGCTACAAACCTAATTACCACTAGATGTTATGGGGAAATATTGTATTGTATTGGTTGCCCCAAGCCATTACTTCAAATAGTTTGATATGCCAGTAAAAATCTTCAAATTGATGTCAAATAACCAAAATATGCTGTATGAGTTAGCCTAGTCCTTATAAATCGATATCTTCAAGGACCTTGATCATTACAAATAAAATTCGTAAATCAAATACTTCTGTACATCACTCGATTCTCAAATTATTGATGCTATAATAAGTCTCTCTAAGCATGAGCATTCACCAAAAATATCTTATTTTCCTCTTTTGTAAGTTTTCTTTCATACAAAATATATGAAGGTACAAATGTACCTTTGCCGCCGTTAAAGGGTGTAAGATTAATTTTGCTCCCTTACTTGGGGATGGGTGGTCACACATTTCTGAAATTTGGAATACATATTTTACACTAAAATCGTAGAGATGTCAGAAAATTTCAGACCCATAGCAAAAAAGTTACGGTATTTTAAAAACAAAAAAGGTACACCTGTACCTATCCCGCTAGATGAGGGTTAAAGTTACGAACAACTTCGTAACGGGCGAGGTGTCGTTTTATTCAAAAATTTTGTTCAGTTTCAGACAATGAACTCATATCTTGGATGAAATGTTTGGTGGTGTGGCAAACTAACTTACCATAAAATATCCTCCACCATGAATGGGACGCCCTGATGTTTATCAAAAGTTTTCGAAACACAATTTGTGAACTAAGGATACCTTTTAGGAAATGTTATTATACGTCACAGAGGAAATATAAGTAGCAATCATTTTTTTTTCGGGGCTCAGGCGAAGTTCTAGATGACCTTACCCGTTCAGATTTCCAGTTTGCATCAATCCTTCGGCAATGATTCGTGCCTTATATCTTTCTAATGTCTAATTTTAAACCTTTTCTCCTTGAACAACAAACGTCTGATCGTCTGACTACTTTGAAGAAACATTTAGCGTTGCTAAAGCGGAGTTGTAATCGCAAAAGAAGCATATGGAATCACCACAGCAGTGGAGTTTCTCAATGGTACCTCGAACAAAATTTAAAGTGGGTAATCTTTACAAATTATTATTTTGTTAATTTGAGGATAACCATTCTCGTTCTTATCGTATCAACCGCATTTCTTGGATAACTGAATTCGGCTTACGATGTTGTCAAATACAATTTTGAGTGAGTTTTGATTTTTTTTTATTGGAGGTATTACAATGGGCGGGACATACACAGGATGAACGGCAATTGCATTCCTATCAAGATGATAAACATGCAACGAGCGGACAGAGCAAGCGACCAACACCCGATGGTTCTGATGGAACTGTTTTGATGTTATAAATTCCCTAAAAAAAAGGACTTTTCAAAAATGTTTAAAAATCGTAATAACTTAAAAATTGTGATATTCACCATCGCATAGTTGTATATTATCGATAATAAGACAACTTCTGTAACCCAAAATGTAGCTTGAACTTCCGGACTATACCCACTAGTCCATCTATTACCAAAGACCAATCAAAGCCAAGCCATTAACAACAATATATAAAGATTAAAATGTTTAATTACATAATACAGTGTCTAATCTATAAATACAGTTATTTACGAGTATAGCGTTGTATGTATTCTAGTTCGTCTATTCTATTCTACATTCCAATAAATCAGCAGTTCTATAGTAAATTGAGATTCAGCCCTCCGCATGCCAACTTGTTGCAATTTACGACATTCCAAAATCAATTTATATTGCTCCCGAAAAAAAAAAAAATAAATGTCAGTATTCTATAAAACCTTGTGTCATGTTATCTTTTCAATCTTTTTGACGAAGCCTGGCTTACAGTAGCATTTTGATCTCGCCTGCGCTTGATAGATCATAATGATAAACGCTAAAGTATCTCAGCTAATGGTCAGATATTCAGATAGTGATCATTTGATTAAATGGTTCTGAAAGGTTTTTTTTTTGCATTTGCATTAAAAACTTCAAAGAGTTCAAGTTCTCAAGTTCAAAGCATATTTTCTTCGTACTGTCCGGAGATAACAAGATACCGCGATCATATAGTGAGGTATTACCGCACTAACAAATTTGCATAATACACAACTTTACGTCGATCCAATGGGTGGGTCCAATTAATTGACCAAAGCCAACTCGTAAGTCTTTAGCGCGGAAATGATTATTGTCTTGATCGGTTTTTTTTTTCTGGATCTTCGATAGAGTTAGCCTAACGGTAGATTTTGCTAAGCTATGATCTTAGAAATGAAGCTAAATTGTTTTTGGATTTAAAGACCATTAGATGAAAACAATAATTTCGCATCGTTCTGGCTGGCGTATGGTCGTTCATCCCTATTATACACTCGCACAGTTCGTTTGCCCGGGATCCTTCGTGAGAACGTTGATAATAAATTTGCAATTCGATAATCATGTTGATAGTAATATTTCGATTTTATTAGATATTATAGATTCTTAATTGATTCGAATGGCCGCGCAACGCAACCAAACAGATATATGTATAGGGAAAAGGCAGCAGCATCAATAATAATAATTCGTGCTTAAGAACTATAAAATGTGAATTTCAATTTTCCCAAAATGGATAGCGCATTTAGTAGAGAGAAGAAAAAAACAACGACAGAATATCCGTCTAAATATATAAATTTTCTGTAATTTGCTAGAAGCAATCAACGAGCTCAGCGTGCTCAGAATTATTATTATGAATTCCGTCATCGTGAACCGGCGCTGCTTATTATTAGAAGAGTTTAGTAGTAGTCGTAGTAGTCGTTTCGTACATTAGCCCGGGCGAATTGAACAGCAAATCACACGCCCAGATCCCAGCTCCAAGTAATTGTTAGGCATTTCTTCTTTCGCCCAGAGAAGACCTCCTCGTCTCTATATACGGCTTGCGTGGCGTATAACATACCAAAAAAATTTATGGTTTGCCGTATTCATAATGATAATGGTGATTGAGAGACCTGCGATCATATAATCGTTCTTTTGAATTACAACGTTTGATGATGGCCTACAGGTAAGATTCTTTGGCTACTGTTCTTCGGCAATGGTTAAATGATGATGGTCATATTGTGCACTCTGTACAAGAGATCTTAGGGTTTAGTCAACTTTGTGTGCCGGCCGGCGGAGAAATGGATGATGGGTTGGTTGGGGCAATTTTCTCGGGATGCGGATGCAATTTGGTTTTGTTGATTAAATGTATGTATTGAAACGTTTATTTCGTATGTACACTACTATGAGACGATACACGATAATAGTGAAAGATTGTAAGATTTATATACATAATGGAAAGGCTATTAGTTATCTGCGGGCAACAATGGATCGTTAGATTGAATTTACGATCAGTTGAGGGCTGACTACCGTTTTTTCCAGAAAATTATTATTATAGTACCTTAGGTGAGCATTATGGTGAATTGTTATTTGATATACTTTGGGAAGTGAATGGATATTAGATGGATAAGGATAATTTTCTTAAATTTAGTAATTGTTTTAGATAATATAAGTTTTAATCATTTTGCCAAAGGTGAAATAAGTTTTACTTTATGGCTGCAACGAAGAGGAAGGCAATTGTTTGGAATAAATCAAATCACAAAAAAAAACAGCAAATGTAAAAATAATCATAGTAAAATTCGAATATTAACTTAAATTATATTTACAAAACGAAAGATTTAAGCCAGTAACCTGTCATTGTTTTTCTTGCTTGAGTTATCAAATTGATAACGAAAATATCACGGTGTTTTTGTTCTCATACATATACGAGTATAACATTTCTCAGTGGCGAAGACAGTTCGATCGCAATATTGACCTCCTAGAAATTGCTGAAACTCTTATCCTGTAGCAGTTTTCTATACGAACCAAAAGAGTTATTAATAAAAAAAATCTATATTTGGAAAAAAATAATTCTAAACATTTAAAAATTGATCCTGGTTCTAGAAATATTTCAAAAAAAAAGTATCTAACCGCTTTGAACGGTTGTATCTTCTGAACTGAGACAGCTATGATTCTGAAATTTTCAGCAAAATCTATGTATGCTACGTTGATACGGCTTTTATGAATATTTCGAAAAAAAAAAAATGCTTTTGTCCATTGCGTGAGTGTGGATTTTCTAGAAAAAACATGGAAAATACTTGTTGATGGAACCTCATAGTAGCATATGTGCCTATACTGTCCTACATAAGACACACCCTTCAAAAAAGAGCCACATTAAATTTGAAAATTTCACGAAAACCTCAATGCGCAATTTTTGCGCTCCAAAAAATAAATAAAAATGTCGACGTAACCATTTTTCACATTCCTACCAAATTTCATGCCGATCGGTTGAGCCGTTTGCGAGTAATTTAGTGAACAGACAAAAGACAGACCCGAATCGAATTTATAAGGATTTTTTGAAAAAAAAAAAACATAAAAAACCCTTAAGACTCGGGAGGGACAAAATGGGTAAGTTTTTTATTTTCCTTCAACTTTCAGATCCTAGATTTCTCGATTTAAAAGTAGCAGCCGTTTAATATGGACCTAGGAACAAAAAAAAATTCAAAGACGAAACCAATCGCAAAAGGGATCCATTTTACCCGTTGCGTCACAGGTACGTCCAGTGGAAGTATACTAGGCAAAAACCTTATCCACCCCGGCTGTCTGGTTTTCTTCTATTCGTTCACCAATTTGTTACTGATAATGGGCTAAAGAATATTTTTCGATCAGCATTACCCCTTGGCGTGAGTTACTGTGTTTCGCAAACCATATACGTCTATCAGACGTAGCATGTGATCTCCACTACTTTTTTTATACCCTTCGCTCATAGAGTGAAAGGGTATATTAACTTTGTCATGAAGTTTGTAACGCATTAAAGGAAGCATCTCCGACCATATAAAAAGTATACATATATGATCAGCATGACTTGGGGAGTCGATTGGAGCATGTCCGTCTATCTGTCTGTCTGTCTGTTGCGACGCGTTTTACTCCGCGGCTATTGAAGCCAGCAAGCTGAAATTTTGCACACGTGCTTCTTATTGTTGCAGGCTGTTTGTATGTTTGATTCACCCAAATTGGATCCCTGGGTCATGGGGCTGCCATACAAACCCAGCTCCCCAGTTTGAGTTCTTCTAAGAAAAACTTTTTTATTTGTGTACCAATTTCAACCAAATTTCACAAAAATGTGTTTCTATAGATAACACAAAATATATGCAAGAATAGATCAAATCAGACCATGGGGTCATGGGGCTTCCATACAAACTTAACCCCCCAAATTAGGTTCTTCTAAGAAAAACTTTTTATTTGTGCACCAATTTCAACCAAATTTCACACAAATGTATTTCTATTGTTGACACAAAACATATGTAAGAATGGATTAAATCGGACCATGCGGTCATGGGGCTGCCATACAAATCCAACCCCCAAATTATGTTCTTCTACGAAAAAGTTTTTCATTTGTGCACCAAAATCAACCAAATTTCCCACAAATGTATTTCTATTGATGACACAAAGCATATATAAGATTGAATCAAATCCGACCATGGGGTCATGGGGCTGCCATACAAATCAAACCCCCCATATTGGTTCTTCTAAGGAACATTTTTTTACACCAGTTTCACAAAACCTTGAATTAATGTGTCTTTATCAAAGCAACTAAAAAGTTCAAAACGAATGGAATCGTACCGTGGGGTCATACTCCGGCAACCCCAATAAAATTTTCCGAGTAAATATTTTCATTTGCCCACTTATTTCAACCAAGCCCAAAACTTTTGTCAAGACGGAAGAAAAAGAATGAGGAGGGGGATTAAATACAAGTCATAGGTACGCACGAAAAAACTTTTGGCCCAAGCGAAGGGTATTCAAATTTCGGCCGCGGCCGAAATTAGCTTCGGCCCCGGGGTTGGCGAGCGTAGCGAGCGGGGGGCGAAGCCCCCTAGTTTTTCATCACTTCTTAGCTGTATACGTACATTAGGCTTTTGATCAAAACTTTATACGAGACAGCACCTACACCGAAAGTTGAAAAAAATCGTGATTTAATGTAAAGTAATGAGCAGCAAAATAAAGAATCAGCGTGCGACTGTCACAATTTGACCAGTGATGCCTTTCGATCGTATGTCTATTTTCATAAAGTCTGAAAGTGATATTGAGACTAGAGTCAACAAATTTTGCACTGGAAGAACGAACTTGTATGTTTAAATGGCTGCAACTAATATGTTGGGCTCGCAGTTTAAGCATAAAATTGGCTCATCGCAACATACCGCTGGATGAACAATTGTTTTCCAAGAATCAATGCTCTCTACTAGGTAAAGGGTGGCTTTTATATTTCGGGATTAGAGAATAATCGAAAATCGCTTTATTGTTTTTCAAAATATTCCCAGATCTGCTACACTAGTTGTCCCCTCCCGAAATATAGATAAGAGGCACCCTATGTATATCGAAAATATGCCTAATACGATTTGAATGCCTTCTACTGCTGCACTTTAGGCTCTACCAAAAGATTCAGATTTATATCAATGAATCCAACTATCTTGAGCATTAGTTATGGGCATCATAAGCCTGTTTTTGGTTATTTTTTTTTCTTTTATTTTAAACAGATGAATGCCTTATGATAAGGTTTCCCACATTGTCGTATCGTGACGATGATGATAGTAAATCCAAAGCAACCCTCACACCGAGTCCTGACTCGGATCTATATAATATTGACGATATGGCCAGACAAATAAAACATTGATAGTTTCTGAAATCTTTAACAAAAGTTTATTTAATATAATTATAATATAAAACTTATTTAATAAAAACGATATTTAATGTTTCTCCTCTGGCCTGTAATTATTTTATGAATTTTCCATTTTTGACATCAAATTATAATTTTACTTATTCTATGCAAAACAAACTTAGCTTACTTGAAAAATATTAACATCAAAGTATTTTTTACATGTATATCCTTCATATGGGATAAATTGAAATAATTACCCATTTCGGCGCACAAACACTATGTTTCAAATCCAAACTGGACAGGCTAATTTCGAAAGTACATTTTTGCGCCATGTCTTCCGAAAAATGGAATAATTTCTTCGCCAATGGGCAGCCTTCCGCAGAAGATACCAAATTGTAAAAAATTGGAATTCAATCGACTGAAAAGCAGGCGTTTGGCATACTTATCTGTTCTATCCAGATTATTGTTATCATCAAAATGTAAGTACTTCTTTATCGCCCTAAACCTAAACCTGCTCATTATACCTTATGCCCATAAGATGATATAGGGTATATTGTTTTTGTTACGCCGATATTATGTGACACCTCAAATTAGCCAGCGGAGATATGGCAAAGTATATATACAATCAGAGTCGGTCACTGATTTGAATGTGTCATGTTAGTCTGTCTGTCTATCTGTCCGTGTGTCTGTCTGTTCGCACGATAACTCCCGAAATAATGAAACTAGCGGTTTGAAATTTAGGTCAGATGTTTCTTTTGAAGAAATCTTGGACGGTATTTAAAATGGGCTAAATCGGACCAAGGGTCCCCCCCCCCCACCCCCCATACAAATGACTCCTCCTTGATATCCAAGGAGCAATTCGCACGATTAGAACTCGGTTATGGTTGTCATTCTAACTACTTCGGCACCTTTATCATCATTTTTTGACGAATACATGTGGAATTGTGGTAGTTTGTGGTAACCGGTGAGAATTACAATTCCTAAGAATCGACGTAACTCAGCTGTACTCAGCTGTCAATGTCGCGTCATTTTTTTGAGCAGCATATCTCATCACAGGATTCCAGCATCATTCTTGACTCAATATCACTGACACCTTGGAACGTCAGTGACATGTCGGGAGCTGATGTTTTTTTGCCAAGAAGGTTGGGTAGTCTAGTCGATCTTTTGATTTTACTTATCTTCATTTGATTGCCAGGCCCATAGCTGAAGTAAATTAGACTGGCAAATGAGCTGATAGTGAAAAAATATTGTCAGATAGGCTCTATACTTTTACAAATGTTAGTCATTTCATCTACATCGGGAGGGATGTAAACGGCATCGACTTTATCAAGATCCTCGTCCTCCAAAATTGCTACTAGTTCCTCCGTTGTCCATGCTTTTTTCGATTCTGGATTGTTTGCCTCCATAGCTATTTATCAAAATCACACTGATTTCAAAAACAAACAAATCATGAAACAAAATCACATAACGTAAAACGAGGAACAAGTAAGCACCGTCGCAATTTCTCGTATGAATATGATGTTGTAACCTTAAATGAAAATAATGACTAAATCGCATAACGTAAAACTGTAACGTGAAACCAGGAGCACGCAATTTATCGAATAAATGGCAACTCCAAATTGAAATTACCACCGTTCAGACACAAGGATTTTAGTGAGATAAGACAAACTAATGGAATACGATGAATTTCACACAGAAGGGATGAAGACACTTTGTGCATTTTATCATCTACTTCAAGGCTATATTGAAACTCTTGAAATGACCAAATCCGGCCATCGCGTCGGGTCGTCTACGACCTCAAGCCACATTTGCTGAAATAATTACTTTTAGAAACCGCTTATTACGAAATCTATATTTTCTTTATCATTTGAGAGATATGTAAGTAACAAATTGTCGATGAAATATACACCCAAGCGTTAGTTTATTTTTTTTAAGTAACCGAAAATCATCTTTGAGAAAAAAATCAAAAATTTCTTTAAGAGTATCACATTTTTGAGTCGCAGTTGCTAAGGCAGCCCCATGAAATAAAAGCTTAATTTATCGGACGTAATCTGCCAATAGATCCACTTTTCCATTTATAAATTAATTAATCCTCTGAAGGAACTTTCTATAATGGAAGAGGAAAGTTTGGTAGGGCACTTACACAAACACAATCGATTCAAAAACGAGTCTCATGCCAGCTCTATAGAGCGATATTAGCAATTTTAATAGTCATGCGAAGGAAGGGTAAGGACAATCAACAACTCCTTTGAATGAGCGAGAGTTTGATGATTACCTCAATAGCGCATCCGCATTACTCTGAACCGATTCGTAATAACAGAAGAGACCCAGTTCATGACAATTAGTGTATAGTAAGTACGTGATAAACCTATAGTACATGAGATTTCAAAATGTGGAGGAGATTTTTTTTCATATGGTGTTTGGGGGGATGAGCCCGAATCCGTAGCTTTCCACTAAAATTTCGTTCCAAAAAAAGGGTCAAAATCGCCAAAAACCTAAAAAAAATACCATCAATTGTAGCGATAACTCTTAACGCATTTTGAAGATTAATGTCACATTGGACCCGCAATCATATTTCCTCTAACGTATTCAAGGACAGGTCTCGCAAAAAGGTGCAGTTTCGGAGTTAAAGGCCGAAAAACGGAACTACTCTGAAAATTTTGAGTTCAGATTCGAGCTCAGCGGCCCAAAATACAAGAATAAAAAAAATCTCCACAACATTTTGCAATCTCAAATCATGTAATGACTAATCATGTAATGACTACAGTAATGGACTATAGGATCCCTCGAAAAGCAGACATTGGAAAACCAAACTCGCAATTATCATGAGGGTGAATCTTTTTAAGAAAAGATAGGCTAAATATTTCAACACCTCTCCTGCAAAAATTTAAGTGCAACCCCAAAGCTGCAGCTACGTCCCCGATGAAAAGAAATCTAGAAAAACTGAACTGTCAATTAAACTTCAAAGTATAGTACTGATTTTTCAGGAGGACTACATTTTTCCATCAATAAAGCGCGGCCCGGCAGATTTTTCCTGAACCCAGCATCCCGGCAACACCTTCTAACCTCGTCACTGCCGGGCGAGGCCCGAGCAGGTGGTAATCCTAGATTTTATTAACTCAAACATTGAAAAAATTCGTTGGGCCATGGAAAAAAATTGTTTAGACATGGGTCGTATACGACTCGTTGGCTTAGGATGGGAAATTAAAATCATCAAATTAAAAAAAAATTGTTTAAGGTTTCGGTTATTGAATATATAAATCCTGACACCACTATGCCAAATACTTTTTATACAATTGTTTTCAGAAATCCTTCACTCTGAAACTCAAATTCCTCAAACTTGCTCATGTACAAACATAAAAATTTCATTGCAATTTTCTGCCGCTCACAAACACCATAAGACATTCTTGAAATTCTCTTCATAAACTCCGCGTTCATCGCTCATTAACCATTATCAATATATACCAATATCATTAAATAAATCGTATCGCGACCACCATCATCAAAGAATTTAAATCCAATTTAATGAATTCTTTTTATTTTTATAAAGACCCATCTCAACGAGTTCGTCACATACCTACATACAAGTATACTCTGCTATTGATAGGTTCAAAATAAAATAAATTCTTCAGCCATGATATCATTGCAAACTTCATTTTTCGTTCAGCAACAAAAAAAAAGTACGGCTCCCGTTTAAATTTCCACAATTTCGATATATTGTATAATATGTATATGGCAACTTCAATCAAGTTGAGTTGGAGGTCTTTGGAAATTCTAAATAAAATATAGCCTGCAACTTCTGCACTTCGAAAATCATAGTCTATCCATACATACTTACTGTTCTAAAAGGTTGAAATAGTGCTGTAAAGTATGAGAATATACATAGAATGCAAGATCAGCCATCGAACCTAAGAGATCTCTTTTTCTCATCATCTCGCACAGTTATGGAATTTAACACTTTGAATATTATTTTGTGGTTTGCACTGTGCTGTAAGAATCATCATTGTCGACAGATCTATGTATATACTTGGAAGTGCGCACCAACAGCAACTATACGACGTCTACAATAATGCGGTTTAAAAAAAGGAAAAAAAAAAACAAATAAAACAACAGCAACAGTATTAACTTGCCGTGAAGGCGTCCTAAGAAAAGCTGAAAAAAAAAATATTTGCCAACATCTTTACGCGCTGCGAAGACGTTACCATTTCATCGACATAGTGCTTTACTTAGCGTGTACGGTGTGTACTGGTCGTATATATGCGTGCAATGGACACCAAAATGTGTTTAACCCTTTATATCCCAATGTTGTAAATTTACAACACGTTACAAATACTATTACTAATGGCTAAATGTACAATTTTGCTAAACAAAATTGGCGTTACTTGATAGCGACTAGTGTTCTGTTTAGTATTATTTACTGGTGTATTCATAATTTGCTGTTATACCGTAAATTGGTAATTTTTTGTAAATTAAGGTATGAGATACTGCTCAGTAACAATTTTCGCATTTTTCGTTTAAATAAAAAAATAGATTTTTACGAATTTCAGGGATGAAAAAAATAAAATGCCATTCACTGAAGTGTTTTCTGTTTAGTAAAAAAAATTTTAACAGAAAAAAAGTGTCTTTGATAGTAATATGCATGAACATGTCTTTGTGGTTTTAAAACAACAGTGGGACTTGAGGGTGTCGATTCCGTGATACTTTTGTGAAAGACGTGTATCCAAAATCCACGCCAATAATGCATTGTACACAGTAAATATGTATGGCATTTATTTAAAAATGTAATAATATCCGTAGATGAAACATTTCAGCGATTTCACCCCCTTGAAGCTTTTTTTATAATGGGGGGAGGGGGGGGGGGTTTCGATTCGTCAATAATCAATAATAAGATTCATATTATTGGATAGGAATCGAAAACCACCACACAATACAATTTGAAATTAAACATTTATTATGCATTTTTACGTTATTTAGAATGGTCATACATTAATGAATCGACACGCTTTGTTCCATAGGAATTATGAATGAACAATAAGAATGTCAGCTTGTGTCCTTTGTATGCATTTTATTGCAATTTTGTCAATTTCCATTTGATCCGGTGGTAATATTATAAATTAAGAGCAGATATGGGATATATTTATTTATTTATTTCAATTTCAACGGACTTGGGGTCATAGTATGCAATATAATCCTGTAGCTGCTCCCACCACTAATTTTTACTCAGCCGAAAAGGCACCTGAGGGTTACTACAACGGGACTACTCCTAAATTGGTCGGGTTGAATTTCGCGCGGGATTCCTATCAATCTCGAATAGGCCCGGACGGTAGTGGTGCCCTTTCGAAGAGGATAACGTGCTTCGGTATCCCCCTGACCCCATGCCTCCAAAAGCCCCATTTCGAGGGCATTATAAGACAACTCTAATGCAGCTTTTTTAGCTTTTCGACGAGCGACAAGAACGACAACGAAGCATAAAACACATCCGCAGACATGCTGATCCGCTCACGCCTATCGACAGTTACTACAACAATATTCTGAAGGTAACTAGCAAGGATTTTGGGCAAGTAATTTGTATCAACATGTCCTTGAATGAGAAATTAAATTACCCTGATTATTCAAAAAGATCCGATAACTGTACTAGAAATGTATTCATTTTCAAATCTGTCGGAAAATTACAAGAAAAGAAAGCTGACTACTTGGAAATAGACGATTTGACCTCAAGTTCACCTCTACTAAGGATAATACAGTATCACCACTAATTGAGGCATCATCTCTCGTCTGAGTTAGCCCAAATATTTAATTTTGCCTAATCATTTTTGAGATCTTTTAGTATAATTACGGTGTATACATATTGGTATAGGGTTATCCTGTAAGGACAAAAAGGACCTTTAACACGACTTCTATAATATTACAATTACACTAATATTCTTATTAATTAAAAAAAATTAAATTTTGTTCATTTTTACATACTTTCTTACATATAATCTCTAACTGTAGTACTCTATGCGAACCACAAATAACACCCATTACATCCCACTGTTGTTTTTAAACAACAAAGTCCTGTACACAAAAAGGATATAGGGAGGTGCAAAAAATCACCATAATCATCAATCTAAGGTATTTTTAAGACAAAATTACAAACCAAATATTTTTTTTTCGCCCGAATTCATAAATTGGGATATAAAGGGTTAACCTTCCGGCGGGCGCAATACTAATCCTAACACGATCGGGCGCAATGCATCTGACAGATTAAGTGCAGAAAAAAGGACAAAACTAAGTTTCTATATACTTTAGACTCTTATTTATTGTACCATTGCCTTTTTGAAACAGTTCTGCGAAATTCTAGGAAGAAATACTGGCTTACAAAGTTTGATACCCTTCACATTTTCAATTTTCTAAGAATATTCCGCTTTCAATCGCTTAAATATTTAAAAAACCTCCAACAACTCGACCGCTTAAAAAAGGTGAGCTTATTTCACTTAAAACACACTACTGGACGATTTGGTGCACCTAAAAGTCAACACAACGCTATTACTCAATGTGAAGAGTATAACAAGTTGAAATTTTCATAGAAAAGAAAAAATAACACAATCGGGCGCAATACATCTGAGAGATTATTTCATCCCCTCCCGCCCCTCAGACATATGGTAGATAGAAACTGAAAACTGATTCAGGTAGTTGATCGATAAAAATTAAGCTACTGTGAGTTTCAGATCTCTCCCTTTTCATATCGCTGATTGGCGCAACAAAAACTGGTAACTTAATCTGTCAGATGCATTGCGCCCGCCCGAAGGTTAATGTACCTCCGTTGCCTAGACCAGAAGATCGATAACCCTTTTGTCAGGTGAAAAATACAACATTGCCAATGCCAGAACGTGGTAAGATATGTCTGCAAAATTATCGACGCTGATTTTTTTTTGTGGTGTCTGCTCGGGTAAAGGACATACGAGCGAGCAAGTATGCCACTAACTTTGCTTAGTACAAGTATGTGTATGACTTCAGCTTCCACTGGATGCTGATGGTGTGTTCTAGATGCTCGGTAAAGACTATGAGCATCAAGAACAACGATATTGTGGCTTTTTGAAAACCACAGAAAAAATATTGATCTTTGGTAAATTTTTTGCATTATAAAGCAACGCGGTCTTCAGATGACTGATAGCATGTAAATATGATATGTCTGCGTTGCTTAAGAAGCTCTTTCCAAGTGGGTAAATATTGGGTGAAGAATATGAGGTTGGCTTCAAGATAGCTACTGGAGTTTGGTTGGTTTTGCTGATGATTTGTGTAGCGAGTAGGCTTTTCTTGGAATTCTTTTAGTACAAACGATACTGTAAAGAAAACCCAATTCTTGCTATTGAAGTAATACGAATGAGGTTAATGAGGTAGTCCGATAAGTACGTCTCTCCACCGGCTGATGGCGTTAGTCTCGCAAGAGCAATTTACTATCGTGTAGTACATTCTCGCAGACGGCTTCTGTCGAAACTTCAGCCGGATTGGACTCGTAGTTTTGTTTTGGCCGCGTGTGAAAGCGGGAGTGTCCGCGGATTTTAGAAAAATACCGGCGTACAGAGGGCTACGCCCGCAATACGAGGGTTTTTTAGATTTTGGATACATACAGAGTGAATAATTTGGCACGTATATTTTATATATAAATAAAAATTATGCACAATATTAATGAAATGCTGCTTGTAAATCTATTTTTGGATTGGTCTAAATAAACGCGTTCCAAAAATAGATTTACTATGTATCATGGCTACACATATTAACTGAATTTATAAGCTGTAACTCTGTTACTATTACTCCAAACTGGAAAACAACGACTGATATCGATATCATCGAGTTCTTTGATTTGAGTATCCATACGTCCATGTCCGATAAAAACTAGAAAAAGTCAACTTTTTCATCTCCGGGACACCCTGTTAGCTTTGTCTTACCAACGTCTAAGTATTTCGTGCTGAAGACTGTTACGATTCTACACATTCCTACCAAATTTCATTACGATCGGTTAAGCCGTTCGCGAGTTATTTAGTGAAAACATTTTTAAATCTCCGGGACACCCTGTTATCTTTGCCTTACCAACTTCTAAGTATTTCGCGCTAAAGACTGTTACTATTCTACACATTCTTACCAAAATACAGGACGATCGGTTAAGCCGTTCGCGAGTTATTTAGTGAATAAATTTTCAAATGTTCGGGACACCCTGTTATTTTTGCCCTACCAACTTTTAAGTACTTCGTGCCAAAGACTGTTTCCATTCTACACATTCCTACCAAATTTCATGACGATCGGTTAAGCCGTTCGCGAGTGCGAGCGTGAACAGACGGACGGACAGACGGACGGACAAAATCGATTTCATAAGGGTTTTTTTGTAAAATCTAAAAAATCCTAAAAATGGAAATAGAGCAATATCGGTCGGTGATTTTGTTTCGAGTAATCGTTACTTAGTATTCCTTGCTTTTAAAGAAACACATAAAAACTAAAACGACTACAACGACAACCAAATGCGATATTTCTCTTATTCACGGTTCGTCGCCGACATATATAGAGATCGCAGGAGGGCTTGTACTCATCTTTTGCAATGTTTTACACAATTGAATTGCGAGACAGGCGGAAACCCAATCTTATCGCTCGGCCGAAAATTGTAGAGATATCGACCATTTTCTATTGTACATGGTTCGAAGTTAATCTTCAATTGCTGTGGTCAGCATCTTGGCTGACGGTTATCTCTGACTGCACTAACGGGTAAAAGGCTTTGACAACTATAGGCAATTGTGTAGGGTATCCGCTGACATATCGATCGTGTCGCTCCACTAAAGCATTGCAGAGATATCGACGGATCTCCGAAGTAGTACGAAGTTGACTGTGGAATTGCTGTTGCAAATATTCAGGTGGATGGCTATCTCCTAACCCTGTGCACTAACCGGGAAACAGGCTTCGACACCCTGTAGGTAATCTTGTGCCGAGTCCAACAACACCTCGACCGTGTTGCTCTCCCAAATGATTGCTGAGATATCGAGGGTTTCCGTACGAATACGAAGTCGGTCTTAAAATTGCTGTGGCCAACATCTAGGTTGACAAGAGCATACGTTTTGTGAATTATTGTACTTTGACACCCCTGTGAGCTGCGCGTGGAAAATGCTCCCTTAGAGAATTTTGTTGCGAGTCCAGCGATACCTTGATCGTGCCGATCGGCTTAAGGATTCCAAAGATATGGTTGGATTTCGGAAGTAGGTACTACGAAGCTGATTGTGAAATTGCTATGTGCCAATATCCAGTTTGACTGTTATTTCTGACCCCACTGTGGACTGACCAAAAAAAGAGGATCTGTTGACCCATTAGACAATTTTGTGGTGAGTTTAACAATACCTCTATCATGACGCCAAAGGATTGCAGAGATAGCGACGGATTTTCTAAAGAATACGAGGTAAATCGTTTCGTTCATTAATAGTATGCAATGGGAAATCGTGCTGGCACACGGTATGATATCTAGTCTCAGGTAGAAGCGCAAGTATCGAGCAGACCGAGTAGTAGGTAGAAGCGCAGTGCGCAAGTATCGAGCCAGCACGATTTCCTATCGCATACTATGAACGAAACTGCGTAATCTTTCGGAAATCCGTCAATAGCTCTGCGTTCCTTTGGTGTGGCGACACAATCGAGGTGTCACAGGACTGCCTACAGAATTGTCTAACGGTTTGACGGATCCTCTTTTCGGTCAGTGCGCAGGGGGTCAGAAATAACTGTCAAATTGCATATTGACACACAACAATTTTACAATCAACTTCGTACTACTTCCGAAATCGCTCGATATCTTTGAAATCCTTGAGCTGATCGACACAATCAAGGTGTCTCTGGATTCGCAACAAAATTCTCTAAGAGAGTATTTACCCTGCGCAGCTCACAGGATTGTCCGAGATAACCGTTAAAGTACAACTGAGATGTTGGCCACAGCAAATTTTAAGATCGACTTCGTATTCTTGCGGAAATCCGTCGATATCTCTGCAATCCTTTGGGAGAGCGACACGGTCGAGGTGTGATGTCGCTAGACTCACCACAAAATTGTCTAACGAGTTGACGGATCCTCTTTTTCGGTCAGTGCACAGGAGGGTCAGCCAAATTGCTTATAGGCATACAACAATTTCACAATCAGCTCCGTACTACTTCCCAAATCCGTCGATATCTTTGGAATCCTTGAGCCCATCGACACGATCAAGGTATCGCTGGACACGCAGCAACATTCTCTAAAAGAGCATCTACCCCCCGCGTAGCTCAAGGGATGCGGTAACCGGCATGATAAGATATCAGACTGTATACTACGTGGTATGCTCGATTCTTGTGTTTGTGCCTGAGTACATACATACGAGATTAACGACTACTTTTTGTACTCGGTAGTCGTTATTTCCGATATTTATTAGTAGCGACTACTTAAGTAACGGGTAGTTACTTTTTTGACATCTCTACTTCAAAGCAGTGTTTGACGCTGTTTAAGCGCAATCCGAAGGAGTCTCTGCGGCGTTTCGTGACCGTCTATACGAAACTTGGATACACTGATACACACCAGAGACTAAGGAACAGTCGAAACAGTGGACCTCACCCGGCGAACGTGCTCCGAAGAAGGCGAAGACTGTCCCATCGGCCGCAAAGCGTTTTCTGGGAAGCGGCAGGGTTGATCCACATCGACAACCTGCAGAAGGGCAAAATGGTCACTGGGCTGTACTATGCGGAATTGGGCCGATTCGACGCCGAATTGAAGAAAAAACCGCCCCACTTGGCAAAGAATAAAGTGCTCTTCCACCATCATAACGCACCGGCTAACACCTCCGCCCTCGCCAACGCCAAATTGGGCTACGAAATGATGCCCCATCCACGGTATCCTCCAGATTTGGCCCCGTGCGACTTCCTTTTGTTTCCAAACTTGAAAAAGTCATTCGCCCCGGGCAGAAATTTCATTCGAATGAGGAGACATCTCGAGGTGTCTTTTTTAGCGACGTGCCATAGTTAGCCCGTTCTCTTTGATGGCGAATCAAACACAATAAAATTCATCAACTGACATCATTCAAATCATTAATTTTTCTGCATTACTCTATCGAACTAATTTCAGTTGTTACGTATACAAAAATTGCGCAATGTTCGAACCTTTTTACAAGACTTGCTAATTAGCCAATTATTTCTAACGGCAGGTGTCGCTAGTTTACTTTAAAGTCTTGTTGACATTCACCTCGCAGTTGGTATGTCATGTAAGCTGTCTAGCGAAAAACAAATGGCAATCCCATCAATTCATACAACTTTAATTATTTCACTTGTTACACGGGACGAGCTGCGGTCATCATGTGGCGAACCAATTTATCCACACGATACCAAAACGGAAACAAACAATGGAAAAAAAAATATTCAATCCAGAGGAGCAATGACACCTAAACTCTTCTGTACCTCTCTCAACGAAAGTAGGTACCTGTACTCCCTCTGTCTTCCTCCATTTTTATCCATTACTTCAAATACAAATACTTTATATAAAATATCCAAGCATCACCTCACCATGGTCATACCATCTTCTAAAGTATATCTACTGATATGAAATCCACCAGAAAAGGTGTTATAATAATAGTTCATGCATATTGATCACATTTTACCATTGCCCCGTTGCGTTGCCTCGCCTTTCGTTGTGACTGCGCCTTGCGCCTTGCGCCGGGAGAGTTTAACGACTTTTCTACTTATACTTATGCCAGCAGCGTCGTCAAGCCATATAGTAGAATCTTTCTGATGATGATGATTTGTGTGCTTCTGCTGGAGCCTGAAAGCATTCACATTCATAAGAAGAGTACCAGGAACGAACGCCTCCCCGTTTTTTTACCGAAACACGATGATATTCTTTTGCAATCTATCTAGTATCTATCATTAAGGTACACACACAAAAAAAAAAGATGAAGGTTCATTGTTTGATCTTCTCTAGCATTCTAACTTCTTTTTTTTTTTGCTTTTACTTTCAGATCTCGTTTATTCTGATGGTGGTGTGCGGTTGTGTTTAAAAATAGAGTTACACTTTGACTGTGCGGATTGTGCGAACGACACCGTGATGAATGGTTGAATGCAATCACATATCTACGTAACAATTCTTGGGGAGAACCGTTTCAAAAAGTATACACAGATTTTTTGTCGTATTGTATCAAGTTGGATAGATGCCTTGCCCGCCTCTCACGGAACTACTGCGCTGGACGATTTGAATTGATTCGAAAAAGGTGAGGATCAGAAATGATTTTTTTTTTGGGAATGGATAGTAACAAATAAGGTTAAGAAAAGGGTATGGGTAAAGATTCATGATTGAAATGATAGATTGTCCAAAGATCGCGTAACTGAATCACAGGTAGTCAGTTGGTCAATATTGAATTGATGAAATTAAGTCTTAATGAAGTGTTATTGTCTGAGAAATAGTGCTCGCTTACCCTCTAGGAGTAAGCAAAACAGTAAAACTGTTGACCGTTGTATTGAATACTACATAAGGTCCGTATTTCCGAGAACTGTTGACTATAAAAATAATTTACTCGCAGAAGTATTGAGAACATATTTTTAAAAATCAAACATTATACTTTTGAATCCGAAATAATTTAAATAAATTATCTAAATCTATCCATCCATAGATCTTAAAATCTCAAATTGCCTCATGTTATTGATCGAATCTACTCCACTCCACGAATAGAGAAGGTGAACACATGCCTGAATGGTCAATACATACTATACACACACAAACTATTGGTGGGATTCGGTTTAGAGAGGTTAACTCAAATCTACACTCTGTACTGTCTGAAGGTATTTCTGCACAGCTTTCTGTGAGAAAGCATATCATTGTAAATATGTTAACCTTCCTGGTCCTGCTGGTGATTATTTACGAAAAGCCAACTCAGGTGTTTATTGGTTCTGGAGCGCTTGTAGAGCCAAATGGATGTCAAAGTTTGTTGGCAAAATACTTGCAACCAAAACGGTACTTGGGAACTTAATTGCTGACTTTCGAGCTTCGTTCTCCAAACTTCAAACGGCATTGGACGAAGTTTTTGCTCTTGCTACAAAAGAGACCAATACTCCATCTGACAGCACTGACTTCATATTAACCTTTCCCCAGAGCCTACGGGAGTAACCACTCGTCTTCGTCAGAAAAAGGGCCAAAGAAAAGGAGGATGGTAAACGTTCAAAGACTCCTCAAGTATTTGAGCCTAGTACCTCTCGCCTACCGGAAATTCGACCACCACTTCAACCTCGTATTCATCCTCCATATCAACTGCAAATTCCGTCGAATATTTCACTTGATCAACAGCATCTACAGTTACCAAATCTTACGCATCTTACGAATGATCCTCAACTTTTCGAACTTCACTGCCTCTTCATCAACAAGAGGAGAATGCTTCTTTTGGACAGCTCGGTATGTTGCGCGTATGCAGGCCTCCCAAACAACTGCCTATTTCAATCCGTGCTTACGATACATCTGAGGGCGATAACAAATGATTTTTTATAGACAAATTGGGCTTTGATCCTCCTATGTTGAGTTGCAGAAAACTTACCAAAGATAACATTCTGAACAAAATTGTGTCGTCATTCTAAATGTCATTTACCGATGACATTGATAAGATTTCGAATGGAGCATTTCGGCCTTCAGGTATTCTTTTGAAGGAATTCACTAAACGAAATTTTCCTGGAAAACACAAGAAATTAAAATAACTAATCTTTCACTTTGTTTTCAGAATGGAGGAGGTCTAAGTTCTCAGCTCCATAACACCAAACTTTCATATTTAGCTTCCAATTTTTTATGCTTCAACAAAACTTATGTTAAGTGATCATCTAGACAGCGCGGAGGTTTTGGAGGATCACAATGTTCACGCAATATATGTATACAGATGTTTCCATGACCTTTGATACGGTACACTAAGCTTCGTGGATTTAGCTTCCCCTCTTGGCTAATTTCCTGGCTACCTACCATCATACCTCGTTAACAGGACTTCTAAAGCAATTTTTAATAACACTACTTGTTCTGAATTTACACCAACGTCGGGGATACCTCAAGGGTCTATATTGGAACCTCTTATTTTTTCATTTTTGACATTTTTATGTCTTGACTCTGGCACATAAATTCGAAAAGCGTCACGAAAATCATAACGAAAAAGCGTTACGTTTTTGGCATTACAGGTGTGAGTTTTGGGTGCCATTCAAGGTTCAACGGAAGTTGGGCTAGGTGGTACCCTGTGAGTGTTGGGTGCCATTCAAGGTTCAACAGAGGTTGGGCTTGGATTCAATTTACGTTCAACTTGAGTTCAACTTGGGTTCAACTTGGGTTCAACTTGGGTTCAACTTGGGTTCAACTTGGGTTCAACTTGAATTCAACTCGAATTCAACTCGAATTCAACTTTCAACTTAGGTTCAACTCACGTTCAACTTTCGTTCAACTTTTGTTGAACGACCCAAAAAGTGTAACTTTCAACTTAGGTTTAACTCACGTTCAACTTTCGCTAAACTTTTGTTGAACGACCCAAAAAGTGTAACTTTCAACTTAGGTTCAACTCACGTTCAACTTTCGTTCAACTTTTGTTGAACGACCCAAAAAGTGTAACTTTCAACTTAGGTTCAACTCACGTTCAACTTTCGTTCAACTTTTGTTGAACGACCCAAAAAGAGTCAAATTCGAAAAGCAAATCGTCACGAAATAATGTATAAATCATTTCGAGGTTTCATCATGAAACATGAAAATGTCCCACTGAGTTGCGGACTTGTACGCAAGCTGTTTTTTGTTAATGACGTTCCGCCGGATGTTCTTAGCAACCGATATGTTTGTGCGCCGATTACTGTAAAATATTTACCTCTGTTTCATGAAAAGAAGATTCTCTGTGGTTGCAATCCGATCTAGATTTATTATCGTTCAAGAGTAGCAGCTATGATATAGTTCTTAACGTTTCAAACTGTTCGGTAATGATCTACTCACTGAAGCTTTCACCAACATCCTTTTCCTATTAAGTCAACACTCTTCCTTTGAAAAATGTTGACACAATCACAGACTTGGGAGTAACCTTTGAATCTAAAATTCGATTCAGTTATCAATCACTATGAAAGTACAGTAAAAAGGGGCTTGAAGCTTGCGGGCTTTGTTCTTTGCTGTACTAGTCAGTTTTGTTCTGATATCAGTGCTGTAAAATTATTTGTTTCCCTTGTTCGTAGCGTTTTGGAATATGCCTCAATGGTATCGTCCGCGACTGTTTAGAGTGAGTTCAGCGAAAATTTACTAAATGATTATTTTTCAAATTTAAACTTCCTTACCTTCCTTATTCGGAAATACTGGTTTTACTCCAGCTTCTTTCCCTAGAGAAGCGAAAAACTTTTCTCGAGCAATGTTTTTTTAACAAAGTTTTGCGGTGGAAATCTGCACTCTATTTTATCGGATAAAATTCAATTCTAGAATTCCATCATCTCATACACGACAAAATGCAATTTGGACCTCTCTACCTCTACCCTTTCAGCATTTAAAAATATTCTTTCGTCAAAACTTTCGAACTAGCAATTGTACGTTTTAACGTAGAGTTGAACATTTTTATTTTATTTTTTTCGTTGGATCGGTCATGACGCTTCATGGTGTGAAAACGAGAATGCTCTACATTTTGCTAAACACTTCTGAATGCTGTACGGCCATCATGAGGATATTTAACTCATTGCCGGACACAACGCCAAAATTTGACACGATTTGTATGGTCAAATGCTCAAAATTGGACGTCTATAGACGTTGTGTCCGGGAAAGTGTTAAAGAAAAACCAATTTGAGCCCACTGGCTATATTCTCAATATACTAGACGAGATAAGGGCCTAAACGACGCATTACAAATTTTCAGTGATAGTTATTAGGTATTTTTTTTGTAGACATAAGGAAATTTGTTTCACAAAGTTTGAGAATTTTACATAAACCTTCACCACCAAAATTTGGGAAAGGTCATGCTAGAAGAAAAAGTCGATTAAAATCCACTCTAATCGACTCTACCGCAGCTTTAGCGCTTTTGCGATAATAGCGACATTACTGCGGTGCTTTGGAGAAATATTTTTCATCGATGTACAATGAAGACTATGGTGGGCTAGCCTCCTTTTTGGCGTTCCTGGTCGAGCCTGTGTTGATCCATTATGTATCCGTATAGTCTAAAGTAAAATAATGTTGTAAAAATAACTTCCTAACCATATCGGCTCTGACGATCTGAGCATGAATCTGGCCAGCCACTGATTCTATACACCGTCCAACATACAATCTCAGGAAGAACCGAGATAAGCTTGTTAGTATTTTTTGAGATACAGCACTCTAAACTCAAAAAAGTACGCCTGTACCATTGTTGTTAGGACTAGGATTAATTTTGGCATTAAAGGTTGACTTTTACATTTTCGAATCATTCAAATTGTTGTATCTTAACATAGACAAAGAACTAGAGCTTTTCTGAGACAGCAACATTTTTACAACATTTTTACCAAACTGAAAAAAAAAATGTGCATACTCCCTAACGGTAACACCTAGTGAAAAAAATGTTTCCTAAATTGGGCATTTAACAAAAATCTTTATAAAATAAATTATAATTAAAAAAACTTCTTCTGCCAGCAATGGAAGCGACGACGACTAAGGGCATGGATATTTCGGCTATTTCGAGAGCTTGTCACAAAGCACAGGTGAAGTAGCGCCAAGACTGAGTTTTATGCTTTCCACTAAAAACTAGTTCAATCGCATCAAACCGAAAGGATCACCGGTACAAAAGGACACAAAACCTGCTCTTCGAAAACATACTAAATGGAATCATGTTGAGAGCCACGTTACGAAAAAAAATCGAATTGAATCACCCAATACTAATACATACAACTATTTTTAAATTGTCTATTTCAACACATAAAAATGTTGATCGTCATTAAAAAAATATTTCTGACCTTACCTTAGCTAAGCTCTCATTACATCAAAAAGTATCAAATTAGAAGTTCACTTTAAATCAATTTATTGCCAATCATTGCATTATAATCCACAGTAAAACTAGTCATTATAACAAGCTTTTAGCCCAGATTCATCAACTTCATCATCACCAACATATACCGCCGCAGCACCAATCAACCGTTAAATAAACTGCATGTTGGCATTGCCTTGACTGCAAATATTCCAAACTTATGGGCTCTAAACACTGCAAAATAATAATAAAGCGATTACCCAACAAACAAATAACTTAATAGAATGACAAAAGTACAAGAAGCAGTTCAAACGACCAACCAACCAATCAACCATATAGAAGAAATCGAAAACAAGAAGCTAAACGATCCAACGAAATCAATTTGAAATTAAAAGTTTACGAAGCGCACGCTTTATAAACCGTGGAAAAAGTAGCTATTCTAACATTGCACCGTAGCAACTGCACGGCGAACATTGGCTATTACGAAAGACTCTATTTGATCGGCATGAAGTGAAAAGCAACACAACACAACCTTCGAAACCTAATCGACGGAAAATTCAGTAGCGAACCTATATAAACCGCAAAATTGTTGCCAGTCATAATCGTTTGGTACTTGATGGAAATTATTAATCGAATCCGAATTAGTCATAGCCATGCATTGTAATAACTTCTTTAATGCCACCGCATTGACCAGGAGTGATTTTATGGGCAGCAGCCCGGCGAGCAGCGCGACGAAATGTCCAAGGATTTCAGACACAGCATAGACGTTTTATTATGGTTTCGCCGTCATTCGTGGCTTCATCAAGAAAACGGCTTGTAACATCAAAAACGGACGATGGTCCCCTTCTTTAGGTTTCACTAGAAATCAAGTACGGTCTAAGTCTAAGTGTTATTGTTTGACCAGTAGCATCTGGTCGTAAATGATGTGTGCATGCTAGAAATGGAAAACGGTGCAACAGGCTGATTGGTATGACTTTTTATCTGCAGTCATCAAAATGACCTATGGTGATTTTTTCGTCCAAGTAGTCACGAAGTCTACCTATACCTCTGGTGAAATCTGCTGATGGCCAAATCTTCATCCTATTCTTACACGATGTTGCGATGCATATGCACTGTAAATCTTCATCTTCATTAAAAACCATTTAGAATTTCCACAGAAATTCATCAACATTGATATAATACGCGAATCCTTTTATGTCATACATACATTACCGATTCGGTGGTGGTGGCTGGCTGCTATGGTCTGAAAGCGTATCCACAAAAGGCAAATATAGAAGAACGCGGCAAAAAACCAAAAGACTATGCGGGTACCTCAAGCTAGACTAATGCACTCCTTTTGAAAGAAAATCTTACGATGATGTTGATGATGGTGACGAAGTCATACGTCGTCGTCGCGAAGTCTTTTATGTATTTCTGTGCCATATTTATACGAAAACACAAAAGAACCGTCTGACTGCATTCTCAGGTGGTGTATGGTTATATGAAAATGGTTGTCGACTTAATTGTTTTCTCGTATTCATACGAGGACTTGGTGCATTTTGTGTTGTTTCGTACCGTGCTGTACGGCACACATTGTAATATCTTGGTCAGAACATAAAGGTAGTGCAGTCAAAGCTAGCAAATATTTTACCATTATAGTCATCAGCATCTCAAAACTGCTACCAGCCGCCACTATGCCACCATATTTCCTTACACTTGAATGCAAGCATCAAATTGCACTAATGCATATTGGAGTCGCGTTGGTCGCCTCAGAACACCTGGAATTATTATTCCTTTTAGCGAAACCAATGCATTTCTTCACTCTTTTTTGTGCTTTCTGAGATTGATCTACGGCGCGGCGCAGCGGTGGTACAATGTTTACTTGGAAAGAGGTGCTACCTTATGCAAAATGAATTGCTATGGAAAATATTAGCATTTCATATTTAATAGATGGTGTGGAATTTTGAATGGAGTGAGTCTAGCAAGCAAAAGTGTGAAGTGTAGTTCTATATGGTGTTAATAGTGGAGGTGTGCAGTATTTAGTTGGTCGGTCGTTTGCATTGCCTTGTCGTCTCATCTGAGGGATATTTTTTAGTTGAATGATAAACCCAACAAATTATTTACATTTTTTTATAAAATTCTTTTTTCTATTCGCCCAATATTCTCTTAATTTTCAGATATCAATCCAATTACACCTTTTTTTTCTATGCATAGTTTAAAAAATCATTCATTGGTTTCTATAAAGTTTTCCCTACATTTTCTACACACAAATACGATCCGTGTCGTATTTGTAAACTACTACTTTCCCACAACTATGCAAGTTTAAGCTAAGCTTATTTTTGCAAGACGACTCGTGATTTTTGTCACTATCTATAACCCATCCATAGCGTTAAAGCCCAGATTATCAGGAAATATTTCTTCCGACTAACCCTATAAATATGGGAGGTGAGAGGATGTATTCCCAATTTTAAAATTATTATTTTTGTTTTTATTATGTTTTTATAAAGTTAAATTAATGTTTAAATGTAAAACGAAACATTTCATTCTCCGGCTTAAATTGGCTTTGATTTACCAAGGCGTTAACGGCTAGGGTTTTTTCAACTTGCTAAGCCCCTTTATCATTTTAATGTTGAACTTAAATTTTAAAATTATAGTAGCTTTAAAACACATATTAGGAATATTCTTTAACTTTCTTTTTCTTTTCTTTATTTTCAGGTAAGAACACCCATTTAAACGGACTTCATTCCAATAATAATAAATTCCAGTAAAAGGTGACACACACATTCTGGACGTTTGTGAAAAAGTCATAACATAAAAATTCAAAAAATTCCATAAAAAAAAAACTTTTAATTTCGAGGTGTGACCTCGATACTTTAAAGTATATTGATCCTTACGCGAGACCGAATCTTCGATGCGAAAATGTGCTTCTTACTCTAAGTTATATATGCTTATGATGTGATGATGCGGTGTATTGCGAGGAAGCACTTACCAAATCGAACATGTGAAAACGATAGGAAAAAAAAATAAAAAATTATGAGGGTGGTGCGAAGAAGTCTTAAGTTGTCAAGCATTAAATTGACATCTGGGAAAATTAAGAATGTTTTCAAACCACGCCAATTTAAGTAATCTGCGGTGTAGTAAATTTAAAATTTGATATTAAGAGACTTGTGAGCGCTTCACTCGCCAAAGATAAAAACGAGTTGCGACCAAGTACTATAAAGTTACTGGTCGGAATTTTGTTTCATCAATTATTACAGGGCTAAAGCTGTCGTGAAAAATTTAGTAGAGAAGAATTAAAAATGCAATATTTTTAAATTTAGAATAACTATTAAAGCATGCGAAAAAATTCCCAATGAGCAAACATTCACAATGGGTTATTTTTCGCCTACTTCAGCATGTATATATTTCTTGAACATGTCAACGGATTTCAGTCAATTTTCTCCTCAGGATTGGTCTCTACCCGAATTAAAAGAACAACTATTGACGCATATGAGAAATTCACAATGAGCAGATTTATGAAGACAGTTCTTTTTCACATACCTCTTTCCGAAGTTCCGTTTTTCAGTATGTTTACTCTACCAGATTGGTCTACACAAGGCTCCAGCCGGAATAACGGTATATATGTATATTCAGAAAATTCACAATGAACAAAAATTCGCAATGATTTTTTGTTCGCATAGTTTTGTCTTTATTTTTTGAACGTCTAGCGGAAAGAAATCCAACCGAGTAGGTCTCCTCCACGAATCGCAGAGTAACGATTGAAACACGAAAAAAATTCACAATGAGTAAAATTATAAAAACAGTTCCCTTTTGTATAGTTCTTAAACGAATTACTGGATTTTAGTAAATTTATTCCACCAGATTGGTCTACACCCAGAATAAAATTGAAACATGCGAAAAATTCACAATGATCAAAATGATGAAAACAGTTCTTTTTCAGAGACTCTTACTATATCTCCTCAACGAATTCGAATTTTTGAATAAATTTGCATCACTGCATAATAATAAATATCGAAATAATCCGAAAATTCACAATGAACAAAATTATAAAGAATTTAGCATTTATTCCCCCTCAACAGATAAGCGGATTTTCGTAAATTTGTCACACCGAATCGGTCTGTATTCCAAATAGAAGAATAATAAAATTCACAATAGGAATAATGCTCAAGGCAGCTGCCTTTCTGATCCTTTGGCGACCATTTTGGAATTGCTTGGAAGATTTTGTTAAAGTTACACCACCGGATTGGTCGCTACACCGAATAGTTGAATAGCTACATAAAATTGCAAAAGTGTTGAATTAGTAAATTTTTAAGGTAGTTTTTTTTGCATATATCTACCTTTGGCTATATGTATCTCCTTAGGTAATAAAGTGATTTCAGAAAACTTGCCGCACCGGATAGGTGTCCATCCAAAACACCAGAATAACAAACTATTGAATTGTGCATAAAATTCACATTGATATTAGCCATTCTTCAAACGGATTAGCGTTTTTTTATAAGATTTCCCGTTGAATTTTTCTTCCCCCGAAAACCGAAAAACTACTACTGAAAAAAAAAGATCGGAAAGACAATTTTGATGAAAGTGATTTTTCCCATTTCACATGTTTTTCTTTGATAAAATTAAGTTATGTTACTGTAACTATGTCTATTAAGGCCTAATAGTTTTATTATTTTTGCTTGAATTGCCTGCCTTCAAAATAGAATGAGCAACAATTCACAATGAGTTCTTTTCCACATATTTTTCTCTCCATGTGTCTAAGATGATTTTCAAAGATTTTGTCCGAATTTTCCGAGTTTGTATCAACCTTGAATTGTAGCAGAATAAGTGTTGAAAATTTCGGAAAGTTCACAATGTTAGTTGTTTTTCACAAGCGTTTTCCAAAATTTATTAAATGAATTCCCAAATTTCGGTAAGCTTAACCATGAATCATTGGTCTCTACTCAGTAGAGGGTAGATACCCAGTAGAGAGTAGAGGGTACTACAATACATATCCATTGAAACGTGCTAAAAATTACAATGACCAACATTTTGAAAATATTTCTTTCTCACATACTTTTATCTTTATCTACTGAACAGATAAGTGGATTTCAGTAGCAGAAGTCCCATCAGATATGACCCCGAACAGCATAATAACTATTGAAACACGAATAAAATTCGCAATGGGCAAAATTATGAAAACGAATATTTTGCAAATATTTCTGAATATCGCATAACTATTGAAACAGATTAGCGGATTTCAGTAAATTTGCTCCACCGGATTGGTCTTACAACAGAAAATTATGAAAACAGGTCTTCTCTACATACATTAGCGCACATATCCTCAACGAATTAGCGCATTTTAGTAAATTGGACCCTCAACCTCAACATTGGTACCCACCCCGAACCGCCAAACAGTTATTGCAAAATG
This sequence comes from Microchrysa polita, assembly GCA_949715475.1. NCBI lineage: Eukaryota > Metazoa > Arthropoda > Insecta > Diptera > Stratiomyidae > Microchrysa > Microchrysa polita. The sequence continues at coordinate 12,011,199 of OX454420.1, forward strand.
CGGAAAATTAACAACGAGTTAATTTATGGAGACAGTGTTTTACCATATTTTTGAACAGATTCGCGGATTTTAGTGAGTTCTATTTCTCGCCTGATTTATTTCCGTTCTCATCAGCAGCTGAATGAATTCCATGCTCAATAGCAGAATACCTATATTGAAACATCTGCAACATTGACCACAAGAAAAATTATAAAAGCAGTTTATTTTCTTTCTCGTTTGGTTTTCACCTGAAATAGCTGAAAAGCTACTGATATTTGCAGACACTCCTGAACGACAAAGCTCGTTTTTAACCTTTGGCTTTATCCCGTGATTTCAGTAAATTTGTACTCCAAACCCCAGAAAACAAAATTTTGAAAGCAGCTGCAGCCATTCTTTGACATGAAATTCTCTGTTCAGGAATATCATAAAAACTCAACATTTGTGCTGACTGTTGTACTCGTATAGTGACATAGGAAATGTTGTAACGTAATTTTTTTCGATTTTCCATTATGTTTCGAAAATCTTTCAGTGCGCCTCCCTAGTATAAGTACATTTCGCTGGCATCTCATTTTTCAGCATTTATGGTTGGTTCATTGGAAAATACTCTTTGACCTATGAAGTTTCATGGGAAAATAAGATATTTCAATTAAAGAATTTAAAAAGAACAGTTATACCACCGCCCACAATCATTTTAGATTTTAATATACCACTCGATTCACGCATCCTAAAAAATACCGTAATTATGATAATTCTAGGTGCTTCTCCCTGCATTATTATCATAGAGGCCACATATATGCGACCTCTGGATTCTTTTACTATACCTAATATGAGTACGTTTGGACTATGTCACGATTTTATCGTGAAAATCACGATAAATTTAATGTACGTTTCATGCCTTCCGTACAAAAACCGTCTAATATTTCTATGTCACGTTCGTAGGTCAACAATAAACATTCACCAAGAAGTAACAGTGAGATAGGCAGATAGGTATGCTCATTGCTCATATTGTCGATCATCATATTGTACCTTCGCGCCTTCAATTGCATATTCATATAGTGTGGTTTATGATTTATGCATATACATCGAACATATTCTCTTATGGTTTCATTTTACCTAGCAAAGTGTATTCCTACATATCTTTTCTAAATGGTGTGGTCTTGTTCATTATCTTATTATTATTATTACCACTATTATTTATAAAGAGTAATACACTACACCTTGGCCATGAATGACTCGGTCAAACGGACGTGCATACAAGATTCTTAAGGGCACCTTCAAAATATATTTCTTGAGTTCTGCAAATCCTCATTCTTTATTGTGTCCAAGTAGTATAACTGTTTATTTTCGAATATTTATCTATGTTATAGGTGTTTTGGATTATGTTTTGTTAAACGGCTAGATTTCAAATATCATGTCATTGTCGTTGGATTGTTTTTATTGATTCTATCTTGTATTGGATGCATAGTTTAGCAGATAAAATATGTTGATACAAGTAATGTGTACAGTTAGGTAATCGTGACGATATCATTCATATAGGAAGTCAGTACGTACATGTTAATGTTTGCAGGGTTTGGCTCTAAATTTGACCTGTATGACCGTACAGGCGCAACTACAAAAATGTTCAACTATCATTTTTTTGTGAACGTATTATTTAGAATTATTTAAGAGGGGACATTATTAAAAAAAAAGGATCATGTATAAAATAGGGTTACACGGACTGGTTGCTAGGTCTGTGGCACCATTTTATTTTTAATATGACAATTTTTGTCATATAATGATTGTTAGAGATATCCAAATCGTTACATTAGTAGTATCGTTACTTTAAATAACAGAAGTAGGTTAGCAAAACCAGGTTGCCTATCCCATAGCATGAAAAGGTCAATGGAAGGAGTAGCACTGAGATTTTCCCAGTTTGTTAAAATAGACAAGGCGTTCTCCAAGAGTCCACTGAGCACGTCCGGGAACTTACCTGTCACAGCAATGACAGCATTGTCAGCATATGCATTAACCTTGCAACCAATATTTTCGAGATCCACAAACAATTGACTGATTGCTTTATTCCAGAGTAGGGGAGATTAAATACCTCCTTGTGGTGTACCACTGCACATATGCGTGCTTACAGACGAGGAGCCCAGTGTGGTATGAGGGCGCCTAGATGCTAATGGCGTATTCACGAGTATGCAGATGGCTCTTCGACGTGAAGACTCCGAAGTGCGTCTGATAGGTCTGATATTATTAAAAGCACCTTCAATGTCTAAGAACACAGCCGTTGTGTAGTACTCTTGATAAAGAGAGCTGCAGAGCTGTATCCACTGACTTTCCTTTCCATAAGCATATTGAGCCGTTTAATTTCGTACAAAATATCAACAAGTCGCTCCAGTAGCTTAAGCATAGGTAAAGTTAAACTATTTGTCCTAAGATCGTAAGGTCGTGCGTGCGAGCTTCTGCCTGTCTTAGGATAAACGTAACCCGCACCTCTCTCCGCATATGCGGGGAATATACTAGACCAAGGCAGGCTGTTAGTATGTTCTCTATTCATGGATAATCTTCTCCCTTGCCTCGTTCTTTATACCGCACCATGGCGTCGCGTCGATCGATCTACCTTTTAGGCACATTGCCCGTTCTGACGGTAATGTCTCAGGCTAAAAAATTCAAAATTGTTTTGAGAATAATTTTCTCCCTTTTCAGGGAGTGCAAAAAGATTGATTCGACCGGTTTCGACTGGCGGTGCACGACTTATTATTCGCAAAACAATTTTGAATTTTTTAGCGTGATATCCACACTAAGGATAGAACTGACGACAGCGTGAGTGGCCCCATACAAGTTGTGTGGTGTGCGGAGGCTGTGTCACACAGCATTCGTTTTGAATGCACCATTGCTGTCTCAGGCTATTTCTACAGACAGCTCTATCTTGGATCGTGTCGTCATTCTCAATCCAGTGATAAGTAATCTTTAAGCATTGCTGCAAGTCTGCAGGAGTAATTCCATCAGGTCCAGCTGATTTAAAAGGTTCAAAGTTAGAAACAGTCCATAATATCTTCTCATGAGACAGAAAAGATTCACACGATTATGTGCGACTCGTGGGACCTTTTGGTGAGGAAGTTAAAAAATGGACGTCAAGCAGACACTCAATAGTTTCAATGCTCGAGAACGTCCATGTTCCATCTTCCCTTTGAAGGAAGCTGAGCATTGGTGGATTTGATGTCATCATTTTCCTAAATCTAGAGGTCCAGAAGGACCCTTCGATACTTTGACAGAAGTTTTTCCATGCATTACGTATAGGTGATCTTACCCTTTTTTTTAAAGAATTATTATGTTTTTTTTTTATGGGAGATCCAGTCTGACTCCATTCCGGAAGCTTTCAGCTTATTAAAGCTTCTCCTGCACACGACTCTGCTCTGACGAGACTCTCCAATCTTTGATGAAATGAATTACACCCTTTGATGGTAGAGTGATATCCAAAACCTCTTGGCGGTTTTTTAGCAATAAAAGTATGCTCACAGCCGACATTACAAATTATTAGATCGGAACCCAGAATGCACACACAAAAGCCATGAGGGCTTTTCTAACAAGATCGCAGGACTGCGGTGTTCCCTGTCCTGAAACGTAGATTAGATTAGACTTGAAATGGGCTGTGGCTACATGGTAGCCCTGGGCACTGCGACCCTTGGTCTATTGTGCCATTGCCCGAACTATTGGTTAGATGAACTCATCTAGCCGACTTCTTTCGATAAACCGATTAAGCTGGCCCATGTTCAAGGAGGCGATATTATCCTCTAAAGGGAACATAATGCTGAAGCATTCCAAGCGGCGCATTGCTAGCCACTCACAAAGAATGTGCGCAGCCGTTTCGTCGTCAGCCTCGCAGAAGCGACAGCTCGCGTCGGTAACAATGCGCATGGTCTTTAAGTTTCCATTCAGACGGCAGTGCCCCGTGAGGAGCCCGCAAATTATCCTAATCCTGTTTCTACTCATGTTTATTAAACTTAGGGTACGTTTAGGTGAGTAGTTGGCAACGAAAATTTTTGACTGACGAAGCCCGGGAAGAGTTTCCCAGTGAGAGGTGGCTTTGGCTTTTTCCCACTCACTTATTACATTTCTGTATGTACAGAGTGGGCCAATGAGAGAGTGGCGGATGCTTTCCTTGCAAGCTCATCGGCCTGCTCATTGCCTTCGACACCCGAATGCCCAGGTACCCAGAAAAGGGTAAGACTGTTACAAGAGCCTACCTGTTGGAGAATTTCCTGACAACCCCACACGAGCTTCGAAGTGACAGTGAAGCTCGTCAGCGCTTTCAGTGCCACTTGGCTGTCAGTAAATATTGCTATTTTCTTGTTTATGTAGCACTTTTCAATGCATTTTCTTGCGCACAGCTCGATTACCTGAAACACGGTCGGTCGACATCCCATTGGAATAGAAAGACTAATACCTGGGCCGCTAATTCCTGCGCCAGAACCTGTATCTGTCTTTGATCCGTCCGTGTAAAATTTGATGGTACCGGGGTGGAGTGCTCTGCACTTTTCAGTCGAATCCTCCCTCGCCCACGTCACTGAGTCGAATGTGCAGTCGAAACGTAACGTTTTAGCCAGGTAGTCTGATGGCATACTAAGTAGGTTGTAATTACTTATCTATCCTAGCTGCACCGAGTTCAGTGGGCATGCCGTATCACATGCCTTAAGCCTGATAACGGCCAGTCTTGCCACTGCCTCGATGTGTATGTGTAGTGGTGGGAGATTCAGCAGAACCTCCAAAGCGGCGGTAGGGCTGGTGATGAAGGCTCCAAAGACAGCTAGACAGGCCAGCCTCTGAACTTTGTCCAGATTCTGCCTTCCATCAGTAGTGGGTGCCCTTCTCCACCATATACCACCGCCCCGTATTCCATAATTGGTCTAACAATTGTCTTAAAGATTCACAGAATTATATCAGGTTTGATACCCCATGCTTTTCCCGCATAGCTTCTGCAGATCCATAAGGCCTTAGTTGCCTTCTCTGTTACCAGCCTGAGGTGCTCTTTCCAGAGTTATTTCCTGTCCAGACTGACGCCCAGATACTTGACAGTTTCTGGTATGGTCAGCTGTGAATTATACATTGAGGGAAATTTCAGAGCTCTTAGTGTCCCCCTCCTACTGAATGGCATCACTGCGGCTTTTGTCGGATTGACACGTAGCCCGTTAACAGTGCACCATTCCTGTACCATTTGCAGAGCGTTTTGTAAAACATCCGGTAGGACCTCCTCGAATTTGCCTTTAACCGTGATGACCAAATCGTCCGCAAAACCCTGGGTGGAGAACCTAGCTGAGTTAAGTCTCCACATCAATCCATCATCTACCAAACACCACAGGAGGGGGGATAGTACACCTCCTTGGGGGCAGCCACGTGTGGCTTGGGCAGTGAGAGTGGTATTGCCTATGCTGGTATATATTGTTCTGGACGACAGCATGCGTTGCACCCACATTATGGTGGAATTGTCGGCCCCTTTGGATCTTAATGCCGCTCCTATGGAATCAAATGACGTATTATCAAAGGCGCCTTCTATGTCTAGAAATGCACATAGTGCCATTTCTTTATTGGACATGGCCACCTCGATCTCTTCCACTAAACTTTGTAGTGCCGATTCCGTCGATTTGCCCGGTTGATATAGGCATATTGTCTTGGGTGCAACGGCCGCGTCTTCAGAAGTGTGCTCCTAATGTGAGCGTCCAGTACCTTTTCCATAATTTTCATTAGAAAAGACTTTAGGCTAATGGGGCGATACGACTTGGGGTCGTCCGCCGGTCTTTTACTCACTTTCGGGATAAAGACTACCCTCACTGATCTCCAGGGTAGTCCTGAAACGTAAAAAAATAGTAAAACCAGAAGACCTTAGACCCTTGGCAAGATCTTTTGCCACTAAATATTCTTGAACAAAAACGATATCGTCATTACTCTGGGATAAGCTATGCATGAGAGCGGTTAATGTTACCCTTGAATGGTGAAGGTTGATCTGTAAAAGCCTCAACATTATGTCCTCTCCAACACCGTGACATTCTTTTACTCATCCGTGCCGGATTCTAGGGAGTCACTCAATGGACACGGTTGGGACGCAGCTTCCAAAGTAGCCAAATTTGAGCAGAGGGAGATACAATCGGATGGAATTGAAACAGTACGTGATAGGCAGTGGTATAACATTTCCGGCATTTGTTGTGTTCAAAATGTAAATGGTGGCCCCAGACATTTGAATTTGTAGCTAGGGAATATCAAGAAAACTAACATTTGCAGCTACTATAATTGAAGCGATTTATCACCGAATTATACATATGAGCCGTGAGAACATATTTGAGTCCTTTTAAATTTTTTCGGCGCAATATTTCAAATTTGAATAACTATACAGGAGAACAGCGGTAGAGCGTCCGTTTTGACGGCCATATCGAAAAGTTGGTCTACCAGAAACGCCACCAGTTCCATCAGCCCGATTGCACTTCAAAATCTTCTAGGCTCAGTTGGATCCTTGATAAGTAGACACTTTACTATCGTCCTGCAGCTTCTACGGGATGGGCTACGGTTGTTAGTTTAGAAACGTTCTGGCTTAGACCACTATAGCACCTGGAAACTCTATTTTGTCGGCCATTTTCTTGTAACCTAAAAGTCAGAAGAAACTGATGCTCTGACAGATGCTTTCTTTGGCACTTAACTTGAATGATGGTTAAATACTACAATGTCAACGATTCTCTCTGAAATTTGGTAGTGCGTTTTGGAAAACTGTGTATTCATCAGTTGGACATTCAAAAGGATACATCAACAGGAATCTGTTTCTTGATGACAGTTTCTACCATAGTTAACAAAAAACTTTCTGACCTCAAATCCTCTTAGTAATTTTTCTCTGCCTAGCCAGGTTATTTACAATATGTATAATACTTCTTCTTGATGTAGTCGTAGAAGCCACTTTCATTTCTAGATTTAAATATTCAGAGACAATGGCTTAGTTTTACACAAGTACCTTTCTTTGTTTTCAGTATTCTTGTGACTAGAATTCCAAAAGAAACTGACATTCAGGCAGGTCCACATTCAACAATCTTGGAAGACGTAGGTCATTGCTCATGGCTGTTTTATTGCAAGCTTAATTCAATTGTATGTTTTATCAATGTTTTAGCTTCTGCAGCTTGGCTTCGTATTTACGTTACAGACTTGCAGACAAGTAAAAATAAATTATCTATTAAAGAAAATTAATTTTGCGAAGTTGTCTTTGGGGTTCCCACGCCTTGGAACCCGTGTTCGATCGAACACATGGAACACCGTAGGTTACGCCCCTGGTAATAGGGCTGTGATACAAATTAACCCTTCAAAATTCTAGTTCTTCTAGGAGGAAAACTTTTTTTCTTTATGAACCCATCCTAACCGATCTTCATCCAAGCTTGTTCCCATAGTTCAGCATCAATACATCCAGGACCAAATGGTATTGGAGCACGACTCGGGGCTGCGGTTAAAATTATTAACACAAAAGCAATTTAAGTTTCATTCAAATGTGACGAGTATCCAAATTTTGTCCGCGACCGAAATTAGCCTCGGTCTCGTTGTTTTCAATTTTGATTTATCAACAGACCAAAAAAAGGTGAGAGTCTCAAGAATTCATATCAAATAGTGAACGATCAAATGAACCCATATCAACCAACCCACTCTTAACAATTTTGGCACACGTCCAATATTGGAAGGTGATATTCAGTCCTTTTTAATGAGCTTCGACGAGAGACGATATGAATCAGGAACATGTCTGCAAACTTCAAGTCGTTTATAGTCTTTAAAAATGAAACCAAAAAAAAAAAAACTTTTTGCAATTTGTATCGTACCAGATAATATATAAAGCAAAAGCACACGCTACACACACACAGTACCTACGACATGTTGCGTAGATTGCTCACGTTTTGACAAAGAACAATTTGACAGACAGTATCTCTCTACTATCTCTACGTCGCATATCACATACTACACAGCCTTTCGTCTAGTACTAGTTCAAACTCATGCGAATGTACGTACATACTTGTAATTTCATACGGTACGCTCCGCTAATGGTAGGTACAGTACAGGGAAGGTGGTTGAACGTTTTGCAAAAAAAAAGTCGTTTCACCTAATCGAGCTCGACTGCCATGTCCCTGGCCCTCGAGCCACAGCCTAATATTTACAAAGCATCAAAAAAAGACCAAATACCATCAGCAGCAAGGAGAAGAGCAATAGTTGGTTCATTTTGCCCCGATTGGAAATACATAGATGCTCGAAAGGATTGAAAATGGATAGATGAGTGTCTGTTGAATAGGCATGACCAATTACAGAAGCAAACGTGGAGTGATCGATGTATGATCTTTGGCTTGCGTTAACGAGCATCAATCACCCGAGGCTATATGGATCCGATGTATAATATGGATATGGATAAACTTGCCTAGTTCAATCGTGGATTGAAAGAAAAATAGAAACAGTCTGCGAAGAGTAACTTTTGGCATCGAAGTCTTTCGTTTTATGCTTGTTTTGTACGTTCATTTTTGTACTACATGGCTTGTTGGGAGCAAGGCGTATACATTTTTGGTTATAATTTGTGTAAAAAATGTTAAAGGAAATTTCCGAAACATTCTGATCCTTGTGGAAACTAAAAGGAGCATACAGTACAAGAAAGTCTATAGAGTTCAGCACCTTTTGATATTAGAGCAACTCATATAGCACGTATTTGTCATTATTACTTAGAAAGTTCATCTTCTCCATTGCAGCTTTATACAACTCCGTAATATCGCGTTCCTCAGCTCATCTATGGTGTTGATACTTCGCTCATTCTGACGATATTGGTTTGGATCGTGATATACGTCGCTGAGATCAATGTGTTGTTGCTACTTTTCAGTCGCCGCATCCATTTTGAAAATACTATTCTTAAAAAAAATATGCAGAGGATTTTTTTGTGGCAAACACATTTTATTGCACACACTGTCAATCCATTATTGTGGCGAATCTTAACAGGTAATCTAGGAAATCTCTTTACGGAATTATATTGGATATGCTTCATGATCTTGAACGAAGTCTAAATTTCTGAACTTGTTAGACAACTGACGGTATTGACATCGGAGAAATATGTAAAGCCTTTTTGATTATAACTAGACGTATCTCTAGCGCATATATGTATAATGTATGTAGATGCGTATAAGAACTGTTATAGATACAAGACTATCTACCGATGTATCTGGTTAATATGTTTCCATAACTTACATTTACGTCTAGAAATACTATTTTCTGTATCAGTTCCCTGTTTGGTAGACTCTGATTGAAGTAGTTTTCATTTCTCCATAGGAGGAGATATACATTTTTTTTATTCTCTCAGAAAAAGTCATTATGTATCAAGAAAGATGCGTAAAGAACTGGTTTCATTTCACCCATTATGTAAGGTATCGATCGAAGCTATGAGGTAAATATACAGGCATGACTCCTATACCAATGGAATTGTTCCTATAACCACAATAAACTGAAAAGAAGAAATGTTGTGTTTGGTGTCTTTGAACGAATTATTGTATGCATCACTAACTAGCCTATTGGTTCTAGATCAACAAAGATTGAACTTTGCAGATAACTTACATGAGAATGATACTTGAATTATCTATGCATATACGTAGGTATACTCTGAACAACAGAACGAGGCACCACGATAGACATCAAATATTCTTTTAGGGACTCGATTCTTACTGTTCTTGATGTTAGTTAATTTTTTAACATTTTAAAATACATATCAAATCGACATCATCATCACCGACAAACTGTTTGATGATATTGATGATTATTACACGAGATACGAGTCGATGTCTTCAACTTATAGACAATGACTATGTCGAATTAATTACACGCAAGATTTGTATCTGGTGGTGATGTTTGTTTTTCAAAAAAAAAAAAAAAGTTATAGAGGTTCAATCTATACAGACGGCTGATTGATTGAATAGATTTTCATTTTATTAGTCCTCAGGGGATTAAAGTTTGTGGTATCGGTACATTTAAATTTAATGTACACGCTCAGGTCTATATCAATTAGCATGTGATTGATTCTGGTTAAAAAAAAAGCAAAATCAATTGTTAAGTTGCATGTCGATTTTATGATGACAACCGGCGCAGCTAAAGATAATAGTTGAAGATCAACTTTTCAAAAGACTGTAAATTGATTTAAAAAAATGAATTGAAAATAAAACGTGTACGAATGGAACCCGTTTGATTTTTAATGAGTTGTAATAAAATTACCCGAAATTCGTCTAATAAGATTAGAAGACCTCAAAGTATTTTCTTATTGATTTACGACCAAGTTGATGTTTGTATGAGATCAGTTTATTGTATCATCCTAATTGAAACTGATAGGAGCCAGCTAAGTTATCGGAATACATTAATTGTTTCTTTTTTTTTGGCTACAGATTTTATTATTTCTAAGTAATTATATTTTTCTTGTTTGCGCATGAATAAATTTATGTAAAATGCATAAAAACTTGAAATAAAAATGGATGCAATGTAACGTATGCATGCATTTTACTATAGTGCAGTCAAAATATCCCAATTCAGGCCTCCAAATAGAAAAAAATAGAGTAAGGCTATTTTTTGTTGTTTTTGAATCAGTGGGCTCCCAGAAATCTACAACTGATTTTGCTAAAAAAAATTTGATCGGAAAGGTCTCAAAAAGGACAAAAAAGGATACTCTTTAATTCTTGACCGGAGATCGGCATGCAGGGTATCATATCAAAGGGGACGTCGAGTACATTACATATCCGCTGTTTGTTTCCTGTTTCAAGGACCCTCAAAGGAATAAATCGAGCTTAAATGGAAAATTTTCGAGTTTCCCGTGTATCTTTCCAAAGCCATAACTACGAGAATAATTGAAGTTGTCCCTACTTTTATCATTTTTCAGAATCTATAATAGCTGGAAATTCTACCATAAAATTTGCTAAGAAAAAAGTTGATCGGACAACTTTGAAAAAGGACATAAAAGGACACTGATTTAACACCTTGATCGAACGTGGGCATGTGGGGTGTCATATCAAAGAGGACGTCGAGTGCATTGCATATCCGGTGCTTGTTTCCTGTCTCAAGGACATTAAATGGAATAAGTCGGGCTTAAATGGAAAATTACGGCTTTAGAAAGATACAGGAAACACAAAATTTTTTAAGTTGAGCCCAATTTTCTCCTTTGAGGGTCCTTGGAACAAATAACAAATGCCAGATATGGAATGTACATCCTCTTTGATATGACACCCAACATGCCCACGTTCGACTAAGGTGTGCAGTTAATGTCCTTTTATGTCCTTTTTCAGAGCTTTCCGATCAACTTTTTTCTTAGCAAATTTAATGGTAGAATCTTCAGCTACTATAGATTCTGGAAAGTGATGATGGGAGTGACAACTTGGATTATTCTCGTAGGTATGGCTTTGGAAAGATACACGGGAAACGCGAAAATTTTCCATTTAGGCTGGATTTATACCGTTGAGGGTCCTTGAAACAGGAAAAAAACACCGGATATGTAATTTACTCAGCGTCCCCTTTGATATGATACCCCGCATGCCGACCTCCGGTCAAGGATTAAAGGGTATCCTTTTTTGTCCTTTTTGGGACCTTTCCGATCAAAATTTTTTTTAGCAACATCAGTTGTAGATTCCTGGAAGCCCACTGATTCCAAAACAACAAAAATTAGCCTTACTCTATTTTTTTCTATTTGAAATGCTAATATGACTGCACTACTAGTCGATCGTTCAGGATACATTATAGGTAAAAAATGTATTTATACAATAAACAATCGTGTGCAATATACTCCAAAAATAGATCATGAAAAAATACTGTTTCTTGCAAAAGGTAAAGTGTTTACGTAATCCTTTCTGGTGCCCTAAAAGCAGAGGAAAGTTGTATTTTCAGTTTTTCTATTTGATCTCAAGTTTCAGAAGTGAAATTTAAGCTGAAATATTTTCAGAAAATATTCTTAATAAAAATTATGTGGAGTTTTGCCGAAAACAAAAATTTTGGCGGAGCATCAAAGAAGAGGAGCATTTTAATCTTCAACAAAAATTGGTTCAATCGGATCCAAACTAAGGGGGCGTCATATACATTGTGACACATCACTACTTGATTTTACTTATAATATGCAAAATGTGCTGTATACTTTTGTACCAAGTGTAGCCTTAATGTCTTAACCCATTCCCCGCCAATGATGCCATATGGCATCAGTAAAAGCCTCATATTTGGGAGATTTGTGCCATTGGCAGCAGAAAAAAAAGTGTTGTGAAAAAAAAAAATACGATTTTAGCGGGTAGAACTCCACAAACTTTAAAAAATCATATACTTGCGACCTGGTTTTCTCGGAACTAATTGTGTTAAACAAAAGCGAGAGTAGCATAGATTAGAATAGCAAAAAAAAGCAATAACAATAACAATAACGGTAGTTTTATAGGTAGTAACACTTAAAACATTTTGGTGATGCCATATGGCATCGATGGCGGAAACCTATTAAAAAATTTCTTTTTAATTTTAATTTTTTTATATTTTTTTTCAATATGTTTTACTGCGTTTTTAATAATTTTCACAAAGTGATATGCAGAAAATTCGTTTCTGAGGATTTAGAGTCTAAGTCCGATGATCGTTTTGACAATCAAATGCATCGTTTTCTAAAGCGCACCCACAAACACCTAACATATGCACGTGTATTCCATCCAGAAGACTAACATACGATGCACTAAATAATAAATTCAGACATGTACGAGACCTCGTCAATTACTCCTTTGACGTATGTGGTCTCAACAATGGGATTTCTTTCGGAATTATCCTTGTCGCTCTCAAGTGGTATACAAAAGGCAAATTCATTCATTTGATTATTCCCCGAAAATATATTTTGGCTGAACTTGCATTTCTTCCAGAGTTATGGTATAAAATGTAAATGTGAAAAGTGGTCTAGGGTATAAGATGTGTAAAAAAAATCGATTGCATTATTATATCATTGTAAAGGTATCTTATGTAATTAATTTTGTCCTCAGAACATTAAAAATTTAAATAATTTAGCTTTGCATCGACTCAATCAGTGGCGTAACGTACGGTGTTCCATGTGCTCATTGGAACACGGGCCCCCAAGGCAAAAGGGCCCCCAATGGCCATGGTTCTCGGCCATTGGGGGCCCTTTTGTTTCAGAAAAATCAAACTAATGCCGCCAATTCATGCCTTACGATAGAATTAAAAGTTATGCTTGTTTTGATACAAACACGTTCAAAATTGACGATTTTCAAGATCATGTTGGCGACTTTCAATTCCTAATTGACGAATTTCTATATCAAATTGACGAATTTCAAAATCATGTTAACGAATTTCCAAGACACGTTGGCGAATTTCAAATTTACGAAACCCCATTGGTGAATTTTCAAATCACGTTGACGATTTTTGTTATTAACGAATTTCCCGATCAAATTGACGAATTTCTGAATCATTATAACGGATTTTCATTTCAAAAACATCAAATAATATTGACGAATTTCTATTTGTTATTGGTTAATTTCCATCGCAAATTCGCGAATTTTCAAATCAAAATTAAGGAATTTTCAAATTATCTTGACAATTTTTCAAATTGACGAATTTTCATCACAAACTGATGGATATCCAAATTATTTTAACGCATTTCATTAAAAATTGGCAAACTTAAAATCTGGTCTACAAATTTCCGCTACAAATTGGCGAATTTCAAAAAGATGCTGTCAAATTTCCAATTTAAATAGGTCAAATTTCCAATTTAACCCTAGTTTACCGCAACAATTTTCTTACTAGTTTTATGTTATGGGGTGCAAATGCATCCCACAGTATGTATGACAATATTTCTGCATTAATTGACTTCCAAATTTTTTTAATTTGATTCATTTTGATCGTGTGTTATGTTAATTAAATAGGGAAAACAAAAGTGAGATAGTGAGTGCGAATTCAGAAATGCGGGAGGCATACATGTTCAGTTTGGTTAGACGGCAGGCACTGATATTCATACTATAAATGACATGATAAACTCAAACAAATTTCATGAAATTTCCGTATGGTAAGCATTCGATTCACTGATTTTGCGAGTGTTATGCATCTCTTCGGGTTCCTCATCATTTGACGGTTTCAGCAGAACTTATTACTTCAGTTATAAAAGTGAAATCGCTTCGCATAGATAAGAATAGCAGGCCGAGACTAGTGGGCTCGAAGTGGAGTTTTGTTCACAAATTCCGCAATGCAGCTCTTTTTCGAAATCTTAGTTAGCAAACTCTTCTCCAATTAGTATCTCTGATCATTGACTAAGTTTCTGTTGTTTATTTATGAAATTTAGAGAAATATGCAACAGTTTCAAATTGAAATCGTGTCTGAAACACAGCCACATTTGGTGTCCCAAAGGTCATTCCGAAGAAACTATATTTCGTACTATTATTAACATTTATAAAGTTTCTTTTTCATACCAGATGAAAGTTTAGATATTATTATCTTTATTTTAAAATAAATATCAGTTTAACATCAAAATAAATAGTTCTGAACTCAAATAAATTATTTGGGGTGCAAATGCACCCCACGACAGAACCAATGCCTTATTTCCCCAAAAAAATCGTAAAAAATAAATTTATGTAGCTAAAATTGCACAAACATTAAAACTAAAAGAAAACTAAATTTTGTTAAGCTATTGAAAGATTTATAATGAAAACTTGAAAAATCTCGAAGGTATATTAAGTGAAACATGCGATGAGGTGCATTTGCACCCTAAACAATAAACTAGGGTTAAATTTACCAATTAATTTTCCGCATGTTTTAACCCTTAAATGCATGGGGTCTGAACCCATTATCGTAACTGACCTCTCCTTTGTAAAATCGATCACTGAACACGGAATCAGCCTTTATTTTCCCAGGAAATAGCCGGTTTCCCCAGAAAAGCGAAAATAGTAGAATTGCCATTGTGTACCAAATATGGTACGTCATGCATTCAGGCCATATGTTGTAAATGAAATACATTTTTAAAATTTTATTTAAAATGCCTTCTTACTTTAATATGAACAGTGCAAAAAAGAAAGGATAATGATTATTGAGAGTTTTGATCAAAATTATAGTGGAAACTCGATTATAATGAACTCCTTTTCATTGAAGGAAAGGTGGTCATTTATAGAAAATCGCGAATATTCAGTTTTTTAAAGGGGAGCTCGGGTAGGTCCTAATTGAAATTTGTATCGATGCTATTTGTGACATATCCCGGAAGTTGATGGAAAGTGGAGTAGGTCTTACTACTCCTACATCCCCTACAAACCTAAATTTAGCCATAGCTCTTGATAGAATCTCGCGAAGAACTTCAAATGTATGTCAAGTGGTAGCTGTTGGATGTCCTTATACAAAAATAAAAGTACACCAGATCCGACTCATATACCCCTGCCTCCCCTACAAAAAACATGGAATTGATTATTTTGGGCTTTGCGTGCCGTCTAGCTCTGTACATCATCATTCTATTAGAGCGATTAGAGCTCGGTTTCGTTATAAAAAAAAAACATTTTAATTAATAGTTCGTAATAAACATGTTCCACTGTTAAACGTATATCTCCAGACTTCTTTTGACTTATAGCTCATGGGATTCCTTTCTTGAAAACTATAAGGATTGGATTGAATTTGCTAGGATGTGAATATGAAAATGAACTGTTGCCTGCTTTATAACCCAAATGTCTGCAGGTCGCAGGGCATGTCCACAAGAAGTACATCCATGTTATTTTTTGTTTATCAAATGTGGTACTCCACATAGTCTGCCATATGAAATGGTTGACCCTATAAGCACATTTTCTGAGGATCCTGACCGTGGACTGCCAAAATAATACTTGTCATAATCGAATGGTTTAAGAATTTGGATATCAAGGCCCAGCTGCTTGAGTCCTGGTGAAAGTCCAAGTATCTTACTAAGATGTCAAGTACGGAAGCTCGGGTTCTTAGTGGCGAGTCCTAAGGACAAATCAAAAGATGTGAACAATTTTTTCAGTGTACTTGCCAGCTAAAAAGACTGGGATTATAAGAAGCAGCTACAGAAACGCGATGCTCTGACTGTTGTGCTATAGAAAACAAAATGACAAAAGCGATCCTTTTAAATCAACTATGACAGCTCCGTTTCCTTGGATCCTGAACAGAACTGATTAACCTAGCTTCCATAAAAAATGTCAGTAAATGTCCTGAAAAAATGGATCGGTGACATAATTTGTATGAGAATTTAGGTTATTTGGACCGGTTCTGGGACCAATAAAACGTACTATCATGTTGAAAGAGCTGATAATTAAAATTTTATGAACATATCCTACCCTACCCAAGACTAAAGGAGAATAATTTCATCTGCTAATAACGATCGGAATGTATGCATAGACATTTCTGAATATGCCCGAATGCATGGTGTACCATATATGGTACGTTGCAAAATTGGTGCAAACAATACCTTTAGTGACTTTTTTTGATAAAAATCTCAAAAGAATCCCAAGAACACATTGCAATTTACTCACCAGTATTTTTCCTTTTTCAAATAACGGTAGATTTCACCAATTTTTTTAGCACTAAAGAATAGCTTTTAAAATTCCACAGAAAATATCGTTCGTCCACTTTGACGACGCACAGACAATTCAAGGAAAACTTCTGGAAGCCAAAATTGAGTTTATGTGAAAGCCTATTTTGTCTACTTTGGGAAAAAGTAAAAAAAAAGATCAAAAGTTTAATAATCGCTAGACTTTTACAGGAAAATAGCCATGTACCATATATGGTACGCTATGCATTTAAGGGTTAAGAGTTGTTTGTCCCTTGGGTGTGAAAACCAATCTGGAGGGTCAAATTTACTCAATTCGCTAATTCATTCCAAATATGTGGATAAAAGCAAGTGCAAAAGACATGTCTTCATAACTTGGTTATTGTGAATTTTGTGAATTTTTAAAAAGGTTTTTTACTCTTCGAAGTAAAGACCAATCTGGTTGTGCAACTATCGGAATCTCGCTAATCTGTTTCAATAGTTTTCGGGGCTATTCAGAGGTATGTGCAAAAGATCATTGCATCAATAGTCATTTAGATATCCGGAGTATTGACCAATCCGATAGGGCTAAGTCTATTGAAAGCCACTTATCTATTCAGAAGAAAAGTCTTTATAATTTGGCTGATTGTGTGTTTTTTTCCATGTTTCGATATTATTCTGACGTCCAGGAAGTTGATAGATTCGGCAGGAATAGCTTCCAAAAAGCCAGTAAAACATTCAAGAAATATATAGACAAAAGTATGCGAAAAAACGCATTGTGAGTTGTTGTCCATTGTGAATTTTTCGCATGTTTCAATGTTTCTTCAAGCTGAAGCCTTGTGTGGACAAAATCGGTGGGATCAATTTACTGGAAACCGGTGAGTCGTCCAAGAAATATACTACGGAACTACAAACTCTGGCGAGCGAAATAGGAGTCGAAGTAAATTGGAACGGGGACCACGAGACATGCCACTTGCTCCGAAAATTTGTTAACGATGAGATAAACTTTGAAGTGACGAAAACGAAGGAAGAGGCAGTGGCGTCACATCATCGGGAAATTTACGTAAAACTAAACCAAGAGCTTCAGCACAACACGTATTTTCAAAACGGCTACAGTACGCACAAGATTTCGACGATCTTCAAAGCTAGAGGAGAGATGCTGCCTCTGAACTATATACCGCATCGAAACGATTTACCGTTAATCTGCCATCTTTGTAACCTAAACACCAGAGAGGACACGCGTCACTTTATAGGAGTATGCCCAACTCTTAAGGAAATTAGAAGATCATGTTTCGGTAGAAATGTTCTGGATGAACGTGAAGTCGAAGACTTATTAAACGGATCCAACTGGAATGATTTATACGAGTACTGCAACATCGCGCTGAAATATCGACACCGAATAGTAAACGAATGTATGTAATGAGCCCAATCAATTATTTAATTTAATCATTTAATATTTTATTACTATTGTATAAGATTATGTACATATCCAATTATGAAAAGGAATCGATGAATCAATTGAATATGCTAAATGTAAACATTTGAATGTAGTTAATGATTTTAGTCAATCGAACCGGGCAGACGGCAATATGCCACGCCATAATCGTTTTTAAAAAAAACTACTTTATAAATAATTGTGAATTTTGAATAGCAAATAAAACGTTTATCTATCTATCTATTTATCTATCTATAGAAAAAAGTATATCAAAAAGAATTGTCTTCATAATTGTGATCATTGTAAATTTTTCATATGTCTCAATAGTTGTTCTGTTACTTCAGATAGGAACCAAATCTGTGGAGCAAATTTACTGAAATCCGCTGATATGTCCAATAAATGCAAACAGAAGTAGGCGAAAAAAAAACTTAATTGTGAATTTTGCTCATTGTGAATTTTTCGCGTGTTTCAATCGTTTTTCTGATATTCCGGCCGGAGCCTAATCAAGCAAACCCAAAACCATGGAATTCGGTCCAGCCATTCTCGAGTTATAAATAGTGTAACAAACACGACTTTCTTTTACATATATAGAGCAGAAAAGAGATAGAGATAGAGAAGAAATTATTATGTTATTGCCAATAAAATAAAATAAAAAAATGTACAAAATTTGTTTTTTCACGATAATTCAATTATTTCCTGCAAATTTTGTTGGGTATTTTTGTATTAGAGGTACCCTTAGTTTTGATATTATTGTTGCAACTATTTATTGAAACTCTTCGTGAATGTTTAAATAATTTTATTGATATGGGAGATGATACTCTACGGTGCTGCGATATAAGGTGTGCTAGAGTTGGAACCGGAAATGGATCCCCTCTCACATGGGCTCTACTAAAAAGCCCTTGACAAGTGTAGATTAATTGCCCGATTTGACTACCAATTTTGGCTGCGCTCGGTAAAATATGCAACACTATTGAATAATTTCTTGGTGAAGAGTATAATATAAGACTATGTATTGACGCCCAGCAGAAATTTGCCCCATCTTCTCTCGGCGGGGAGGAGCTATGGACATTTTGTCTTTAAAGCTTCCAATAAGCAAATCAGGCGTGTCCTTAGTCGAAGCAATTAAATTTTTGGCAAACGTCAACTTCATTTTGTTAAAGATATTTCCCTAAAATATCCTGGCTCAAGTGGCATTATACATTCAGAGATACACACTCCATTTTTATTTTTGATCTAGGATATAATTTATCAAAATAAGTCTATTGTATTATAGATCATTGCAAAGATGTTTCCTCGGCGCATTATACTGTCAAATTTACAGTCTTTGAGATAATTAAGCAAAAATTGAAAAATTATACCCCCTTCCCCTCTTAAAGTAGCAATAACTTTAAAACGGTTGATTCTGCCTATGTGAAACCCTTTCGATTTAGAACTGCCAAAAATATTAAGATTTGTTGTTGGCCCCACTGTGCGGCATCTACACGATGCATTCGTCATGGGACACCCTGTATTGTAATAACGAGGTACATATACCTTGTGATTAACAAATAGACTATGCTAAATTTCTCTAACTAAACTGGACTGGCTACCAATCTATGTACTTTATGTTATCTTGACCTATGCTTAATTTCCTACGTCCAGGTTACTGGCCTAACTCTTTTGTTTTGATTCGGTATAAGAATAAGCGATGATCAGGCTAGCATGGGCATATTAAAAGAAAACAAAACTAAATACAAATCAAAAATCCTTGTTATTATTTTTTTTTTTTGTATAATAAGACAGTCTTAAAAACATTCGGAACCGAAAATGAACAAATCAATGTTCAGGTATTTTCGGCTTAAATGGAAAAACATCGATCGGCCAACAACTTTCAAGTGTTTGGCGTTTGCTTATTTCAATCTAATTTCGAAGAAAGAACACCCGTTAACCTCTAGCTATCATTGAGCATATCCACTTGATTGGTATTCGATTTTTAGCGAAAACGTATTTAATTTAACATCATACCTGTATAATTGACTTCCATATACAATTTTGTATGTTTTGCTCATCGCAACAGCTTAGTAACATATTACACACATAGACACGTTGTTCACCCATCGCAGTATCCCCTATTTTATAGCCCATTCATAGAATACCTATCTTATGACCCATTTTCTCGAACGGAATTACTCTATTGCTCATATAAATTTAGTTATTAGATTTTCTTCAATATAGATAAATATCTAAAACGTGTTGTCATTTCCTTCACGTATCACTCCTTAATTTTGATTTGACTTTTTGTCCAACTTAGCGGTTGGTCGTCGACTAACGCCCGACTTATAACTTCTGCATGAATGGACGATTAATAGAACTCTATCCAATGACGACGAGAATCTAAAATCAAAAGAACTCAACGGTCCGCAATAGAGGTTTACATTCATGTTTCGTTTTTTTTTCGGGAAGGTGCGAAAAATGTTTAGTCGCCCACTTAAAATTCACCACATGAAACCGCGGTTATTGCAATACGACAACCACGACGACAATCATACAGTATATACGTGCAGTTTGGTATGAAGTCGAACCATTAGTCCATTTAGTGTGTGGCGGTTTAGATTCTATATGCTAGATAGCTTGTTGGATAAAATTAGATACATGATAGAGACTCTTAGTATCTATAGATTGTTTAGAGTGATATCTATATTCGGAGATGTAGTGTAATGTGTGTAAATGCAAATTTCCTCGTATGACCCTATTTTTGCATTTGGAAGTTGTACGAATAAAGACACTGAAAATAATACCGCAGTGTGCCATTATAGCCTTTATAAATTCGTATGGTTGCGGGACTCCACCGAGTGGTTCAGTAACAGTTAGAGCGCAGTAAAAAACTGATTCTTATTTGTTGAATTGGACAGACGTTCACCATACGAGTTAGGCCAATTGGTCGCACGTGTTCTGATTTATTTCAATCGGAAATCTTTATTGTAGACCTTCGACTTATAGACAGGGCTGATGCTGGTAGCAATTTTCGTGTTTTATTGGTTAACAATCGAATATTGTTCAATAGACGACGATCGATGAATATTAGTCATACGGCAAAGACAGAAAAATGAGTTCTGATCGGAGGAGAGCACGAGTTTGTGTGTGTGCGGTTATGAAAATACATATTTGGGACAAATTTTGCATAATAAAATATTATTGTAAGAATTCCGATATGTTTAGGAAAAAGAATAGCTTAACAGATATGATTTGGGTGCCGTGTAAGGCGTTTGGAATTTCGATTGATATTGCTTTCGTTTCGTGGTGTCAATTGGATTTATTTTTTGGCTAAAGCTTTTCTAATGTCTAACTGTGCTTTGAGATTAGAGTGGCGAAAAATTCTGCATGTTATTTGGCTATTGTCTACTCCCTCTATTCAACTTACATAGCCAGTAATTAGTAGCCACATCCATCCTCTGCTTTTTTCAAGTCTTACAAATAATCCAGCACTTTATTTTAGCCATTTCTTTATCCGTACTTACAACAGATGCATCTGCGACTACATTGAGATCAGGAAATCATACACTGTCTATATTCGCTGATATAAATTCGGGTTACTTGTCGAACTCTTTCGTTTTATTTAAGTCGTTTCTTCGCATATTTTTCGTTGCTTGTTTTTTTCATTTCTCTCATTTTAGCGTTATTTTGACAAAAGTTTCTAATAAATAATGATAAATGTTGTGCTGACTAGAGCTTCAAACAAGTCTCTCTTTAATCACATCTACCTACACTTAATAATAAGATAGTCCAACTTCAGTTCTGGAAAAACCTGCACTTTTTGCTCTGAATTCTTTAACTCTGGCAATCATTTAGACAGAACACTACGCTACGCGGTGAAATGAAGCCAGAATAACCACTTTAACGGATGATCTAACTGCATCAAGTTCGTTATAATTAAACAGGACTAGCTAACAATCTATGTATCTATCTGTACATTCTGTACAGACACTTTAAATGTCGTTTCTGTATATATCTATCTGATTTCTACCCATCTATCCTGCACATCTCATTCAAACACTGTACTGGTATTTGTGTGAAATTTACATCATTGAAGATTTACGATTATGGGTGTGATGTAAACAAGAAGGTGACTTTGCAGCCGCAGCAACACTCAATCTTGTTTCAAACAGAAATGCTCTAGATACTTTCCTCGATGCATAGATTTGTTTGTATGCTTGTTTTGCGAAAGATGTGCGAAATGGTACAGTTTGTCCAATCACAACATCTAAGATCAATTTTAACTCCGGCTCTTGTGCATTTTGAATCTATTTAAACACTTCCAAACATCGCATCCCATCATCAACCTATGATGCTCTTATGGATATTCATGCAAACCAATTTGCAATCTTGCTACATCGATGACATCAAATTAATTTTTCTTTAGGTACAATTTTCAACACTAAGATCCCGTTTCATGTAAACTTGCGATGGGTGTGACTGATTATGTATTTTTATATGAGTGCACGCGCATTTGCGGAAGGGACACTATACATCCAGATCTAACTACCTCGGCGTGTTAGATTGGCGCAAGGGAATGTGCTCTGCGCAGCATCCTACTTATCCGCATGTTACGATTGAAATAATGGTCTGTCATTGCGCGAGATGATGAGCCTGAGCGCTGCTGAATGCTAACAGCTAACAGCTATACCCACGCGCTTTCAATGCTTTCGTCGTGCCGACATCACACATCTCTTCAAAAGCAATTCGACGGCTGGTTGAGCAAATTGAAACAAATTGATAGTTGAATGGGCACTTGTTTCGCTACTTTGTTAGAAAATTAGTCTTAACGGTCGATCAACTTTGTGATGATTATTAAGTTTGTGCACATTTGTGCAGATATAGCGGTGTTATGGGAGTGAGCAGATGTTTTCGCGCTTTTAGTTGCAGTATAGGCTGTCATATAATTTGTGAGAGGAAAATATATATTGATGCTAAATATGGTAGAATTCGTGGTTTTGTTTTGATGGATTATATATTGTATTCAAAAATCTCTCTAAATTCGGACTGTGACAAATAACAATTATAGTTCAATTTATATAAATT
The DNA here is from genome assembly GCA_949715475.1 of Microchrysa polita. Classification (NCBI taxonomy): domain Eukaryota; kingdom Metazoa; phylum Arthropoda; class Insecta; order Diptera; family Stratiomyidae; genus Microchrysa; species Microchrysa polita. Next base: position 12,034,160 of record OX454420.1, read on the forward strand.
TTTCACATACATTTTTATTGTCAGTATCACTTGTATTATTAAGCATAATGCAATCCAAATTGAAGCTGAGTTCAGATCAGATCAGATTTAAAATCATCTATATCAGTAATTCCCAAACTTTTTCAGCTCGTGCCCCTAGCGAGATATGCTGTACCTGGGGTCCCCCGAGAAAATGGCAGGGAATGCTTTTTATTTTGGACATAAGTTCGGAATCCATTGTCGCAATTTATTATTCTCTGACTGAACATTTGCATAATGCGCTCACCAAAAGTTTCCTTCAATAAATTGATTGTTTCGAAAATTTTGTTTATTAGCATACCCATTCAACCAAAAGTGAGCTTCATCGCTAAACAAAATTTTCTTGTGAAAATCGGGATCGGTGGCCATCTCGTTTTGGGCACGTTGTTCCGGAGTAAGTCTATTTATTATGAAATAGCAAACTAAACTGAGCATAAATCAAGTGACAGCTGTCGAAAAACCTACTCCGAAAAAAGTTATGCCAGATTGAAAACCACACGTCTAAAAAAAACACCCTATATTACTGGAGTGACCAAAATCCGTATCTTTTTCTATCAAAAATAATTCAAAGATTATAGCTGGCTGATGCGATACATATCAACCATATGAAATCAGTTTTTTTTTCTCGACCTAAAATATTCTTAGCGGTGTTCATCAAATGTTTTTAGTAGGAGCGAATTAATTGACGAATTTTTGCCATTTTGCAACGCTTTGCAACAATCGATGGCCCCGGTGTATTTAGAAAGAAATTCCCAAGAAAACCATAATTCATTCATAGCAAGCAAACTCCATTTATAACACAAGAACGGCTGGAACGTTGTACATGTTTTTAGGTTTGTTAGATTATAGGCTTCGACCGGAATAGCAGAATAACTATTGAAATATGCAAAAATTTCCCAATGAGCAAACATTCACAATCGGTTCATTTTCGCCTACTTCTGCGCGTATTTTTTAAACATATCAACGGATTTCAGTCAATTTGTTTCGCAGGATTGGCGTCTGCCCCAATTAACAGAACAACTATGGACACATATGAGAAATTCACAATGAGCAGAATTATGAAGACAGTTATTTTTCACATACCTTCTTCTGCATTTCTTGAACCAGGCTCCAGCCAGAATTGCAGTATGTGTGTATTCAGAAAATTCCCAATGGGCAAGAATTTACAATGATTTTTTTCGCATGGTTTTGTCTTTATTTTTTAAACGTCTAGTGAAAAGAAATACAACCGAATAGGTCTCCTCCACGAATAGCAGAGTAAACTCGCAAAAAATTCACAATGAGCAAAATTATAAAAACAATTCCGTTTCGCAAAGTCCTTAAACGAATTGCTGGATTATAGTAAATTGATTTCGCCGGATTGGCCTACACCCAGAATACTATTCAAACATGCGAAAAATTCACAATGATCAAAATGATGCAAACAGTTAATGTTCAAATACTTTCGTGTATATCTCCTGAACGAATTCTCCGATTTGAGTAAATTTGTATTACCACATAAATGGCAGAATAAGAATCGAAACGTTCAGAAAATTCACAATGAACAAAATTATAAAAAGAGTTTGTTTTCACATACATTAGCATTTACTCCCTCAACAAATAAGCGGTTTTCGGTAAATTTGTCACGCCGAATTGGTTTTTCCAAGAATATTCACAATGGGAATAATGTTCAATGTAGCTACTTTTCTGATCCTGTGCGACCATTTTGGAATGGTTTGGTAGATTTTGTTAATGTTACACCACCTGTAATGGCCCAATTTGTACGCATAAATGTCAATTTTTGAAATTCCTCGGGGTTTTCCTCATATTTTTAATTTGATGAACTACTAATCATTGATATTTTTAAAATATCGCCTAAATTCAAAAATTGATATTTGTGTGTACACGCCCCCAACATATCAGCTGTGTGTCAAGTCGGCCATAATGGGAAATTTGCAATGGCAGGGATGTCCATTTCATTCGAGGATGACAACTGTCAACCTAGAAGAACAGTTAGTTCGGTTTTTGGCGCGAAAGTGTGGTGAATGCGTTTTTTTTTGGGTAGTGAGGAATTTTTGCGAAAAGAATGAAAGGTGGAGTGTTGGCGAAAAAAAAAGAGGAGGTGGAAGCGGAAAAAATTGAAAATGTGACGAAAAAAAACGAACAGGATTTTGAAAAAGGAGCTAAGTAAAAGTTGTGACGTCTGGTGCTGTGGGTAGAACATGTGCATGTTTTTTTTTTTTTTTGTTTGAGTACTCCCTCTTCGCTAGTTTCCCCACATGGAAAAAAATATGATGCGCTTGCGAGCTTCACCTCTCAAAAAGAAGGTAGAAAAAAAATACGATCAAAATAAAATAGGAGGAAAGACATTATGAGGTCTTAGAACTCGCGTCACGTTCCTCTAGCCCATTCCAGGGTAGGAGGCGCGTGCGCCGTCCTTACCTCAACTTTTTTTATGGATGAAATGGAGTTTGCACGGCCGCCGGAGCGACAAATGGATGCGCCTATGAGTGGTGATGAATTTATTGTCTGTTAAAAACTGCATTTGAATGTCCGCATTTCAATTTTCCAAACGTAATTTTTGCTTCAGGCTGGTGGCAGCACGAGCGGGATGGGGAGCCTTTCCTCCTTATTAAAATTTCACTCGCTGCGATAGTTTTCCTGTGGTGGACAAATTGCGAGGGAATGCAATTTGTCGGCCGAGGTGAGTGCCAATGGCATAAACTTGGCCATCGTATGGCATGCACGTTGAGGTAGCGCAACAAGAAGCGCCCGCATGCTCCTCGGCGTGTACGTTGTAGCCCGTCGTACAGAGGCTCCTCAGCAACGACACAAGGGATGGCGGGGCACTCATAGTAGGAAGATGGGTTGCTGGGTTGCGGAACCGAGTCATTTGTACACCACGGGAAGACGTTAGTGCTTCCGTCGGTTGATGGTCTTTTGATGAAGCGTGAGGAAAGCTCTGTTCGTGTTCTTAGGCATGCGGTATTCCTATTTTTGATGTAGAGGACACGGGCAACGGGCAGCACACCCCCGGCCCAACACTTTCGGTCTGAGCTACAGCAAGCAAATTTTCAAGGTAGCTTTTTTACACCATTGGCTATATGAGTCTCCTTATTTAATAAGGTGATTTCAGGTGTCTGTCCACCAGAATAACTATTAAAATATGCATAAAATTCACATTAATCTTTTGGTCATTTCTTGATAAAAGAATTAGCGTATTTTTATAAGTTTTCTCTTTAGACCCTCCAGAATGGTTTCCACCCCGAACTACCAAACAATTATTGCAACATGCGGAAAATTTACAACGTGTTAATTTATGGAACAGATTAGCGGATTTTAGTGAATTCTATTTCTCGCCTGATTTATTTCCACTCTCATCAGCAGCTGAGTGACTTCCATGCTCAATAGCAGAATACGTATTGAAACATTGACCACGAGAGAAATTGTGAAAGCAGTTTAGTTTCTCCATTTTTTGTCTATATCTGTTGACCGAATTACCGTCCTTCCGTAAATTATCTCTCCACTCCCCCACCATTTACATGATCGTCGTCCGAATAGGTCATGAAACATTTGGAAAATTGGTCGGAAATAATGTTAAGGCGATCAAATTTCCCCAGCTTTTGCATATGTTTTTTGAACGCCTTAACATATTTCAGGAAATTCCACCCCCGCCTCCTCATCCTGAAGGACTAAAATTTTTGATGGAAAAATAATTATTGAACAAAAATCGACTAAAAGAACAGACAATTTTCTCCCATACGTGTCACTCCGCCCTCTCCTGCGCTGAATGAACTTGATCCTCAATGGCATATATTCACTTGCGCCTACTTTTGTCAATACCTCTTGATCGGATTTACGTAGTTCGGTAAATTGGACCCCCCTAATGGGTTAGTTATCACCTGGAATTGTTGAAAAGCTACTGAAATTTGCAGACACTCCTGAACGGATAACCAAATGAGCAAAATTTCGGCAAAGCTCTTTTTCAACCTTTGGCCTTATCCTGTGATTTCAGTAAATTTGTACTCCAACCCGTCCAATCAAAATTTTGAAAGTAATTGCTTCACCCATTTTTGGCGACATCTCTTGAACGGAATAATGGATTTTCGACACATGATTGGAATATTCCGTTTGGAAAATTTGGAATCCACGGTTTAGTTGCCTAGATATTAACGCATTGAATTTTCTCCTCCTTCCGTCGGACTAGATTTCACAAAATAATAATTTTCTCCCGTTTCTCCCTTAACGACAAGCCCCTCTTCCCGGAGGCGCAATAGCAGAACAACTCTACACAAACCTGAAAAATTGGCCAGGAGACTGCTATTGAAGCCATATCTTAAACGTATAGAATAACCTTTTTCACTAAACACACATAACTAAATTGCTATTGCCGAATCAGAAAAATTAGGCAGGAGAAAGGGGATACCTACCTAATCCCGAAAACAACATCCCGCCCGTGAATAATCCTGCTTTTTACAAAAATCCCGTTTAACATTATCCCGACATTACAAAATCCGCCACATCAAAATCCCGCCCACTAAGAACACCGCCATTTTAGAATCCCGCTAGTGGATAGTGAAATAATCCCTCCAAAATACCGACAAAAATTATTTTCATTGCTAACAAAAAAGAAAAAAAAAAAGATTTCAATTGAGCGGGATTTTCAACTGGCTGGATTTTCAATGAATGTCGGGATTTTGCAAAACGGGAATATGGTGGTCGGGATATCGTAGCCAACCCAGGAGAAAGAACTAAAAGAGTCTGCTCATGTCTACAGATTTAGTGTAAATTTTTTGAATTGTTTGACGGGTCTGACGAACACTCAAAACGGTTTTGGGCCATATTTTATTAAGGGATTAACTGATTTCAAAAAATTAAAACTTAAATGCTTCTTGCAAGATTGCGGAGCAAAATGTCATACCCTAAAAATTAGGTGCAGATATCAAGTTCACACAAAATATGTACTTGACAGAAAATTTGTAATTTTACTTTTATTTTAGTGCGCATTATGATTAACGCTTTCCCACTTATTTTGTTTTAATTTTTTTTTTTATTTCAGGTAAGCTACGAGTACATGGTGAATGATAAAACTGGACAAAACTGTTTGAAAATTATTGTTAAAGTATACCATAGAGTGAACATTAATCGGCAAAGAAATTGTGACATCCATTACACTTGCCTGATTTGAAGCGAAATACAAAAGGTAAGCCGAGATTGTCGTGGTCAAAAGCGACTGCAAAATGTGTTTTTTGTTAATTCAGGCTTTTTGTCAAAAAATTTAAAAAAATGTTCTCTTCCGCTTTCTCTTTTGACTCATTTGGTGGATGAAGCTAACTATGCTTTGAAAAATGCTGGCATTTAAAATCGTACTCCGTTTGCACATTGGTAAGCACTATGATCTACTTCAGATGTGCAGACTTAAGTCTGCAACAATGTAGTCAGCTTCTAACTTATGTTACTCTCGAATGTAATACATTTACACCGTGTCACGTCGCGTTGCTTCGTTCCTACTTCGATCCAGAAAATATCGAAGAATGACACCATATCGTTAAATTCCCACATGAATCCATCCAATACATTATAAGATCCATGAGATGATGATGTACTACTACTCCTGGTAGATTCCACATAGTGCAGTGAAAAATGCTAAAACCGTTTGGCGACTTGCGATTCGCGAGTAATAGATCACACGGTATCTTGACATTTGGATGCTTCTTTTCTTTAACAGCAGCAGCATCAGAGTGTGTGCAATGCACACGAGCAATATGTGCTATGTGCATTTATATAATAATGTAACGGACCAACTATCACCAAAAGGTTGATGCTACTTTATAGATTTTTCCATTTATGGACTTTGTCGACGTCATGTGTGCTGGTAACAGCTAACCACACATAGTAATCCTTCTCAATCGCGCGAAACGTGGAAAACCAGTACGCGATGGCGGCGGTGGTGGCGGAGCAGTAACACTTTTGTGACTTTGGTTGTCCTCTTCCTCGTGAATGTCATCCATCCGTTAGAGTTTTTCTTTCAGGGGTTTTTTTTTTGGTTCGTCTTTTCGCAGTGCCCGTATAATCTCCTCGCGGAAATAGTGTTCACGTTTTTGAATCATATGCTCGCGGGTGCAATATGTTATGGAACTCTAGAGTGAACACTTATCGGGGGCAAGATAATTTTTTTTTCTATGCTGAAAAACAAAATGCATTATGCATTCAATCCGAGAAACGGACATAAATCTCTTAACGAAACAAACGGTTCATTCGCCGATTTATTGAGAGCTGTTGAAACGTGCATCATTCATATGGTTAAGGGAAAATGCATCATCGACCAATTCTTGGCCATTTCAAAACCAATAAGCATATACAAGCAGATTTCTGCAGCCATACCACATCACAGCTATAGAGCTCAGAGGTCTATGGATCATGCTGATGATATGGCGTGAATGATGGATTTATGAGAAAGAATGAAAAATTACTATTCGTTCGGGTGTTGTGCGTGTAGGTGGTTTCGATGATGATTTGCAGAACTCTATATGCAGTGCGGAAATGATAGTTTTCGTTTTAAATTAAAAAAAAACAGAATGCATTAAAGTGTAAGCTTCCTTCTTAAGTTCAGTTGAGCCGATTTAATCGATTTTGTTTTTAACCGTTTCATATCCGTCCATGCGGGCGGGAGAGAATTAGTTAAATGAAAGCGGCCCACTATACGGCTGAGTATAAATCAATTTATTTCATTGCATTCTTTTTCTGCAAATCACACTTTTCGACACGGATTGAGATACATTTTAGTGAAAATATCAGATAAGTCAATATGTATAGTCAGTCAGTAGCATTTGCGGTATTAGTGGGCAGATGAAGAGTTCTACCGGAACGAATATTGTTTGGAAATAGAAAATACGTTTTGACCTCATGACCGCCTACGAGGTCAGGTTTAATCTTGACGTGGAGGTGTTTTTTTTTTAATTCCAGGAAAAGCGGTACGATTAGGAATGAAGACGTGATGGAATACATACATAATTCATGATTTTTGTGAACTGTAATTTTTTTCCTATGAGTTGGTAGTTCGGATGGAAATTGAATTGATTAGACGATGAATTTATTGCTAGGGTGATGAGCTAAACCTGCATTTAGTATGGAGAAAAAATAGAGAAAATTTATACAAATAATTGGATAAATGCCGAGGTTTTGTTTTGGTTTTGATTCTATCCTATCATACCTTCCATGTGAATTGCAAACTATGGAAATGGAAGGGCCAGGGACACAGGAAAATAATTCGGCAGGGATTTCGGTAGAAGTATTGGAAACTTAAAGAACTTTGGTATCGGAATCTGGGTAATCGTGTTCAAATTTATGATTGAGACCAGGCGCCAACTGATCAACTCACCGCGGTTCCTTATTTGTGGTACGAAAAATTTTAAGCTGTGCTATGAGTCAAACTTGCATATTGACGCTCTCAAACATAGTAAGGCAGCGTTTTTCTTTTATATAAAGTTCAGCAGTAAAAAAAAGTTATTATCATATAAGTTCGTATTAACAAAGTCAAAGATTGTATTGTATTCTCTGTCACCATCATCAATTATTTCGGAGTAGGTTTACATCCTAAACCACTATGTAGCATCGCCACTGGCAAGGGCAATCCAGGATTGACAGATAGGAAAACTTACTTGTACAAAAACTCCACAAATAGAATTATTAATTTTTTTACCGTTTTCTTACTATTGGATTTTTGTGGAAGTCAATAAAAATCAGGACTTGTCCTTCTAAATTAAAATCAGTTACCTAAAAATTTCAGTTATGTTTTTAAAACTACCTAAAGTCTAAGTGAAACTGACTCAAATACCAATGATTTATCAAAATATGGACATCCAAACCAGTGGCGTAGATAAGGAGGGGATTGGTTGTAATCACACGGTTTTTTTTTTCATAGATATTTTTTCTTTATTTTCAATTTAGGCTAATTGGGCTACATTTTGTAAAAAATATCTTCCAAACGGCAAGCAGGAGGATTTCCAAATTGACCCTATTTACAGTATTTGTCATATTACTAGAATTTGGTTAATTTCTATGCCTACTGCTCCACGAGACTTAGGGGCCCAAAGGACACAATAATTCAATTCAATTCAATTCTTGATTCAACCATAATAATAAGTAGATTATAATTAAGTCAGACTTTTTATACAGTGCATCAGTATTAGATTTAAAGGTAAGCTTCTTATCAAGAAGCACGCCTAAATATTTGATGTGCTCTGCATTCCAATTTACTATATTATTCCCCAAATGCAATGGCCCATCGGGCAATAAACTAAGTTTACGTCTGGAAAAATATAAAGCCTTGGTTTTGTTTGCGTTAATCTTGATTTTCCATTTTCGGAAATAATTATCAAGCATTTGATAACCATTAGTAAGTGCGTTGGAAATCTGATCGGGGAGTTCACTACTACTTAACAGAGCTGTGTCATCAGCAAATAGACAAATTTCGCAATCTTCGGGAGTTGGTACATCACTTGTATATAAATTATACAGAACCGGACTGAGTGCGGAGCCTTGTGGTACACCCGCTGGTAGTGAGAAGAAAGATGATTTTGAGTCATTGATGTTGACATAAAAGGAACGATCGTTAACAAAATCCATAATAAGCTTTGTAATATAAAGTGGAAAGCCAAAGCTGTGCATTTTGTAGATGAGCCCATTATGCCAGACACAGTCGAATGCTTTTTCTATGACTAATGCGAGCATTCCTGTGGAACACTTCGATTCGAAGCTAGTTTGGACAGTAGTTTTTATTCGAGCTATTTGGTGAGTTGTATTGTGTTTGCTCCTAAACCCAAATTGTTCATTTGGAAGAATGCATTTTTCTTCCATTATTTCTAGAATCTTGTTTTTTATTAGCCGTTCAAAAAATTTTCCAACATTGCTTAATAAGCTTATGGGTCTATAACTGTACACATCAGACTTTACCTTCTCAGGTTTGGCGATACAAATGACGGAATCAATTTTCCAAACTTTTGGAAAATATGAGAATTTCAAACAAGCGTTGAAGATTTTATAAAGTAATATATATGTTTTCCTGTGCATATGTTTGAGAAACAACATTGCAATATTATCTGCACCTGGTGCTTTTTAGAGAGCTTAATCACATTCATAATAGATGGAAGAGAAAAGAACGGAAAATCCGAAAAGTTTGAATTTTTTACTTGTTCAATTACTTCGTCTACTAGCAATTGGGTGTCATTATCTCCAAGAATGCTGGTGGCAAGGTGTTCTTGGTGGAAGTGTTCACCGAAAGCGTGGCATTTTTCAGAGTTCCTCAGAAGCAAACGGTTCGAGTGTGCGTCTTTCAAAGGTGGTATGGGACGACATCTTTTCCTTAGGGCTTTTGTGACATTCCAGAATGTTTTGCTACCTTTAGTCAGTGAGCTAAGCTTATTTCTCCAGTAAATGTTGCGGATATTTAGAATTTCGGCATTTATTTTGGCTTTAAGCTGATTGACACGTTGCTTGTATGCTAGCAGCCTGGTCCTTTGCCAACGCCTCCGAAATAAGTTTCTTTCGGCTATAAGCATTTTAATGTATGGACTGAGTCTGAAGTGGTTGGGTAAAGAATTTGATTGCTTTTGAGGGATCGATGCTTGTGCGGCCTCCCAAAGTATCTCATTAAAGTATTCCAAGACCCTGTCAATGTCTTCTATAGAGTTCAATGAAAAGGAAGAGTTTCCTAGGTTAGTTAATCGACCTGTTACATATGCAAAATGATGCCAGTTTGCTTTTTGGAATACAAATCTTTTAGAAGGTTCAACTTCCACAGGTTGGTCCAAAATTTTAAATGAAACCGGTAAGTGATCTGAACATAGGTTCGTCTGCGTGATAGGGGGTGTAAGATAATGGACACAGTTGCATAAAATTAGAACTAGAGTTGACGGGTGTCCTCGTAAAGAGTGCGGATAATATGTTGGAGTCGGTGTGAAGAGAATGTTTAGATAATTAGTTGTGAGTTTATTATACAGTGGTAGGTTTTCGCGCAGTTCCAGTGGGTATGCCTGGAGTTGAAGTCGCCGGCGATGATTATATTACCCTGCAGCCTGTTGAAAAGACTTAAATCGTTTTTAAAAAGAGACTCTTTGTAAGAGTTTGAGTTGCCGCCCGGAAAATAAGCTCCCACCACTGTAAAAGTTTTGTGGCAAAGATGCACGTCTACACTCACTGTTTCGAAGATTCGAGTGTTTAAAGCAGGATTCAGATTATGAGAAATAAATTTGGATATAACAATAGCTACGCCTCCACCTCTGTTGTCAGCTCGATTGACTCTATAAATTTTATAATTTGGGTCATAAAATAAACTGTCTTCCTTCAGCCATGTCTCTGTTACAATTGCAACGTCCGTTTTATTGTTTTTTAAGTAAGAGAAAAATTCTAAACGTTTAGATACGGGGCCTAAACTCTGCGCGTTCCATAGAACAAGATTGATATCTGCTTGATTATTTGTCATCATATAAATGGACACAATAATGATTTCTCGAATTATAAAAGAAAAAATCACAAAAACTACCAACATAATAAAAATGCTCGATTAACTGTTCTTCTTTGAAGAGCTGGAGAAGTCCGTACAGAAAATTTTATTTTGTCCTAAAACTTTTCCCCATCCTGAGGACAAGTGCTTATGTAAAATCCACCAACAACCTGATGAACGACAAATCGCTAAACTCCAGCGCCGGTGAAAAACATAAAAAAAAGTTTTGCATTGGTTGTTGGTGGATTTTACATAAGCGCTTGTCCTCAGGATGGGGAAAAGTTTTAGGACAAAATAAAATTTTCTGTACGGACTTCTCCAGCTCTTCAAAGAAGGACTGTTAATCGAGCATTTTTATTATGTTCGTAGTTTTTGTGATTTTTTCTTTTATAATTCGAGAAATCATTCTTGTGTCCTCTGCAGGACTCTGAAGAACGCTGAAAATTTCTGACAATCAGGACTCTGCAATTTTAGCAAATGTGCGACGCAGCATGCTTTACATCGGCACTTGTGCCCCATCCTATCTTCGAAATTTTCGGAAATATGACGCCCTTTTCGAAAACGGAGAGCTAGAGCTCTAAAGGATGCTAAATAAGATTCCGACATTTTATAATTTTGTGCAAGTGTTGTTGAGTGACAATCATGACTGCATACTTGCAGAAAGATACTCCGTAATGATCATAAATTACCTAGTCCAGAGTTAGACTTTAGGATCTTCAAACAAAATGTTGATTTTATCTCTTTTCTTAGTTAGTATCTAAACATGAATATAGGAAAATAGGGATTTTTGCGGGAATTCATTGGACTTTAAAAGTAACGTTACTTATTAATATATTATCCAAAAATCGATCACCCGAGCCCGCGTAAAAGCCAAGGAGAAATTTGGACCCTCCCGAAACAAAAGCCTGGCTACGTCCCGGATCCTATTCAATGTCCATTTTTAGCGGAAGCCAAATAGCTTTTGGATGTAACAATCAAGAAAGTCTTGCACCTACATTTTGATTTTGTACATATTTTCAATACACGAGTACTTGACGGCGAGTTTCGAATATCCCGAGACAAGTCTTCTAAAATACCCTAGGATTGGCAAAACATTAAATCTGGTCATGATCATGACGATCCTTGGGAGACTGTAACTCATCTAATCCTTGGGGAAATTAAAAATCGTTTGGATCAACATGTCTTTTTTTTTGTTTCGTTTAAAATTATGATTAATCTAAATGATTTTTTCGATTTCTTAACACTTTTGAAACTCCCGAAATTACGGAAAATTTATAAACAGCCATATTTCTTAGTAAAATAACTATATAATTGAAAAATTTACATCATCATCATTATCATCCTTTTCAATACAGTCAATAAGGCAATTTTATCTCTTGAATCTGGAGAAAATACAAAAAAAAAACGAGACCGAGTTCTAATCGTGCGAATAGCACGATGAGTGTATACCCTATACCCATGTACAAACCTAGAAGGCACGCAAAACCCAAAAAATCAATTTTATCTTTTTTGTAGGGGAGGGAAGGGTAGATGGTTGGGAACTGGCACATATTTAATATTATATCAAGGCTACCATTTGATACTAATTAGAAGTTTTTCGCGACATTCTAACAAAAGATATGGCTGAATATAACTTTGTAGGGGAGGTAGGGGTAGGGGTAGTCGGACGTTCTCCACTTTGCACCAACTTCAAGCATATGTCACAATTAGGTATTGATGAAAATTTCAGGTCGCTAGCCATATTCTGTTGAAAAATATGGGCGAATTAAACTATCACGGATGGGTCATTTGTACGGGAGGTAGGGGAACCCTTGCTCCGATTTGGCCCATTTTCAATACCATCCAAGCTTTTATCAAAACAATCATCTGACCTAAATTTCAAAACGCTAGCTTCATTATTTCGGGAGTTATCGTGCGAGCTGACAGACACACGGACGGACAGACAGACAGACGGACATGGCTTATTCGAATCAGGGACCGACCCTGATCATTTATATATATACTTTGCCATACCTCCGGTGGCTCCTTTGAGGTGTTACATAAATCGTCGTAACAAAAACAATATACCCTATACCATCTTATGGGTATAGGGTATAAACATGTCCGGTTTCCGTAATGATATGATAGTCTCTACACAATTTCAAATTCTACCAAAACAAATTGGTTCGTCGCCTTCATTTTCCAATGACGCCCAAATCATCGAAATCAGTTCAATCAAAAATCAATTTAATTCATATCATTTCTTACCTATTACATAAGACCACGATAATTTCATGTATGTGTAGTTGTCTTTCGAAATATTCCTAATCAAAAATAGATCAATAATAAGTGAGCCCCTATATAATGCTATATAAGCACATTGGTAATTTTCTTACTTCACATAGGTTTGTCCAAGATGGTTTTATATAGTTTCAACTTGGTGTGTAATTTTATAAAAACAATATTGGACTTTTCGTTTATGTATGTATGTTAATCTTCAATTTAAACATTTTTAGATAGAGATACCTTCAAGCCACAATACAATTCAATTTGAAATTAGATACATATTCGAAGACATAAATGAAACTAGATTTGTGATTAATGGTGATATTCTTGTGATTTGACTCCGTTTGTAATTAGGCGTTATTATTTTGAAAGATTGTAATCAAGTCATATTGAAGTTTAAATAAAAAAAAAAAAAATGCAGATAATACCAACTCGTATTTACTTCAACGCCATGAGAATAGATTTAATTAAAATATATATTTCAGATTTGTACACTTTGACTTTTTGGCAAAGAAATAAATTTAATTTGTATCATTGTCCTATAATACAATTTATTATTAGTTTACCCTGGAGCGAGTCGACAAGGTTTTTTTTTTTTTTAAATATGGATACGTTTTTGAAACGTCTTCAAGAAAACCGAGACTAATACATACATTCCATTGAGATCGACCATATTCGGGTAATATACAGAACGCGCGATTGCGTGGATACATATTTTTGGTACCACAGCTGCATTGGATAATTGTTGCATTTAATTTGTAGGTAGAAAAAAAAATATGGAAACCACATACTGCCCATGTTTATTGCAGAATTCTTAACATAAAATATTTTGATAGCATCCATACCGAAACAATATGCTACAACAACCAGCCGCGAGCCGCGAGCCGCACCTTTCTTCATATCATATACGCAATCTAGGCCTATAAGACACGAACCTAACTGCATTCTAACGTCAAATCTAACAGCTAAACCGTTCACCTTGTCCACAAGCCATACAAAGATACAAGTATAAAACTGACTAGTGATGTGACGAGATTCTATCTTGGGAACCGACTTTATGAGCGTTACGTGTCTACTGTTGTCGGTTCGCCTATATGGGCTAGTAGTAAGATTCCCCATCTAACTACTGTTCAAAACCATATTGAGCTCACGACCGACGGGACTTGACATAACAGTTCTTCCTCGTATCTTTCTATATAGGCTCTATGCGAGATGTAAGTTCATTTCATTCACAAAGTCCTTCTTGACTTATGCGCTGTATGTTATGCCCTTTTTTGATAAAATGTTTGTCTAACGGATACGCACACACACATAATATACCGCAAATCTAAAAATGTTAAAAATGTTTCACTTGGTCTATAGATTTTCTAGAGAAGAATATCATAAAAGGTTGTCGTTTGACCAACGTGGTGTCGTCTATTCTAGAAGTAAGTGCGCACGGTGCATTATGCAGATATTTTATCTATTCTGTACACTGTTTTTGTAATTTTGCTTTTCTTTGTCAGAATAGATGCGATTGCGACACGAGACTCCTCTACGCACAACACAAAGTCGATCTTGATATTGTATACACACGACATGAAGGTGAAGAGTTGTAGTAAGGTACAGTGCGCGCCCATACTAAGTATCTTTAGTAACATACTCGAACTTCTTCTTGGGCACAAAGTATCTCTCTATCTTATTTAGAGTGTTTGATATGTTTTTCTAATGCAAAAATGGTCCATTGCCGAACACGTACTAAACATATAGAACGGCATAACATCTTTTCAAGAGTATTATGGACTGGTCAGTGCATAATATGCGCAATTGAATGCGACGAGTGTGTTGTGTGTAGGCTGTATGCCAAGTTGAACTTATCAGTGGATGAGACATTTTCTTCGGCTACTTCACTTAAGTGTTAGATTTGTAATTCAGGAAGTTACTTGAGTAAGATTGTCTTACAAACGTTAGTCTTGTTCTTTTGTTGCTCTTCTTGTGGCAAGGAACATGGTATTGTTTACGCTGTGCGTTGGCGAGATATTCTGTTGTTTGTTAAGTTTGCATGTAATTGGTTCAACGTTGTGTAGTCGGACACTTCACTTGGTGTGATTGGGGAGATTTGCATTTTGCTTTCATTTCAAATGCAAAAGAATTTGAACTTACTGTTCGTGAAATGAAGATAATGTACTAGCTAGATACGTTGATGAGAGAGATAAAATTTAAAACTGTGACTCTTCGAATTGATGTGGATTCTGGACCAAGGTTTCTCAGCCAGTTACCAAGGATGCGTCTGCTTCGAGTGGTTCGGTCGTGTCTCCTGACAAGTTTGGCTACGGCAATATCCCTGTCGATGGCTGGCCAATATACATCTTGTCGGGCTAACGTCTTCATCTTTCAATGGCTGGGTAAGTAGCATGCAAAGCTTCTTGGATAGACCTGCGGGCATTTTTGGGAATTATTAGCCATGCTCCCCAATATACAATTTCCCTCGATGGAGGTTCCGTTCCATTTTGCGAAATATGGGAGCAACACCGCTTGAAGTTTCTTCGATGAATTTGGCCAACCGTCCTTCTCATAAGCCACTACGAGCCGTAAGTCTTCCTCTTGCTGGCTAAGACTGGCCAATTCCCCAGATATGAAAGTGGTTACATACATTCATCGGGGCACGACTCAGATAGTCTGCATTAGCCATTTTATTTCCAGCCGAAGTCGTACGCACTCAAGAAAATTCGTCGTCTCAACATCGGAGCCGATTTTACTTCTGAACAGACCAAACCTGACCCAGCATTCCCAACAACGGTCTGTGATCCGTCATCACTACAAATGATCTTCCATACAGAAAATTATGAAATGTCCGCACCGCAGAAACAATTGATACTGCCGCGCGGTCAATTTGCTCAAAATTTCTCTTCGCTGCCGTTAATGTTCGGGTTTTCCAATAAGGACGAATAGATGTTGAAATGGAATGAAACAAGCTGCGTGTGAGGTATAAACGATTTTTTTATTTTATTTGAAACACCCATATATGCCATTAAATATGGAATATAACATCGCCGCGGCTTGTCACGATGGCTCGGATCCGAGTGGTCAAATTTTCCATAACTCTTCCGCATGGATCCTTTGAGCGAGGGGTTGGTTGACATTGAATTTAAGGGCATGGGTCGATTGTCGCTTATTGGTATTTTCATGCGAATTCAGGAAACCCCAGAGAAAAAATTTCTAGCGGGATCAAACCGCACGATCTTGGTGGACAAATTCACTTAAAATAAGAGTACAGTTCGCAAAATTTGCACTAACGAAAACTCATTTTGATAATAAATTTTTTGCTATCGTTTAGATTTTCGCGGAATCTTCGTCGACAGATAATTATTGATACGCCCTAGACATGTCCTATTTCGCGAACAGTTTACTGTCTCCTATTTGTGCCAGTAACTCATTGACAAATGGTACTTTCTGAGTATGTTCCCTCAATTGCGGATTAACGGTCGACTTATAGTCTCCGCTAATTCGCAACGATCCCTTCGGCTTCTTAACAGCGACAATCGGCGTGGCCCACTCCGAATAATCAATTCTTTGCAGAATTTCCTGACTTACCAGTCTCGACAACTCTATATCAATTGGCTCACGCAGTGCAATCGCAACTGTTCTGGTCTTTAACGCGACAGGTTTCGGATTTTTGTTCCAGCTTGACAGGTTTTTCCTAATTCCGTGATGAATATTTCGGCGAATTCGTCACCGACTTGTTTAAAAGTAACCTTACAGTCAGACATACGATGAACGCCTTCAATTCGAAAGCCCAATTTCTGGAAGCAGTTTCTTCCTAATATAGGTGCTGCATTAAAGGCTACCACCAATAATAGCAATTTGGCGATGGGCTTTCCATTGTGTGTCACGCTTGCTTCTCCCAAAACAACGATGCGACCTCCTTGCACATCCAAAATGTTTGGTGATTTTTTCGTGAGAGCGACGTTAGGAAAGAGTTCATTGAACGTTCTCTTCGAAATAATTGTGTACGGAGAGCCACTCAGGGATTTGGAGCGACACATTTTTTCGCTCGGCTCCGCTCCCGCTCCGACCAATTTGAAACCGCTCCGCTCCGCTCCGACTAAATTTTTTTCGCTCCGCTCCGCTCCATTACAAAAATACAACAAAACTTCATTATTCTTAGTAAATATTTATTATTTTCCGCGAATTAATCAATTCAACGTACATATATCTACCCACGTATTGTAGAATATAACTTAATAGGTGCGTTTTATTCGATCAAGTACAGAACAGGATAGCACCAATTTCATACAAATTTGAGCATGAAATTGAGTTGTTCGCGGAATTTTTTTTATATGCAGTAAGATTACAAAATTTTGTCTTTGAAGCTGTGTAAAACCGTAAAAACTAAACTGCTTATCCGATTTTTATGGGGTTTATTCTTGCCAAAAATTTTTGGCCAAAAAATATGAAGGTAGTATGAGTATTAAATATCTGAAAAATCTTTAAATGTGGTAGCTGAAGAGCTAATAATTTTTTTATACTCCTTTTTGCTGGAAATATCACGAGGAATCATATTTGGGTGCCTTTATGTGATAGTTTCCGGACATTCCGTATAGAACGAGATCTGTCAAATTGTTAGGAAAGCTGCGCTGTTCTCAGGGCCGACCCTAGGGGTGGGCGAACTGGGCGGTCGCCCAGGGCCACCACTTTGAAGGGGCCACCACTCTCCAGGAACGTTTACACTCCGGGGGCCACCACTCGGAAAGGGCATTTTTCTCAAGGGGCCTCCATGCAATACTCTTTTGAAATATTGGACTTAATTGCAGCTAATACAAAGCGTAATAACGATGATCTAATTTTATGCCATAATAAATCGTTTAACATTTTTGCCCATGTCCGGTCTCCAAATTTATAGTTTTACATTTGCTTATCATAGTTTTATCACACCAGAATAACTAGTAAGATTGAGGCATAGGGTTTCCCCTGGGCACAATGACAATTTTGTCAGCATACATAATCGGAAATTCAATCAAACAATTTAAAAAAAATTGCGAGCATAATGTGGACGGATTGCTTTCTTGTTTTGCAGTAACTCCTGAGGAGCATGGTGCGCTGACAATTACCGTGTGTAAACGTGCGACAGGCCTTACCGAGTATCGAAAACTCTAAATCACAGAGTGCTGACCGAACGATCACGGCCACAGAGTACGGTTTTTGGTTTTGCCCTAATAAATTTTGCAAAGGTCGCTCCATAGACTCTGAGGTCTATTGATTTGTAGTGCTTGCAATTGCATTAAGAAGAAGTAGAAAAAATTAAATTAAAACTCGCTCATTAAAGTAATAGCGAAGCGGAAAAGCAGCAAAAAATCCTGATTTTCTACAACCTAATTAGAAGCTGATTGCAGCATACCAAATACTACTACCATTCCAAATGACATACAACGAGAGGACAATTTCTGTGAGGAGTAATGAATCTCTAATTGATAATTTGATCATCCAACTTACGCTTTAAGTACCTATATGTCGGAAGTTAGTAATACCAATGAGTTTAATAGAGAAGAGACGAATTGGTGACGACGAGCCGACCAGAGTATTGTCTTTTTAAAATTATTCTCGAACGTATAGATCCGCAACAACTCGAAGGAGATGACGCTATAGGAGTATTAGTCGTTCAAGACCTCAAGAAACTTGAAGACGACCTAAAAGGGAATATAACTTTTTATAAATTGTTGAACTTGGAATTTTGGAATTGAGTATGAAAAAAAAGGTTGATCTAAAAGCATCAAAAGAATTCTCAACTAGGTGAAATTCGTAGATGTCATGGGAGATATAAAAATTCCACTTAAAAAAAGAGGACTCCCGGAGAAAAATTATCCCGAGTAAACAGCTCACAAATGGATCGGTATTAATGAAATTTTAACAAAACAACAAGCAAGCAGCGATGTCTATAGATTTCCTTAAAATAAAGAATGTATCTCATTAACATGGATAAACGACAAATGATGACTGAAATAAACGGTTTAAACAATGTTTTCTTTATAACAAATTATTGTTTCGGTATTGGAAGGGGCCACCATCAGCGATTTGGCCCAGGGCCACCATAATGCTAAGGCCGGCCCTGGCTGTCCTGTACTCCATTCAATAAAACGCACCTAATAACTAATTTAAATTAAAAAGGGCGTTTCAGTTATCGAGTACAGGACAGGACTTTTCTGTCATGGATGATCTTGAATTTCTTAATAATGAAATATAATGCAAACCCTCTTTTATCAAAATGAATTTCACAATAATCCTAAATTTTGCAAGTCTCTCGGCGAATTCTTCGCCTTTAAATCGCCCAAAATCATCAATTCGTTCCATAAAATGAAAAATTTCGTCGAAAAAAATCTTTTTTTTTTTCTCGGAATTTTTTTGATTTTTCGACTTTTAAACGAATTGTATGTCTGTCAAAAACTATAGTAGCGAACTGTGAACTATCTGAATGTGATGCGCAGGAACGACAGATTGCGTCTTCGTATTTGCATGAACCTGCGTAACTCGATCCACAACGACGATACGAATTTTGTTTGGGGTTCGAAGGTTGTTGACACTATTCTCCTTTATGTGGCGTTGTTCGATTTTTGCCCCCTCCGCCGCTACCGCTGTGTCGATCACCACTACCTTTGTCAAATTCTTCTCGTTGTCCTGCTACACAGTAAAAAAAAGACGGTGTAAAAATTCACCATGCTTGGATAAGTAACATTTTAACATTAGTTGGTGTTTTATCATTGAAAAATATTATCCACTATGTGGGGTTTAAAATAGTCAATCACCAAGTGGTGTATTTGGAATATAATTTGCAACTGGTGAATAATATAGAAATTCTACTTAATTTCCCGAATGAGCATTACCAAAAACACCCAAATGCAATAGAGGAACATGTTTAATCAAGTAAATTATCCAATTGGGGTTTTTTAACCTTCGGGCGGGCGCAATGCATCTGACAGATTAAGTGACCAGTTTTTGTTGCGCCAATCAGCGATATGAAAAGGGAGAGATCTGAAACTCACAGTAGCTTAATCTTTATCGATCATCTACCCAAAGCAGTTTTCAGTTTCTATCTACCATATGTCTGAGGGGCGGGAGGGGGTGAAATAATCTCTCAGATGTATTGCGCCCGATGGTGTTATTTTTTCTTTTCTATGAAAATTTCCACTCGTTATACTCTTCACATTGCGTAATAATGTTGTGTTGACTTTTAGGCTCACCAAATCGTTCAACAGTATGTTTTTAGTAAAATAAGATCACATTTTTTAAGCGGTCGAGTTGCTGGAGGTTTTTTAAATATTGAAGCGATTGAAAGCGGAATTTCCTTAGAAAATTTAAAATGTGAAGGGTATCAAACTTTGTGAGACAGTATTTAATTCTAAAATTTCGTATAACTGTTTAAAAAAGATACAGAAACAGAAAATATACAGAAACTTAGTTTCATCCTATTTTCTGCACTTAATCTGTCAGATGCATTGCGCCCGATCGTGTTAGGATTAGTATTGCGCCCGCCGGAAGGTTAAACACCAATTGAGAATGTTCGCATTTCCATATTGACATTTTATGATGAAATTCTATCATATCAGTGCAAGTGTTCGCTCTGTGGCTCACTTGGTTGAGTCGCACTCTACGATGTTAGTAATCTAGAGGTTCGGAGATCGAATTTTGGCGTGTTAAATAATTTCCGTACATGTGCAGATAGGAAATATGTAGTGCTTGCAACATTATATACACTCCGAAATTATATGCAAAGTAACATTGACTCGAAATAGCCTATAAATCGCTGAGTGAACGCACCCATGCCCCACAAGGGGTTACGCAGTACAGAGAAGAAGCCTGCAAGTGTTCGGTGAGGACGGCAAAGTGGAGTTTTTTTTACTTCAAAAAGGAAATTTAGAAACTCCCAATTACGGTTTTTGAAAAACACCAACCGGAATCCAATTAATAATTTTTTAGAATAACAAAATATTTCCCTTCTGGGGTAATTATTAACCCTTTAAAGTCCGAACTCTTAATCGCTTGAATTTCCTTTTTTTTTTGTTCCTGAATATTAACTCTAAATATGATTCTTTTAAGAATATACAAAAAAAAAAATTTTACCTCACCCCCTTCCCCCCTTTCTATGCTGTTCCCAATTGGGAACAATGGCCAGTAATGGGATATAAATAAAACAAGGTCGATTTTATTCCAGATATGTTGGACTTTATTGGTTCTTCAATGTAATTTATGGAAAAGTATAAATCATATTTTGGAATTTGATTTATGGAAAAGTTTAAATCATATTTTGGCAAAATTCATTCAAAATGAAGTGTTTGTTGCACTCCCTACACTCCAACCGTGCATATGACTTCCAAAAAGCACATCTTCCTTGCGATGAATTTATCAAATAGTGGCCATCTAATTTGCATCTTGCTGGGCTAGCATGTGCTTTAGGACGTGGCTGTGGACCTATTTTTTTATGAAACCCTTAGCAGGAACATTGTTACTTCCCGCCTGAAGTCTAGGTGAGTCATTGCCGATTTCCCATGCATTTCCTTATGCACAAACCAGGCTGCTACTACTGCCATGTTGAGAGCATTAGCGAATAGATTCCACCACTACTTTTTCCATCGTAGGCATGGGCGATACGAAGATTAGAAGTCCATCTAAAACTTCCACCCCACCCATTCCGTCGTTATATTTGTGAATAAGATGTGTTTGTTGTATGCCTATATTTTTGTTCTCCTTCACAGAATATATACATGCTGATTTCGCCATGACTTTCGATTCCTGCAAGGAACTTTACGGTTGATGCGATTGGAGTGTAAATGTCTCCCACAGTAGTGATTCTCAGAAGGCAACAAGGTGGTACTTACTGAGAAGGAGTATGCCTCAAAACGACCAACATGCTGAATGGCGTAGATTTTTGTTATTTCTGCTAAATGCTGCAGACAGCTTTGTGGCATGAATTAATAATATATTTCTACCGGAATTAAAGTTTTCAAGGGAAGCTAGTTTCTAAGTTTTTTACCGGCTCATTTTCTATTGGGTTTTGAAAATTAATGCTGGGAAACCAATTTAGAGGTGCAATGTCGGGGTTTTTTTTGCCTCGGTTTGGGCTATGATCCACTTGTGGTCAACCATTGATGATTACCATTTGAAGCTTTTCTTTTCTGGACACGTTTATTTTTACTGCCCGATGCCTCACTATCTTCCGACCTTTTTATTATAACGGAAACTTCACCGCAAGCATCACTTGGTCTAAGATTTCTTGCTCAATGTCTTCCTCGTCAGTAACTTTGTCGTTTTCCGCAGGAGGTAATTGGCTGATATCTATATTATTCAATGAACCCACGTCGCAATCATCTAAGCTCTGTAGATATTCCACTACCAAATTTACGAACTTGAACTCTCACTTATGAACACCGAATAGAGACTGACATAGAACATTCGAAAATTACATGCAATTGCAATGTCCAGTCATATTGAAAAATTGGAAACAAAATAATTTTTTTTACAAGACACTGAAGTGAGCCAATGTTCCCAATTGGGAACACGTCAATTTGAACATGTATAGCCGATAACGGTATTATTTTTTTATAAAATTAAGGTCACTACTATTATTTCGTATGTATTTATTAATAGTAAAAAATAAAAATACATTAAAATTTCAAGGTTTTGTTGGTTAAAAAAAATTTGAAATTTTTTTCCCCAAAACTAAAAAAAATCCTTAATTTTTAAAAATCACCAAAAAATAACGGCAGTTTTTTAATCATTTATTTATTTTTTTCCTTTTTACCAACTTGTTAACAAACTAAAAAAAATGAAAAAGAACAAAAAAAATTGCAAGTGGGTTTAAAAAAAAAACATGAAATTATGTTCCCAATTGGGAACATTGGGCTGTAAAGGGTTAAACACCTATCTTTTGAGATAAAATAAACACCAGTCGAGGGCGGACTCCATGAAACACTGGATTGGGGTTTTATTACCACCGCACTTTTGTTACAGTGTACAATTTTCGTTGAACAGGCTCGTCCTTCAACCGTCCATTCCTCGGGGTATCCACGTAGAATAGTTCTATAGATCCAAACTGTCCCACTAATTGGTTTGAGGGCGTAGACAGGCACGTAGCCAGGGGAGGGGTCCATGGGGTCCGGACCCCTCCCGAAATGTTTGCAGAAATAATCGAAGTCAGCGTTTTGATAACATAATTTTAAAAAAGATTGACGTCTTCTTAGCTCCGCTATTTATTTAGACATCATTACTCATTCACCTAAATAGCAGTCGATTTCAGAGTTTCATCAATATTTTCAAATTGTTAGCTTAGTTGAAAGTGCCGCTAGTAGTGATGCGGCTGAACACTACACCACGAACTTAAGTTCGAATCCCAGAATTCTTCCCACGATTCCTTAATAAAAAAACAACCGCAGATAGAAAAACATCCGTTGTAGCCTCGCCACATTCCGAAATATTCCAAATACAACTTTATAACTTTATTGGTGTCAGGGAAACTCGGCATTTAAATCATGCTGATGACCAACATTGTGAAACATGCAGCCACAATCAATAATTTGCGCTATTATTAGTTGGAAACGGTGGCGCAACAACGGGAGGGGTAGACAGAGAAATTGTGAAAGGAAAATATGAAAATGAGAACCACACAAGTTTGAGTTCTGCCTGCCAGTGATCCCAATGTTTTTTGTTTAGCTGGGAAGATATTAGCTCAACATCAGCCCAGATTTTGTTTGTGCATAAATTCCTTTTTTGTATTTTCCATGCCTTTTTTCTAAAATCCGGCTGCGCGCCTGGATCTAACTTGTAGACCGTTGTGACATACATTTAAACCCTCCCTCGTCAACCACAATGCTGAAAAGAGTGATTCTCGACTCGTGTTTTTACGCAAAAATTAGCATCGACAATTTTTGTGAATGCAACGGGAATAGCATCATTACTGGAAAATAGCACCATCATCAACTTGCGACAGCAGCTTCAAATGTCCAGTAACATGGGTGGCCTTAGCCATTTCCAGGATAACATGCCACTGGTTGGAGCTCTAATGTATATTTTTTCTAACGATGGACCCTAGTGAAATAACCATAAATTTAAATCTTCCTTTCGGTGCTCCTAACAAACCCCGAAAAAGCCTTTCCCTTCTTTTTAATTTAGAATCTTTGCTATTAAATACTGAACCGTTCTAGCAAAAGATCTCCAGTAACACATATTTTACAAAATCACACTGTTCATTTCGAAAAGGACTTCCCCTAAATTTCTTTCGGGACACATGGAATCTTACTACAAGATTCTTAGTGTACTACCCTGTTAAAATTAACATAATAACACAGACCATAATTTCAATTTAAAGGTTGAAATCGTTTTCATCAAATTTATAGAAAACAAAAAATAGTACGGGGGGCAATATTTGGACCCCTCCCGAAACAAAATCCTGGCTACGTCCCTAGCGTAGATGAGGGTTTTCCTTTCTTCATCGAGGTATTTCCGCAATATCGTCGATCATTTTTGAGGTTAGATTTAGGATTTATTTTTATTTTATTTATTTATTTATTTATTCTTATTTTTTAAACGTAAACTCGTTCTGGCAGGACTGCGCCAATCTATATGCATTACAACTAGCATCCCGGAGTTTCACTTGTAACTATAGCAATCAGTTGTGCTAGCAACGTGCATGTAGTAAATAGTATGCACCAGAGTGAAGTTTCATGAAAAGAATTATAGTTTTAATTAGTCATGTCATTCATAGTAAAAATATCAGTGCCTGCCGTTCAACCCGAGCCAAAGTTTATGCCTCCAACATTTCTAAATTTGTGCGTACTATCACATTTCCCGGAAACTTTTTCAATGCTTGCGATACCTGAACTAGGGTTAATGAAATTAGCCACGATACTGCCGTTTTTGGTTATAATTTTACTTGCTATAAACTTTAAGGTATTTCTTATGATGTTATCTGTTGGTTGGAGCCAAAAAAATAGAAAAAAAAAACGAATTTTCCATCCATGAAAAATTACGCTTTTGAATTACTCATGAATGTATTGACATATTTGTCCATTTAATACATTAGAGCACTCATCGAATAAATTTTTTGCACAAACTGCACACACAATGGGTTAAAATGTATTTCCAGTAAAAGGATATATTCATTATCTATACCATCAAACACCTAACAAGCTGATATCCGCAATAGACCATTAATAATACTCAACGAAACTCTAATTTTCACCTGCTAGACACTATTTCATTATTCACCTAATTTTTATAATATTTCGCCGTCTGATTGTAACTAACTACATGGTGATTACATAAACTCTCCATTAATAGTCGATTCAGTAGAAACATCAAAACATTACCGCCACCGCATAACCTGCAACTATGTTCACCTGTACCTTACCTATATAGGCAACAATGCAATACACATTTAATGGTGGTGTGGTAGCCAGCCCATTGATGGCCCCCAGTATGGTACGTTTGTTAACCCTAATAGTGCAGATAGTTTGCGCCAACTTCGCGTACTATGTATACTATTATTATCAACTCGAACGAAACTTTTTTTTTTAGAAAGTTCAACTAATTTAACTTTACTCCTATAACAATTTAGCAGACCGACAACATGACATAACTCCAAACTAGCGAGTTAGTAACTTACCATAAGGGAAGTGTGTCCATACATGAATAGTCCGTTTAAATTGATAATAGTGATTTACGCGCAACACATACACATTCATGTTGTGGTTAGCATGCAATTTTTTTGGCAAAGGGAAAAGTTTGCCTTTACATTACACCCGTGTACTCGCGTATTCAATTCTCTATTTTCGGTAAATTGATCATTTATGAAGTTTACACATAGCAGCAGACATAGACACAAATGGAGTTAATTTAGCGCTTTCAATTTGGTAATCGAGTTCAGCGAACTTATGGATGTAGTTGTGGTGGAGGATTTCCTCTTTTCGGCCGTGCGCTAATGATCCTAAGTGCATAGTTTTTCTGATTAGGTAAATTGAGGCCAATTTTCACGCATGACGGCGAATAGTTTGGAATATTTTACATTTATTTGTGAGATTACGTATATTGGTTGTTTGATAAGACGCGTCGATATTTGTTAAGATTTTTTTTCAACGTTTAATTTAAGATTTTTACAATTGCTGCAAAATAATAAGGAAAAGAAATTTCAAGCTTCATACTGACTTTGAATTTATTACTTGTTCTTCTAGTGTTTTTATGATTTAAAAAAAAATCAAATTTAATTCAAATTTATTTATTTTTTATCTTTCCGAAAAGAATTTACACATATTCAATTCATTTTCAAAGTACGCATACTAATGTTTAAAAAAAATGTGTATCCTAACAAAATGAACACATTAACAGGTCAAAGACTTAGTCGTGTACATGATTATTTCGTGTTGTACTTGTTCTTGCGTGTTCTACGTCAATTATTCAGTCAATTCTTGGTCTATCCTATCAAAATGTCTAACTCAAGCCTCATCTACATGTAAGGTATTTGCACTAATTGGAATCCGCAACACAAGCCAAAATTACGTTCAACTCGCACAATATTTGTGAAGAGATTTAATGGTATGATGGGTGCGATATTGCCTGTAAAGTAACAATGAAAAAGTTATTTACAAGCAGCAAGTATTTTGTAAAAGGATATACATATCGTGGTACTATCCACTTGTTTGCTTAATTGAAACAATAGGTACACGCTGGTTGGGACTCGTATTTCAAGAAAATAAGTTTCATGCGGTATGGACAGGAAAAAAAATCCACACAATCTTATTTTATGTTCTCTTTTAAATATAAAATAAAACTGAACAAAACCGGAAATATAAAAAAAAACATTATTTTTCTAAATTAATAAACTTTTAATTAATTAATGAACAATTAGTTTAATAAATTCGTCGATGTCTGACTGAAATATTCAACAATTTAAATCATGTTCGCTCTTTCAGCAAAAATACACTTAATCTGCACAAGTTCAATAACATCAGCATAGTTGCGTAAAATCCCCTTATGTATGCGGTTGTACTTTGGTTAAAACCATTTTCCCACATTAATAAAACGCGCCGGTATTCCAACATCCATACTCAGCAAAGCCATACGACTTAAGAGACAATTTAAATACATTCCTAATTAGAAATTCAATTCAAATGGTAATTTGTAACGCTGCTGTTATTCTTTTTGCCATGTCTTCAGACACGCTTCAGAGAATCTCTTCGTCCACGGAGGACAGAGCGACTAACGTAGCTAGCAATGTGCGTAATATGGTACGGTGTGATGGTACGTATACTGATCTTTTCGCCTAATGAAGAAATTCTCATATTTTCCTTACTTGGGATATTTTTATTTTTATATATGCTTAGAATGTCAGTCAGTCAGTCGAATGGCATTTAGAATACTGAGGAATAGAATAGTACAAAAGCAGAAAAATATATTCCGCACAAAACATTTTTTCTTTCTTTGCTTTTTATCTATTTTGTAAAAGTCTTTTAATTTTCTTATCATTCCAACATGTGTGTATGTGTCTAATTCTAATACGACGACGACGATGAGGAAGATTTTTATTTTCGCATTCTCGCTTGGATGGCTATGACTCGCTGAAGAGGTTGTGTTTTCTGTCCAGATTATATGTCTTACACGTAAAACCACTTTATAACATTTTATAGGGAAAAAACCATGGTTGGCATCGGCTTCGTCATCATCATCTTCATGACTGAGTTGCATTTGTCAAGTAGTGTGCTTCATTATATTAATGCGAATCTTGTTGCGATCTGCCGCTATACTATGCGGACGGATAGGCCTCATTTTATATGGACTATATTTACCGCGGTGACATAAGATAGAAATTACCATCTTTGCTTACACTTATAACGGACAACATAAACCATGCCGCGTTGCTGTCATTTTTGACCAATAATCTCCACACATAAGATTTTGTAATTCCTAAGAAGTCATAGCGCGTCACTATGGTGTACTTGAATTTTGAATAGAAGAGCAGTGCACCGTCATTTGCTCATATCCTCTATCACCGGTTCCAGATTTTATCCTGGCGACTAGAGTCAATTCGAAATAACTTTTAAAGCGATTCATTCTGTAGAATGATATTGTTTTTTTTTGTGTGGGTAATATTAATGTTACAAAAAGGATATCCTACCACCGCCCTTATGCACGGCTATTTTGTTGATATCGCACATTTTCCCCGAAAGCTAAAATGAATAGTAGAATAGAAGACGGGTCCCAAAGCAAAAGGTCCCCAACGGCCGAGAATCATATTTTTTTTTCATAACTTTAAGTGATGCCCACACCGGCACGTCAGCGAATGTTCGCGGCGAGTTTTTCCGCGGCGTCAAAATTGTAACACACTGCACTGTATGGAGATGCCCACACCAACGCGAATATTCGCCAGTTTTGCAGTATTTTTCCGGTTCGAATATTTGCTACCTAATGTCATTTTATTCAAATAATTTATTTGACAGGTACAGTGTAGTACAACTTGATGTTGGTGTACCCAAAAAAAGATGTACATTTGGAATGAGTTGTTTTGGTATTGACCGAGCATTAAAGTTTAAGTTTAAGTATTTTATAGTATCTGACCACCCTGTGTACTGACCGAAAAAAAAGAGGATCCGATGACCCTTTCGGCAATTTTATGGTTAGTCTAGCGCCACCTCGGTCGTTTTGCCACACCAAAGGATTGCAGAGATATCGACGGATTTCCGAAAGAATACAAGGTCAATCGTTTCATTCATGAATAGTATACGATAGGAAATGAGGATACTGGTGGTTCGGTGCTTGCGTGTGTCCCTAATAAGTAACATACAAGCTTGAATATTCTATTGAATTATTGAATGTTAACTTTGCATAGTTACGCCATATTTTGGTTGGTTACGCCATCGTAAGGAATCACGTAAGGATATTTTACTAAAAGTTATTATGCAATTTCATACGATGGCGTAACCAAGCAAAATATGGCGTAACTATGCAAAGTAAACATTTAATTCAATAGAATATGCAAGCTTGTATGTAACTACGCATTTTGCGTAACCATGATGCTAAGTAAGCAGTTACATATATTCAATTCAAAACAGCCACAAAACAATGTTCAAGCTTTGTGTCTTCTCTATACGATAAGACTAACCATTCGACGGGCACAAGATAAGATGTAAGAGTTTTCGGGTACGCGATAGTCAATTCAAACAATCAAATCGAACACTGTCGCAACTTTTTTTAAAGTACGGTATAACAAGGTTGTACTGCACTGCATATTTCCATCAATTTGCGCATTTCAATGATTTTATCCTTAAGCCTCAATCGCAATACTCCGTTCCGTTCAGCTGTCAAAAGTAGACCTTACAGACTGGGCATGTAAACGCACACAATGGTTGTAACGGAACGGAACGGATCGGAAGAGTTGACCAAAATTCAACTTTTATGGATCACATAACCTCACATTATCGAAAATGACAGTTTAGGAGCATAACAAACGAATATGAATGACGAGTAGTACATCGAAGCCGTACATTAGGTACAGTAAGTATATATAAATGAAAAAACAATTCTAGCATTTCAAGAAAATCCGACAAAACGTATGATAACTGCCAGAACGGAACGGAGCATTGTGCTTTGCACTAATATTTTGACAAAACGGAACGGATTGGATGGTTGACGGAGTGGAACGGAACGGAGTATTGCGATTGAGGCTTTAGAATAAGACATGGAGAGGTAAAATGTCGAATTTCACGTTGATTTCTTCCGCTTACGCTTTTACATAATAAGTAAGGATGCCGCGACATTTTGATATAGTGCACGAAAATTGCAGGATGATTATCAATGTTAAAATAATTGTATTTGGCCAGTTCTTGCAGTTATTCTCTATCATGTCTAAGTCCCTTCCTTACATAAATCTAATACCTTTTCTAAGGCAACAACATGATATCAGCTGTGAGTGACAGTACCCAGCGAATTATTCGCGCCGCCGCCCCGGTGTGGGCACCAAAAAATGTGCCGCGAATTTTCCGGCGCGGATTCGCGACGGATAATTCATGCCTTAAGATAAAATTAAAAATTACAATACAAACCTGTCTAATTAAAAATTATGCTTGTTTTGATGCAAACACGTTACAAATTGTCGATTTTCAAGATTATGTTGGCGAATTTCTATATCGAATTGATGAATTTCAAAATCATGTTTTCGAATTTCCACAAAACTCATTGGCGAATTTCAAATTTACGAAACTCCATTTCAAATTGATAGATTTCCAAATCAAGTAGACGAATTTTTGTTAAGGAATTTTCCGATCAAATTGACGAATTTCTAAATCATGTTAACGGATTTTCCTTTCAAATCCATCAAATCATGTGGACGAATTTCATTGTAATTGGTTAATTTACATGCCAAATTTCCAAACCAAAATAAGAAATTTTCAAATTATCTCGACGATTTTTCGAATTGACGAATTTCCATTACAAACTTATGAATTTCCAAATTATATTAACGCATTTCATTAAAAATTGGCGAATTTCAAATCTACGGTCTACGAATTTCCGTTACACATCCGTTACGAATTTCAAAAACACGTTGTCAAATTTCCATTTCAAATAGACGAAATTTGATGCTAAAGTGACGAAATTTCATGTCGAATTGACGAATTTCCGTTTCAAATGGATGAATTGCCATTTCTAAATTGTGAATCTTCATGTCTAAATAGCACGTTTTTCAAATCATTTTGACTAATTCCCGCAAAACAAATCGACGAATTTCCATTTCAAATAAATTAGTTTTCATTGGTCGGTTTCCCAATCAATTACTCTAGAAGTTTATCAATATCGATTGACACACAATGCCGCAAAATAAGAAAAATTGAATTAAAATTAAAAACTAGGTACCTACAGCTAGAAAGAGGCGGTCAGAAAGTTCCTTGTCATGTAGCGATTCAACATAAATTTATCATTGCACTGATACCAAAGTACAACTGTGAGGATTGCTTACTAAAATTTGATTTCAGAATTACAATTTCGTTTCGAAAAACATTTAAAATTGAAAAAACGATTGAGGGACAGGAAATAGCAATTCCCTTCAGCGAACACTGCCCTAGATATATAGATATAAAATAAATCGAAAATTCTACTGCATGAAAAAGGGCCCCCGTTTTGAATTCGAATAAATTTGAAAAACGTTGCGCCATTGTATCCTTGAGATGTAATTCCAAGCGTTTCGCTTCAGGACGATCGAAATTCTAAAAACATTATTTCTGGCAGTAAGTCGGCACCACGCTTTGCAACTTTGAAAGTGACTGGAAGATTGTTATGTTGCACCCTTTGCCAGGCATTTTTGACACTTCTGGGCTGCGGTCTGTTAAATCTTTTAATTTTTTTGTTTTTGATTTTTTTTTGTTAGTGTCATTTATTTGGGAGTTATTCCTTCGCCAACAGTAAAAAGGGGACAAATTGCCTTACTAGCACCAATTTTAATGAAAATGAACCGTTATGTCAAAAAATAGAACCGATTAAAAGGGCTACTTTTGCCAGACCAGTTATCTTAATAATGAGAAAAACTATTCTCTCTCTCTTTGGTTCCTATTAACCCCTTGTGGGGCATAGGGCATCAACTACGCCAACCTTCCACCTCGTTCTGATCTGTGCCATCGTCTTTAGGTCTGAGCACTGTTTGTTTAATAAAGCAGCCTCGCTATTAACCGATCTTCTCCACGTGTTTCTTGGTCGTCCAACACGGCGTCTAGCATTGGCTCCCTGAGGGTTCCAATCTAGGGCCTGCTTTGCAATATTTGTTGGCCCTCTTCGGAGAGTATGACCTATCCATTGCCACTTTCGCCTTTTGACAGAAGTGCCTATCCAATCCAGGCCTGTGATACTCAGGTGATCATCATTGGAAATAATCTCCGGCCAGCGGATTTGTAGGATGCGCCGTAGGCACTGGTTTACGAAAGTTTGCAGCTTAGTTGTTATCTCGTTGGTCACCTTCCAAGTTGAACAGCCATAAAGAAGCACAGATATTACAATAGAATTGAAGATTCGGATTTTGGTGCGCCTGGAAATGTTGTTATTTTGCCGGAAAGGAATCAAATTCTACGCTATGCAAATGTTTCAAGGGATCCCTTGTAGAATCGAATTTTTAACGGGAGCTTTTGCATACGTGGATTTGCACTTTTACTCGTTTGTAAATGGAAAAATCAAGTACTATACCTTTTTCTCGAAAAAAAATTGCCCTGATTTCTCTTGTTTTGCTCCTTTTTTAGACCGAGTCAAAACGATATACATGATTAGTAACATGCATATTGGTGGTGAAGGACTATCATAGTAAGATAACTTCCATTAAATTAAAAGCAGGAGTCTTAGGATCTGCAATCTACAGCATCTGGTCGCATTGACTCAAATCCTGTCTAAAGCTTCATAGTGCCTTGCCGAATAACAGAATTACCTGACCGAATGACTTAATTGCATGTTTACTGCGGCGTCAAATTTATGGGTATTTTCGACTTTTTCTGGATCAATATAGCGCATATTGCGGCGCCAATTTGCTGAAAATGTCAGAGTCCTAGCTGCCTGCGTTCAGAAGTTGGACCCGCCCAAATGTGCGATCCCTCACAAAAAGGGGCGCATACTGGATAAATTGTAGATGCTTCTATTGAAACAGTGTAGGCCTCTTCGGTACCCGAATTTCATTTCCGGTTTTCTTCAAAAAACCCGGAACGAGCAGTTTTTTGGTACCGTTTTTTTTTTCAACTATAGGCCTTTTTTTAAACACCATTTTTTTAGGTTTTTACCACGTGTTCAGTAACGTTTTTTTTCAACATTTCAAAACTGGATCTTATGTCGTTTTTCCCTATTTGCTTTTTAATACTTCTTAAGAAAATCGAGGTAACGTTGTCGACAACCGCAACATTTTTGTTTGCCTTCAACCTGTAATTTCAAATCAGTTGCCAAGAATCACCTTAATGTTTCTGTCGCACCAATTCGACAAGTATATCCCAAGGAAAGGGAAGGTAGGCTCAAAGAAAAAAAAAAGAAAAAAGAAGCCAGTCCTGAACAGGCGCTAACCATCCGGTACTGAAGAGACGATAATGTGTAGGACGAACGATGTGTAGGTAAAAAAACCTGAACCAGCTTCATGGTTGGACAAATCGGGATATGTACAGTTAAAAAAAAAACACTGTAGACGATATGGATATCAAAATACTGGATTCGTTGAGACGATTCCTTGTAACTGCAACTACAGCGTTTATGTCATATCTAATTCATAGGAAAGTTGAAATTAGCTTTCTTCGTAATAAATACAGCATGTACACCCTTATACTGTTGCTTCAGTCAATTAGGACGAAATATCCTTTTTTGATCCTAGATTTACCCTGAAAATCGTTCTTAGTCAATGTGGGCATGAAAAGACATAAATTCCAATGCCTATGTGACAATCTGAAATTTAACCGAATGTCATACCCTCCTCGATGGTCTTTTTTTTTGCGTCTTTGTACACCTTCCATTTACCAATTCAAAAGACACTTTTGACATTTTTATGTCTTGACTCTGGCACATAAATTCGAAAAGCGTCCAA
The DNA here is from genome assembly GCA_949715475.1 of Microchrysa polita. Taxonomy (NCBI): domain Eukaryota; kingdom Metazoa; phylum Arthropoda; class Insecta; order Diptera; family Stratiomyidae; genus Microchrysa; species Microchrysa polita. Next base: position 12,067,477 of record OX454420.1, read on the forward strand.
AATCATTTGGCATTACAGGTAGTGAGTTTTTCGTGCCATTCAAGGTTCAACGGAAGTTGGGCTAGGTGGTACCCTGTGAGTGTTGGGTGCCATTCAAGGTTCAACAGAGGTTGGGCTTGGGTTCAATTTACGTTCAACTTGAGTTCAACTTGGGTTCAACTTGGGTTCAACTTGAATTCAACTCGAATTCAACTCGAATTCAACTAGAATTCAACTTTTAACTTAGGTTCAACTCACGTTCAACTTTCGTTCAGCTTTTGTTGAACGACCCAAACAAATGTAACTTTCAACTTAGGCTCAACTCACGTCCAACTTTCGTTCAACTTTTCTTGAACGACCCAAAAAGTGTAACTTTCAACTTAGGTTCAACTCACGTTCAACTTTCGTTCAACTTTTCTTGAACGACCCAAAAAGAGTCAAATTCGAAAAGCAAATCGTCACGAAATAATGTATAAATCATTTCGAGGTTGCATCAGTACTGTACATTAGCATTTGTTGAAAAAATGGAAATGTCCCACTGAGTTGCGGACTTGTACGCAAGCTGGTTTTTTTTTTGGTTTCCTATTTTCCCGCTACTGTCGTAAGCTATAACTAATGCTACAGTCTACCGACAACTTTTACCTTAAACAAATTCAAATATAGGTCACTCGTACAACCACCACATATGTCACCAACATTTTACAATATTTCTGTCAATCTGAAGGGTGTCACTATGCATTTATTGTGCCGTACCTAATACTCACTTTATACAAATGACTGAACACACCTACGATACCAGTCACGCCGCAGGCACTGCACAATAGTACCTATACTTGAATGTATCTCCACTAGTGTCTATGACATCGAAATCTTGAAACACATATTAGCAATAATTATGCGGCCAATCGATATTATGTAGATATGTCACTCTTGAACGCACCGACTGAACGACACGCTATATCGAGTGGCGTTCTTCTTTTGCGGTTTTCACAGTGATTTACCTATAGGCTTAAGCTAAACTATAAAGAAAGAAACCGAAAACAATATCTTTGATCGACAAATGAATGATACGTATTTTAGCGCACCCAGTCGTACGTACGCAATGCAATGCAATACAACACACCCTACCGCGAATCATAATATGTATGTATAAAATATCGTCAAACCAGCGGATGATTTTTTTACGCAATTTCAGTACAGTGCAAGAAGTGTTTGATAGTTGACTCATGTTACTGCCGTGCGCCACAAGTGGCACCCTTTCAAATAAAATGTATCTATCTATCTATTCAGCAATTGAATATGCACAAGCACACATTTCCATTCCATACATTTACTATGATGGTTAGTTGCAATTGCAATAACCTTTGATGTGGGTTAGCCGCAAAAGTGTTGATTTTTAATATGCAACAATTGAAACGAGTGTATTTGCGATTTTTTCGTTCTTTTCAGAGATTAGATAAATACATAAGTATTGCAATTGCGTGTTATTGGGTAAATGGAGAGTGATTTGATATTCTGAAGTTTACCGTGAAAGTATCTTGAAATTGCAAAAAAATTATTTTCTCGTGATTCCATCTCACCGTTTGCCTAATCTGAAATGGAATTATGTCGTGCCTAAAAAAAAAGAAAAGAAAAATGTAATGAAAATTTATTTTATTAAGAAAAGTGTTGAAAATTTAATGGCTCCCCGACTAGTTCTACAACTATGTAGTTAAAATGCAAACTGTGCAACTTTATAAGAAAGGATCACATTTCACCTTCGTTGCAACATTCAATAAACAATCATTAGACATTGTAGATTCGCTGGACTCATCGGAATCTCACAGAGGAGATCACAAATACTTTATTGCATCTTTGTTCAACATAAATACGTTCATTTTCCACTGTTTACATGCACTTTCAATACCCCGGGATATCGCATCATAGAACATGCAATGTAAGCGACATTTGTACTGTGTGTAATTTTTTTTTCTTCTCTTCCGTTCGTGTGTATCCTTCATCGGATGATATCTCTCGTACTTGTGTATGTAGTATCCCCGTTGTGAACAGAAGTAGATTTCTTTCAATTATTATTCAGAGCATAAAAATTCATAGCCAGTCCTTTTTGCATTATTTCCTGTCGTATAAGTTAATATCACAGTATGAGACATCTTCATATAGGATTTATCTTTTCGTCTCGATGCACGACCACAATTTCCCTCTGTATGATGGGATCAGACTACAGACTGGCAAAATAGGCGAAGCGAAGAAAAACAAAAGTTCAGAAGAAATCAGAATCGTCACAGCAGAATCTCGTATGTTCTTCTGCCAGGAGCACTTGGTCTTGGTTGAATTCATTATGCCCGGCGTGGCGATGATACTCTCCAGCTCGATCCATCGAGCACTTGTTGCACGACATTGTGGAAAAAACAATATGCGCATAAATTTGCGATTTAAACGGGGTGTGTGTAATGTGAACTGACCATCTTCAATATGTTCTGTCGTGAGGTAGATTTCCTTTTCATATTATGGAGGTTTCACTCGAACGATGCGACGCACGGATGGAAGATGACGATGGGTTGTAGGGCCCTTCGTCGCCCGTTGATGGCGTCTATCGGTTGGTGGCATCAGATTCACTGCGCGACACTGACTTGATTTTCGTCGAGGTCTTTGATACTTCTAGATCGCTGTCTAATATCCTTGGATGTACACAATGTATCTACATGCGCAAACATGGACATCGTCAAGTCAAGATCTTGTTGCGCTGTGCACGTTTTCTTCACTTATTGTATATGTTGTGTATATTTTCTTTTTTTTTCGTTTTATTCGTATGCATCCTTTTTGTAGCACGTTTCAACGTTTTTTTCTTTAAAATTAAAGTATAAAATAGAAAGAAAGCTCGTTGAAAGAGATCGTCAACGATTTCGTGTAGGGAGGGTTTTGTGTAAATATGAAATTTTTGAATATATGTTAAATGTCTCTTTGTTAATTTATCGAAATGTTGTCTTCCAACATTAAAAATTGTCTTCTTTCCTTTACAGGTAAGCCAGCTTCAAAATAAAATAAAAAAAGGTTGTAGGTAAGTAGTTAATTTAAAATTTTTGACGTCGGAACCACCAATTTGATCGGATTATTAAGCTCCAGAATACACTCGCCGGCATATATATTTTGACATTTAGTACTTTTGATCCTCGACACTAGTTACTTATAGCTCTTTTTAATAAAATTAAAGTACTTATCATCAGCAAAAAATATGCTTAATATTTTTCCTGTCCTTTTTCGGAATCTAATCATGTTTTATTGACATTCAATTTCCAAGATCACGCTCAGCAGTGCTATTTATCATCTGAGTGAGATCATAGTCCGTTACGGGGGCCGTCAGTTCGAAAAACACCTTTCGTTCACGGTGAGTCTCGAACCCATGCCAGCCTACAAACAACTGCTTCTGGCCTGACGATAATAATCCTTTGTGTACTGGAATTTTAAGTAATTTAAAGCGCATCCTAAACGTCGATTCCTTCTTTGCATTAGTTTGCCGGGTAAATGGGTCAAATTCAATTATCACAGACAGTGGCGTAACGTACGGTGTTCCATGTATTCAGTTGCACACGGGCCCCCAAAGCAGCGCAAATGAAGTTTTTTTTCTTTGATACATTTTTCGGCTAAATGGTCTTCTAAAGACATTCATTTTTATTAAAAAATTGCGGTTCCACTGATTACTGCCGCTACTAACGATAAAACGATCAAAATGGCTGATTTTTTCTTGCTCTTTCCAGCTACAGATTCTAAGGTGGAAACAAAACATTCCGAAAATACCAATTTTGTGTACGGAGAATAAGCTTGAACTTCGTAGTGTTGAACAACTTTATAATTGGCTTAATCTTCCAATAAAATAATCATCGTAGCAATCAATAGATCACAAGGATTGAATAACATCTTCCAAGATAGTGGAGTGTGGATTTGTTTTCGTCTGAATATCGGTTTCTACTGAGTTGAGAGTGAGAGTGAAAGGGGCACTCGCTCCGGGCGCCGTCTTACAGGGGCCACGAAAAAGGCAGGCCGAAATAATAGTGTAGTTACTAGGTGATTTCAGATTGCAAAGTGAGGTGGAGAAAATGTTTTTTTTTTGTTTCTTATGTTTTTTTGTAGTGCTGAGCTCGAATCCGGAGCCTGCCACCAAAAATTCGTTGCGGAACAGGGTCAAAACCGCGAAAAAAAAACAAAAATTTTAGGAATTTTCCCGTTTTTTTGTTTATATCTCCGAAAGTGTACATTTCTCCGAAAACCTGTCCATGAAATTATTAGAGAAAACATAAATGCGGGCCCAACGCGCCATTTATCATTAAAATGTGTTAAGCGGTATTGCTACAATTGATAGTCATTTTTTTGACGTTTTTTTGCAATTTTGACCCTGTTTTGCAACGAAAATTTGATGGAAAAATACGGATTCGGTTCTGCACTCCAAAATACACAATGTACAAGAAAAATGCAACTTTTGCGACCAAAAATGAAAAACCGTTCAATCTCAAAATTTTATTTTTTAATTTGGAACTATGTTAAAAATTACAAATTTAAATTATCAATTGTAGTAATACCGCTCAACGGATTTATAATATTTATGCCTTTTTGGACGCGCAATTATGTGCTCTCTAAAATATTACTGGAGAGTTTTTCGCAGAAATAATTAGTTTCAGAGTTAGGGACCAAATAACGGAAAAATAGCGAACATTTTAGGGTTTTTCGTGATTTTGACCCTGTTCCGCAACGAAATGTTGGTATAGGAAGCTCCGGATTCGTGCTCATAAGAACATAAGAATCAAAAAAAATTTCTCCACCACATTTTGCAATCTGATTTACTAGGTTTATCACGTATGGTAACTACACTATAAAAGACAAAATTTATTTTCGAAAAAAATTCTATATTTAATTTTTTTGAAATAGAATTTGTATTTGAAAAGAAATTTCGTTAAACCACTATCAAGAAATAGTAAAAAAAAAAAACTTGGTGTTCGTACTGTATACGGCCAACCAGATTTTTGGTATTTCTACGAGGCACATTCGGCCCTATGCTGCAATAAGATATTTGGGCAACGTGGTGGGAGCAGTTGAGCTTAGATCGTTGCAGGCACAGTAAGCGGTTTCTGATAAGACGTCAAACTTGGCCATAATTGTGCTGATACATCGCGGATTCAGCGTAGTGTATCAGGTTTCCTGCAAAACGGGTGTTTACCATAGAATTAAATCCGCACCTAAGTAAATGCAAATTGTCTATAGTCTATGCTGTAATAATCAAAATAATCATAATAGAAACTGAAGGAAAGATATGCAACGGTGGTGGCTCCTTTATGTTCTTTTTTTACTTAAGGTCCTTTATTTTGTTGGATACAGCTGTCTAATCGAGAATCGCTTGTATGTATTTTGGAGGTCCAATGCCTCAAAGTCCCATCTGCGCCGGTGCTAGTTCAAACATGACTTTGTTTTATCTGCTATCTGTTGTGTCTAATTAAGATAGGCTTCAAATCCTTTTTTGCAACCAACGGGTGTGGTTTTTTGTGCATTCCTGACTTTCATCCCTTCTACGCTCAAAGTTCCAAAGCTTCACACTGAATTTTTTGAAACGTTTTATATCAAAGAATTTACATTTTTGGGAAAAATTTACAAAAAACTAACGGTAAATTTCATTTTTCAGGAGAGGGGATTCTCAGCAGCATTTCGAAAGTTTTAATTTTCCGGCTCGCTTGAACATAAAAACTTTGGTTATTTGGCTCATGCCAGCTCCTCTGTGGGACACCCCAGTCCTTCCACTTCTTCTTGAAACTTTCACTCATCCAGAGAATATAACAAATTCTCCAAGCGTCCGCCAATTTTTTAGTCAGGCTTAGGCTTAAAATTTTTTTGGCCTTCTATCTTTATGTTAGTTAAGTTAACTGAGAATCATTAAGCCCCAAAATGTTGCGTTCGTAAATACTGAAAATTTAATATTTAAATGTGTAACATATAGGAGGCTCCTTCCGCGAGTTTCTGCTCCGGACACCAAAATTCCTTCGCACAGCTTTGGTTTCTCTTGAAGGTTTTTGCGTAAAATTGGGCCATTGTGATTATTTGACTCTTGAAAAGAAAGTGACTGCTGCATCAAGAAAAATGTGTTCGCCACGTTTATATAAAAGGATAACTGTGGATCTTTCGACCTAAAGATCGTTCAATAAGGTCCAAGGCAAGAGATTTTTTTGTAACTAGGACTCATGAAATGAAGAAACAAATGCCTGCCGATATACCCTCCTGTTTATATAATGGATCCACCATTTCCGCTGCGTGACGCATTTATTTTCGGTGAAGCTCTACTACGAATTTGATTTCAGTCAATTTGATTCAAGATGTGGACGTGGATACGCCAACGCCAACGGCTCTCCATATATGATCCTCAGATTTGGGGTGAACACTTTTATTCTAAAATCAATGACTGGTACGAGACTGGTATGTATGGTGTTCTTTTGCTGCTTCTCTTGAATTAAGTGATAAGTAGCTAAAAAGTAAAGTAGATGATCTTAAAAGTTTTCTCGTATAATTATTGAAATTGAAATTTTCATAGAAAAAAATGGAACGTGTTGCTCGCTTGCTCTTTGGGTGACTGCTTCACATGCGGGTTTTGTCAATATTTTCTGGTTCAAGGGGCCTCCATTCCAATTTCGAACACAATAGATTTGGGAAACGTTACGCCCCTGATCACAGATATCAACAGAATCATTAGTTAAAATTTTACTATTTGAAGATACAGTGCTGGAAACAAAGAATCAATCACTTTATGGATCGTCCTTTTATGTTAAATATTATAAGTATTTGCATCACATTTTGCATCACATTTTTTGCCTGACGTGAGTGAATCCGGACCATAGAGTCATGGGATGGTACTTGATGTGCCTGATATTGCTTTTATTTTATAGGTCTTATACCTATCCGTAGCAACTAATAAAAATCAAAGCAAACCAAAAACAATTTCCGAGACTTTCATCGAACAACGTTTTCTTAGGGTCTTCAATCCCATTTACTTAATTTTTCACACTTATACAACTAAATGTTAATCGTGCGGTTTTTTAAATAATCTGAATCAAATAAATATAAACCTGATTTTATCGGAAAAATGTAGGTGACCAATTTTTATTTACCGGCACCGTATGTTCCCGAATACCCCAGACGAATCCATGGAATCTTGAAAAAATACTTTCAATTTAGTGTATCACCTTCGCTAGTGGCGATACAATGCCTACAAAAACTCAAGCAATTTCCATTCCTTACTATCATCACAGCCCGTAGGGAAGTCATTCGAGGAACAAAACATTTTTTTTTCCAAGGAAATTTTTACCGACGACCTTCATTTGAAAAATCGTCTTACTGAAAATGATGTAGTTAAAGGCAGCATCAGTCTCAATCTCGAAAAGTTAAGATTCAATTTATGGGTGGACACAAGTTCAGTATAGGTGCAAGTTCAATGTTGCAGTTATTTGGGGTGCTTGCCATCGGGTGAAAGGCTTTTTTTCTATGATGCATGCCCGTTCATTTGTTTTTTTTTTGTAGAGTTGAGGAGATATACTTTAAGAAGTCAAAACAAATGCTTAATTTATTGTCCCTCTTTGAACAGTTCCCCTAAATGAGCCTGTATATTTTTTGTCCTAAAACGCCTAAGAAATTCCTCAGACAAAGCTGATGCTCAAATTTTTAACTGAAAAATGTATTGCTGAAAATAGCCTTAACTTGTTGCATATAGTGGGAGGAATTCGCATAAATCCTTGTCGCCAAGATTTGAAAAGTTCGAGAAAAATCATTTCGAATCGTTCTGATCAGCCAATAAAACCACTGTTAATCAAGCGATGTGGCTCTAGTGCATTTGTGATGATATTTCGCTCAGAGCCGTGCGAACGCAAGGCGAAAGAGCACCCGCCAGTCGCGTATAAGAGACAATTCTCCTGGTCCCTGTAGATAAATAAATTTTGCACTAAGTAGATAGTAATCGATTTACGGTTTAAAAATTTTAAACTAGAAGAGTTTATTGGAATTTTTTGAGTAGTATGAACAGTCGATTTTTAACAATATGTTCGGCCACATTTTGTAAAAAAAGCAAATATCTATACCTAAACATCGTCTCTAGGATTTTTTCAAAATTGGTCTCGCTTTCAGTGGGTACTTCATTCTTATCGCAAAAGAAGTCACTGGCTCGGTTAGAATTTGTACCAATATGACTAGCTTGTGGGTTCAAGAGGCTTGTATGCCGTCGATTTCGACATCAATAAACATACTGTGTAACCGCAACTAAGCGAGCAATATGACATGCTTGAATTGGGGTAACTTGCTCCAAAGTTTCAATACAATTCATATTTCATACAATTTTCGTTCATGAAATAATTCGACAATATTAATTTATCTTTTTCAACAGCAGAATTATAATCGCGAGAAAAACGTTTGCTTTTGCTGAACAATCTTCAACTTTAACTCAGCCAATTAAAAACGAACTTTGCTTTGAAATGGGCCTGCAAAATCAGAATAAAATTTTCATTTCACCAGTTGTCAACAGCCAAATAAAAAAATGTAATGCTAGATCTTACATCGTTTTCGAGCGACAAAACATTTTTGAATTGCTCCACTTTTGCCTTCTCCGTTTCACCTACCAGGCATCAAGCAGCAAAAATAGCGTAAAATGTTATTGCCGAAAAAGCTCTACAAAATTTGCCGCAACAGAAAGTAGATAACACTAAATTAAGACTGTTCGAAGATGATATCAAATACTTAATGAATTTAGGGGAAAGAGTTATTTTGTGTGGTGACTTCAATGCTAAACACAGGTACTGGAATTGTGTTAGCTCAAATAGAGCTGGCAGGAGACTGTATGACTTAGCATTCCATAGTAACTTCATGGTTCATTCACCATCTGAGCCAACATTTCTAAACCACAGAGGTTATGATTCAACACTGGATATTATAATTAGCAAGGGGGCAAATAACATTCCCCAACCACAAACAATAAAAAAGCTTTCATCCCCTCATTATCCAGTTCTATTTAATTTAGAAATTGGAGGCTCTGATTTTAACTTACGAAATCTTCAGGTTGCAAAGGTTAAATGGCCTAAGTTTAAAAGATTTCTAAACGAAAATATTAACCTTCGGTCACTAGATCTATCTCGTTTTGAAAATTCGCACCAAGTTGATGCCGCCTTGGATGAATTCTACACAAACCTCCATTCCGCATTAGAATTTGCATCGGTGAATACCATCAAGCCCCAACCGAAAATCGAATTTCTAAATAACAATATCAGAGGTATTATTCAAACTAGGAACTTCCTCCGAAGAAGATGGCAACGTAATCGTGATTCGTCAACCAAAATGGCCGTTAATAGCCTTACCAATTCGATTCGACACCAAATTTTTATCAGACGCAACGCTCAATGGAACAGTATGTTGCAAAGTCTTCCAAAAAATAGTAAAAAAATCTGGAAACTTAACAAGATATTCCGTCGTAATAAACCGATTCCTCCATTACGTACTTCTGATAAAACATTGGTGTTCGACAGCAGAGACAAAGCTGAATTAATAGCTGATAAGTTTCGTCAAGCGCATGGTATCTCTTCGCACTTGGGTAGTGTCTTGTACAATCAAATTGTAAAAGACAAAGTCTGTAGGTTAGCTTCCAGCCCGAGCGACTTCAACGAAAGTTATTTATCGTCACCAAGTGAAATCAAAAACATCATTAAGTCTTTGAAAATTAAAAAGGCACCTGGATTTGACAAAATTTCCAACATTGTTTTAAAAAACCTTCCCAAAAAAGCTCTAGTTAAACTCAACTTTTTAATTAACAGCTGCCTCAAAATATCGTACTTAAGTTGTTGCACTTGACATTGAAAAGGCTTTCGACTCGGTCTGGCATGACGGTTTGCTGTACAAATTAATAAAGTTCAATTTACCAGTGTACCTAACAAAATTTGTTCAATCCTTCCTTTCAGATAGAACCTTTTCTGTGCAAGTAATAGACTCCCACTCAAGCACTAAAACTATACCCGCTGGAGTTCCTCAGGGCTCATGTCTCAGCCCGATTCTGTTTAACATTTTCACAGCTGATATTCCCAAAAGCAGCGATTGTCAACTAGCCTGTTTCGCAGATGACGTATGCATTTATTATGAACATAAAGACCCTAATCAGATTCAGTCGAAACTGGAACTTCAGCTTGAGTGCTTATACCAATTTTATTTCCGATGGAAAATCAAGCTGAATACCCAAAAAACACAGGCCACATTCTTCACCAAAAAAAGGAAAAGAACAAACTTGCCAAACTCCCCACTTAATTTTCTTGGCGATGATATTCAATGGAGCAACGAATCAAATTACCTAGGTTTAAGTTTGGACAAAAAATTAACGGGACAATGCCATATGGAAATAACGTCTCAGAAAATTATGAAATCCTTTTGTGCCTTATACCCTTTATTAAACAAAAAATCTAAATTATCCACAGATAACAAACTTCTAATCTATAAGATGGTTATCCAACCAATTGCTGCATACGGCTCGCCAGTGTGGGGACTATATTCCAAAACTAGAAAAAATAAGATACAAATCACACAGAATAAGATTTTGAAACATCTAACGAACAAGCCTTTTTTCTATTCAACCGTTAAGTTGCACGAAGAAACTAAAATTGTAACTATGGATAAGCTAGTCAGTATAAACATTCAAAAATTTCGTTCAAAATGCCAAAACATCGACAATAGCATTATAAGAAACCTTACCTTTGGTGCTTAGCTTTTACTATTTTAAATTTAATTTAGATGTAGTTAGTTAGTTAGTTTTTTTTTTTTGTCACATGAGGTTTTAAGTTCGAACTTTTTTCTCCTCGGCAGTCTCCACCAGTCTAAAAATTGATTAACTAATTTTGTAATTTATATTATACTTTAGAGTTAAGGCCATAGCCGGTATCTAATATAAATTATATGTTAGTCATAAGATAACACTGAATAAAGATTGAATTGAATTGAATTGAATTGAATTGAAGGTGAAAAAAGTGTCCCTTATTCGGAAGAGCTGCTGATCACTTTATAAAATGTATTTTTCCTGTGTGGATCTGTGGTCGCTCTCTGTGAAAAGCTATCTACTCCTCCGGCACTCGCCCCAGGTGCCGACCGTCTCTCAGGAAGAAAATGCCTGCCAGGAGATTTTTAATGCAATGTTATTGTTGAAAAAAGTTTCTCTATACTTTCTATACACGTCACTATGTGAAATGGTATATTAACTTTGTCATGAAGTTTGCAACGCACAGAAGAAAACACCTCCGACTTTATAAAGTACATATATTGTGACGAGAGAAATCGATTGAGCCATGTCCGTCTGTCTGTCTGTCTGTCCGTCTGTTGCAACGCAAACTAGTCCCTCAGTTTTGAAGCTATCGGGCTGAAATTTGGTATACAAGTTTCTTTTTAACCCGGGAACACTAATGTGAGTCATTTTGACGCATATTCCACATATTTCCATTTTTCGTAGAAAGGGCGGTTGGCCCATTGGGTTCCGCTACCCATGTATTCCTTAAGAAATATGTTTTCTAATGAATGTCCGAGTAAGCAAACGTTTCCGATTTTATGGTAAGCAGCTATTTGTGTTTTTCTGTGACGGGGCTAGTACTAAACGAACGTTTCTTGTGAGTCAAAATGACTCACGTTAGTAACAACCGTCTACATTCTGTAGTTGGCATATTTGGTTTCTTGGTTGTTTCTACAGTTTATTCGGATCTAATGCACAAACTCTTAATATAGCTTGTATAAAATAAGTATTCCGAAGAATTCTGGCACAAGTTTTCATACTCTTCCACTTTAAATACAGCAATTTCTAAGTGAGTCAAAATGACTCATGGTTAGTAACAAGCGCCTGAAATTAAGGTTAGTGTTCCCGGGTTAAAGTACGCTGTATATATGTCGGAACGAATGGAATCGGACTATGGGGCCATGGGGCTGCCCCTGAAAATTGGGTTCTTTTAAGAATTTTTTTTTTCTTTAAGTAGCAAAGTTAACCAAACTTCACCCAAATGTGTTCCTAGTAAAGCCTCAAAACATATCTAGGAACGGATGGAATCGGAACATTACGTCATATGGCTGCCATACAAACGAACCACTGAAAATTAAGTTCTTCTAAGAAAACCTTTTTCCTTTCTAATCTGACTTTAACCAAACTTCATCCAAACGTGTTCATAGTAAAGTCTCGGAAAATATCTAGGAACGGATGAAACCAACCCCTGGAAATTAGGTTCTTCTAAGAAAAACCTTTTTATTTATGAACCAATCTTAACCTTCCGGCGGGCGCAATACTAATCCTAACACGATCGGGCGCAATGCATCTGACAGATTAAGTGCTGAAAAAAGGATGAAACTAAGTTTCTGTATATTCTAGACTCTTATTTATTGTTGCATTGTCTTTTTGAAACAGTTCTGCGAAATTTTTGAAACAAATAATGGCTCACAAAGTTTAATACTTTTCACATTTTCAATTTTCTAAGAATATTCCGCTTTTAATCGCTTCAATATGTAAAAAATCTCCAACAACTCGACCGCTTAAAAAATGTGAGCTTATTTTACTAAAAACACACTATTGAACGATTTGGTGAACCTAAAAGTCAACACAACGTTATTGCGCAATGTGAAGAGTATAACAAATGGAAATTTTCATAGAAAAGGAGAAAATAACACAATCGGGTGCAATACATCTGAGAGATTATTTCATCCCGCCAAAAATACCTATGTATTTTTCCGAATTGACATGAAGTTTGGAGGATGCAGATATAAAAAAAAATCAGATTGGTTGGGAATTAATTATATCCATGGGGATATAATTAATTCCCAACAATATAAGTCGGGAAAGCCAGGAAAACCAAGGTTCCCGCCTAAGTTCTGGAGTATTGCTGACGCAGTTGCAGCAAATTTTGCAAAAACTCAAAATAATGTTGATGCTTGGCACAGACAATTAAACTTTATCACAAGGAAAAGCCAAAGCCAAAACTTTATCACAAGGAAAAGCCAGACATATGGTAGATAGAAACTGAAAATTGCTTTGGGTAGTTGATCGATAAAGATTAAGCTACTGTGAGTTTCAGATTTCTCCGTTTTCATATCGCTGATTGGCGCAAAAAAAACTAGCCACTTAATGTGTCAGATGCATTGCGCCCGCCCGAAGGTTAACCAAACTCACCCAAATGTATTAAGTAAAGCCTCAAAACATATCTAGGAAAAGGTGAAATCGGAACAATACCTCATAGGGCTGTCATATAAACCAATTCCTGAAAATTGGGTTCTTCCCAGAAAACCTTTTTCCTTTGTGAACCAAACTTAACCAAACTTCACCCAAATGTGTTTCTAGTAAAGTCTCAAAACATATCTAGGAATAGATGGAATCGAGAAATTACGTCATAGGACTGACATACAAACCAACCCCTAAATATTAGGTTTTTGTAAGGAAAACCTTTTTTCTTTTTGAATCTTAACCAAAATTCATCCAAGTGTATTCCTGGATTAGCCTCAACGCATCCCAGAATAGATGGAATCAGAATACGTCATAGGAGGTCTGCGGTGGCAATTTTTAACACAAAAAAAAAAGGTTAAGTTTCAATTAAATGTGACGGGTATTCAAATTTCGGCCGCGCCCGAAATTAGCATCGGTCTCGTTAAATCATTCATAGTGCAACACATCCTCTGATTACCTTAAATAGCCTCAAATTATTGGGTTTTCCATACAAATTGACACAATGAAAATACATACCTGGCTCTGCCTGTTGCCTTGATTCATTCATGTATCATTCTGTTCCAACAGAACATAATTTTTCTAAATGTACGCCGCCTTACGCCTTTTTTAACTTAACTGTATTCAAAATTATAACATCCCGAGTAGTTATGTATATGATTCCGGCAGTATTTTGCCAGTAAAAAGTGACAAATATTTTTTTTTTATCACAGAAAAACTTAGACCTATAGGGAGGGCTAACTAAAAAAGTTGGCGGGAGGGCCGCGAGTGAAGTTGTTCCGCACTGCTCATAATTTAGTTGGCAGCCGATTTCGTTCGACAATTTGCTTCGGTTTGATATAAAACAGGTGCCAGTGTCTACAACTCCAAATGCCTTTCCTTATGATTTGTTGTCATGCACTTAAGGTACGATTCGTGATATACTATATTTTTCACTTTATAAGGTTTAGCCAAACTTTTTTTTTAGCTAAAAAGATAAAATAGTTACAAACAAAAATCAAGAACTGTGAGAAGTACGCTTCGGCTCGCGTTAAATTGGCTTGCATTCTCCGCGAACGTGGGGTGTCTCACCCCCCTAACATTTTCAATTTTCATCTGCAATCGGCAAATTTGATCTCAGTGGAAATATGTAGCATTGCGATTTTCGGCATTAATAAATTTACAAAAGAATAACTGTCGATGTTTAAGGATAAAGGCATTTGAAAGTTGCAATATTGAAAATATGTAATTGAATGTACATACTTATTAACAGAGCTATTCGGCATGAAAACATAAAACTAATGTTTAAATTAAGAAATTTAACTGAAAATTTGGAAGCTCAGGACCTTAACATTATTGTCGCCATGAAACTCATTCGCAGTACAACGAAGTCTTATAAAGACATTTGAAAACAACATGAAAATCAATGCGTTAGTGCAAAGCTGATTTTCGCAAGAAAATTAAATATTGGCCCTGAATCGGACTACAAAAACAACACCGAACTAGTTGTGCTCCGAAACAATTGGACGAATTAGGTCAAACTACAGCCGAAACAGACTTTGCAACATTTTACCGAAAAGAGCTCAAAATTCTTCTTGACGTTTTTATCTCAAAGTCCACAGAAGAATTGGAAAAAGTAGCCAAACTGCTCCAACTATTTCCAGACATATTTCAAATTCTGTCCGATGTGAAAAATTGTACGATAATCTCAGTTACTGCAGATCCAAACTTATTTTGACATGTATATGTCTTTGCGGAGGCTACCTGAGAAATACTGGGTGTCGTTCCGTGAAAAGGCGTCACGAAAAACTGTAACGAAAACGTTTAACGCTTAAAATCGACCTTTCCGTAGTTCGATCTTCACCAAATTTGGTATACATTATCCTTTGATCGCTCTGATTCAGAATCGACAATCACTATTTCGATAAGTTG
The DNA here is from genome assembly GCA_949715475.1 of Microchrysa polita. Taxonomy (NCBI): domain Eukaryota; kingdom Metazoa; phylum Arthropoda; class Insecta; order Diptera; family Stratiomyidae; genus Microchrysa; species Microchrysa polita. Next base: position 12,082,607 of record OX454420.1, read on the forward strand.
CGGGAATAGCGGTAAATTCGCCATTGAAGCGAACGAAAATTAATCCTTCAATTGGTTCTCCTGGCTCTCCCCGTGGACCGATGTCGACGAAACTCGGATGGAAGTTAAGTGGTGCGATCCTTAATATTTTGGTCCCAGCACTTCTTATGAGGAAGATGTCCTTGGACTCAAAATGTCCTTTTTTCTGTGGGAATGCATAATAGACGCTATGTATAAGAAAATGGATATCAAAATACAGAATCCGTTGCAGCGAGTCTTGTAAAATCACGACCAGTTGATTTTGAGTTTTGTTAAAGGATATTAACACCAAAAAGGACGTTTTTCTAGCATAGGAAACAGAGTATGGGCATTATGGGTGTCGTTCGAAAGGTGATATTTGAGGCACTGTATGTAATCGGTTTCAAAATATTTTTAAAAAAAAAAAAAAAAAGAAAAAAAAATTGATGTCCCTGGGGGGGGCTTGAACCATGGTCCATACCGTCATCAATTCTAAAATGTCAACAATGACCACCAAACCGCCTGTATGTAATCGGTTTGAAAGGATTTTTGGGCTTCTGGAGTGACAAGATAAACGGCTGATGCAATGTGGATTATTTTGTAAGCAATAACGTAGACATATACATGATCTAAGATTTTTCCCCTAAGGGAAAACTTCTCGGAGTTTTTTGTATTTCAAACTTATTTTTGTATTTCAAAGGAGATCCCTGAATGCCTTCATGCTGAAATTCAAATCCTTCTTGATAATTGCTCCGAGCGTCAAAGTTTTGGGGAGATAGCGAGAGAGGCCTTTAAACTAAGGACCGAAAGCTTACAATATTATTCATATTTTGACATGTACAGTGTCATCAGCTTCAAGCGAACGACCATTTAGTAAATTGAGATTATTCATTAATGGGGGATGAACGTTTGGACAATTTGATGCTAACGTTTTCTGCAAAGGATATTGACGATAAAATGGATTTACATCGAATTGTGGAACGATGGTCCAAAATTAAGTTACGACGTGTCACAACATAACTGGTTGAATTAAATATATATATGTATATTCATACAATCCTTCGGGTTTCTGTCTTTGTATTTTTCGGATGTTTACATGAACGCTAAAAAATATATTAGAGGTACGGAAATTTCGCAAATAAAAAACAGGATTTTCGCATAAACTGATTTTGCATATTGGAAATTTCGCTGAATTGACCAACACACATAGATACTAGATACGATAACAGTAAAACGAGAAACTGCTGAGGCATATACCGTTAATATCGTTACGCTTTTATCGTTTTTATGTAAAGTTCATTTAAATCATGGGGGCCCGCCGAACCACGAGAAAACTTTCCCTAAAAATCGCATTGCAGAAAACAAAGTTGATTAATCAAACCTCCAACTAAAGTGCTTTCTCGGTGTTCGGCAAGCCATGATGCTCGTGATTCAGCAAACTCTCTGCATTTAACAATTTATCTGTTCTTATAAACGGAAAACGTCTAAAAAAATCTGAGATGAAGAATTATCTCCAGTAATTGACATTTTTGGACAAAAATAAACTTTTTTTGTGGAAAAAGTCGCAATTGGAACATTTCTCATTGATTCGCATAAATTAGCAATTTTTGACGAAATTCGCATCTATTTCGTAAGAACGAAATTTCCGTACCTTTAATTGGAGACTTTTCAAATGTAGTCGGCAAATTTTACTTTTCACCCCCTAACAAATGTTTCCTCGGTACGTCCCTGAGGTGATGAGATCAGCATCACGCTCAGCAGTGTTATTTATCCCTATAAATGGGTACTCGTTTAACATCTGAGTGAGATCATAGTTCGTCACAAGCTCGTGAGTTCGAAAAACACCATGATCCACGGTAAGATTCGAACTCATGACCCTGTGCACCGAAGGTGCGCGCACTAACCGCTAGACCAACCAGACTACACTTAACTTACCTAATATTAAAATTCATGTAAAACAATAACGCGGGAATTTTAGTAGTAAGTAGGGTACCATCATTAAGCAGCAGATGCTTGAATACCCTGGCTTAAACTGTTTTCTATGTGATTCCGTGTTTTCGTGTAGATTTCGAAAAAGGTATTTCAATTTTTTTGTTAAAAAAATTACGGTTTACTGATGTTTTATAGCTGGTTGAAATAATTTCGGGAGGGTTCCTGACCCCTGAACGCCTCGCTACGTCCCTGATTACATTTAAACCAAGAGAATGAATGTACTTTATTAAATCTGTCCTGCTAATTTTCAATATTGGCCGTGGTTTTTAATCAGCTAACCTATACACTATACGGGGTAATTTTCATACAAACGCTAACCTGTGACTTTATTCAGGTTAGAAATTATATTGATATCCACTTTTAATGAGCTATCCAAAACTCGCCTAAATGTATGCAATCCCAATTGTTTTTTAGTACGTTTTCCAATGACTAGCTAAAATTAAATTTTAAATTGATAAGTTCTAAGGTATAGTTTACATGCAACACACAATTGTGTGCAAAAAAAATTGTTTTTGTTTGTAAATTCATGTTAAAAATGTTGTTCATCGAATTCCTATTCTAACAAATTATGATTCATACATAAAAATATGTTTTCATTAAAAAATATTACATTTGAACTTTTGCGTTTGTAAAGTGAAAACGGGGCTTTAATATTTATGAGCAATGTTTTGAAATTAATTTGAAATTTAACCTGGATGCTTCCCTCGATAGTTTTTTTTTGCGCGTCTGGGTCAGCAAACCTGCCCCCGATGTGAAAAAACACGGCCATTATTTAAAAAAAAAAGAGGCACGAGTACGAGCCCTATCGACTTATCGTGCCTGTTTGGAACAAATTGGCAAACTTACCCTCTTGTTGGAATATTCTCTGCTGTGCTTCTGGTGAAAATACTGCTAATATACGAGCATACGAATTTTCTATTATTTTTCTTAATACATAGTTATCGCGTTAATCGTTTGCACAGTGTCTTTATTTTAAAACAATGGAGCATGTTATCAATCTAGCGCTTCGAGACTCGTACTACGTAATTGACTTTAACACTTGCATGTCGACAATTCAGATTGAATAATACATATTGAATAAGTCTTATTATTCTCACCCTTTTGTGCCAATTTAGTCCACAAATTATGTTTGTACTCAATTTTTGGGTATGTCCGCAATCGCAACAAAATCGCGAAATATGAAGTATGTCATGTCATGATGATTTTGCTCATAAATCATAGTGAAAAACAAAAGCAGAAATTGTTTTGTTTGTCTACCTAAATTTCGGGATTATAAGGCAAGTTGGTAAACATGCAACAGAAAGTAAAATTACAGTGTCATTACTGTATGGCAATTTATGTAAAATGTCTGGCAAGAGTTTGTCGGGATAAATTGCTTATTGTTAGGTACAAGATTCTTTTAACTTTTTTTGTCAGAAAATTGAAACACTAATCAATTAGTACATCTTTTTATAGATCAATATTTTGCAACAATTTTCAAAATTTAATGCGATTCTTATTCACAATTTTTTTAAATAATTTTCATAATCAATCATTTCTATTCTGTTTTACTACAAATTTTTAGTCGAAACAAAGTTCCATTTCAATGTCAATTCAATTTCACTTTTCAATTGAATAACTGTAAAGTTCAATGTATCGATTTGCCTAAATAGATTTTGTACAGGGTACAAGTTGTCTTTTAGTTAACTGGAACAATCATTGAACTGTCACGAACTCATTCAATCGAGTACATGATGTATTCATTTCAGAGACTATTAGGGGATATGGATATGGTGCAAATCGATAAAAATTTGTGGAATTGTTGGAATATTTTAATGGGTTACGATACTGCATTGAAATTGTTCAGCTTTAAAAATTCATTACTTAATTTGTATTATTCTAGTTTACTGATTTTTCAAGAATGTTGATCCGAATTCAAGACATTGGGCACTCAGACGATCTAATTTCCTCAATTCCAATTTTCAATTCTAAATGCAATTTCAAGGCTCCACCCGACCGAAATCCCATCAAATGCTTAGACTACATCCGCAATCTGCTGTCATATAATTTTCCCATGCAAAAACCTATTATCATGTCCCTGAACGATCACTCTGTTCTCTCTGTCTGTCTATATGGCTATACCCTTGTCCAAAAATTAAAATGCACCATGCACACAGTTAATTAGAGCTAAAACCTCTGATTTGACCACCATATCTGCACAAAATCCAATATAGTTTTCGCAAAGACTTGAAATTGATATGCGATTAGCCAGTATAGCCTTAATAAGCACACTAGGCTGGATTATGTTTGCATCGTTGCACCATTCATCGCGTCACTCATATTATTATTTCTGAACCTTAAATATAGACACCATCATCATGTTGGATGTTGGGATAATCTGCACACCGCCATTATAAATACCTACTAAGCCGCTTTGGGCAAAAATTCAAAATCAAGGTTGCAAGGTCGCCCGAGCAAAGGCATATGCTGACACTCGTATAAGCACTTAAGTGAAAATTATTTTTTTTTTTAAGAAAATAAGAACGCTAATAGCTAATGCCATTAAAAAAATGTATTTCGCTGCGGGGTAAAGGTCGTTACTATTTAAATTTGCATAATGGATGTTGAACAGAAACCATAAAGCTCACGTGGTACGAGGTTTCGTATACAGCACCCATAATGGGGCATGGGTCAGCATATATGTACTATAATCAACGAAAGTAAGAAAGAAAGAAACCAGTCCGTCTAGTGTAAATTGTCTTAATTCAATAATAGTCTTCCTGTTTTGCTTATTGCAAGTACAAAAGAGATGATGTGTCGCCCCAGATTCTCCGCACAACTACACAAAAGTTGAATCACATTTTTATGTTTTTGCTTTTCAAGCTGATCTGATTACAATCATCATCCATTTAAAAGATGCCAATTTGGTGCGGACAATGACGAATTGATTGTCTTCTTCTAAAATATAAGCAAAAAAATCTACAACCATCGATAATGTTCATTTAATGACATCTCATTAGTTATAAAAACATGTGAACATAATAGTTTGCATTTTTTAACAAGAGATTATTACGTTTCGCGACAAAATTAAAAATACGACAACAACAACAACAGCAAATCACGTCGTACAACCGAAACAACTATAAAAGGTGTGAACAAGCAAAAGTGACCACTATTTAAAAAAACTCTCAAGGCCATACTTTGATGAGCTTTTAAACGACAATATAAAATACAAAGAAATTTAATTTTTCGTTTTGTTTTGTCTGAAACATTTTGGCTTGCTTCTTTTTGTTTGGTGAACTCGAGAGGTTTATTGTGTTTTCATGATGTCTTTGTAAAACAAGCATACGAGTATGTATGTCTGTAATAAAATTGAGGATTCTTGTTAAGACAGAGGGTAAATGAAAATGACGAAAAAATAACCACCGATTAAATTTGTCACGCTGCGGTCATGAGTGTTGTGGCTGACCCAGATGCCATAAAGGTATGTTCCGAAATGAGGACATCATACAGTGTGTTATGATGAGGGTCGTCATATGTTCATACCTATATTGTTCAGGGTTTTTCCATAGCGCCAGTTAAATAAGACAATGGTGAAAAGGGAAATTTTTAAAAGTGGCCCAGTTCTGAAAAGTGAAATTTCTTAGTTAACAATATTTTTTTTTTAAATCGCCAAGTAAAATTGAAATATTCTGTGGGTTGTAATGGGTACATGGTAATTTAATTAGCAAATAGAAAAGTTGGAAAGAAACGTTTAAAAGACTTTTTCTCGATGGAAATTTTCGGAACATCCTAACATTGTGTACGACACGACATTTTAAATCAAAAGGAGATGATATAAAAGTAGACTTATCTGAACGAAACCAAGAGCGATCCGCTTCAATGAACTGATTTGCAGTTTCAAAATCGCTTCTTAAATAGCAGGCTTTTAACCCATATACGCCCATTGTCTCATTTTTGCAACTGCATTTTTATTTTATATATTTCTGTTTTTAATTAACACAATTAAGTTTATTCTTTCAATAAATTCCGTTAATATCCTAGAGATGTTGACAAAGCTATCCGAAAATAAATTAAATTAAATTAATCTGCTTTCTTTTCGGTTACCGTTGTTTGTAGTTGGTTATCAATCTTAGCGAGAGAATTTGTTAGAACAAATTCCACTGAAGAAGGGAGCAAGTCGACCCGAAATACGTATATGGAAAATAAAACTAAAGATGGAGTATGAAACCTTTGTATCTCGCTAAGATTGATAAATCAATCTACCCGTACCTCCCCGATAAATCTATATTCCAAATCTTTTGATAAAATACCGCGAAAAAACTTCAAATTTGTGTCAAAAATTGGATATATTTATAAAATACTACCCATTTACTACTTATTCCTCTACACAAGCATGAAATTGAATATTTTGGATATTTTTTTGTGCCTTCTAGGTCTGTATATTGTTATTGGGTATACTTTCATCGTGCTATTCGCACGATTAGAACTGTGTATCGTTTTTTATGACTGTAATTTGTCTCAACGATCTACTATGAGAGTTCGTTTTCTAGAAGGCCAGAAAATTGATTTTAGAACGAAAAAGCTACCTACGAATCCTTCTCTTGCAATGATGTAGTCACATTAGCATTTTATTGGAAAATTCGGCGCTATACTAAAAATAAATTTAGAATTTCAGACATTTTTGAAAAACTCCATAACTCTTGAAAAAATACAATTTCAGCCGTGAAATTTGGTGTAAGTATTCACAATAAGTTCAAGATGATTTTTGGTTGCAAAACGGCATATCAATAAGTCCTCCAAAATTGGAAAAGAAAGCTTAATTGTTTTATTGCCATTGGGGGTACCATTACGCCACCCACCAAAAATCAGCTCAATCGGATCAAAACTAAGGGTACCTCCCATACAAAGTGACCCACAAGAAGTTTGTTTTCACTACCCATTTTATAAATGGACGAGTACTGTAGAACAAAGTTGTATTGGGTCACTTTGTATGGTAGGTATCCTTAGTTTCCCTACTTTTTTTAAGGCAGCGGACCACCTATCGGTTAGGTCTTGGCCATTCTCAACTATCCTGTAATAATCCGGAGATGTATGATTTTTGCCGACCAAATATCGTATTCTTCTTAGACTACGAGTATATACAGAGTGTCCCGCCTTAGGTGGTCAATACTGTAAGGGTTCATAGCACAACTTGTTTTAGCAAGAAAATTACCAATACAATCGGAATTTGTTTTACACTTATCTTGTTATCGCTCTTTTTGTGAAAGTCATCGAAAATCGTGACTTGTCATGCAAAATCATAATTTGCAGCCCTCGTGATAACTTAATCCAAGCTTTGATTTCAGTTTCAGAAACTACATAAAAAACTTAAGTTTCAGTTTTTGTGAAATTTTATGTAGTTTCTGAAACTGAAATCAAATCTTTGATTAAGTTATCAGGAGGGCTGCAAATTATGATTTTGCATGACAAGTTACGATTTTCTATGACTTTCACACAAAGAGCGATAACAAGGTAACGGTAAAAAAATTCCGATGATATTGGCAATTTTCTTGCCGAAACAAGTTGCTCTATCAACGCTTGACCACCTAATGCGGGACACACTGTATACAAAAATGAATGTGTATTTGCATCTGTTACCTATAGGCGTCACTGGACCGATTTGGATGATTCTTTTTTTTTTGTTTCATTCGTCTTACGCTGGAGAAGGTTTATAGACCGAGAAAATTTTGAAAATGTCAAAGGAAGTGGCGGTAAAACGAAATTCGATTTCATATGAGAGTCACCTGTTGCAATCAAGTTTTCACCGACAACATTTAAATTTAATGGGAATATTTAGTTGTTATTGGATCAAATACAGTGTTAATTGTAGTCAAGGTGACTATACTTTTACGTACACACATCCTGAATGTTGGTCACAGCAATTTCACAATAAACTTCGTACTGCTTCGGGAATCCGTCGATATCTCCGCAATCCTTTGGTGGAAAGACACGATTGAGATGTCGACGGATTTGAATGGCATAAAGGGTCATCGGACCCTCTTACCGATTGGATCAAATAAATTGTATTCAATGTGACTAAGTTTTTACGTTTGTATGCATATACTTCCTGGATATTTACCACATCAATTTCACAATAAACTTCGTATTGTGTTAAAAATTCGTCGATATCTCTGCAACCCTTAGGCAGAGCGACACGATATAGGTGTTGCAACAAAATTGCCTACAGGGTTATCCGGCTATCTTTCAAAATCAGTGCACAGGATGGTCAGAAATAACTATCAAAATGAATGTTGGCCACAGGAAGTTTAGAATTAACTTCGTATTACTATAGGAAATTCGGCTACATCTCTGCAATATTTTATCGGAACGGCACTACTGAGTTTTCGCCGGATTGGTCACAAAATTGCCTAAAGGGTGATCGGACCTTCTTCTCCGATCAGTGCACAGGATGGTCAGACATAACCGTCAAACTGGATGTTAGCTGCAGCAATTTGACAATCAACTTCGTGCTACTTCGGAAATCCGTCGATATCTCTGCAATACTTTGGCGGATGACACGATTTACGTGTCACCAGACTCGCCACAACATTGCCCGATCAGAGCACAGGGTGGTCGGAAATCAGTCGATATCTCTGATAAATTGTATTCAAGGTGACTACGTTTTTTGACCATACATACATCCTGGATGTTGGCCACTGCAAGTTCACAATCTGCTAAAAATGCCAGCTAAAAAAAATGTCGTTAAAAAATTACTTATAATTCAAAAATAGAGAAATAATTGCGCTTTACTAGTCTTTATGTTATAATGTCTGACGTTTTGAGACCAACTGAAAAAAATTTCGAGGAGGGTCTGGACCACATGGGTACCTCCTCTGGCAAGGTCCCTGGGCCGAATACCTAAAGCGTGCAGCGACCAAGATCAAAGACTGATGTCAGAAAACTGCTGCGTTTTCGAATCCATAAATCGAAGCACCATGAACGTTGTCACTCTTGTTACAATTATAGCATTTTTACAATTTCTCTTTTCATCTTACAATGTATGCTATCAAGAAAAGCTAAACTTCAACTAAATTTTATGTTTTTTTTTCACAGTTACTTAATAATAAATGTAATTGATTGTGCGTGATTTTCTATCAATGATGTGGTTCTATTTTTTGTTTCCTCGTTCACCCAAGATCGGGAACCATTCAAGAACATCAGCTGGGTTTAACGAGTTTCCGTAAAAAAAAATGAGCAGCCCGATCGAGCTTTAAAAATGATCAATCTTCAGTCGCCGATGTTTGTTCTTGCATTACCACTGACTCACAAAAAAATCTTAACTCGATTGCTTCCTTTTTTCATTATACAATTTGACATTTATAACACTAAATTTTCTATTGCGCGAAAAGAAAGCCTTTAAAAGAGAAGACGAATAAATGAATTTACAGATTGAGCTGATGAGCTCGAATTTTTTACTGACTCAAAATTTTTTGCGAGATTCTTATCTGAAAGTAGTAGTACCGAAAGTAGTAAATCACTTGACTTTAATAGGAGAGACTAAAAACTTTGATTTTTGTATTATTTCCGCAGTTCCAGAAGAACTCTATATTATTATATTATTATTATATTAAGTATTGACTCCCTTCTGGCAAAATAACAACATTTCCGAATCTTCAATTCAATTGTGAAATCTGTGCTTCCTTACGGGTGTTCAACTTAGAAGGTGACCAATGAGATAACAACTAAGCTGCAAACTTTCGTAAACCAGTGTCTACGGCGCATCCTACAAATCCGCTTGCCGGAGATTATTTCCAATGATGATCTCCTTAATATCACAGGCTCGGATTGGATAGGCACTCCTGTCAAAAGGCGAAAGTGGCAATGGATAGTTCATAATCTTCAAAGAGGGTCAAAAAATATTGCAAAGCAGGCCCTAGATTGGAGCCCACAAGGAGCCAATGCAAGACGCCGTGTTGGACGACCAAGAAACACTTGGAGAAGATCGCTTAATAGCGAGGCTGCTTTATTAAACAAACACTGGTCAGACCTAAAGACGATGGCACAATACAGAACGAGGTGGTGGAAAGTAAGCGTAGTTGATGCCCTATGCCCCACAAAAGGTTAACAGGAACCAGAGAGGTATTAGGTAACCTGACACGCTGAAGATGTTAAAACAGCACTCAGGCGCAGCCATGCTTCTTCCAAATGTCGCATCAATTGATTAGACCTAGCCGTTAGAGGTTTTACCTAGTACCGTTACTAGAGAGCTCCCGGGCGGAGGACCACATGGAAGAAGTATTTTGCCCCCTATTTGGCAGGCAATAAAAATTGACGTTATGTTGAAAAATTGTCAATCCACAGTCAAATTATAACGGTACTTTTACAATTTATTTCTGCTATACTCCATTTCGAAAATGATACAATACAAAATAAAATGTTTAAAATACCGTTATATTTTTCAATTTGCTATTTTACATAACGGTACTTTCTAATTCTTTCAAGATTTAAGAATTCGGGTTTATTATTTTTTTAAATACTCACAAAAGAAAACAGAAAAATAAATATTACAGTTACAAAACTATTTCATATTACCTACTGCAGAATCGTATTATTTCAATATGACAATAAAAAGTACCGTTATCTAGAAAAATGAAACAGGACAGCCAAATTTTAGCTTGTACTTTCATGCTTTGTGCTTTTTTGTTATCTTTCTATCTTTTTTTCCAAAAATGGACGCAGGAAATTCCAAATTGTAAAAGCACCGTCTTAACATAGCTGTCATTTGTCGTTTTTCGACATAACACGGTTCTTTTAAATTTTTTTTTCAACAATATTTATGATAAGGGAGTTAATTGTAAATATTTTTTTCATCTTCACATTTGATGACCCTTCTTTTCCATGTTTTTTTTTTTAAATTTACTTTCTCGAGGCAAAAATAAAAATTAGAATAATTTATTCGCATTTATTTGATAAAATCACAAATTTTCCGAAAATCAAATTCCCGCACCTCTATATGTGGGCTAATTACAAGTTCGTTTTTAGAAATGCAATAAAATAAGCAAAATTATTTTTTTTTCATGTCTTATGGCTTAATTAGGAAGTAAGTAAGCACGCATTAATGATGGAACACAACTTCATTCAAGTGGCTGCCCCGCCTGGCGTGGCAGTAGCGCATTCTGTCACACCAACTTTCCAAGACCCTTTTGATGGTTTCGGGCTGTAGCTCACGGATTGCTTGGATGATATTGGCCTCAAGTGCTAGAATCGTTTCTGGATTGTTGACATAACATCGGTCCTTCACGGCAGCGCCCGCTCTAGCACCTACGCCGCCCCGGGCGAGTGGATAAAAAGCCGCTCCTTTAGGTAAAGTACCAGGCAAATTGATAGTAGATAGCACAAATGTTATGTCGTTGTTGTTGTAGAAGCTATGTAAGAGACATTTTATTCTTAAATCGAGTGATCTTGGTAGCCCTTGGTCGTTATAACTCATCGGTTCGACGAAGGCTGCCGTAGTATCACATATCAACCCAAAAATGCATAGTCACAGTGGCATTCGAACCAACGTTATATAGTAACTCAGAATATAGAATGTCTACCCACTGAGAAAGCCCAGATAGTATGTAGAAGTCCGTTCCGCTACAATTCATACTCTTAAGCGCATTTCACCTCAGTTCAGCAAAGCCTTCTAGAGAGTTTGTTTGAAATTTCAAAATTAAAGCTAAGTATTGAATTTCCCCAGCCACATATTATTCACCACCGGCAAAAAAATATACAGAAACCTGGCGGAATTCAGAATGTCGTATATATGTGATTTGGGGATTTATCGAAGCAGACCACTACTTTTTGGGTCCATTTTCGTCCCCTTACAGTGATTTTCAGAAGTCATCACAGAGTCCCGTGTGATGTGTAGCATGTCTTTGAAGCTAAGTTCACTCATGGCTTCCACACTTATTGTGGATTTGCCTAGGATCCCGAGCCTCCTACTACCTAGTGCTGATCACTCCCACACAATGTGTGCTGTCGTCTTAACCAGACATAGTCTGCATACATCATCCTCCACGATTTTGATCTTAGTTAGATGCACTTTAAAATTACCATGCCCTGTCGCTAAGGCAGTTGTCCAGCTTAGGCTACTCCGTGTATAGCTGAGTACCTGTTTAGCTTTCCTTCCTAGTGGGCTGGTAATTGCGTTTCGAGCTTGCCTACAAGTGAATAGCCTTCGCCATCGTTTCCGATGTATGAAATATGGTAAGAGATCGATAATTAATGCCAATATTTCTTTCCGAAAAAACCTTCAACTCTCTCTTTATTACCGTAACTCCTAGTGGAGCATGGTGCGTTGATGACTACCGTGTGTATAGTCATCAACGTTACAAAGTGTGAAGTGAATTCGGAGTGTGATACGGTTGTCAGCCATACCACTTCCTAGTCGCATTGTTAGTTTATTAATTCTACGATAAGAATATTTCTTATCATCTTCTTCTGAATAATAAACTTGCGACGAGTCGTGCCGAGTTTGGAAACTCGTTTCTCTATGAGTGTCTATTTCACAGAGTGGCGACCGAACGATCACGGCCACAGAGTACAAAAAAAAACATTCAACTAACGTTAGAAAACTCCGCTCCCAAAAATGGTATGCCAAAAATGATGGAGCCGATAAATATAAATTAGCTGGGTCTCTTCCAGGACGAGTTTCTTCAGTGGTTCCAATTTGGGTGGCTTCTTTTCATAATGGCATCATTTCGCGAGTTGTTATAGAGAATAAGGTAAAAGCTACTTCAATCGGGGAAACCTAGCGAAATCTCGATGTTAGCATGTCCGGAAACATATTAGGGAGACTGCTATTGCGGCTCTGGCAATGCTTACTGTGTTTCCTCAACTTGCTGAAATCCAAACTACCTTGGCCGAAATTGGTCCACTCAATGCTAGATGAATCAATGAATCCATTCGCGAGGCGACCGGGTTAATTGCTGCCAAATGTGGATACATGTTTTCTAAAATGGCTGAAAAAAATTTGTTGGTGGTGCATTTCGGCAAGAAATTTCTAATAGGAGATTTTTTAACGCTTTTATTTGCTGAGGGTTTATGCACTAATTACTATCTATAATTTCTTATGGTTTCTCCGGAGGTTCAATATTCACTTAGTGGACGTGATCTCCTAGGACTCAACAGACTGAATAAAAATATTAGGCCACAATCGGGCCTTGCAAAACCGCGCACAAAACTTCAAAGTTGTGGACAACGCACGCCTGGGATGGACAGAGAAAGACGAATTTTTCTTTCTTTTTATCGCCACTAGCGACACTTTCTGCATCATCCGTATAACGAACACGTAGCGGAAAATATTAGAAACACAAAAGTTCTCCTTATGAGAATGGATAGCAGATCAAGCCACTTTAAAATCCGGTAGCCCATATCTTTGACAAGAATTAGAGAAAATGCAAGCAAATCCTTAATTCTGATGAAAAGAAGAGGAATTTTCAATTGGAGGACGAAATCAGCACTCCATTTTCCAATAAGCTTCTTTTTAAGGAAGAACTTAATTAGCACATAACTTTGCAAGCATCACAGATGTAATGTTTAGGCAAATATCACTAACCATTTTAAGATTCTAAATGCAGTACTCAGCTTTGTCTTTTCGAGTTTTTTGTTGGTGTTTTAGCCAAAAAACTGCCCCTAAAATTTGGCGCCCCGGGCGACCGCCGCGTTGTTCAAGCTTAAAGCGACTCATTTCGTTCCGCGGAGGTATGATACTGACTTTCTAGATTCAAGATTTCGAGCGAAAAACAGCTGTCAGTGTCAAACTAACCTATGATTTAAAACCGAACTTGTAATTGGCTCACCCTGCAGATTCGGTCGTTTCAGGCCAATATTAATAAAATGGCATCATCAAAATTTGGCGCCGCAGATACTGAAATCTCCCCTGTGTACAATACATGCATGTGAAAAGAGTGGCTTCTTGAAAGTTAAAACAAAATTGTTCAGTAGTATTACGTCTGCCCCGTTTGGGTGTTTGTCCTATTTATTGCTAACATTATTCAGTGATTTTACCGTTTTTAAATTTTGTTACACCCCAAATCAAAACGTTACAATTTTATTGAAAAAAATGTTACACTTAAAAAATTCGAAACGGCAATACTGAGCACCATCCTCGACAATACTGCTACTTCTGAAAGCAGCACGATTTCTGCCACTACATTATCCTAGTCTGATTTTTTTTAGACGCTTAGAAATGGAATTCATTTAAAATTTAAGCTCAGATCAACATTCTTTCTGTTTCATACCATGCTACTTATAAAAATTAAAAAAAAAAAAGTCTCACAAATCTGAAATTTCCACTTTATCAAAAGAATTGTGTCAACAAACATTTTTGGTGATTTAACAAATTCCTTAAATTACAGAGTGATGAAAATTCATGTCAACACGATCGCATAAATCCCATACCAACCTACCTATTACCACTCCAATCACAAAGAAACATTCGTATCATACCGATCATAAGATTTATATCAATCTGTCATCTATATAAGGAAAAATAGGTAACCGCAACAAAACACAAACATTATACACTCACAGAATATGATCACAAATTGTCTGGGAAAAAATCATCATCAACATACAACTATGGACATCTTATTTTAATGGGTCAGTATCGTGATGGTTGGAAATTAAACTAAATCCATTATTATCTACAAAAATATTCCGGCTTTCGGGGCCCATGAGAATGGCAAACTCCGATGTAATCTGTCAGCAATATGGCTACTTTTGGGCCGCTTTGTGTTGACAATAAGTTTAATTTACGAGATCATGATCAAGATCAAGATTGTCGTGAGTCGACGGCCCGACTTAGCGCCAACGCAAATGGCACGAAAAAGAAAGTGTAATTTTCGTGTGTCTTCATTTTTTTAAGTACTCTATATTTATTTACAGTATGAGATCGGATTTTTATTATACATTTCGAGCGGATGGCTTAATTTCTTTCATTTTCAACTGTAAGCTGACGATAATCGCCAGCCGTGACCAAGTGACTTTTCTCTCTGAGAGTTTTGAACTAATTTCGGTTTTCGGCGGGAAAAAGTAACGATAAAGAATTATTCTACCGGGGGGCTCATAAATTGACTTGTCAAAGCTGAATGTTGTGTTTGTACTGGTAATTGTTACAAACTCGGATAAATGGAGAGCAGCAAGTATGCAGGTGGACGTATTAAAGACGATCAACTGTACTAAGCCCGCTTAAGTCCAGTCTTGTCGCCATTCATGGTCATGAATTAAATTTATTAGTCGGCATTTGATGTGCAGTTCAACCTATTTTCTCTCGCGAGTATGTGGGGAAGTATTCAAGAAATTTTTATATACAGAATAATTTCTGGGAAGAAAAACCGACAAACAGCAATACTAATAATAATATCTCGTGTCATTCAATGCTGAGATTAATGACACATATAATTGTATGATATTGCACACAGTCAGACCAAGACGATGACTTACTCACATTCACATGACCATATCTCGTGTGCACTCTATACGCGATAACGATCATAATGACAATATTGTTTGTATGTTTCTAATGTTTGTTGTTATTTGCCCGCATATTGTTGATATAATCCATCATAATATCAGACAAGATGAATGGCGAATGACGACGACGACACGGTCCATTCCATTGCGATCGTGTACAATACATTTACTATTGTGGCAATTGAAACGCACTTTCTTTCTTCATCTGGTAAATTGCCAATTGTTTGTATAGAAGTTTACAACATTTATGCATGGTCTTCGGATCCATTTCTATTCGTGGGCAAGTGGATTATCGCATATTTTTCTGTTTTTGTGCGATGAGAATTGGGTCAAACTATGGTCTTGGTAAGAATGTTGTAGTGAAGAAACTGACCTGAACAGAAATTGAAAGATTTTTATGTTTGTCACGAAATCACGACATAAAAGAAGTAGAATAGTGTGATGGTCAGTTTCGTTGTTCTACTACGAAGTTTAATGTATGTGTATACGTACATATTCGCTTGGAGAATTGAGATTTACGAATTATGGTTGAAGTATTTAAAAAAAATTATGAGCGTTAGTATTGAGGTAACTTATATAAGTAAACTAGCGTAATGACGGCGAGTTCTAATTGAGAATGAAATATTTCCCTCAACAGTAAAATATTTGGTGACAATGGAATACACAAAATGAATTTATTTAAGAATTTCTAAATAAATTTCCTCCATAAAATGTCAGAGTTATTTTCTTTCGGTCCATCTACGACAGCTTGCACATTAATAACATACTTTTGAACACATTATTCGTATCCGTACATTCTTCATTTCGTATCAGTATGAACATTTATTACATCACCTCCCGCCAAGAACGTCATTGTAACCACTGTATATGCTATATTCGTTTTAATTGAACTCAAGAACTTGATTTAACAGTTAATGTAAAATTATAATCATTTTGTGTTGTTTTATTCATAAGTAACTGCATGCCTAATGTTGGGTAGTATCTTATGGGACACGATAACAACAACAACAACCGCAACTACTACTACATCGCGATGCAATGTAATTGTGTACAAATTAGCTGTTAATCCTATGAAATACAATAGATTATAAAAATTATCGTAGACAGATTGCTGCAAATATGCAACAGCACAGATGGCGAATGATGGTGAATGATTAAAACAAATTGAAGGCAACGATAATGATGATGTCGTTGAATATATCACTGGAAAAATGTGCTGATTTAATAGAACTTAATTTGTCTAAACTTAATAGTAGTAGTAAGGGAAATAAACAATTTAAAAACGAAAGACTTGAGCGAGTAACTTTTTTTTTACAAAAGGCTGTTGACAGTTTGTGAAATTTTTGAAAGTCGTCTAGCTTAATGCTTGTGTGGGCTATTTAAATTCAGTCAAAGAGAATCAGATGCGAAACTTTTGTCTCCGAGTTCTGACTAAAGAAAAACTAAAGACTTAAACAGGTAACCCAGTTTTAGAGTTTGATTTTCAAAGAAGGATTTACAGTTGAGCAGTGAGGCCTTGTGATATGTTTATGTAGTAAGCTATTGGCAACACTTGCTTCTGTGCCTGGCATTTGTTGAAGGTTTTGTTACTTAAAGGAGACTAACTGATGACAATGACGAGACCGAGGCTAATTTCGGGCGCGGCCGAAATTTGGATACCCTTCACTCTTCTCGGGCTAAAAAAATTTTCGACTTAAATTTAATAACATACCATTCTTTTCCTTCGGTCTGAACATAAGTTCCGTTGCGTCGACAAAAAAATTTTTGTTTGGGGTTTGGTTGGAATAAGTGTGCAAATAAAATATTAAATTTTATTGGGGGGATGATCAATAGAAACACATTTGTGTGAAATTCGGTTGAATTTAGTGCACAATTAAAAAAGAACCTAATTTGGAGGGTTGGGTTTGTATGGCAGCCCCATGGCTGCATGGCCCCAATTTGCAATTTTACCAATTCAAACACCAAACTGCCTGAAGTAAAAAGAAGCATTTGTGCGAAATTTCAGAGTTGTTCTATCGTGCGATTTATTTCCATGCATTTGTGATTTCAAGAACCGCCAGAGAAAGAAATCGAAGCAGTATTCAATTTGACCTTGCTGACCGTGCTAAAACCATAGATTCAGAAGCACAAATCTTGTTGTTTGATAAGTCACTGCTCTATATTTCGAACTCAAATAAAAACGCTTTAAATTAAGGAATAAAATCTTTCCTGAACCACAGCACTATTTTCTCCGTTTGGTTTTCATGTGTCCGATTAAATTGGATCGGTTGGCATGTGCATTGATTTCTTTTTAAAATTCAAATTCTAATGAAATTATTCTGAAGCTTCATCACCTGACTCCAAATCGTTCATTAACTTCAATTTTGTTGCAGAAATTCGCAAAGAAAATGAAAGAAAGAGAAAACTTTGCAATAAATAAGCTCAAAATATAATAGTAAATCGATGTGACGAAATGCACTTATCAAATAAAAAAACTGCCCTTATGAGAAATAGTAATAATTTTTCAAGGACAGCATATTCTGCCACTCTGGAGTCTCCTTCATATTCTTCCGATCACCACATTTTACATCAGGATTTCATCAACCAATGGACCTTACTCATTAAAGGCAACCATTTCAAGTATAAAAGTATTTTGCCTGTGCTCCTTCCAGAGGCGTATGATGTTCACAACTTCAGTACGGTTCAGTTTGGTTGCTGTGGCGTAGACAAGTGGCGATCAAAAGGATCAATCCCCCCGCTGCGATCACTGATTTTGTACTTTGCGGAAAATCATTTAAATGTTTCACAAAAAAAGAGAGAGAATTTAATGCCCTCATGCGCAACACTGAATTAAGTCAAAATTATTCCAGATTATTCAAATGATATTAACATATGGCTCGAATTTTTAAGGATGCGAAAGCAGTGGTTTTCTTTAACCAAAACTATGTTTTTTGCATACTAATTAATCTCTAATTTTTGCATTTACTGAAGAAAATTCGCTTAAAAATGAACAAACTTCCTAGGCCCCTCATTAAAAAAAATGCAAAAATTGTTTTCAATTTTTTTTTAACAAAAAGCTGCACGTGATTTTGACAAAAAATATATGCCTCAACAACTTTCCGACAGTTTGATAATTTTTTTTCGGCCTTTCAATATTTTGAAGCAAAAGAGTGTGTAATATGTTCGCTAAAAATATTTTTTTTGTTCAAAAACAAATTGAGTACAATATTATACGGTAGACAGACACAATTGGAAAAATACATCATAATGATGAAAAGTATTACCATTACGCATAGTAATAATTTTATATACTATTTACAACATAGATAAGGTACATTTCGGGATTAGAGAACAAAAACAAATATTAATAATCGAAAATCGCATTATTGTTTTTCAAAATATTCCCCATGAAGATCTTTACACTTTTGCATGCGTTTGAACCAATTGTCGAAGCACTTTTGCCACTCTATGAGTAAGGCATCTCCAAAACATGCATTCTGAATGCAGCAACCGCTTCTTCGGGTGTTGAAAAACGTTAACCTCTCAGTTTGTGTTTTACGTGCGGAAATAAAAAGAAGTCATTCGGTGCCAAGTCAGGACTATACGGCGGATGACCCATCAAATCGATGTTTTGAGTATACTCAAAAATGCAGTTGTTTGAGCTGATGTGTGAGAGCTCGCATTGTCGTGGTGAAGAGTGATCCGTCTTCGGCGGTTGGTTTTCCTGATTTCTTGGAAGACAACTGGCAAACAAATGGCTGTGTACAACTCAGAATTGACTGTTCTGCGTTGTTCTAGTGGTACGGTTGCGACATGTCCATAGTTTTTCCGAAAAATCAGGCGACCATTTGCTTGGAAGTGCTTCGTGCACGAACAACTTTTGTTGGATTTGGCTCATCTTAAAACACCCATACAGTCGAGAGCTCAAACGCGTAAATCCACGATTCATCACCTGTCACGATTGTATAGACGTGTTTCGAAGCACCGCGATCGTATTTTTTGAGCATTTCTTTCGACCAATTGACACGAGCCTTTTTTTGAGCGATTGACAAATTATGTGGGATCCAACGCGAACAAATTTTTTTGACAGTCAACTGTTCATGCAATATTGAATGGATGCTGGTCCCACTAATGCCTAAGGTTGTCTCAATCTCACGATAGGTCACATGGCGATCTTGCAATATCAGTTCGCGCACAGCATCAATGGTTTCTGGAACAACAACTGATTTTGGACGACCTTCACGAAATTGGTCTTGGAGTGAACTACGACCTCGATTGAATTCACCACACCATCGATAAACACTGGTCCTTGATGGAGCTTCATCGCCAAAAATTTAATTCAGTTCATCCATGCACTGTTGCTGAGTTAATCCACGTCGAAAGTAAAGTAGAGTAAAGAAAGTAAGTAATAAATAATAATCGCACGAAAATGTTGACGATTTAATTCCATTATTTGGCCGAGATGAATCTTTTAAGTTACTGTAAAAACACAAATAGCGCTCGTATGTCAAAACGTTTTGAGTACGTAAAACCTTAAAAATGTCAAACTTAACGATAGAGCTGTCAGATTGCCACACTAGGGTTGTTGGTTAATCTGAATACTTTTGACAACGTTTGAATATGTGTCCATTTGCAAAATGCGTATGGGCAACCAATTGCAGCCGTATCATTTCTTGACATAGTATAGGTAGATGTGGTACTCCTAGTGATTTTCACGTCCTAATTCATAGACGGACTTCTTATACTAGAAAAATGTGTATAGGTTCTTCAATCTCGAAATTCTTAAAAAACAATACCAGCATATCTACTTTGTTTTTAGGAAAAAATTTACTGCTTAACGGTTACGTGGGGTCTTAGGTTAGGTTAGGTACAGGGGCCGCCAGATTTGCACCCAGCGCACTTAGACCATATTTGGTCCATTGTGATACCACCGAGAGAATCGTGTCTCTACTAACTGCCTAAAAACAAACCCGTGCTTACAATAAATTTATTGAGCAGTATTGGGCTCACATCCCGAAGATGATCGTAGAAATACTTTGAGCCCAGAAAACGCATTCGTTTCTCAGCAAGGGCGGGACAGTGGCAGAGTAAGTGATTCACACTCTCTTCCTCTTCTTCATCGTCACAGCTTCTACAGAAGTCGTTGTGAGGAATTCGGAGACGTGGGGTCTTGTGGAAGCGTGTCAGTTGTGTCTGACAAACAACCACCTAGCTATATTTTTTTTTTGTGCCAACACATTTAGAAACAAACTCCTAATAGTGTAGTTCCGAGGTGATTTCAGATTGCAAAGTGTGGTGGAGAAAATTTTTTTTTTTGTTTCTTATGTTTTTTGGGGTGCTGAGCTCGAATCCGGAGCTTCCCACCAAAATTTCGTTGCGGAACAGGATCAAAACCGCGAAAAAAACCCAACATTTTCGGAGTTTTCCCATTTTTTTGCGTATAATTCCGAAAGTGTACATTTCTCCGAAAACCTGTCCATGAAAATATTAGAGAAAACATAACTGCAGATCTAACGCGCCATTAATTATTAAAATGTGTTGAGCGGTATTGCTACAATTGATAGTCATTTTTTTGGCGTTTTTTGCAATTTTGATCCTGTTTTGCAACGAAATTTTGGTGGGAACTTACAGATTCAGGTTCTGCACTCCAAAATACACAATGTACAAGATAAATGCAACTTTTACGACCAAAATTTAAAAACCGTTCAATCTCAACATTTTTTTCATAAAATGGAACTATGTTAAAAATGGCAAATTTAAATTATCCACTGTAGTAATACCGCTCAACAGATTTTTAATATTTATGTCTCTTTGGCCGCGCAATTATGTGCTCTCTAAAATATCCATGGAGAGTTTTTCACAGAAATAAATAGTTGCAGAATTAGGGGGCGAATAACGGAAAAACAGCAAAAAATTTTGGGGTTTTCACGATTTTGACCCTGTTCCGCAACGAAATTTTGGTGGGAAGCTCCGGATTCGTGCTCAGCACCCCAAAAAACATAAGAAACAAAAAAAAATTTGTCTCCACCACATTTTGCAATCTGATGTACTAGGTTTATCACGTAGTAACTACACTATAAAAGTTCTAAAACTTTTCGATGGATTCACTGAGTTGAATTTTTGCAGGTATAGTGACGCTGCAAATAAAATGATCGACCAGCGAAAGGCGATTTCGGCAGCGAGATGTTTGGAATATTGTTTCATTGCACCCTAGCTGACTGGTTTTAAAACATACAGCTCTTCATAGTCAATCCATGAACCAAAGAAATCTCCAATAGGGGACCAAGCGCAAACGGGGTAAAGTTGAAAAAAAAAACTAAAAATGTTCGCGTACATTTTGCTGACAATTTCAGAGTCCGATATCTGCATTCAAAGTTGAGTCAAGAACAAGGACAGAGCATATGCACTTGATTGCGTAACAGATTTAATGACTTTTCGACTTCGTTGGCTTTCGAAGGCACCCGATCAGGCCTGTAGAGAGGGTGGGGGGAACGGGGTGATTCCCCCCGGGGCCCGGGATGTCAAAGAGGGCCCGGATTTTGACACAAAAGTTGTGCTTCAATGTTTTTACATACAAAGTGCTATTTTGAGCTCCTGAACTAAGAATCCTCATACCTTATAAGTATAATGTTTCCATCATTTTAACAAAAATTCATTACACATTCTACACTAGGCTTCGGGGCCCCTAGTATATTATTTAATTATAAGGAATAGGGGCCCTAAACATCATATTCAAGCAACAAATCAACATGATCGTTTTGTTACTAAATTTCTAAATTCAATCTGCCTATCGAAAGTGGATGCCTGATTTTTTGCAAAAAATAATAAGGAAATTTGACTTCTTCATCCAGTAGTGTAAAGTTTTTCAAAAAATTAGTGTTCGAAGTAAAAGTAGCGACATTTTTTCTAGAAGGACTTTTCCGGGCAATCATTTTTTTATACTGCTGCTACTATTTTCAAGGTACTAACACCGAGATGTTATTCACTTACCTTATTGAACCTCCATTTCAATCTATCTATCGCCAACACGATATCGGTTTTTCGTTTCCCAAAATTTAGAATTGGTTCACTAATTAAAAATATTAACATGCCCTACGATTCAATACAAAAAGAGGACGGTATCAGTAAATTTCTTCAAGGAAATTCCAGAGCCAGGGGCGAACCTACATAGGGGTTTTAGGGGTTCAAACCCCCCCTTGGAATTAATTGAATGTTGAATTCGACATAAAAGTAATACGTCAGAGGCGCAAATTACACTATAAACGAAGTCATAAACTATTTTATTAATTAAGTTTTAAAATATCGTTGACGTAAATATTTCCAAAAATATTTAATGATATACGTATATACATATTTAGGTATTTACAATTTATTTCAGGACCGATACTTCAAATAAAAATGTCCATCGATTCATAATTTTTTATCGTATGGAAGGGGTGGGCCCGGAATCATGGTTCCCCCGGGCCCGAATTTTCTTTCCACGGCCCTGCACCCGATCATGGGCGTAGCCAGGATTTCGGTAAGGGAGGGGGGGGGCAAGCCCGAAATTTTTTCAACATCAAGATTTTCTTAGGAGTTGAAATTGTTGGTCGCGAAAATATTGCTATGCAAAATTTAGAGTAATCTGGTGTAATGGTTAGTGCGCGCACTTCGGTGAACAGGGTCATTTGTTCGAGACTCACCGTCAACGAATTCAGTTTATGGTGTTTTTCGAACTCACGCCCCTTGTGACGAACTTTGATCTCACTCAGATATTAAACAAGTACCCATTTATGGGGATACATAACATTGCTGAGCGTGCTGTTGATTTCAACACCTCAACTAAAAAGCAGTTAGGATCTTGGGAATTGGATGTCAGTAACACATCTGCGGCCTACTTGGTCCAATTTTAAACTGTCGCGCCTGTTTTTTTAATTTTAGAGCTAAATTTTACGAAAGGACAGTCCAAAATGATTTTCTACACTATTTAACGAAAAATGGCCCTCTGAACGTGTTTAGACTTTTACTGGTGAACTTTGATTACATTCAACTGGCCTCCGATTTTGCTTTTCAGACCGTAGCTCATCTATATTCAGTGCTATTTTTGGCTTTTGGACTTGCATATTCCACTTGCGAGATCAATGTCCGTTTTAAATTCTGGCATTGCTTGGTTCTAGAGGATCGCATCTCCTGCCGAAACACACCGAGAAGCCGCTTGTCTTACATCTACAGAATCCATAGAAAGAAATATCATTCGACAATCGGCTGGAGAGATTTAGGGATACATACAAATTTTTTCAACATCATGATTTTCTTAGGAGTTGAAATTGAGAACAAATTTAATATTTTTGCAATAAAAAAATTTTCTTCAATTTTACAACAGAGGGCGTCTCCTGTCATTGAGGAATTCGTGCTTATGATGGTAAATTTGTGTAATAATGGCGCATTTCCGTCACTAGAAAATCAGTGTGTGATTCTGATTATATTCAAATGGCCTCCAATTTCAGCTTTTTAGACCGTAGCTCGTCAATATTCAGTGCAATTTTTGTCTCTCGGACTGCATATTCCACTTGCGACTGAAAAGAAATAGGCCAAGAGATCAGCTTCTGTCGTCTGTCACTGTTTTTCTTCTGAGCAAAATTTGTATATTTTTTTTTTTTATAGAAATACGGTATTGATAAGATTTCCTCCACTCTACATTTAACATAATATTAACAGTGGCTAAATTTCATTGCTGTGGTATCATACAAAATGAATCTCAAGTTCCCTAACTAGGCAAAGCTGCTTACCATTTGTCACTAAAATCAATTTCAAATTGAATGAAGTTGAATTCCACTACTTTCCCGGAGATACCTTTATTTGACAGTTAAAATTGTGTTCTGCAAATATGGGATTTTCGCAAAAGAAAAAAGAGTCTCCCTAAGGGAGAGACTAATTTCTGATCTAATTATGTTATCGATTCATGATGCTCACACGTAGGTATCCCAGTTCCGGATATCAAGGACCAGAAAAGTACAAGTATTTCATAATTTTCCAAACTACAGTCTCAGCAGCAGAAAATTTTGCGTAGTGCCTGGAATCAAACTCGCATTTTTACGCCTTCTAGTATTGTAAAGGGCAGCAATTTTTTTTTACTACAACGGCAAGAATTATTTTTACCACATCGGCAAGAATTATTTTTACCATAATCATCGATCACGGGGGGGGGGGGCAAGCGCCCCTCCCTGCCCCCCTCTGGACACGCCCCTGCACCCAATGGATTATTATTTTTTTTTTTGTATTATTATATCCTATAGTTATTTCATATAACAGGCACAGTTCTTCCTTTCTATGTATAACAATATGTTTTGTTCTTTTTTTTTACAGGTTAGTTTCCGATTTCCAAAACATTACTAAATTCAAAATGATGCTCTCTTCCGTAAGTCTACGCGTAAATCTATTTTATATAAATTTCTTAATTTAAGAAAAATGCTACAAGCGACTCAACCGTTTAGATACGCTTTTCTAAAATCCGAGAATGAAACCTAATAAATCAGCAAGATTTAAATTTTTTTTCGGCAGTAGATTGAAAACAGCCTAATCAATAAATTGATGATGATTTTCCTCATACGATGTCATAAAGTTAAATTACAAAATTGTACTGTAAAGACAGCAAACAATTGTTCAAAATAATGGAAACCTTCACATTTGATCTCAGTTTCAGTTTTTTTTTGTTTTTAGTGGTAAATATTATTTTTTTTTTGCATTCCTTCACTGTACGTATACAGATACCATACACTTTGATATATTTAACGTATGTATTATCTACTAATTTCTTCGCACCATGAAGTGGTAATTGAACATACAACAGCCCACCGATAGATAATAATTGCAGATTATCGAGAGAATTAGATAGGTGCTGCGAATGTAGGTATACGTATATAGATTTTTTGCAGCTTTGCTAGCTGATCTAATGATTGATACTGATTTATGAGTTGTAAGTTTAAGATTTTGTTTTTTCCTTTTTGCATATAAATTTGTAGCTTATGGGATTGAAGTAGGTATGAATTAACAATAATAATAATTTTTGCTGTGCGCGAATTTGAATTATAACGTTCAGCCGTGGCAATCGACGAGTAAAGCAGAATGAATTTGGATTGAATTTACCTTCAATAATGCGTTCAATAGAGTCAATAATGTTGTGATGGATTAAGTGGCTGCAGTAATGCATATTATTGGGTATCAATAAATTCCGCATGTATACTGTATGCCCGATTTGACCGTGAATTTATTATTATTATTTTCTGTGTACTTGGAGTAAAATAGGTTAGTTTACAGATTTCCGATAGATAGGAAAATATATTGTTGCGATTTGGTTTTTAAGAGAAAAATTAAATCTTATTGAATTAGAATGTCATATCATGTAGAATCGAGCTTGATTTTTGTTAAATTTGTTAATTAAATTTTACAAACAATTTACAATGTTCCAATAAGTCATTTTTATCTCGATTTGATTAGCATTTACTGGATACAATTAATAAATTAACATACATTCTTCATTACATTTTAAATTGAGTGACATGCGATTCAATCCATATGTATGTGGATTTTGACTGGACATAGTTAAATCAAATGCAGATTTTGTTGGTAGTCTCAAGCGAATCTAAGCCAATTTCGTTGCAAAACACTTACACTTACACTTTTATGAAATTATTTTAACCTTTACTTTTTGAAATAACAGTCATACATTAGATAATATTTTTTCCAAACATTGTCCCATATTTCAATGAAGCCAAGGCGACATACACACGATGTTAAAAACCATGAAAATCATTCAGAAAACCATCCAATTGACAGCAAACAATCAGCAGGCGCCAATTTGTCGTTTTATCAATAAATTTTTCTTAATCAGAAATTCTAATCATAAACGCGCCGATCATTATCGCATGCCAAGTCATACATTTTGCTAATCCATCTAATATCAATAGTTCGTATGAGCATTATTCACATTTTACACATGTGATTCATTTATAATGATAATGAATTTTAATCATTTTACATTGGTCATCTCTGCATTTAGCCTTTTGTTACACGTTTGCGATTTTTTTCTTAGGTTTTGTCTTTTTCAAGTCTCTTGAAACAAAAAAAAAAGTCTCATTGGCATTTTACCGTGAGTATATCATTACATACCTGTTTTATAAATATATTTTCCTACTTATAAATGCATGTCACGATATCGATGGACAATAGCCCGTCAACATGTACATATGTTAGAAAGAAACTAAAATGTCGATAAAATTTATCGATGTAAGTAAGAGTCTATCTTTGTCAAAAGCTTTGTCTGATTTTTGTTCTTTTTTACATATCTGACTGTATGACGATGGACTCCACCTTGATTGCTGTCAGTATATCCATCAAATATTATTTTTATACCATCGCGTAATTTCAGATACATATAAAAAAGACAAACTTTTAATTTAAACAAGGATAAAGAATATCATATGATTCGTTACAACGGATTTATAGCAGAAATGACTTTGATAACATATGTTATTCATTAGTAGTGTCCACAGACAATGCAAATACAACAAATCAAAATGGAAATAAATAAATCAAATGTTTAAGACAATACTGAAGAACAAATAATATTACATGTAATAAGAAACATACTTACAGCTGATGCATGATGACAGTTCGGATAGTTTGACACTCAGTCTATCTACATGGCGTTTAGTGTTGACGCATTAAATCACGTTCTGTGTTTGATGATGAATATGAAACGTGAACAGCAAAGACACCTGTCAAATAAATATAATGTTAACAAAATGCAACACAAGAACATAATGTTTTGTAATTTACTGACAATTTGAAAATGTAAGACATGTTGCATTATTTTTGACGTTTTATAAAATGTATGCTGTGCAATGGGTTTTTGATTAATATGTCATCGAAGTTTGGCACCCTAGGATAGTATTTTGTAAAGGCTCCATGACAGTCATATTTATAGTTATATTTCTAGTCATATAATTAAGCCTACTCGATTCATTCGGTTAATTTTTTACACGTGCACTAAACGAAATCAAGTAGGCTTAAGGATATAATAATTTCAATTACAATATATATTACCAATATATGACTGTGTAATAGCGCCCTAACGGATTTGCATATTAAACAGCAAAATGTCTGTTTTTTTTGTTGATTAAAAGTGCACTTTTTACCCGGAAAATTTTCTTGGCTAAAAAATATGGGGAAAAGATCATAATCAGCAATAAGATTGATTTAATTGTTCCAGGAATTAGGTTTTCTTTAAATGCAAGGTGCTCCAAAAGTGCCCGTAACATAATTATCACACTGACGTTTGGTACACTATACATTTCATCACATTCCTTGGCTTCAAGATTTTACCAATCCCCAAAAAAAGTAATACGATCCATCTTCTACGCATTTAGTTTACTGCAGATCGGTATTTTTTTAGCTATTTTTACAACGTTATAAAAATCCCAAAATTATCTATTTTTCGCTCGGAACTTCTAGGTGTAGGTACATAGTTTCTTCATGTCAATATGGTTTCTAAAAAAAACACTACTACTTCACCACGCAATGAAATAGTTGAATTTTTGAGCTTATCGTACACGTTGCATTCAAAGATTTCTGGCAGGTTTTTGGAGAACTTCCATACTTCACACAAATGAATAAGCTATGGCATTTATTCACCATTGATATAAAAAAAATATTTTTCTTACTTACTTCACCGACATTATTAATCACATAACCTAAGGCATCCCCCTTTTACTGTCTGTCCACCATTTTTGCGTAATCTCCAAGTTTCCATTCTTGAACTATTCCTGTTCACCAGTTTATTCAATACGCTACCCCGTTTCCTCCAACTTCGTAGACCCTTCATCGACAATGATCAATACGAGGGTGGTTCAATAAGTACCCGTGTTGAGGATGAAAACACATTTTTTTTTTCTAATTTTTATTTTTCAACATAGTCCTCTTTTAGTAAGATAGACTTTTCCCAAAGTTCCTGCTATTTTTTTAACCCCTCCAAAAAATGTGATTTGTAGAAGTCGCCTCTGTCTCGGCGATGACTTCCTCGTTTGAGCTAAAATTTTTTTTCCCGCGAGCCATTTCTTCATGTTAGGGAACAACAAGAAGTCGCAGGGAGCCAGACCGGGTGAATACGGAGGATGCGGCAGCAATTCATTACGCAATTCATGCAGTTTGGCGGCGACGACTTCGGATGAATGCGCTGGTGCGTTATCGTGGCAAAACAGCACTTTCTTTTTCGCCAAATGCGATCGTGTCTTCTTCAATTTTTTGTCGAAGCGGTCCAATAACTCACTGTCCAGTGATCGTTCTGCATTTTTCTAAAAAATCCATAAGGATGACGCCCTTCGCATCCCAAAAAAATCGTCGCCATGACCGCTATTACATGATTTCCGGCCGATGGAACCGTTTTGGCCTTCTTTGGAGCAGATTCACCGTTGAACCAATATCTAACGGTGGTCATAGACGGCGAAGTGTCCCCATAAATAGCACCCAACTTCGCTTTTACCTCCTCGCATTTTTTCTGATCCAAAAACAGAAATCGAATTACCGAACCATACTGCTCTCTTTCCATCTTATCGAAAATTACGAAACACGCTTTACTCGAATGGCTGTCAAATCAAAACTAACCAATAAATTAGTCTGGAATTTGTTTTGGCGTCGTTTAATAGATGGCAGCACACGATGATGACACCAACTTCCCTCAGTACCATCCTATGTCTTCAAACACGGGTACTTATTGAACTGCCCTCGTATTGCCTCTAAACTCTGAACGTTTGACATTTCCTCAAGCTATGCTTCTCTGTCCTTTTTTTCTGCTCATTTTCCGGTATTCTTATCGATTTTGATGTGCAATTTGTGTGTGTCTGTCTGTCTGTTCGCACGATAACTCCCGAAACATTCAGCGGTTTGAAATTTTGATCAGATGTTTTTTTCTAATAAAATCTCGGACGGTATTGAAAATTGACACCCCTACTTCCCATACAAATTACCCCTCCTTGATATTTTAATTCGGCCATAACTTTCGTCAGAATATCGTTAGCGAGGTGTAATTTGAATCAATGCCTAATTGTGCCATATTCTTGATGTTCATGAAAAGTGGAGTAGGTCTGACTACCCCTACTCCTACGTTCCCTAAAAAAATGAAATTCACACATGTATTTTGACAAAATATTGCTAAAAACTACAAATTTGTGTCGAATGGTTGCTGGTGGATGTCCTTATAAAATATGAAAGTTTTGCCAGAACCCAGAATTAAAACTTGGTTTGTTTTTTTTTTGCTACCAAATAGAGCATTTGTTTACTCCAAGAATTTTTGGAAATAAAGCCGGATTACTCTATGTAATTATTTCTTTTTTGTTTTGCATTTGTTGGTGATTGAAATATCTAAAATAAAATTTATGAAAAAGTCGCCCCATGAAAAATTAGGTCCTGTGTTGAAACCAGCCCTTTAACATTAGTTGTAGTCATTTGTAATGATCGATTAAGCGCAATAATTTCTGGCTACATCCGTGAGTAATATACAATAAATATTCTGTCGCAAATACCTAGTAAGACTATCTTCCGTGGGTCAGATTGCCAGTATGAAGCACTTGGTGCTCATCCCTGATCGTATAGAGTAAGAAATGCAACCATCTACTAAAGCTCTCCGGGGTTGCACAAATTTGAAGAATTCATCAATGTTACTAGCAGCGAGAAAATAGTGTGACTTAGAAGAGCAGACGTGAATCTGCTTGTAGTGTAACTTTCGGGCCCACGCGAAAAGACTTAGGAAACAATGTTCAAAAAATCTTAAAAAAAAAGCTAAGTATTTGCTGCTAAAGTTGTGTTCGGAAATCACTTATTGACGACGTTACGTGATTCTTCTAATTTCCATAAAAAAGTGAATAATTCTGATAGTGACGTTTTTAAGCTGCTCTGCCTCAAAGGCTGCCATACTTGCGACATACTTTCAGTTACTGAAAAGCCACACGAAACATACTAAAGACCAGCATGTGGCTCGCTAGCCGGACCTTACCGTCCACTGGTATAATTGGTAAGTTATTTTTGACCTATTTCTCCCCATCGTTGCGTATACGCAACACCAAGTTCGACCTCGTCAAACATCACTAAAATCTATTTCTGCATGTTTATTATTACGAATCAGTCATTTGGTTCTTTGAGGATGGGAAAGAAAGTAGCAGCATGTTCTATAGAACTTTTTTTGTCGCAATTTTTCATATATTCAAATATTCGGGGTTCGAACCTCCGACCTTCAGTCATAAGGTCAACAACTTAACCTGCTGAGCTATAGACGCTTAGAGGTCTCAATACAAACATTCCAATGTGACTTTTCCGGAATTGAATAACTCGATATTTCTCCCGCAGAGGTCTCTTCTCCACCCACAGACAAAGTCCGCGTAGTTCTCACAGAGCTGGTAAGTTGCCATGCCAAAAATACTAAAGACATGCACCACCAACTGCGATTATGATAAGTCAAGATTTCCACAATTAATAAATGAAAGCGTTACTAAATTTTGACCAAAAATTCGATCAATACCATGTTCGTAGCCAACAATTAAAAGTTTCTGATAGAAAATTGGAAAGCACTGTCACTGAAATAAATGGAATGACATTATTTCTTTTGCACTAGGCTATTTAGAGAGAATGTTTCGACATACATTGGGTTGAATTGGCACGAGATACCCATCCGCCGAGAGGGTAAGACACCTAGTTTCAAGTTTATAGGAACTCGGTATTTAGAGCGAGCAATTCATTGTGTTATTGTTTCATAGCCTAATCAGCCTAATGAAAAACCCACAGCAAAACGGACGAATTTTGAAGAAACCCCAGCCTGAGCTGAACATTCTCGGTGCTTTGTTCGGTTGACGCCGACTTAGGCTTGGAATAGCCTCATTCCATCTCAGTAGAGGCACATTTCCAGAAGTTGAATATCAGTAATCTCAACGCAACGCATTTCCATTCGTTTTTTAGTGAGGGATGGTGTTAAAAATACGGAAATTTTTCTGCGTATGCAAAATCAATTCGGTAGTGAGTGTCTGAGTAGGGCTGCCAAAACGGTCAAGAATGGCGTTGAAACCGTCGAGAATGAGCCGCATGATTGTCGATCGCAAACCATAGCATCACACCAGACAACATTCGCCGCGTAGAACAACTCATTTTGGAGGACCGTAGGATGAATGTTCGAGACAATTGGGCTCAACTCGGCACTTGCATTGGTAGTGTAGAGTCTCTCATTCACGAACACCTCCAACATCGCAAAATATCGGCACAATGGATTCTCAAACTGTTGACGTTCTCCAGGATTACGCACGTCCTCATACCGCGTCTCTCACGCTCGATACATTATCGGAATTGGGGTGGGAGGTACTGGAACACCCAACTAACAATCTCTTGAGAATTTAGCTCTTGTGAACTGGAAAAAGCTCTCATTAGACTCTAGTAAGGCTCTCGCCACTCTTGTAATATAGCTCTAGTAGCAAAATTCAAATAGACTCTTTAAGTACATTTATTATAAGATTATTACTCTTGTAGAGTTGTATTCCTGTTACAAGTTCATATTTTGTTGTCATGAACTCTAATAAAGACTTTTTAGTGGGAGTTTAACTCTTTAAGGCTTAAACTCTTATAAAAATATTCTTTCAAGAAGTTTATTATTACGACTCTTATGATGAGAGCTTTATAAATACCTGAGTCTTTAACGACTTCTTATAATATTTATATAAGAAAGGTATACTAAACACATATAAGAACAGTGTTGTGAGTACACGATTGATTTCAAAGGAGCTAACCATATAATCTGCCAAGTCTGTCTTTTGAATCGTCTTTTGATCGTCCGCATTTCGGCGAAAGGTTAAACAAAATTATACTAGAATTTAAGAGTGATGATCCTCCCGGGCTAAGGATTGTTATGGGCAACGTGAATTCTCACTTCAAACTCATTCCTTGATGTCTTCACAAAAGGATTACCAAGCTGATTCAATAAACCACAAAAAATCAAATCAGGACACCTCGAATTGTTTTCACCCTGACCTTAGTGAAAATGAGATAACACTATCGAGATAAATGGTTCAGACAATGAGCGCATTTAGCAAACAAAACACAAAAATACTATAAAAATCACCCACCGAACCCTTTCTCCGTTGGATTTATAAAAATGCCATACACTTTTTATCATACCACGACAGAAATAATCAAACGTCAAATTATAGGGATAGCTTATACTGAGACTTAGGCGCTTGTTGTATGTCTTTAAGTCCCATCAGAAGAGTTAAGCTTTAGTAAAGAGAAATAAACTCTAATAGAGGGACTTTAGCTATTATAAAAAGAGTCACTCTCTTGCAATAAGAATTTCGGTCTAATAAAAAGAGCCGCCCTCTTGCAATAAGAATTTCATTCTAGTAAAAAGAGCCGCCCTCTTGCAATTAGAATTTAAGTATAGTAAAAAGAGCCGCCCTCTTGTTATTAGAATTTTAGCTTTGTATGAAGATTTCATCAATGGCTGCCATATTTTTCATTCTAGGCTGTGGTTTTGAGGAAAATAACAATTTGAATTAAAGAGTTATTATGTGTATGTCTCTGACAAAATTTAAATTATAGTCAATGTTGAAGTTGAAAAAAAATTATTCAATGAAGTTTTATACTAGTTATCAACAGTAGAAAAATATTATGTTTCCTCCAAAATTAAAAAAAGTAGATTATTTTTAGGGGGCTTTGCTATTTTTCGAAGCAAAATAGCCATGTTAAACGATAAAATTTTAATCGCATTAAAATATCGACCCATATTTCTAGAAAAAACTAAGTTTTGCGAAGCAATTATCAGCGTGAAAAATTTTCATTTTAGCTGAGGTCGAAATAATAACACATGACATTAATAGTCGTTCTCGTAATATCTACTTTATGTTTGACAAAAAAGGATAGCGAATGTGGCAAAATCATGCGCACTCTTTTTCGCTACACCCATTAGAAGAGCTTGCGTCTCATAACAAGTGTATAGTATTTTTTTGAGACTCTTACAAGAATACATTTCCACTCTAATAAGAAGCCTAAAAGCCTTCTAATAAGACATGTGTATCTCCTATAATGAGATTTTAACTCTTGCTACAAGATCAAAATAACTCTTGGAAAGTGTGTCATTTAATACTTATAAGATTTTTATAAGGATCTTATAGTACTCTTTAAGAGTTAAATTTCAAGAGTTGATGTATTGATGCTTGTTCTTGTAAGACTCTTGTAGAGTGTCATCAGAGCGAAATTGTTAGTTGGGCACTCCCCCTACAGTCCGGTTTTATTCCCCTGCAATTCCCATATGTTTGGACCACTGAAAGAAGCCCTCGGAGGTCTAAAATTGAACACCGACGATGAGGCAGAGGAGCTTGTGCGCACATGGATGTCCGAGTTGCACAAGGAATGTTTCGATACCGGCATCAAAAACTTCCGGAGAAGTGGAAAATATGTGTAACTAGCGAGGGGGAGTACCTAGCAAAACTGTAAATTTTTGTAATTTTTTTCTATAATAAATAAAGGTGTCAGAGCATTTGTGTCGATTATATTCGAACTTCCCTCGTATGCATAGAATATCAAAAAAATTACCTCTGTTGGGCCTTCTTATTCCGAACAGCAACTTTCATGGTGATGTCTCGATGTTTCGAGGATTCCGACTGTGGTGAAAGCATATACTCCGAAAATTCTATATTACAGGTAGTAAAAATATTTCGAGAGCCTCAGATCGTGATTATTCTTCAGGTACTTGCAGTCTATAGACAGTCTTCACTCTGCGGTATGGTCTAAAGTGAACAAGTATGAGAGCAGAAACCTCAGTTTTGTTAGATCAAATCATGGAGCTGCTAAGTAAATGTTTGCTAAACTTTTCATTAGTAAATTTTTCCCGACGAGATTTCCGTTGGACGCAAGAACATTTTTCTGTTTATTCAAGTTGTTATTTACTTATATCACAAGGAATTTGGAATAAATCTGCAATCGGTAGCCGGCCGCAAGACTGACTTCCCGGCAATAATTTGTGGCTCACGCGCTATGTGTAAGGCAGTCATTCTCTAAATATTTTGTCTGTTGGCATAAGTTCCTAAATTGCGATATGCCTGCTTAAATATGAAAAAGGAAATAAAAAAATAAAACAAGCCAAATCCAGAACAAAGTCAGTATGAATTACCTCCATTATAATGCAAATAGTAGCAAAAAATGTAAATTATATCACCGTAGTGAGTGTCTTAATGATTTTGTCACTACATTAATTAGGTATTCCTCATCTAAAACAACAATTTTTTTTCCCACACGAAAGCATAAAATCTAAATGGTCGGTGTAAAATTTTTCAACCAGGAAACTCCCAATGTTGCGTCAACGTTGGGAGCAAGTCGCAATAATTACCGATTTTTTTCAAATTTTTGTTCTTCTTAATTGAATACACTTCAATTTTTTTCAATTAATTGGAATTTATAACAAAAACTAGTTTCGGTGTATTTCCATCCTTGGGAAGAAATGGGTTAATACTTACAACCATAACAGCTGCACACGTACATATTTCTTCGATAATTCTGCGATATTTTCCCTTTATCAAAAAACATATCTCTATATGACTATAATTTTTTTAAATTCATAGAACCAGTAACAGATATCGTTAAACCCTTGAGGTTACTGACTTAAATCTTTCGTTTTTATTTCAGGTTACTCGCTCATATCTTTTGTTCACTCGATTAACAATTTTAATTAAATTCGTAATTTTCTTGGCTATTATCATGTTTTTCATACGTTATTAGTAGA
The DNA here is from genome assembly GCA_949715475.1 of Microchrysa polita. Taxonomy (NCBI): domain Eukaryota; kingdom Metazoa; phylum Arthropoda; class Insecta; order Diptera; family Stratiomyidae; genus Microchrysa; species Microchrysa polita. The sequence continues at coordinate 12,117,843 of OX454420.1, forward strand.
TGTACGGAAATTTCGTTTCTACGAAATACATAGATGCGATTTTGGCGAAAATCGTTAATTTATGCGAATAAATGCGAAATGTTCTAATTTGCACTTTTTCGACAGAAATGTCTATTTTTGTACGATAAAGTCAATTTTTGAAGAACATTTTACATCTGAGATTGATTTTTGAGAAGTTTTCCGTTAATGAAAAGAGAGAAATTGGTAAATGTAGGGAGTTCGCTGAATCACGAGAACAATGGCTGGCCGAACACCGAGCTCTTTACTTAGAGGCTCGATAAATGAAATGTTTTCTGCACGTTTTTTTCGCAACGTGCTTTAAATACTAATTTCACTGTAAATATAAACAATGTCTAGTGTTATATGAACAACAACAACAAAAAATGTGCAAAATTAGGTTTTTATGCGAATTTCAGCGAAATTTTGAATATTCAAAATTAGTTTATGCGAAATTCCTGTTTTTTATTTGCGAAATTTCCGTACCTCTAGTTATTAGTCTTGGGCCGATATAAATTTGAAAAGCAACGTAACATATTCGATTTTAACGATAGGAAATTTTGTTTTCTTTTTACGGAAAATTTCTGATTTGCTTTATCAAAAAAAATTACTAGACAATGATCTTCCAAGAACATTGTAATTTTATATTAATTTGCATGAACAACATCTAATTTTTATTCACGATTTCCCTTTATTCATTGATTAGTTCTATTGTGCTAAGAACATTTTTGATGCTATCATGTTTCAGTTAAAGGGCCAATTTACCGTTTTTATTTTGGATACAGTAAGGTTAAGATTAAATCAGCTTGCCAATATACATAATATAATATACCTACTCTTCAGATGATCAATCCATATTCACCTTGTTGTAGATACTCCTGCCTTGCTGTATATATCGCAAAAAAAAAGAAGTGTTAACCACAAAATACATCAGAACCTAAATAAACTAAGCAAAAATATCGAAAAAATTTATAATTAAATGATATAGCTGAATAGCATGTCGCCCACCCATGGTTTTGCTATTTTCCCACGAACTTCAATCAATTATAAAGACTAGACGATCTCGTATTTCCTCGGGGTCATTACTATATGAATGTATGTAAATTACAAACCAAAATGAAATTTTCCCATCAAAACTGTCGATCGAATGAAATCGCATACTGTATCTCGCCGCTCATTCAAATCATTCCTAATCGTCTCCGCTTTTCACATCGAATATTAGCATCGATTAATAAAATTTGTGTTTACCTGCCGTTTAAATATTAAGACATCTTTATAGCCCGTCGCCGCTGCTGTCTCAGATAACATATTATCTTGAATCAAACTAATAGACGAACAGAAACCGCTAAGCCTGGGAATGCACTTTAAACAAATTTTGAAAGCCGGTTGACCGGTTAAAAATGCATACGAGTATACCTACCTGCCAGTTTCAATCAGATACCATAACTTGCATCACGAACGTTATAGTGCAAGAAACATTTTTTATTCAAGGTGAATGCCATACAACCGCCTCGCGTTTGTCATTATGACCAACTATTATTATCTAAAGCTCATTGTCATTGATTCGCACCTCCAAAAACCGCCGAGTGTGTCCATCGGTGCGTATAGCATAGCGTCGCGACTCGTCCGATGCGAATAACAAAGAATGTCTCTGCTCAAATGTTTTGTTTGGCCTAAAAGATCGATTTGACCAAAAATTCGGACATTTCGCATTGTTTGGAAATTGTTATTGTATGTTTGCCGATGGATGATTGTGTTAATTGGAAATTTCAGTTTGCCGGTTATTCGTAGGTATATGGTTCCAATATTGATGACGAGACGACCATACACTCATTTGCATTTTGATTTGAATTTTCCTTTTTACCGGTGACTTGTAAAAAATGCCCAGAAATTGTAGCCATTTGCATAGTAATGAAATGAATCATTGAATCGTCATATCACTGGATTGAATCAGAGGAGGCTATTCTAGACGAAAAGCTTATGGTGGTGGTAGGAAAGAATCATTGGTTGATTAGTGTTTAGGCGTTAGTTAGGTTTTGATAAGAGTAGGTGTTAAACGGTTGATCGCTTCGCGGGTGCTAATTTATTTATTTTTTGTCAACAAGTACGTGTAGGTAATTATAGATTTGGTGCAGTGTGTGGTTTTTTAAAAGTGTGTGATCTGCATGAGTATTGAATATTTGAAGAGAAAAACTATTTGATTCCATTAAGTGTTTGTTCGTGATCAATTTATGCTAAAGCTAAGGTAAGGTCATGGTAATTGATAAATTAGTCTGGCTGAATTATTTATGTACTTACGCGAGTAGGTTTTTCTTTCGACTATCGTATATACTTAACCTTCTTGGCTCGTTTCTGGATTTTTTTTTAATGTATACTCCTCTAGATTGTTTCGATAGATTCAAAATTACTCGGTGTCGTATATCTTGTCATCTTATCTTAAATAAAGTAAATACAGCCAAAATTATACCATCATACTTGTTTACAACACATAACTATAAAAAATAAGGTAAGTCACGTACTTTCCTCGTCGATTATTTCGTCTGACCTTCCCGGAAAACGGTTTTGATATGCAAAAAATAAAATAGATCACACGAAATGTTTATGCAAGCAAACGGACGTTACCCGCTTAATGAAGTACATTTATTTCGAGTATTCTCTGTGCGTGCGTTACATTTTGAAAATATGTACCTCCATACATACCATGTAGCATAAGTAGGTTCCGTGTAGTGTTTTGCTTTATTTAGCTGAAGTGCTATGCTGGACTGAAGGATGGCCAATGAATTTAGGTCAACGTCTTCACGACTTTTGTTTACTGGGCCATTGTTGGATTCTTGTGACTGAGTGTTGGGGTGGATTGTTTGTTGTGCTGATAATGTTTTCATAGTTCTGTCTATGGAAAAGAGTTGAAAAATGTTAATACCAAGAAAGAATAGTGTTGCTCTACAACAAAATTTATGGTAATCAGCTTCTTGTATATCTAATAAATCGTACCTGTAATCATCCTACGCTTGCATCTGATTTCAGCTTATATACGTAAATTGAAACTGAAAAGAAGTAAAAAAAATATCCCAAAGCTTATTTTATTCTTATAAAAATCTAAAAAATTAGTGGTTGAATAGAATATATATGTAGAATAATATATTCTTAATATATCATCGTGTGGGAGTGGATAATGTTGAAATACTCGTAGAGTAAAGTGTGAAAAGAATATCTAAAATGCTCTTTTTATTAATATTATTATGAATGAAAGCAAAGATGTACAGTGCTGGAAGAAAGAACTATTAACTAACTATTATGTTAAAATTTTTAGAAGTGAAAGAAGTTAGGAGATTTTTTGGATTGGGGAATAAGGTATGGTACATACACTACATACGCTCCCAATCAATAGGATAGTTCCACTTGAAAAATGGACTTTCGTTATCGCAAAGTGATAACGATATTTTCTTCAAACATGGTGACAATTTTTCCAGTAACCTGCTGGTTCTTTTAATAGCACAATATCTCAGATCCGGAGTCCCGTTAGGATTTTCTTACGAAATTTCTTGAAAAAGTGCAAATGTTAAAGTCTTTAGAATAGTTCCAGAGGAAATAAAACATCAAATAACGGCTCAAAAGGCTAATTTTACCTTGAAGAATATAGCTAATAATGAGTAAAACTACCTTTAAGTAATTTGAGCTCAAAAAGTCTATCTGAGGTAGAACTGTATCGGTTCTAACGGTAATTTAGGTTAATGTCATCGCAAGCTCCTCTAGTCGCTTGCAGAAGCGCTTCAGTGTTCTTGAACTTGAACTATCGTCTAACGGCGGAGATCTTCCTTGTCATCCATCTCCAAACATTTTTGATGATATTTAGTTCTAGGGAGTATGGTGGTGATTTCATAACGTCGACGAATTATTGGTCTTGAAACCAATTTTTTTATCAGCCTTGATTTGAGAATCAAGGATTGTTAAGATCTTATAGGAGTTGCATGGAAAATGTCGGTAATCTTAGGCATTATATTAGGAAGAATATTTTCATAAGCCTGGACGCTCTGAATACTGAACATTTCCATTAGATAAATAGTTCCTTTAAAAGATATTAAACCTCAAAGAAGAAATTGTATGGGTTGGACAAATGATTGGAACCGCGTTATTTTCGCTGATGATAAAAAAGTCAATATATATATAATAATAATCGGTCAAGATGGATTTAGGTATTATTTCTACGATTTGAGCAAGAAGGAATTCATTTTGTCGGAACTTTTAACTTTTGAGTGATGCACGAGTAAAAAGTTACGTGGTGTGGAATCCAATATCTTGGTGTGGAACTACTGAGCTTGTTGAAGTCAGCAAGGTGGTGAACCGACACAAATCTGCGCCTCCTGATTTTGGGACGACCCCTTTGTCGGCCTCGTTGGAAGAAAAAGTTCCATCACATAGTAGACTAGCAATGCACTTATCATCCATCTGCAATTCACCCGTAGGTATTTGACACGTGCGCCGACGGAGATCTTTATTCGATATTCTTTTGGGCCAAAAAGTTCTTAAGATTCGACGAAAACAAGTATTGGCGTTTATACAGGGTGTCCCGCAACTGGTTAGCCATAGACCAATGGTAGACTCTACAGGATGTTTTAGGAAAAATGTCGCCAAAATTATTTCTCTAGCTTTTACCGTTAAGGAGTAATTGCCTTTTTTGTGATTCTTGTCAAAAAGCACGACTTTTTTGTAAAAACTCCTATTTTCTAGCTTCCACTTTAGCCAAATCAATATTTTTCATATTCCTCTGAAAGTACACAAAATTTCCAATAAAAGGACATATCGAACGTTTCGAACGGTTTCGTATCTTCCGAGATACGACGTTTTGAATTTTGCAAAAATGTCAATTTCAATTTTTAATGTCAAAATTAAACCCGAATTTCGTAACGGTACATTGTAGTGGCAAATCTGCAAAGTTGACCAAAGTTGGCGTAGTATCTTAGTTTTCGAACGGCATATAAGAATAAAGCACAATGTCATCCAGTTTCTGAATAATACGTATAAATTAAAAAACCATAGTCTGCAAATGTACCAAACCGACTTCAATCTTGAAAAGGAAGTAACATTTTTACATCAAGCATAGACTTGGTTGTTATGCATTATGGAAAATTACTTTTCGCTACTGTTGTAGATGCTACTTTACTAATTATAACGGTAAGTATAAAAAAAATTGTTTTAGGTGTTGAATTATTTGTACGAAGGTTCGCTGTGTACATATTAATATTGTGAGAGTATTTTTCATTTTCATCGTCTAAAGGATAAACATTTTAATTTGTCAGGTATTAATTAGTGTCCTTTTATGTCCTTTTTCAGAGTTTGCCGATCCAATTTTTCCTTAGCAAAAATTAAAAAGGAAGTGGCAACTTGAATTATTCGCGTAGTTATGGGCTTTGGAAAGATACAGATGATAAGTTACGGGAAACACGAAAATTTTCCATTCAAACGCGATTTATTCCGTTGAGGGTCCTTGAAATAGGAATCAAACCCCGGCGTCCCCTTTGATATGATATCCCGAATGCCGACCTCCAGTCAAGGATTAAATAGTGTCCTTTCTTGTCCTTTTTGGGACCTTTCCGATCAAATTTATTTTAGCAAAATGTGTTTAAGACTCATGGGACCCCACTGATTCAAGACCAAGAAAAAAATAGCCTTACTGTATTTTTTTCTATTGGAAATGCTTATGTGACTGAACTATTTCCACGTAAAAGCAAGATTTCTTCCTCTTACGGACTGTGTTTTTTCCCCTTTTACACATATTATTCACAAACTGGATGGTTCTGTGCTTTATTCTTATATGCCGTTCGAAAGCTTAGGATTTGGGCCAACTTTTGTGAACTTTGCAGATTTGCGACTTCAATGTATCCTTACGGAATTCGGGTTTAATTTTGACATTAAAAGTTGAAATTGACATTTCTGCAAAATTCAAAACGTCGTATCTCGGAAGATACGAAACCGATCGAAACGTTCGATATGTCCTTTTATTGGAAATTTTGTGTACTTTCAGAAGAATATGAAAAATATTGATTTGGCTAAAGTAGAAGCTAGAAAATAGGAGTTTTTACAAAAAAGTCGTGCTTTTTGACAAGAATCACAAAAAAGGCAATTACTCCTTAACGGTAAAAGCTAGAGAAATAATTTTGGCGACATTTTTCCTAAAACATCCTGTAGAGTCTACCATTGGTCTATAGCTAACCAGTTGCGGGACACCCTGTATATACAAGTTTGCCAATCTTCAGCCCGACAGCCTTCGCCTCTCTCGTGATGCTTACCTATTTCGCTGAAATCCATAATCTTTGGCGAAAATAAGCAAATATCTTCAGCATAGTCCTAATTTTGTAGGTGAGATTTCAGAGTCCATTGAATGCTACGGTTACGTTTTTCAGGCAAAGCTACACAATCACTTAAAGAAACAGAATCGGTGATAGGATGCTTGGTAAAGTTTGGCTGGAATGCCATCGAGGCCAGCAGCCTTGCCACTTTTTAGTACAATAATTGCGTCCTCAACTTTCTGTTTTGTTAGGTGGCTTTTCGGCTAGCACGCGAATAATGAATAAGAAAAATTACCAAAAAAAGCCGAAAGAGAAAAAAATTAATTTGAGCATCGGTTTAAATTAAAGGGGGTGAAATAAAATAAAGAATAACGGTAAAAACGTGTTTATTATGAAAAAAATATGAAAAACTACTGCAGGAAGATAGTAATAAAAGCGAGCACAAAGGCCACAAAGAGGGCAAAGCTTTCTAAAAATTGTGCTGTGTGTTTCAGTGGAAAACAAAATTTCGCATTAATTTTCGATTTCTTCCATCAAGCTTTACAAGATTTAATTTTGAAATTCCAAACAAAGTCTATAAGTCGTTGTTGAACTGTGGTGAATTCCGCTTTAGAGTATGATAGCTGAACGTTGGTTTATATCCCACTAAATGAATTTTGGTGTTATCTCCACCTTTACACCCCTTGATGACACTGTATATGGTATATGAATTATTATTTCGTACAGCTTCCTCTGCCGTAGCGAGTAGCGAGAAGTTTAAATGCACTCTTTTTTTCACGCCACCGTGCACAACATCGGACTTTCCGAGCTTTCAAACGGCACAGCAGCTCAATTCTGTGACGATTCTAGACTAGACTAGACTAAACTTAATCTCATTCCGTACGACAATCCGCTGCATTGGTGCGTGCGACATCTAAGATTTCTCTCTATCAGCGCTCTCTAGGTATGCTCTCTTTATAACATCCCAGTGTACATTTAAGTCATCAACGGGGCGATTAATAAGCACAGCTGTTTTCTGCGCGAGGCGATAGTTAAATAATTGCGGTTCAGCCGAATAATATAATTTGGCGGTGTCTTACTTACGGGGCCGGAATGGAACGTCCCGTCTCGATTGCGCAGAAGTAATCCGCAAATTAACATTTGCAACCATCAGGCTAGGAGCCGCTCTGGTTTAAAAGGAGCCCAACTCCTGATACGCCAACACTGCCAGAAGCTTTTTCGGGATACAATAACACCGTGCTACTCTCTTCGCTGAGTTAATAGTGTCTAAACTCGCTCTCCACTTAAAGAAATCGTGGGTTTAATTCACAGGGTCTTAACTCGGATAATGCGGCAAAGTAGTGGGATAAAAGGGTCCGTAGTTTTGCCATAATTGAAAAAGATATAGGAATCGGCCGGTCCTTTCGACCTATATCTGTTCCCTTACGGGAATGGTTTTTATTTAGTATTTATAAATTGATATAATAGTGTCAAGAAAATTGTGCCATTGTTTTTTTGTTGATATCCATTCCGGACTAACGCATAGAATTAGTTACCATGATTTCTCTAAGATGCAGAGGTAACGAGCCTCAATGGTTTTTGAAGAGAGGCCTGCATTTATGAATTCGGCCGCGGGCCCCTTAGGCCGGGTAAATTTAATTTAATTATAGTGGGCTTAGTTTGGCCAGGACCCGCGCCATCCGGGTCCACTCGTGAAGAAGATGGCACGCTTGTTCGCCGGATTTATTGTTCACGGTTTAACCCTCTTTCAACCCAATTGTTCGTGATGTGTACCCAGGCATACAATATCCCTTTCAATTGTAGAAGGAGAGGTGCAACGAAGGGCATAAACCCCACCCGTATCTCCCGAAACTGAGCTACAGAAAGCGCATGCCGCAGCTCGCTCGTTGACGAGTCCTATCTACATTGCCTTACCTTTACGGTTACAATGGCATTTGCTCCGTCTCCTGGGCATTCTCGTATGACCAAGTCCTTTTCTTACAACTTCGGGGCGTATTCGACTATTTTTGTGCGCTACCGTACCGTTATGTTTTACATGGGTATTGTAATTAGCTCTCTCTCTCTAAAAATGTAGAGGTGGCGCATAAGTGCCCGCAGGTCCCATGAGGCATTTAATTTTGTCCAAAAACACATCAGACAAATAGTGGGACACCCAAAGTTTAACCTGAAAATCCCTCCTTGTTTCACACATTTGTTGGTGTGTATAGGATTCGTTTGGTCCTCAAGGCTTAAGAAAGGTGAATCTCAGCATAAAACCATGATCGATGATTAGTAAGGTGATGTGGCCTTAGCGCAATTGCGATGATAGCGATTCTACTGTGGCGCGATAAAGAGATATTGTACATGATGTTGTACATACGCATGTCACAAGAATAGTGACACAGCTCAAAAACATAATTTTTTGCAGTAGTGCAAAATGAAATTTTTAAAGTTTTAATAATTATTTTTTAAAGTGTAAGAAATGAATCTCTCTAGTTCCTGTCAACCCCTTGTGGGGCATAGGGCATTAACCACGCCTACTCTCCACCTCGTTCTGTTTTGCGCCAACGGCGCTATCTGCGACCATGTAAGATTTAGCGTTTTCGCTTCGCTAGTTACCGATCTTCTCCATGTGTTCCTTGGCCGCCCAACACGGCGTCTTGCTCCGGAGTCCTTTGGATTCCAGTTTAGAGCCTTTTTAGCGACGTTTTTGGGCCCTCTTCGGAAGGTGTGACCTATCCATTGCCACTTAAGTCTTTTGATCGAAGTGCCTATCCTTTCCTGGCCAGTTATAGTAAGGAGATCCTCGTTCGAAATGATCTCCGGTCAACGAATATTTAGGATGCGCCGTAGATACTGATTAACAAAAGTTTGCAACTTATCAGTGATCTCTTTAGTCACCTTCCAGGTTGAACAGCCATATAGCAGAATGGATTTCACATTAGAATTGAAGACACGTATTTTGGTGCGTCTGGAAATATTATTGTTTAGCCAGAAAGGAGTCAAATTTAAGAAAGCCGCCCGAGCCTTGTTTACCCGTGATTTTACATTAGCATCCGCTCCGTCATCTGCTGTAACTACACTTCCGAGATAGCAAAATTCATCAACTTTTTCGACTGCCTGTCCTGAAATACAAATTTTGCTTCGCCCACCTGGATATGTGCCCAAGAATTTAGTCTTGGCAGCATTGATTTTCAGCCCCGCATTACGACTCGCGCAATTTAGAGCTTCTGTCATTTGAGCGACATCATCCGTGTTTGTTGATAGAAGGCAAATGTCGTCAGCGTAGTCAAGATGTTGAAGCAATTTCCATCTGATACCTTTGTTACGATGTAATTGGAGTGCGGAGCCGAGTACATCACTAGTGGCAACAAGGAAAAGAATAGGTGACAAAATGCAGCCTTGCCTCACTCCACTGTGCACCTCAAAAGGATCTGAAAGCTTGCCCTTATGCAGGACGTGACATTGGGCTCCATTGTAGGATTCCTTGATGATGGAGATTATCTTATCTGGGATATTTCGTCTCCGTAAGGCATTCCAGATGTAGAGATGATCAACGCTATCGAAGGCTTTCTCAAAATCGATGAACACGAGATGTAATGGGGATCTCCATTCCGCGGATTGCTCAATGATAATACGGAGGGTGTTAATGTGGTCGCTACAGGAAAACCCTTCGCGAAAGCCAGCTAGTTCATCATTCAATGTGTCATCGATTTTGTCCTTGATTCGCCCTAAAACAATCTTAGCCATCAGCTTGGAAACAGCAGGAAGTAGGCAGATCCCACGCCAATTATTGCAACTATTCAGTTCACCTGTTAAAGTTATAAAGTCAGGGGAATATCTTTATAATATGTTTTATTATCAACAGTATCTATATTCAACTAACAGGATAATATTTTTATATAATTTATTTTACATATGACTTCAATGAATACTATATAGTTTAAATATTAAACTCTAACACTTCCCCTCAATGTCTAGTTATTTCTTCTAATCCACATTTTTCATTTGAAGTAAATATAGACATTGATTATGTTTCGGTGAAGGAAGTCCTTTGGTTAAAATATCCGCAGTCATATTTTCTGTACTGACATGACTAATTCGAATTATACCGTCTTCCAGTGCATTTCTTACAAAATGATGGCGTATGTCAATATGTTTTGTTCGAGAGTGATATATGGGATTTTGAGCGAGCTTTTGTGCTCCCATATTGTCGTTGAACACTTCCACGTCGGTCAAATCGTTAAGTCCCAGTTCTGTAACAAATTTCTTCAAATATATGCCTTCCTTTGTAGCTTCTGTGAGAGCCATATATTCAGCTTCTGTCGAAGATAACGCTACAGTTGGTTGCTTCTTTGATTCCCATGATATAGGGCCTCCACTTAACGTAAAAACATATCCGGTATAAGAACGTCTATCCACAGTGCAGCTTCCCCAGTCCGCGTCAACAAAACCACATATTGATTTGGTGTTTGGTTTGAACGATAATCCAAGGTTCATTGTACCTTTCAGATAACGAAGTACGCGCTTAGCTGCAATCCAGTGGGATATTCCATAACAATTGTTATATTGTCCTAGCATGCTTACAGCATGGGTAACATCCGGTCTTGTCGAAACTGCCAAATATGATAATGCTCCTACAAGTTGTCGATACGGTAAATTGTTCTCTTCTGAGGTTGAATCTATTTGTTTTTCTAATTTTGAACCATTTGTGATAGGAGTACTAACTGGGTTTGAATCTGTCATTCCGTACCGATCAAGCAGATCTCGTATATATCCTTTTTGATGCATTGTTATTTCATTCTTGCTTTGATTAAATTCGACTCCCAGACAATGATGGATTCTTCCAAGGTCCTTTACTTCGAATTCACTTGATAATTTGTCCTTAAGTTTTGCTATTTTTGTTTCGTTTTTAGATGCGATAATTATATCATCGACATATACAGTTACTAATGACAATTCATTTTCTTCGTGATTGAAATAAACGCAGGGGTCGGAATTCATTTGTTGGAGATTCATTTTCGATAATACTTCGTTAAGTTTTATATTCCACTGTCTCCCCGCTTGACGAAGACCATATAGTGCCTTTTTTAATAGACATACCTTATTTCCGGATCTTACATTTTCAAGCATTATCTTCGCCTTCCGATAAATGTCACTAGATTTTCGTTCTTCTTTAATAATGGTTTCTAACCCTTCTTCGATCAAATCCGGGGTTTCCATGTAAATTTCTTCATCAACTGTTCCATTCAGATAAGCTGTCGTTATATCAATCTGATGGATGTTCATTCCGTATCGCGCTGCGAGAGCCATAACAAGCCGAATAGAACTCATTCGAGCTACTGGAGCGAAAGTTTCGTTAAAGTCTACACCAGGCCGTTGAGTGTAACCTTTCGCTACTATCCTTGCTTTTCTTCTTTTAATAGTTCCATCAGGATTATATTTATTTTGAAGTACGACTCTACTTCCGACGATTTGCTTTCCTTGAGGTCGATCAACCATTTCCCAAGTGTCATTTTTTATTATTGATCTCATTTCTGATCCAATTGCTTGATACCATTCCATGGCATCTTTTCCGGAAACAGCCTCTCTAATTGATGTTGCAGCAGTGTATCCAAATTCTGCGTTATTTGTCACATATTCGTGGTAATCTTTTCTCGGGCGCCCTTTTCTACCAGTCATAATTCTCTTGGGCCTCCCTCTACCTCTGCGTATTTCACCTGGTTGATTTTGGGATGACTGTGACTCTTCGCTTGAAGATAGCTGTGACTCTTCGCTTGAATATGGCTGTGACTCTTCGCTTGACGATGGCTGTGCCTCTTCCCCTGGCTGAATATTTTCTTCTTCCATATTTTCAGTTGTTGATTGATTATTATTTTCATTTGGAAATATTTCTTCATTGTTTGAACTCAGTTCTATTTCAATTTTTCTTCTTGTTTCATTTTCAATTTCATTTCTTGTGTCATTTTCATTTTCTATTCTTGTATCATTTTCGTGAACTGGTTTTTGACATTTTAGAAATTTGACATTTCTGGTTATTTCAATTTTCTTTTTGTCAGGAATCCATACCCGATATCCTTTCGATTCACTCGAGTATCCCAGAAATATGCATTTTCGTGACCTTGAATCGAATTTTCCTCTTGTTCGGTCGTTATTATACGCATATCCAATTGATCCAAATGTTTGAAAGTAACTGACATTAGGAATTTGGCCAGTCCATTTTTCATAAGGTGTTCTTCCATCCAGCTTGCTTGAAGGACATCGATTGCGTATATAATTTGCTGTTGACATTGCTTCAGCCCAAAAAGACTTTGGTAGCTGTGAATCTGCTAGTAGACATCTCGTTACTTCAGTAAGAGTACGATTCTTTCTTTCAGCTACTCCGTTTTGCTCTGGATTATGAGGAACTGTTAATCTTCTTTCGATTCCACTTTCACGTAAATACTTATCGAATTTATCATTGACATATTCTTTGCCGTTATCTGTTTGTAAATATTTAATTTTTCTCCCAGTTTGATTCTCGGCACTTGCTTTAAAGGCTTTGAAAGTTTCAAAAACTTCATCTTTTGTTCTAATGAATTTGACTTCGCACCATCTTGAATAATCATCAATGAATGTTACTGCATATCTTGCTTTCCCGTTTGATTCAATACGCATAGGACCACATACATCACTATGAATTATTTCTAATAATTGTGATTCACGGTTAGATTTCTTCGGGAATGGATTTCTCGTCATTTTTTCTGATAAACAGACTTCACAGTCCAATTTTTCGTTTACTTTTTCGAAACTTAATCCACGAACTGCTTTATTACGAAGGGATTCTTCTAAACTTCTCATATTTAAGTGACCCATTCGTCGATGCCAAACTTCAGATGAATTTGAAAAATTTTCATTTACTGTTTTACATTCAAATTCTTCGTTTTCTTGAATATAATACAATTCTCCAATTCTTTTGGCTTGTAAGATTGACTTTCCATTTTTATCTATGATATTAGCAGTATTTCTTGTAAATGTTACGACATATCCTTTATCAGTTATTTTTCCGACTGATAGTAAATTCGTGCGTAAATCAGGAACATATAGAACATTTTTGAGACTCACATTCTTTTGCTGATCTTCTAATGAAACTTTTATTTTTACAGTTCCTTTGGCACTAATCGCCGTAGATGTATTACTTGCAAGATTCAATTTTGCATTTGAAACATCTGTTAAGTTTTCAAATTTGTCTTTATCTTTACAAAGATGTGTGGAACATCCACTGTCCAAACACCATGCTTCATTAACATTTTCAGCTTTCAATGCAGAAATATATAATGATACGTCGTCAGCATTTTTTGCAAAATGTTTCTTCAAGTTTGATTTATTTTTCTTCATCTTATACCAGCACTCAGTCGCTTTGTGACCAATTTTGTTGCATATAGTACATTTCGATGCAAATTTATCTTGATCGTAATAGTTCATTTCACTCTTATTTTCCTTTCGAAATTTCTGATTTTTGTGTTTCTTGACATATAAGGCGTTGGATATTGAATTATGTTTCCTCGCTTCGGCTTCTTCCATAATTTTTATTTTCAATACATCAGGTGAAGGCAATTCGTCACGTGATTCTATGGCACATCGAAAATTTTCATAACTTGATGGTAAACTGTACAATAACATAATTGTTAATAAATCTGGATTTATATCAACATCCATTTCATCAAGTTTGTCGACTGCATCAAAGAATTTCTTGATGTGACTACACATTTCATCATTTTCCTCCATTTTTTGAAGAGTAAGTTGCTTAAGTAACGTCGCTTTACGAGCTGGTCCTTTGGATTGATATATGGTTTCAAGTTTCAACCAAACATCTCTTGAACTTTCACATCCTTTAATTTGTTTTAATTCGGAAGGGTTGATTGATAATACGATATCGGACTTTGCCTTTTGATCTTTTTCAATCCATGATTTTTCGGCAGTAATCGAGATTTCGTTTCCGCTTTCAGCTGCAGGCTTCCTTATTGATCCGTTAACGTATCCCCAAGCATCGTTTTTGATTAATAAGGCTTCCATCTGCATCTTCCAGGTATCGTAATTGTCCTTACAAAGGACCTCCATATGAACGCTCATGATTCTTCGTGCTTATTTCATGCACAATTTTCAATATTTAATTTATCACTATTATTATTTATTTAGTGATTTATTAATTATATTTTATTATTATATTTATTACGAGTTGCTCCTGGGCCCATAACCTGTTAAAGTTATAAAGTCAGGGGAATATCTTTATACACGGAAAAAACACATTGGACTTGTGACCACTTTTTCTATTACACATATCCCATAAATATAGGCGAAATCAGGATTGCAATAAAATATAGAAGAATTTACTATACAGATAGGAGCCTAAATGAATAGCAAATATCATTATACATATATGCACCACTGCTATACTTTGTAGCTTATAGTACAATTTCTTATGAGTTTTCTTCCACATTGATTTTGTAAAATTTCCTAATTAATATGCATTGAAATGCTATCCTAGTTTGCGCACAGCGCCAAAAAAAGTCGTATCATTTCATAAATATATTGCATTTATTCCTATTTTAAAATGTAAACCTATCAAATTATAAAGTCTGTATTCCCATATTTTAAGGTGGTTGTATCGATATTTATAGTAGATTCCTTCCTGTGTTGAAACACTTGTAATTGCGTGGCTCGCCTTGTCGCTTGTTCACCGAAAACTGAAATAAAAATGTGGGCATTAGTTTGTCACTTTGTTGAATGCACTCAAAATAGTAAACGCGGGGAACATTTGAGGAAGCCGTGTCCCGTTTTAGTATTTTCCACTGTGGAGCTGGACATGATTTATATTGCAAAACTACATTGAAGTAATCATTTTATTATCGTCCCGAATTTCGTTAGTAGACCTAGCCTGGACCTAGTCACACAAACCATTTACTAATCACACTTCCGCCATTTCGCGCGATACTGCAATGCGGTTTTGCAAAATGTAAATTGTGTACACTAACACGATCGAGTCACTAAACGAGCGGCACGGTTTGTTCGAAGGCTCGCGCACTATTTTTATGATAATTTTTAACAAAACTTACCCTTTTTTCACCTTTTAAAAACAAAAACACCGAAAAACTTGCACTTGCATTAGCATACCGCGGTGTTATGCCTTGCTTTGTCGCGATTGCGGGCGCGTTGTGAAAATAGCATTGTCTTTTTGTTTCTAGTGCACATTTTATAGCATTCGGTACTATATTTTTTAGACGGCAATGTAATATTGTCACATATGAAAAACAATATTGGAATAAATACGATAAATTTAAGATATCCGACAATAAAGTGATCGAATATAAGTTTATGGAATATATAGACTTAAGAGTTATATTTTATAGGTATTGCTTTCACAAATATAGGATATTTTTCCAATAAATGTTAGCATTTGGCCTATATGGTGAATGCTATATTTTTTGCGTCGAGGACTACATGTATTTTTTTCCGTGTAATATGTTTTATTATCAACAGTATCTATATTCAACTAACAGGATAATATTTTTATATAATTTATTTTACATATGACTTCAATGAATACTATATAGTTTAAATATTAAACTCTAACATCACCTTTCTTCGGAATCTTAATAATTACGCCCTTTTTCCACTCACTGGGAAGAGTTTCGGTTTCCCAACACTCTTGGATTAAGGGAAGGAGAATATCCGCTGAAGCGATAATATCCGCTTTCAAGAATTCAGACGGAATTCCATCAATCCCAGGGGCTTTACCGGCGTCCATTGATTTAATAGCGTCTATTAGTTCCTTTTTGGATGGTGGACCAGAACTAATGCCGTCTATTCGAGGGACGTCTTCTGCTGGCAATGAAGATGCACTTGCAGGCGCGAAGGTGCTATTAAGGACCTCTAAAAAGTGTTCTCTCCATCTTTGCAGCTGTTGTTCTTCGGTAACGAGCAGAACACCTTCCTTATCTTTCACAGGATATTCCGTTAGTAAAGATCTGCCAGTTAATGGCTTGATAAGCTTGAAGAGAGTTCCACTGTCACCGCGGGTAGCCGCATCCTCTGCCTCTTTCGCAAGCGCGTTGATATTATTGCGCGTATCACGCCTAACAGAACAATGAATAACGGCGCGAAATTCGTATAGAAAGATCTTATGAACAATCTTAGTTACAAATTACTTGACAGAAAATACAAAATAGTTTTCGGTGATAACAATTGACATTTGAGTCAACACTTTTCTTCGTAGGTGTAATATTCACCCATTCACCTTAGACAGAAATATCGACAATAATAAATAGATACTTCAAACATGAAAAATGTTGCGTTGTGTCACTATTCTTTCTGACAGGCGATGCAGAAAGCTGTAAATTTGAAACACTATGTTAAGCAAATCGGAATGCCTACGTTATCCCGAAATTACAAAGTCCCGTTCACTAAAAACTCCGCTGTTTTAAAATCCGGCAAGTGGATAATGAAATAAGCCCATCAAAGTAGCGTCAAAAATTACTTTTATTGTTAAAAAAAAAACCAATAGTTTCTCTAGGCACAAATTTGCTGAAATAATTGTTTAGTTCTTCGATCGAGCCGATAATTGCGCCCCTACAGGACAAGACTGTCGTACAGGGCATACTTAAATCTGGACTACCGAAAAACCAGGCCACTATTTTTAAATGAAGTCACCTGGCCCGTGGGTCTCTGAGACTTAAGTATCACCATGTGAGGAGACCCATTTTTTGAAAGGTTTTTGTGGTGGCGTTTTTATCCCGTCATAGAAGGTAGTTTTAACTACTTTTAATTTATCTCAATATTATGATTTTCGTTTCCCCGATAGTTAAAATTTTGCCTAAATATTTTTTTCTAATTTATTAATTTATATTTTTTTCTATTTATTTTTTCAGGTAAACATTCTGCAATAAAGGATATTACAAAGCGAAGTACTGATTCCAATTCTCCGACCAACAATTATTCATCCGTAGAAATACAAGGTATCATTAATACTTCCTCGTTGTCCATTCTTACCAAAGACAGTCATACAAAATTTTTATTTTACCACCATACAAAAACATCGCGAGTTCATAGTTCGACTCTCCGTTTATAAAAACATTATCTACAACCACAACTATCCTAAACTTCACTTAAAACTACATTCAACTTTAAAAGTCCCATCCATATATGGCTCTAAATAAAATACTTCTTACAAAAAAATCCAATGTACAAGAAAAACCACCAACAGCTTAAAATCTTCCGATTACACAACAATAGTACAAATGCGGTGAAAATTGTTTTGTATATGGTACTAGTACTACCGTACGAGTATTATAGGATTTTCAATTTTAACCATTAGAATTCTCAAAGTACAATCAAAAATACCGATCATCTTCTTATATGTGTACTCGTATTAGCTTATAAGTTTCCTATTGTCTTCCTCTTAGTTCTTGTATCCACTTCTTCGTTTTCTTTTTTTTTATTTCTTTTTCCTTATAATCTAAAATTGAAAATCAATTTAATTACACCTTTTTACTATACTTGGAATGGTATTTTATGTGTTAATTAAAAACTTACACCCAGTTTAATTGCATTTCATGACGCAAGAGTAGAGTAGACTGTTGTAGACTATAGATAGAGTGTATAAGTGCATAGACCATGACAACGACAAGATTTTACCTTTACTAAACACGGCCAGCAGCCGGATCAAATAGGAATATCGCGCAGAGGGCAGAATCAAGTAATTTGTGTATAGTAATAGAAAAGGGCCAGCAATGGGAAAGAATTGAACAGAACAGAAAAGAAAGAAAAGCATAATAGGGTTCAATTTAAAGAGGGAATCCAAGTTTAGGTACTGCATTTGTAATTAATACTTATTGGTTAATTCTAAGGTAGGACTATAGTTTTTATCAAAAAGGATAATTGAAAGATTCTCCCTTATTTAGAGGAGCACGCATATATTTTATATTGACAAATTCTTAGAGCCTTATTTGTACGACTAGAAATATTCCATTATTCTTGTCAATGAGAGGATTAAATTGAAATTTCCAGCTGAAAAATAATTTGAAAAAATATTTAAGCTACACCAAAAAGCAAATCCGCATTTTCTTAATTTAGTTCGGACTAAGCTAACTCTTTTTACAAGATGAAACTTTCAAAATACATAACCTAATGGATAAAACAGACCCTCATCTTTGTTAAAATTTTAACTCTCTACAACTTTTTATTCGATCATTGAACTCTGGTTAAAGATATACTAATCCAAATTTCTCGCGCAATTTTTCCGAAAACAAAACCTCCATTATACGCCTATAACTTAATCAAATTGAATTTCTTTTAATTATGTTTATGACTTTTTAAAAGACATTCCATTCATTAAAAATATTTCATCCAAACTAAATCCACGTTTAAAAATATTTTAAGTTCCGGCAATAACATTATGAAAGTCCCCGTACTATTGCACATTCTTCAGTACCCGATTCTCCCATCCTTCACAATGCCGTCACAGCCGCTGTGCCGCTATCCAGAAAAACAAAAGATGACAAAAGGAAAGTTCTAAACGACCGGAGGGGCGCAAAGTAAAAGAAAATTTCCATTCCAAGTGTGGGAGAATATTATATTGTCTACCGACCGGTGTGGAGTCTATTAAAGTGAAGACAGCATCGCGAGTCTGTTAAAGGTGTACACAAGTACAATAAGAACATTTTATTGCTATGGGAAAGATACCGTAGCATATCAGATAAATAGACGACAAGTATCTTATTACATGTCCAGTAGCTAAACACTCTTTTCTTCGTCTTGAACCGAATAGCTATCATTTTCTTTTCTAATACGAAGTCGCGTAGAGCAATTTTCCGCAGTCGTTGTTGCTGCACAAGAAGTGGTCTTTCATAGGTGCGGAGGGAGTGTTGCAGATGATGATGAGAACTTGCATGTTGAATTGCTCTGTCTCTATATCGGCAGTCTGACGAACAATAGATAATTAAGGTGTGTGTGCTAGCTGCGCCCCGGAATAGAATATATGTCTATAAGAAGATATGAAACTATCTTTTAATAATCCGTCTTTGGCTCCCATTATATCTAGATATAATTTCTTATATGAAATATTAAACCGACTTGATATACTTGAACTGTACTTATTAGTCGTGTAGCAGCCTCTGTTATTCGTTCATTCATGTTGATGATGATATGGATAGTTGAGCGACAATAGAAATTTACGCCTTTTCACATTTCCTCCATCGTCATCAAACGTCTATGAAGACAACAGCCCCTCAGACACAGTGGCCATCATTATAATCATATGACGGTAGGAATATCTCTATACATTTATGCCGAAGAAAGAATCTATTACTTTTAAAGAGCTCTTTGCCTTTTTTCCGTGTTCTTTTTGCTCATTTTCAATCTCCGCGTGCCATGTCCATACGATACGACAACATTGCCGCACCATACCAAACGATTTATTAAACGATTTTATGGGGCATAGAATTTGAAAAGATATTTTGTGAAAAAGTTTGTAATTAGATAATTATTCGTGTTGTCTATTGAAATCTTTAAATGAGCAAGCGGAATTTGATTGAATTAAAGATAGCGCGGTACGTTTAATGGTATTTTCCGGCCATAATAGAGAGGAGAATGGGAAAATTTCATGAATTTAAAGATTTCATTAGCAGTATAGGAAGATATCTCGACGATGTGTGTTATTAATTTAAATTGAAATTTTTCTTCGAATAGCCAAAAAATGTTGTTCATCTTGATGGAAACATACATAATAATAATTTAGGACAAAGAAGATAATAGGTCCACGATAATGAAATACAAAACGATTGGAAAGACTAAATGGATGCTTTTGTGAAATTTTAATTATGAATATTATTTGGCTTGGGATCATCTGTGTTCTCTATTCAATTAAAGTGGAAAAAATGGGTCATTAGCTGTAATTTTTAATATCATATTGGACTCCACAAATTTGACCGGCTAACAGTACCAGTCCACAGGGTCAGCTTTTCAATTTTTCGAATTTCTTTCATAAACGTAAAGTAAAACTTTTTTTAAAAAAAAAAAAAACAATTTTTTTCAATTTTTTGAAACGTTTTCACAGGCATGGTAAATTTTAAATTTTTCCAAAAATTTTCCAAAACTCGTTTTTCATTTTTTTTAATTTTAAACAAAAACACGAAATTTTTATTTTTTTCGTATTTCCTAAAAAAAGAACAGGATTAATTTGATTATACCCTTCGCTCATAGAGTGAAAGGGTATATTAACTTTGTCATGAAGTTTGTAACGCATTGAAGGAAGCATCTCCGACCATATAAAAAGTATACATATATGATCAGCATGACTTGGGGAGTCGATTGGGTGATGTCCGTCTGTCTGTCTGTCTGTCTGTCTGTCTGTCTGTTGCGACGCGTTTTACTCGGCGAGTATTGAAGCTAGCAAGCTGAAATTTTGCACACGTGCTTATTATTGTTGCAGGCTGTTTCTATGTTTGAATCGCCGAAATTGGATCACTGCGTCATGGGGTTGCCATACAAATGTATCCCCCAATTTAAGTTCTTCTATGAAAAACTTTTTTATATGTGTACCAATTTCAACCAAATTTCACACAAATGTGTTTATATTGATGACACAAAACATATGTAAGAATGGATCAAATCGGAAAATGGGGTCATGGGGCTGCCATACAAACCCAACTCCCCAAATTAGGTTCTTCTAAGAAAAACTTTTTTATTTGTGCACCAATTTCAACGAAATTTCACACAAATGTATTTCTATTGATGACACAAAACATATGTAAAAATGGATCAAATGGAACCATGGGGTCATGGGGCTGCCATACAAAACGAACCCCCCGTTTTGGTTTTTCTATGAAACATTTTTTACACAAATTTCACAATTACAAATTAATGTGTCTTTATCAAAGCAACAAAAAAGGTCAAAACAAATGGAATCATACTATGGGAAATAGCGCATCCGCATTATTTTGGACCGATTCGTAATAACAGAAGAGACCCAATCCATGATACGATCAAATAGAAATCGGTGGAGTCTTGCCTACTCATTCCATTCGCTGCACCACTTCCCTCGATTACTTTGTATCTCGGCTGTCAATAAGTATCCATTGCAATTGATATCCTGGGAATGAAACCAATACATTCAGCAAAAACTTACCAAATTATAAACATTATTTGGTTGAAAGAGACTGCCTATTTTTCATTCTGAGCTGGTAGGAATTTATTGCCTAAACATAACTCCCCGGTCATCTGATCTTAAGCCGGCCCACGCGGATCGGGGTTCGCCGAACCGCGCGGTGTAAAAGATCAAAGTTGTGTACAACACTCGCATGGAAGGAACAGAGGGGAGTCAACGAAAAGGTAACGTCCGTTACCCTATTGCCTCTATCCCTCCCAGTCGTGTGTTGTTCACAATTTTGATCTTTTTACAGGACGGTTTGGCGAACCCTGATAAGTGTGGGGCCGACATTCGTCTACGAAGATAAATTAGAGCAGCAGTGTTTTCGATAAAGATTCGATCCGGTCAAAAGCAGGAGTCGTGCAATCTTGTGAGGCACAGCCATTCCAAGGCAATCAAGCTCTAATTTCAAATTTAAATATTTTTTTTTGCTTAAACGCCAATATTACGTGCATAGCAATTTCAGTGACCTTTGATAACTTAAGTTTGCAGCGATGCAGAGTAACACGAGACGTGTGACGAGATTTTTAGTTTCCACTGAATATGGTAAGACCACCATACCTAGGGACATACATCCACAGAAGTAATGTTTTTTTTCAATTGCGAGTAAACATTTAAGCCGCCACCTATCGCAGAATAGACTATAGGAACTCTTGAAAAGCAGACATTGGAAAACTAAATCAAACTCACGATCGTCATAAGGGTGAATATTTTAAGGAAAAGCTTGGCTACATATTTCAGTTGCAGCTAAGTCCCCATGAAAAAAAATGTAGAAAAACTAAACTGGCAATTAAATTTTAATTTATAGTACTGACTTTTCAGGAGGACATTTTTCTACACGCGCGTCCCGGCAAAATTTTCCTGAACCCGGCGTCCCGGCCGCACCTTCTAGGCCCGTCACTGCCGGGCGAGGCCCGAGCAGGTGGCAACCCTAGCCCACTTATTCCAACCAACCCCCACAGAAATATTTTTTCGTCGACGAAACGGAACTTTTGTGAAGAAGGAAAAGAATGTGGGGGGAGGGGGGTTAAATACAAGTCCTAGGTACGCCCGAAAAAAACTTTTAGGCCAAGAAGAGCGAAGGGTATCCAAATTTCGGCCGCGCCCGAAATTAGCCTCGGTCTCGTTTTTTTTTTCATTTTTGCTAAATCAGAATTATTTTCAATTTTTTTTTGGAAATTTTTAAATTATGAAAATTTTGAACGTAAAAAAATGTATGTAACCGCCGAGATAATCTCGAAATTCTTTCAACTTTTTATTTAATGACGGTTACAAATTTATAGCAGAACATCAAGCTCCATTTTTATTCAATTTTAGTTGAAAATTAAATATGGGCTTAGAATACCACAGATAAGACAAAAATATTTAAATTTTGCTATTGCGAATAATAACAGGCACAAAATAATATATACATACACCCCAAAAATCTCTTCTCCGATTTCGAGAAAAAAAATCGTGACAATAATACGAATCCTATCTATCTATCGCGGCATCCTACACATTTTTATTCAGCCAATTTCCAATTCATATTCATTCAGCTATACGCATGTATGGCTTCTTATTTCTGACAACAATGGTACACATACCCCTAACAAAATACGTTTCTAACATTAGCATAAAATGCAAATGCCGTCATCGTGCGTCGCGTCGCACTTAGTCACACGTTAAATCGTTATGCGTTTGTCACCATCTAATTATGATAATCAGCTATTTACGGAAAAGCCAGTTTAACACAACAACGTCACAATAACAGAATAATCATTTCATTACAATATGAAATTTCAAATTATTTGTTAGGCATAAAAGCAATTTTCCATAAAGGTGTGACTTGCTATGCTTGCCATGTTAGCGATTTATCGGTTTCGTCAGTTGATTTTCGGTTTTTATTGGTACATATAAGACTCCCTCAAAATTTGACACATATTCATACCCACGCTTTTT
The DNA here is from genome assembly GCA_949715475.1 of Microchrysa polita. Lineage (NCBI taxonomy): Eukaryota > Metazoa > Arthropoda > Insecta > Diptera > Stratiomyidae > Microchrysa > Microchrysa polita. The sequence continues at coordinate 12,141,231 of OX454420.1, forward strand.
GTCTATTGTGCTGCGGGACTTCAGTAAGGCCCGAATACCTATTTTTCTTATTCTTATTTCTATATGTACATACAAATTGATATTCTCTTCTGTTTGTATTGTACGCATAAATAATTTCGATTATGCATGGCTTCCTTTTAGAATATTATGTTTTCTTCATGGGGGACGGTATTTTCATAGTTCATATATGCACATTGAATGCAAATTGTGGTAGCATTTACATATTACCGAAAAATTTGGTGACGGTTAAATCAATTTGAATAGATAGACCGTTGACGGTTGAATGGAAGCGTGTATACATATTAGCCATTCGTATTTAGTTTATTTATGCGCGTCTATCGATAATTGGGGGGCGGCGGGTGAATAAGTAATAGGAGCGCTTGTAACGGAAAATTGTTATGACAAATTAACAGGTAAATAATAAATGGATTTGTTGATTATGGGTATTATAGGTATTTTGGCTGAACAATAATAGATTTTGCGTTAAATATTTGTATAATGGCGACGGAGACATGAGATCTGTCCGAGTTGCCGTGAAATTTCTAAAGCGCCGACCTTTTCAGAGATACTTTTAACCCTCGAAGTACAGAAATGTATAGGATAGCATCGTCTGTAGTGGCAATGTATGACGTATGTAGGTAAAGGGGGAGGGGAAGGTTTTAATAATCGCTTATATAATGATCCTATCTGGAAAGTGTTTCCGCCAAAGACCAACTATGAAATGGGAACAACAATTTAAAATGTTCAGCAAGCGCTATATGAAAAAAATCTGAATACTGAAATCTATAAACATCTACAAAATCACTTGTTACTTTTTGACAACCAGACAAAAGCAGCTTTTAATATTTGAAAAACTTGATTCTTTTCTACAAAAATTGGATTACTTCCGTTTAATAAAAAATGTGTTCAAAAATGTCGCTAATGCAAGAGATTTTTTCCTCTGAAAATGAGGATTTGTTGACCTAACAAATCGTAATCTTCGAACCATATCCACCGGTTCCCAAAGAAAATCAATTGCAAAACTATAAATAATAGGGGTTTCTAGTAACTAAAATTATCGCAACTCCAAATTATTGTCTTTACTTTAGATGACACAAGAATAAAGAAAAACTGAATTAATGAGAAATGCCATTGATTTTAGATTTATATAAAGCTTCGCGACCATAAATAACCTATCACTACCGTTAGGCTTTAACCCAGATATGCCTATTAGATTAGATTGTAGGGGGGCGCGAACCCGATGGGGGTTCGTAGCACTGAAGCTGAAGGGCCTATTGTGCTATAGATATATATGCCTATGGAGCCGTGTGAAATGTTCCAAAAGTATTTTAATGGTTTTATTGCTTATTTAGGGACACTTATTCCAAAACGTGCGAAAAAAATTGTTTTATTTAAAACTAGGTTTTCGGAGCCGTGCTATTCATATATAGGTTAATAGGCACATAGGTAGCTATGCGGATACACTGTTTTGGTATGATTTTGGACGAATTACTTAACGAAAATAGCCGTTTTCTGCATCTTGGCCATGTTTTACGGACGAAATTTGTTTAGTGAGTGGTTTACTTACTATGTTCGCTATCTATGAGACACATATGACTCATGGCGTTAGTAACTTTGTCTTCTATGAGTCATAAGGTGCCTCATAAAATATAAAAATAATCAGTTATTTCATGTTGAAATAATCGTAGATTATTTATTTAAAAGTATAACTATAATACAAAAAATTCAATCGACATCAAAAACAATTAAAAAGTAGAGTGAAGTAGTGAGTGAGTAGGCCATCAATAGCTACCCAAGCCTCAATTTCAGAATCTTGATATAAATTCGTTCGTTCCGAAAAAAAAATGTTGTAGGTGTCCAATATATAGGACAGTAGGCATATCTGGGTTAATTAAGAAAAAACGTCGAACCTAAAGGCATAATACATTAATGGAACTATACGAAAAAAAAATCCTGCCATGGGCCCGTTTCCTTTTCGTCTACTCACAATTTAGCTATCTACGCCACGGCTGCAATGGTTCGGTTTTTATTGATCAATCTTATGTTTCAGGTTCGAACCCTGGCTATAAATTTTCCTATTCAAAAACAGTGCTTATCAATCTTATTTATCAATCTTAATTAAGTGCACTGGGTAATATCGATGGCGGCGACGTATACGTACGTTCGCCATTTTGAGAAGTATCTTTAACTAACCAAGAAAGATTAATAGATTTTTTGAAAAAAAAAAAATGATTGTCTCAAATATATCAACATCAGAGCATTCGGCGTGGAGTTGCGTTTTCAACCGGCAGCCGTGACCCCAGATCGGCAGAGGTTTGGAAAGTGCCTCGCATCCAACAGTATGAATGCCGGTTCCTGCAAACTAGTACAAAACTGTTACCCTTTGTGCTTGCACATTGGGGGCCGTCAATTGCGCATCGTACAATTCGTGTCTTAAGAAGACCGTGTGTTAAAGGCGTACCGCCAGGTGATGCACGTTAAATCTTGGATATCATCCTAGGGTGATATCCTCCAGGGACTTGTCTCAAATACTTATTACGATAAGCGAAATGTCTATGAAATGTGAGGGATTCGTTACTATAAGTTTGACCAATATTTCTTTTATTTATTAGCGCACCTCTACCATTAAGTTGTTTATAAAAAATGAAATGTGGTTCATTTACCAATGATTTATTAGACGAATATAAGAAAACTTAGGTTGAAAAATTAAAAAAAAAACTTTTTGGAACGTTATTATGAATTATGAAAAGATGAAACGACATTAGTCAAAAATCATGTCTCGCAAATAAATTAGTGCAATTGTGAAAAGCAGTGCTGAATAAGGAAATTTTCATCAAGAATTATGTTTTTCCATAGGGGCAATAGGATATTAGCAATTTAATTTGATTGCATGTCAGTAGTAGTGGCTTAGACAATTTTTTAAAATAAATAACGTATATTAAAAATGTAACAAAAAGGAATATTTCGAAAAATACAGTTACAGTTAATTTCCGATCAACAGAACCAGCTGAGATTGATTTTAAATTTGGTCGGTCAATTTCATTCGAGCAACTCTGTGTACAACCTGTGACAACACCAACGTGTATGACGTGACGGTACGTACGATCAGTGTCGGATTATCCTTAAGGCACGTGCCTAGAGGCCCCGCACTAACAGAGGCCCCGCACTCACACTGACAGTGACCCCGTGAGATTTTATATATTTCTTTTTTTATATATATTTAGTAAATATGAGCCTTTTGTTCTTTAATAAACTCTCGCAACGGAAAAGGAAAGTAAAAAGGTATGATACCCTTCAAGTGATAGATCTAGTGGCATAATTTTATCCTTTCTGCATTGTCAACTTGAGAATAGTCAAAATTTTCGTTGTATAGCAAGTTTTAAACTGATTTTAACTAAAATTGAGTATGTACTTGAATGTGACATATACGTAATTTCTAGGACAACTTTATGATATAGATGTCCAATTCATATCAAATTCGGAAATGCGATCTCAGAAAAGGTACGACTGAAAAAATGTGAAATTTGATTTACATTCAGAAGCCAAAACTTTTCCTACAAAACCATGTTCCCACTTACGCCAGGCGAATGGTCGTGAAAAGTGGCTCAAGAGAGAATGCCCTGCACTGCCTGATATTATATAAGAAATTGATAGAGGCTTGGCAGAAGGCTTAAATGCAAATTTCCACCCCCTTAAAAAAATGTTAATGCTGATGTTTTGTCTTGCTTTAGTTTTTGGCTTCTACAACTCTTGTATACAAACTCTTTACTTCAAAAAATTAAATACATATCATAATGATCTTCAGGACAAATTTGAAAACGAAATAATTCATCTCCATGAGCATCTAAAATTGGAATTACAGGACAAAAATTCGAGTGAAATGTTCAACTGTTTAGAGGAAATATTATTAGGAAACTGCTTTCCTAATACCTAATGTAGTGATAGCCTTAAGGATATATTTAACGATGTCTTATTCTGTTAGTGAGGGAGAACGAAGTTTTTCAAAGTTGACAATAATTAAAAACGTTAAACATTCTGTAGTAAAGCAAGGTCGACTAAACATCATAAGTTTAATTAATATTTAAAGTGACATCGCCAAAACACTAAATTTCAGAGATATAACTCACAAGTTTGCAACTGAAAAAAAAAATTTAAATAAAAGTCAATGGGTGAGGTTACAAAACGGAACAGTTGCGTATGTTCCGCAAACATGTTTGCCATTCTGAGCCTCTAACTGCCATTTTGCGGATCAGAAATAATATCCGGTTCTTTTCCTTTGTCTGCCTTTGTGGAATATGTGAACGAAAACAATCGGAGACTATTTCTTATCCGCAAAATGGCAGTTAGGGGATCGGAATGGCAAACATATTTGCGGAACATACGCAACTATTCGTTTCGCAATCCTACCCAATATTTAATTTAATCAGTTTTTGACCACAATCCAGGGTGTCCCATTCATGGTGGAGGATATTTTAATGGTAGGTAGTGTGGTTCATTTGGGGAAATTAATGTATAACGGGACCCCTCTATTTTTAACCATTACAATGTAATAGCATTTTTTGTAAAAATGCCCGACTTGCCGAACTAAATAAAATTTGCAACACCAACAAACATTTTATCTGAGATGTGACTTCACTTTCTGAAACTACAAAAAAATTCCAATAAAACGACACCTCGCCCGTTACGAAGTTGCTCGTATCTTCCGAGATACACCCGTTCAAACTTTAAAGAAATTTTAAAATTGTATCCGATTTTATAATGTAAATTTTTGATGTAAAATTCACAAAATGGGGCCCTCAAATATTTTATGCCTAGAGGCCCCAAAGGGTCTTAATCGGGCACTGCGTACGATTGCCAAAAATCTATTTTCAAAAGCCATTATAACCACTGAAAATTAAATGTAACATATTACGAAAAAATTAAAAGTATGCCAGCATTGCCCACCCTCAAGAAAAAATTTGACTGTTTCAATATTTGGCACGGTGGCATTTGCTGTTGTTTTCATTATCAAACACCGGTCCGATTTTAGGCCAAGATGCACAAAGCGGTCGCTCTGCACGATAGAGTTCAGAAGTGGCACCAAGTCAGGAGTACTTTCCGACCTAAAATCGATCAAAAATGTTTTAACTTATTTTTTAATAAATTTTTTCTACTTGAGGTCATGTTTCTATTTTATTTTTGTCACACATGAGTGGATATGCCGTCAAAACACCATTAAGAGTTCAATATTTTTCCGTCAAAGTTATATCAAAAATTGAGCGCATTTACCGAACGAAATTAACTTCAAAAATTCTGGAAATCTTTAAGAATTACCTGTGAAATAGACAGAAAATGTTGTACCTGATTCATGTTTTGTTAGTTCCACAACGAACTAAGAAAAAAAGAATCAAGATTTTAATTTTGGATTGAAAAGCTTATCTGTGGCATTATTGACAATCACTCGCCAAGAGATTAATGGCAGCTTATGTTAAGCTGATTGCAGTCTATTGTTTATTTCTTGGTTTGTAAAAATGGCTTTTTAGAGGAAAATGTATGTAGTAAAAATTTATTCCAATTGCTAGTCGCTAGTGTGTTAACAAACACACAATTGCACATCATCATAAGTGCCTAGTTATTTTTTTTTAACCTTTACTTTTTTACATATTTGATAGGTACTCAATCTCGGCTTTACCATTTTTATTGGGTTTCTTGCCGCTATCAAAAACTGCGTTCCGCCGCTAGACTGACTATGCACATTGGGAGCTCTAAGTTACAAAGTGGCAAAGTAATAAGTAGAAATCTGAAGTCAATAGAGAGTTTTAGTAGGACCCAAAACCAAACTTTTATGTTTTCAAAATTTTGAAATGACAATCACGACACGAGTCGACAATCTCGAATTGTTAACGTACGTTGCAGTGGCGTAACGTTTTGAAAATATGTGTTGTATTCGAAATTGAAGTGGTGCCCCCTTCATAGTTTAATCTCCAATTCTTCTTCTTCTTCTCAGTGCCGTATAGCCCCATGTTGGGCCATGGAGCGTTAACTCAGCCGTTTATAGGCAATTTCGTGTCAACGTTACATTGCATATCATTTCGGAGTGTATACGAGTATAATAATGCAAGCACTATATATTTCCTATCCGCACATGTACGGAAATTTTGGACCACGTCGAGATTCGATCTCCGAACCTCTAGATTACTAGCGACTCAAACAAGTGAGCCACAGAGCGTGATCGTGTTTAGAGAGATCAAAACACACTTTTATTTGCAACCATCCGTTTTCTCTGCTATTTATTCATTCATTTCCACTTCGTTTTTTAGTAAAATTTAAGCTATACATATTTATGTATATTTGAATTTTAATTCTTAAGTAGGCAAATTTTGAGAATTAGGATTTTTACAATTGGGCTTAAAAAGCAGTGTAGAGAGAGTTTTTTTCTGGGTTACTATGAATATCAATTCAGTAGTCTGGCTAGTGTAGTGGTTAGTGAGCGCACCTTCGGTGCACAGGGTCATGGTTTCGAGACTGGTCGTGAACAAATTCAATTAATGGTGTTTTTAGAACTCACGACCCATGTGACGGACTATGATCACACTCAGATGTACCCATTTACGGGGATAAATAACACTGCTAAGCGTGCTTGTCGATCTCAACTCCTTAACAAAAAAAACAGTTAAAGATTCCGATTTTTCTCTACTTACTCCAAATATTTTCGAGGAAATTCATGCCTCGTAACTGACATCATCATGCAAGAAATTACGCTTCATTTCGTATAGAAGTGAGTCCTCGAACGGTGTGTGAGTTATGGTTAGAGGTATTATCCTGTTAAAATGTGCATCTTAGTGGTACAGGTTCTTCGGCATAAGGTAACACGATTCTATACAATTATTTTTTTATACTAGAATTGTGTCGCAGTAACGGTTATTAAATGTTGTTGAGCGACTGCACACTATGCGAAAGAAACATTAGACCTTTATTATCTTCGCCTTTATGGTATATAGTCCTTTGATTTAGTGTGCATCACATTTTTTTTATTTTGTGCGACGAATATTTTATTAGTTTTCATAGTCGTATTTACTTAATTTTATTACGATCAATTCGCTACAACAAATATTTTGGTTGTTTTGATAGTTTCAAGACTGATAACTGCATTGTTGTTCGCTCTGTGCCCCCCAATTAGGCCGACAAAAGGTCGAACATAACAGTTTTCTTGCTCTTCTGTTAATAAAAAGTCATATAGCACAAGATTTTCGGTTAAAACAATTTAAAAATTATCAATATTCTAAGAGATTATGAGCAAATTAATGAACAAATGATTTGAACAAACTTAAAAACGAAAGAGTTAGGCGAGAAGCCCGTTTAAAATGTTTGCTAATTTTCTCCTTTTTTTACCAAATTGTGGTAGAAATCACATTTTAACATGAATATAAATTGAAAAAGAATTTAAAAGAAGCACACAATTAATTATATTTTCTAAAATCGGTGCCAATACTTTTTTTTTTTAAATTTTAGACAATTTCGACCAACTCGATAAATTCTACTACTAACTAAGTGCGTTACGTGTGCGTATAAAAGTATAGACAACACCTGAAAATCATAAACTATCGCGAACGGGCTTGCGGGCATTGAAAAATGTGCAATGATTTATGGATGTTAGTATTAAAGTTCAACAGACAATAATATGTTTCATGTAAACGCACCATACTGAACAGAAATTGCCAGAAGCAGATATTCCCCCCGTTTTCAATTGTTTTTTTTTTAACACCCGACCGAACAGCATTGGCGCAGTTGAATTCGTGGCATATTTTCCAGTGATCCTACGGGCACAAATAATATTCGAAATGCGCGTAAATATGTTAGGGTTGCATGGTTAGGATAATAGCAATAGGAGTCACAACAAATCGCGTCTGACTTCGACTGTAAGAATGCTGAGTGTGTAGTAATAAAACAAAGTTTCATATGGAATCTCCTCAAACATCTTAAAACATCTGAAAATATATAAGAATACAAAAAAAAATAGATATTACGTTAAACCCTACAGCTACGATACTCGTACATGTTTCTCTTGATAATCGTGAACATGAAAATGCACACACATTTCATTAAAGATCCTATATTGCGATAAAGGGTGTATACACGCATCAATTGGTAATTTGTTACGATCAAGACAAAAGCCAGAGAAGATTAAAATTCTGTTTCGCTATTCTAGTCTCTCCTCCTGAAAGAATATTGTCGAGACACTAAGCAGATCCTTGTTTTGTTGCTGTCTCGTGATTCATATGGACACCCACTTCAAAATCGCGACTCATAGCAATTTGTTTTCGCTGATAAACGTAAAATTGTCTAGTCCGACAAATGACCCAACAATTTACTACACACAATATAATATGACAGAGCAGCAAAGTGAAGATAGATCTTCACGAGAGTATGCCTAGCTATAGACCTACCTTCTGCGATAAATAAGATAAATCGGCATGACTAACTGAATACAATTTTATATTTAATTTCAAGTCAAATCGAAACATTTATTTTCACTATGCAACGGAGGGGCAGTCGCGTCTTGGACACTCTAGGATTCTTTTGAAATTTCCAATTAGTATTATATTCTGCCTCAAGTCACTTAACGTCCAGAATACACTGCACATTGGTACGAAATTAACTACATAACTGTTATTTCGTGCATAAACGAGTACTTGCAGAACCAGCAATTCATTATATCTGTCTTCTTCCATACCGACACTCTTGTAACACTTTTTCCCCATTTACTTTTCATTTCTATTGGCAATCACTCAAAATGTCTAGCCATCATAATGATTCTCAAAAGTCGCGCTGACGGAAAAGTCTTTAGTAGAGATGTGTTCAAGACGATAGTTGTGATGATGCTCGCGTAGTTGTTCAACATCGTCAGCCGATGCAATGTGTAATAAACGTAAAGATTTTCAGAATATTATTTTCGCGTCGTTGCACGAAACAAACGGGGGGAGGCTATAAGAACGATGCATTGTGTATCGATGTCTGGGCACTGATCGTTAAGGCGAAGACGCGTTCCAGACGAAATAAATGACTGACTTTTAAGTTATTGCCCTAACATCACTGGGGAAAATGCTATAATTGCAATTTTCTGGTGCACTTTAATAATTGTAATGGAAAATGGGCAGTAGAATGAATGATGGCATGGTGAGGTGAAGGAAGACATAGTCAATTGTCAAGTTCTGTTAAAATGCGATCGTTAAGTTTTAATTGCAAAAATTTATTGACCAGACTATTGGAGAAAATGATTTAATTTAGAGCTCGCAAGTGGGAGGACTCGAAGGTAATTAGATGCACTGGAAGTGGGTGTGTATGCAATTTGGATATAATAACAATTTACTTCTTCTGAAAAAAATAACAAAGTTAACAAATTTTTGCAGGGCATAGTTAAGGACACTGAAAAAATCATTTGCTAAAAACAAGAAAAAAATAAAATAAAAAACAGCCAAGGAAGAATTTTTCCTGATTAAAGATGTATTTTCTTGTTCCAAGAAAAGTCTTTGCTTAAAATAAATAAATAAGTATTTTAGCAAAAAATTGTCTTAGAACAAGAAAATACATCTTAAATCAGAAAAACTTTTCTTGGAACAAGAAAATACATCTTAAATCAGCAAAAATTATTCCTTGACTGTTTTTTATTGGACTTTTTCTTGTTGTTTTGTTTGGTTTGCAAGTTTCAGAATTTCTCGTCGAACTGTTATAATATTATTATTTGTTCGTTAATAAAACAGACAGACATTTAGAAAGCAATTACTAAAACTTTAAGTTAATTAATATTGAAAGCTCGTTAGTGTAGAAGAAGTTTTGAATAATCCATCGCTCAGGATAAATGACAAAAGCTCAAAAAAACAAAAAGCTCATGAAAAATCTGACAAAACCTTTTTTCAAACAGCCAATTCGATCAAAGCATCACCTTAAACTACTTATGGCCAATTTATCGAACATCTTATCTAGTGGTTATTCTTTTCGTATAGACAAGACGTACTCCGTGATTTTTTCTACTTTGTATATACAGTAGAATCATTACGCGATTTGATACGATGGCGTAACCAATCGAAATAGAGCGCAACTGTGCAAAGCAAACAAACATTCATTTTAATACAATGCACAATTTTTTAGAATAATAGTGTGTGTCTTGTCTATACGATAAGACTAGCCAGCCCACAGGTACTAGATAAGATGTACGAGAAATCAGACCTTAATATATTTAAATCTCTCCAGAATAAAAAGATGTATTAGCAAAAGCTTCAATTCTACTTTGTTCTTTTTTTTTGTCCATTTATTCTTTCTCTTGTTCGTATTATCAGAGTTCTTTAAAAAAATTCGTTTTGCTTAATTTTGTTCATTTTGTAGGCACAGGCACGTTTTCGAAAACACAAATGTTCATCACGTTTGTTTTGCTCTTCTTTGTTGCGCTTTAATACTTTTTTGACCCAAATTCGGCAAAATCATTTCTTTTCTTTTTTTTTATGGTGACTTTTCAAAAGTTACGAATATGTATTATTTAGATTTAAGCATGCTGATATCGTCGAAAGTGTCTTTCGGCTAGGCGATGAGATTGTCAATTTTCGGCATAACAGAATTGGATACGAAAAGGGCTAAAATGAAACCATCTGTATACCTATACATCCAAGATACGAGTGATGGTATCATTCTACCATCCACTCAGTGTCAATATATTTTTCTTATATTTAAGATATTCAGATATTCATATTACTGAATATTAACTTTTAAACTTCATTCAACACGTACAACTACAATACTATTTTCGGCTGCTTTAACATTAGGAAGTTGAATTTGTATTTAGTCTACAACATCGTCCATTGATCTTCGGATAAGACGGTACCGACAGCGTGCTTCTATATCTGCATCACTATTTTGTGGTCACGTTTAGAACTTTCCAAAAACGTGTTAAAGACGACACACTACTTGTATATTCCGAAAGAATATTTAAGAAGTGTACAATATATGTAGATAAGATTTATTATTTCTTTTAGCCATATTCGGAAGTGTTGTTTGCGAGGTTATTTCGTTGTTAAATTTTACGAAAGTTTTACGGTTAAAAAAAGTCTTTTATTATACATAAGATAATAACTTATTTTTATGGTTTTTGTAGTGGACTTAAAAATGTACTTATAGAACTAATAAAAATATTTTTCATGTTGATAGGCCAATATACACTGCCTGTCATAACTATAGACGCATCATAAAACAGGCTGATCCTTGGAAGTTTAGCTATTTCACATACTATAACCATAAAAGATATTAAAAAGACATAGAATATCACAAAAAGTTTCCTTTTATTTCAAACCGTTATTTCTCTATAAGGGGAAAACTAAATTTCCGGTCCATCATAACTATAGCCGCACTTGGAGCTATTATGGCGACAGCTGATTAAAAAGTGAAAATTGATGGAATTAATAATAAGATCCTTTTTCGAATAAAATAGACTCTGATGGATTATTTTGCATATTTTTCGCGAAATCTTTTTAACAGTTTTTCGAGTTTTTTGCTTATTGACCTCTGCGTATCGATAACCGTTGCTTTTACATAGACAACTCTTCGAAATCGTATTTTTTATAAATTCTGGTCATCTTAACGGTTTCCTGTCTAATTCCGATCAATGGGAGGCCCATTCTTTAGCATTTGTAACATTGGAACCAACTTTAGGTACTACGACAGGTGATGGTTAATGCAATCTCTCAAGCTACCAAATCCGTTATGTGTCGTGTCTTATGTATAAAATGGAAACAGTTTATCGTCACGACAATCTTAAGAATTTTTTCTTGTGTTGCTAGTGACAAAATCAACCGTTCCATAGGCAGACTATCCTGGCCAATACTTTTAATGAGCACTTGCCGGATTTTCATAGATCTCAATACAAATTTTGAACAGTGTTCCTTAATAGTATTTAGCAGGGTCATTTTTGTGTGTAAAAGTTGATGTATCCACCTCTAATAAAGCAAAAACTTCTCCGGAATATCCTAACCATAAATTGTTTCAGTTTTAATACAGGAAACATGACACATAACGGATTTCGTAGCAAAAGATGGCATCATCTCTCATCAATCATAGCACTTTAAGAAGGTTCCAATGTTAGAAATGTTACGGAGTTGCCCCCTCATTGGTCCAAATTAGACAGCAAATCTTTCAGAAATATTATTAGGTAAAATTCATAAAAAAGAATGCAATTTCAAAGAGTTTCTGTATAAGAGAAGCGGTTATCAATACCGAGAGGTCAATAAGCAAAAAATTCGAAAAATTGTTAAAATTATTTCATGAAAAAATAAAGAAAACAATCCCTCAGAGTCAATTTTATTTGAAAAGGACTCTTCCCGATAAAAATTTCCTCAATTTCTGCTTTTTAAGCAGTTTTTTGCCATACTTACTTCAAGTGCGGCTATATAGTTATGACGGTGCGAAAACTTAGTTTTTCCTTTATAGAAGAATAACGGTTTCGAATAAAAGGAAAATTATCATAAAATAATTTGCCTTTTTGATATCCCTTAAGTTTATAGTATGTGGAATAACTGTGATCTATTTCAATTTCCAAAGATCAGTCTGTTTTATGGTGCGGCTATAGTTATGACAGGCAGTGTATTTTCCAGATAGAAGTGATTTATTGAGAACAATTAAATTATTTAATTAGAAATATTATTATTTATGATTAAAAAAAAAACAAATAGAAAGCAAAAGTTCTAAGACAAGTATATTTAAAAAATAAAATAAATTTGAAATTGTATACTAGTATAGTACAGATAGCTTAAAACCCAATCAGTCGAGAAAAAAAAAATTTTTGATGCCAAATTGTTTAATACTCTGCCAAGTATACGCAGTAAAAAGTTACACTAAATTGTGTCATGGGTTAAGGGGGGAGGGGGTGGCAAAGCGATGAAAATTAATTTTTATGCAAACTGTGAGTCTGACCGCAAAACGTCTTAAGCACGAAATGAACTACATAAAATTACCTTTGTAATGATATATAATACTCTAGACCAGGGGTGTCAAACTCGAAACCTGGCCCGGGCCAAATAAGACTCTCGTCAGGTTTAGGTGGGCCGCAGGAGGAAAATTTCAAAAACTTTTATATAATCGTATTACGAAAGTTGATTACAGAATATTACTTTTAAAATGTGACAGAAAGTCTGGATAACTTTAGCGCAGTGGTGATCCAGTTCGTGCCCCCCTTGCGAGATCTGCTGATCCTGCCCCCCTATGCCATGGGCAAGGAATGCTTCAATTTTGGACATAAGTTTCATCCAAGAATCCATTGCCGCAATTTATTGAACATATTTTGGAACTACATACTGAATTTTAGGAAGTATTATTTAAATTTCATGATTTCCGCGTCCTGAATTTCGTCATGAGCAAAATTGATGTTGATATTACTGGAGCGACCAAAATCCGTAAATTTTATTTTAAAAAAACATTTAAAGACTACCTATCAGCCGTATCAAGAGATTTTTTATTTTTTTCTCGACCTAATATTCTCAGCGGTGTTCATCAAATGGATTTTGTAGCGGCGAATTAATCGACGAAAATACAATTTTTGCCATTTTGCAAAGCTTTGCAACAACCGATTATCTCCTGGTGTACATATTTCGAAAGAAGTTCGCAAGAAAACCATAATTAATTATGGCAAGCAAGCCCTAATTTATTAATGGTATCAATATTAGAGTTGTGCCCGCGCCTCTTCCCTAGCCGCCACGCCTCCCTAGGGGGCGCGCCCCCCTTTTTGGGAATCACTGTTAGCGGCTTCGGGATTATCCGTGCGAACTTCCTCCTTTAGAAAATGTGCTTCAAGAACAATAATTAAGACAAGAAGCGAAAACGTGAAAATATGATTGAGCTTCAAGTAACCACTTTTGAGAATAACATGATTTGGGATAGATGATAAAAAAAATTTAGCAGTCATCCAAGTCACCCACAATAACCAAATAGTCAGTTTAAATTAAATTAAGCAGAATGGTGGCTTAAAGAGACAATAATTTGTTTGTGATATGGTACAAACTCATGGACCAATACAGCTTGATAAGTATAGGTCTAAAAATCAGGCATTTGGGCTGTGATTATTATGTTGTAATTTCACATCGCCTGGATTTAGTTAACAATTCCAAGATTTCTGTAGTTTTTAAGGCTTTGCCATTTTTCCAAATAATTCTCAATTTATGTTCGGTAAAGCCAACCAATTTTTTATTAACAGCATTTCGGGACAGAACAGTTTCATGAAGAGACTTAATATTGCCCTCTACGAAAAAGATGAGCTGTCTTATAAAATCAAATAACCGACCTCAAATTGTTGGTAGTATTTGGAGAAAAAAATCCTAAAATAATCTGGCATAAGCCATTGACGAGTTTTAGTAATTTTTGTAGACTTGAGTTCCACGGCTTAATTTGTTCACCTTACCAATTTCAACATTTTTGTATTGATACACATTGTGCTGCTTTGACATGGCCGCGGGCCGCACAGAACTGCAAGGCGCGCCGCATGTGGCCCGCGCGCCGCGAGTTTGACACGTCTGCTCTAGACATTTTCTCAGAAAATTATACCATAGACTCAAAAGTATAGTAGTGAATTTACATTTTTTGAGTTTTATATTTCGCACTGTAACTCTTGATAGAAGAGACCTAGAATCATAAAATTTTGTCCGCATATTGCTAACAAAATTCTTATGATTTGAATCAAAAGTTGAATGGTTCCGACCGTTGACGCCGCCCTCACTCCTCCTAACATTTTTCAAAAAGGCATTCCTGTAGCTTGTTTTTTAAATTAAGACAGGCAGATTAAATTTGGTGTGGTGCCTAGACCAAGCCCCATTATGCTCCCTACCAAAAATTATTACCATAAGGGTACCCCCCATACAAAGTGAAAAATCCTAACAAACTTAAAAAAAATTTTCAATTCTAAATTTTCTATAAAATATAAAAAAAAATATTTATTTCTTAGAACGTCATTATAACAGTTAATGTAGTCTTCTGAACGTATGTTCAAAAGTTTGCACAAAAGCGTACGCTAAAAATGTCATAAAATTGGGTACTGTACTATACCCTTCACTTTATAAGCGACACCCAAGTAACAATTCGTATGCTTTAAAGAAGCACTTCATCCTGTAACATTCATATAGTAACACAAAATCAGTTTATCGTGTGACATCGCTTATATAATAATTTTGATCCGATAAAAAACTCCTTAAAACACTTTTCAGAAAGCTTAAAAAGTTCTTATATAATCAATTCACGACTACATCCAATAAGACTTCGAAAACACTTCTCTAAACGTTAACCTTAAAAGATGCTCCATTAAATACATCTTTGTAGTCTTTATTGGATGACATAAACACACATGACTGAAATCAACACACACACATGCATATAATCTTCTATAGCACTATCGATTTCATTTTTATAGTGTGACATTCGTGTGATCATCCAATAAATTGCTCAGCGTAGTTTTATAGAAGGATCAACTTTGTGATTTTTTAAAGAATTGACACTTATGAAGTGCTCTGGAATACCACGTTTTTCGAATTGAATGCATTGAAATATTGCATGAAAGCAACATTTCCTCACTCATTCTTTACTTATGAATCAATTAAGATAATCTCAGCGCAGAAACAGGCTGCATTTTATTGATGAACGTGTGAATTTAATTAGCTTCAACTGATTGACATATAAAGAAGAAGGTGCATTGCGGAGAAGTGTTGAGTGTGTGGTGTCTACGAGCAATGCTGAATATATGTGAGGTTGGCCGAGTGTTTAAGGCGTCGAACTTGCGTACGACAGTCGCTGGTTCGACGCTGGCTGCGGGAATTTTTTTTCTTTTCTTTTTTACAAACGCGAGAAAATGACAGAAAGTGATGACATTACACATATGATGTATGTCTTTTTCAAAGTGTAATTCAGTGCTACAATAAGGTTCAATTGGATCAAAAAACGGCGCCAAATGCCATTACTGGACTATTATTCAGTGTTTATACCCTGTAAAGTGCCCCTATTGTCATTAGAAGAGAATATTTTACGAAGTATTATAGGGATGAAATTGTTACTTGGGCAATAATGTCGAATTCCTTTTTTTACGTTCAAAAATTATTGGCTGACACAATTTTCCAAAAAAAAAAAGCGTCCTAACCTTTAAATAATTGAATTACTACAGTTCTTTTTCCTATCTGTTGTAGATAAAGTCTGGCTATATAAATTCTATGCCAACTTTTTGCCGTGCGAAAAACAAAAATATTCGCCTTTTTTTTAAATTTTCAAAAATATTTTGTAAATTTATTCTGTCTTGCAAAACAAAAGCATGTAACATTTTTGAAGTAGATAAAATTTACAAAAAAAATAGGTTATAGTTAATATTTTAGGTGAAATACTTATTTAGATACATGTATTTATATAATGAATTTATTCACCATAACGTCGTGTGTCACCGGTGACACTAATTTAATTTTTTTTTGTTCTAAAGAATTAGATATTATTGGCTTGGATCAATCCAGCAGTAATCATAAATGACATAAGAACTACAAGCTAAAGTAATAGAAATAAAAACTAAGTTTAGAACCTATCTACAAGGTAAATCGATTTAAGAAATAGAACGACGAAATTACTTTTTCCAAATTTACTACTAATTTACTGAAGTTTGTGAACCCTTCTGCGAATGAGACTGGAACGCTTATTAAAATACAATTAATTACAAATCTTAAACAGCTATTCAATGGCTAAAAATAAAATTAGATTTGAGTAGAATGTAAATTAAAAGGAAGACTACAAATGTGTCACCGGTGACACATTGGTCTGTGCAGAATATCTTTCTCTGTGTTCACCGGTAGCACACTGCCTGTGGTGAATCATTTGTGATTTGTGTGGATTCACCGCTGACACAGTGGCAGCCAAGGTATTAAAGGCGGGCGAACTTGAAGGATCTTAGCCTGTTAGGTCAGTCTTTGAAACTTCTAACACTGCGACAAGATACCTTTCCCCAGGTGCGGTATTTTTACGCAGCTCTAATGGTGTTGGCATTGCCATCATCTTCCAGAATTCTGCAAACCTGCCCTTGTTTTCAATTAAAAAATCTGCCGTGCTGGTATGTATTAGGGTTGAAATGACAATATGCACTAGAAGACCGAGCAGGTATTCGTAGTTCCTTATACAGGGTGTCCCAAGCCCCAAACGACAACCCTGTAACGGGTGATAGCGTATTTAGTGTCCGTTATGGGAAAAAATTAAAAAAAAAAATCAGTCGCGTTTTTTTGCAGTTATTTGTAATTAAACCTTTCCCGGACAGAACGTCTATAGACGTCCAATTTTGAGCATTTGACATATGTACAAATCATGTCAAATTTTGGCGTTGTGTCCGGCAATGAGTTAAAGAAAATTCGGAAAAACGCAGACCTTGCTGCCATTTTTCATCCACTGTAACTGCAAATCGAATTTTGTTTAAAATTCTCTTTGGCGCTGCAATAGCAACAATGTGCTCTATTACCTACACGCCAACCCAAAAAAATTGCTGTTTTTTTTTTTAGAAATGTGAGCTTCTTTATGGAACCGAGAGATCAAATTCATTGTTTCGTCTAAGTTAAAATAGTTGTACTGTAACAAAATTGCACCGGGACTTTCTGGCAAGTAATTTTAAAAGTTGGTGCATAGTCTCTAGTTTTCATAACGATATGAAGAGTTCGCTTCATTATTCCCGATTGGAGTCAGAATATTTTTTCACAGACCTGAAACCATAGCATTTGATTTGTACTCAAAAATTGCAACAATCAAAATACCAAAAGACCTATTGAGGCCTGTAAAGTTCAGAATGAGTCAAATACCATCCAATCCCATTCGAAATTGTATACTTTACAGGCCTCCAGAGGTCTTTTCATATTTTGAGTGTTGCAATTTTTGGAATTTTGGAGAGATTTATCCTAGTATAGGAGCTACAATAAATTGGCTAAGACCTAAGACCTCATTTTTGCTGAAAATCGTATCTGCTTTACAATTATTCAGAAGATATTTTGAAAATAGAAAAAAGAGCGAAAATTGGCAAAAAGTCAGCACAGTGTCGTCATTTTATCCGAGGTTCATGTCGAGTTGTATCAGCCTACTAAAATTCTAAATATCCGCCTGCAAGATAAATTTTTTTTGCCTTTTTTGTCAGTTCATATTTTTATACGATACATGCTCCAATCTTGTACTATGTCCGCTTGCATTTTCTTACAAAAATCCCCGATTCAATATACCAAATGCACGATAAAACAGAGAAGGGGCATTTAGGAGTATGAAATATACTTTACGACTTGTGTTCATACCTAGCAAGTATACACAGAGAAAAGATTAAAAAAAATCGGTCGAGCCTGACAAATGAAATACCTATACGTCGTGCTCTTGGGCCGTGACAGCTCCACTCTATGATAAAGAGATTCATAGAAAAACGAGTTTCCAAACTTGGCTTGGCCCACTTTAAGTTTATTATTCAGAAAATGATAAGAAATATGCATATCGTAGAGTGATAAACTATCAATGCGGCTGGGAAGTGGTATGGCTGACAACCGGATCACACTCCCAATTCAGTTGCCTTTGAATCGTTGACGACTACACACGGTAGGGTGTAGGAGTTAGGGTAAATCATCAATAAAAAACGCCTATTTCCATTTCGCAACCAAATATGTATGTACATGTCCCCATAATAATTACTTTCCATGATACGTATAGGCAATGCAGAATGATACAATGCATTTTTGCAATACCAATAGATAGTGATCTAAGATGACTAGTACCGTACTTGCGTCCCTAGTGGTACGCCAATGGCAATATTCGTCGTATAGAGTGGTCATTGAAGTACGCGGCCTTCAAGATGTCCTAAAGTGTTAGTTCAAGGCCGACAAAACATATGCACAAAGATGCGATATTCAGTGTACCTTAGCGCGAGCTGAGTCATATCTTTTGATGCAAAAGCAAGAGTGTTTTCTAGCACTTCTATAGTTGGCACAAATGAAGATGGATACGTATGAATATCATATGTGTCGTTCAACATTTATAAGACGCTTTGTTGCACACAGAGTTATTAATAGCTACAAAGATAAAGTTAATGTGCCTTGACACAGGTACATGCAGGATTCTTTGATGACTTTTATTTTTTCACCTTCGTATTTTTTTTTCCTTTGATGAAAAATTTAGAAGAGAAAAAATCGTAGTGGTGTCGAACCACGAAAATGTTAGCTTATTCGAGGGGAAAAAAAAGTAAGATAAGATACATGCATCAATTCTGCATAATTAGTACAATGCCAGAAAAATGACATGTTTGGGACACTGGCAAGAATCGCTGGAAAACGAATTTATCTTAATGTGATAAGCAGAAATCACATTACAAGATTAATACAAAAAACCCATTTATACTCTAAAAGTATTGAGGTCACAAACAAATGTACTCGTATGAGTGTGGGCTATATCGCATGCTATAGAGTCATGCGAATTTGGCGGTTTTTTGTTTGAAAATTTCTCAAAATCAAAAGTATTATTATATTTTTATATTATACATATTTGTGCCGAAATCGGTCTGTTATAAAATACCACATAAAAAAGAGGTTCTTCCACGAAGATTTTTTTTTGCAGACCTATTCTCCCCGAACTTTACATAACCATGTCCTTGCTAAATCGCAGGAGAGTTGTCATGGAAATCGCATCGCAAAAAAATAAGTTCGTCTAAAAGAATCCTTTTTTCACGTTATTTTTATTTTGTATTGTTGAATTGGAGACTACCGTAAAGGTGGAGATTTAATCCGAGCGGAGCGAGATCCCTTAGTTTCTTATTTCATAAGCTCCGATGCTATGAAAGGAACCTCTACAACAATCGAGCCTTTTTTATTGCTCTATACTGAAAATATACAAAAAAATAGTAATTCCTTAACACGACCATTATCCGGTACAGCAGCAACAAACCTAACACAATTCAATCTTATTGACCATGAACTTTAGCCAGACCATATCACCATTCATTTCTCTACAACTCCTTCTCGTTACCGTTCAGGTACCATTTAGCTGTAATTTTTTGTCGTTTACAAACTTCACTTCACTTCCATTCCATTATGTTTGTATATGCCCGAACGTTTCCTCCTCCCTATTGTTAGGTTCCACCACGCAGAATGCTCTATAAGACTTATGATGACAGTCCCAACTAACAATTCAAAGACTAATCGTACGACCGTGATATAATAATGAGGTAACTTTTGTACAATCATTTTTCTTCCTTAGTCCGACCAAATGAACGCCTATTCACTATGCTGATGATACAATTCAGCCTTCTAGATTACAACGGCCCCCGTAGACTTGAGCTCATTTTTTCCGCTGTCAGAGTTTGCCAGGAAACAGGACAAGAAAGAAGTTCACGTACGACCGATGGGCTTTTCTCGCTCTCTCGAATCTTTTGTATGGACATCAGTAAAATAAATGTTTGTGCAGTTCTCCGTGATTTTTGTATTATGCACAATATGTGTACCTGGCAGAGGGCTAGACGCTTCAGTATATGTACAAATGAATGTGATTCGAACTAAACGACATATCCCGGGACGCGAACGACACAACATTACGAACGCATATTCAAATGATTTCTGTACTCCGAAGCAGAGATCTTTCATTGTTAGTGCGCATTATATTTACGTACTATTTAGTATGCCGTCCGCTTAGACAGCGCCATTATAACAAACTGTCTTAAAAAATATAATTTAAAATGTTCTTATTTTCATTCTAAGTATGACTTCCTGCTTTTGCACAGATTGCGTTTCATTCGCCGTACTTATTATTCAGGTGAACGTTGTCGGAGTGCATGATCGACGGTTACGTGACTCTCTAAGAGTAAAAAAAAAGAAGAAGACGAAGAACGGTATCGGTGAATGGATGGTTTTCCTAGCGACTTAGAGAGCGGGCAATGCTTCAATTTCAATAAAATTACATAATAGCGATGAAATATGGGAAAGCCTATCCATTGTCTGAATGTTGTTCAAAATGGATGATTTAGGGACGGAACGTTTCGTGCCCATTATGCCGAGCTCATAGATGACAGATTTGATATTTGAATTTATCAATCATTGCCCGCAGATAGAGATCTATTATCATGCAAAAGATTGAGCCGTTTAGACATCAACTGTATGCTTATGTGCAAATAATGCAGTTAAATTAGAAGAATTTGCATATAGCTTTATTTTGACTGAACACTTAATTTATTGCAATCTATTAATCAACGGAGATCCGTTAAAGTCAACGAGTCTGCCAAATCTAAAAAAAATAGCCTATAATGAAACTTGACAGGGAATAATATCCAACCTTGACTTTTAGCTCCTTTCAATGCGTGTCGGTCATTCGGACACATAATGTGTGGGTATATGATGATACAAACAGCCAAGTGACTGCTGATGCTGTAGACCATCGTCAAAGTGCAATCAGCGGACAGCTTCTAAATAATCATCATTTTTCAATTACATCGTACAATGCAACTGACCATACATACATCATCAGCAACCACGATGATTTATTCGACAATAAGAGATATTCTGTATAGTGTAAACCGATGCATACTTTGTTCAAAATTACCTTGAACAGGGATATTCTGATAAAAGGGAGAGAAAAATTCTGAATGGATATTTTATATGCATTCTTTTGTAGAACATGTCAGAAAAAAATATTTTTGTTGTTAAATAAATGATAGATTTTAGTTTAAAGAAATCAGTAACATTAAAAACTTTTACTTATACTTTTTTAATCTCTGTGTTTATCAGTGCAAAATGGTGAAGCTTTGCCTTCTGACTCTTCATTGAAATAAAATAATTTTGATAGTTCTCAAAAATTAACAATTGTTTTCTTTTTTTTGCAGGTAAACCAGCTAAAAAATAGAAAACAGAGTAGTAAGTAGTAATTTTCAGTTTTAATGATATTTTCCAATTATTGCCAGTTCTTTAAATATTACTTACGTAGGAGTAGCTCCTAATCAAATTAAAAAAAAATTGTTTTTACACAAATGTCACCGTTGTAAAAATTACGTAGCGTACCACAGCGTTGCGTGTATGTTATCTAAACCCACTATTTGTTAGAATGTGCACAAATGGGAAGTGTAGCGCAACGCTTTTAGTCAATGTGCGAGTTTCCTAACCATTTATGAACTTCTAAGGAAAATGTTAAAAATGAAAATTCGTAGAAAGCTACTAAAATTTATAGATTCAGCTACATTTTTTTAGTGTTTGTGTGTTTTTTTTAGTGACTTTTGTCCCAAAATTAGATGTAAAAAAAATTTGAATTTTTGATGGCCTTTTAACTATAAAGCTTGGTATATGAAGACACCTTCAAACATATTTTAATATTTTCGTCTATGGCCGTTTCATGTCTAATGGCTGAATATTACTCACATTTCGCTGTTTGTTGTTTTCGAAATAAATTGAATTGCACTTATTAGTGTTTTAAGTCAAACCATTTGTTGATTGAAGCATTGGCCACACCGAGACGGAAAACGGACGAAATTTCAGTCGACAATAAATGGCGACCACTTTATTGTAGCTAAACCACAAATACTCGTTTATAATTTAAAACTATGCTTCGTGTAATTGAAATAAAAGATTATTGAAAAGATAACTCTTTCCGGAGATATGAGACATTTAGAGTCTGCTTTTTGCTTACTTATTCTAAGGCCCAGAAGAAAATAGTTTCTTATTTAAGCATCTACGAACCGCAAATAAACGAAAGAGGTTTCTCAATTTTAACCAAAATCGGACCTCAAATGTTAATTCCAAACAATAATGAGCCTCTAGAATATTTCTTGGCCTTTACTCTCTAAAACGATTTCGACCAAGGCTTTGCTTTATTCTGGTCTGATTATTCCATTTTTTTCTGGGAATCAAAATCAACTCTTTGCAGCACTATAACTGTTGTATGAATGGTGTTCTTCGCAAATCAATCTAAATTGATGGCCATAATTTTTAAAACTCAACGGTACGAACCGTTAGCTTACAGACAGTTACGCCAAAAATTGTCATTAAGCTCGTAAGTCTATCACATACATTGGTACTCTCTCATTTTTCAATCCTCGAGGTCTTAAATTCGCCACCCACTCTTTTAAATATGTCATCAGAATTCTGTATGATATTACAACAAAATTTCATATGTGCGCTACTCCTTTGGTTTGCGCCCCACCGGTTGAAAATCGCTTATTTTAATGGTTTTCATCTCGGAATAAGAACATTTACTATTTTGCGATACTTATACACAGAAAAGTCTCTACACGGCATTCGAAAAACGAAGGATTCAAGCAAGTAACCCGATAAGATTTTCTTATCTTACTTCAAATGTTTTTTTTTATGTTAGAGAATAATTATTATTAAGTACATATTACAAAAATAAATCAAAGATGAAAAGAAAAAGGCATTTTTTTTTTTAATTTAGACACAGGGTGTCCATAATATGAAGGAGTTACGAACAAATAATTGTGCATAAAGCGTATATATTAAAAAAAATTGTTTTCTATAAACGATGAAAAAAAAAACTGTCGAAAGTTTTCAGCATTATAACTAAATCGATTTTTTTTAGTTATGTATTTAGTATAGTGTAAGAGTAAGTATAGCGCTTTTAATCTAGACTTCATAATGGTAAATTCAATAAGTATGTATATTATCGATTCCGGCAAAGCAAATAAAGTCATTGGGGTTGTTAACATGGCAATCATATGATTCAAAACATGCTCAATTCTCTCGAAATTGATTGAAAAAACAAAACCTTTGAAAGAGGTAATTCCCCAGTACTTTGTACTTCTAGAAAATATAGCTAGTGCATTGTCATGACGAAATCGTTTCTCCTTTACCTCGGCATCACATTTATCAAATAAAGGGTCTCAACAAATAATTGTAATAACCTTTCCGGTTATGAGAGGACCATTTCTGCATCCTTCGGAGCACGTTCCTATGGAAAAGTCAGGTGTCTTGGCTGCTCATCGTTTTTCGATGTATAGTGAATGAATTCGAATTCGGTTAATATATTTTTCGATAGCTCTTAAAGTAGTGACGTTATTTTACATTCGATTCAGAGTCAGGAAATGCATTACGCCGATAGCTTTGTCTTGGCATATATACACAGTCTCTGATCTCCACAAAAAAAAATCGGTGCTCCAACTAATTTCGCCTGAGAAGATAAATCTCGTGTAGTACCGGGCATTTACAAATTCCCTTCTAATTGCGGTGGGCCAATTGTTCAAATGCCCAGCTGTACCTTTTGACCTTACTCGTAAAACGTTGTGAGATAACCCTTTCAATATTTGGACTCCTGAACGGGTGATAGCGACAACAATCCTAATACCCACGATCTATGCAATTTCTATCAGGAAGAAGATAGAAATGGCCAAAAGCCGAAACGATTTTCTTTGGAAGCACGATTATAGAATTGCTTGTAGCGCATGGTTGGTAGCTTGTACCTACTTTCTCTCCATCCCCATGCTTTTGTCCTGAAATTCGGTTAGAATTAAGGTGACATGACAAAGTGTTGTTAATTCTTATCGTCTATTGAAAAGTCCTATTTGATCAAATGTAATGTTTCTGATTTAAAGACCCACTATCTACAATGCTGGAAAAGTGATTCTAAATTGGGTTTTGATGAAAATAACAGAATAAACGTGCAGATTATGTGTGTGATATTTGATTGGTGCTTTCAAGATGCTATAAGTTACGAAAAAGTTTACATCGAAAATAAGCTTGAAACACCTCTATATAGCATCATGACTGATTTACAATCATCGTTACCTAGTTTGCAGAGCCAAGCTCTAATATCCAGTAATATAAATGGACTAAGCCCCCTCCAGGACAAAATCCTGTTTGCGCATCTGCTCCCAAATAAATTAAAATTTATGTTTGAAAAATTCTATGAGAGTAATAACAAAAAATGCGTATTTCACTTTTACTATAACACATATTGCTGGACGGCCACGGGCACCTAAAAGCGCGGGGATGTGACTGAACCCCTGATTCATCGCCCTTCTAGCGACGGCCCTGCTTAGAATCATCTCTTGATTTGTGGCAACTTTCGGACTCCTGATGGACGCTGATAGTTGGCGACGAAATAATAGAAGTGCCGTGCATTTTTTGCTGACGGTTTTTGATTGCTTTTTTAACGACAAAAAAAAATATTTAATTTTCGTAACTGTCATGCATTAAAGGACTGGCCTTGCCAATCATTAAAACCTTTTCACAATAAACATGCATTCTCGTGTCACATAAGTTATTTTTGGAATGGCCCTTAAACCAATTCTCTATATTGTAATCGAAGCAGAAGGCGACTAAGGAAGTCTAAAGTCTGATGCGGATTTAAAATGTGGGCGGAACAAATAAACTTAAGCCTAAAAGTAAAACAAACAAGCAAAATAATTGTCACTTTGTATCAAAGGTAAGGACACGGGAAAAAATATCGAACTATTGATAAGAAAGTACACAAGGGCAGTCTGTCGAAGTGGGCAGGTAGAGCACTGCACGAGTATGAAACCCAAAAGCATCAACGTATTTGCGACAGTACGGTAGCGAAAATAAATTTAGTTGGTCTGGTGGTTAGCATTAAGTGGACATGTTGATGCTTTGTGATCCATTTAAGCATTATGTATGTAATGTCCCATGCGGTTTTAATGCTGAGGCAATAGATAGTATATTAGCCATTGTTGCCTGATTGACCATGTATTTATATGCTTATACAGGGTGTCCTAACAGTCAATATCAAAGAAAGTGCATGTGAGGACTGCTACAAAAGAAAAATATGTAAAAAATTGAAGTCGCCTAATTGGGTTTTTAAAATCAAATAAAGTCGTAATGACTGCTTTTTTATTTTTCTTTCACTGTTAAGGGCTGAATTAAGATCGAGAGTGAAATTTTTCCCGCTCCGATTTTATCAATAAAAATGCATATTTACTGTCGTTGAACATGTCACAAACGGTGGGAAATTCCATAAACTACAATCTGAGACCGGTTCCATAATTCTCCTTGGCCATTTTATGTATTATTTTTCGATTACCCCGTCATTTGTCATTTCACGATGAAATAACCGTGTAATCGGAAAAAATACATTAAATGGCCGAAAAAAAATATGGAACTGTTTCCAGATTGTAGTTTATGGAATTCCCCAGCATTCCCCACATATTCCACGACAGTAAGCATACATTTTCATTGAAAAAATCGCAGCGGACACTCTCCATGTCGGTACTAGGCTTTACTGCAAATCCTTATGTACTTCTTTCTCAAATTTTCTTCTTTCATACAGCGCCAAATGTTCTATACTAATCATAGCCCAATCAAAAATAACTGTTTTCACAAAAATGCATCTACATATGTAGTTTTGTTATGAAAAGTTTTTGATTTAAGTTTAAGTTAGATTCCAAAACATTTGAACTCATTTCAATATTCCGAACTTGAGTAAGAATATCTTCTGATTTTTTTTAGTGTAAATTATGGTCGTATTTTTATTATATATTAAAAGGATTCTGGAAATCTTTACATTTCAAATTTGAATGGGAAGGTACGCTATTTCCGAATTTTGATGTGTGCTAATATACAAAAAATGATAACCCAATTTTATTAAGAGCATACAAAGAGTAAATAGAAAATGAACACCTTTAGCTTACAATATTTGATACAGTACTCACTGCGAAACAGTCTATCAAGTCATACCAACAGATTTCGTCACTTTTTATGCATTCCTCTATAAATTAAAAAATGCGGAGCAGAACTATGTAGAAAAGAGTTCAAATTACCTTATTATCATAATTGGACTCTGCCAACTCTGAGTGACGTTAATAATGATATTAACACTCATATTATTTCGATGATAGCTTACGACTTGAACGCATATTTTCATCTGTTGAAAAGTATATATACGCCATAGAATGATGTATACCCCAACAGAATACAAAAATACCATTACGCAATAAACTCCACACAAACCAATCATAATTTGAAATTGATTTTCCAACATCTGTCCATCAATTTGTAATGATTGATGAAATAAACTATTTTACGATACTTCATCCGAATACTATATCGTTTCAATTCTCTCTTTCGCCAAAAATGTTCATCATTGTCATTTAGCCTTGCAAAAATATTCTATTATTTCCAAATCCTATAATGATGAGCCGATACCAAGTGAATTTGTAATAAACACGATATGACACCAAACAATCATTAAGGCCCCCGCGTAACACCTGTCATCTGGAAGAAAGAAAGTGTATTCCTTTCAAGAGTAGGTATTTCAAACATTCCGTCAATATCATTAATAATAACAATTTCATATAATACGTATACGATATACATTTCATCGCAAATCACGATTGTTGCCGATGAATTCATCATTCGCAATTTGTTTCGCTGAACACGCGGAACAATTAACTCGAAATTCGGAACTCTACAACTAAACGTCTAAATTCTCTTTGAATTTAAATCCACCATAAAGAAAAAGTCAGCAACGACAACAATTCGTTAATAATAGTCGTGATAGTACAACAGCAGCTCGTTAGCATCAACACCGATCCTTTCTTTTTGTGTCCATCGAAACAGCAAGTGAAAAATATTTATGAAAGGGAAAGTATTTGGTTGCAAATCAGCATAACTATCGCAACTAACTAAAGGACTTGATGACGATAATGAATGGTTGAAAAAGATATTTTTAAAATATTGTCAGAGATATTTATGAATAAATTCACGAATAAATGTTTGTTCCGTGCACTATTATTATTGTTATTATACAATCTTCAAGTAGTGGTCTATTGAGATTGGCCACTATATCGTTTAAAGTGCAATTATATTGTTTCCAGTATACAAAATGTATACATACATCTTAATTTTTGTATAATCTACAATTTGTTCATTTGTAAATATATGTAAGTGCTTACTCGTACTTATGTACACATAAGCGAAATGCTTAAGAGATGCCGAAGGAAAAAAATATAAATTAGCTTTAAAATGGCAATAATCTTCATAGAAGAATGTCTAAAAGCGCAACAAATTTCGTATGTATGTATTAGCAAAGACAACTTTTTTTTCTGCCCCATTGATTTATCACCCGATGACATCAGGGTCTAATGGTCATTACCGTGACTGCTAACTGACTGTTGGCTAAGGTAATTAGGTTGATGTTTTAATTGCACACAATTATTGCATAATATGGATAAAAATGATGACTTTATCATTGCAAATGTTTTGCGTATTAAAGACGGAGGGAAAAATGTGCGTAGATGTTGTCTTTTGTTTTGAGTTAATTTGCGTTTTTTGTGACTATGGATTTTTTTTATAAATGCAACAATCAGTTGTGTAATAAATAAAACTGCGCAGTGGGGCTATAATGTTAAACAACAAATTTTAAGTGAGGAAATTGTGTTAAATTTGAGATCTCATATTTTTTCTTATTTAAATTTCACGCAGTTCAACAATTTTGATTATTTTTGGATATTAAAATTTACTCTTGCACAACCACTACCGTTTGTCCCAATTCCCCATTTCATATATGATGTTGAACTTTCGGAAAATTTACCTCTTGCGCTGACATACAATCAATAAATTTTTCGAAAACTACCCGGATATCCTTCACCTGAAATCAGCATACTACCGCCAGTCCAAGCATCCATCCTAAGTACACTGCGATCTATGCCGTTAATGATGCGTTTATCTCTGCATGTGACGAATTCGATTAACACATATTTTGTCCATTAATCGTTAAACTCTACCGTGGAATGAATACCACCCGATGGCTGCTGGGACATCAACAACAAACCCGCACGCGAACACTTACATATCTTATCAATTTTCAACGACCAGCTTGATGCCACAACGCCAGCCGTCGCGCCATGCCATCTCAAATAACCAAAAATCAATTTATATTTTACTAAATACTACGCGAAACGTTAAATTGTCAATTATCATGCAACCGGATGGAAATACTGTGTAATCCGTAAATAATTTGTAAATTTTGACTTTTAGTATTAATTCGTTTTTTTTTTGCCTTGTAAAATTGAAATTCATGCGTGACTTTTGACCGAAAACGCGACGGCTATGTTGGTGGTATATGGCCTAATGAACGACATTGTTGTTGAAAAATTATTTAGGGAAAGCGAAATGGATATTCTGGACAAATAATATAATGCTGTGCATAACGTACGTTAATTATGTTTGAGGAAAAATTAAAGCGAAATACTCACCTTGAATATTTTCACCACAAAAATTGTAGCCGAACAAATTTCTCTTCGTTTTTTGTCCACACAAAATATGTAATTAAATCTAGGAAACTACGAAATCGATATAGGCATCGCTTCAATATATTTTCATAAAATTGTATCTCAATGCGCAGAATGATCTAAATTAAAAAATAAAATCGAAAACGAAAGACTTAAGAAAGTAACCCGAGAATTTTCATTTCAGCTTTGAAAGGGGACACTAAATTAATGTGACCATACTCCAGAAAACCCAATGCTGTACACTTACTTGCAGAATTCGGGTTACAGGTAAATTCTCAGCCATACTACCCCTTCCCTTTCACGCAGATTGGGAGAAAAAACAATATCTCACGAGAGAAATATGTGTTGAACCTTGAAAACGCAAGAATCGCTTGATACTAAAAAGGGAGTCTTAAATGTACAGTGGCGTAGATATGAGGGGAGGGGCATCAACGAGATTGACATCCCAGGCCACACATGTTTTTTCACTAAATTCTATAGATTTAGTTCTTTGCTATTAATTGGATACGTTTCGTAAAAACATCTACAAACTGCCATCCGCAAGATTTCGGAATTAATCCTTTTTACCGTTCATATTTTCAATTGCATAATTGTTACTGCCTTGGCTAGAATTTCGACAATTTGGCATATATGAGATTTGGATTTCTTCAAGGGTTGTTTTTCAGAACGTGCGACTGCCATAGCTGAAATTTATTAAGAAAAATTTGACATTTTAGCGAACATCACTATTGCATCAAGTGATCGAATAGGGTTCTAATTGAGTGCGGCATTACGGCACATGCAGGACTAATTTGCTTGAACAATACTACATCATGCTGCCCGATTTTTCTCGAATAAAATCACAAACATTTCGTTCGCTCGTAGGCCGGACCATCTTTCGGTATTACTTCACAGGAGCGGCCTCAACGTCTTTACGTCCTTCTTCTCAAAAGAAAAGCATCTTAGTCGCGTGTCGGGATTAAGCTACCGCGTATCATTCAGGAGTCTTTAGTCCAACTTCGACTAAGTAGGTATACCAACATTAAGGTGTGTATTATGTAACATCTGATCTCTAGTGCCACGTTGGAGCGACAGCCTATTTTTCGATCTCGTCAACAAACCTTAAACGACTAAAATAAATGTTTGTTCGGTAGAAAAGCATTACACAGGATGGTGGTGACTATTCCTTAAAATCCTCATTTAGAACTTATCAATTTAGTGCTTTTCCCATGTGCTCAAAAAAATAATCTTGACCACTGATTGTTTTCTTCTGAAAAGCTATCTACGCCTTGACAAAAAGTACTCACCATTTGTTTTACCACGAAAAGTTTTAATAGGGAAGAGTACTCGAAATAAGATTATACTCATAAAATGGGGGCTTTCCAGGCACAATTTCAATGTAGCTATGGAGCGAAGTCTGAGGAGTACCTCCAGAGCGGTTACTTATTCTGGTTGCGATTTTTTGGAGGAGAGTATGCAATTCTTCATGGTTACGTTACTGATGCTATGCCGGTTCCCTGTGTTTTTTCCTGATTGGAAAAATAAATTAAAATCGCATCTTTCGACGTCTGCAACTTTCGAACCTTGGAAGCTAGAGCCTTGAAATGTTTACCAAATGTGGACAGTACGGTGCTCTACAAGTTTCAAAATTCCGCTCAGGAATTTCTAAGTTATGGACAAATTTTGATTAGAAAACTGGTAATTGCGATTTGGGCACCCGTAACTTCTGAATGAGGATAGATATGACCGTGTAATTTGGAGCAAATGTGACCGCCAAGTGGTTGTAAAAATGTGCTGAATTTCAGAAAAAAACGAGAAGGATTCCCGAGATACCGAGAATGAACGATTGCCAAACAGAAAATTGCGATTATCTCATTAAAAAGCGATGGTACGGAAGTCAAATTTTACACCTCAAAAGAAGACAAAACTGCGATCACACCCAGGATTTTACTATGTAGTGAATTAGGTCTCATTGTGTGGCATTGAGAATGCTGCACATTTTGCTGTATATTTCCCAATATGACAGGTCAAAATGCAGTACTGTACAACATAATGCTGTACGTCTGTTCAGCTTACTCTAAATGATTTCTCATTATCTTGAAATGGGCTCTATTTTTTAACCAATATTGACAATAATAAAAAGGTAATGAAGTTCTTAAAATTAAACTAGGAAAAGAGGCTTCTCTACATCTTACCTTCAAGATAGAAAGAGTTCCAGTCGGGCCTAGTTTTAGCGCAACCTTCAAAACAACAAAACTTTGACACGGAAAAAAATAATAATAAATTCTAGAAAACAATTATCTTCCCATAATATACAAAGAATGTCCTCCAAAATTATTGTCTAACTCTTGTGACACATGAATCAATCTAGACGCCATTTACCACTATTATAGGCAACCCCGCGTCCATCCCAAACATGGTCACCTCTCAACAGGGCGTAAAACACACATATTAGACAACCAAGCTGGAAACAAACCATAAATCACATTTAAATATTATATGCATTGCAATTTGAATAAGAGTACTCGAAAAATCAATTAGGCAACAACATGTAGTCTAAGTGTACATCATTCATAACATCATACATCCAAAAAACATGTGTCTGTGTGTAGGCTTCAAGCTTTTGCGGTGGAGGATTCGCATAAGTACATACACAAAAGCATATTACAAAAGATATAGATACATTATGCCAAATAACCGAAAAAACATGTTTTGCGTGACTTATGGCTCGTGCCCCGGAAAAAAAACAAAACGTCTATTAATAATAATCAAATTTGTACAAAACATTATGTCTTGGCATATGCATCATACATGCAACATAGTGTACGACGTACATCATCGTACACCCAAAAAAAAAGTCCGGAAGGTTAGCTAACATTCATAAATAGATTTTGTCAATAGAGCTTAGCACAATAATATGAAATTAAAAGTTCATAAATTATTCACAAATTGGAAACTTCAATTGTTGCAAAATTACATAAGATTCTTGAGCATTTTCGATATTTATATACACTACTCACGTAATGGTGTCGCCCAGATTTATGTATGAGTATTTATATAATTCTTTAGCTCTGCGTGATGATGCATGATGAATTGATTGAATTTTGATTCATTTTAGTGTAGACGGTCCGTTAGAATTTTAGGCGTTTTGTGCGTGGCCTTGTACGCAGTTTTGAGGGCTTTCGAGACAACC
Organism: Microchrysa polita; assembly: GCA_949715475.1. Taxonomy (NCBI): domain Eukaryota; kingdom Metazoa; phylum Arthropoda; class Insecta; order Diptera; family Stratiomyidae; genus Microchrysa; species Microchrysa polita. The sequence goes on from OX454420.1 coordinate 12,173,627, forward strand.
GGTGGGTGGGCTATTTAAAGGTTATAGGCTTAGGAAATGATAATGAAAAATTTCATTAATAATCTGTGTTTAAAAATATGCAGATTCATAGTGTGAAAATATTTTTTCATTAAATATTTAAATGAGGCGGTTTTTGTGTAGGGGATATGACAAAGATTGAAATCAGTATTTCACACTTACTTTGAAGGGTTTCTGAAAGGTAGTTGGAGTTTGAGTGGTATTTTAATTCTTGTACTTTTAACACTTTTTGTTACTACAAATTTCAATAGTAACTGAGGTTAGCTTTTGCGTTGGAGGAAGGTCATAATCAGTCAGTTTGGGCAATCCAATAAGGTTATTGAGGCCTTCATACAAAAGGGATAAAGGTTATGTCTCGGTATTACCAAGAAAAGTTTTGATTTGACCTAATTTTTTATGTATATTTGCATTGTTGTTGAAGCGGTTCCAGCAAGTGGGAAAAAACGAAATAATTGTACCATCCTACCTACCTAGTAAAACTGATCGTCAAAGTAACTAACCCATATATTTTTTCCCTTCTCGCATCAAAGTGATTATGGCAGCGCTATTTTCATAAAATGCATTTTTGTATTTTTTTTTACAGTTAAACGCAACTGAAAGAGGCTAAAAATTTTACACCGTACAATGGTAATGGCAAAATGGTTAGCTATGACCGCTTAATAATAATTCTTTAAATGAACTTAACCCATTATGATCCGAACCATGATCCCATTATCCCAGCTCTATTAAAATTTGAATCCTAATTACTATAGGTCTAATTAAGAAAAAAAAGCCAGGAATGTATTTTTAATTTGTCCTTTAAAAGGCTAGAGGGCATGTTGCGAAAACGCAACGCTGAATCAAACCAGTATCTTTTGATATGAAGTTTCCATATAAAATGCTTCAATAGTGGACCAATACCGAATCAGTGACTGTAAATAATTGGTTTCTACTACATATTCTTTTGGTCCTAGACTATGCAAAATTTGATAATTTGCATTTCTTGATAAGTTGAACGATAAGTCTTATTATGGAGATGTTTCTGTACATTTCAGTATAATGTGTAAAATCAAACGTGCCGTTCGCAAGGATCTTTTTTTCGAGAATGTTGTTTTTGTAATCGCAAACAATGTTGATCGCGGATTCCATTTAATGAAAATGCTTTGTCTGATATTACATTCTGAAATGTGTCTGAACGAATAAAAGATTGTCTGGACAAAAAAAGGTGAAAATTGCTATTTTCGGCATCCTGAAAATCATCGTAAACAACAAACTTAAGAGTCCTGCAAAAACAGATCGATTAGACAATTTTGTTGGATTTAAGAATTGCTAACATCTGAATCACTGTTCTTCATAATTCTGAACTGTGGGAAGACAATTGTAACACCTTGCGTTTTCGGAACGCTGGGACTTAATAGGTTAAGGTAAGGTGACCAGACTCCCGAAGACCCAATGCTGTACACATACTTGCGGAATTCAGATTTCAGACAAATTCTCAACCATACTACCCCCCCCCCTGCTCTTCACAACCATTCGGAGCAGCATAATACTTCACGAGGCTACCTTCCACTATGATGCATGCCATAATACGACCTCATATCAGGGATGTGGCCACGGGAGGAGTCCAGGGGGTCTGCATCCCTCCCGAAATTATTTCAATAGGCTTTGAAACTTAACTTGTAAAAGTGCTTCCAATTTATTCATTCCTAGAATGCTATCAAAATTAGATTGTAGGTATCTAAGCTTCTTCTCAGTACCGTATAGCCCCATGCGGGGCGGGGTGCGTCAACTGAGCCGTTTGTAGGCAATTTAGAGTCAACGTCACATTACATCTCATTTCGGAGTGTATATAATGTTGCAAGCACTATGTATATACGTATTTCCTATACGCACAAGTACGGAAATTTTGGACCACGCGGAGATTCGATCTCCGGACCTCTATATTACTAGCATCGTAGAGTGTGACTCAACCAAGTGAGCCACAGAGCGTGTCCAGACTCCAAAATTTAACATATTTTCCCCTAACAATGGAGTTGCCTCTCAGAGGTGTGCAAAGGGAAGGCAAAAGCGGCACGACGCGGTCACCGAATGCACGAACCCAAGCATACTTTGCATACTTCTTCACTCAAACAACAGTCAGTAATGCTTTTATTTTTTAGGTAAGGTAAATTTAGACCTATGCGCAATAGAGTTTCGTACATTGCGATTGTCTGTTGCTTCGTGCTGATACCATGCCCCACGAGCCCTTCGATAATAATTGTACATGAACAGCGCGAGTGAACGCATGCGCTTCAATGGGGCAACGCCGAAACTAGTTTCCACAGTTAACACCATTCTAAATTCTTATTTCAAATAATGTCAAAATTTCTGAAACTGAGCGTCGGACCCCTCCTGAAACAAAATCCTGGGTACGTCCCTGTATAATATTATCCTACTTTTATTTCTGAAAACAGAATTGAGCCGTAGCCAATATTCTGGGAAATATGTGGTGAATATTGAGAAGGCAAGATTCCGTACTAAACTGGACCCATAAGAGAGCCCCAAAGTTCTCAATGTTCCCCTTAAAATTGCACCAAATATGGGCAGTACGGTGCTCCGCAAGTCTGCGGTCACGAATTTCCGATTCATGGACAATTTTCAATTAGAAAACACAAAACTGCGATTTGGGCGGCCGTAAACTTATGAACGCTGATATGTAGGAACTTGAAATTAGAGGAAAATGTGAGCGTCAAGTAGCTCTAGAAACGTGCCGAATTTCGGAAAGATCGGTGAAACGGTTCCCGAGTTATCGAAAATTAGTGATTGTCAAACATAAAAGTGTATCTTGCTAAATATCGATCGTAAGGGGGTCCAATTTTACACGCTAAAAGCAAACAAGACTGATCACAGGAGACACAATTTTCTTATGAAAAATGAATGACTCAATAGAATATAACGGTAAATTTTATAGTGTGTTAATTTTAAGGTGTTGAAATTCTAGAGCACCATTAATCTTTGACCAGCATTCGATTCTATGTTGTTTTAAATGGTCATTTCCTGGAGGCAAAAGGAAGACAACTAGGACATTTTTCGCGCTGGATAGTTTCAAATCGGTTAGAGGGGTGATCAGAATTGTTTAGTTAATGTTGTATCTGAAACAACTACTCTTACTGACTAAAATTCCAACAAGTATCACAAATTACAATGCCTAACCTACATGGGTGGACATATTAAATTTTTCTTACAAGACGTATTCGCAGGTTAGATCACATAAGTGCTTTTCGACTTGGTGGAAGGAACATTTCCATATTTACTGGAAATCCCATACAAAATGACAATCTGGAAAATTTATCCAGGCTATGACTTGGATCATCTGCCAATGAATTCCCCCAGATGGCTACGCGAACAATTTCCCTAAAAGTTCCCATATGTCATTTTGTTTATCAGTTTATTTGGTGTCTGATCTTTATTAAAGTTAATCATTTTCAAATTTCCTGAGAAATTTTCCTTTAAATTGCATCTCGCACGGCGTATTAATACCAAATGCAATGTCCACTTCAGAATATCCCGATAGGGACTGATGACACAATAATCAGCTGTTACCAAAGGGGGAAGTTTTGATCCGTTTGCGTTTTACTTGGACAATGATCCTGTCTGTCCAAGTCGAAAAGCACTATAAATATGCTGCTGCAAATATACCTAGCATACCGGTCTTCTATACCTAGCATACCGGTCTTCAATTACATGATGCTTCACAGGTCCTCAACCCTGGCCGTACGGAAAATGGCAACTTATTCCTAGTGGTACTTGAGTGTTGAACTTGAAACGGAGCATGAAAGAGGAGCTGGAGTTTTAGAACCCAGCACCGGGATCTCGATCGCCAGCTCAAAGATTTTCGAAAGTTACAGCCGTTCAAAGATGCGACCCAAGGCCAATAAAATTCCATAGGGAGGTACCAAGGGCAATAGGGGTATATTTTTCGAAATTTTTACACATAAAAATAAGGCACCGAGGCTAATTTCGGAAGCGGTCGAAATTTGGATGCCCTTCACACTTCTCGGACTACGAGCGAAGGGTTTCAACAAACAGATAGTGGAACATGAGGTATGACTTTTACACTACCATGATCATTCAGGATATTTTAAGCAGATAGCGGTAAATATTTTTTTTTTAGAATAATTTGTGCGAGAGTTTGAAAATGCTTTCAGTTATTAAAACACACTAAATAAGTCAAAGAGTCACATGTGGCTCTCGAGACGCCCTTTGTCGACCGTTGATGTAGTGAATTAGGTTTCATTGTGTGGCATTAGGAATGCTGTACACTTTGCTGTACATTTACCAATGCTGTACGACAGGTCAAAATGCTGTACTGTACAGCAAAATGCTGTACGTCTGGTCAGCTTAGGTTAAGGAGAATTGCAAATTTATCCCTAATGAAATATGAACAAATTGCGGTTATTTCAAGACTAATTTGTATGTATTAAAACACAAGTTGCAAGTTTTCCCCACCCAGTTGTTGTTTTTTTTTTTTTTTAAAGGTAGGCAAAATAAACGGGTATTTATTTGCCTTATAACTGATACAAATGTTTATTTCTTGCTCTATCTAAACAAAAAGTTATAGATCATCTAAGTACAAAGAAAATAAAGAAAATCTGGAAAAAAATAATACCAACAGCTATTTTTCTGTAATTTTCCATTATTTGTTAAAATACAGAACTGCAATTTTCGAAAGATGTTTTCTTAGTCACAGTCCCCATTTGCGTTATAATCTGTCTGTCGAATGTTTAATTTTAGTATATAAAAATTCTTTTAGCCTTTTTATTTATATTCTTCCAATTTTATTCTAACACTTGGCTATTCTTCTTCTGAAGAAAAAAAAAACAAACATTTAAAACACAAAGATAAAACTTCGTATCGGGTTACTTGCTCAAATCTTTCGTTTTCGAATTCCTATAATTTTGGAAATGTTCTGAGTGTCTCGAAATAGTAAACTTGGTTATCCCGAAATGTAAACTCTTATTAAGAATACCTTTATTTCGTAATTATTATTTCGGAGCAATTAAACAGCCAAAATCAAGCGTGAAATAATGACGAAATCTTGTATTTGAAAAGGTGTGAGTGTGAAACCGTTCATAAAGTACATACTTAGTTCAAATGTTTATCATCAAACTAATTCGTAATTGACCAATAGAGTAAGAAAATAAATATGTTAAAAATATCAATTTCTTGAATATTGTTAGTGAGTCTTTAGTAACATCCGCTCATTAGATATGCGCAACCGCATATTGTGGTCGTATTGGAAAATGACACGCACGAATTTTCAATTTAAAAATACGAAAAAAACTAAAATTTTCAAATTATACATATAAACTTTTATCTGGATGCGTGTTAATTGACTATTTATCATTCGAGTAGTATTTAAAGTAATATAAATTAATTTTGGTAATGTAATGGCGCCACGGATTTTATTGGAAATTGATGATGATGATGATGCAATATCAATGCAACTTTTTGCGTGATGCATATTTTTGTCGAAGACTGACCAGATGTAGGGGTTATCTTTTCACAGTATAATATATCGACTTAATAATAATTAAAATGTGTGTTAATCGTATTGGACACATGCTGAGAGATAAATGCATGCATTTAAAGTTTAAAGGTAAATTTTCTGTTTTTATCGAAATTTAAAAACGGTGTAGCTACAAAACTATATATTTTGCTATCTTCTGTTGGATGTTTGGCTTACCAAGAAAACGTGAAGTTTCAAGCATATATAAAAATGTGATATTAGGGCACTATTGCACAATCGCCACAGCTACTTTTCACTTGCGTTTGGAAAATTACCGTCAGGTAAATTTATTGAAAAACTTTTTTTCATTAGTACACCCAGAAATTTCTTTAGTTGGCTTTAGACTGTAAAAAAGTATCCGGAATATAAGACAGGCTTTCGCAACAGGCGCTGTTGTCTGTTGAAAGTATAAAAACTTTCCAAAATCCCTTTTTTCAGTATTTTCATCGATTCATTTTATACTTCTTTTCCCAGTATAAGGGTTTTTAGTTAAGGCGCATAACTTACCAAGTAGAATGAGGTCAAAACGCAACGGAACTTTTGTGAAGACGGAAGGAAAAGAATGGGGGGTTAAAGACAAGTCGTAGGTACGCCCGGAAACACTTTCAGCCCGAGGAGAGTGAAGGGTATTCAAATTTCGGCCGCGCGCGAAATAAGCCTCGGTCTCGTTTTATGTTAACATAATGAAATATTTCGCGCAATAGATTTTAAGTTAAAATAAATTTTAATAAGTCTTGCTATCTAAACACTCCCGGGATTCTACGACCCACTCAATCCTATAATTTCGCTTTGCGTTTCTTTTTATCCGTGGAATGACAGGTCTTAGTTTGAACAATGTCATCTTAACCATAATATACTCCTTGGAAATTTCTTCTACGAGAGCATACACTCCCAAATGCTTTCGACCCGGCAAAACTTTAAGGCGTCGCGTCGGTGCCATGTTTCTACACTATTCTGTGTCCGCGGAAATTATCTTTGCAGCTATCCTCTACCGACCAAAATGACGGTTGATTTGATATGTGTTCTATATACATCTTTTTGAACCATTTTGCAATTTTCTGGAAGTCAGGATCTTGATGGCTTGTTTGGAGCTCACAGAAATATTGTGGAATGTGATGAGGTGGGTCAAACGCCAAGCTTTTCAACATTCTAACGCTAAGAATGAAATCATCATTTATGCCGTATTTTTGAGCTAAAACATTGCATTGAACAGCTCTCCAAATAATTTGCCCAAAGTACAACAGGCATCCTCTGTACTCAACATCTGGGAAAGAAAATTTTTGCTGCTGAAGAAATAGGTATTTCAAAATCTGTAATGATTCTAGTCAGACTTAGGTCTACGTAGAATCCAAAATTGTTGAGAAAAATACACTTACAGTTATCCGATTGAATTAATTTTACCGCTATTCGATAGAACAACTCTTCGATCATAACAGGACTAAACATGAGTTCAATTGTGCAATCAAGGGCCCGGCTAGGTAATTATTTGTGTCGCATTTTGATTTCGTATTTGAAATGGAGCAGATCAAGTACCGCGCTGTCATTGAATTCCTTTTTTGGAAAGGATACACGGCGTCCCAGATTCGAGATGAACTCATATCCGTGTACGGCAACTCTACACCATCCCAGGCGACTATTTACCGGTGGATATTGGAATTCAAGCGAGGAAGGACGAATGTTTTTGATGAACCCCGCACCGGACGTCCAATAGCAAGATGCATCCCGAAACTCCTCTCAGCAGATCAAATGAAGCAGCGGATGAAATGTTCGAAAGACTTTTTGGAGCTGTGTCGCGCCGACTCAGATGCAATTATCAACTGAATTGTGACAGGAGACGAAACCATGGTCCTTTACTATGATCCCACGACCAAAAGGGAGTCCATGAGGAGCGCCCCAAGAAGGCGAAGCTGCAGCAGAGCCGGAAAAAGATTATGGCCACCATCTTGTGGGATTCCAAGGGAATTATAATGATTGACTTCAAGGAAGAGGGCACATCAGTAACAGCGAAATATTATGCAGATCTTTTGACCCAATTGAGGGCCAACATCGTGGAGAAACGGTATGGAAAACTGGCGAAAGGGGTGCTGCTTCTTCACGACAATGCACCAGTTCACACCGCCGCGGTGGCCAAGGCTGCTGTGGTCAAATGCGGCTTTGAAGAAATTGAACACCCCCCGTACAGCCCAGACCTGGCCCCAGGTGACTACTTCCTGTTCCCAAAATTAAAATAGGACCTCCGAGGACGAAAATTTGAGACTGAGAAGGAACTGAAAGATGCTGTTTTGGACCATTTTCAAGACAAACCCGCGGACTACTTTTTGAAAGGGATGCAGGATCTTATTAAACGATCTCATCGTTGTATTGAAGTAAAGGGGAGTTGCATTGTAAAATAAAACTTAAATGAATTCAATCGGATAACTGGAAGTGTGTTTTTCTCAACAATTTTGGATTCTACTACGTATATTGAACCCCCAGAGAAACGACAGAGCTCCGAAAATAGCTCCCGATACGCTTCTTTACTTTTCGTACTCATTAGCGCAAATAACAAAGGCACCACACCATGAATCGTGAACAGTTGCCTCATAATAGCTAGAGCAACGTAGAATGTCCCATCCATCAACAGGCATTTTGCTAAATTCAGCTCTGTAAGGGATGTTTGTGACCCCCAAGATGATGTTTATGTGGCCATTGAAACTTTTTTCCGGAAGCACAAATTTCTCGCCCTCTACAAACTTGAGGTTTGTCGGAATATTAATTTCTTCAACTGCATTTAGCTCTTAAGAGATTGCTCTTTTTTTTTGCGAATTCTGTTTGTTTCGCATTTTGCGAACGTTTTGTTGCCAAACATACACGACAATCTGGAGTGTAGCTGACAGTTGAATTTCGAACAATTTGAGATTTTCTGTCATTTGTGAATTTCGCATCATGCTTAACTTTCGTATTGGTATTGACTTGGGCAAAAAAAAAATTGAAAAAAATGACAATAAACAAAGGGGAGCAAAAAAACGTTCATATGGCATGGCAGAGTAAAGCAAGGAAATTCGAATTTTGCACATATGATATTCCTTCACCAACGACCAACCTTTTCTAGAGTTCAAGTGCATTTATGCGCCCCGTCTAAAAGGCTGTAGATTTCTCAAATTTGGTAATATTGTTCCTAGACATGTAAAAATTAGACCAATGAAAGTAAAACAAGAAGCAGTTTCTATATAAAAACCAATTCATCGCTATATTATAGTTTTTTGCTCATAAGTAAAGACTCAAGAAGTCATCAAATTAAATTCATTCATTTGATCTTTCTACTCACTACTCGTACCACCATTGCATTGGTTTTGCATAAGCCACGCATGGGTCTGTTTAGGAAAATGCACTAATGAAATGAACTCAACGCATGCATGAAAACTGGTTTTGGCAGACTTTCGTTGCTGCAAAAACCAATAAGTGAGACAATTTTAACTCTCTTAGGTACATAGCTCCACTCCAACAATGACTTAATCGCCCATACGTATGTCCGTTCGTTTTTATTTGTGCGATCATGCGGATATCATGCAACTAGGCAAAAAAAAGTGGAACAAATTTTGAATGCGCTTTGGGTGTCTGATGTTCTTACATTTGCTCCAATATTACTGATATTTTTCTTAAATATTTTTGCCACCCAAAATAGCGTTTTCCTACTTAAATAAAGTTTCTAAATTTAGCTAGGCATTCAGACAATATTGAAGAAGCACTTAAAATTCAGATCCCAATCGAAAACGTCAGTTGCTGAAATACAATTTCACACAGGCGTTTTGAACATTTTTCCCACGTAATTTTTCAAATTGTCAAAAAGGAATAATCCGAGGATATGTGAACGTAATTCTGCGTTCTCGTTATTTTGACAACCGTTTTTGTACCACCTCAGATAAATTACAGAATTGCTGCCAAGCGACTGTTCGACGAAAATCTTTGTCTGTAGTTAAGAATTTCACAATTGCATGGTTTGATAAGACACATCTATTGGTGAATGCGAACACATGTAATAACCAGACAATCTCACTTTTATCCCGCCATTTTAAGATCGAAGTAATTTACCGTTAGAACGGCAACATACCTAAATGACTTTAGAATTTTTAAATTTTTAAAAAAAGCTAATTCAAAGTACCGTTAAGAAATTAATTTAAATTAAATTATACAAAAAAAAATAAACTACTCCACAAGTCAGGATTTTTGATCACCTTCACAGAAACAGCCATATCACAATAACGGTAAAATGTATACCATGATTCTGCATTGTCGAAAAAATTACAAAAAATTAATCTGCTACGCCTTTTTAACGGCTGTCGCTGAATTACAAAAATTTCAAAATTGGCTAATAATAATGGAAAATGCCCAAAAAAAAAATTAATTTGGAAAAACAAAGAAACCCAAAATCCTTTCGCCATTAAATCCATCATGGACGATTTTCTCGTTAAGAGCTTTTTTCAAAATTGCCTGGTTATGTTACCGAACCCAATCAATCTTGAACAATTTATTAGACCCATGTTTAGATGGCGCCTAGGGCCCTGCTTTTGCTAACTTATCTTTAAAAAAATGACAGTGTAAAATATAGAGAACCACAGTAACACTATAAAGCCAACAAAACTGATAGAATTGGTTCATGAATTATTTCAGCAATGATCTACAGCTCATTCCCAGACGCATTTGCGTTATTGTTGACTTTCTTCAGACAACTTTATTCTAGTTGAATAAAAATATCTAAAAAAAATATATAAAATAACTAACAACAACATTTTTTCTTGATTCCAGATATAACACAATTGGGCCACGTCCTCATCTAATTTCCGCACCACACACACACACAAATATAATGTGATTTAATGCCACTCCGTTCAGGTGCCTCCAACAACAAAAAGGTGTTACAACAGACCCACTATTATGGCCGCTACCGATGGCCAAATAATATTGGCCGCATCCCGTTTCGGTGATATACAGCCCGTGTATGTTCGCGATTTTGCCAAACAACAACTACCCTCTATCGCGAAAATCGTCAAAGGACAACATCAAAATTTGGGCGTACCCACCCTGTCCAATCCCTCGCTCCAAAGCACGGCCCTCTTCCTAACAGCCGGAAAGAAATACCAAATCCTGGCACAACCGATAAAAATCAAAGAGGGTCGCAAACCTACCAATGTCGGTCCAAAGGTGCTCATACCCGAAACATATCCGGGCTATTTTGAATTGTTAAGCGAAGATGGACGCTCCACGCGTTGTATCGATACCGTGCTCGAGCTATCGAAACGTCGCAATTTACGCGTGCTAGTACGCGAAACATTTCGATGTAATCATCTAAATCGAACCATACACGCCGGCGAACTACTCACAACAATTACAGATAATGGCAAATTTCTGCAATGCAAAACCGTGAAAGATGACATTGTCAATTTGCCGCTCGAAGCCAAAGCAAAATTTTCACCGATCGCCAAGGAGGATAGTATAAGTGGTGTGCATTCGGTGAAGAATTTATTATTGAAACGTATGCCAGTTATTGTTAGGTAAGTATAAACATGAACTGTGACAGAATATAGCGGGCTTGCCGCTTGAATCTTTCGTTTTACACTTGCGCGCGTTTCGTTTGTTCTGCTTACAGATTAGTTCACGGTAGTGCACCGAAAGGTCTGAAACAACCGTTCGTTCCCGAACTACGTCTATTAGGCTGTGTCGAAGTCGATCGGATTTTTGCTCTACCTCTGCAAAAGGACACCGATCTCATCGCCGTACCGCTCAATGCGAAAATTAAATTGCAACGAGCGCGTAATATGGAACAACTTGAACATTTCATTGAATATTCACGATTTTTGGAGAAAGCCCAACGACTGCTGTCCGATGCGCGTGATCGTTTGCAAGTGGTCGACTTGAAGCTGAGCGAAAAAGAAAAGAAAGAGTCAAAGAATAGCAGTAGTAGTAGTAGTCGTAAAATTCCTCTAATAATTTCGCCGACGGGATTAGAGAATGGTTATGTGCTACGAAAAAGTGCCAGTTGTGACAGTAATAGTAGTAAATATCATCAACAATCGAGTCTGAATTCGATAGCTGATGAATATGATGAGATCGATCATATTTATGATTATGTTCGTGGTTTGGCGCCTCTATCCAAGAGTATGAATCGCTTCGAACCAATTTGTGAGTCAAATCTTAAGTCACAACCGGATAGCGGGAATTATAGTAGTTTGATAAGGGTCAATAGTAATAGTAATAACAGCAACAACAACAATAACAATAGTCTAGAGTCGAATAAGCACGCAAGTCATCACAACAACAATAATAACAATACAAACAGTAGCAGCAACAACAACACAAGCAGCAGCAACACTACTCACACAACACACCATCATTATGCAATATCACAACCAGTACAACATATTCAACCGCATTATAATCACAGCCATATTGAAGAAGACATTAAACCTGTGCCACCACCCATTGAAACAATACCGGGGAAAAAGTTGCCGGAAAAGCGACAGAGGCCTACGTTACCAAAATTGTATGTGAAAAATTCGTCGTCATCTGCATCGAATGGCCATCATCATCATGGTAAAGTCATAACGAACGGGGTGAACGGTGTGAATGGCGTGAATTCACCTATAGCTGCCATCAATGGAAAGGATAGTTTAGAACCACAAAGTCCGCTATTTCATATTAGGTGAGTATCCGATTTTTACTTGCGCATAAAATTGATTCGACTTTTTCCTTTCAACTAATTTCTGGCCTTTGGGCAACTAAAATCAGATAAAACTTTTTTTTTAATTTTATTTTTTATTTTATTCTCTTCCCACAGATATAAAAGTTTAAGCAGTCTACAACTAACACCGGACAGTAATTCCACCACGCCCATCTCAACCACCCCCAAAGGTGCCGATAAAATCGGTATGGGACATCAACTGACGAAAAGTGCAAGTACGGGTGGTGCTCGTGAAGGTACATTGGATTCGTCACGAAGCGGTGGTCGTACATCGGGCGATTCCAAACTACCCGAAAAGAAATCACGACGTCTGTCACGACCGCGTAGTTTATCGAATCTTGTGTGGGATTTGCGACCGAATAAGGACAAGTCTAAGAAGAAACTTTACATACATCATTTCGATCATCGACAACAGGGAACGTTGTATCTGTAGAATGAGTGTAGTGCAGTTGATTGGATTGTATGCAGTAAATGGTGAGTAGTGTTGTTAATTCTATTCCTACACTCGGAAATCCATTGAAGGAAAAATGTAAAACACTCTCAGCTAATTGAATTAAATTTAATTAATTGTCCCAGCCAATAAATCTCACCTGAAAGCTTATATTCGCCGTTTGTTCCTATTTCGTAGAATAAATTTAAATGTCAGTGAGTCCTATCACGACCCAATTTTAGCGAAACAAAGTAGTGAATCTCAATCCATTTTCTGTGATTGTGTAATTACTTTTACGAACATTACTACGCCTTGGAGTCTCGAAAAATGCCATTTACCGAGTTTGTCGTTTAAGTCTTTCGTTTCACATTTAGGAGACATTCTACTTACGTTCTATTGCTAAACAAAACCGGTAATTCGGATGATGTAAATTCTTAAATTTGCTAGTTATTTACTTATTTTGAAATATTTATTGATGAAAATAGTCAACTCACCGAGGCGGAGCAGGATAACGAGAGGAGGGAAAATCTATCTATAGAAAAGAAAGTCATATTAGTTGCACCATTTATAACTCAACAACGGCTGGACCTATTTCCATAATTTTGGCTTTGCTGAATTAGGCTCTGGCCGGAATAGCAGAATAACTTCTGAAATACCCGAAAAATTCACAATGAGTTCTTTTCGCCTATTTCTGCGTGTATTTCTTTAACATATCAGCGCATTTCAGTAAATAAATAAATAAATAATAATAATAACTTTTGAGACATATGAAAAATTCACAATGGGTACAATTATTAAGGCAGTTCTTTTCCACATACTTCTGTATGTATTTCTTGTACGAATTACAGGATGCCGGTATGTTGAGCCCACCAGACGGGTCTACACAAGGCTCCGGCCGGAATAACAGTATAACCATTGAAATAAGCAGACAATTCACAATGACTATTTTTTTACCATACTTTTGAATATATTTTTTGAACGTCCAACGATTTCTTGAAAGATGTTCCCGTCAAGTTGATCTCTTCCATTAATAGCAGACTAACTATTGAAATACGCAAACGAATTCACAATGAGAAAAATTAAAAGAACAGTTCTCTTTCACATATTTCTTTCTGTATGTCATGAACAATTTGCCGGATTTCAGCAAATGGATTGATTGATTGACCGAATCGGTCTACACCCAGAATAAACATTGAAACATGCGAAAAATTCACAATGATCAAAATTATGTAAATAGTTCATTTTCAAGTACGTTTATCTAAATCGAATCGCTGGATTTGAGCAAATTTTTTGCATCACCGGATTGGAATCTTCCCGGAATAGCATAATAAGTATCAAAACAAGCAGAAAATTTACAATGAATAAATATGTGAAGACTGTTTTTCTTCACATAGTTTTGTCTTTATTTTCTGAATAGTTAAGTGGTTTTCACCGGATTGATCTCAAACCCGAACAACAGAACAGATAAGCGGATTGTAATGAATTCCATCTCTCGCCTTATATATTTCTGCGCTCATCAGCATGACTTCCACGCTCAACAGCGCAATACATTTTCAAGCATCAGTAACATTGACTGTGAAAAAAAAAACAGTTTTATCTGTTGATCGAATGAACGAACTTAAATAAATTATCTCGACCCTCCCTCTATTCTCCCTCACTCCTTCAATGGCCACCGCTTCGAATCGCTCATGAATCATTTGAAAAATTGTCCGGGAAAACTGTTCAGGTAGTTCATTTTCTCCAGCTTTTGTCAATATGTTTTGATCGACTTAACATATTTCAGTAAATTCCTACCCGGGGCGCCTTATCTTGAAGGACTTGCACCTATGATGGAAAAAAAAAATTGACAGAAAATTGTACAAGAGAATATTTTCAAGACAGATAATTTTCTCTCAAAGCTTCCACTTCGCCCTCTCCTACTAAATGACCCTCAATGGCATAATAACAATTGAGTGGAAACTGACTCTGCCCCTCCAATGTCCACCATTAATAGCTTATGAAATATCTGGAAAATTGGCAATGACAAACATTACGATGGCAAGTCAGTTGCGCCTACTTTTGGCAATATCTCTTGATCAGATTGAACCCCCTAATGGATTCGTTGTTACCTGAAAAGCTGGAAATCGACTGAAATTTGCAAACACCCCTGAATGAATTGAATAAGATTTTTTTGGCAAAGCGCTTTTTCTTATTCTTTGGGTTTATCCTTTGATTTCAGCAAATTTGTATTCCCCTTTGAAGGCAACTCTATCTACTGACCGAATAAGAGGATTCCCATAAATTTGCCCTTCCAGATTGGTCTCTAGCCAAACAACTATTGAAACATGAGGAAAATTTACAAAGTACCTCTTTTGCTAATCCTCCGAATACCTCTGAAAATTATTAGCGGATTAACGAAGAGCAGAACAAGCATACTAAAAATTTAAAGTGAGCAACATTTTAAAGGTACCCACCATTTTTTGGTGACTTCTCTTGATCGGAAAAACAGATTATGAGGACAATTGCTCCTCACATTCTTTTGTCTATTTCTGCTAAACAGTTTAGCAGATTTCGGTAACTTCTACCCTATATATCTTGATCGGATTACCGTGTTTCAGCAAATGACACTGACTCCACGGTCCAGTTACCTATATTCCCGGAATGGCATCCAGAGACCTCTCTTAATGGCAATAACAAAGTAGCTCTTGGCACATCTGGGAAATGACTAGGGTATCTAATTTTCTCCAATTCGTCTATGTCTCTTGAGCGGATTTGCGGCTTCCAGTAATTTTGTCCCCCAAACTAGCATAAGGACCAGCCAAATGGCTATTGAAATATCTGCAAGATTGACCAACAGAAAATTATCAATGCTGATCGATTTTTAATCCTTTTGCCATATTAGCGAATTTCTATAAATTCTACAACTACTCATCTGAATGAGTTAGACACCCAATAAAAAAGACTCATCAAGAAATTTGGTTAAAAGTCAAATTATGAAGACAGCTCATTTTCTCAAGTTTTTGTCTATTCTTCCTGAATTTCCATTTACCGCATTTATCAAAATTCCAATTTTATCCTGTTTTTGCCTATATCCCTTGAATGGAATGCCTCCTCCGTCCCGGAATTGACTTCCACCCTCAATAGCCGAACAAATCTTCACAAAACCTGGAATTGGCCAGAACACTGCAATTGAAGTCATCCCTTTAACGGAATAGCGTATTTCAGTAAAGTTCCACTCGCAACTGAAAGACTTCGATAACTAAATTGTTATTTCCATATCTGCGAAATTGACTAGAAGAAACAGTTCATTTTATCAGCAGTTTTTGCCTATTTTGTTTGGTCGGTTTAGCGCATTTCAGCAAATTACATCATCTCTCTAACTCTTGACGGATCTGAAAAATGGCCAGCCACCAAAATATGAAGTCATCTCTTAAAAGGATAAGCGTATTTCAGTAAATTTCCAAAAGGTGTAACTTTCAACTTAGGTTCAACTCACGTTCAACTTCCGTTCAACTTTTGTTGAACGACCCAAAAAGTGTAATTTTCAACATAGGTTCAACTCACGTTCAACTTTCGTTCAACTTTTGATGGACGACCCAAAAAGTGTTACTTTCAACTTAGGTTCAACTCACGTTCAACTTTCGTTCAACTTTTGTTGAACGACCCTAAAAGTGTAACTTTCAACTTAGGTTCAACTCACTTTCAACTTTCGCTCAACTTTTGATGAACGACCCAAAAAGTGTTACTTTCAATTTAGGTTCAATTCACGTTCAACTTTCGTTCAACTTATGTTGAACGACCCAAAAAGTGTAACTTTCAACTTAGGTTCAACTCACGTTCAAATTTCGTTCAACTTTTGTAGAACTACCCAAAAACATGAAAATGTCCCACTGAGTTGCGAACTTGTACGCAAGCTGTTTTTTTTTTTTTTTTTTAAATCGAATTAAGTATTTCAATTCGTTTTGAAAGGGAAAGGGTGGGATACCGAGCGAAGCGAGCTCTCACAGCTTGTTCAATAATAAATTTTAGACAATTTCTGAAGGATACGAAGTGCTTTTACTCCCTTTGATTTTATGATTATTATTTGATTTTTTATTATATTGGCGCATACGGTTCTATGTACCGCAGCAACCAAAATTTTGTGAATTTTATGCTTTTATATGCGATGCTAAATTGAAAGACCAGTGGTCTGTTTGAAAGGTCGAACTAGACTGATTTATTGAACTGATTGTTGCTTACTTGAAACATTATAACTGTGCGTTTTACAAACAGCTAATGGTAAAATGTACTAGATTTTGATAAGAAACAATGTTGCCGCTTTCGGATTTAAATAAAAGTGAAATTCAATGAAATGGAAAATGAATATGAATTAAATTTGAAAAGAAAGGAAACTCAAAGGAAAATCAAATACGTGACAATTGTTCAAAATGAAATTAATAGGAAATGAAATTGAAAATGAAACATCGATGCTCGAGCAGATACTATGAGAGTTCTTTTCTAACCTATTGTGAAAAATCCATCAGTAGAATAAGTCAAAGTAGACGAGTCATTTCAAAGGCAATATTTTACTCTCAAATACACTTTTCAAATGTTATTCGTTTTTTTGAAGTATGGAAATTTGCTATTATCCAACTTAAAGTGATCCACACATGCACACAAATGCATAATTTCAGTTCTCAAATGTAAACCAATTAAGTATAATTCTTTCTATGTCAGTCAATTAACCAATTTTCATTTATAATTAAAATCCGTTCAATTCTAAACCGCTTGTGCGTGCAACATGAACCCTATCAGCATATATCAACTTCTTTCTGAAGTTGTTGGCGTGACGACAACGTCATCGACTGAAAAATACATATACCGGCCGGGACGGCCAAAACCGGCAAATCCTCCTCTCGCGCCAGAAAGTTATTCCCATCCTCTTAGACGAGTTGTTCTGCATGTAAGTCGATTTAATATTATAAAACATGTTCAGGCATTTCGTTGAAAGTACTCGTAGAACTACATACATACATACACCCTAACGTATTCCATTCCCCACCCGACAAATTAATGATGCACTTAGACACGCTATAATGTCGGCTAGAGACTATGGGGAATAGTGTAAAAGTGTTAAGTAAAAAGCAAAGCAAATGGAAAAAGGATAATGGAAAATATTATACGAACGAATACTAAAAACAACCAACAACCTGATTCTTGTTGGTGTGGTTTCTAAAAATAGCTTCAGATACGTATAAATAGCCTACTGAAAGTTAACTATCAGGTAGAAAGATTGCAAGAATATCAACACAACAAGGAGTACAAGAAGAAGAACCAACTATGTATATTCTATGCCAATAGCCATGCGATTGCATGCAACTCAGTATGGCATGGTATGCACGAAAGTTAACAACAAGTATAATTCTTTCTTTTCAGTTAAGAGTTTATTAATATAACCTAGTAAAAAAGATGTTGATGATATAAATGGGAAATATGCAAAGAATTTGTACGATTTTTTAACACTGTAGTTTCTGGAATAGTAAAAATTCATCTCAGTGCAAGGTTTATTACCATTCTCTGCTTGATCTCGAATTTTGGCGGAAACCTCTGTGCCGACTCAAGAAATACAAATGACTGGCGGAAATCATGGAAATCAAAAAAAATCCTAATTCTCAGATGATTACATTCAGGATACTGACCATACGGTTAAATGGGATTCAGACTATCGACAAAATTTACTAAATCCTAGATTAAATTAACAGTGGTTGTACCATATTGTACTGCAATTTCATTAATGCAAGTAGATTCTACAATGCATATTCAATTTAATGGCATACGATTTAATCTAGTAGGTGGGTTTCGACTCGATTAATTTAGTGGTTTTAGTAAATCCTGTTAGTAGTGTGAATCCCCTCTTATACTAGATTCCATATTAATCAGGTGAAAAGATATATTATAGTTATGGGCTAAGCTGACTTTCTCATTGTACGGAAAAAAAATCAATAATAAAGGAAACTCTACTTTATGTTAAGAGAGCCATCGTTGTATCCATTTTTAGACAGTGGAAGTTTGACTAGGTTTGTTCGAGAAATGATGGCACTTACGGTAGTATTTTTTTTCTTAAACTATGATGACGGGTGAATTGCTTTTTAATGTAGAAATAACTTGGCATGGGCAGTAACAGTTAATTTCCGGTAACAATTTCAAACGTTCCGGTCACCGTCAAATAACTATTACAAAAACACGCTCCAGTTATAAGTTTGAATAAAACTTGCAATTTAACTACAAATTTATTGCACACCCATTATGAAAGTATTGGTATCCTCATTTTTTTTTTTTTTGGTTTTTTTTCCAAGTTCTAAATCACCCCTAAACCATTTTTGCCTTTTTTTAATCATGTTTTGTCTCTATTACAAAATACTGAAAATACTTAATACTGAAACTTCGTCCTGACCTGGGTACTGCTCATAATTCAAATTTGCAGTCATATTGCTTCCGAAGGAAACAGTGAAGTAGTGGCCACACAAAATCAAGAAATTTACGTTTGCAAATTTCAACTCAGTCACACAAAAAAAAAAATGAAACCTTCTCCGCTCAAAGATTTATCGGTGGCAGTTTTCTTACATAAGTCGCCTATGGAAAATATGTCTCAATCTGTTGCCCGTTCCCTTGCTGTTACTTTAGGTTTCAGGAACGCATACTGCAAAGATTTTTAGTAACAAAAATGCAAAAACCTGATCCCATATTGTGTAGCGGCCAGTTCGGACACATAAATGTTCATTTTCTGCTTTAGATACATTTGTAAAATTTTAGTGATTTGAACGTATTTTTCAAATCATTAAAATTTGAAAAATGCCGCTCATAGCGAAAACGGATATCAGCTGTCATCTGGTTCGCAAGTTGAATTGGGCAGTGGCGCAACCACGGGAGGGGCTAAGGGGGCTAAAGCCCCTCCCAGACCCATAAATTCGGAAAGAAAAAAATACCGGCGTACAGAGGGCTGCGCCCGCAATACGAGGGTTTTTTAGATTTTGAATACATACATAGTGAATCATTTTGCACATATATTTTATAGGTAATAAATAAGAATTATGCACAATGTTAATGAAATGCTTCTCGTAAATCTATTTTTGGATTGGTCTAAATAAACGCGTTCCAGAATGAAAGGCTAACGCCTTTCATTCTGTAACACTTTTTAATTAGCCCAAACCAAAAATAGATTTACCATATATTATGGCTCCACATATTAACTGGATTTATTAGCTGTAACGCCGTTACTATTACTCCAAACTGGAAAAAAGCGACTGATATGAAATGTACCCATCGAGTTCTTTGATTTGATAAAAACTAAAAAATTCAAATTTTCAAATCTCCGGGACACCCTTTTTGCTTTGTCCTACCAACGTCTAAGTATTTCGTGCTAAAGACTGTTACGATTCTACACATTCCAACCAAATTTCATTACGATCGGTTAGTGAACAAATTTGTAAATATCCGGGACACCCTCTTATCTTGGTCCTACCAATTTTTAAGTATTTCATGCCAAAGACTGTTACCATTCTACACATTCCTACCAAATTTCATGACGATCCGTTAAGCCGTTCGCGAGTTATTTAGTGAACAAATTTTCAAATGTCCGGGACACCCTGTAATTTTTGTTCTACCAACTTTTAAGTATTTCGTGCCAAAGACTGTTACCATTCTACACATTACTACCAAATTTCATGACGATCCGTTAAGCCGTTCGCGAGTTATTTAGTGAACAAATTTTCAAATGTCCGGGACACCCTGTAATTTTTGTTCTACCAACTTTTAAGTATTTCGTGCCAAAGACTGTTACCATTCTACACATTCCTACCAAATTTCATGACAATCCGTTAAGCCTTTCGCGAGTTATTTAGTGAACAAATTTTCAAATGTCCGGGACACCCTGTAATTTTTGTTCTACCAACTTTTAAGTATTTCGTGCCAAAGACTGTTACCATTCTACACATTCCTACCAAATTTCATGACGATCGGTTAAGCCGTTCGCGAGTTATTTAGTGAACAGACGGACGGACAGACGGACAGACGGACAGACGGACAGACGGACGGACAAAATCGATTTCATAAGGGTTTTTTTGAAAAATCTAAAAAACCCTAAAAATGGCAAATGGCAGTGAAAATAGTGTGTATAAAGCAAACCTCACATCTGCAATTTTTCATAAAATCTTCTTTATCGGAAAAATTTGTACAAATATGTACTGGGTAAAAAAAAGTAAAATTTGTATGAATTTTCTAACAAAAATCCACCAGACTCGCAAATTGTTATTCAAAATGTCCTTTTGCACAAAAATTCATACAAAATTAATCACCCAATTTGCGAAAGCAGCTCAATGTTCGATAGATGGCCTTAGCCCCCTCCAGGACCAGATCCTGGTTGCGCCACTGGAATTGGGTAACGGCAATTTTGGCGCGAAGGGAACCGGCTGATGTAAGAACTTCTCCTTACCGATTCGGGGGGTCTGATTCTGGCCACCATAGGGGAAACTTTGCCCGCGTTTACCTTTGATTTTGTCGCGTATTTTCTTTGCGAAAAGTGTTTTTTTGTTAGAAAAAAAATGTTATTTGGCTATTGCTGGCAGTGAATTAAAAGTTTTTTTTTGGATTGAGTGGCTGGCGAAGAGGAACCCAAAATGAGATAAGTCACATGTGTGGTCTCTGGCGTGTTTGTAGTTTTGGTTTTGGAAAAATAATTTAATAATGTTCCCAAGTGATTAACGCGAGTTTCCCTGTCGCCCTTCCCAAGTGCGTTAGCGGGATAAGGTGATCTACCTCATCCCGAATTTCGTATGGGAGGCGCTCTATCGGCCCGCGCGCCTCAAGGTCTGGATTTATGCATTTCGTTCTTAATAGAATGGACAGGGACAATGAGGCAGAAAAAACCCACGCCCTCTTCCGAGTCTGAGCATAGCAGCCAGCTCGTGCCGCCGCCGGCCGCCCTCATTGCAGGAGCCTTTCCTCGGGTTTCGACCTTCACTCAATATTACTCAAGCTAAGCCTAAGAACGGGTAGCAACGTTCTTAGGCTTTTATTCATGGAACGGTTTTGATTTTGATTTATAGTTTTGAGCAATGCACTCATTCTGCACTTGGCTCTTACGCTTAAACGCATAAATATTGGTATTCAATTCAATTCACGGCTTGCCACTTGAAATGCTTTTAAACATAATTGCGCCACTATACCAAGTCTACCAAAGTGCATCTGCTGGAAAGACTTTTTGGTAAGTTTCGAAAACAACGCCAAAAGTTTAATGCTGAAAATAGTCATCATTCCTTAAAATGCAGCGCTATCATCTAAAATGTTCAATTGTGTTGATTGTTTCAGTGGAAAACAAATGTGTGGCATGAAAGTCAAATTTTCCCGACATTTTAAAAAATCGTCAGGTTTTCGTGTGCCATCCTGTAGACGCCACCAGACATTTTCTATTATAATCGGAAATTAATGGAGTAAGCCAGCCAATGATCGGCTTTGCAAAAAAAAAATTGTGGACAACACACATCACGGAGGCACATAGACGATTTGGGAATTCAACAAATGACATTTGTTCGATGAATTCTCCCATCGTTTCTGTCCCTCCCATGTGAATGTGTTATTTTGCAGCGGTCCTTTAAATTTGGTGTAAAAAATGCAAGTCACAAGTATCATAGATGGCTCTTCGGGCCAGACTACACCCCACCTTCCTAGGATCCAAATGACAAATAAGGACAGTAGGAATTATTACCGTTCAGACCTTCTATAATTTTTTTTTTCTCGCCTCAAAAAACTTTTTAGCGCCATTCTTTTTTGTCAGCTTTGGGTTCAAGGTTACATTTGAGATGCAGCATGCCATTTTTCTAAGAGACAACTTCAGAAAAAAGTTCAAACAAGGCACAGCTCCAGCACAGCGTATCGCTGAGATCACTCTAATTGCTCTCCCAGATGATGACATTGCTTTCGCTACAGTCAGGTGATTTATAGTCTAGTACAGATAGCTCAAAACCCAAACATCCAACCAAAAAAAGAAATTTTTGATGCCAAATTGTTGAATACACTGCTCAATATACGCAGTGAAAAGTTACACTAATATGCGCCATGGGTTAAGGAGAGAGGGGGTGCCAAAGGGGTGAAAATTCAAATATGCAAATATCTGGAAAACTATGAGTCTGACTTTGAAATGTCCTGAAGACGAAACAAACTACATAAAATTACCTTTGTAATGATATATAACACTCTAGAAATTTTTGCAGAAAATTATACCTTAGACCCAAAAATAGTATAGTGAATTTACATTTTTTGCGTTTTACATTCCGCACTGTAACTCTTGATAGAATAGACCTACCGTCATAAGATCTTTTCCATATATTGATAGCAAAATTTATTTGATTTGTACCAAAAATTGCAGTGCTCCGATCATTGACGCCCCCCCTCACTCCTCCTAACATTTTTCAAAAAGGCATGCCTGTAGCTTCTTTGTAAATTGAGCCAGGCACATTTAATTTGGTGGGGTGCCTAGTCTAAGCTAGTCTAATTACCTTTGTAATGATATGTAACACTCTAGACATTTTCCCAGAAAATTATACCCTAGACCCAAAAGTATTATAGTGAATTTACATTTTTTGAGTCTTACATTTCGCACTGTAACTCTTGATAGAATAGACCTACCGTCATAAGATCTTGTCCATATAGTGCTAACAAAATTTGTTTAATTTCTACCAAAAATTGGAATGCTCCGACCACTGACGCCCCCCTCACTCCTCCTAACATTTTTCAAAAAGGCATGCCTGTGGCTTCTTTTTAAATTGAGCCAGGCAGATTAAATTCCGTGGGGTGCTTTTTGAAAAATGTTAGGAGGAGTGAGGGGGCGACAGTGGTCGGAGCATTCCAATTTTTGGTAGAAATTAAACAGACCTCAGGCTGGACATTTAGCACTGGCTTGGTAGATAAAGCTTTCTTCAGACTTCAGAAGCTTTTTTATAGTCTTGTGATTTTACAAAATCTAGACAAAAATCCTCAAGATTTCTCATACCGAGATTATAACCAAAATCCCTACAAAATCGTGGTGATGTGTAGTGTGCTTCGCATTTGACAATACCACTGGATAGATTGTGACGAAAACGTATTGGATCGTCCATATTTAACGGTGCTACTTCAGATATCTCATCTGTCAATTCAAAAAATCTCACGGTATTAAGGATCACTACATATCTTGAACTCTTATACAAATCGAATGGAATTTCAGTTACCAGTCAAAATTCGTGGGGCATTATCTAAGACCAAGAAAATACAATGGAAATAGTTATACGGTTAAAAAAAGGGCACATTATATTATACCTGGAGGTGAAATGTCGAATGTTTATCCTGCTTATTTGTCAAAAACCCACCACGAAATCACCAGGTTCAAAGGCTGAGATTATACTTTCTTTTAGTTAAATTACCATTCAATCACACTCCGAGTTCAGTTTTCGTTGAAACGTTGACGACTACACGCGGTAGTTGTCAAAGCACCATGCTCCACTAGGAGAAGTAGTTAGGGCAAATCAAGAGGAGTGATAAAACAAACAATAAAATAAATAATTAAAAATAGGGTCCCTAATCGAATATCCAAGGGACCATAAATTTGTGAACAGTTTCAAAGCGTGAATTTAAGTTCTACTTCTTTCTGCAATATACGTCCTTGCAAAAACAATGATCCGTTGCAATGCGAACCGATTTCGAAATAAAAAATAATTTCGCTCTTTGAAGAAATACTAATGAGTAAATTCCTGAAAATTCCTTCTTTTAGCTAATAAGTCGGCCCAACACTGCTAGAGATAACAGACAAGAGAAAGAAAAAAAAATAGTAAAGGAATCAAATTGCTCTCACCTAAAATGTCGTCGGTTAGGGGTTTGATTTTTTTTTAAATATTTCTTCTACATTCAAATTAACACAACACAGCTTATAGTCAATAGAAATAGACGAATAGAAAATAGAATATTTTCAAGATATTATTTTTAGTTTTTAATTAAATTTAATTTCCCCAAAGAACTTATCTATTTTTTCTGGAAATAAATATTATGCAAGGTCCTTTATAAACTTAACCTTTTCTACTATCAATTTGTCACGCTTCTTTAAGCAACATAATATGTAACTTGCATGCCCGTTTATATCTTCCGCTGTCTATAATGCAGTGAACTAGACTATGTACGTATGTATAGATAATGAACCAGATGTTACAGAATTTGCATTACGCCGCGCATAATAGCACACAATGCCGCATATAGTGTCGATTAAGAAAAAATACACATAATACGAGTATTTGGTTCAACTTCCACCATAATAATAATTACAACAACTTCACATTGTTGTCATGACATTTTATTTTAATATGAATGATGATGATGATGACGATGACGACGACCAATATGATGGAATGAAGTAGTGGTGTCTGTCTGTCTTCATAATATCTTTTCTGCAACATAAGCGTCGGAGCAACACCTGCCAACAACTTAACACATTATTATAATGTATGTTGCTCGTATTGTTGTTACTGACTTATTTTTTTTCCACTTTTAATTATACAATGAACGGCCTTAAACTTGGAAATGAAAATTCTTCATTCTTATCGACATACCACCATCTCAGAAAAAGCACCAGCATGCAAACTTCTTGTACGCTCTCTAGCCATCTGTGAAGGCTAGAGTGTTTATACCTAGAGATATGTTTTTATTTTCGCACATGTGCATGCTACTCATATATTGTGAGAAATGATGATTTTTCTTTTTTTTTTCTTTTTATAAGCACACGCATAATAATAGAGTTCATATTAAATGTATATATATATGGGCACTTTTATACGCTATTAACACGAACGCAACAACAAAAAATTGAGAAATGTTCACAAAATTTTAACTATTTTACGCTTTTTGAATTTAAGAGGTTTCATTCATTCGAAATCTCTCACGGAAGACATATATACGCATTCATTACGATTTTCAAGAGGTTGTTGATTTCTTATCGTTCGACTGGGTTTCCTATTTCTTTTTTTTTCTCTTAATCTATTTTTAATGATATATCTAGCCGTTGACCTCCATATATGTACATATTTCTTGAATAAAAATTGAATAAACTTAAAAATGAATCTTAAATCATTCTAGAGTATGTTGTATTATCAATCTTTTGATGCCGTATTTCAAAATGTTGTGTTCGACATCGGTCTTTAAAACATTCAATGTTCCAATTAATTTGCTGGTCAACTAGACTCTACCTAGACAATCTGCTCTGAAGAATAATTATAGCGCAATGGTCATTATATACAATGGATGTATATTTCACGCTTTGATGATTTTATTTCCAAGAGAGATATACACGCTTGAAATCAGATCTATAAGAGTTTAGTGCATGTCAGTGTTGGGAAGATAATTAATAGGAATTCTTTTTTTTTTGTGTTTTTTGTTTTAATAAAGCGTGTCCGTGTAGAAGATAAGAAGAAACATTTTTTGCTATTAATAAAAATATGTAATTCGTATCTGGAGTATGAGAAAGATGTGCGTTTACTATGAAGATGTTTGCGAGAAAAAAATTGTATGAGCATAATTGAATTTTAAAAATTCTATGAAATATAAATATTTTTTTTATATATGTGTATAACTCTTGTACCCATCTGAAATACTCAAAAAACTTGAGCAGATTTTAAAAGAGTTTTTGAATCAAGTCGAGAAAACTATGCTTCCCAATGGGCTTAAAACTTCTATTGTTATAACTACGTGACCAACGATTAAGTAAAGCATTCGGTTGTAGAGTGGTGGAGATGATAGAGATGACACCCTACCTTTGTGTTTGCTGCAGCGTGAGTTCGAGTCCCGATGTGACCATGGATGTTTGTATTGTCTATAAATGTGCGCCTATGGCAGGCGGTTCTTTAATGTAAATCGTCCTAGAGCTACCCGTTGTTGCAACGGCCAAGAGCTTCCAATTCCCTTCAATTCAAGAGAAAAAAATTCACGTGAATCGTTACTACAACGACAACATTAAGTAAAGTAGTTGCGACCTACGTCAAAAAGTAAGGCATACCAAGTATACAAACATGTTTTACGGTAGCCGTTGGCTTTAGTTTATGTAAACCGGTTGAAGCATTTTTTTTTATTTTATGCATTTTGATTAATTGGTACTTAAGTTTAATTTTTTTCAGTATCTAAAATCTAAATATAACCAAATTTTTCACTTCTTCTTTACAGAGATTCATCACAGATTTAGCTTAATTTCAATGGAACTCGATACCCTTCCGGAACAAAATAGACCCTCACCAGAAACCTTACAGCCAATAGAGCACAACATAAATGCATGACA
Organism: Microchrysa polita; assembly: GCA_949715475.1. Taxonomy (NCBI): domain Eukaryota; kingdom Metazoa; phylum Arthropoda; class Insecta; order Diptera; family Stratiomyidae; genus Microchrysa; species Microchrysa polita. The sequence continues at coordinate 12,200,625 of OX454420.1, forward strand.
TGACACCATGACAATTTCTATGGTAACTTTGTATGAAAATATCAAGTGCCATATAATGACGTAATTCCCGACGAAAGTGTATTAACCGAACGAAAGAAAACAAAATTATACCGAAAAACGAATTGATCTTGGGAATTGTGTCTAAATTGTTTAAAATAAAAATACACAAAAAAAAATCTAAAATAATGATAGTCATGATTATTTGAAAATATAATTGTGTCGTATTCATTTGAAAATGTTCATGTTACCGAAAAGTGTTCTATTCGTGTTTATCAAAATTAGTGAATCCTTTTAATCTATTAAAATTCATTTTTTTCTTAGATCGATGCCTCATAACTGTAAAAAAAAACCTATATCAGCCATTCAGTTTATTATTTTTGCAATCCCTTTGCATATAACTGGTCAAAAAATCCGTTCTGCAAAGTTTCATATCAAATCACATTCAGCACATATCTACTGCCAAACTATTTATTTGAAAATTCCACTAAACAAAACAAACATTTTCATTCATACGCAGAAACAATTTATTATCCCCTGCTTTAGCTCAGAGTATTATATTCAAATTATCTCCCCATGACATTTCATTACATTCGTTCGTCGTTTTCGCATGACGAAAAAAAACTATTTATGGCTAATCAGAAATCATTTGAATTACAATAATTATATCATAACAATTTTTGAAAAAATTGTCGAAAACACATAAATTGGAAAAAACACCGTACCCTTCTAAAATACACAAAAAGAACAACAAAGATATCAACAATACATTTTGAATGTTCGTATACATTATAAATAGTATAAATGAAAAGTATCAATTACATTATCATTACACACGTACATAATTATACATAAAAACAAATAAATATAAAAAAAACATATGTTCTTAAAGTCTATGAAAAATTGTGATTTTAATTTTATAAAAATATATTCCATAAATATTGTAGTCTTACTATTAAGAAGAACGCGTTCAATACGTGTTGATGCTGTCAACTTCTGACTCTCGATATTGTTGAATTGAAAAGATTTTTAAATTTTTAAATTTGTATTTTTATCTTTTTTAATTGTCATGTTTTGTTATTTAATTTTGTATATTATATTTTAAATTTTTTCGTGAATTTCTGACAATAGTATTCAACAGTAATGCATTTACATATATCTAAAAATGTCAGTCTTATTACAAAATAAAAAGAATTAAATTTTGAGCTTTAGTTAAAATATTATCTCTTTCTACAAATCTAGAAATATGTATCTAAAATCACATACAAAACAATACTGTAGTAGATTGCTTCGAAATCACAAAGCTTTGACTGCTTTCAATATTGGAACATAGAGATTTATTTGCATTTGAAAATACAGTGAAAACACACGTAAACTTTATTGAAGAGAGACATAACTTCAATAATAGCATGGGCGTTCTTGTTGACAATCTCAGTCTGAAGAACTCATACATAGTACTTGTAATGCATAAATGTAAATTTAGATTAGCTTTTTCAGTGTTATATACTCGTATGCTTATTATTAGTGGATTGAAACAAGACATTGTACTGTGTAAATTTATAATATATATATAAATATAAAAATAATTTGATTTTATAAAACAAAAGGTGTTTGTCAATTCATGAACCCTGTGTAGGTCGCGGATGATCTGATTCGTTTTTTTATGCCCATTCCAACAGCGTGCCGAGCGAGACCCCTCTCTCTCACTAGTTTCCTAACTTTAGCTGGTTGTTCCGACTCTCCCAGTCAGTTTGTCTCCAGCCGTCAAAAAAGTGTGTCACACTTGATTTGATCTAACAGGCTCACCGCGCCCAATAACGAATCGAATCCAAGGTTAGTATTTTTTGCTTTTTGATAACTAACTCAAGCACTTGAGTATCAACTTGCAAGAATGGTAGCCGTATGTCTGTCAGGCTCATTGCGCCTCTTTCCTAGAAAATATTTTTGTCTGCATTCCTCAGCCGTGACTTGAGTCATTGGTTTTTTGTTGCGGGTCAAGAAAGATGAGCGTACAAAAAAGTACGATTTGAATAACCCAAGTCACGTGGACGAAGTAATGGCCTCGCTGCTTAGTGAAGATGATGCAGATCCGGTGTGGACTGAAAATATTGGAGAGGAGAGCGATATTTTATCTGACGATGAAGTTGAAGAACGAGAAAGTGGTTTGGAAACTGAACAAGAAGATGATGAGCTTGAATCGTCCAGTGAAACGGAAGATGAAACTAACGGAAATTAGTTTATGGGAAAAGACAAATCTACAAAGTAGTACATAGAACCTCCACGCAAGAGTCGCGCTACGAGCCATAACATTAGTTGCGTTTTTCGCTATTGCGGTTAACACTGGCAAAAAAAAAACGACCGCGTGTAACTTCCCGGTTAAGATCAGCTGCTCGGCCAAAGAGGTGACACATGACAGTTGTTTTGCATCTTTATCTCTCTCTTGTCGGCTTATTTTTTAGATTTGGTGGATTTCATCACAAACGATGATAATTTATTTGCAAAATCTAAAACCACCTTGAGAAAGATTCTCACATTTGGTTTGAAAAAAAAATTTCCCGTATTATTTCCCCATGCATTAGCCATCTACAGTGACTCGCATCCAAAGTCGGGGAAACTATTATAAAAAAAAAACAGTTTTCGTTAGGTTAACAAAATTTTTTTTCATTCATTATGGATTGGTCTACTATGTTGCTTAGTACTCTACAAAATTAATTATTTCTAAAATTATGAAAATTGCATGTAGCGGTACTGGAAGCTCATATTGCATACTATCATAAGAAATACACTCACACTGAAAGTCGGGTAATTGCAAATAATAACAAAAATGACTTCCGAATAACCGTTACGTTTGAGTATTACTTTGTTTAGTGGATAGAAAGTCTTCAGTTTATCATAAGCTGTCATCGGGAGACAATATTTTAAATTTTGAAACCATGCCACGTACCGTTAAACAGTCTACATTAGAGGAACGGAAAATTGTTGTTCATAATTTTTTGAACGGAAAGACCGGGCGTGAAATTGCGATTTTGGTGGGCAAAAGCAAGTCGACAGTCCACGATATCATCCAACGCTACAGCGAAGGTGGACGATTAGCAAATAAACAACGCCCTTCAGTAATGAAGAAGCTCAGCTCAAGAGAAGAAAAGTTTATAATACGTGAGATTCAGAAGGATCCCTTTCTGTGTGCCCCGAAACTTACTATAATTCTTAAAGACAATTATGGTTCATGCAGAAACGTTTAGACGTGTATTACGGAAAAATAATTTTAATGGCCGAGTAGCGCGGAAGAAGCCATTCATTAGTAAGAAGAACCGTTAAGGCAGGCTACAATTCGCACGCGAATACACTTCAAAAGACTTCTCTTTTTGGAGCACGGTAAAATTGGTTTTCTATGTTGAAAAAAGTATCACAAGTAATGTTTTACAGGTTCTCTTTACTGACGAAAGTAAATTTAATATGTTCGGTTCCGATGGTCGTCGATATGTCTGGCGTAATCCCAACACAGAATTTTGCCCAAAGAACACGAAGAAAACAGTGAAGCACGGGGGCTCATCAGTGATGGTTTGGGGGTGCGTGGCAGGTTCAGGGGTTGGAAATCTGCATTTTATAGATGGCGTCATGGACAAAAACATGTATGTAGATATTTTAAAGAAAAATGTTAAGAAGAGTGCGCAGAAGTTGGGCATTGCAGAAAATGTTAAGTTGTATCAGGACAATGACCCGAAGCATACATCACTCATAGCCAGGACCTGGCTCCTGTATAACTGTCCTAAGGTAATAAAAACACCAGCCCAAAGCCCAGATTTAAATGTTATCGAACATTTGTGGGAAGAACTTGGCCGTAAAATGAGAAATAGGAATTACAGGAAGAATGGGACAAAATAAGTCCTGATTTCTGCAGGAAATTAGTTCAGTCCATGCCAGAAAGGCTAAGGGCCGCGCAAAACCAGAAAGGGTATGCAACAAAATATTGAATATGACTAAAATTGTTAAAAATTTGAGTCTGCCCGACTTTAGCTGTGGCCATAGATTTAAGGTTTTTTCGAATATTATGTTATATACGAATGTCGGTTCTTCTGAAATTCTGTAAGGCGACAGTTGACTGGCGATAGTCATTTTCCTCATTTTGGAATCATCTAAAGCGACAGTTGCCCAATGTATCTTATATGGCCGTCATTTTCAAGGCGACAGTCACTTTCATGAAAAATTCACCTTAAGTTCAATACGAACTCTTGTTGAAACATCAATTGTGTACCAATAACACAATGTGACACGGCATAACCAATAATTAACGCTGAAACCTTTCTTCAAAAAGTAAATTCCATCTAAATTAACAAAGCGACAGTGCAATGAAAATGATAGGTGTCGTCCTTTGGAATCATGTAACCATGTAAGGTCATCATTTTGTATACGGCGACAGATGGTTTTTGTGCTCGCTGTGCTTCGTGTGACAGAGACAGATATATCGTCGCTATAAAACAAAACCGGCATAAGTGCAAAAATTTCGTTTTTAAGTTTTTGGTATCAAAAAAATTGTTTTTTTTTCTCTATTTTTCTGTCATACCGGCACATTGTATAGTTGAGTAAAAATACATCAAATGGGGTTGTGCCGGTGTTCATTTCGGCGCAAATTGCCCTTCAATTTAGTAAAAGACAGATATATCGGGCAATACGCCAATCGCTTCAAAAATTTTCGAAGAAAAACCGTTCATAATTGTAAGTAAAACCGAATTATCTTACAATATTCCTTATAGAATACTGTGCAACAGTGCAAACAGTGCCCCTGTTTTTAAATCAAACTGGCATAACTGCTCTAATTTTAAAACCAAACTGGCATATCTGCAGATTTCTTCTAAATTAAGCATTTTTTAACCCTGGAATACTAACATGACCGTTTAGGGCGTTATTACTAACAACACGTAATTTTGACGTGTTCATATTTTCCTACAGTCGCTTTCCCAGTTTACATATTTTACCGAGCTTATCATCTTTCAGTGCCACAGACAAAAATTATTTGACCAAAATATGCCCTCGGAAAATGCGCTTATATTACTAACAAGACGTATAAATTACATGCTATTTTCTATTGGTATTACTATTTACACGTCAAATAGGTAGTAGCATCTAGAACATTGCTAAGCTTACCGCCATAGACCACAGATAGGATGCTGCCACTCATATGGACACACAACAACTAACTGAGGAAAGCACTGCTGCAGTGAGTAGTCAACCAGACTCGTGGAACAGCTTATACACAGTATAATGTGAGCGAACACGTCAATTTTACGTATTGTTAGTAAATTAGGGTTTATTTGTAACTACTACTTCAATAATAACAGTATGCATATAAACTTAATCCAATTTGGTGTGACTTTGTGGTGCATCGAACGGACGTTTATATTAAAATACCGTTGGCAAAAACTTCAAAACCCTCTGGTGTAAAATATGGATTTTGCAGATATGCCGGTTTTGTTTTATAGCGACGATATGTATGTGCTTTTGCATTATAGATAATTTAGGGTCATCAGACACCATGCATTGCAAACGTACATATGGTACGTATGGACGAGTTCCCAAAATGTACTTATATTGTCGTCCATCGTACGATCGATTCCATGGTATATGAAAAGCGTAAGGAATTTCTTTATGTCTTTGAATGTGTGTACAGGGATTTGGAGCGGAGCGATGGAGCGGAGCGGAGCGACCTTAAATTTCGGAGCGAAAGAGCGGAGCGTGGAGCGGTTTTTGGCAAAATGGAGCGGAGCGATTTTTGCTCTGAAGGTCGCTCCGCTCCGAAGTAAAAAATAAAAATAAAAATAAATTTTTTCAACGAAATTTTTTATTTTATGGAACGATTTGATGATTTTGAACGATTTAAAGGCGAAGAATTCGTTAAGAGTTGCGTTTAGCCATAATCATCACTCTTTATTATTAAGAAATTCAAGATCATCCATAACACAAAAGTCCTGTCCTGTACTCGATTAATGAAACGCCCTTTTTAATTTAAATTAGTTATTAGGTGCGTTATATTGAATGGAGTACAGGACAGCGTTCTATACAAGATGTCCGGAAACTATCGCATAAAGGCACCTAAATTATTAACTCTTCAGCTAACACACACATTTAAAGATTTTTCAAAAATTTTATACCTACATTTATTTTCTTTCGGTCGTGGCTAATAATTTTTTCTAAGAATAAACCCAATAAATATCGAATAGGCAGTTTAAGCTGTGTAAAAAAAGCTTCAAAGACAACATTTTGTGATCTTACTTCATAAAAAAAATGTTCCAAGGAGGTCTTAGTGGTAGCATTTTTGTAGAATCATTAAATATGGTTTTGGTAGCAAAGGAGTTAAGAATTCGGGATATTTTGCTGGAAATTACATTAATAATAATATTTCGGTGCGCTTACGCGATAGTTTAGTTTCCGGACACCCTATCAAGAACTACTCAATTTTATGTTCAAATTTGTAGGAAATTGGTGCTATTCTGTTCTGCACTTGATCGAATAAAACGCACCTATTAAGTCATATTCTATAATACGTGAGTAGATATAAGTTGAATTGATGAATTCGCGGAAAATAATAAATTATTACTAAGAACAATGAAGTTTTGTTGTATTTTGTAATGGAGCGGAGCGGAGCGAAAAAATTTTAGTCGGAGCGGAGCGGTTTCCAATTGGTCGGAGCGGGAACGGAGCGGAGCGAAAAAAAGTGTCGCTCCAAATCCCTGTGTGTGTATGCAATGTATCTAGATGTGTATGTGTGTGACTATGTTTGGTTCGTTGGTGTGTGCTTTATTTGATGACAGATTGTCGAAGTAAAGCTATCTTTAGGAGCGAAAATAATGAGTGCATTCAGCTAACGAAATTTACTGGAAAAACTACAAGAATTACCCGCCACCGACCTCTTCAACTGCTGAAAAGCCTTCACGCGGAATGAGAATCTAATTGGAAGAGCACTTTTCTGCTACATTTCTCGTTCGCTGAATGCACTCAATATATTTTTTTAAAGATGAACATTGATCGCAAATTTTGATGAAGAATGACCGTTACAGCCACAAAATGAAAAATAGCCACCGATTTATATGAAAAACACACACAACACCAAAAAGATTGCTCAAGCGATCGGAAGTATGTATGGCGTGGCGAACCTAACAGATCATATGGCACCTGAAGACGTCAGGGTGGATAGTGGATTGGTAGTGTGTCTTTGGTGAAGAGCTTTGAACTTTGAGCGAAACATTGTAAGTTCATTATTGGTTATTGGATATGTCGACAAGTTAGCGAAACAACTTTTGAAAATTAACTCGGCGGGTGCCTTTGCAGTAATTTCGGGGATCGGCCCAGCAAAATTTCCGTAAGGTCTATGAAGAAGTAAGACTTAGAAAAGGCTTACTTAGTACTGAACTGTAAGCATTCAGTAAGCTGAAATAGCTTTGCGTGATTAGATCTTATTCATATCATTATATAAGACTTACTTCTTAGCAAAATGTAAGACAAAATTTCAAACTCAATTTGCACACACTATTTGAAAGCTCCCAGTTGCCCTATAGCTTATATATCAATAAAAGAAAAGTTATTTATAAGGTTTATAATATACTTTACTTAAGGCATTTATTATATTCTTATAAAAGCCTTATTAGTAAGTATATGAATGCCATTTCGGGCAGGTGGCATAAGGCAGTTTGCAAATATTTATTTATAACATGCTGTGTGGCTCACTTGGTTGAGTCGCACTGTCCGATGATAGTGATCTTGGGGTCCGGAGATCGAATCTCGGCGTGGTCAAAGTACATGTGCGGATAGGAAATGTAAACAAATATAAATTAAACAAATGACTGAGTGAATGCACCATCGCCCAGCAAGGAGTTACAGAAAGAAAAAATACTTATTTCAACCTTTTATTAATATGGATATATTTTAGTTGCCTTAGATAATGCTTGAGATAATACTTAAATAAGAATTATTGTAATCCTTAAATAAGAATTATTGTTATTCTGAAATAAGTCTTATAATCAGGTGTATATACAAGATTTGGAAGCTTCAAAGCTTTAAACCTTACCGCCAATGACATGCCCCATGTTAAGGTAAGCCTTTTAGTAAGGATTTCCTCTTGTAAAAGACTAAGACTTTTTTGAATAATCTCTTATTGAGTAAGTCTTATTCTGTTCGAATATAAGACTTATATAAAACTTTCCGATTTTGCTGGGGGGGGTCGAAATGAAAATGTATGTCTCTTGGAAGAGCGTGTATGAAGATATTTGTTCGATGCGTTAGCGGTATTTCCACAATATCTTTCATATATTATGTAGAACTACACATAAAATAAGTTGCATGTAACCACTTTTTTTATTGGTATTGATTGGCTAAGAAAGTGGATTTAAATCAAATCAGTCCAGAGTAATCGGCAAAAAATTATAATGAACTATTACCCCACAGTTATCCTTTTCCTGCCATGCAGCTTATTTTTTTCTATATGATTTTTAGTTAATTTTAAATATTTTTTTTTCAAAGGGCGATTGTCTGCAGTTTATAAATTAGTAATTCTAAAATGAAAAAAAAAATAAAAATAAATGAAACGCAAAAAAACTAAAAGTCGACATCGAACAAGCAAGTGACAATTGCCCACACGAAAATATTATCTTCCTTCGACAGGGTTGTCGAACCATAGTGTCAAATCTATACAATGCCCACGCCCTGTCAAGAAAAATCGTAATTTACTAACATTTACTCTAATGTAAATACAATTAACCCTCACTAAATATTTCAGTATTCTAGACCCACTATCGCATCTATGTCCTTTAACCTTCGGGCGGGCGCAATGCATCTGACAGATTAAGTGACCAGTTTTTGTTGCGCCAATCAGCGATATGAGAAGGGAGAGATCTGAAACTCACAGTAGCTTAATCTTTATCGATCATCTACCCAAAGCAGTTTTCAGTTTCTCTCTACCATATGTCTGAGGGGCGGGAGGGGGTGAAATCATCTCTCAGATGTATTGCGCCCGATGGTGTTATTTTTTCTTTTCTATGAAAATTTCCACTCGTTATACTCTTCACATTGCGTAATAATGTTGTGTTGATTTTTAGGCTGTTTTTAGTAAAATAAGATCACATTTTTTAAGCGGTCGAGTTTTTGGAGGTTTTTAGGGATTTTTAGAATTTTTTCAAAAAACCCTTATAAAATCGATTTTGTCCGTCCGTCCGTCCGTCTGTTCACTAAATAACTCGCGAACGGCTCAACCGATAGTCATGAAATTTGGTAGGAATGTGTAGAATGGTTACAGTCTTTGGCACGAATACCTTAGAAGTTGGTAGGAAGAAGATAACAGGGTGTCCCGAACATTTGAAAAAAGTCGACTTTTTTAGTTTTCATCGGAGATTGACGTATGGGTATTCAAATCAAAGATCTAAACGAGTACACCTCATATCAGTTAAAATTTTCTAGTTTAGAGTAACGGTAAAAAAGTTATTGGCGTTTAAAGTTAAACTTCCTTTTCGAGCTCCGTTTTTCTAAACCGTTATAGGGATCGATATGAAACTTTGCACAAAGATTGGTCAGTATGGTCTTATATACGTTAAATATTAAGACTGTTGACTTTTGCTAAGGAAAAGTAAATAACAGTAAATTTGTAAAATTTAAACTTGTTCGTGTGTAGCCCCTCTTAGGTTTCCAAATATCAAAATTCTGCTAAGGGTTTTTAGAAAATTGCACAAGGAATATGTGTACGAATTTTCATTCGAATAACTGTATCCAAACCAGAAATATAGCCAAGTAAGTATTTAGTAAGGACCTTTCACAATACAAGGGAAGCCTCTTAAGCATTTCTTCAATGCATATCTTTTAACTTGATGAAACAATGCAATTGAAATTTGGCGAAAATGCATAGAATGGTAATAGTGTTTGCCACAAATATTTTGGAAGTTTGTAGGACCAAGTTAACAGGGTGTCCCGGAAAAGCTGCAAAAGTATACTTGTTCAATACTCATAGGAAAGCTTGCGTTGGCTCTAATGTCAGGGGAAACAATGGAATCATTTCATATAAGTAGCTTTTCCTTGATTTAAAAAACAGTAACAGTAGATTTACAGCTAATAATTCAGTTCATATATAATGCCAAGCCATCCTTGCGTTTGCCTGAGTTTCTTTTTGCTCAAAGGCCATCAGAAATCTGAAATCGAAAAAATCCTGTAGATTTGCCTTTGAGTACTTTTACACAGACTGGGTAAATAGTAAATCTATTTTTGGATTGGTCTAATTAAAGGTGGAACGCGTTTATTTAGACCAATCCAAAAATAGATTTACAGGAAGCATTTCATTCATGTTGTGCACAATTCTTATCTATTGCTTATAAAATATATGTACAAAAAATATTCACTATACAACAAAATTCTAAAAAACCCTCGTATTGCGGGCGCAGCCCTCTGTACGCCGGTATTTTTTAAATATTGAAGCGATTGAAAGCGGAATTTTCTTAGAAAATTGAAAATGTGAAGGGTATCAAACTTTGTGAGACAGTATTTAATTCTAAAATTTCGTAGAACTGTTTAAAAAAGATAATGCAACAATAAATTAGAGTGTAAAATATACAGAAACTTAGTTTCATCCTATTCTCTGCACTTAATCTGTCAGATGCATTGCGCCCGATCATGTTAGGATTAGTATTGCGCCCGCCGGAAGGTTAAAAAAAATGTACATCCTCACTCCAACGCCAATTTCACGCACCAAAAGATACATATAGCAATCATTATGTATAAATGACTACCATCCACCAAGTATCTATACCCGCAACTAGGCATAAAATGTATGTATGTGTGCATATTTACATGATCATAGATTGTACTCGCAAAACTGAGTCATTTATCTGATGAAGTGCAGCGCTCCTGTCCTCTTTTACTAGTCGATTCCCTCAATTTTGTAGTAAAATATTAAGTTCTTACATCATAAATAATTCCACAAATCCTCCAAAAGCGCCCTTTTGTTTATTCCTTCACATCAACAACTTAAAAAATGCCGAAATTATATGAACTCCCAAGCCATTTCCGTTATTTTTCGAATTTCGTATGAAAGCGACAGTAACAATGCTGTCGCTAGAAAGTGATCGCTATTGGCGACAGTTATGGGCGATTATCGCCTTAGATGATCCCAAAAAAAAAAAGCTCTGTCGCTTTTCGACCTCTAGGTAGTAGTAGCTATCTCTTTCATACACACGTAAGAACCCATTAATAAATTGTCGCCCGACGAGGCCATCACTTTCGATTATCGCCATTGGCGATGACGATTATTCCCTTACAGAATGTACCTTCTGCATTATAATCGCACTCCTTCTCTTTGTTTCTTCTGTTCAGTACACAGAGAAGCAAATCCGCTGCGCCAAATTTACAGCAAATTTCAGAATCCTAGCTGTGTCCGTTCGGTAGTTACAGCCGTTCAAAGATGCAACCCAACACAGCATGTGATCCACCCCGTTTACGATGGGGGTCTATTTTTCGATTTTATTTGATTTTTTTATGGTTTTTTAGAAAAATTTTTTCAAAAAACCCTTATGAAATCGATTTTGTCCGTCCGTCCGTATGTCCGTCTGTTCACTAAATAACTCGCAAACGGCTCAACCGATTGTCATGAAATTTGGTAGGAATGTGTTACATGGTTACAGTCTTTGGCACATATACCTTAGAAGTTGGTAGGAAAAAGACAACAGTATACCTCATATCAGTTAAACTTTTCCAGTTTCGAGTAACGGTAAAAAAGTTATTGGCGTTTAAAGTTAAACTTCCTTTTCGAGCTCCGTTTTTCTAAACCGTTATAGGGATCGATATGAAACTTTGCACAAAGATTGTTCGGTAGGGCCTTATATACGTTAAATATTAAGACTGTTGACTTTTGCAAAGGAAAAGTAAATAACAGTAAATTTGTAAAATTTCAATTTGTTCGTGTGTAGCCCCTCTTGGGTTTCCAAATATGAAAATTCTGCTAAGAGTTTTTAGAAAATTACATATAGAATATGTCTACGAATTTCCATTCGCATAACTGTATCCAAACCGAAAATATAGCCAAATAAGTATTTAGTAAGGGCTTTTCACAATGCAAGCCTCTTAAGCATTTCTTCAATTAGTCCAGTACAATAGGTTCAAAATAGCCCCAAACCCAAACATCCAAAAAGAAAAGAAATTTTTGATGCCAAATTGTTGAATACACTGCCCAATATATGCAGAAGAAAGTTACACTAATTTGCGCCATGGGTTAAGGGGGGAGGGGTGGCAAAGGGGTGAAAATTCAGCTTTTTGCAAATATCTGGAAAACTAGGAATCTGACCTTAAAATGTCCTGAGAACGAAACAAACTACACAAAATTACCTTTGTAATGATATATAGCACTCTAGACGTTTTCTCGGAAAATTATACCCTAGACCCAAAAGTATATAGAGAATTTCCATTTTTTGAGTTTTACATTTCACACTGTAACTCTTGATAGAATAGACCTAGGGTGACAGGATCTTGTTCATTATATTACCAACAAAATTTACTTGATTTGAACCAAAAATTAGAGTGCTCCGACCATTGACGCCCCTCTCACTCCTCCTAACATTTTTCAAAAAAGCATGCCCGTAGCTTCTTTTCAAATTGAGCCAACCAGATCAAATTTGGTGGGATGCCTATTCTAAGCCCCATTATACTCCTTACCAAAAATTATTACCATCTGATCAAAACTAAGGGTACCCCCCATACAAACTGAACCAAAATTCTAACAAATTTTACATTTTTTCACTTCTAAATTCTATCTAAAATGGAAAAATAAAATTTATCTCTTAGAACGTCATTATAACAGTTAATTGTAGTCTTCTGAATGTATGTTCAAAAGTTTGCATCAAAGCGTACACTACAAGTATCAACAAATTGGGTTTGAAGGTCATTGGTACTAGTTCTAAGGCTATTTCCGAATATATCGAGTAACGTGTACTAGCAACCTTCAAACCCGATTTTTCGTACTTGTAAGGCACGCTCTAGTACAAACTTTTGAATATACATTAAGAAGACTACAATTAACTGTTATAATGACGTTCTAAGAGATAAATGTTATTTTTCCATTTTAGATAGAATTTAGAAGTGAAAAAATGTGAAATTTGTTAGAATTTTGTTTTACTTTGTATGGGGGGTACCCTTAGTTTTGATCGGATGGTAATAATTTTTGGTAAGGAGCATAATGGGGCTGAGACTAGGCATCCCACCAAATTTGATCTGGTTGGCTCAATTTGAAAAGAAGCTACGGGCATGCTTTTTTGAAAAATGTTAGGAGGAGTGAGGGGGGCGTCAATGGTCGGAGCACTTCAATTTTTGGTACAAACCAAATAAATTTTGTAAGTAATATAATGAACAAGATCCTGTCACCTTAGGTCTATTCTATCAAAAGTTACAGTGCGAAATGTAAAACTCAAAAAATGGAAATTCTCTATATACTTTTGGGTCTAGGGTATAATTTTCCGAGAAAACGTCTAGAGTGCTATATATCATTACAAAGGTAATTTTGTGTAGTTTGTTTCGTTCTCAGGACATTTTAAGGTCAGATTCATAGTTTTCCAGATATTTGCAAAAAACTGGATTTTCTCCCCTTTGCAACCCCCTCTCCCGTTAACCCATGGCGCAAATTAGTGTAACTTTCTTCTGTATATATTGGGCAGTGTATTCAACAATTTGGCATCAAAAATTTCTTTTCTTTTTGGATGTTTGGGTTTTGAGCTATCTGTACTAGACTAAATGTATATCGTTTAACTTGATGAAACAATGAACATGAAATTTGGTGGAAATGCATAGAATGGTAATAGTGTTTGCCACAAAAAATTTTCAAGTTAGTAGAACCAAGTTAACAGGGTGTCCCTGAATAGCTGCAAAAGTATACTTGTTCAATACTCATAGGAAAGCTTGCGTGGGCTCTTATGTCAGGGGACACAATGGAATCATTTTATATAAGGTTGCTTTTCCTTGATTAAAAAACAGTAACAGAAGATTTACAGCTAATAATTCAGTTGATATATAATGCCAAACCATCCTTACGTTTGCCTGAGTTTCTTTTTGGTCAAAGGCCATCACAAATCTTAAATCGAAAAATGCCTTTAGATTTGCCTTGGAGTACTTTTATACAAACTGGGTAAATAGTAAATAAACGCGTTCCAGAATGAAAGGCTAGCGCCTTTCATTCTGTTCCACCTAATTAGACCAATCCAAAAATAGATTTACAGGAAGCATTTCATTAATGTTGTGCACAATACTTATTTACTGCTTATAAAATATATGTACAAAAAATATTCACTATGCATTAAAATTCTAAAAAACCCTCGTATTGCGGGCGCAGCCCTCTGTACGCCGGTATTTTTTTATGTTTGAATGGGGTGGCGTAGAGGGTGGCAACATTATGCTAGTCCCAACAGCATTGGAAATAAAAGGATTATAATAATTGGCTAAAATGTTTCTTTCTCTGCAATATTACCCTCGATAAACTTGTATTTATATGAAACAGACAATCCTTGCATTTCCGATAATAACTTTATTTAATTTTATTACTTTCCAAATGTATCCTTCTTTCCAAATGTCCCTGAAAAACGGCAATTAAATATTTACTACCTATAGTTATATCTTAGACAAAAATTATACATCTGCACTTATTTTCATTGTCCTATAAAACTTATTTTCCAAATGAACACATCTTCTCATTATATCCGCCATTTATAGTTTTATTCCCCTGTACCAAAGTGTGCAATAACATTTCGTATTGCAACAGAGAGTGCAACATAATTTCCTGCTGAACCGTTGTTGCAACTACATATTTAAATTTCATTAGAGCATCGATGGACCAATGCCACGATCAGTGTCCGTTTGGTACCGCGCCTGTGCCTAATGAAGGAAGAAAACCTCGTCGTAGCGTCGGTCTGATATTGAATAGCCTGAAATAAAATTCACTTTTATGACGGATACAATTCACCTCTATGATGATGGTCGTTCGTTGTAAAATGTAACGATGATGATGATTATCATGATGGTTGTAATACGAGTATGTACGTAGTTTGATTTTTCAGTTTCGCTTTTTACCATTATGAGTATTTTGTCTATTTATTGGGTTTTAATTGCACTAATTGCATAAAGGAAGTGAAGTGCTTAGTGTTGTAGTGTAATGTATCCACTATCCGCAGACTAGAGGTTTGTACATTTATTGGGTGCTTTGGCGTTTCTGTATCGTTATAGAAGAGAAGACAAAAGATTCTTTTGAATTTGTACAGTGAAAGTGAAATAGATACGATGGAGTAATTGTGATGATTTTCACGTTTTATGGAAATTAATAAATCATTGATGGATGAAATATAAATGTTGGAGTGTTACGAAATAGAATCGTTGGGAAAAGATTTCTTTTCTACTTTTAATCAAAAACCTGCAACGAGCGGGTAGATACATTAGGACTAACACATACTTAACGAGAATGATGAGAACACAATGATACACATATTGGGGAGAGTTTTTCCTTTAAACTAAACAGCGTTTTTATTTAATTTATTTCATTGCATATCATTGAACGCTACAGAACTAAAAATCCATTTTTGAATTTAGAATTTAGCTACCCTACTAGCCATGGCATAAGGAATGCATCGATGCCGGCATCATGAATCTCTGGATGAACCGAATCATTCCATTTGTTCTAGCCGAGGGACTAAATTCCCTTATATATTTTTCAAAGATATGGTGAACGACTGCATGAAGACCACGTGAACCCAAACATGACTTTCCCTCATGATTTCATTAGAGAGATACTGATGATAGATGCGGTGTGGATCATCAATGAATTCATCAGAAAGGAACTGATGAAAAGTACGATGAGTTTCACTGGCGAATTAATCATTCTGGAACTGATGACAAATTTAATGAATTTCCCCGAAGAGTTCATCAAGTTCGCCCTAATGAAATAAACGATGAATTTCACTCATGCGTTCTTAGATGAACAACGTATGAAATATTCGATTAGTTTCATTAATTATTTCATCAGTAATTTATTCATTTAGCACGCTCTGTGGCTCACTAGGATGAGTCGCACTCTACGACACTAGTAATTTAGACGTCCGGAGATCGAATCTCGGTGTGTTCCAAATTTTCCTACATGTGCGGATAGGAAATATATAGTGCTTGCAACAAGCACTCCGAAGTAGCCTATAAACGGCTGAGTGAACGCACCATGCCCCACAAGGGATTACGGTACAGAGAAGAAGAATTTATTCATTTATTCAAATTACTCGATGCAGAGGCACACACTACGAAGGCCAACTTTAAAATGAAAAAGGTTTCGCTATACAAAGAAAAATATCACCCATCGGCGCAAAATAACGACAAGGAAGCGAAACTGACCGAAATTTCAAGAAAATGTCTCTCGATGAATTGGCACCGATTCTTCATCGAGACAGTCATCGGTTGATGGAGATTCAGTCGAAGTACATAAGACAACGCGTGTGGATGAGAGAGTGTTCACGAACACTACGACAATTTTTGCATTCCCCCGTCTCTTTGGATTTATCGTTCACCGATTATGGCTAGTAGGGTAGTATCATTTACATAAGGCGAGGCCCAACGAAATAAATGTACATACGGAAGCAACTCTTTTCACAGTAGTGATGTATCAATCGACTACTCTTGCACTTGAATTTATTTCGCAGCAAGACACTTTCAGTTCAAATAATTTCGCTTAATTTCAATTGAAATGTAATTTAGACGAACCAACAAAAAACTCAGTTCACTTCAAGCTTAATTTCTTTAATACCAACTTAGCCAGTAGAATCTCATTCATATCCGAACCACTAGCTCAAAAAAGTATCTCATTATTTTATTAGCATTATGAATGACCACAGCAACAAAGGATTTTCTGCAAAAAAAAACTATATTATAGTCTTCAAGTTCAGTTCACTCTCCACCATTGACCTTACACATAATTTCAACTGAATAATGTAGTCTCCTCAATACGACCAGAAATTTTCGATTTTATAGTCTATTCAGAATTTTAACGTCGGATTCAGAGTTTATTTTCATCTCCTGGATAATTTTCCTTTCAAATTCTCCTTACCAAAGGAGGATTAACTTTCTGTAAAGAATATTTTATTTTTAAGTAACATTAATTTTTCTGAATAAACATGGCCTGACGTTGGCCGTGAAAGAGAAACCTTGACTTTGATTATATTCAAGCAAGGCTCAGATCAGAATGTTGCTAACCGCGTAGCCTCTCTATTCAATGTAGTACAATTGATCCGAGTCCAAGATAAGTCCAAATTGAATGAGATTCGTGCGCCATTGTTGTTTTATAGCATCTCGCGACTTTCAATTGATGCAAACATTTTTTTTTCTTCATGGATTAATGGATTAGCCTAAGCCTATGCCTAGTCTAGTCGGTTAATCAGTTAATCGTTTGTGTACTCGAATACAAATGGAATAAGATTTTAGTTTCAAGATCAAATTAATATTGATTGTGTGCAGGTATTGTCATCATAAGGTTATGATAATTAATTTAATACATAGATTGGAGAAAAATTTAAAATGAAAGTGACATTTCATTATCTGATATAAAAAATACAAAGGAGTACATACGTCGCCTCGATAGACGCGACAAACTCACGTCAACCAAATTGTACCGATTTCGAAATAATGCGATTTTTAAAAAGACCCCCATATTGCCCTTGGTACCCCCTATGAAATTATATTGGTCTTGGGTTGCATCTTTGAACGGCTGTAACTTTCGAACGGAGACGACTAGGAGTCTAACATTTTCAGCGAGAGTTTTTCTTTAATGTATGTTTTTAGCTCAGGAAATTTGGCTCCCAATGTTTGATCGGTTTTCTATTCCTGGAAGACCGGCATGACAGTTTTTCTGTCATATTCCCAAATTTTGCCGACCGATAGATAAGATTTTCGCGTTTTCACTAGAACCACTTATAACGCAGGACTCACCGGAGTGCTCTAGGTGGACGCAGCTAATTTTTCCGTACAGACCACACAAAGTTAATCAAAGAAATGGAACTTCTCTGCGAGCGGCACATGCTTGTTGTAGCTCACTGACGGAGAATTTGGGCAGGGTTTTGCCGCTCACAGGCCCTGTCCTGCACATATTAAGAGATATCATGTGCCTTGGGGTTGAAACAAACACAACTCAAGGGGATAGAAAAAAATTGTAAAAAAAAAGAATCCAGCATCGGCAAGCTCAAGTGCCTTAGATGCTCGCAAGCCTTGTTGGTATTAGGCTCTGGCCCGTCTTTACCGGCTAAATTTGAAAGAAAATGTCCCGACCATGATTCCCATGGCCATGCAAAAATTTAATTCAAAATTGGGCGGCTCCCTTAATGAATCACCC
Organism: Microchrysa polita; assembly: GCA_949715475.1. Classification (NCBI taxonomy): domain Eukaryota; kingdom Metazoa; phylum Arthropoda; class Insecta; order Diptera; family Stratiomyidae; genus Microchrysa; species Microchrysa polita. Next base: position 12,218,992 of record OX454420.1, read on the forward strand.
TGTATCTCGAAACGGGCCGAGGATCTACATTTTAAGTTAAGAAAAGACATCACAAACACGACGACACAATTACGGGTATTTATTATGAATTCCTCGGGATCTCATGGCGGGCGCACATGTGGCACAGCGGCACATAGTCACTCTTAGCTTTTCTTCCAGGGGTCACTATAATACTTTTTTTTTCACTGGCACTTTCTTTTTTTAGGGACTTAGGCACGGCACTTGTGCTTTCACAAAAAAACACGTTTACAAAAATAATTAAAAAAAGAGTAACGAAAACAAAAAAAAAAGTGCGGACGACATATGCACGAGGTGTCCGCTTCTCCACGATCAGTAGCCGACCCCCTAATTTTTGGGTCGTGTCGTCACTCGCCACGACATTCGCACCTACACGGACATTACAAGACACAGCGAATCTCAAAATCGCGGCCACTTGCAACTTTTTTTGCTTGACTTGACACTAAGATGATTAAAACAAGTTTTGAATATAATTGCATGCACTTGTCTTAATTATCGAAAGTTATCTTCTGTTCCCAGCCAGCATTGGCGTCATATATCGTCAAAATAGTCAAAAACAAACTTCACTTCATGCATCACGGGTCGCTGCACAGTGGGGCAAAACCTCGAATTTTAGAAACAATTATTATCGAAACTAGTTATTCTTAATGTATTTTGCCGTCCTAAAACGAATAGAATAGGTTTCACACAGATATATATAATCAGCCGATCTAAAGTTATTTCGAATTTAAAGGGGAGGGGGGGGGGGTCACTTTCCAGTTTTTGTCAATTAATTCAAAAACGATAAAAGATGCAACAAAATAGTTTGAGCACGAATTAAACTGCATAAAAATGCCTTTGCAATCGTATGTAACACAATAAACTTATTTTGATAAATTATACCCTAGACTAAAAAAAAAAGAAAATGGGGAATTTGCAATTTTTGACTTTTACTTTTTCATTGTATCTTTGAATATAATGCCACTTGAGTCTGGATATTTTAGGAAAATATTCTTAACAAAATGGAGCTGTCGTTTGCCAAAAATTAAGTTGCTGCGACTTGGGACACGCGTGATTAGCCTATTGGAACTTTTCAAGGCAACACGTCCATAACTCCTCCACGGTCAAAGGGGAGCGGGTCAATTTTTGCTGGGCGTCAATTCAGAGTCCCATTATACTCTGCACCAAAAACCAGTTCATTAGTATCAAGACTAGCGGTACCTCTGATACAAAAAAAAAAACAGCAAGCTTTGCAGGAAATGTTCAACTAAAAGTGTATAAAACCGTCAAAATGACATAACAAAATCGTCTATAAAAGTATCAGGAGGGTCTCTGTGGTAAAAATTCTTACATATTAGTAATCTTGAGACTTTGTAGAATAATGTAGTATAAAAAGACCCTTAGATGCACGTGGAGCTAGTTTTTAAAACTCAATGTGAAATTTACAGTTTGCGTCAATTTCGCTTTATTCAACATAATATTTTTTTTTTTCTTTTCAGTTTTTTTTTTTTTACGCTTATCTTATCCTTTCTGTGAAAGATATCAGCCTAAATTTTTCTGCAGAAAGACACTTCAGAATACTATGAGATAAATATTTCACAGAAATTTTCCAATTGTATAAATTGTACCTACTGTGCGCCGTGCTGCATCTATAGAAAGCATTGAAAGTGAAACACATGATGCTCAGCTGAGGGAAATGCCCATTAATCAGTATGGGTGCTTGCATATGGGAAATACAATGGTACTTTTCTTCTCAAAAATGATTCGTACACTTGCCGAATTCATATAGTAAGAAGAATTCGACAAGTGTACGTCGACTCGTGATGCATGAAGTGAAGTTTATTTTAACTATATGACGCCAATGCTGGGGACTTCGTGTCTTAAGTTTGTTCAAATTGATTGAAGTATATACACCCTTAAAAAATGGAAATATGAAGTTCAGAATTACCCCAGGAAAATTGGCATTTCACTTCGGAAAAATTAGAAAGAAAAATGGATTTTTGCATGAGCCTTCCTTTCGAGGTCCTAAACAAATTTATAGCTTCTGCGGCTGTCAGTAAAACGCCGAAAGTCCCCAAAGATGGGAGCCCCCCGTATGAAGCTATGAGGGTCCAAACATTCAATTAAGCAGTTTTTGGGGAATATATCTATAACGGAAAGGTGCACTGAAAACTGTTATATAGCGAATTTGTAGCTAATACAACGCTTAACTAAATATCCGAATTTCAGATCGATGCGTGCAATTATAAGGGCGTTATGAGGGTCCGAACCGTACTATAACGGTATTTTTAGGTTTTTCGTGAATTCAATCATAACGGGAACGTATTGGGGAGGGAGGCCTGTAACGATTTGTTGCTTCTATAACCTCAACTTAAAATGTCAAAACGGCTCATCTATACGGGGACTCCCAAGGAAGCTATGCAGGGTCAAAGTTAAACAAGAAACCGCTTCTCGGAAATTTTTGAATAACGGTAACCTCTTTAGAGAACCAATCTGAGATAAATTTGTAGCTCCTGTGGCTGTTAGTAAGGGGCCAAAAGTCCCCAAGGATGGAAGCCCCCTTAGGGAAGTTATGAGGGCCCAAACAGCCAAAAATGCAGTTTTTTGGGAATATCTCTATAACGGTAATGTGCACCAAAAACTGCTATATGGCGAATTTGAAGTTTTTACAACGTTTAATTAAATGTTCAAATTTTAGATCGATACGTGCAGTACTAAGGGCGCTATGAGGTTCTAAACCTTACGATTGCGGTATTTTTGGTTATTTTCGTGAAAATGTCCTTAACGGTAACGTATACCGGAGGCAGTCTGTAAAAATTTGTTGTTTCTATGGTTCCAAATAAAATGCTCCACCGATTTGAATGCACTTGAGGCAACCATACTTGCACACCTACCCTACATACTACACGTACCTTCCTTAAAAATTAGTTAGTTTAAACGTTATAATGCACGTATGGTTACCTCAGGTGCATTCAAATCGGTGGAGCATTTTATCTGGAACCATAGGAAACAACAAGTTTCTACAGACTGTCTCCGGTATACGTTACCGTTACAGAAATTTTCAGAAAAATAACCAAAAATGCCGAAATTGTATGGTTCCGAATCTCATTACGCCCTACCCGCATCAATCTTAAATTCGGATATTTAATTAAGCGTTGTATAAGCTACAAATTCGCCATATAACAGTTTCCGGTGCACATTACCGTTATAGAGATATGCCCAAAAAACTGCATTTTTTGATGTTTGGACCCTCATAACTTTCCTAGGAAGGCTTCCATCGGTGAGGACTTTTGGCCCCTGAATAACAGCCACAGGGGCTACAAATTTATCTCAGATGGGTTCTCTCAAGAGGTTACCGTTATTCAAAAATTTCCGAGAAGCGGTTTTTTGTTTAACTTTGACCCCTCATAGCTTCCTCATATCCCCGTATAAATGAGCCGTTTTGGCATTTTAAGTTGAGGTTACAGAAGCAACAAATTGTTACAAGCCTCCCTCCCGACTACGTTCCCGTTATGAAGAAATTCACGAAAAATGAAAAAGTACCGTTATAGTACGATACAAATTCGCATTATAACAGTTTTCAGTACACGTTACCGTTATAGAGATATTCCCCAAAAACTGCGTAATTGAATGTTTGGACCCTTATAGCTTCGTAAGGGGGCTCCCATCTTTGGGGACTTTTGCCCTTACTGACAGCCACAAAAGCTACAAATTTCTCCTGGAACACCATGGAGCACACTCCCCGTCTTAGCGCCATTCACGAAAAACCCCAAAAAACATTTTTTTTTAAGGTTTGAACCCCCATAGCGCTCTTGAGGCTGGGTGTATTGATATGAAATTTGACCGCTTTATTCAAAATTACATAGACTACAAATTTTTAATACAAAAGGTTTTAGTACGAGTTACCGGTATAGAGATTTTCGTGAAATATGTTTAAATACCGTTATACCTCCTGGCACCGTTAGGAGTGCTCGAACGTATTCGGTATTTCCATAGTTTATTGAAAAAGCACAAGAGCTTCAAATCTGCCATACACCACTTTTTTGTATATGCTACCGTTATCAAGATATTCAGAAAAACCTGTTTTCGAGGGTCTTTGACCCTCTGTAGCACCGCTAGCGGCACTCGTAGGGTCTTGTTTAGGACCTCGAAAGGAAGGCTCATGCAAAAATCCAGCTTTGCCCTAATTTTTCCGAAGTTTGGCCAAATTTTCGTTCAAATTTCCTGGCGTAAATAAGCTGGAAACCAATTGTGCAACAATTTGATAGGAGTTTGAAGTACAAATTTCATGACGATCAGTTGAACCGTTTGCGAGTTAATTAGTGAACAGACGGACAAAATCGATTTGGAATGTTTTTTTTTTCTTAATTCTAAAAAACCCTAAAAATGTTTTGTCCAACCCCCAGAGTCGCTTATCTCACTGGCTGCAACTACCAATTTATGAATGAATGAAAAAATATTTTGCAAAAGGGATTTTAGGGATTTCATCACGTGATGTGCTATCTACATACTGAATCAGAGAAATTCAAATCCAATACATACTGAACTTAGTACGAGGTCCTGCCAATTGGATTTAGTTCATCTCTTTTTTTTTTAACTATTCAATACAATCAGTACTCAGCGATCCATTCGTAATGCACTTTGTTTGCGCGCGTTGTCAATACTGCCATAGGAATGTCAGTTGAAACTATAAATGGATCTGCAGTTATTCGTTGAATTTATTGCACACTTCCATTCGACAAACTTATTGCCGAGCCTTATAAATACTCTCGTTGGGTGCAGGTGACACGCATTATCCACTATACACTTCATGTGTGCAGAAAAAGATTTCTTCCATTGAGCTAATCTTTGGCAATGGCCGTCAACATCTTATAAGAATCGACAACTGAACCGTTGCAAACCTAGGGTGAAAACTAAGTAAAAGAAAATATTTTCAGGATAAGCGTAAACAGACCCATACACTTTGTGATAATGTCCGGAATAAACAAATAAATAAACTGGATTGGTTCACCGTGAGAAGGTGAGAAGGCACTAATCACTACACCAACCAGACTGCAAAATTATCAATTAGTGCAGCAGTAAATCGTTTCCGCTTTAGAAACGTTAATTTTCGGATTAATTTTTAAGAATTTAGAAGGAGCCTTACCCTATCAGCTCTCGAAAGAAGAATTTCCTTTGTCCTAATGTCGATACCAGCGACACTTACTGTACTATTTGCCATATGGCGGAAAATCTTAGGAACAAAAAAATTCTCCTTATGAGAATGGATAGCAGTGTTGCCAGATAGACTGCGTGACTTACCCCTAAATGAATTTTATTTCCCCCTCCCAAGTAACAATTCGTATGCTTTAAAGAAGCACTTCATCTTGTAGCAACCATATAGTAACACCTAATCCGTTTATCGTATGACATCGCTTATAGAAGTATTTTGACCCGATAAAAACTCCTTAAAACACTTTTCGGAAAGGTTATAAAGTTCTTATATAATCAATTCACGACTACATCCAATAAGACTTCGATAACACTTCTCTAAAAGTTAACCTAAAAAGATGCTCCATTAAATACTTCCTTGTAGTCTTTATTGAATGACATGACAATACACACATGCAATAGTCTGACTCGAAATCGATAAAGAAGTGTTGAGCACTTGTAGTGTTTACGAGCAATGTTAACTATATGTGAGGTTGGCCGAGTGGTTAGGGCGTCGGACTGGCGTACGGCAGTCGCTGGTTCGACGCTGGCTGCGGGAATTATTCTTTTTTTCTTTTTTTTTTTTGCAAACGCGAGAAAATGACAGAAAATGATAATATAACATAATGATGTATGCCTTTTTCAAAGCGTAGTTCAGGGCTACAATAAGGTGCAATTGGATCAGAAAACGGCGCCAAATGCCATTATTGGACTTTTATTCAGTATTTATACCCTGTAAAGTGCCCCTATTATCGTTAGAAGAAAATATTCTATGAAGTTTTATATGAAAAATTGAACCATTAGTTCTTTCTACGAGCCTCTCCTTTAGTTCTCTACTCAATGGGCCAAATGGTGCCCCGAAGATTATTGAGACGGCTTGAGAGACAACGGGCCGACGACATGTGCTCGCTGTCGCTCTAAGCCGGGCCAGTCAAAGAGGAAATTTGTTGAAATGTGTCTGAATTATATCTCTCTCCCATCCCGGGCGGAACAGATTCTCGAGTTACAGGGCAAGTAAACAGTTTTACATTTGACGGCAACCGGTCAATCAAAATTTGTAGTTAAAACGGCTGTCACAGTCACACATTTTCATGGAATTTATGCCAGAAAATAAATCGCCAAATCCCCCCCCCCTTCCTAAGGTTCTTTTATGTTCCCCTAAAGTTACCCCTCAAAAGTGTGTCCCCTAGAATCCCCCGTAGGAGGTCGGAAGAACCCTAAATTTAGGGAAATTTGCCCTATATTGGTAACACTGATGGAAAGCAGAGCACGCCAAGATTTTATAACAACCCATCAAAATTCAGAATTTACCGATTTTTCTAAAGGTATGTATGTGTCCCATCTTAAATCTAAGTCAAAGCAAGTAAACTTTAACGTTTCTGAATAGACAAACCGAAAATCCATACACACGTACATTGCTTTAAGGTGCGAGAAAAAAAAACTTTCCAAGCGCAGGACATTCAGCTGTTGCTGTTGTGCAGTGTCTTGATTTATTGGTACGAAAGCATTGCATTTTACTGAACGATAGAAAGATTGATCGAAACGATTAGACAAGCTGCAGAAAAGTGTTGGAGTTTTCTTCTTTCTTTTTTTTCTTCCACGGGAAACTGATCGCCATTTAAGAACATGATGTACAGTGCATACAAAGGCACATTGAAGTCTTTGAAAAAAAATGGGAAAAAAATGAAACCCAACAAGCAGAGCATAGTTCAAACACTGAACTGACATACTGGTGGCGGCATTACATCTTTGGTAAGCTTCTACTATATGTCTACAGAAAGTCGCGCGAAGACTTTTAGTACATGAATCTCTATTTTGAAAACACATCAATATGTTCGGAGAGTTTAAGGTTGAATATAATCTGGTGCTGCGAACAGGGACTATATTTGTTGCAGTTGAAGTGAAATAAATTGCCAACGATCAAGAAACACTTTGCCAAAGAAATATGTTAGCTATCACATGAAAAGAATTTTATACCCATTCCGACACGGCAAGACATTATTACTATAAAAGGAGGCGGTTGTGATGAGGCTGAAGAGAAAACAAAAGATAATAAACAAAAAAACAGCCACAGACGAGCATTACCCTTAAATCCTGAATTAAGGTTACTATAAAATAGCTGTCCTTTTTGCGCACTTGAGGCAAGAGACACATAGAGAAACGAGTTTTGGAAACTCGGCATGGGCCGGTCGCACATTTATTATTTACTAGAAGAAGATAAGAAATGTTTACACGTGGAATAATAAGCTAAAATGCGACTAGGAAGTGGTTTGGCTGAAAGCCGTATCAAACTCCGAATTCAGTTGTCGTTGAAACATTGATGCACCATTCTTTTCAAGGAGATAGCGATAGGGTAAAGTAAACTGACCAGATTTACAGCCTTTTACTGTACAGTATAGCATTTTGACTTGGCGTACTGCATTCAGAAGCATACAGCAAAATGTGCAGCATTATCGATTTCACAAAATGATACCTCGTGAGCAATCCAACCAACTCCTACTTCGATTTCTTTGCTACCACGCAAGATCAGAGCTCGGATTCTGTAAAGCAATGAGCGACAGGCGACAGTTACCTTCATTTTGTGGGTATCGGCTGACTTGACTTGAATATTTAGGTTTTTCGCACTGCATGCCGTGGAGGACTTTAGGATATGGCACTTATAATCGGTTTGGGAATAGGCGAGGCGTATTTTCACCCTCAATTATCAACATGAAAAGGCATTTGTCGCGTCAAACACTGAGGGTAAATATTGAAGACCATTTAAGCTTAAATTCGAAACCAAGATCCTTCCTGTTCTTTTTCATGACTTGCTATGCTCAACATTTGAACAATATTTGCTGCTTCGGCTTTTTGTCAGTTCGACATATTAAGGCCGCCACAAACCTGACGATGATTTCTCGGCCCACAATCGATCTGCATGCCGCCCGTACAGCACATACATTAGGCAATTTATCGGGCAATCTGAAATGAGACAGTCTCACGGTCCACAATACACAACACAAAATAGTGAAAATTATTATATTTATGGCAATGGTAGATGTATGTACATCCATTGCTACTTTGATGGAGAAAGACCGCCATAACCACAGCATGAAAAACGACCACAGGTTTATGTCCAAAAATCAGCAACTGAGAACACATGATTGTCATGACAGCTTGTACAGATAATTGCATTCGCAATACGTTCCACGGGTTCTATACAAAATCCACAAAGTCAAAATCCAAAAGTCAAAATCCAAAAGTCATAATCCATAAAGACAAAATCCATAAAGACAAAATCCATAAAGTCAAAATCAATGAAGACAAAATCCATAAATTTTTGTATGAAGAGAGCCATAATGCTTATTGCATGGGCTCCGATTTGGTGATGTCAGTGCGGGTATTGTTTTTTTTTTACAAAAATTATCATGAAATGGTCCAAAACGTGAATTTCCAGTGGCGGAGCTTGAGAAAGTTTAGCGTTTTTTTTTAGTTAAAAACCAGAGGTGAAAGCGAGTGGTGATGGGGAGATTGGAATTTTTGTTTCCCGGAAGGTGATTAAGATTCTTCTACTGTATATTTGTAGCGTTTGATCAATGGTCAGCAAAAAATCTGGTCCGGACAATAGTTTTATACTTAAATATCACCAATTTAGCCAAACAAAAAGCAAACGATTCAAAATATGTAGTCATTCCATGCAGAACAGGGGGAACTAAATATTGAAAATTTGGTTGGCTATAAAAAACAATGAATTTTTCCAAGGAACCTTTTAAGAAAAAAACTAAAGTTTTAGATTGATTTTCAGAAAAGTTGCTTAACTAGACGATTACCGAACCCCGGAGAATATGCGCTCTACCTGAAGACACGGAAAAGGATGCACCCGGAGCATATGCGCTTTAGCTGTTTTTACCTGAAGCGTTTATGGTCCGGGTGCATTCCTCTCCGTGTCATCGGCTACATCAACGGTTCTTAACCAGTGGTCCGCGGACTATTATATTTGGGGCTTAGATTCTGGGAGCATAGAAGGCCGGATTTGATCACCATAGGGCCCCAAGAGCATTTCTGGGAACGTTGGAACTAAATGCTGTCATGTTGCTATTTAAATTTCCCAATTTTTCGAACCCTTTTGTGCGGTTTAGCTTACACATGTGTTTCGCATTTTCTTATGTCAGTGGGATACGGGTGTCACCTTCTCCATTCGATTAGCCCAACTTAGAGGTATATATAGATTGGGAATCTTGCATAGATTATATACATCGCGTGTAGCTGAGACCGCTAGCATGGAGTTCCAACTAATCAGCCTTCAGCGTAGATAGCAGAATTACGTCTACGCCTGTAGAGAAGCCATGTCGATAGTTATGCATATTCACCTTACCGGTACTCTTGGGGTTTGCCCTATGTAAGTACATCCATTTCTCGTCCGCACATCACAGTTAGCGTCCAGCGTAGGGCCCGCATCATTTGCTGTACTTATACAAATTTTCGGGGAAAACACTCATTTTAGGTGCAAATCTAATTTAATCTTAGGAAGGGAAGTCACGCCGCCTACTGGCAACACTGCTTAAGCATGTTAAACGAGGGAGGTCAACTAGAGAGCATGTTCATGATGTATTTAAAAAAAAAAATTCTGTGGCGCCTCTTAGAAATTGCAAAAATTGATGTTAAAAACGCAGAAATGGAATACACTAAAAAAATTTAATCTGATAAGCATATATTAACTTTGATCTTAAAAATTAATTAACTCATCTTGTAATTAAGACGTTCAAGTTTCAGAGGAGTTTAAAGCATGAAAAGGACATCGGCATCAATTCAGCTGAATGTCTTAGGGTGGAAGAATACACTTTTTTAGATTAATTTTTACATTTCTCTTAAATTGATATATCTGTATCTTGGATGTGACTTTCATATTTGAAGCATTGGCAGCACTGTAGTTGCCAACTAGCCGCGCCTAGAGAATACAGACTGAATGGTCAATTATTGATGATTTAGCCTGGATATTACAATATTTCAAAACGGAAAACTGAAAATGAGCTAAAATTTTGGAGTTCTGTCATTCCTATTGATGGTGGTTTTGCTCAACCAAATTTCACTATCGATTTTGCCAATTGTCCACAACCAATACAGGACACACAATCGCCACATAATATAGAGACAAATCAAGTTTCTTTTCAATTTTTATACCCCTCGCTCATAGAGTGAAAGGGTATATTAACTTTGTCATGAAGTTTGTAACGCATTGAAGGAAGCATCTCCGACCATACAAAAAGTATACATATATGATCAGCATGACGAGATGAATCGAATTGAATTGGGCGATGTCCGTCTGTCTGTCTGTCTGTCCGTCTGTCCGTCTGTTGCAGCGCGTTTTTCTCGGCCACTATCAAAGCTACGGAGCTGAAATTTTGCACACGTGCTTCTTATTGTTGCAGGCTGTTTGTATGTTTGATTCACCCAAATTGAATCACTGGGTCATGGGGCTGCCATACAAACCAAACCCCCCATATTGGTTCTTCTAAGAAACATTTTTTTACACCAATTTCACAAAACCTTGAATTAATGTATCTTTATCAAAGCAACTAAAAAGTTCAAAATGAATGGAATCGTACTTTGGGGTCATGCTCCGGCAACCCCAATAGCATTTTCCGAGTAAATATTTGTATTTGCCCACTTATTTCAATCAAGCCCAAAACTTTTGTCAAGACGGAAGAAAAAGAGTGAGGAAAGGGATTAAATACAAGTCATAGGTACGCCCGAAAAAACTTTTAGCCCAAGCGAAGGCTATCCAAATTTCGGCCGCGCCCGAAATTAGCCTCGGCCCCGGGGGTTGGCGAGCGAAGCCAGCAGGGGGCGAAGCCCCCTAGTTTTTTATAAGATATTCCTTTTCACCAGTCGCTTCAAATTTGTTCCAGTTCATTCCATATTCCCTTGTGAAGTCTTCTGCACCTTGCGCTTTCCGTGAAAATTTGACCAAAAACCAAAAATATGTGTTTTTTTTTTTCGCCGTTAGTTCGGGCATCACCATGGCTTCAGTGATACCTCGTGAAACATAATTGCCATTACTGAAGCGACCACAATCTGCAAGTGCTCCACCTACCAATTATATCCTAAAACGACAAGCTGACTGATGCCGTTTACATAAGAAGCTTAAGCTTAGGCATCAATTTAAATCAGCAATATCAAGTGACTTTTGATTTTTTTTTTCGGCTCAAATATTCCTAGCGCTGTTCAACAAATAGATTTGGTTTGAGCTTTTCTTTTTAATCAAAGAATTTAAAATGTTTGGCCGATGTATTGCAACAACGGATTTCTTCAGGTGGATTTTGAAATAATTTTGAATCAAAATGGTGGCCTATAAGCAAACCATAATTCATAAACGGCATCAATATTTGAGCCTTAGTAAAGTTTAGGATTCACCACTTTAAACCGATTCTCCAAGTAGAAAATTTATTGCATAAGCATTACGCTCAGCATTATTATTTTTGATTTACACTCTGTGAAGAATATTGTATGAATGCTCACGAAGCGGAAAGCTCGAAAATCATATGTATTTAAGTATAAAGTGTGAATTGAAAATAATTGGTAAATAAAGCGTAATTTTTTCCCGACAATAAGTAGGGTTTCAGTGGAGGCGGCAATATGTGAAAAGCCTACGGGCGGCAAATGGGAAAATCCGCCACTGGTTAAAAATGCATTTCTTTCTCAATTATTCCACTAGTTTTAGATTGGTACTGGAAACCTCAATTAATATGCAATTAATCGTTCCTTTAACATAAATAGGCGAAAAGAAGCCTAATCAGTGGCTTCTGGAGATTGGACAAATTTTGATGCCATGCAACAGGAAACGGTGGTGATGCTTTGTAGCCGAATATTAAAAAATAGTTTTCCAATAGAATTTCGTGTAAAAAAATAGTTTGCAAATCCGCCTCCATGGATGTCATTTTAAGGCAAAATCATTATTTTGTTTTTATGAACGAGGACATGACTTTGCCTCCTACAAAGAATTGTGCTGAGCCTTATGGATAGGCTATTAAATAAATTTATTTTCCTGCTTCGGTCATCTCAGACATTTGGCCGCGCTTGCAACTGATGAACGTCAACCTCTTTACCAGAATCCCTCCTGAAATATTTTCTTCGCATTCCCATGCACAATATTATTTAATGATACAATATTGAAATTTTTAAGAGAACACATTGAAACATGGAGAAAATTATCGAGGCAGAATCCCTAGTACCTACAGAAATTTGGTTAAGAAAAATTGGAAGCCGAATTTTTCGGCGGCTACTGTTAGGAGGAGGGGATCATTCTTATTGTATTAACGCTAAATTATTCCTAAATTGATTATGATTCGAGGAAAACTAATTAAAATTATTTAATTAATTTAAATGGATATATTTGTCAGATGGACAGCGTTGCCAGACTCATTAGAAGACTGACCAACCAGACATTAGGGACAGTATATAACGAATTAAAAAATGTTTTTTGAATCAAAAACTTTTTTGTAATATTCTGTCTGTCGCTACTGAGGTTGCCTTTTATATTTCGGGATTAGAGAACAAAAACAAATATTAATCATCGAAAATCGCTTTATTGTTTTTCAAAATATGTATTCCCCATGAAGATCTATACACTTTTGCATGCGTTTGAACTAATTGTCGAAGCACTTTTGCCACTCTGCTGATTGAAGCATCTCCAAAACATGCATTGTAAACGTTGAAAAACGTTGACCTCTCAGTTTGTTTTTTTACGTACGGGAATAAAAAGGAGTCATTCGGTGCCAAGTCAGGACTATATGGCGAATGACCCATCAAATCGATGTTTTAAGTGCTCAAAAATGCAGTTGTTTGAGCTGATGTGTGAGAGCTCGCATTGTCGTGGTGAAGAGTGATCCGTCTTCGGCGGTTGGTTTTCCTCATTTCTTGGAAGACAACTGGCAAACAAATGGTTGTGTACCACTCAGAATTGACTGTTCTGCGTTGTTTGTTCTAGTGGTACGGTTGCGACATGTCCAGTTTTTCCGAAAAAACAGGCGACCATTTGCTTGGAAGTGCTTCGTTCGCGAACAACTTTTGTTGCATTTGACTCATCTTGAAACACCCATACAGTCGACTGCTGTTTACTTTCGGGCCCATACGCGTAAATCCACGATTCATCACCTGTCACGATGTCATAGACGTGTTTTGAAGCACCGCGATCGTATTTTTTGAGCATTTCGACCAATCGACAGGAGCTTTTTTTTTTGAGCGATTGACAAATTGTGACGGATCCAACGCGAACAAATTTTTTTTACAGTAAAATATTTATGCAATATTGAATGTATCCTGGTCTCACTAATGCCTAAGGTTGTCTCAATCTCACGATAGGTCACATGACGATCTAGCTTAATCAGTTTGCGCACAGCATCAATGGTTTCCGGAACAACAACTGATTTTGGACGACCTTCACGAATTCGTCTTGGAGTGAACTACGACCTCGATTGAATTCACCATACCATCGATAAACACTGGTCCTTGATGGAGCTTCATCGCCAAAAATTGAATTCGGTTCATCCATGCACTGTTGCTGAGTTTATCCACGTCGAAAGATGTAAAAAATAATCGCACGAAAATGTTCACGATTTAATTCCATTATTTGGCCGAGATGAATCTTTTAAGTTACTGTAAAAAACACAAATAGCGCTCGTATGTCAAAACGTTCTGAGTACGTATAACCTCAAAAATGTCAAACTTTATGATAGAGCTGTCAGTTGCAAGATTGCAACACTAGGGTTCTCCAATCCCGTCCAATAAAACGCAAGTGCTCAACCAATGGTGGGACCATATCGCCTTCATGAAAAAAGACGTACCCAATTTTTTAACGGTGTCGTACATCGACAGCACTTAGTAGTCAAGAGCCTGAGTCAACGGCTACGCGACTCTTTCGCATACTTAATCAAAGCAGTCAACAAAATCGAAATATTGGAAGCAACTCTGGTCGTCGAAACAGATCGAAAAGCACGCGGAGAAGGTCTGTGGAAATGTGTAGATCAAGCTGGTGATGCCTTGCTCGACTAGGAGTTAAAAAAAAGAGGGAAGATACAAATAATGAAGAACTTTTCTATAAATTCGTTTGATTCTGAGTTCCTAACCCGTTTTTTTTTATCCCGTTAGGTTTTTTTTAGGAAAATTAGTTTTTAAAAATATGCGTTAAATTAGAGATTGTTTTCTCGGCTCTGTCTTAAAAATGACGAATAATATAATAAATTGCTACTTCATACCGAAGTCCGATGGCTTTCTAAAAGCGCATGTTTGGATCGGTTTTATTTACTATATGATTCCGTATTGGAATTTTTAGAAAGAGTCGGTAATTATTTAAAACTCGAATGAAGAAGTATTAAACTAGATATAGCTTATACATGACCGACATATTCGGTAAATTTATTGACATCAATTTACAACTGCAGGGTGACGTTTGTGACGAAGCTTGTATTGTTCAAGCAGAACATAGGGAGAGGCAAATGCTCTCAGTTTCCAAATCTTGTAAATTTTCCTAAACAAAATAAAGACCTTTTGGTTTACTGCGAGCACCTTGAGGAACTTCATTCGGATTTTAAAAGAATGTTGGAAGATATTCTTAAACTCAATATTCTTGATTGGGTATTGAATCCGTTTTCATATAGTCAAGAAAGAGACATTCTCAAGCAGGATCTACTTATTGAGTTGTCAACGAATGAAAAGTTGAAACCTAAATTCGAGGAAGGGTATCAGGAATTTAGGCTTCGAAAAATCATACCAAGTCTGTTTCCTAAATTGTGGGCTACGGTTGAGACCCTTTTAATCGCTTTTCCCTCATCGTGTTTAGTTGAACGCGGTATTAGCTTCGTTATGAGGCTTATAACTAAAAAAAGGAACCGATTAGACATCACATAAGTGTTCGTGGGGAGTTAAGACTTTCACTGACAAACATGGATCCCGACATCAACAAACTCATATCATCCCATCAAGTGCACCGATCCCACTGAACATTATGATGCAACTGTTTTTTTTATATTTTTGGATATGATGAGTGTATGAAAGTATTACTAATAATATGCATAGTAAAAAATTTGTTAAAACATCAAAACTATTTTTTTTTTTTTTTTTTTTGCCTCATAGAAACTTTTGTCCCGGGACTAGGCTTCTCGGCATCACTTTACTTACTATCCGTACGTAAGTGACTAATCAATCAATCGAGTGTAAACTCTAGCAGATCGTAAAAAAAAACTGAAAACAAAATATATTAATAAGGAAATTTATCAAAATAACTTCTTTTAAACATTAGTTTATTAGTACAATTAAAATTAACTAAATCCTTCAAACTATTATAAAGAATAATTGACCTTGTAATTGGTTCATTAAGCCCATAGTTTACTCTATGATAAGGCTGAACAAGAAGGTTGTTCCGCCGCAAATTGTGAGGAATATTTCTGACTTGAAAGTTATTTAATATATCTTCACAAACAATATGAGAGCAAAACAGGTCTCTTATAAACATAGCGTTTAAAAATGTTCTTCTATAATCTAAGGCTTGTAAACCCAATAAGGAACAGCGAGTTTTATAATCTGGCTTGAAACGCCAGCCAATTTGATAAATGGCAAACCGTGTAAAATTGTGTTGAATTCTTTCTATACGCTCGATATGCACCTTATAGAACGGATTCCACACAATAGAACAATACTCCAGGTGCGAACGAACGAAAGCTGCATACAATATTTTTAAAGTAAAAGCATCATTAAATTCGCGCGCATTACGTTTAACAAATCCTAACATACTATTCGCTTTTGAAATAATGTAATCAATGTGTTGTCGAAATGAAAGCTCATGGTCGAAAATTACACCAAGATCTGATATTTCGGCAACCCTTTCAAGAACACTACCTGTTAAGGAGTACTCAAAGAAGACCGGAGTTTTCAATTTATATATGCTAAGTACTTTACATTTACTAACATTTAAATTTAAATTATTATGTTGGGTATTTTCATAGCGATTTTCATATCATCGGCATACTGCCATACACGCACGAATTTAAAATTTTGGATGATATCGTTTATGAAAACTAAAAAGAAAAGTGGTCCTAAATGGCTTCCTTGCGGAACCCCTGACGAACACTTTATAACAGAGCGAGATATACAGCCATTTAACTTCACCAACTGAGTCCTATCCGTTAGATAGGATCTCACCCAGCCTAGAAAAATTGACTGTATTACTAAATGTTCTAGTTTTGTAAGTAAAATATTATGATCTACTCTATCAAAAGCCTTCGAAAAATCGGTATATACCACATCAACCTGCATTCCCTGCTCGATACCATCAGCAACAAATTTAGTAAATGATACCAAATTTGTTGAAGTTGATTTTCCTTTCAGGAATCCATGTTGACATGGCGATATCAAACGACTAATTAAAACATCTATTTTATTTTTAATAAGCATTTCAAACAACTTCGGTATTGCAGATATTTTAGCTATGGGTCTATAGTTATCAATAAGATGCTTCGGACCCTTTTTGTGTACAGGCGTTATGTATGAAACTTTCCATTCATCAAGAAAAACACCTGAAGTCAAGGACAAATTAAAAATAAAGGCTAAAGGACGACATAACGATTGCATGCAATTCTTCAAAAATATATTAGGAATGCCATCAGGTCCGGCCTGAATACTAACATCAAGATCACGCATAGCATTCAATAGGTCATCCTCATAAATCTCAAGAGCACTCGTAAGGTCCTCCTGAGCTATCCGAGGGACCAATGCACTCTGGCTTCCATTGATGTTCGCATTCATTTCTGATGAAACGGAGTCTGGCACTTTGTAAACAGAACTGAAAAATCTAGCAAATCCGTCACAAACCGATTGAACATCTTTGTAAAAATTGCCATTGAATTCTAAATTTTTTGGGATTCCCGTATTCTTACGCTTGCTGTTTATAAAATTCCAAAATGTCTTACTGTCATTCTTTATATTATTCTCAGCTCTCGCAATATACTGTTTGTAAAGATTTTTATTCATTAATTCATACTCTCTTCTCAATCTAAAGAAATTTTCTTTATTGGCAAGAGAGGATGACTTCTTGTATAATTTATGGGCCCTATTTTTCGCTCTCTTAAGTTTGAACAATTCTTTGGTAGCCCAAGGATTTTTTGCTTTTATTTTGTTCTTTTTTAAAGGAACGTACTTGCGAATAGATTTATTTAAAATTGAATTAAAAATTGTATAACTTTCAATAAGATTACTATTCGATATAACTGGAGGCCAATCCATATTAAAAAATGTTGAATTTAGTTTTTCAAATTGGGCTTTTTGAAAATTTCTAGTAGGAATAACTTCGGGCTCTTCTTCAATGTAATCATAAAAAACAAACTCAAGAAGAAGAGCACTGTGATGGATTGAATTGGGCAAAATTGGTTTATCTACTTTAATTACAGAAGCATTCAAGCAAGTAATAACAAAAATTAGATCTAAAATTCTACCAATCGAATTTTTAACAAGATTCATTTGCATCAAATCCATTGCAAACAAACAATCTGTTAGAACAGTTTCACACTCAAGATGTAAATCACGCGGCAGATTTTTTTTCTCGTCGTTCCAGTACCAACTTATATTACCAAGATTGAAATCCCCAACAACGATCAATTTGTCTTTTTCCTCAAAAGATGCAAATAGCTTGGAGATATTATCTACATGTTTGTTATAAACATCAACTGAACTCAAAGGTGGTAAATAGCTATTAAAAATATATACTTTTTCGCTGCGAGAAACATTGATAGAAACACATATCTGTTCCACGTCCTTATGAAAAAGCTCAACTTCATGAGATGGGAATGTTGTTTTGATAGCTACCAAAACACCACCTCCTCTCTTAGTCGAAGCCTTATAACGGTCGCGACGATAGACATCATAGTCTCTTATGAAAAGTTCTTCATTTGAAATGTCTGTGTGAAGCCAAGTCTCGGTTAAGCAAATGGCAGCATAATCTTCTTGTGAAGCTATACTGTATCTAATTTTAAATATTTAAGGTTTGAAATTCAGTTGGGGGTCCCTGAACAGGCTTCTCATGTGTGAAGGGATCCGCGGTCAAAATAAGTTTGAGAATGACTGGATTAGACCGTCTCTATTTATGAAATCTCACCTTAGTTACTTGAGTTATTATCTTCTTCTTCTCTTATATACAAAAATGGAATGTGATTTCTTTGTACCGCAAAAACTCGAAAACCGCTCGACCGATTTATATGGTTCTTTTTTTGTTAAATCAGTCTTTCCCTGGAGAAGGTTTAAACGCCGAGAAAATTTTGAAAATCTCAAAGGATGTGGCGGTAAATCGAAATTCCTTTTTGTATGAGAGTCACCTGATGCAATCATGTTTTCATCGATCACATTTCAATTAAATAAAAATATTGAGACCTTAGTAAAGCTATAAAAAAATTGTCACTGTATAAATAAAAAAAATACACGGTGCTGTACAAAAGGAGTTAAAATTTCATAGTCTTTTTGAAACGAGTGCTGAAGAAGTGCAAGGTAAATTTAATGGTACACTGTTAGCAAGTTCTTATATACGTATTTTAGACTATATATAATGCCATCGAAAAAACGACCTAATCCGCGCATACCGATGCTCCCAACAGATTTACCATTTCAATTTAAGCGGTTGCAGTTTCCAGTGCGTCTGACATTTTCTATGCCCATTAATAAGTCGCAAGGGCAATCATTCCAAGTATGTGGTATAAACTTAGAGTTATTCTCTCTTAATTGATGCTACTCTACTGCGTTCACATCCCTGCAATTTTTGCAGAGTTCGTTATACGGAAGGTGGAGCCTTCTGTATAACGAAAGGAAGTGCTAAAGCGAGCGCAGCGAGCACAAGAAGCTTGTTACACATATATTGGAAAGTGCTGGCAACTACTAGGATTTAATAAGTAGTGTACGAGTATGTACAGCATTGACCATGCAGGCATCTGGTCACCTTAAGTTAGGGCAAAACAAGAAGAATAACGGTACACTTTAAGGTAAATTAGTCTATAACAATTTTTAACCCTTATCGAGATATTCACAAAAATTTATTTTTGCAGATGTTTAACCCTCTTTATCATCGTTAGCAGCACCCGTACAAATTTATACTTTCGATGAATTGTTTGGAATTTCGAAAGAGAGGCTGATTCGAAAATCCCGTTTTCTCCATTTTTTTTTTTTTTATTTGACCAAATGTATGTTTAAATGTTTTGCCGTCTATTTTCGAATATGCACAACCCAAGAGCACCTATGCAATAAAACCGGACCATCATTTCAACTAAAAATTTTTTCAATGGTCTTCAAATATTATCAACCTTAATTCTTTAAAAACCTATTTACTATCTTTATTTAAATCAGATCGCATATTTCCTGGAAATAAATTTTCCAATGGGATCAATAAATGTAATAGTTTTCTGTTTTCATGACGCTATGCTACATTTCAATTTAATGGCTTTGCAGGGAGGCATTTAAAACATTATGGACTTTTGGCGCAGCAATCTATCGCTATAGAACGTAACGAATACACAAATTGTAATCAAAACCTATAAAATAAGATCGCGTCCACGATCGTAAAGAAATTGATGTTTCAATTACAAAGTTGCTGTATACTCTAGAGAGTGCTTTTTCGTCCTGCCGGCCGTGCGGTAAAAGACATGGCAATAGTTATACAATATCGATATGTATGACGGACGCTATATCATGGACGACAGTGTTTCCATTTAGAAGCAATATAACTTTCTCGTAAGCTCTATTCACCCAACTATTTCCGCAGTCTAGAAAATTGCGTGCATTTGTCAACTCTCTCTTCATATTGGTTTGACCATAAAACGTGTAAGTGGCAAATTTGATTCTTACAAGAATCTTATCCAAAGTATATTACCCACTTAAAAATGAGCGGGAGAAGCTATTTTGTGATCAGTTTCAATCGCAACGAATCGATAAAGTTAAATGTGACTTTGTGAGAAAACATAACATTTTCGCCTGGATAGACCATTCTGCGTCGCGTTATATTCATAAAGATGTCGAATCTATTGAATATGGCGATCGTGACGCATACCATCGACGTTATGCATTTCGATCATAGAATCTAAAGTGCGACCGAATCGACCTCAACGATCTCGTTCCTCAGGCGAGGGGGAGTTGGGCTCGCAGGAGTATATGTACCTACAAAAGCATTGTATGAATGGACATTATACGGTTTGACCGTTTAAGTATCAACTTTCCTGAACTGCCCAGTGGGATCGAAGACATATCTACGTAGGACTGCGGACAACTATGACCGCGACGCCGCTCTAATGTTTCCTGACTTCAATTTAGTTAGATATGGAGCACAATATGGCATGAAAGAAAACACGGCATTTGTTAAATAACTTCATCAGAGCCTGGGGCTATTATAATGGCATAGAAAAAAAGTTTACACTCTAGACATTCAGACGAAGACTGTAGAGGTATAGAGTACACTTCTTCTTCACGTCTGACAGAGACCCGGGTGTGCTATCTAACGTTGTTTCGCTGCCATCATTATAATCATTTGCCATCATATTTCGCGCTTAATGGTTATTGTTGTCCGAGCCGCAGGATATCATGTTTGTGGTCATGAAAGTCGGGACTAGTCGAGTATTAAATATGCTATAGTCCGAGCGAGGGATAAACAAGAAAGCGCAGTGTTATGGTGAGATATACTTCACACTGACTTTTCATAAGGGAAGATTCATGTTAGCCGACTAATACATAATTTTCTTAAAATAACAAACACACCTTATCGTTTATTTTAAACATTCATTACATTTTATTAATCAAGTCAGATTTATCTAATTTCGCAATAATTTTAAAGTAAAGGGTTTCTGGTTTGAATCTTTCGTTTTCGTTCGTTTATTATTATTTATCGTTGCGAATATCGAATTATTAATAATTGAAACAATATTGAATATTCTATTGGCATGAAGATGATTGCGTACATAGTTAACGACTATAAAAAAAGATTTTTATAAAGCCAATAATTGAGGTATTTTGAATTCAAATTGCCTCATTAAAAACAATTATGTAGAATTCAATTCCATCAAATAACTACTAGTTACAGAATTACGTGACCTTGATCCTTTCAATATTCATACCTTACAATTGTTCACTTCCGATCATTTCTTGACTTGAAAACTTCACACCCGGCGGCAAACTTCAATTTACCATCGACAGAATTATACAGATATACACTAATAAGTTCTCTAAGAAATTCTGCACAATTCTTGTATAATTTTCATTGCACACACTCGGACATGACCTATGTACGAGATGGAATAGTATTCAAGATCGGCCCAATTGTAAGTATAATGATACGTACATGACGCATGTACAATCGATCAGGCATGATTGCTAGAGGGTTGAATTATCCGTTCACGAGTATAGGAAAAAGGATGTCCGAACAAGAGTAATTCTATACATGAGGCAGCTTAATTGCAACAATAAAATTATTTTTCGATTGATTTTTAAGAGACGTATCCGTTGGGGCTAATTAAATTGCCCTAATGAATATGCACGGCTTCTTTGAGTTTGATGTTGGGTTTTTTCACGTTCGATACTTAGGTACATTTCATCCAGGATTTTACTGAACATCAAGTTAGTAAGCCCACGATGGTGTTGATATCATCACATTTTCACAGTAATTTCGTTGAAGTATAGAGTGAAAAATCAAATTGCAGGCACAAAAGCGCATATTTACAGGACATGTTATATTAGTTACATTATGCAAGTATCCTTGTATGATTGTGACTAATTAAAAAAAATCAGCTCATCGGCATTGTTTCAATACTGAACCAAATAGTGTGTTAAAATAATGGCAATAAAACAGACAACAAAAAAACAGCCAAAGAATACCTCTTTTAATTTAAGACGTTGTTACTTTGATCCAAGTAGTCAAGCCATTAATTACCTGATTGAGATCGCAAAATGTGGAGGTTAAAATAGCGAAAACTCCAAAATTTTCGGAGTTTTTCCATTTCTTGGCTTACAACTATGAAAACTGTACATTTCTGCGAAAAGCTGTCCATGAATATGTTAAAGAAAACATGAGTGCTTCAAGGTGCGTTGAGAGGTATTGCTTCGATTAATACATTTTTTTCTACGTTCGTTTTCGACTTTTACCCTTTTTCGGAAACGAAATTTTGATGGTAAGTTACGGATTCATGCTTATTCAACTTTTGAGGCCAAAAATGAAAACACTATCAATTTAAAAAAAATTCATAAAATGGAACTTTGCTATAATGGCAAATTTGAATTAATAATTGTAATAATTAAATATTGTAATCCGCTGAACGGATTTAGAATATTTATTTATCTTTTAACGCGCAATCATGTTCACTTTAACGCAGTGGCGTAGATAGCTTTCCGAGAGGAGGGGGATCATTTTGCAAGATTGCTTATACTTTTACGGTTATCAAATGCTGCATTTCAGAATAAAAATTTCTGTATTTATTATACTTCAAATTAGCCATTTCTTCAGCAAATTTTGGTGCAAAATAGATAGCAATTTTGTCATACATATACGAAAAAACTGTGTCCTGAAATAACTTTGGCTCTTTTACTACGGTGAGTGCAGGGCCGGATTTACCCTCAACGGCGCTCCTGGGCAGTAGTTAAATTGCCGCCCTCCGTTACTAGGCCTGGAAGTAGAACAGTCGTTTACATGGAAATGTACTGAACGATTTTTTTTGTACCAAAAATTTAATTAAAGTCGAATTGTAACCTGAAGATGTTTTAAAGCGAAGCGTAGTCAACAAGAATCTATCTATCTATCTATATATATAAAAGAAAGTCGTGTTAGTTACACCATTTATAACTCGAGAACGGCTAAACAGATTTTCATGATTTTGGGTTTGTTTGATTAGGATCTAGCTAGAATAGCATAATAAATATTGAAACATGCAAAAATTCACAATGAGCTAAAATTCACAATCGGTTCTTTTTCACCTATTTCTGCGTGTATTTCTTTGACATATGAGCGGATTTCAGTAAATTTCTTCCGCAGGATTGGTCTCTACCCAAAGTAACAGGACGACCATCGAGACATATGAAAAATTCACAATGAGCAGAATTATAAAGATTCGTTCTTCGTATATTTCTTTCTGTATTCCTTGAATGAATTGTCCGATTTCAGCAAAAAACTGTGACTTCCACCCTCAGTAGCAGAACAAATCTTCACAAACCTGGCCAGCAGACTGCAATTGAAGCCATCCCTTGAACAGAACTGCATATTTCAGTAAAGATCCACCCGCAACGACAAAAGTCTTCAGCCTGCAATAACTGAATTGCTATTTCCATATCTGCGAAATTGACCACAAGAAACAGCTCATTTTATCAGCAGTGTTTGCCCTTTTGTTTGATCGGTCTAGCCGCATTTCAGCAAATTACACCAATTCTCTCCTCTGAATGGTTTCCAAACATAACAATAAGAATAACTCTTGACGCCAGCCACCAAATTATGAAGTCACCTCTTAAAAGGAATTGTGTATTTCAGTAAACTTCCCAACCTGGAAAATCGGTCAAGAAAAAATTATCAAGTCAAGGCAGCTCATTTTCTCATGCTTCTCCTGAACAAGTTTGCGGATTTCAGCAGTTTTGCCCCACCCGCAAACGATAATATCTAAAAGGTGGACGATTCGAAGTTCGCCGGACCAGCAACTATAATTCCAGCCACATCGGCAACAATATTTTTTTTTTTTTTAACAGTCAAAATATTTGCTAGATATAAAGTATACCGGCGCTCTCCTTCCTTTTTTTAGTATTTCCATTTTTTTCGTTTTGAAAGGGAATGTTAGTGCGAGCACAGCGAGCTCTCACAGCTTGTAAAGAATAAATTAAAGCTGCAACAAAGGATTAATGGTAGTAAGCTGAAGTTTTACATGGAAAGTTTAACGAATGTCATGTTAAAAATTTCTGTAGAGCTTATGCGAAAAATGCAGTATAACCAAAACATTTTTGAAAATGCTTTGGCTCCTGACTGTAAAAACGTCGGATTCCTTAATCCAAGTTTTAATACCTTTTATGTACATATTTTGGAGGAAGTGCTTCTTATGTAGGGTTTTCCACTAATGATAGATCAATGCTCACATGTGACGAGACCGTGTAATTATTGTGCAGCCTATTGGTTCCCAACTTTTTGACGTCCAAATTTTTTTTAAATTTATCGAACGGGTCGCTCGCGATTACTATGACTTTCTTCTTTAATGTTGCAACGCTACCCCTAAAATTTATATATTCTCCATTGCCTTTGTAAATTGGGCTACAATTGATTACCGGGAAAAATGAGAATCCGAACGTACAAGAACAATTTCCTTTTGTCGGAGACAAGGTAAATTTTCGAAATATATGTAGTTATGTTCGCGTATTCCAGATGTTTTACTAACTAAGATCAACAGCCTCGTTTGATAACTCGAGCGGCACTAAATTTCGGAATTGGCTTACAGTTAGTCTGTCCATTACTACTCTGCTGGACTCTAGAATCAATTTTCCCGATTTCTGTGACTTTAACTTCTTCCCAGATGCACATAAAGGACCTTGAACTTGCCCTATAGCTACTAGCCTCAAAAACGAAGAATTACCAAAAACAATCAGTTTCCGTCATCTACTGAATTCGCTGTTTACTTCTTTTCCTTTCCCGAATTCACTGTTGGATGGGTATAAAATTGTCAAGGACCAATTAGGTATACTTTACCAAAATCCTCGTATTCAATGTTTAATATTCCAGTACAAATTCGAAACCCTTTGACAGCTAAACACACTCCCAATCAATAGGATAGTTCCACTTTAAAAATGGCTGTATGTCGGAAAGCGGAAAGTGAAAACGGTATTTTCTTCAAACTCGGTAATATTTTCAGTAGCCTGCTTGTTCTTTCAATAACACAAGCTTTCAAAACCGGAGTCCCGTTAGGGTTTTCTTACAAGGATTCGGAAAAAAAACAGTACACACGTCAAAGTCATTAGGATAGTTCCAGAGAAAGTAAAACACTAAATAACGGTATAAAAATATATTTTTATTCTAGAAAATGGGGCTAGTAATAAGCGGAACTTTCTTCAAGTAAAGTAAAAAGTAAATCTGCGATTGTATAGGTTTCGACCGTAATCTCGTCCCAACCTTCCCTAATCGCTTTCAGAAGCTCTTCAGTGTTGATAAACTTGGAAAATCAAAATGACAGTACGTGCAATTCTAACATTCAGTTCTCAATTGACATCGTCCCGCTAATTTTATGGTAGACATCAATATCGAGTTACTCCTATTGGAGAGCTATTTTTTGTATTAACCGTTTTTCAAATTTCACCCTTTTAACCATTTTGAAGTAGGAAATTTGCGCTTGAGTGAAAATTGCGGTTAATTTTAACAGTTCGGTGCCTTATTCCGACTTTGGAATTCTAGGCTTAATGCTTCATTATTCAGCCGTGTTGAATAATTTTGGAATCAATCCACAAATCTGCCGATTGTAAAAGTAAGGAAGCTTAAACTTGTAGAGTCTGTCAGGCAGCTAAATTTGAAAGCCTACCGGCGGTAGTTATCTAATTTTGCAACTGCCCAAAGCGAACATTTTAGCAGAGTTTAATATTTTTAAATATTGTAAACGGCAACAGCAGATATAAAAATAAGTGTTCAGAGAACTTCAAATCAATGGAAGGTGTGAACGTCTCATTATATGCCGTCCCTCAAAATTTGGCGCCCGGGCAGTTGCCCAGGTTGCCCATATGGGAAATCCGGCCCTGGGTGAGTGAATCCACAGTATTCCAATTTTCGTACAAATTTCCGCTACTATGATTGGAGTACCAGACCTTTATATTGGGTTACATCAGTGATTCCCAAACTTTTTGGAGTCATAGAACACCTAGCATCGCCGCTTTTCTGGCGGGAACACCTCAAAACAGTTATATGTCCAAAAAAGGGAAATTATGAAAACGATAATTCGTGAGTATATACATATTTCTAAAATTGACAAACTTGTAGGACACCGTAGCTGCTAACTATATTTGCAATAAATTTCGAGGCCATGCATAAATTTTACGTCTGTGATGTTAGCACCCGCCCTACTTTCGAAAAGCAAATGTGCTAACTAGGTCTTTCTTTAAAAAAGATACTAATTGGAGAATTACTCCTCTCCGCCTCTCCTTTCCACCAGAACTAAAGACATGGCATGATCCCTATTTTTCACCAAAGAGAGGTCTACCCAATTTTTCAAATAGATGAAGCATGCATTTTTTGTTTCATTTATATGCGATATGCCGCGCTTTGATTTCGGGAAGATGCGATCTAAAGTTTTTGTTTAGGTCTGATGAGTGACAGGAGAGCACGTCCACTGAATAAATATTGAGATCCCGAGGAAATTCATATGAAATGAGAAATAGGGAGTCGCATAAGCGCTGGCCGCATAACGGCATTTAAAACAGACTCTTTTGTGAGAAATCTTATGTCCAAAGGCATTATTTTCATCATTATTTCTTTTGGAGTCGTTTTCCATAATTTTCATGGAACTTCAATTCGCCAAACCTTAGCGTGGATTTCTTCAGCTGATTCCGATTGCATTGATTCATCTAGTATTGGAGGGAAAACGAACAAGGTGGTTTGGATTTCAGCAATATGAGGGATCGAACCACAACTGCAGGAGGTTACTAATGAAAGCGAGCACAATTTGTTGACTTAACATGCTTGAGAGCAGAGTTTCCTAAAATGTGCTGTGTGTTTTAGTGAAAAACAAAGTTTCGCATTAATTTACGATTTCTTACATCAAGCTTTAAATTTGAAATTCCAAACAAACTCTTGTGGTGAATTGCACTTAAGACTATGAATGATATCTGAACGTTCGTTTGAATCCCATTGTGAGCATGAATTTTTGTGTTGCCTCTACATCAGCTGGTTCCACTGTATAAATCGTTTCGGAGCAACGACCATAAGGGACCCCAGGATTCACTCGATTTATTAGGTAAAAATTCTTTGAATCGATTCTACAACAAAGACGTCCATCGATAGTATGATGAAATGCTAAATTTTCTATTGCTGTTCTGAAAATGGTTTCACGTTTTTATTAAACACTACACACGTTTGCTTTGTTTTATGTACCTAAAGTAATAATAAGAAATGTGTGACGGAAGGGGGGATCGATCCCCTTGACCCCCCCTTATCTACGCCACTGCTTTAACGTATTAATGGGCAGCTTTTTGCACAAATTTACACTTCTGAGTTAAGGTAAGTAAGTAAGTAAAAGTACAATAGGCCCATCGGCTTCAGTGCTACGAACGCCCTTCGGGCTGAAAACTTTGGTGGGAGCTCCATATTCATGCTTAGAACCGCTTCAGTGCTACGAACGCCCTTCGGGTTAAACACTTTGGTGGGAGCTCCATATTCATGCTTAAAACCACAAAAAACATCAAGACCTACATTTTGCTGAAAAGTTCAGAGTTTTAGCTATCACCGTTTATAAGATATAGCCGTCTAAATGTCAAGTTTTACCACTCTATCTGCCCTAGTTACCTAGATAATTTCACTTTTGAACAAAAGACAATGAAAATTCGAAAATCTGAAAGGAAATTCATACTAAAATCGAAAAATGCAACTACGGTGGATAATTCGAAACTCCTTAACTCGAAAAACGCTTTAAGTCGAAGAAAATCTGATTCCCCAGGACATTTGAACAAACAACAAGGAAAAATCACTTTTGAAAAGTGATCTCGCCTTATCGTTGAGGGTGACTCAATTTGAATTTTGGATTTACACTTTTTTTTTGTAATTGGCTTAATGCCAAGCCGTTTTTTTTTTATTAGCAACAACTTATAGAGGGTGCAACGATATGCACGGCTAAAAAGCACACCTTTCTTCCCCTCTCCCTCATGATGTGAAACACATTGACATTTAATTTAAATAGGGGGATACTAAAATGGTAGCGGGCCAGGATCCCAAGGATGGGGGAGGGGTTTAGAACCGTGGGCCCACACCACCTGGTGCCCTTATCGAGCCGATTAAGATCGTTAGTCATTAGAGCCTAACTGAGGGAAGAAGGATATGTCCCGATTGGACGGCTTCCCCGCTGAATTTTATACGTAGTATGGCCTTAGTGCCAATTTTGGAGTATTTAGTTTGGCTGATGCAGCCCAAGTCCCTTCACGGGACTTTTGCCTTATTTGTTTTCGGGAGTTTGACGCGGAGGCGTCACCATTAGTTATTTCGTTTTTGAGGCTTCCTTTTTGAGATTTTTTGGTAATTTTAATAGTTTTTTTCGGCTACGAGTAGATGAGTGAATTGTGTCCTTGATGACGGAAGCAGGAAACTCGTTGAAACCCACCCCGTTACTCCCAGTAGCTGAGCTGGTCTCCGAGCATGCGTCACCGTGGGTTTCCTGAGAGGGTTTTTTTCACTTTATGTGACTTGATCGTGTAGCCACATCAATCCCTCGTCTTCCAAATGCTCATTGGAAACTCTATAAGTCAAAATTTCAGATACTCTCCAGGACGAATAAAAATTTCTTATTGGTAAACGGGTCAAACTCTGCTATTCAAAGCCTTGATTTTCGAGACTCAATGAGTCGATTTTTTTGATTCCTGCAAAGACGATTTTTCTGTTGAAATTTGAATTTTATTGCTGCATATTCCGTAAACGTGAATAACTATATGTTGCTGCGATAAATTGTTCCAGTTTGCATTTGAATATTGCCTTCAAAGTAAGGTTGTTATTGGGTGAGGTTATAAAACACAACGTTCGCGCAACGTTACCTTTAATTTCAAATCAACCGGCCGTTACGGATCAGAAACTTATCCCTACAAACAGATCCCCTAAGCGCTTAGGGGATCTGTTTGTAGAAAGAAGTTTCTGATCCGTAACGGCCGGTTGATTTGAAATTAAAGGTAACGTTGCGCGAACGTTGTGTTTTATAACCTGACCCAATATCAAAAGAATAATCGTTTCGTGCAGTTTGAGAAATTCAGCCAATTAAACCTTGTTACCCAACCCACCACGCTATAGGTTAAGTTGATCAATAAATATTTTATAACTACACTTACTAATTATACTAGAATATTATGCTTGAAATAGATTACGCGCAGCAGCATTGGCATCGCGAAACGTCAAGCGGAATGCAGTTTACATTGCTGACAAAAATGTTGAGCAGAAGACTTGACATTCAGCATATTTGTCAGCTATGAAATTCTGCCGATGCTGCTGCTGATGCGCGTAATCTATTTCAACTATTAAGGTTATTACAATAACGCACATCCACCATATTGCCTGCTGCTTGAAATGTATCTACAGCATTACACCATTAGCTGATCGATATAGCAGAGACACAAACCAATAATCGAGTGACAGCAGCAACAACGGTCACTACTTTAACTACAACATAGTTCCGATACTTGCCGACAGGCCGTATTCGTATCAGACGTCAGATAACACTATAAAAGCGGAATGTCAACGCAAGCAGCTCTCTTTTTTTCTTTGACACTGGAAGGAAGACGGTCAGCGGTAAGTTCCTCAAGTGGACCTGGAGCAGCCACATGGTGTGGCCGAATTGATGAAAGAGCGGTTGCGGACTTCATCAGTGGTTGCGAACCTCTTTGGTACTGGAAGAAAGACGGTCGGTGGTAAGTCCCCCAAGTGAATCTGGGAGGTCCAGCAAGCAGCCACGTGGTGCAACCGAGTTGTGGAAGAGTGGTAGTATTCGCCAGCCGAGCCGGGCGAATCATAGTCCTCGCCTCTCTTTTTCTTTGGTCTTCGATAGCAGACGGTCGATGGTAACTGGTAAGTTCGTCCGATAGCGGATCTGGGAGGTCCGTTACGAGCAATCCACGTGTGGAAGAGCTGTTTTGTACGCCAGCCCATGCCAGGGCGAAATTCAAGTACCGAGCAGCCAAGTGGTGCAAAGAGCGTTGTGGTCATCCGCCCTTGCGAGGACGAGCCCCGGGAAGCGTTACGCCGCGCCGTCAGCCCGTGCAAGGGCGAATTGAGTGGTTGCCAAGCTAGGGCCGAGTTGTCAGTGCCGTGCAAGGAGTCGTCGTCGTCGCCGCACATAAGGGAGACCGGGCCGAGTTGTCAATGCCGTTGCAAGGAGTCGTCAGAAGAGGGCGAACAGAGTGGTGGATGCGCCAGTCGGCATAAGGAAGTAGAATAAAATTTGTAATGTTTTAATTAATTTGTTTGATTTTGATTCCATTTTAGTGAATATTGTGAAATACGGTGGGTTGGTGTGCGGTGCCTCAAATCACACGATTGGTTGCCTTATTAGAAGGTTCGCGGGATGGAAGTATTGGATTGGGGCTTGGCGAATCGTCGGATCAATTCGCGTTTCGGGTCAGTCGAAACAAGGACACTTGAAATGTGTGCTGCCCATGCCCGTCTCGCTGACGTGCCGGTCATTAAGTCCCGCTGCAAGAGCCCCAACCGAAGACTACTGCGGTAGCTACAGGGATGCAAGGTATCGAACAACTTGTCTGCGTCAAAAAGAGCGTTACAAACCCTGACTCTACGGCAGAAGAAAAAGCTAATAAAAGCGGTCGGAAAAAAGGGTATGACCGCCGAATTCAAAATTCCAGTTAGTATGCTCACTAAGATTTTAAAGAAAAGAGACAACATTTTGTCATCTACCGGAAAAGACAACATTTTGTCATCTACCGGAAAAGAGAGGAAAAAAGAAATCCGGACGTGGAAAAATGCCTCTTCAAATTTTTTTTTTAATTGAATTAATTCAAGAGAAGGCATTATATTTTGCCGAATCTCTTGGTTATTATGATATCAAGGCAAGTGTTAGGTGGCTGGGGAAATTTAAGAAAAGATATGAAGTGTCCTGCAATTTTAATTTGCGGTAAAAGGAATGCAGTCAGTCACAAAGTATGCGATTTGCAAACAAAAAGATTACCGTCTATTATTAAGTCCTACTCCATAACGCTGATGAAACGGCTCTATTTTTCCAATGTCCTCCACAAAAAAACACTGATATTCCGCAAACGAAAAATGTCACGGTGGGAAAATGAGCAAAGAGAGATTAACCGTTCTGTTAGCAGTTAATATGGATGGATCGGAAAAGCTCACACCGATGATCATTGGCAATACAAAGAAGCCTCGATGATTTAAAGGAATCTAAGTATCTACCAGTTGACTACAACGCGAATACAAAGGCATGGATGACATCTGATTTATTTGCTGAATGGCTAAGAAAGTTGGACCAACTTTACCAGTGTGTATGCCAAAACGACAAAATTCTATTAATAATATATTTTAATAGATAATTCCCACGCTCATAACCAGATACCAGATCTCTCTGCAATCAATGTGCAGTTTCTGCACCTCAAAACTGCAGCCACTTGATTTGGGAATAATCCAGAGTTTCAAAGTTTTTTACCGAAAAGAGCTGGCCCAAAGGATTTTAATTGAAATCAAGGAAAAAGTTTCATAATCGAACATTAACGTATTGGAAGCTCTAACGGATAAAGCTTGCCGAAGCATACGTGAACAACCAGTTTTCAATTGCTTTAAAAAGGCATAGGCTTTTGTTTGGAAAACCCGAATTATCTGGTTGGGTAAATTTAAATGATCTTGTAAACATCCTTATTG
Organism: Microchrysa polita; assembly: GCA_949715475.1. Classification (NCBI taxonomy): domain Eukaryota; kingdom Metazoa; phylum Arthropoda; class Insecta; order Diptera; family Stratiomyidae; genus Microchrysa; species Microchrysa polita. The sequence goes on from OX454420.1 coordinate 12,250,748, forward strand.
TCTGTCATTTAATTATCATAATAATTTCCATGATTTACGGTATAAATAATAAAATAACTTCAAATTGTTAATAGTCGGGCACATCATTGAAGTTCTTAATCCATGTCGTACACCATGTAAATAACAGCACGCGTATAAAATAAATTCCTGACCACAAGGAAAAGTTATTACTGATACATTGCAACAACAACAGTTTGCAGTGTTCTTCTTTTCACTGACTTTGGTAGAAGGAATTTTCATTTCGTTTGGATTCTGCACGGTCTGACTTCGGCACTGCCCAGAATAAATTTATAAGTTGTCGAGATGTTGAACATACGGAAAGATACCAATCTCTTGTAGTGGTCAGATTAAATTTTGTATGGATGCAAAAATGTATACACACAACATAGTATGTTGCACTGCGACTAGACTCGACCCGTAAAAGTCAATAAAGTCCTGAAGTTATGAAGACGGTTATTATGACACGACAATGTTGAAGTTGATGACAAAGTTAGGTTTTGAGTAGTATGTATAAAAGTTAGGATAGGGTTGAGTTTGTCCTTGTTGTTGGTTGAAATTTTTAAAATATTTTTTCAGTCAAATTTTCATGTTTAAATTTAACATTTAAGCCTTCAGTGGGGTGAAATCCTGTCCACCAGCGATTTTACATAGAATACATTCTAAAATCAATATGCAATTTTCTAGTCAGCTGTCAATCTTTCCAGCATATGGAATTAGATGTTCAAATTTATCGATTCATGTCTGGAATGTGTAATTCACAAGCGCAACCCTTCAAAATGCCAATAGTGTGCAATTCTTGGATCTACCATTGTCCGTGGATAAAATCTCTATAAGATGTCCCGATAAGCGGTTCAAAATTATCAACATGGCTTTGATGTTGGGTAAGTGAACTTTGGGTATTAGTTGAAGAGGTCTCAACACCTGTAGGTATTTGTCCATGGTGGCTTAGTGGATAGCGTGGATGCAATTTCGTATTATGATAAAATGCGAAATGCATCACGTATGCATTACACTTTAAGTTGAAATTGGAAGTCACATTGTGACACCAGTGTCAATGTTTTCGCTTTGCTTTTATGTCGCTTATCTGATTGCGTGAATGTTGTATGGACATTGCAACGCTTACAATAAAATTTCTTTGACGAATCACAATGACGATTGCGAAGAGACAGCAAGGAATTTTAATGTTAATATGAAGATAAATTTCATATGCTATCGAGTTTTACTAAAACGAAACTAAACAAATCAACGAAGCAAAAAGAACTGGGGATTGGGACACATATAACATAAAAACAGGTAAGGAGACCCTTGAAATCCTTCTAGGTTCTCACTTTCCTGGATCCACCATAACAGCGGTACGCACAGACCAGTTGGATGACAACTCCCTGCTTTTCAGGGCAAACAAAAACGACTGGCTGCTTGCGAACCAAAAAGTAACCTACAATAGGGTGGAATGGGCGGTCAACTCTTTCGAAGCTTATAAATCACCAGAGCCAGACAATGTCTACCCAGCCCTGCTTCAGCAGGGTTATACGACTCTGGCTCCGCTTTTACTAAGACTATTTAGAGCCAGCATAGCCTTGGGATATATTCCAATCATTTGAAAGCAGGTGGAAGTTGCATTTCTGGCAAAGCCGGGACGCAACTAAACCCTAACGAAATCGTCTAACCTTCTTCCTACTCAAGTCATTGGAAAAGCTCGTCGATAAACATATCAGGGACAGGTGCCTGTCACTTTTCCCTTTGCATCCAAACCAACATGCTTATCAGACTTATCGTGTGAATCAGTACTACACCATTTAGTTGGAAAGATTGAGACCACACAAGAAAGCACTGCCTTCCTAGATATAGAGGGGGCCTTCGAAAACATTTCTTTTTAATCTCTCGAACACGGTGCCTCGAGTCATGGAGCCCAAAACACCCTCAGTCGGTGGATAAAATCAACGACAAGTACATGCAAATTTATTCGGTGAAACCATGTATACAGCTGTGCTCAAAGGATGCCCACATGGAGTATCCATTCACTCCTCCTGTTTTTTTTTTTTTTTGTTAAGAGGTGGGGAATCTTGCATCGATACTGCGGCGGGAACAGCCCGCGCGCAGTTATGTCGGATTCCTATCGACTAAACCTGAACACCTCTTCGTCACCGCGTGACCCTGCGGGACCACCTTGCAGTATTACTTCACAGGGCCACTTCCAGCTAATAAGCCTACACCTTGGCTGCCAGACTTGCGTCTGCGCTCCTCCCTCTGTAGTTCAATGTGAACTGCGTAAATCGCTCTATTTACTGAGTTCCTCGTTGACTCTAGCATCAGGCCCACTACATTTTCGGGGTTTATATTCTCTCCCACTTCGGCTTCCATCTTTCTACGGACATATCCAAATCTAGGACAATCAAACAGGACATGTTTCGCGTCCTCTGGCACTCCCTTGCATCTCGGACAGTCTGGTGAATCATCCAACTTAAAGCGATGCAGATAATTTCGGTACCCTCCGTGGCCCGTCAGAAATTGGGTCATGTAAAAATTGTGTGTTTTCTATCAACCCACTTTGCTATGTCTGGGATGAGTGCATGCGTCCATCGGCCAGTAGAGGCCTCATCCCATCGGACCTGCCACCTTCTCAAAGACTCAAGCCTTTCAATATTTATCCGCCGCGAGTTCGCCTCCGGTGAAATAGCTTGGCGACCACTGTGAAGCCTGCTGATCTCGTCCACGAGGATCGGCAAAGGCATCATACCGGCTACCACATAGGCTGCTTCATGTGATACGTTGCGGTAAGCACAACAGACCCTCAGGGCACACCTGCGATAGATTCCGTTTAAGGGCTTGGTATTAGAGGCGATTTGTAATGCAGTCTCCCATACTGGTGAAGCATATATAATGATGGATGTTATCACCCTTGACAGTAACATCCTCCTGCTTGTTTTCGGGCCACCAATGTTTGGCATGATTCTTGCTAGCGCCGCCGTTGCAGTTGCCGCCTTATCGCCTACATTTCAAGTGAACTGCAAAACTTAATCTGGAATCGATCATAACACCCAAATACTTAACGGCCTGACTATACGTTATTACGCACTCTTCGACTCTGATTTGAAACGGACAGCTTTTCCTACGCTTGCTTATTAGCACTGCTTCGGTTTTATGATCGGCGAGCTCTAATCCCACGGTTTCCAGCCACAGCTTCATATTTGTTATCGCCTCACTTGCGTAAATTGCGACCAACTCTGGATCTCTTGCGACGACAACGACTGCTATATCATCGGCAAAACCGACGACCGTTACCCCTTTCGGCATTTTCAGCTCCAGAATAGCGTTGTACATTATATTCCACAAGAGTGGACCAAGAACAGACCCTTGTGGAACCCCTGCAGTTATCGTGTATTCCAATTGTCCCTCTGCGGTGTCGTTCCATAAAACGCGGTGTGAGAAATAGCTCCTAATTATCGCGGCGAGGTATTGGGGCACATTCATCTTTTTAAGAGCAGCATGAATGCATCCCCAGTTCGTGGGATTAAAAGCGTTTTTGACGTCCAGTGTCCCTATCGCGCAACATGCGCTCCTTCGTAGTGACTCCGAAGCTAATGAAGTCACCGCCCTGATTGCGTCTATAGTTGATCGCGCACGTCTGAAACCGAATTGGCGGTCAGACAGGCATCCCTGTTCTTCTACTATTTCCGACAGTCGGTTGTATATGATCCGCTCGAACATTTTCCCCGTGGAGTCAAGCAGGCATATAGGGTGGTATGAGTTACGCTCACCAGCTGGTTTACTCGGTTTCGGAATGAGCACCAGTTTTTGTTTCTTCCATAGTTGCGGGAAAGTTCCTTCATGTAGGCAGGTTTCGAAAACATCGATGAACCTTTCGGGTATTGCTAGAGTTGCCACCTTTAATGCCCTATTGGGAATACCGTCCTGGCCGGGCGCTTTTCCATCCTCTAACCTAGAGGCGGCCTCTGAAAGTTCGTTCTCGGTAATCGCTGGTATGTGGCTTCCAATCGGCATCCGGACCTGTCTTTCGGGTTCCAATTCGTGGTAAGGAAACAATGAAGAAACTATGGTCTTCAGCAGTGCCGGACATTTGAGCTTGGGAGTTTTCTGTCCTATCTTTTTCATGACCACCCTATAAGCCGTACCCCATGGGTTTATGTTTGCGTCCTCGCAGAGCTGTCTGAAGCAGTCTCGTTTGCTCTTGTTAATAGCTATCTTAAGTGATCTACGGGCCGTTTTATATGCTTGAAGTAGATCATTATACGTAGTCGTCCGAGTTACGCGTTGACAGAGACGTCTGGCTTTAAGACAATTGCGTCGCAAGCTCGATATCTCTTCAGTCCACCAGTAGTTTTGTTGTCTTTTGCTGGTCAGACTCTTTTTTGGCATGGAAGCATCGCATGCTATTGCCAAACTTTCAGTGAGTTACAAGGCTTTCTCAGCTGCTGATCCGTTAGTTGGAGCTTCTTGCACTAAGGTTTCTCGGAATGAGGCTTCGTCAAAACATCTCGTTGACCACCCCACGGCTGGGGTTTTTACAATAACTCCAGATGGTCGCTCTGTTATGTTGAACAAAATTCCGTGGTGGTCGCTATGGGTGTAGTGTTCGCTTACTTGCCACGCCGTAGTTGGAACTAGCGAACTGCTTACGAATGTGAGGTCAATTACCGACCCCACATTACCTCTCCTGAAGGTGTTTGCGCTGCCGGTGTTCATCAGAACGACGTCGAGTTGTGAAAAGGAGTCAAGAAGCATCCGTCCACGCTTGTTTGTTTCCCGACTGCCCCATTCGCGGGCCCACGCGTTGAAATCCCCCACAATTATCACAGGGTTGTGAGTATTTGCGTCGTGTACCAATTGGTCGAGGAAAGTCTCGAACTCTGTGTCATTCCACCGTGGTGGGACGTAGCAGCTATACACCTGCACTCCGTTGATCTTCGCTGTTGTCACTCCCTTCATATTTCCTGACATACCGAGCTCCTTAGATTCTTGTATTGATCGCAGATAATGGCAACGTCGATAGCCATTTCTTTCACCGTTTGTGACAGCAGATCTTGTGCTGCCTGGCAGTGATTCAAATTCAACTGCAGAAATCTCATTTAATTTTTATTTTAACCGCCTCCCGGTACATCGGACAATTAGTGCCCCCTGTTTGGTGCTTGTAGTTTGCCTTTGCTGCTTCCTTGCACAGTATACAGCTACGCTCCTTATCACAGGAGGCCGCTTTGTGGCCATCCTCCCCACACTTGTAGCACATTTTCGATCTATCATGCTGGCTACTGCAGTCCCTCGCAAAGTGCCCGAATGCTAGGCACTCCTCCTGTGGAACCTTGTAGTGGACAGCCTACTGGTCCAGCTAAATAACACTGGTTTCTATACCCAAGGATATGCCGATGACATCAGCATCCTGATAAGGGGAAAATTTCCAGGGGTTCTTTCTGAGCTCATGCAACAAGCCCTAACCCAAGTGAAGGATTGGTGCAGGAGAGTAGGTCTATCTGTCAATCCCGCCAAAACAACACTAATAGCCTTCAGTCGCAAACACAACTTGGAAGGGCTGCAACATTATTCAACCAAAAAATGCAGTATACCACGGAGGTAAAATATCTGGGAGGCACCCTTCATAAGAACCTCACGTGGAATAAACAGCTGGAAAACACAATTACAAAAGGTAAAAATACCCTATATGCAACTAAAAGACTAATAGGGAAAACGTGGGGGCTAAAACCACGAATGATACACTGGATCTACAAAGCCGTGGTAAAACCACGTCTGACCTATGATAGTCTGGTGGACTAAAATCAAGCAAAAAACAGCAGCATCGAAGTTAGAATCAGTACAGAGACTGGCCTGCGCAAGCATAACCATCACAGAAGAGGCAAGACTACAAGGCAAGTACACACTACAATCATCGAACATGTGGACACCATAAAGGGTTACAGAAATCATTGCAAACCCAATCCTAGATATGGGCAGCGATTATACCCAAGCCATGTATACTTTCGACTCCAAAATCCAAACCTCAACGGTTAGGGAAGAATGGAGTAAATGAAACGACAACCATCTATCAAAACATATAGTGTGGTACACAGATAGGTCGAAGACATACGAAGGAACAGGGGCAGGAGTCTATACTAAAACCAACAACTATAGTATCTCCAAATCCTTAGGTCAATACACAACTGTCTTCCAGGCAGAATTTATAGCCATAAACTTTGCAGCAGGGGAGAGTACTCGAAAGGGATATACAAACAAGACCATCTATACTCTCTCCGGCAGTCAAGCTGCTATAAAGGCCATTGCAAGTCCCAAAACAACCTCAAAATTGGTTTGGGAATGCCAACAAAACCTCAAAAATCTAGCTACCCTAAACAACGTAACTCTGAAATGGGTGAAAAGACATAAGGGGATCGAAGGCAACGAGAGGGTTCGGAACTACCCTTCGCTGGTCCCGAACCTGCAATCAGAATCAGTAAACCCACTGGCAGAGCCGTTGCCAGGCGATGGACCGAGGATAAATTCTAAGATCGATAGAGACTCGCTGAAGGGCTCAGACACAGCAAGCGTATGCTGGGATCCAACTGGCATATCAGCTGCACCGAAATCCTCAGTCTCATAGCAAAACGAACCTCAGGGCAGTGACAGGCCTTACAACCGGTCATTGCACCCTACGGAAACATCTGCATACAATAGGGATCTACACACAAGACCCACTATGCCGCCTCTGCAACGAAGATCAGGAATCAGCCTCGCACGTTATTTTCGAATGCCCCGCTCTTATGAGCTGGAGACAAAATTTCTATGGGGCTCAAACTACCAGAATGGGTGCACCCAAAGTAAGCCTTGAATAAGAACATCTAAACATTACATCCATAGGTACCTATCCGATATCTTCCTTAGAATCTTTCCACAATTATCTGCATCATTTACAAATATTAATGTTTTCAATCTCACCTATTATAGTAATTTCGGTATACTTTAACAACAACCGCGCCACTTGTCTGCCATTTATAAAAACATTTTGCCATTACATCAATTTCCTTGTTTTTGTTCGATCCATCATGTAACCGCGTGCACTATACAAACCAAAACGTCTCGTCGCGTACTCTCTTATCTAGATCCATTCCATATTATACGAGTTGGTACTCGTGGCCAACTCTAATAAAGTATTTAATTTCAATTTTGTTCAAACATTATACAATAAAATGAACAGAAACCTTTCTAAACACTTTCCAAGAAGTTGCAATATATTATCAGCTCAGCTGGTGTGGTGGTGGCGGGACATGCCGAGCCATGCGCAGAACGTCTCAAGATGAGACTCCAAAGTGGAGAGAAAAAAGGAAAGTCCACATCGAAACCAAGGAAATCTCGAGCGAGCCATGTAAAAGAAGCTTCAAACCAACTGAGATTTATGATCACTGATAAGTTTTACGATAGAGTGTATGACCAAAATCTATTGCCGAAGTTCCAGCAGAGCATGGACACGAAGAAGATGCATAGTTCGTATAGACATAAAGATCGAAGTGATCGATTGAACGCCTTTTGTTACTTACTTCATCGCTTTTGTATATGGTGTTACTGCCCACCAGAAGATGAGCCTCCACTTAGAATGGACGCTTGACCAGTTGGAAGTTAATTAAGTGTTCGCCTTTAAGAAAGATCTTTGAGGTTCTTGTTTAACTTTACTCTACGATCAGCTTTGTGGAAAAAAATTGGCCGATTATTATTCAACTAATCAATCAGTTGGTACATCCTGCTCGATTTGCTAAAGCGATAATGAACCCTGTCTAAATACAAGGGCTCAAGTTGCAATAATTATTGCGCAGCGCAATTCTCGACCCAGACCCTTTTTTCCCATTGGTTCTTCGCCAATAATAATATCCAAACGTATAGACGAGGGCGTTTCATGAGTTCACTACTTATAGTAGAGCATCTTCCCGGTATTGCCTAAGCCCTAAGTCAGATAGGTATACCAGGTGGTGATGAATTTGCATGCATCATTCCACCAGCGCTGCCGCCATAAGATTAATAGCTTTTTGGGTGATTCGTCGGAGGTGAACTCAGATACGATATTCCGTGGAAGTGAACATTTTATGCCAGAGTCGTACTGGCACTATAGGTAATGCATTTGAGAGTGGATGGTTAATGTTGAATTTTGTAAGAACAGGAAGATTTTAATCGGTTAAACGAAGGTCTTGCAAATTACCTATAGGCTCTAGTCAAAGAGTTCAATGTCCTCTGTAGTAAGCTCTGTGTACAAAAGTGGTCTGGCAAAGGTACAGGAAGTTTTATTGTACATGTATTTTAGAATCTTGAGAATCCCATTAGGAAGGAGTGCCCTAAAAATGGGCACCCACTTAGGATATGATCAGGCTCGTTTCCTTTGTAATCTAATAACATTTATGATTAAATATTATTTACTTGACAGTAACACTTAAAATGTCGAGCTTTTCAATTTTTATTATCTACCATAATTTGCAAAAATTTTAAAACTAATATTGTCATCAAAAACGGGTTTCTCCAAATTATATTAAGCAACAAAAAAAATGTTCTTACAACATCTAAACTAAATACTATTTACAAACTGATTTATGAAATAATCATCTCTGATATGAGAACATATTTTGCTGGTCATACACAGTGGATTACCAGGTTACAAATTAATTTCTTTATTACGTTGATTGGAGTTGATTGCATTTTGCATTACTAGAGCCTACAGGTAACTTACATACGTATATATCTATAGATTTTTGTGTGCAATATAATACATATTTACAATGTGTATGCCATCTCTCGAGTGATAAGAGAGAAGACTCAACTAACCATGACACGAATCTATGAGTGTTTTCCATTAGTTTTTTGATTTTGTGTAAATATCACCAACATGTACAGGTGTACTTGCAATTATATTGACAAGTAAATTGAAATGATTTTCATTATTTCTGTATTGGTTACTCAAATTACATGATTTAATAAGTAACCAGGAATTTTGTATCTAATTCGCGAAGTATATGCCGATAATTTACTTGAAAAAATTATTATTAAAGTGTGGATACTACAACAAACCACAAGATCAACTGTCGGGTTTGTTGCTTGAGTCTTTCGTTTTAGATTTATGGCGATTCTCTTACAGATTTTTTCACGATAACGTTGAAGATTCTAAATAAAAATGGCATATATATACATGATGAAAATACGGCTGTTGAGAAGTAATACAGCTAAGAATTAGCACAAAATATTATTTGATTATAAATGTAGGAGAGCATAACTTAAGAATAGATAGTCCTCCTAGCCCAATACGCACTGCAGGCGAACAGTTATAACATTACGTGTTTAGATGCTCACCATCATGTACCTACAGTGTTTTCCTATAAATCAATAAAAGAAAGGAAACAGATGCCAAAACCACCAAAGAAAATTTTTAGCATAATCTTAACTAACACAATTTTCCGAAATTTTTCCAAAACCAGGGTCAATTTTTCGATTTTTAGGTTTTTTTAGAATTTTTTCAAAAAACCCTTATAAAATCGATTTTGTCCGTCCGTCTGTTCACTAAATAACTCGCGAACGGCTCAACCGATTGTCATGAAATTTGGTAAGAGTGTGTAGAATGATTACAGCCTTTGGCACAAATACCTTAGAAGTTGGTAGGAAGAAGATAACAGAGTGTCCCGAACGTTTAAAAAAAGTCGACTTTTTTAGTTTTTATCGGAGATTAACGTATGGGTATTTAAATCAAAGATCTAAACGAGTACATCTCATATCAGTTAAAATTTTCCAGTTTCGAGTAACGGTAAAAAAGTTATTGGCGTTTAAAGTTAAACTTCCTTTTCGACCTCCGTTTTTCTAAACCGTTAGAGGGACCGATATGAAACTTTGCACAAAGATTGGTCGGTAGGGCCTTATATACGTTAAATATTAAGATTGTTGACTTTTGCTAAGGAAAAGTAAATAACAGTAAATTTGTAAAATTTCAATTTGTTCGTGTGTAGCCCCCTTAGGTTTCCAAATATGAAAATTCTGCTAAGGGTTTTTAGAAAATTACATAGCGAATATGTCTACGAATTTTCATTCGAATAACTGTATCCAAACCGGAAATACAGCCAAGTAAGTATTTAGTAAGGGCCTTTCACAATGTAAGGGAAGCCTCTTAAGCATTTCTTCAATGCATATCTTTTAACTTTATAAAACGATGAACAATAAATTTGGTGGAAACGCATAGAATGGTAATAGTACTTGCCACAAATATTTTCGAAGTTAACAGGGTGTCCCTGAGTAGTTTCAAAAGTATTCTTGTTCAATACTCATAGGAAAGCTTGCGTGGGCTCTTATGTCAGGGGACACAATGGAATCATTTCTAATAAGTTGCTTTTTCTTGATTAAAAAAACGGTAACAGTAGATTTACAGCTAATAATTCAGTTCATATATAAAGCCAAGCCATCCTTACGTTTGCCTGAGGAAAGGCCATCAGAAATCTTAAATCGAAAAATGCCTGTAGATTTCCTTGGAGTATTTTTATACAAACTGCGGAAATAGTAAATCTATTTTTGGATTGGTCTAATTAAAGGTGGAACAGAATGAAAGGCGCGTTTATTTAGACCAATCCAAAAATAGATTTACAGGAAGCATTTCATTAATGTGCACAATTCTTATTTATTGCTTATAAACTATATGTACAAAAAATATTCACTATGCATTAAAATTCTAAAAAACCCTCGTATTGCGGGCGCAGCCCTCTGTACGCCGGTATTTTTAGAATTTCTGCCAATTTTTCAATTCTGGTCAATTTTTCAATTTAGTTGTAAAAATCATATTTTAATTAAATAGAAGAGAACGCGTTACATTTGCACAAAATTAATACACACATCATGGATGCAATTACCTGCCTATATTTAAATTTTAAATTTTTCCTAATATACTGGACTTTTTAGGGTAAACAACTATACAGTGAAATGATGTGGGTGTCTTGGAATACCTAGTGAACCCCCACAAAATTAAATAATTTTGTTGAAGGTTCTTTATCAATTCGTTTGATATGCATTAAGTAGATACAATGTGGTTCCAGCTGAAAATGTATTCAAATTTTACATTTACCTCTAGCTGACAACAAGTTACTTGATTACTTGGGTCGGTTTTTCAATAATTACTCCAAATTGCCAAAACACCGTTACTTTAGACCGCTAGAGTAATGCTCGTTTTTGAAAACAAAATCAGTAGCATTGTACCATCAATTAATTTTGGAAAACCACCCATGTAGGTTCGTCACTGACCTAGTCTCATCTGTCAACTAGTCAGTGATGACTAAATACAGTAAAGTTCGACGATCGAAGAGATAAGCCCTAAAGAAATATTTCTTCAAATTTCAACTGGAAATAATATAAGACGCCCATTATAGGAACTTTTTGTCTTTTGAAGAAGGCAATTTTATTTTCGTATGACTTTAAAAAAATATTGTTGCGGTTCATTATTACAAAACTTGGTAAGCCTGGTCCTTCAATGGCCCTGACAAAGATAGAAAACCAACAATTGTGGTCATCGGTGAGTGAATGAAAAGCCTCCATACAATTCCTGTGAAAAGCATAAAACACGATATTTCATCGGAAAATATTAAATGGAATTAATTTAATTCATGTAATTAAATTGGAAATCGTTCCTTCAAATATCGGAAAAAGCGTGCTGACAATTAAAGGGTCCAGAGATTGTGGAAGACTATGAGTAATTGGTCAGATTTTTTTTTTTTTGATAATTTCAAAAATAGTAAAAGCCACCAGTGGCGTAGATAAGGGGTGATCAAGGGGATTAATCCGCCCCCCGCTCTTTTGGTCATAGGTTTTTCATCTTCCCTTTACGTAAAACAAAGCAAATATGAAATTTTGCTCAAATTATTGAACGTGTTTATAAAACTACGTGAATCCATTTTCACAACTGCAAGGTAAAATGTACTCAAATTTCAATTTTAAAAGCAAGTCGTTAAAAATATTACAGCAAAGGGCCTCCATTGCGATTCTGGTCCATTTACTTGTTTACATTAGATCTGTATGACAGCACGCAAGCCTTTCAGAAATTAGGCGTAAATACTAGTTTGGAGAGTTGTTTTCTGACTTTAGGTTCAGTTCAGTTTTAAAAGGTCGTATTACGAAAGCTATTCCCAAGAAGCGTTTATGCGAATGAACAGAAAATGCTGCTAAACTTACAATTTTTGAGCATCCCTTATTGTTTGAGTTTGAGTTTCTTTTCTTAAAAGTCAAAATTAGATAAATGAGTATTATTATTTTTTTTTACGAAGAACTACTACATAGCTAATCGGGGTAAGTTTTTAAACTAGAGTTCATATAAAAAATAAAAACAAAGTTGTAGAAATTTCCAAAGTTGAAAGATATGTCGCCAGTAGCTTGTACACAAATCAATATTTTTATCCGTATGATCCAACCCAATATAAGGCTCCAATTGTCCCCTCACTTTACCAAAAGTTTTGTACAAAAACTGGAATACTGTGAATTTCTCACCGTAATAAAGAGTCCAAAATTATTGATGTATAGTTTCACAATCTCTGCGGAGCGTTTAATATTTTCAGGAATTAGTTTTGGAAAATTGTTTTCATTTTTGTATCAAAATATGCACATTACTGTTGCTATTTTGAAGTGAATTAGATACAGAAAGTTTCTTTCTGAAATTCCAAATTTTGTTACCAAAAAGTATTCGCGATCTTGCAAAATGATCGCCCTCTCCGAAAAGCTATCTACGCCACTGAAAGCACAACCGTTTTTTAACGCGGTCTTTAAGTTAATTATCTAACTTGGATATATCTTGATTTGCGTTATTCATTCAATAAAACAAGAATTATTATAGGTAGCTAAATGTGTTTGAGGACAAAATGAACAAAAACAAAAAAACATTTTCCGTAGATTTTACTCTTTTAAAATAATTGCAAAAAATATATATTTTTCCGAAGAAGACCATCGCCTACAACCAACTTATCGTGTCCATCCTAAACAGTCTTGGCAAAAATCAAAATTATGAAATGACATGATTTTGAGGCAATATTTGATTTTAACCCATTATTTGCGGGTATTGATCCATTGGGAATTATTTGATGAAAATTGGTCCTAGATTCAGAATTTTTCGATTTTTTTCGTATGACCTCGGGGGTCCTTTCCAGGACATGTGTCGAAAACGACACACCCGCACTACAGCGACACAAAATTTGCAAGGGAAAATCTTATCTACTTTCTTAAGAAAAATGGTTTACATAATGAAAATAAATGGGAGTGAGGGAGGAAATAGCATTTTATTATATTATTATACTTTATATAGTTTATTTACGTTCGGGAGGTTAGTAGGTTATGCAAAAAAAATCTCTTAGAGGTATATCTTCTTCCTTGCCTCTTTCTTTATACCGCTCCATGCTTTCGCGTTGCTCAACCTGCGGTGTAGGCACATCGCCCGTTTTGGCGGTAATATCGCAGCATATTTCAACAGGCAGCTCTATCACTATCTTGGATCGTGTCATCGCCAAGGAAGACCAATGCGTTGTTGTTGCTTTTTCATTTGACATATCCAGGTGTTCTTCGGTCTGCCTCTGGCCTTGGGTCCATCACTTCCATTGATATCGCTTTCTTTGACTCTTAGAGGTATATACAGTGCTGGAAAAAAAAGTTGCTCAAGCCTTTTAATGGCCATTTTTCCCAATATTATTAAATGTTATTGGAATTACAACTTTTCAGTGGGCCAGATAAAAACAGAGGACATATAAACGGTCTATTAATAGTTTGAATTTTATGAATGAGGTTGATTCACTTGGTGAAATTAGGGGGTTTTCACAAAGAGGCTGAATTTAATGGAAAGATGAAACACTTTAGTCCAGAACTATAGAGTAATATTTTGGTTTTGGTGAAAGAAAATCTAATCACTCGTTAAATAGGTCAAAGGATGGATATTCCTCAACGCATTGTGGCATGGAATTTAAAAAAATTGGGGGGAGGGGTGCACTTCTAAACCGAAAAAAGGCTCCGGATGACCTAAGAAAACTGCGCCTTTGGAAAATCGCTTCATCATTTTACTAAGCTGTCGAAATCGATTTAACACATCGTCGGACATTAGGAATAATCTAGTTTGAGCAACTAGGAGTCGAATTTCGGCGAGGATGGTAAGTAATAGTCTCGTAAAAGCTAGATTACTTGCGCTTAAACCTGTGCATAAACCAGAATTTCAATTAAAAGTCAAGCGAAAACGTTTACGGTGGGCTGAGAAGCACATTAAATGGACTCAGGAGATATGGGATGGAGCCATTTTTTCAGACGAGTCCAAATTTAAGCTTTATTTAGGCGACGGGAGAATTCTAGTTCAGCGGGGTCCTCGGGAAAGGCTTAGTGATGAATACATGGAGGCGCTAACTGTTAAGTTAGAAGGATTTATAATGTGGGGCTGTTTTTCGGGAGACAAGAGGGACCGAATATGCTTTATTCATTCAAAAATAACATCTTCAGTCTACCCAAACGTCTTATAAGCCGAGCTGGAGCCTTGCGTGTAAAAGCTATTTGGTGATCCCGGAAGATTTGTGTTCCAGCCGGATAATGCACCATGTCACACTGCTAAAGAAGTAAGTATTAAATTCAAAAAAGTCAAAGCTTTAATAACGATATCATAAAATATTACAAAATTTTTTTTTATATTTAAAGGTCAAGATGTACTTCGAAGAAAGGAATGTTGACATTTTAGATTAGCCCCCGTGTTGCGCCGACTTGAATCTCATCCAAAATGCGGGTCCAGCATAAAACGTGAAGTGGCCAAGAAGCGCCCGGACTCCATTCAGACCTTGAAAAGGTTACTAATAGTCACTTTGCAAGCGATTCTCAGAAAAAAACCTGGAAAAACTTATTGGAGTCGATAAATCGGAGGGGGGTGGGGCAGTAATCGACGCCAGAAGTGGTCCAACAAAATATTAATGTTAAACTATTATGTCTTAAAAACCAAATAAAATATGAAAACACACAAAAAAAATTTACTTTATTATTACGAAACAATTTTTTTATAGGTAAAAAAAATCACTATTTCCAATTTATCTAATTTCTTCCTCGGAATCACAAATATAATTATTTTTTAGTAAAACTTTGTCTTAGTATTGTTTCAACTGACACAATAAATCAAATAACAAAAAATACCTACCAACTTTTATCATTAACTGTATTTTATGGCTAAGAAAGGGCTTGAGCAACTTTTTTTTTTCCAGCACTGTATATGTATATTTAGTGAAATCTTGGTTTCATATTGCCCATATTATTTTCAACCTTATTTTCCACATTGTTTGGAAACAATATGTATATTCATTGTCTGCGATGTCTGGTCCTGTACATTGGGAATCACTCGGAATAGGATATATAGAATATATTAGCTGCCCACACACTAACAAATAGCCCCCAAATTAATGGAGTATTCAAACGAAAGAGGAAGGCCGACAAAAAAACGCTGAACTGATCTCCCCGATCAGTTTTTCATGATACATACATCAAGTATAAAATCATTCACCCTTATGTTTTGCCATAATAATACGATTTACGGAACATTTATTGCCGGAAAGCATGTGTGCATATGGGCAGTTACCAAAGATTCAAAAGGGACTCATCAAGTTACTTGAATCGAATCGTTTCCATACCGAGTAAAATAGAAAGAAAAGTATCGATACCAGAATTCTTTGGTATCGAAACAGAAGTATCGACACTTTACTTGTATCGGAATGTCGTTAGAGTGCTTCTCATACATTGATTTCCAATTCAATTATGAAAATAACAATTCCCAGTTTCAGGAATCTCATAATGTAGGTACTTGATGCTTATATGATGCTGTTAATGCGCGGATGTGTCGTTTTCGCAACATTTTTTTGTAAATGCAACTTCTGAGTACTTTGCGTTACCCGCTTGAAATAATTTTTGACCAGTACAAAGAAAACAGTTCTAGTTTAGGTATTTATCCAGGGGATATTTCATGAATTCTATTAGCATTTTCTGAAATTTAGCGATTTTGTTAGAGAATTTCAAAAATTTGTGAAACAGCTGTTTTTTTCGCTTTCGCAAACCGTCCAAAATTTGGTGATTGAAAATTTTATGGGGTTTTTATGTAAATTGGACATTGATTTTTCGTTTAGTATAGCTGTCGATTCGTTGCGTGTCCTACAAGCACTACATTATTAGTTTCATTATATGTTTCGTTTTCGACACACCCGCAAATAATGGGTTAAAGTTAAACACATTACATACACATTTAATATCGTGGAAAACCGAATCCCGAATACGATTTTCAACGCCATATACAGCAATTATCCTTCTCATGAGAAAACGCTAAATGTAATTTTGGAACGGCTCAAATTGAAATTGCGAAAATAGAATCCAAGCTGATCTGATTAGTCCAAAAACTCTGTGAGATTTTCCAATAATACAAATGTTCTCTTATTATTTGTCAACGTGGCGAATTCTGAACAAAAGAAAAGGAATGAGCAGAAAAATGCCTTCGTCCGTTTTTGAGCGAAATTATCGTTGGGGGGCGCCAGATTCTGCCAAACTTGCAAGGGGGGGCATGTACTGAAAAAGGTTGGGAACCCCTGATCTAACACAACATTCAACTCAAAACTTACATCGTCGTAATAATACATCTCCAAACTCTTATTGAATGTTTAGCCATACGCATATAGTACAGTAAATAAAGACACAAAACGGCCGTTTACTTAAAAAAATATACGTAATGGCTGAAAGTTGCTGGAGATGTTACAGCCCTTATACACCTGCAACTTGGTTGCCAACCCAAGTTGGCAACACGCAAAAAAAACCGAAAATAAGTGGTTTGTAGGCATGTTGCAGGTTGCAGTAGCAGGTTGCAAGAACGTGAATGGCGTGGTTTGCCGGAATGTTGCAAGTTTGTAGTAATGTACCTGCAACCTAGGTTGGCAAGTTGCAGATGTATAAGGCCTGTTAGGGGACATGTATTTTATCTAAAACTGAGTTTTCGTATTCGTGGAGGTGGGGGAAGTTGGAGTATATTGCCTACTTATAGGTTAATTTTGCATTTTTCGTTAATATCATTCTTACTGTTGACCCTACAGTAAAGTAATGTATAGGAGTTTTGTTTCTAATCAAATTATCTCTCCTACGGTACCAACATTAATTTCATCGGTCAAGTAGTTCCGTTACAGTGGCCAGTTAAACGTCAAAAAGCACCAATAATGGGAATATTTTACTTAAATAAAACATGTAATGACTGAAATTCGGTGGAGTCGTTAATGGATGAGTATTAAATTTTTTAGGGGGGGGATGGGTTAGTTATAGTAAATTGTCTACTTATAGGCTAAATTGGCGATTTACTTAATATCTTCTTATCTTATCTTCTTATTGTACACCCTACAGTAAAATGGTGTATAGAGGTTTCATTTTTTATCAAATAATCTATCAAACGGTACTTAAGTCAATGTCATACGTGAAGTAGGCCAATAAGAACGGGTTTTGTATTTTTTTAATACCAGAAAAGTAGGATTTTTTTTTGCAAACTAACTGCAGTCGAGGAGTTGCGGTCGCCCCCCCTGGTCGATGAAGATGGTAAAAAAAATCCTTATCGATGTAGTAAAAAAATCGCTGAACTATATAAAAATTTTCTGCGATGTTTTTTTCACCGCTCCAAGTGCCGCCGGAGAAGCCATGATCGGGACAGTTTGCAGTCAGGAGGCACATGCAAATAGATGACAGCGAGTGGCCCCTCGTAACTGACGGAGGCTGCGTACCAGCACACACATTTCACTTGTGAGTGTGCTTCTGTGTCTGCGTGGATCCCATATTTCCTGTTTCATTTCATGGCTTCTGAGCTGGAGTACACAATTTCAACCATTAGGTCCCTTCGGGAAGTTAGCGGAATTCAACTTATTTTCATCTAAAAGGGTGACAAATGGTATACAGCTTTGCTTTGTTAGCCCTGGAAGGTCATGCTTCGTCGAATCGACACGCATCATCAAATTTATATCATTTTTCGTGACAATTCTCATTATTTCATCGTCGAAAGGACGAAGGATGAACTTTGTGTAACTTTTAGAACTCCAGTATGGCTGGTTGTCGATTCGACGATAAGTCTGCGGCCATACAACTATAGCTCGTAACAAATATGTTTATTTTTGAAATGTGGGACCTATTTTTTCAAAAATTATGGAAAAAAATTTACTAGGACAAAAATAGGACAAATCAGGAAAATGTCTCAAAATTCTTCCTCATTTTAGGAAGATTGCATTTCGAACTCATAAAAATCGACTCAAAAATCGATGTTTTTCCATTCTAAATAAACTAACGATTGAAAATCTGTCAAATTTTATAAATATTTTGAAAAGGGTGATTTGTATGAGGCGTTAAAGTTGAGCGAATCGACGAAGCATGACCTTTCCGTACTAAAAATACGCATGACTTTCCATGGTTAAGGACCTTGTAAAGAAACGGGTCTCATATTTCAGTATCTTTCAAGTTCTTCTTTTTCTTCTCAGTACCGTATAGCCCCTTGTGGGCCATGGTGCATTAACTTAGCCGTTTATAGGCAATTTCGAGTCAACGTTACATTGCATATCATGTCGGAGTGTATATAATGTTGTAAGCATTATATATTTCCATTCACATGTACGAATATTTTGGACCACGCCGAGATTCGATCTCCAGACCTCTAGAGTGCGCATCGTAGAGTGCGACTCAACCAAGTGAGCCACAGAGTTGGGTCTTTCAAGTTATTAAATCAAAATTTATTTTCTAATCATACCAGCAAAAAAATTTAGCCACTGTTAATACTTTGATAAATTTAGAGGAAATCTTATTAAAACCGTTAACCATATGTTAATCAATAAAGGATTTATAAATATTCTGGCGATGCTACTTTGCTAAGATGAAAGGACAGACGAAACAAACTGATTTCGCAAGTGGAATATGCAGTCCGAGATGCAAAAAATGCACTGAAAATAGACAAACTGCGCTCTAAAAGGCAGATATGTAACCAGAATGCAGAAGAAAATCATTCTCATCTCCATTTTAAAAATTTGACTCTAAAATTAGCAAAAAAAAAAAAAGAAATAACATTCGTGGCAGTCCACCAGTAAACTAGGTCCGCAGATGTGTGAGTGAAATCCAATTTCCAAGATCTAAACTGCAGTTTTGTTGAGGTGTTGAGATCAACAGCACGCCCAGCAATGTTATTTATCGCCATAAATGGATACTTGTTTACAATCTGAGCGACATCATAGTCCGTCACGTAGGTCGCGAGTTCGAAAAACACCATAAAATGAATTCATTCACGGTGAGTCTGGAATCCATGACCCTGTGCATCAATCCAACCACAAGCCAGGCTACTCTAAAATTGGCTAACAATATTTCTGCGACCGGAAATGTCTACTCCTAAGAAAATCATGATTTTGAAAAAAAAAATTGGGCTTGGACCAAAACCAAACTAGGTCAATTAGCGCAGTCGCAGGGATCGTTCCAAAAAAAAAAAAAGTGAATTTTTTCACATAGTCACTGAAGTTTCAGATCAAATTTGAGCCATTACGTTTTTTAAAGAAAATATCCAGTTATTGTACTGTTTTGACCCTTGACCGGTAAAGACAATGGTAACCTATGATATTGATTAAGGTACCGGTGAATAGATTATTTGATTGGAGTGAAAACCTCTACCATTTTACTGTAGGGTCAACAATAAGAATGATATTCAGCAAAAACGCAAATTTAACCTATAAGTAGGCAATTTACTTTAACAAATCCCTTCCATAAATACGAAAACTCAAATATATCGTAGATTTACGTATCCCTTAACATCTCCACCAAATTCCAGTTATTACGTGTTTTACTTAAGCAAAATATTCTCATTATTATTAGTGCTATTTTGCCCTTAAACCGGTCATTATAACGGAACTACGGAACTATTTGGCCTACGATATCTGTCTAAATCTGAGTTTTCGTATTTATGGGAGAAGTTAAAGTAATTTGCCTACTTATAGGGGAATTTTGCGTTTTTCCTTAATATCATTCTTACTGGTACTCCTACAGTAAAGTGAAGTATAGAAGTTTTGTTTCTAATCGAATTGTCTATTCAACGGTACCTTAGAATAGACAAGTCGATTAGAAACAAAACTTCCATACATCACTTTACTGTAGGAATGTTTTTTTGGGGTGCTGAGTCAAATCCGAAACTCCCGACCAAAATTTCGTTACGAAACAGGATTAAAATCGGAAAAAAAATATCTATCAATTGTAGCGAGACCGCTTAACGAATTTTTAGGATTAATTTCGTGTTTGAACTGTAGTCATGTTTTCTGTAACATGCACATGTTTTTACAGAAATTGAACAGGAGTTACAGGCCAAACAAAAAACCAGAAAAACTCCGAACATTTTGGGTTTTTTTTTGCGATTTTAAACTTGTTCCGCAGCGAAATTTAGATAGCTAGCTCCAGATTCAGCTCAGCACCTCGAGGAACAAAGGAAACAAAAAGAAAATATTTTTCCTATACATTTTGCTATCTGAAATCACGTAATAACTACACTATAATAGTTATTTCAACGTTTTTTTCTGCAAACAATTTTCACTGATATGTGTTTGATCTTGCTGCTTTTATGCATATTTTTTCATAATTAAGTTTTCCATCAAAACCCCGCTTAAAAGTTTGTTTTTTGATTTCATTTTAAATTATTATGTTCAAGTAAAAAAAGTACAAACAATTTTTATTGGAAAAATAAAATTGAATTTTATTTACCGGAAGTCAAATTGGTGCAAACTGGATTTTTCAAGAGAAAATTTAGTTCTAGGTGATGCGGTATGGTTGTATAGTGAAAGGTCTACAGAACCTTGCTTCAAATTAGAAACCATCATCAATTGATCACTTACTTTCCATACATCTAACATCCATCATATTAAAAGCAAAAAGTCATTATTATTGACTTGTTACAGTTTCACATTTTATTAGCCATTTGTTTGCCAACACACGCGCGCATTCACCTTGGCCTCCAGTTAACCCATTTTGTACTGGTACCAGAAATATTTTTATTATGGCGATATCCTTGATATATTTTGTCCATAAACACACTCTGATGACGATTCCGAAGAAAATTTTTTTTTTCGATTTGTTGTTTTTGTGTTATGGGGTGGTTTGAAAACGAACCGTTGGTAAGTAAGCGACATGGTATGTGTTGTATGCAATAAGGAAGGTGTGGCGTGGGCTTACATAATAAAATACAGTTTTTATTGAATTTTATATTTATTTTGGGGATTAACGGTTTTTTAAAACATTAAAAAAAAAACACATTTGCAAAATCGTTTTGTTTTCATCCGTCTGTCCGTTTGTCCGTCTGTCCCTTTGTCCGTCTGTCCGTGCGTTCGACTCTACACTAAATAACTCGCGAACCTCTCAATCGATCGATATGGAATTTGGTAGATATGTGTAGAATGGTCGCAGTCTTTGTTACGAACAAATTAAAACTTGGTAGGACGAAGATAACAGGGTGTCCTCGAAGGGATAAAAAAAGTATACTTTTCTAGTTTTGATCGGAGATGGACATATGGGTACTCGAATCAAAGGACTCGACGAGTACATTTCATATCAGTTACCCTTTTTCAGTTTCGAGTAACAGTAACGGAGTTATTGGTCGTTAAAGTTGAGTAAGGTAACAATATTTAGATACACCATGTACCAGCGGTTCGTTTTCGAACCACCCAAATATAGAAGCTCATAAACTGAAAACTTCTTGTTATTTTTTTCAAATTATAATTTCAATAGAAAAATACATGCTTTTACTTATTGAATGCAATCATTTCAATAACTTTCATGGATTTTATATATAATTTTTTTAATTTTGAAAAATGGTCGAAAAAATAGGGTCATACTATTTTTTAAAAATATAATATTATTAATAACATATATACCTGCAAATGACCCAAATCGATAGACGACAGTCTAACAGTGCTGATAACATCAAAATAAAGTTCAAAATATAAATTGTTCAATATAAAAAAAATTATTGAAAATGGTGGTTCGAAAACGAACCACCAGTACAAAATGGGTTAATCCGAGAACCACTACTAATCCCAAGGTCTAATCAGTGAAGATGTGGTCATTCCGCATATGATGATGACCGCGTCCGCGACCATCTCCATCAGCCTCATTGCACAATAATTGTCGTCGTCGTAGTCGTTTTCAATTCGTCCGTGCGATTATCATTACCAGTGGCAATTACGATGATTAATTAATGTCTTCTTCAGTGGACAAGCATTTTGCCACGGTGAAATTCCATCCGTTCGGTTACGGGTGTTTTGCTGATAGTGAAGGTACACACTTTGGTCAGTAGTAGTATTAAGTAGTAGTATCTTCTATTCTATTGCTTTGCTACGGTTAGCTGCTGTACTTTAGAGAACGTTAGTCAAAAGAGAGTATGACGACAAGACGATATGTTGATAATGATGACCACAATATGATGATGACCACAGCACAGCAGCGTAGCACTCGCTGTCGTTTCGGCTTCTTCTTTTCCTTCGTCAGCCACTAGGAATCGTATTCCGCGGATAAAACGCAAAATTACAGTTATGCTGAAATAAACATGGTAAATAACTGGATCGGGATGATTAATATAGACGAAAGCTAGAAATTATGTTCTTTGCGCGGGACATGGTTTCGTATGGTTATGTGGGGTATCGCGCAGGAGTGAGGTCAAAGGACTGCCAATGCGCTGCTAGACTATAGTGAGTGTGGTGATTATTTTATAGTGACGCGGTCATCAGTATAAGTGATGCGATGGCGCCTTCCTATTTGCAAAAGACTACTACCGTGTGTAAGGCTGTTTTAAGGGACTAGATATCTGCGGCAAGAATAGAATAGCAGACGAAGAAATTGTGTAATTCATTAGGCATTTTATTATCACTTGATACACTCTCTGGTAACGTCGTCGTCGTCGTCGTGAGTTTGGAATGAAAGTTCTATCATATTTGCATTAAGTTGCTTTATGGCAGCAATTTAATTATTTGAAATTAATGATTGCCGACATTCAATAAGTATAAAGGCCTGATTATTAAGAAATTCCAGTGATTATGATGGCTTTCTTTATCATTTTGAATAGATTTTACACAAATTCTTCTATAGATACATGCTTGAATTAAATTCCATCTTTGCCAACCAAACCGTAATTAATTGAATATGTACTGCGCAATAATTTCTTATAAATATTATATTAATACAATTCCAGAATTTTCTCACAGAATACTCGCATTCAACGTCTGATCCATAGTAGAAATAACTTGAGAATTTATTATTTGCCACCCACATGCAAAAATATGCAAAGTAATAATTAATTACAGATACAAAATTATCTTCTGTTCTGAATCTGAATGAGTCTTTTATTCCAAACAAAGGTAAAGTGTAGTGTAAGTTTTGTAACTGGAAGCAGTGGCGTAGATAAGGGGGGGGATCAAGGGGATCAATCCCCCCCCCCTTCGTTCGGTCGCACATTTTTTATTATTAATTTAGGTACGTAAAACAAAGCAAAAGTAACCTTTTTGCTGGAATTATTCAATGTGTGTAGTGTTTTATAAAAACCTGAAATTATTTTCAGAACTGCAATAAAAAATTTAGCACTTCCACAAATTTCAATTGTTATAATAAAAGCCTATCCACAGAATAGAAATTCTACAGCACAGGGCTTTACGTTCATCCACTTTTTCACATTGGATCTGGAGTTTCACTCAGACAAGCCCTACTGAAGTAATCTAGCCTTTATGTCTCCACCTGTACACCCGGGTGTGTTAGCTATGTACAAATGCCCTATAAAAAATTTCCTAGGTAATGTTTCGAGCTGTTTATCTCAGTAGCTGTTGCAATATGTTTTTTAAAACTTTTCTTCATGGATATTTGCAAATTGGACCAGAACCATGTGAATAACAGCAGAGCCAAGTGAAAATTTACACTAGCCTATACATAGCACACCCGGGTGTGTACGTATATTTCTATGTAAAGAAAAGTCACTATGGCACGCAGGCGACGAGTCCTTTGCCTTGAAGAATACAGTGTAAAGAAAGGACTTGGCCATCCGAAGATGTCCAGGGGACGGAGCCAATGCCTCTATAACCGTGCAGGTTAGGCAACGAAGATAGGGCTCCTCAACGAGCGAGCAGCGGCATGCGCTTGCTGTAGCTCAGTTCGGGAGGTACGGGCGGGGTTTGTGCCGCTCGTTGCCCCTTTCCTTTTACAAACGAAGGGATGTCGCATGCCTGCGGGATCACATCACAACATGAGGGTTAAAATTGGGGTAGATATCGCGAATATTAGCCTACGCGCACAGGTGCCATCTTATTCGTGCTCCGTGGACCCGGATGGCGGCGGATCCCGGCCAAACTATACCCACTAAATTTTAATAATAAAACCCGTCCTGAGGCGCCAGCGGCCGAATCAAAAATTGTAGGGCGCCCTCCTTCACACAAAAACCGGGGGTGAAGTTTAGGGCTTCACCCCATTATTCGCCCCTGGAATGGGGGGGGAGCGTGCGGAGGTGCACGTTACATGGTCACAATTCGAGGCACCAAGAGCTTGGCTCTATGATCTATTAGCGCAAACGGTTACATGGCGAAGCGAGTCACATGAGGGCAAATGAAAACACAAGGACAAACACAAAAACTTATCAGTCGCATGTAGACGGTGGTTCGGATCCCTTATTCCATCCATGTCACGCACTCCCGAAAACAAACACCTTCTTCATCACCCCCCTTCATAAGCAAAAAAAACGAGACTCCAGCCAAAAACGCGTGTCCCCCGGGCGACATTTCACATCCGACCCTCTCAAAAAAAAACACCCCAAAAACGCGTGCTGTCCTGCTGACGGCTGTCACTCCACACCTCGAAGTTGGTCGCGTCTCCGGCCACCATTTTTCGGACCAGCTGTTCCGACCGCTCAGTGATTCCGACACATAGATGTCCATCTTTCGATCTGGCGGGATTTTCAAAAATATTAATGATTTTAAATTAATTAAATCATCAATATTTGTGAAAATGCTCATTTTCCAAAAATAGACACCTATGTGTCGAAAACGGTTCGTTACAACAGGTGCTGTTCTGTTCCGTTTTCTTGCTGTACAGTTTGCTGGCTTATTTCAAAGCGTGTGGTCGAATTGTGCGAAATAGATGCAAATATGACACATTCGGTGAATTTACTATCTAGAACTGTTGTTCAGCGAATGTCCCATCATGATTATGAAGAATATGTCAGAAATTTAGTTTACGTTGATGAAGATGATGAAAGCGTAGTAAGTATAACTATTTCCAGTCTAATATTGATTTAATTCAGATAATTTTAGCCCTTGCAGTTAAGTCGTTCACAATTTTATTGAATTTAATACGAACTCTCAAAGCTATAACCAGGACTATTTTTTTAACTAAATCTTCTATAACATAAATTGTAGAAATTTGAAAAAATTGAAAGATATGCCTATACATATAGTCTTATGCAGTAATTCGAAAACAAATTAACAAACAAACGGAGTTCCGCGGTACCCTAAGATTCCGTGAAGATCTCTCAGGGGTTAAAAAAATAGGAAAATAGAAAGAGCTTTTGACAACAAAAAGTAATCAATCCAAACGAAGCTTAGTCTGCTACACTGTACCAGAAATCAACTTAACTGTAACTGTATGATTTATTTAAATCCCTGTTTTGAGGTGTTCCGGCCAGAAAAGCGGCGATGATAGGTGTCGGTGACTCCGAAAAGTTTGGGTAATCAAACCTCAGGGGCTCCCATTCCACTTTTGAACACATGAAATTTGGAAACGTTACGCCGTTTTCCAAATTTCACGTGTTCAAAATTGGAATAGGGGCCCCTGAGTTTTGATTTTTTTAGCCAGGAAATAATGACATAAACCGCATTTAAAGCAGTACACAAATTAGCAAGAGCAGCAAAAATCTTCTGTTTTATCAACATGTTCCAAAAGTTTTATTTTTTTTTGACATTCGAATTAAAATTTTAATAATCTTACGAGAACTTCTACATAGCCTATTTAACTATATCAGAAAATTCAAGAGAAAAGACGAAAAACTACCACGTCAAGGAAAGAACCTACATGCCTGTCCCGTAACAGTGATTGATTTCAGACGCTAGATCTGAGGATCACACCAGGTAACTCACATATAGAGCTTTGACGACCAAGGTGAATTAAATCAATTGAAATCAAATTCAAGGTTGAGCTCCCACAAACAAGGTCATGCAGAGGGAACTGCGGATTAATGATCTGGACAGAATGATTTCTAGGCAAACACTTGCTTGCTAAAACAAATCAACTGTCTAATTTCGACTTAATTGATCGATTTTTTGGTCAAGATTCAAACACTCAACACTCCTCCTAGCAACTTTAAAGTTTGAACTTCTTTTTAATATTCTTGTAACCAAAATCCACAAACAAATTATATTCACACAAATCCCCACTCAACAAGCGTGGGAGACGATTTGCTTGTGATTTGTCTCTACCTTAAATTTTGCGGCTAACTTGCGTTTTTTCTTGTCGACCAATAAATCAAGGATGTATCAAAATCTTTATACTTTCGTGTTTAGGGTCCCCTGTGGCTTGGGGATCCGTGGTCCACTGAACACACCGTACGTTACACCACTGGGAACCACTGATCTAACCCAATATATAGCTCTAAAACTCCAATCACAGTAGCGAAAATTTTTAGGAAAATTGGAATATTGTGGATTCATTCACTCACCGTAGTAAAAAAAAAATTATCGATACAATATTTTCAGGACTCAGTCTTTTTCGTATGGCAAAAATGCTATCTACTTTGCTTCAAAAAACTGCTTATTTTAAATGTAATAAGTACAGAAATTGTTATTTCGAAATTCAGCATTTGATAACCGTAAAAGTATAAGTAATGATCCCTCCTCTCCGAAAATCTATCTACGCCACTGACTGGAAGAATATATTTAATAAGACGTGTGACTAATGATAGGTGACATTCTAACAGTAGAATAGAACTTTGTGATTTTATTAAATGAAGGTGAACGAGTCAGATAGTTTCAAACCAATTTAGGAATTAAATACGTCGTTGTTGTTAAGAATATACAAAAAGACGTAGTAATTTAGAAATACCATTAATCTTTAATAATCATATGTACAAAAAAAAATTTCAATTAAAACTAAATCGACGAATCGATTCAATATGGTCATTTTCTAAGTGAAAAAAAAAATGTATTAAAGGCCGCTATCACATAATCTTATACGATGCTTTAATAACGAAATATTATTTTTATCCGTTTCATTTACCGTTAGATTATAAAATCAGTCTACGTTAAATCATCAATACTAGCACTTCTATTGAACTCGAACTGAGGAAAAAAGATACAAACTAAGATAACACCACACAGCATTCTTCGTATGTGTCTATCGAATGCATTCCACATCAACTCAAAACTTAGTCTCGACTATCAATTAAGTGATAATACATACCTTAACACCTTGCGGCGATTAAAAGATTAAAGGGCACAAGTGCTAACTCAACCATTAGTCGAACCGTAAATCTACACTTATGAGCCGCTACACTAGAATTACGAAACTGATCCCTCTATCTCTATCTACACACTATGCACATGAGAGCCGTGTGTCGTCCTAAATTAAAACTCCGCCCGCGGCGGCACATTTAAAAATTATATTCGGGAATCCAATTCATCGTATGGTTACACCTATCGCTATCAGACATCCATATCTTTTTCGAAACTATCTGACCTAAACGACATGCCCATGAGGCTGTTCAATAGTCGCGCTATCATCTATCAAAAAAGTCAAGATTCTCATAGATTCTTGCAGAAGAGGTGAGCCAGTTAGTAGTATTCTTTTAGCTTGACCATCATTTATCGCCATGAATGACTAAAACTGTGCTGTCCCCTTTAACCCATTGAAACGGTGTGTGCTGCCTCAGCTTAAGGCTGAACTTTTCATTGTACCTAACAATATGCGGTCGCAGATATACGAGCTCAACACACCCACGTATCGTGTCAGAATAATACAATAATCTTTTTCTTCCAATCTTTTGGTTGGTCTTTTCCAAAAGGATGAGTCTTTGAATATTATGCCTCGCCTCGTCCAAGACATTGAAATCCGTGGAATTGCGAAAATTGTTTGATATCGGTACAATGAATGAATTTTTATGACAGCATGCTGCACCCTTGATTCTGGTGCGGCTGATTTTTATCAAAACGTCGAAAATGCATTTTGACGTTGAATTTATTATCCAAGTATTGCAATGAGGTTGGAGAGACAAGAAAAGACATTATGCAAAGAATCAATCAATTATCCAGAGATAGCAGATCTAAGCGGATTTTTTTCAATGAGGTTTTGTGAGGAGTGTAGGCTAGAAATGAAGAATTAAGGTGGGTGATTGACATAGATTTCGCCAAAACTGGCAGGCAGTGATAAGATGGAAGGAAGTTGCGGTCTGCAGAAATATCGAAAGTATTTGGGTGCATAAACTCTAGGTAGATGAACTTACCAGTGTCTTACCGTTTTCAGCTGCCGATAGTGGCTTTTAAGTACATTTATGAGGTGGGTTTTCAATTTTCCTCTTCAAATAAGTTATACGTTTCCTGAACTTAAATTCTTAAATTAAACGCTTCTTAATTTAATTTTAGAAAAAAATGAGTAGGTATTGGTTTACCTGCGAAATTATTTAAGAACTAGGGCCTTATTACATAATATTATACAACCAAAAAATAATAATTTTGTACTTATGCATAAGTGAATCATTGAATTTAATTGGATAGAAATGAATTCAAGTTCTGTCAAATGAGTCCATGCTAGTGTGAATTTGAATTTGAATTTAAGTAAATCCATAAAAAAAAATCTGTAAGAACTTCAAAATAAAAAAAAAATGTTTGACAAGTTGAAACACCCAAAAGTTGTTAACTTCATGTATTCGTAGCCAGGATTTTATTTTTTATTTTTAGTTAGTGGGGGAATGCTATTGAAACTCTATTTCCCGACAATTTGTCAACCCCAAAATAATATTATATTAGGGTGTTAAACATTTTAAAACAAATTTTAAGAAAATATTCGAGAATCATCTTTGGCCGTGTTTTTCAATATAGGGGGCAGGTTTGCTGACACAGACGGGCAAAAAAAACTATCGAGGGTAGCATCCAGGTTAAATTTCAAATTAATTTCAAAACATTGCTCATTTATAATAAAGCCCCGTTTTCACTTTACAAACGCAAAAGTTTTAAATGCTATTTTTCAATGAAAACATACTTCTATGCGTGAACCACATTTTTTTCAGAAAAAGAATTTGGTAAACGACATTTTTAACATGAATTTACAAACAAAAACTATTTTTTTTTTGCACACACTTGTATGCAACATATAAACTATACCTTAGAAGCTTTTCATTTTAAAATTAAATTTTAGCTAGTAATTGAAAAATGTCCTTGAATTGAGTGGGATTGCATACATTTAGGCGAATTTTGAAAAGCTCATTTCATTAAAACTGAATAGCATGCTATTCTGGTTTGAATTGATAACCTGAATAATGCTACAGGTTAGCATTTGTATGAAAATTACCCCGTATAGTGTAGGTTAGCTGTTGAAAAAACGCGGCCTTTGTCACCTTTAACGATAAATGGTACGTGCGTAACCCATACCCCGATTACATTCAACTCGATTAGACCGTATCTCGTTTATACTTGAAAGCGAAACCTTGGAGTCTCACTAAGAGAAAGATTTCAGATTCGAAAGAAAGAATATTCGAATCTTCGAGACTGGAATCTTTTGATTTGAAGGAAACCTAAAGTTTTTTTTTTAATTTATTATGGTACAGCAGAGACAATAAAAACACCGTGATTGTTCCCCCACCTTGGCTAATGCATAGATCGTGTTATACATCGCAATTTAGAGAATTTCATTTCGTAAGTTAGTAGAAGTTTTAGTATACTAACCAAGTCAGGAAGATGAGAGTGTTGACCATGCAAACGGTATGCCAATTCCCGGATTTTCTTCTCTAAGATTTCTATCTGTAGTTAGCAAATTCGATAGCCCTATTAAGCCTCGACTATATTTGGCCAATAAGCTAACTACATGTTAAAAATGTTATAGAGGTCTTGAGGAATCCTAAAATAAAATGCACAATAAACTCCACATTTTACACGATCCCTGTAAGCTAACTATCGATCGTCTAGGCCATGGGATAAGCTTAAATAAATTAAAAAGTGTCCCATCATCTGGCTTAATTATTATTCAAGTTTGGAAACTTTGGACTTTCGAAAGCTCAGTGGGTAGAAAAGACACTCTCTGGTTTCGAATCTCATTGTCACCAAAGATATTTGTGTTGTTTTTATAAAAAAAGGCTTCTTTCTACGGCAGCCAGTTTTTCGATATAATCGTCCTGAAGCTAACCCTTGTTGCAAAGGCTAACAGCTGTAGAAACCCCATTAGATCCCAAAAGAAAAAAATCACTTCTACAACAACATGGAACTTTCTAATCGTTTTTTAGTCTTAATTTTAATTATTTAATTTAAATTTAAGTTTCTAGAATAATTCTCTGGGAAACCAAGCAATCAAGATCAATTTGAAATGGATATTTAGCAATTTGATCAGTAAATTCGTCAAAATAATTTAGAAATTCGTCAATTTCACATGGAAATTCGCAAATTTTGTATGGAAATTCATCAATATAAAATGAGAATTCAGAACTTTCTAATGGAAATTCGTCAACGTGATTTTGAAATTCGTCTTTTTTTACATCTAAATTTGTCAAAATTTTTTTTTTAAACTCGTCAATTTGACATGGAAATTCGACAATATAATTTGGAGATTCGTAATTTTGACATAGAATCTCGTCAATTAGAAATGGAAATTCGTCAATGTAATTTGGAGTCAAAATAATACGGAAATTCGTCAATTTGACATGGAAATTTGTCAATTTCCAAAAGAAAACTCTTAATTTAACATGGGCATTCAACAATTTGAAATAAAATTTCGTTCATTTGAAATGCAAATTCGTCAATTTATATGCATTTGTAAATTTAAAGCACAGCTTTACCTTAAAGCATAAATCAGCGTTATTATTTACATAAGTACTTCTGATCCTGCGGCTTGACTACGTCTTTGGGTGCGGTTCTGAAACGCACCGGTCGCATATGTTCCCACAACGTGTTGTCCATTCTGATCATATATGTCTGGCTATGTGGAATATGTAGGTAAACGAAAAGTTCCGGAGATCATTTCTTATTCGTAAAATCGCAGTTAGAGGATCAGAACGGACAACATGTTGTTGGAACATATACGACCGGTGCGTTTCGGAACCGTATCCTTTGTGACATGCTGAAACGGGAAGTGGAAAGCGCGTGAGGCTAGTGACTTCTCCGGGGTGAAAGGATGAAGACTTACTTTATTTTGTTCAACGGTTACCCATTTTAATTGGGAATCCCTAGCAATTTTTTACATTAAGTATCGCAGTTGCGAACGTTCGTATCTGGGAGAAATAAGCGTAATGTTCCATTGAAAAGAATCACACAACCACTTCACCGTGGCAAAAGCTGAAGAAAATTGAAATTGAAATATAAATTTGTTTTTAGGTCAAAATCACAAAAATGAAGACCAAACCACTTATCCGATTGCAATGCGGCTAGTTTTGTTTTTTAGGTAAATTTGTTGTTGCAAAGTCGTGCACGAAAATTAATTTTTCATAAATTTCCAAAGTCCTGTGGCAGCTAAAGGGTTAAAAATTGGGGGTATGTCACGTGCAGCTTTTTTTTTAGTGGAAATCATATGAATAATCCGTTTTCGGCGCGGTTAAGACGAAGTTTCCAGACACCCTGTATATTGTATGTTCAAATTTGTGCTCTTCTATCCTGAACCCGATAACAAAAAATTTTGCGGAAAAGGACATTTTGTATAAAAAATTTTTTAATTTGCATTCTAAGTGGGAATAGAAAAAAAAAGAGAAATGGCTATGGAATTTTGTAAAAATATTAGGTTCGAACCTTTTAGATATCTGCGGACTGTGCTTTATTTAAAAAGTTGAAGATACTACAGTAATTTGCCTATTTTTAGGCGATTTGGTTCTTTTCATCACATTCTTTTTACAGCTAACTCCTCAGCGGACATATGAAAACCATTGACCAGTTTCTTGTAGAAAGCCAATACATATGTATGTATAAATTCAAATAATCAAAAATTAAATGACTCAAATGAGTTACTAGATCTGATTTTTTTTTTTTTTTCAGAAATTGCAAATGAGCTTAGCAAGGATGAAAAAGACTCAAACATTTCTCGATTTTCCTCCTAGCAACTGCTGGAGGCAAACTAATTTGGTGAGGAATTAACCAGGCGTTTTCTAGCTCAACATTTTTGGGTGTAATGCTAATGCATATATGTAGCACCACAAACATTTGTGCAACCGACAGAGCTTCACTTTTCGATAGCCCATTCGTACGGTAATATCACCATTTTTGACAAAAAAATTAACACTGAACTAAATTCTTTCATCCAGTTTGCGTTCAGAACCGCTTTTCTTCTGTTTTAAGCTTGCCATATGCCGATTGAACAAGCGATTGAGCAATCGATTGCACACAATCGATCTGACGCCCATACAGCACATACACTATGCAATTTATCGTGCAATATGAAATGATAGTCTCACGGTCCACACGACAGAACACAACATAGCGAAAATTATATATTTTGTGGCGATGGAAGATGGACATCCATTGCTACTTTCGATGGAGAATGACCGCCACAACCACAGCATGAAGAATGACCACCTGTTTATGTAAAAAAATCAGCAATTGAAAACACATAATTGTCATGACAAATTGTATGAAAAATTGCATGGCAATATGTTCCACACGTGTAATCAAAAAATTGGATTGGATGATCACATACACCTTCCAATTTATCTGACAATCAAAAAATTGCTTCAATCGATTGGAAGTTCTATATATGATATGTAAGTATCTGTTTCGCAATCTTCTTCATAAATTAAATTACGGCTACGGAGCCGCTTATAAAAAGTACCTGACCTTGTTATTTTAATGATCGCACCATATGCATATACAGTCTCTGAGTTAGGTGCCAAAAATTGGATTGCAAACAATGAAATTTTTTCGCGGGTCCAACCCTGTTCTACAACGAAATTTTGGTGGGATTCGTGTTCAACAACCCAAAAAATATTAGAAAAAATCCGCTTTTAGATGTTATTCATGAGATAAAGTAATTTATAAAAATTAATATCAGCCGATAAGAGGAACTATGATGACCAGGAAACCTATCTAGTCTAGACCTAAGATTATTTTTAAACAATGTCGTGGGTTTGTAAAAAAAAAGTAACTTAAAGGTTCCCCTTAAATCACAACCTCCCATTATACAAATTACAATCAAATTATTTTTGTCTAATGAATTGTTTTACGATGAACTTGATCTTATTTTCAATCTGAAATTTCACATCGCAACCGTTAGGCGCTCTTAATTAGCCTCAATTGTCTATCAACGGATTTTGTACGTGACTTATTATATAGTTTGAATCACTTCATGTCTTATATGTCAACAAAGTGAACTTGCTAAATTATTTCGCTTCATACTCCCATATACCTTTGATATGGGTTGGAGTAAATGTTTCTGTATTTTGTCGGTGGTTTTTATCAAAACATACAATCATGAGGGCTCGAAGGTATCTGCAAAATGATAGATGATCCATTCTGACCCTATTGGTCGTGAGTTTCTCATCATCAAATGGCTTGAAGGGCATTGGATTTATCTGTGACCACCACGACTGACTTGGGTGGAATTTATGAGAACCCGGTGTGGTGTGTCGAATGAATAAAATTTTAATTATGATCTGTGAAAAGTGGACAACGGACAAAAGGATTTTTTTTAAATCAATTACATGTATTTGATAGGTTTGATCATTATTGGGATGGGACTATGCTTGGATTAATGAATTACGATCCAAGACCAATGGACTTATACCAAATTGCACAAAAAAAGGTTCTTACTTCCATTTTAACAAATTGCAGAAAATCTAATATTTTTTGCCAATCAAACTTGTCTAGAATTAAATTCGTCGTCCCTAACATTTGTGTCCCATATTCATCTACAAATTAACAAACATCCTTTCCAGCAGGACAAACAACTTTAATCGATGTTAAACTACATTCATACACATGTTTCTGCACGATTCATCAGTCTTTTTATGTTTTCCTTTTAAAATACTTATTATCCGACATACACTTCATAACATTATCCGCCCACACACATGTATCCTCGTTCTTTTGTTCATGTGAATTACACTTGATGAAATTCGCCTTTTCAAATTCATAGCCGGCCGATACTAGAGCGCCATAAATTCGATCATTATGAAAACCATTCCTATCATCCCACGATTCTGTCTTTAGACCCATACAACGTGAAAAACATCCAGTATTTTCAGGATACTCCCATTTGATCAACATTTGAATAACTTCTTCGGATAGTTTGGACTCAATGAAACAGGCACCGATATCCTCTTCGATTTCTTTGAATGTTTTCGGAATCCAATGGCTGGAGACCTTTGATGGAATTCAAGAAAAATATTTTTTTGATTTGACTTTCATTTATTCGGTAAATTTAAAAAAAAATGCTTACCAGAACTAAAATAGTACAGAAAATTATCACCGTCTTCATATTTACGTGTTTCGTGGAAAGTTTGTATTTGTATTTGATGAATAAAATTCAAAATTTGACTATTCTTAATTTCGAGCTCTAATCGCAATTTAAGCACTACGTGTTTTTAACGTGTACATAATATATGCACAAAAAGATAAGGCTTTGACCTCGGACTCGGGGAAAAATTTCTAATAATATTTGGTATCAGAATTTTTGCAAGTTATTTTACTATAATTTTGATTAAACAAAATGCATGTACATACTTTCGTATTTTAAAGAGGAGCTTATCATTGAAAATTTCACGCGCAGTTGTTCTGGTTTTAAGGTGTATCTACAAATTTTAAATATTTTTTAAAATAAGAACTTATTGAACCTGAACGTTCAGTACCTACTTGAGAATGTAAAATGTACTGAGCACGAATCCGTAGCTTAACATAAAAGTTTCGTCGTGGGTCAA
Organism: Microchrysa polita; assembly: GCA_949715475.1. Classification (NCBI taxonomy): domain Eukaryota; kingdom Metazoa; phylum Arthropoda; class Insecta; order Diptera; family Stratiomyidae; genus Microchrysa; species Microchrysa polita. The sequence goes on from OX454420.1 coordinate 12,285,852, forward strand.
AACCAAAACCGCAAAAAACGTCTAAAAATTACTATTAGTCTAGTACAGATAGCTCAAAACCCAAACATAAAAAAAAAAGAAATTTTTGATCCCAATTTTTGAATACATTGCCCAATACACGCAGAAAAAAGTTACAATAATTTGCGCCGTGTGTTAAGGGGGGAGGGGGTGGCAAAGGGGTGAAAATTCTGTTTTTTGCAAATATCTGGAAAACTATGAATGCTACCGTAAAATGTCCTGAAGACGAAAAAACTACACAAAATTACCTTTGTAATGATATATAACACTTTAGACATTTTCTCGGAAATTTATACCCTAAACCTAAAAGTATTATAGTGAATTTGCATTTTTTTAGTTTTACATTTTGCACTGTAACTTTTGATAGAATAGACCTGGGGTCATAGGATCTTTTCCATTATATTACCAACAAAATTTATCTGATTTTTACCAAAAATTGAAGTGATCCCTCCATTGACGACCCCCTCACTCCTCCTAACATTTTTCAAAAAGGCATGCCTGTAGCTTCTTTTCAAATTGAGCCAGGCAGATCAAATTTGGTAGGGTGCCTAGTCTAAGTCCTATTATGCTCCTTACCAAAAATTATAACCCTCCGATCAAAACTAACGGTACCCCCATACAAAGTGAACCAACATTCTAACAAATTTCACATTTTTTCACTTCTAAATTCCATCTAAAATGGAAAAATAAAATGTATCTCTTAGAACGTCATTATAACAGTTAATTGTAGTCTTCTGAATGTACGTGCAAAAGTTCGAAACAAAGCGTAAGTTATGTTATCAGTCTAATCAGCAAGAAACTTGACCAAATGAAAAGACTGATAACGAACTCGTCCCCAGTCTTATGTAGTCGCTCCGAGTGAATTGATCTTTTTGTTACGTTTTTCCAAAATAAAAATCAATAACAATTAAAACAAAAATCGTTTTCGTTTCTATAACCAAAATTCAAAGGAAGTGATTGTTGTAATAGTGTGCATTCGAATACATAAAATAATTGGCGCAGTCGGAAATTATTCCAATCTGTAGATTCGGAATAGTGAACCTTTACAAATATATGGTTTCGAAAAGATTATCCACATTCGATAGAAACCGAAATCTTGCGAATTGCGAAATGGAGGACCAAATGGGCTACTAAGGCGAACAATAGCGCAAATGCAAAACCAATATAACCAGGAGCTCTCCGCCCTAAGGCAGCAGCTGAACGCCCAAGTACATCAACAACAACCATCGCCACATATGTTCCAGTTAACCGCCGACCAGGTCATTAACCGTTTTTGTGCGATAAGAACGTACAATGGATCCAGCGAATACTCACTTCGCGAACTCGTGATCGCCGTGGAAAATGTTGCCTTATTGTGCGGTAACAATGCAAACCTTCTTAACCACGGCCTATACATTGTCATCACGGAGAAAATCCAAGGGGACGCTTTGCGGTGTATCCAACTCCTGGGAGTAAGCCCTTCCTGGACAGCTGTTAAGGACGAACTAAAAGTGAACTTTAAACCGAGAGGTAATTATAAAATTATAATGGATCGAAGCCGGGAAATCAAAGTGAATAGTTTAAGAGAATTATTTTCAATCGTTAGAAATATAAATCGCGAACTGAACGACCTGTACGAGTTCGACGATCAAAAGCCCAGCAACTACAGCCCCGATAATAATGATAAAAATCTGGTAGATGTTATTAAAAACATGCTAACAGGTAGCTACAAACCGAATATAACTAGAAGTTCGACTATTGTGGACGTTCTCAATACTTTTGACAGCTTAGGACTACTTGATGAAACAGACGTAATTCACTATAGTATAGGAAAAGCAATATAAGGGTCAATATCAATAGGGAACCAAATGAAAACCGACCCCAATATCCAGATAGTCGTTCAAATAGGGTGAATAGGAATCAGAGCTCAGGTCGTTATATAGGGACTACGAATAATAATAGGAATAACCTTCCATCAGCTAACTCCAATAATTATAACTCAGGTTGTTATAGTTCACAGACAAATATGCGAAAACCAATTCAAAGATAATCCGATAATTCCGGAAACACTGAACCCATGGAAATTGGTAATTTAGAAGAACAGCAAGTAAATTTTTCTTTAGGACAACCGAATACAAGCTGCCCATAGCTACTCTAACCATTGACTCTATTAAAATAAAATGCTTAATCGACACTGGTTCCGAAACAAGCATAATTAAACCACATGTTCTCCAGAATAAAAATATAGAAAAACTTCCAAAAACTCTCCTTTTTTCAACCATTACTGGCGTTAGTGAGGTCAAATACAAACTAAAAACCAAGATTCCAGAAGAGTTCAATGTTGACGGAACACTATCATGGAACATTATGGACCTTCCAAGACGCAAGTACGACGCAATAATTGGTGAAAACTTTCTCGTACCGCTTAAGACACAAATTAATCTCGACGGCGGCTATATGCAAGTAAATAATCAAAAAATATACTTCGAATATAATGATCGACCTTTCCTAATTAACGAGATTTTTAGCATGGAATCCAACAATATCGAAAAACTGAACCTTGAGCATTTAAATGATTTGGAGAAACATCAAGTATGGGAACTATTAAAACAGTATAAGGACTTGTTTTACAACGATGGTGATGTACTAACATCGACCCCCGAAGTCTATCACGATATAGTAACTTCGACTAACGATGCAATATATTCTAAAATATATGGGTATCCCCGAGTCCACGAAACCGAAATAGAAAAGCAGATTAGGGACATGCTAGACCAAAATATTATTCAACATAGTAATTCCCCTTATAATAGTCCACTTTGGGTAGTTCCCAAAAAATCGGACAATTCGGGAGAAAAAAAATGGCGAATAGTCGTAGACTATAGAAGACTAAACGCAGCGACGATCAGTGACATATTTCCCCTACCCAATGTCGACAACCTGCTCGATAAATTGGGAACGGCCCAGTATTTCACGACGTTGGATTTGGCAAAGGGCTTCCACCAAATTCTCCACCCCTACCGGCCACTTTGAATTCCTTAGGATGCCGTTCGGGCTAAAAAATGCCCCTGCCACGTTCCAGCGCCTTATGAATACTGTGCTCAAGGGGCTCATTAACAAGATTTGCGTTGTCTACCTCGACGACATACCGATTTTTAGTACCTCGCTAGAGGAGCACATATCCAGCATAAAAAGGGTTTTCAATAGACTTAAAGACTCCAAACTCAAAATACAAGTCAGCAAGTGCAGTTTCCTGCAAAAGGAAACTGAGTACTTAGGTCATATGTTGACCCCGAAAGGCATTAAGCCGAACCACAAAAAGTAAGCGTAATTAAAAATTTAAAACTACCAGTAACCTCCAAACAAATTAAACAGCTCTTAGGTACTACTGGTTACTACCGGAAATTTATCAAAAATTACGCCAAAATAGCATTTCATAGGACCTTGAACAAACACGGGAGAAACTACTCGACTATAAAAAAGGAACTACTCGCTATTGTTTGGGGATGTAACTATTTCAGGCCATTTTTTTTGGCAAAGAGTTTGACTTGCAAACCGACCACCAACCCATAAAATGGCTCCAGATGAAATATACGGGTAAAGACATCAACCCCCAATTACAAAGATGGCTTGTCTCCCTAGATGAGTATGGTTTTAAAATCGACTACCTAAAGGGCCGAGATAATAAAGTCGCCGACTTCCTAAGTCGAATCAATAGCGATACGAACGAAATTAATGTGATAAACGATGAAAGCTTAAGTTTTGATCTGAATAATTTATTTGCACAACGTTTTGACCGAATGCCCACGGACGAAGTCAACGCCATCGATGAATCACTGGAGGTCCAAACCATACACTCACAAGAGGAAAACGCTAACGATCATATACCACTTCTGGAAACAGTGGTTAACAGATTTAAAACCCAAATTATTCTAGAAGAGTCTAAGGAAAAAGAATTCGAGTATATTTTCAATAATAGGAAAGTATTTATTGATCAAAATGACCTAAATAATGATTGTGTCGATAATATTCTAAGAAAATATATAAATAAAGGGAAAATTGGAGTTTTCTCAAAGCTAAACGAGCACGAATACAACAAATTACAGCAAGTAATAATTAAAGTATTTTCTAGCAACACAAATCTGAAATTTGTGAAATGCAGTTATTTTGCGTCGGATATTGAGGATGAAGAGGAGCTCAATAAGCAAATAGCCCTATTCCATAAGAATGAAACGGGCCATTCTGGAATCATAGCGACTTATCAAGGTATTAAATCTCGGGTTTATAGTCCCAATCTCAAAACAATAGTCCACAAAATTATAAATATGTAATTGCGATATTTGCACTGCCCCAAAATAACCCTATAAGATGTAAATTCAGACTAACCGAGACTCCCTTTTCCATCAATAATACAGTTCACGTCGATACATTTACTTTCTCTAAACACTCCTTTGTAAACTTTATAGATAAATTCTCTAAACACGTAGTTAGTTACTATCTAGAGGACCGAACCAGCCAAACCTTACTCGAGAAAATCCATCAATACTTGGTCATAAAGGGAAAGATACAAATGTTTATCTTCGACAACGAATTTAACACAATAAACATTAAAGATAGTCTTAAGGAAGAGGGTATCGACTACCACTTCACGAAGCCAAATAGTCACACTGGCAACGCCGACGTGGAGCGGTTCCATAGCACTGTATTGGAAAAAATAAGAACTATTAACCTGGAAGAAAAACTTCCCGTAAAAACGCAAATGATGAAAGCTGTTAGATATTACAATAGCACCTATCACTCAACATTAAAATCTTCACCAATCGAAGTCCAAGAAAAAAACGTTGATCACAATCTAATCAAAGACCGAATTAAGAAAACTAAGAACAGAGTCATTAGTAAAAGAAACAAAAATAGAGAAAACTTTTCAGAAAAAAGGGAATTTGGGTTTATTAAAACTATAGATCCCTCAGGCATAAAGATTTCCCTAAATTTAGGAAATTTAAGCTGCAAAATGTTCATGAAAGCAACATAAAAAGACCACTAAAATTTTCGAATATGTATAACTAACGAATCCTTGGAAAATTATACAAATGAATAGTCATAAGAAATACAATGTTAACCATATTTTCTTTATTAATATAAATTATCATGTAATATTAACAATTTCTTTCTCATTTTAGCAATTTGGCCATTATTCTATAAACAAAGCATAATGATTAAATTTAAGTTTAAAGATGTAAAAATGTAAATTCAGAATATATATCGAAAACTTTCCAATGTCGACATCAATTCCTTTACTAAACGGAAAACTGATGAAAAACTAAAAATAGACAAGTAAATAAAAAATAAGATTGCAAGATATGGATATACAAAAATGGATATATGCGCAAAAAAAATACATGTAGATGCTTAAGTGAGAATTAAAACCTAAGTACGATTAAAAAAAACAATAACGATGAAAAAAAATATATATGTATATGTACATATATTATTATAATAATAATATTAAGTTACAATAATAGTGTAGTTCCTAGGTGATTTCAGATTGCAAAGTGTGGTGGAGAAAATTTTTTTTTTGTTTCTTATGTTTTTTGGGGTGTCTTGCTCAAATCCGGAGCTTCCCACCAAAATTTCGTTGCGGAACAGGGTCAAAACCGCGAAAAATCCCAAAATGTTCGGAGTTTTCCCTTTTTTTTATAACTCCGATGGTGTACATTTCTCCGAAAACCTGTCTATGAAAATATTAAAGAAAACATAATTGCGGGTCCAACGCGCCATTAATCATTAAAATGTGTTAAGCGGTATTGCTACAATTAAAAGTTACCTTTTTGGCGTTTTTTGCAATTTTACCTTTTTTTGCAGCGAAATTTTGGTGGCAAGTTACGGATTCAGGTTCTGCCCCCAAAATATATAATGTACAAGAAAAATGAAACTTTTGCGACCAAAAATGAAAAACCGTTCAATCTCAAAATTTTATTCATAATAGGGAACTATGTTAAAATGGCAAATTTAAATTATCAATTGTAGTGATACTGCTCAACGGATTTATAATATTTATGTCTCTTTCGACGCGCAATTATGTGCTCTCTAAAATATTCCTGGTGAGTTTTTTCGTAGAAATAAATAGTTTCAGAGTTAGGGGCCAAATAACGAAAAAACAGCAAAAATTTTAGGGTTTTTCCCGATTTTGACCCTGTTCCGCAACGAAATGTTGGTGGGAAGCTCCGGATTCGTGCATAAGAAACAAACAAAAAAATTGTCTCCACCACATTTTGCAATCTGATGTACTAGGTTTATCACGTAGTAACTACACTATGGCCCATTCTCTCGTAGATCTTATAGAATGGTTAGTATTATCGCCCAGAGAAGACACACACAATATTCAAAAAGCTTCTCCATTATATTGAATTGATTTTTTGTTAATTTTGCATAGTTATGTTATCTTTTGCTTATTTACGCTGTTGGATGAAAGTGCGCAATGATTTTCTCAATCTAAGATGATGGCTTAAACAAGCAAAATATGGCGTAGCTATGCAAAATAAACAAAAATTCCATTCAATACAATGGAAAAGCTTTCTAAATATGGTGTGTGTCTTCTCTACGCGATAAGACTAATCAGACGACAGGTACTGAATGGGAGAATTCACATTGTAAGACAAAACCGGACGGGTAAACTTGCAAGACAAGAACCATCGTTCTTACAATCTGAATTGCACAATGCTTGTCTGCTGGCCACTACAAAAGCTCTCACCGTCCGTTTATTAGCACAAACAAACACCCGGCGAGAGCTTTTGTAGTGGCCAGCAGACAAGCATTGTGCAATTCAGATTGTAAGAACGATGGTTCTTGTCTTGCAAGTTTACCCGTCCGGTTTTGTCTTACAATGTGAATTCTCCCAATAAGAGCTATCAGAAACCCGGCCTGTATGTGAGAGATATGGTAGTTATTAATATGTGCTAGTGCGAAATGTAAAACTCAAAAAATGTAAATTCACTATAATACTTTTGAGTCTAAGGTATAATTTTCTGAGAAAATTTCTAGAGTGTTACATATCAGTAATTTTATGTAGTTTGTTTGTCCTCAGCACATTTTAAGGTCAGACTCTTAGTTTTCCAGATATTTGCCAGAAACTGAATTTTCACCCCTTTGCCACCCCCTCCCCCCTTAACCCATGGCGCAACTTAGTGTAACTTTTTACTGCGTATATTAGGCAGTGTATTCAACAATTTGGCATCAAAAATTTCTTTTTTTTTTTATGTTTAGGTTTGGAGCTATTTTGAACCAATTGTACTGGACTATATCAATTGTAGCGATACCGCATTTTGAAGAAGTTTTTCGCGTTAGACACGCAAACATTTTTTTCTAATAAACAGCTTTTCGCAGAAGTGTACAGTTGAAGAGTTGTAAGGTAATCAACGAAAACACTCCGAAATTTTTGAAGTTTTCGCGATTTTAACTCTGTTTTGCAACAAAACTTTTGTTGGAAGCTCCGGATTCGTATTCAGCGCCCCAAAAAACATAGGACACAAAAAAATTTCTCCACCAAATTTTGTATTCTGAAATCAAATAATGAATAGCCTATCTACATAATTACATACACACTTATAATTTTATTTCGTGATTAGCCAAACTAACCTTGACAAAAGCTTTGCATTTCAATGCTAATCGAAAGAAATCAATTCTGATATGTGATCACTAATCAGATAGTTTGAAAGAAAGAAAAGTCAAGTACTTGTTCAATGTTCATACTCCACTGAAAACTTCTTCAATAATTGAAATCACAAACCAATTTGAATTGATTGGATTTTCGCCAATTGCAAAAATTCCATGTATGGTACACTAACAGCATACTGTTAGTAGCTACTGATACTGATATGTGCTTAGCTCATCTGCGTGTATGCAAAACAAAAGATTTTTCGTTCAGACAACTTCAAAACATTGTTAAATAAATCGCATTCGTATACGGATACATAGACGGTTTGTCAGATTCACTGCCAACGGATATCTACCATACTGACTCAAGGTAGTGCTCGTATACTTTTCTAGTTGATATCCCTGCGGTAATAATGATATCAATGCTGCACTGGTCACATAGTCATCGAGATACGAGATACGAGTACAACAGACTGCACTACAGCAACTAACAAGAGTCCGTTGAAGGTAAAATAGAATCTTGTTAGAATTGACTAAAGGTGCGATAGAACAACCGATAAACTGACGCAAATATATTTCGACCATATCGAAATGGATTGTTCGTAGATGAATCGACACAGTACACTGGTTGGACCGTCCTAGAGGATAACGGCTATATGGGGTTGACCGCGAATTCGCAACGCTAGAGCTAGTGTATCTATGGTCATTGGCCAAGAAGATTTGCGCGATTCATATATTTTATATGAATGTTATGTGTGTAGGTTCTTTGCATAGTCCACAATGTCTGACCTGAACATGGATTTATCTTAAATTCAACGATTTATAGTGGATTAGACAAGATCACAGACCTGCGAAATGATCAGACTCCTATGTTCAAGTGCTGTTCGTTTCGCTTTTTTTCGTTTGGCTGACATTGACTTAACCCCATACAACATGATAGTTATGTTGGACGCGAGGTAACATGATCTAAGATTCGACACGAACAAGAATATTTTTGAAATGCATGGTCGTACAACATTTATCAATGGACAAGGATCGGAAATTTTAGAAGTATGTTGATTTGACAACATTAAAGTGTCAATGAGTTTCGAATTTCTTTAGACATCGAAATGGAAAGATTATTGAACAACAACCACTAGTGCAAATCTAATATAAATGTTGGCATAAATATGGTTACAAGATCTTGGATATTGTCGCACTCTTATATTTTGCTGTTAAACTTTTCGCTTGTTCTGTTTTAATTCCGAATGAATGTTCGTTTGTTCAAGAGCAAGGCCAATCTAGTCAATTTTAAACAGTACACAAATATCTGTACACTACAAACAATAATCAGGGATAATTGCGTAATCCGTATCTTCCGAAGATTTCCCCACCTCGTTGAACAAAAACATAAGAAACGGTGATCAAGTCTTCTCGAGTCAGGAAGCTCTTTACACTTTTTTGTATCTAAACTATACTAAGTGTCGGAAATGTCTGCTGAGTATCATTTTCTTTTTGTAGCATTCAAATACGAAATACGAATTATAAAAGAGAACGTAGAATTTACGAAGAATGAAACACGATCATCCATTTCAACTTGATTTTGATGCTGGTGATTTGATTCCAGGTCAAACTAGATGCAGATGTTTCAAATCAACATTTTGCTGTCGCTACTTGCTGCATTTATTGTATTTTCTGCTGAATAATTCTGTCAACAACTGAGTAAACTGTTTTCAAACGATTTTCGTTAATTTTTTAATGGATCAAGTAATCCAGTTCATGTTATCTCCAGAATAAGAAAAAACAAAAGAGTTAAGCCAGTAACCTTAAGAATTCAACTATTCTTCTTCTTCTATTCTTTCCTCTTCCATACAAAATTAAGCCTTGAATCAGCCTCTTATCATGCAAAAATTCAGATATACAATCAACATTTAACTGATTAATGATGTTAAGTAATTAATGAATTTGTTAAGAATCAACCAACTAAAACTCTTTAGTCAGTTACCGCGCAATACAACAATATGTGGAAGTTCAGAACACAAAGTCACTCTGTCAGTCAGTCAAGTCAAGTCAGCTCGTCTCGCCCGATAGGTACCTACATACTACAATAGGAAAACACCCTCGGGAAGAATTCCAATTTGCACACAATACCAAAATGGGAAGCTACCGCACACAGTTCGTTTCATGCAAAAGATTTTTCTCAGATTGATTTTTTAGACAAGAAGAGCCTTGCAAGAGAAAAAAACGAGCAACATTCAACCAGATATTTAGTACAAGAGACAGCATCGCTTATCTGCCGTGGTCGTGGTCGGTTAAAAAGACCGCAAAAGATCATAGACTGCGAAAAGTAGCAACTATGTATGAACGTACTATACCTTCAATGACGACAGAGTGCATAGAATATGGACGAAAAAAAATGTAGTTTTAGCCTTAGACTTGAGACTTGTTGTGATATCATACCGGTGTATGGCTATATGTGTCCATGCCACGGCAATATTTTGTCTTTTTTTTTTCTCGTGCTTTGCAAGAAAACACAGAAGACAGGAAAATGATTCGTAGCAGTCATTGTCAAGATCTTGTTACGGAGCCCTCAAGCCACCTTCTATGGTGCACTATTAAGTCCGGTCATTACCATAATACACAATCGGTTCCTTGCCATTCTGTTCTATGATGGAATAACCAACGAGAACAATTCTAACATGGCACATTGTTGGAGTGCTGTGATGCATTTGTAATGGGAATTTTAAGGGTGGGGTCATCGGTGAGAAAATCGGTAAATTTTTTTTTTAGTGAGATGTATACCACAAGCCGCAACTCGCTGGAGTATGCTTCTAAAGGCTATTAATGGTCTTACTAATTCGATCGTTTGGCCCTTTTGCACCCTAGGCATTGAAGCGTTTCCTGTAAGTTTAGATTAGATTAGATTAAATGGAGGCATCGGCATATTTGCCATAAGCACTGCGACCGGTGGTCTATTGTGCCATTGCCCACGCTACACGTTAGATCAATTTATCTAAGCGACATCTGTCGATAAATCGATTAATTTGTCCCATGCTAAGGGAGGCGATGTCCTCTGTGAGAGGGAAAGTTATGCCAAAGTATTCCTCCCGTCTCATCGCCAGTCTTTCACACTCGCAAAGTATGTGAGTGGATGTTTCGTCATCGGCCTCGCAGAAACGGCAGGTCGCGTCTGCGACTAAGCTCATGGTTCTTAGATGCCCGTTCAGACGGGAGTAGCCTGTAAGGAGGCCACTTATGATTCTGATCCTGTTCCTGCTGAGCTTAACTAGCTCCAGAGTGCGTTTCTTAGAGTAGGTCGCTACGAAAAGCTTCGACTGCCTTAGTCCTGGAAGGGCCTCCCAGCATACGGTGGCTGTCGTCTTCTCCCACTCAGTGATTTCGTTTCTGCATAGACACAGTGGTATACCGCAGAAGGGTTCCGGGCCGCAGAAGGGGCTAGCAGAGGCTACCCTAGCGAGTTCGTCCGCGAGCTCATTCCCTTCTATTCCAGAGTGTCCGGGAACCCATAGGAGTGTAAGATCATTGTGAGATCCTACAGATTGAAGTATTTCCTGACATAGCCACACTAGTTTTGAAGTAAATGTGGTTGCTTTGATAGCCGCCTGACAGTCGGTAAAGATCGCTATCTTTCTGTTGACATATCCTTTGTTCTGACATTCTCTGGCGCAAATTTCTATTGCATGTACTTCCGCCTTGTACTAAGTAGCTTACACCTGGACCACTGATGCCCGCTCCAGAGCCTGTATCAGTTTTTGATCCATCTGTGTAAAAGCTGATAGTGTCGGGGTGAAGGGACCTGAACATATCCTTCCAACTTTCCCTCGCCCAGATTGCTGATTTAAAGGACGCGTTGAAGTGCAATGTCTTAACTAGGTAGTCCGAAGGTAGGCAGAGGGTATTGCTGCCTTGTAACCATCCTAGTTGATCATGGCTAAAATTGACTGTCGTGCTGAAGGCCCTGAGCATACCAACAGCCAGCCTCGCTGACGCTTCAATGTGAATGTGTAGTGGAGTTAGGTCAAGAAGAACCTCCAGGGCAGCGGTGGGGCATGAAACAATAGCTCCAGTGATAATAAGACAGGCAAGCCTCTGGACCTTACCTAGATCCGACTTACCAGTGCCAGTTGAAGCCCTTTTCCACCACACCACCGCCCCATACTCCACTATAGGTCTAACAACTGTCTTGTAAATCCACAGAATTAAATGTGGTTTAATTCCCCAGGTCTTACCTACATAACCTCTGCAGGTCCATAGTGCCTTGATCGCCTTCTCCGTGATCGATTTCAGGTGGTCATCCCAGAGTAATTTGCTATCAAGAGTGACTCCTAAATATTTGACTTGGTTTGCCATTTTAATTTGGGAGTTGTACATAGTAGGACAATTCAGGGTTCTTGTTGTTCTGCTCCTACCGAAAGGAACCACCGTGGTCTTGGACGGGTTGACCCGTAGACCACTCTCCGTGCACCAATCTTGAACTATTCGCAGGGCGGTGTGGAGCACATGGGGTAGGACTTCCTCAAATTTGCCCTTAACCATGATAACCAGATCGTCTGCGTATCCTTGGGTGGAGAACCTCTCTAAGGTTAGTCTCCACAACAGTCCATCAACAACTAAACACCACAGAAGGGGGGTTAGTACCCCTCCTTGTGGGCAGCCACGAATGGCTAAGGCGGAGAGGGTGGACCCTTCGATGCTGGTATAAATGTTCCTCGATGAAAGCATACGTTGCACCCAGGTAATCATTGTCACGTCTGCCCCTTTTGTTCTTAGCGCCGTACCGATGGACTCGAAGGACGTATTGTCGAAGGCCCCTTATATATCCAGGAATGCACAAAGTGCCATCTCCTTTTTTGATATGGCCACTTCGATTTCGTCCACTAGGGTGTGAAGTGCAGATTCAGTCGATCTGCCTGGTTGGTAGGCAAATTGTCTCGGGTGCAGCGGACTCGTCTTAAGAAGCGTACTCCTTATATGTGCGTCTAGTATCTTTTCCATTGCTTTCATGAGGAACGAGGTTAGACTGATTGGTCGATACGATTTCGGATCCTCGATTCCTTCGTGTTGCCACGGTTCTAGGATAAGGGCAAGGCCGAGCCCCTCGCTAGAGAACCGCGCTGATATTGTATCCGAGGCTCGAATGGCATGGTGCAGGTTGCATTGCACCACGCCAATCCCTGCGTTACGAGCTGAACTCCTCATCGGATACACCGTCTCCTGCTGTGAGGGTGACCTCAGCTTCCATCGACTCTAGAGGCAATGGCTCGTCGTCTTCGGGCATCTCCACGTCTGCTTGGTCGGGAACCTCGGCCACGGCGGCATTGTGCTCCCCTTCATCAGACTTTCCCACAGTCTGTGGAGTTTCCACCTCGCCCGTGTCTGCTGCTTTCGTGGCTGGGGAGCCCTTCCAGTTCTTGGGGTAGACCCGCACCTTACCGAAACGGTAACACACCTGGAAGCGACGCCTGGAGATGGTCTCCATTGACTGCGGGTCAATTGACACAATCAGTGTCAAGTTGCCGACTTCCACAGTAGCCTTGATCACTCTCCACTCGGTAGTATGCAGCCCTTCGTTTTGTGTGCGGAGGAGGGTGATGGCGTTGGCCGCGTCCGTGCTTCTTGGTAGGTGAAGCGTTGCTATGGTGGAGCGCGGTATGTCGTCACAGGTTGCGGTGCGCAACGAGGCGCTTTCCCAAGGAGAAAGGGTAGGGGTGACGCCGATCAGCCAATCGGCCGTGGCTTGATTGTCGCAGTCGGCTAGGAGAAAGCCGGGCGGAAGCGGATGCTACCGAGCTCCGGGAAAACTGCCGTCTTCGGCGGGTTATCAATGAGATAACTGATGATGGCATCTTGCACCGCGGACAACTGGTCTGGTGTTAGCAGTCTGTCCGGGTAGCAAGATGCAAGAATGGCAACCCTTGCAGAGGATGCTGCTTGCGCATAGCTGCCCCTGCTCCTACTGTCGGAGGCAGCTTGTCTGGAAGGGCCGGCATTTTGAACTGCACCATCAGCTGACTTGCGGGTATCACTGCTCCCACTAACAGAAGCTCGAGTAGCGGCTGCTGTCGCCGCCGGAGGTACCTTGCGGTCTTTCCTTCCGGGTACCGTCTGGGGGCGGCTGGTCCAGATGGACCTGCCACCGGCGATGCTTTGCATGCTGCTGAGGTACTCGGTTTGCAGGCAGCGCTCACAGAAGGTGGAGTTGTCGTCCTCTGCTTTTTGTCGGATATGGCCTGCTTCTCGGACTCGGAAGCACCATTCTCCTCAGAGCGCTGCCGCTTGGGGGGATGGATTTTACGGTCGGGATTGACCGCTAGGGATCTGGCTTTCTTGGGGGCATGCCCCTGCGCAAGATACCTTAGGTACCTCTTGCAAGCTGCACCTCCAAGGCCTTTTCGTAGTGGGTCCCGAAGTCCCCCAGGTGAGTTTTTGGGTGGAAGCCTTGGTTTCTGCTTCCCATCCCTGTTAAGTTGGCCACTAGGACCGGCTTCTGTCTGACGCGGATCATCCACATCAGAGAGGTATAGTTCCGCCGGAACGGAAGATGAGGCGTTGAATGCCTCCAGATCCGAGTCTGAGGTAGTCTCAGGTAGATCTGCGGTTGGGGTTTTTTGGTTTTTGTTTTGGTTCTATACTCATTTTGGTCCCACGAGTAGCTAGGGAATATAGGTCCGCCACACCAGAGCCCCGCTTGGTGCAGTATGGCTGGATTTTACCGGAGGTCGCCTGGTATCCGGCTGCTCCGTTAGTGATGTCCATTTGTGTCCCTGGACATCTTCCCCCGATGGGCACGGGTCGCATAACACCCCGGGGATTTAGGACGAATCTAACATCGGACCCTAACTAACACATATAATGAATGTGAGATTTTCCCGGCCCGGATGTATACAGTGGATGTTCGGATCCCCATCCCCGACTCGCCTAGTAGGTGGAATATCTCCACGCACCAGGTGAGTCATGTCTGAATGTGGATCCTCCCACCAACCGGCCCTCACAGTTTGGCCTTCCCCAAGGTGAAGTTACTAGTGGCCACCGCGCAGAGGTACTGTGAGCACTTCCCGCAATGGCAGTATTGAAACAATATCACCTTACGGACTGACCACCTGCAAGAGTTGCTTCGCCTGTGTAAATTGTAAATTGTAAATTGTAGATTGTAAATTGTAAATTGTAAATTGTAAATTGTAAATTGTAAATTGTAAATTGTAAATTGTAAATTGTAAATTGTAAATTGTAAATTGTAAATTGTAAATTGTAAATTGTAAATTGTAAATTGTAAATTGTAAATTGTAAATTGTAAATTGTAAATTGTAAATTGTAAATTGTAAATTGTAAATTGTAAATTGTAAATTGTAAATTGTAAATTGTAAATTGTAAATTTTAAATTGTAAATTGTAAATTGTAAATTGTAAATTGTGAATTGAGGCCATTAGGTCCTTACTATAATATTTGACTGGTTAGGATTATCCTGTTGAACATTAATTTACCGTTAAATTGTGGTTTGGGATTATTTTATATGACCATCATGCGTACCCAATTAAAAACAATGCGCTCACGGGGAGAGGCAGTAAAATCAGGTATTTTTACGACTGTAGATTGCATTCTAAAATCGTGTTACAAGCCTAAGTCTGGCAGTGAGAAAAATTGCCGTTTAATTCCCGTTGTAGCACGGATTGAAGAGTTTGATAGCCTATGCACGTTGAAGTGCTGAATGTTGTGGCAAAATAAAAAAAAAATCTGAAAGTTGCCTGGAAGGCTGTAAGCCCCGTCAGCGGTAAAACAATGTTGCGCCCGGTATTCTTACTTGTTCGCGCCTCGTTTTTCTTCTTTGGCGGGTGAGATGCTTCCGCATCTCTTAATACTCTTACGTAGTAAGTCCGACAGTAATGTGATTGCTATCGCGTATTTTGTGCCTGAAAATTCCGGCCCTAACGTTTTTTTTCCTTTATAATTTTACGCATACCCACCCTTAAGTCAGAAAAAAATTATTACAAACCAGCATCCAGCTATAAACTTCGTGAAACCAAGAAATTCATGTTAACCGCCAGAATGTTAGCTGCAAGTACGGCATGACTATGCAACGGACCCTATCCATCTCCTCGCCTAGCTTGTATAGAAGAGAGAAAACTTGCGGGGAAATGAACAATTGCGGTGATCTGTTCGCAGTGCGCGATCTAACTGATTCGGTGAAACAATGAACTTGAATATTCATAAGGTGTTGCGAAATGGTGGTTGGCATCAACACGCTCCAAGACCATGAAGACCATGGCCACTGTTATACGAAAGCCAAGATCACGTCCTCATTGTCTTCTACTTCATCAGCTCGCAACATATAATGCACTTGGTGACAATGTCTAGTGCACACATACCAACAACAGAAGGGCTCATGATGGGTCTCATTAGAGCCAAGCGGCATTACGTAATAAGCTTAGTACAAGCACTAATTAAGAGCAGGCACCAAATTCCGATTCATTTAAAATAAAAAAGTGTCCCATGCTAGCACGAAGCGAGATACGTTAATTTGCATAACACCAAACAAGCACATTGCACACAGCAGTCAAGTGATGCTGAACTTGGATTAGTCGATTCGAAATGAATTTGGAACACTCCTAAGTGCAATCTAATGCAATTTCTATTTAGATTTCTTGTGAATCGATCTCAGATATTTCGGAGATTTGTAAATATACGAAGCCTTAGCCTGTTTCAACTATGTACCATTTGCAACCCTTAGCCTCTCTTCATGTCGATTATACATATTCTTCTACAACACCATAGGGAATCGAATCGAAAAATGCACAGAGAACGATTGCATCTCTAAAATGTTCCGCGATCGCTCATGTGAACTCTCAGTGTGTGAGTCTTCTTATAGTTCGGTTAAAAAAAAAAAACAAATAGTTGTAACACGATCTTAACATTTTGGTAGGTCGCGCAATCTTTGCAAAGCTTACCAAACACCAGAACTCTAAGCGCGGCAATTGCATGTTGCATCCAAACGGTATGGTCGCGATCATCTTAGATCAATACACTATATGTAATGGTAATGTATGTCTTTTGCCTCCAAGTCAACTTTGAACAATGGTAAGCTCACGATCTTCGACTCATTCTGCAGACAAGGATGGCACTCTCTGGCTGAATTTTAAATATCTTTATACACACAGGGGGACGAAATTCCGAAATCCTATGTAAGATGCGCATATATGGCGCTTCGTTGCGGTAAGTGCAACCTGTAAAGTTAGTTGCAAATATTGCCCCTGATATTTGCAAAGGTGAAGTATGATTTGATCCCGAGCCGCCGTCGTTAGGTTTAGGAAAAATATCATTCAGACGCGACGAGCAGAGATCAATGTGGAGTCTGTGTTCACGAAGCAGGTGGAATATAAATCATGGAAGATGAGCCTGGGTTGACCTTTCGTTGCGACAACGACGGATGTCGGTTACCTAATACAGCAAGAGGTCAATTGAAACAACCTGTGCAGACGTTGAGATGAAGTAATTTCAATTGCCGTTTTCTTAATAGAGCATAAGGCATAATGGAATGAACAGTAGTCATAGATATTATGTAGACGTACTCGAATATTACAAAACATTATTGTTTTCTCATAATATGGTGTACCCTTATATATAGAGTCTAAGATCACCACTATCTCCATTGATTCTATGGTTAAAAAAAGTTTAGTTGGATAGCTTATGGCCAAACAACATTAAAGAAGCAGCTTAATGACTAGAGGCTCCGGAATAGACTTAAAATCTTCTGCGGATTCATTCATTCATAAGCTTATCAACAGAAAATTTTTTCAACGTAATACTAAGCCAGATTCTAGCTTTAATGCGAAAAATTGTAAAACGAAGCATTTCCACGAGATATCAAAAAAAAACCTTAACTGACGAGATTCTGAAAATTCAACTTCCATATAAATGAAAAAGGCTCTTGCAAGAATGTAATGCCAACATCAAAATTTCATCATCAATGTGGCACGATAGCCCGACGTCGCGCTTTGGCCGCCTGAATCGTTGACCTCCAATTGTAGCGGTTACGTGACCTTGTTCTCCAGTTTCAGAAGCCCAGCAGCTGGTGGGCGTCCTCACCTACGGAGTTCTCCCAGCGAGCTCTCGGTCGTCCACGCAACCTCGCTCCGTCAATTCGTTGTGCGTTCATCACTTTCTTTGACATGTGATTATCTTCCATCCGTTGTACATGCCCAGCCCATTGCAAGCATTGAAGCTTCACGATTTTCGATACTTCCAGCTCATCTTACAATTGATACAACTCATGGTTGTGCCGGATACGCCATTGATCTCTCTCGCGAACGGCCCCGAAAATTCGCCGAAGGACCTTTCGTTCGAATCGGTCTAGCAAAATTTCGGAGGCTTGGATGAGGGTCCATGTTTCGCAGCCATAACATAGCACGGGTCATCATCAAAATTTGGCCCCACAGATATTGAAATCTCCGCCAGTAAAACTTCGTTATACCGCTCTTCTAGAATCTAAGCCAAAAAATAGTTATAACCGGATAAACGGACCGCAGTTGAGCTAATGTCGTTCTAATCACTCCAATGAATCTTATATTTTCCGGTGAAATAGACAGTAAGACCACTGATAGGACGCTTGAGTCACATGTAGAAATTACCACTTTTGCAAAAATTACAAAATCCTAGCTAAGTGGGTTTTTAATTAAGCGGTAAAAGTTATTTGAAAACGAGACCGAGGCTAATTTCGGGCGCGTCCGAAATTTGGATACCCTTCGCTCTCCTCGGGCTAAAAGTTTTTTCGGGCGTACCTACGACATGTATTTAATCCCCCCATTCTTTTCTTTCCGTCTCCACAAAAGTCCCTTGCGTCAACAAAACAATATTTGTGTCGGGTTTGGTTGGAATAGGTGGGCAAATAAAAATATTTACTCAGAAAATGTTTTTGGGGGATGGGGGAGCATAGCCCTATAGTAGGATTCCATTTGTGTTGACCAATTTTTTGTGTGAGATTTGGTTGAAAAAAAAAAATAGAAAAGTTTTTCTTAGAAGGACCTAATTTGGGGGGTTGGGTTTGTATGGCAGCTCCATGACCCCATTATCCGATTTGATCCATTCTTACATATGTTTTGTGTTATCAATAAAAACACATTTGTGTGAAATTTGGTTGAAATTGGTGCACGCATGAAAAAGTTTTTCTTATTTGGTACTGGTTAACCAAATACCAGTTCAAATAAATACTCAATTCGCTGAAAAATAGCACAAAGCGAGTATCCGAGTTACATTTCGTTCATTCGTAGAATCCATAGGTATCAAGAAATTTATTGAAAATCCGTTGATAAGGTATAGGGGTCGGTTTTCGGTGCGAAAATTATTTCTAATAAAATGCACAGAAAATTATATGAGAGGGCACTCGATATTTTCTTTTAGTAAGACTCCAAACCTATAGGAAACTCGATACCTGGGAAACTCCACTACTCGCAGTAAAATCTATTCCCCTTCAGCTTCGTGCTATCGAGTTTCCACTGTAATTCTTTAATAAGTTCGCTAAGTAGTCATTTTTAAATTGTAGTCTAAAAAAGAGTATTTCCCAAAATGATATGTTCATGTTAGGAACCCATTTTCCAATACTAAGATTTCTTTTTTGTAATACTCGTTTAATCCTACGGGAGTTCGTCTAACCGTAGTTTGGTTGATAATGTAAAGTTGCGAGCGAAGGGGAAAGTGTAGAAAAAATTGAGTAAATAGACTCGTACTAGATATTTACATTATCGCAAACGATATTTTTCGCCACACCCAATTCATTGATTGCTATCGAAGATATAGACGGAAATAAAGGAGTTATGGGCGCAAATGATGAAATTCCTCAAAGGTTTGTTTTACAATATTTTTTTTTTGGTACTAATCAAAAATATGTGCAATCCAAATGGGTAATTGAAGGTCATCATCAATAACAAGAACACGAATAATGAAAAAGAATTTTAGCCTAATTCGGGTATTCTCCTGAAATCCGATCGCGACCGTTTAATGTCATATTTATAAAATAAAACAACAACGAAAAAAAATCAAAAAAACTAGTAGTTTCATGGGTCATACTACAAAACATATTACTGAGAACGTGTACTTAAAAGTAACAAGAATATTATCGACAGATTTCGGAATGATTTGGTTAGCGATTAGTAATGGAATAATGAGTTTTACAAAATGAAGTTTAATTTATTATGGTTGGTACTGGTATTTAAAAAAAAACATGTGTGTTTTCAAATACATTCAATATACTCACGTATATGATATTGAAGAATGAAGATATCAATACTTTTTTTAAATACATGTACCAACCATAATACCAGAATTAAACCCCATTTTCCGCTACTTATTACTCCATTCCCAACCGCTAACCAAACCTTTCTCGAACCTATCCATAATACTCACTCAACTCGAAAGAGAGAAGATTAAAGTTCAATTGTGGTAATGGGGGCGATTGATTTAACGAAAAAGTCGACATGGCACCTGCACGACAGGTTCAAATACTTTTTCTTCCTGATACCTTCGTAAACACCAGATCTAACCAGACATTACTTTACGAATATAATAGCACACCGGGAATCATTTTTAAATATGTATTACTCAGATTTTTATCGGTTTGGGGTGTGCAACATCCACATGTCTTCAAAAACCCATCATAACAAAACTGCATTCATTGATTGGCGTATAGCTGTGTGAGCTTGATTGGTCGATAGACGCGAGGATGAACGGTACGATAGTGTCGAGTTTGAACTTTGTTCAGTCTCTAGAACTCTAATGGCAATAGCAATAGTATGTTATACGAATCAACAGTACCTATATGTATATCTTCACAGAGATTTAGGTAGTCGACATGTGTATCCTGGTTGGTACTAACTACTATACGAAGATTTCCTCAATCCACCTGACGAAGAAGAGTAGGTAGGTACACACTATAGGCCAGACGTGTCAAACTCGGGGTCCGCGGGCCACATGCGGCCTGCCTTGCAGTTCTGTGCGGCCCGAAGCAGCACAATGTGTATCAATACAAAAATGTGTAAATTGGTAAGGTTGACAAATTAAGCCGTGGAACTCAAGTCTACAAAAATTACTAAAACTCGTCAGTAGCTTTAAGCAAGATTATTTTAGGATTTTTTGCACCAAATACTACCAACAATTTGAGGTCGGTTATTTGATTTTATAAGACAGCTCATCTTTTTCGTACAGGACAATACTAAGTCTCTTCATGAAACTGTTCTGTCCCGAAATGCAGTTAATAAAAAATTGATTGGCTTTACCGAACATGAATTGAGATTTATTTGGAAAAATGGCAAAGCTCTAAAAACTACAGATATCTTGGAATTGTTAAATAAATCACCTGGATGTGAAATTACAACATAATAGTCACAAGTGCCTGATTTTTAGACCTATACTTATCAAGTTGTATTGGTGCATGAGTTTCTACCATATCACAAACAAATTATTGTTTGTATTGTATACTATTTTGTTATTTTGGGTGACCTGGGTGACCGGTGCTAATATTTTTTAAATCATCTGTCCCAAATTTGACGCAAATCATGTTATTCACAAAAAGTGGTTACTTGAAGCTCAATCATATTTTCACGTTTTCGCTTTCTTGTCTTAATTGTTTAATGTTCTTGAAGTACATTTTCCGATGTAGGAAGTTCTCACGGCGTGACGGCTAGGGAAGGGGGCGCGGGCACAACTCTAATATTAATACCATACCATTAATAAATTAGGGCTTGGTTGCCATAATTAATTATGGTTTTCTTCCGAACTTCTTTCGAAATATGTCCACCAGGAGGTAATCGGTTGTTGCAAAGCGTTGCAAAATGGCAAAAATTGTATTTTCGTGATTAATTCGCTGCTACAAAATCCATTTGATGAACACCGCTGAGAATATTTTAGGTCGAGAAAAAAATAAAAAAATCTCTGAATTTCGTCATGAGCAAAATTGATATTGATATTACTGGAGCGACCAAAATCCGTAAATTTAATTAAAAAAAAAAAAAAAACATTTATAACATTTATAGTCTTTAAATGTTTTTTCAAAATAAAATTTACGGATTTTGGTCGCTCCAGTAAGATCAGAGTTGTTCGAGTTTTTTACTTTACATTTTTTACGTAGTTTTTTACATGGAGAGTTCTTTACATTACATGGAGAGTTCTTTACATTATGTAAAAAACTGAAATGTAAAAAACTACATCGAATACCTTTTTTTTCAGTTTCTGTTATCGGAATCGGATATACAAATTCGTCACCGATTTGGAGTGTGATTGACTATTATTTGTAATTAATGA
Organism: Microchrysa polita; assembly: GCA_949715475.1. NCBI lineage: Eukaryota > Metazoa > Arthropoda > Insecta > Diptera > Stratiomyidae > Microchrysa > Microchrysa polita. The sequence goes on from OX454420.1 coordinate 12,307,788, forward strand.
TGCACCAGAAATACATATGACTTAGCATAATGGCTGCGTTTTATTCGATCGAATACAGGACAGGATACAGTTTCAGCTATGCAGCCGGGCAGTACATTTTTATCGTGCATGCGTTCATATGTAATAACAGTACGACTTTATGCCTGCACGCAGTGGCGATCCTAAGTAGGCGCTTTGAGGGTTCAAACCCTCTCCGAATTTTTTTTTACGAAATAAAGTTATAGACATAGTGATTACAAGTGTTCTTCTACATTTTGGAAAGTAGATCGTCTTAATAGAAAACGAGGACATTACTCACTACAGTCATTTAAATAGACGAAAAGTGAGAACATTTCGCACCTGGCATTTGACGAATTCCTTAAGCAATCTAACCGACATTGAGCAAGTATACGTACTGCTAACATGTTTTCTGCTATTCAGAACATAATTCTAGTATCACAAACAATTTTCAGGTTGATTTTTTGATCCGGCTATGAATGAAAGTGTCTCTAAGTGATGTGGTCACACTTAGCAGCTATATGTACTCGCGATGAACCTACACGGCCAACATCAACCTCTTCCCTAAAACCCCTCCCGAAATATTTTTGTGCGTACGCCCCTGCCTGCACGGAACGTGAGCAACAGCATAGATCCCAACCAATTACCGGGGTCAAATCGGTTTCAGAAGTTTCCACAATGTTTTCGTTTGCACTTTCCAGACTCCTTTCTCGGCACCCTCTCGCCTCTTCAGTGTTTGTACAACGATTTCTGAAGGGAAATTCGACATAATTTTCGGGTAAAGGGCTGAATTAAGCTCGAGAGTGAAATTTATTCCGCTGCGATTTTATCAATAAAATTGAATACTTACTACTATCGTGGATCATGTCACAAACGATGGAGAATACCATAAGCTACAATCCGAAAACGGTTTCATAGTTTTTCTCGGCAATTTTATGTAGTTTTTTTCGATTCCCCGGTCATTTGACTTTTCACGATGAAATAACCGGGGAATAAAAAAAAGAACATAAAATGGCCGAGAAAAATTATGCAACTGTTTTCGGATTGTAGCTTATGGAATTATTCAGCATTCCCCACATATTCCACGACAGTAAGAATACATTTTCATTGGAAAAAATGCAGCGGACAAAAATTTCACTCTCGATGTCAATACTAGCCTTATCAAACAAACAAAAAACGCGACCAAGGCTAATTTCGGGCGCGGCCAAAATTTTGATACCCTTCGCTCCTCTCGCACTAAAAGTTTTTTTCGGGCGTACCTACGACTTGTATTTAATCCCCCCTCATTCTTTTCCTTCCGTCTTCACAAAAGTTCAGTTGCATCGACAAAACAATATTTGTGTTGGGTTTGGTTGGAATAAGTGGCTAAATAAAAATATTTACTCAGAAAAATGTATTGAGGGATGCGGGAGCATGGCCCCATAGTACGATTCTATTTGTTTTGACCTTTTTTGTTGCTTTGATAAGGACACACTCAAGGTTATTCTGAAATTGGCGTAAAAAATGTTTCTTAAAAGAACCAAAATGGTAGGATGGGTTTGTATGGCAGCTCCATGACCCCATGGTCCGAATTGATCCATTCTTATAATTGTTTTGTTTCATTAATAGAAACATATTTGTTTGAAATTTCATTCAAATTGGTGTACCTACAAATAAAAAAGTTTTTCTTAGAAGAACCTAATTTGGGGGGTTAGGTTTGTATGGCAGTCGATTTGATCCATTCAAGCATACAAACCAGCAAAAAGAAGCATTAGTTCGAAATTTCACCTTCATAGCTTTTAAATTGGCCGAGTAAAACGCATCGCAACAGACGGACAAACTGACATCGCCTAATCGACTCCGCAAGTCATGCTGATCATATATGTATACTTTTTATATGGTCAGAGATGCTTCTTCAATGCGTTACAAACTTCATGACAAAGTTAATATACCCTTTCACTCTATATGAGCGAAGGGTATAATAAGAATTTACCTATGTGTAGACGAGTCGAGAACTTGCTGAGTTTTGTAATACCTTCCGCAAATATTGCAAATACCTTTTGCCTTCAACCCTTTGAATTGGACGGTGGACGGTTTTCCTGGGTTCATTTTTACAGAATATTTATCACAAACACAAACGGCAGCTTTACGCACAATATTACAAACGAGACTGTACCACCTAGTAACAGTTGGAAGACGAAAAATAGGATTTTTACATTTTCTTACATTTTTTACGCGCTTTTTACATTTTTTACATATTTTACCTATTTTTTACATTTTTTACAGTAAAAATGTAAAAAATTGTTTTTTACGTGAAAATGAACAACTCTGAGTAAGATCAATATCAATTTTTCTCATGACGAAATTCAGGATGCAGAAACCATGAAATTTAAATAATACTTCATAAAAATTAGTAGAGCGTCGATTATCCGAACGTCGATTATCCGAACATTCGATTAACCGAACCTGGGACTCGGTTTTTTTTCATATGAAATGTATCGAATCAAATGAAAAATCAAGTGTCTGAAGGAAACAACCTTTCATCAGCAGCACTCAGTTGCTTCGATTTTTTTGTTTTTGTTCAGTGCTAGTCATTTAGCATATATCCTGGTTGTCGCTTATATTAACTTTTAGGCAATCCTCCAATTTTTCTATGATAGATAGATAGATAGATAGATAAAGTTTTATTTAAAATTCATTATATTACAAACTAGATTGATTTTCATAAAACAGGTGGTATGGCATGGCTGTTTAGCCGTTTGCCCGAACTGCAAGTACATATATTATTTACTAATTATTCATTTAAAATTTACATTACAATAGATTTATTTCATTATTTATTTTAATATTATTTTTAAGTTTTTATATTTGCTGTATTAGACTATATTTTATGTATGTATTATTATGTTCCACTCGCGTATTTTTCCTTTATATTGTTTTTATTGGTGGATTATTATTGTGTTTGGTGAATACTGGGTGATAAAGTTCACACAACTCCAGATGCTGCAGGTTCATCTACCCAGCATTCACTATCACAGGTTATTTAGAAGCTTTCGTTGATAATTCTTTGGCGGTATCGTAGCGCTGTGTTGCAAAACTTATACAATTGATCCCAATCCGATCCATTTAAAATTTGTTCCACTTCCACAGAGCATAGAGTGTTTTTGTTGAAACATGATTTTCTAATCCCCTTAAAAATAGGGCAAATACCGATGAAGTGCTGGCTATCCTCTCTCGTCCTCATGTTACATATACTGCATAGCACAGGCAAATCTTCCCTGTGCGGGATATAGTTTAGCGGAAGCAGTTCACCTCGTGCTCGAAATATTAAGGATATTTTGTGTGCCGTAAATTGATTTAGAAAGTATGTATCAGTTTGCAGATTATGGGATAGCCGTGTGTATATTTCCCTGTATTGTGAGGATCTCGCTGCTTCCAGCGTCGCTTGAGTTGTGGCTTCGTTTACTTCGCTGACTAGCTTGTATAGCTCGTGGGCCGAGTCGACTGTGCCATTCCAATTGATGACAGTCCCATTGTCATTTGCTAGCGTTTGTAGCTCACTATAAAATACCGTTCTCGAGGCGACTGCATGTAACATCACTTTTTTCGGTAATCGTTCGTCTCCCATATCCGCAATCCTTCGTAGATAGTTTACGTGAATTTGTAACGTTTCCAAAAACAATTTTTCTATGGAAACTCGATTAACCGAACTTCCGATTATCCGAACCACCCCTTGTCGACATAAGTTCCGATAATCGACGCTCTACTGTAGTTCCAAAATATGGGCTGCACTAACAAACAAATGTTCAAACAATTTAAATTGCGGCAATGGATTCCTGGATTAATCTTATGTCCAAAATTAAAGCATTCCTTGCCCATGGAATGGGGGGGCAAGATCAGCAGATCTCGCAAGGGGGCACAAACTGGATCACCACTGCGCTAAAGTGATCCAGACTTTCTGTCACATTTTAAAAGTAATATTCTGTAATCAACTTTCGTAATACGATTATACACTGTAAAAACAAGGTTGAATTTTACATCGAAAATTCGTTGAATTTTACACCTTTTTTCTCGCAAAATTACAGTAAACGTTTATTTTTCAACCAAATTTCTAGTAAACCCACAAAATAGTGTAATATTACACAGATTTTTTAATATTTCTCTATTTTGGTGTAATTTTACACCACATTTGGTGTGAAGATGTGCCATTACTTTATTTTTGTGTAATTTTCATGTAATATTGCGATTTTGGTGTGAAAATTACATCTACATTTGTGTAAAACTGAGTGTGCTACAATACTTTTGTGAATTATTGCATTTTCCTGTATCTGTCAAGTGGCTTGTTCTGTGTGCAGTTAGTCTGTTCCGTCCGAAGTGCGTTCGTGTGAGCATCATTTATTATTGTTATTGTTATAGCATTTTTTGATGTTGAACCGAAGGGGGTGTGCCAGCTCTTGGCCGTTGGAATAACGACTAGCTCCAGGACGATGAAAATCGAAGAACCGGCTGCCGTAAATATTATTAATTAATTACATAAACCCAGATGTAAATTTACATTTTCGCCGGTGTAAATTTACTTTTGTTCCAGTGCAAATTTGCTTATTTCTGATTTAAATTTACATAATTCTAAGAGTAAGTTTACTTATTTATGTAAGTAATTTTTTAGTAAATATTTACACCGTAAAGTGTAAAATTACTCTCGCTCATATCATGGTGTAAATTTACTACTATAATAGAAGGAAAAAAAGTTTCCTCCTATTATTGAAGTAAATTTTTTTAGAGTGTATAAAAGCTTTTAACATTTTTCTCCTGCGGCCCACCTAAACCTGAGGAGAGTCTTATTTGGCCCGGGGTAGGTTTTGAGTTTGACACCCCTGTATAGGCATAGTCATCATCGCCAATCAATTATATGTATGCGCATATGCAAACATCATTCCCTTCAAACAGGTTGCAATTTATTTCAATATGAATATTTGACACTATCGACACTACTGAAATCGCAGCCATGAGTACCTACACATTACGGCAATGGCGCGATTAATTGCATCATTGGAGGAAAAGCGGATTAGCGCGATAACGGTAATATCGTGACTTGACTGATATTTCAATATTCGTAATTCGTTAAATGACTGATAAGGAAAATTGATATTGCGATGAATGGAAACGACACAACGATGCGATGGAGGTGTCCCAAGGAATATATATATATGTACATCTATTCAAATGTGATAATAATTATACTGTGTTACGAAAAATGCCCTATGAGTGCTTATTTAGTCCTTTCGTGGAAAAAGTCCTTTAAGTTGATTTCTCAAAAGGTGGTCATTTAGCAAAAACTTGAAATTTTCTCCTTTGTCTCTTGATATGAATTTGGATGAATGAATTCGCTGCTGATTTCCGATCTATTATGGAGCCTGCACTGAAAAAAAAATCATCTAAATAATTTATACCGCACCCCTCTGACGTGTTCCGATTCCATATCCATCTAGTTCAGGATGTGTTGATACTTGGATGAAGAAGATCGCTTCATAAAGAAAAAAAGATTTTCTTAAAAGAACCAAATTTTGGGAGTTGGTTTGTATGATAGCCCTATCACGCAGTGTTCCGATTGCATTCATTCCTGGATATATTTTGGAGCTTTTCTTTTCTTTTCTATACCAAATTGCAGCCCGATAGCTCCACACACTGTAAATATTTACTGCATATGTACAATGCACTTAAATGAACTCGTGTGCTCAGGTAGTTATTTTTTCTAAGAATTGAGGGGTTTAATTGTGCGTCCCACGAAATACGAAATAGGTCTCTTTTACAAAATTTACTGCGCGTCACAGTGCTAGAGTGTTTTGTTGTTGGAAAAATTGAATTCTCAGCTTAACATAAATTCAGTGTTTCACTTTTATCTTAGTCGAGCTTGGAAATGTACGACACCGCACATTCTAATACGAATAACGCAAAATAAGTGATTGTGAAGCAAATTGTTTACTAATCTATAAATATGGTACGTCAAGTCAAATCAGTAATTTTTTAGTGGGGGATTTCAACATTTGCCGCTCGTCGGGCACTGACAGACTAGAAACTGTACTTCAGGCACGTAGCCAGGGGAGGGGTCCATGGGGACCGGACCCCTCCCGAAATGTTTTCAATTATAACGGATTTTTTAGTGATTACAGTATAAAATATCAAAATCTTCAGGTGGTAACATATTTTTCTCTAAATTCTGTGGGACTGAACATCATAAAAAATATCCGACATGGAAAATTTATTGGTTTAAGGGAGGTTTTCTTTTCAAAACTAGATAAATCCGAATATCAATACACACTACTCTGAACACAACCCTTCAAAATAAATTGTTGTCGAAAATTATTATTCACTCTGATTTTATTTATTGGACGTATGGACGTGTTTTCATGCGAGCTTGGAACTTCAAACTTTCCGCTGCGCAGGTTCTGAGCATTGCTACAAAAATAGAGAATGCGATAAAAATAGTCTTTAAACAGAGCTTTTTTTTTCAAGGAAACAATTTCTTTGAAAATTTTGACTAATATCAATCGTGAAGGTACGTGATGACTTGTGTTTTTTTTTTTAAACAAAAATAATTACGTGCGATTATCGGCCCTTTGGGTCGAGTGAATGGATGAGGTTATAAAACACAACGTTGCGCAACGTTTCGCGCAACGTTTCAAATCAACCGGCCGTTACGGATAAGAAACTTCTCCATACAAACAGATCCTCTAAGCGCCCCCTTGCGAGGCATAGCTTGATTGATTGGCAGAAATTTACAATCTGCCGTCGAACCGTGCATTTCCGCCCTCATTTATTTATTAAACTATTCATAATCAAAATAAAATGTATCTGCATCTCGTTTAAAACTGGAAATTTTAATTTTCGAGCAAAACGTATCAGCTGTGATGTGTCAATTGTCACTTTCCGAGAGATGGCGATGGGAACACCAAGTCTGATCCGGATCTATGCGCTTACAGAACACAATAGGAAACGTTTCGGTAAACGCGAAACGTTACGCGAACGTTGTGTTTTATAACCTCACCCAATGATAAGCTCCCAAATATTTTGCGCATGGCGATTGTTGGACTAAACGAAAACTTAGCTCTCGCTCGCCTAAGCTAATCGCGGAGATATAAAGGTACATTAAGCCCGTAGATAAAGAATGAAGTGAGAGTTTGTTACTTTTATTGGAAAACGGAATAAATCCGACTGCTTTGATAGTCTGTGCAAGTAATAGTTATGTAGTTAAGCCTTTTTTTATGTCCAAACGCTCAAGTTTTAACCAAGCAAAACAATTTTAAAGATACAAATGGTAAAAATTAGTTTTTCTAATTAGTCTCCCCTACACCACTGTATGCATTTTCGCCACCTCGCGGTAAGCTTTTGGATATATTTTTCGTAAAAATCTCGCGGCTTTTCACGGACCCATTCTCGCGCAAACAATTTTACTTCTTCATAGCTTTCGAAACTTTCAATGGAACTTTCTCAATTCGTTCAATGCTGTAATATGTGTACAAACTTCCGAGCGCCTGAATTTATATTTAATATTCAGAAGTTTTAGCACTCATCTGCCTGCGATTTTCGGTAGCCTAGCCGCTCATGAATATTTTCCCAATACTACTTACGTTTATGCCCAACTCCCCAGTTATGTAGCGTACACTACTTCGTCGGTCTTCCACAATGAGTTTTTCAACGGTGGCGGCGCTTACGTTTATATCCGTGACACTAGGTGGCGCGCATGTGGCAACTTTTCGGCCTTTTCAAAACATTCATACACATAGGAATGGATTTTATATTTGCTTTGACTAAAAAACAAATAATGATGCGTTCTGCAAGAGGTTTCACTCATGATTACACTAAAAAGTTAGGTTACGCGGTTCCAGCTATTCTCAACGTTTCTTAAAATACCAGTCTAGTATCCACTTTTTAATCCACTTTTTATCCACTCTTTAATTCCGTTGGACCCCTCCCGAAACAAAATCCTGGCTACGTCCCTGGTACGGATGCAACTGATGTGAACGAAAAACATACTGATTCGAGTTTTATTTTTCCGTAAGAAAAAAAAACAGCCTGAAGAAGGGCACAATGTTGTGCTACCCCTATTCAACATGATCATTCGGTAGCTGATGTGTATTTGTCATTCTTTGAAATTTAAATCTGCCTGAAATACAATTCCTTTTTCATATAAATACCATCACGAACATTGATCACTATGCGGTAGGTCTTGTCTTAAAAAAAATGTTTGTTTGCTTCAATCAAACGACCGACAACAAATCAAATATTCAAGATATGCTGTCATGATTAGTTGGTAAATTTTGAAATTTAACCGCTCGCAATAAACAAATCAATTCCTTTCTGCACCACTTCTGAAGAATTTTGCTAACGACATTCCACCAGAACACAAGGCGTTCACCATTCCATACATACATGCGTGTGATGATACCATCTGAATACCCCCAGCTTATTGTTCTTGTGATTATCTTTACCACATCATGTATGTGTGCTGTTTGGTTAACAAACAAAATGCCAACGAATTTAATTTAATTTATTCATCGCAAAATTTATTATTCTGATAATAATAATTAAATTACAGATAACAGGGTGTCCCACATTGGGTGGTCAATACTGTAAGGGTTAATAGCGCAACTTGTTTCAGCAAGAAAATTACCAATACAGTCGGAATTTTTTTTACCGTTACCTTATTATCGCTCTTTTTGTGAAAGTCATCGAAAATCGTGACTTGTCATGCAAAATCATAATTTGCAGCCCCCCTGATAACTTAATCCAAGATTTGATTTCAGTTTCAGAAACTACATAAAATTTCACAAAAACACAAAAGTTTTTCCAGTTGCCAACATTATCGCCACTTTCAAAATACAGTTACTCAAACTTAATAGAAATTTTAAAATAGATTTTTCATCGAAAATTCAAACAGTAATTTCATAACGGTGCTTTATACGTACAACTCTGCAAAGTTGACAAAAGTTGCTCCAACATGTTGGCTTTCCAACGGTATATCACTTTTCATATTTAAATTGCAGAATTTTAGAGAAACACGCATTGAATGGTAAAAATCAAGGTAATTATTTTCTTATCGGATTATTCAAACTGAAATTTTATTCATTTATTTTTATATTTTAGTATCGCAATTTTGAAAATTTGTTAAATAAAAATGGAAATAAAGTTTTAAAAACGAGAAAAAAACCAATACACTAAAAATATAAAAACTAATGATTAAATGGGTCTGTTTGATGAATTGAAATAATGCTGCTGGAATTCGGCTCCTCCATTTTGTATGCAGACTCGACACCTTCGGCTCATGGAAGAAACGGTCCGAAGGATTTCAGGAGAGTTTTCCTTTATGTTGTCACATGCACCGTTAATTCGCTGCAGCAAGTGTTCCCGAGAGGGAATCGGCTTGGAATAGACAATGTTTTTTAAGTTACCCCATAAATAAAAATCTAGTGGAGTAAGGTCGGGGCTTCTCGCAGGCCACGCAACTGCCCCAAATCTGCCAATCCACTTTCCGGGGAAATTCGTTTTCTAAACATTCTTTGATAGGTCTCGCATTTTGAGCGGGGCACCCGTCCATCTGCCACCAGATTTCATCACGCTGAGGCATCTGATTGATTATGGGCAATATTTCGTTTTGTAACAATTCGAGAAAGCTTCTGGAATTTAGTCGAGGGGGAAGGATCAAAGGGCCAATAAGTTTATCACCCACAAGTCCTACCCAAACATCGACACGAAACTCATATTGAAATCGAGATTGCCGAGTTTCATGGGGATTGCTTTGAGCCCAGATGTGATTATTCCGGGTGTTGAAAACGCCACTACGTGTAAACGTGGCTTCATCCATCCACACTATTTTTGTTTGAAAATCACGGTCTTCCCGGATTTGTTTGAAGAAACCAATTGCAAAATGTTATCCTCCTCTGACAGTCGCTCGGTAGTAGTTCCTGAACTTGCGTAAGGTGGTACGGATACCGGTTGTCCGACTGAAGAGTCCTTTGGATCGTCATCCGATGAATATCCAGCTGAAGACCTGCTCTACTCGCTGCATTTGCCAAACAATGCACAATTTTCATATATCTTACAGTTCTGGTCAAAATAATGTAGCGAGATTCTATCCTGAATTATAATAGCCTTTGTTTGTCTTTTTTCGAGTAAATATGAAAAGTGATATACCGTTGGATAGCCAACATGTTGAAGCAACTTTTATCAACTTTGCAGAGTTGTACGTATAAAGCACCGTTATGAAATTACTGTTTGAATTTTCGATGAAAAATCTATTTTAAAATTTCTATTAAGTTTGAGTAACTGTATTTTAAAAGTGGCGATAATGTTGGCAACAGGAAAAACTTCAGCTTTTGTAAAATTTTATGTAGTTTCTGAAACTGAAATCAAATCTTGGATTAAGCCATCAGGAGGGCTGCAAATCATGATTTTGTATGACAAGTCACGATTTTCGATGACTTTCACAAAAAGAGCGATAACAAGGTAACGATAAAAAAAATTCCGATTGTATTGGTAATTTTCTTGCTGAAACAAGTTGCGCTATTAACTCTTACAGTATTGACCACCCAATGCGGGACACCATGTATAGGTACAAAAACCATGGGCGCTTGACTCGCACGTCTGCACATTTTTCATTCAGAAAAAAAAAACTTCCTTGCGATATTATTTCTAAAACCATACACCAACAATGGATGTTTGTTTTGAAATTATTCAGATCAAATTGCACATACGCGCGCATGTCAAATTTGACTGCGCAAATTAGAGGTGTGAAAAGTTCATTGTCATCGCATCAATTTTATAGTGTGAATGAATCTACTGGAGCGTATGGATATGCGCCTATCCATTTCGATGGGCCAAGCTTTGTATACGAATTGGTTGAATCTGCTGCATTCTCAAACCATGAACTTCACCTGTGAATCTTGTTCAATAAACAAGGATGAGCACGTTGCGATGGTCAGTAACACACCACCAGAATGTACTATGCGGGCATATATGTACACAAATGTTAGGGGCGAAAACCTCGTTTCGGTCTATAATTTCTGTGATGCTATTGACACGAGTATGAGTCGTCGTTGAACTTATTCACCGTCGCACTCCAATGCGACTGGGGGTCATTGGTTTGTTGGTCTTTATGGTGAATGACTAAATAAATAAAAATACATTCATATAGGAAATTGTTTCAAATGTGCTAATGATTCGGATCGCTAAAAATGGAATGATAATAATTATAATGGTGATGAGCTTTTGTTTTTGGTAATGTTGTCTGGACCCGTAATTATTTCAATTGGAATGTGATTTTCTTCTGTATTATAACTACTCGCAAGACCCGCGGAATAGTTATGTACATAAATGATATTTAACAATTAAGGAGATAATATGATGAGAATACTTCTGGCTTAAATGCGTCGATAATATTTTTTTTATTTAGGAAATTTCCATAAAGTGCAATTTTGCTTAGAGTCCCTAAACAATCAAGTTTGCATATCATTTTATAAGTGCATACACGTTTGAAACAAAAACTGGTAATGGTACCAACTTTTCCATTCATGCCTACATTCCTTTAAAATACAGCAATTAATCGTCATCCAACGCTCATACGTCGTAATCCTTTTGAATTAGCTCACTCTTAAGCTACTGTGTCTAACCATCAACGCTCATTGTAAATATCCTCATTACTGAGCCTAATGGAAATTGATTCCGTACTCCCATTACCCTTAGAACGATTTGCCTAATGAAAGCCTTTCATACAAATGAAAGTAATAACCAAGTCGTAATTGCGACTGCCGTCTTACTTTTCCGCAACTGTGTTCGGCTTGCATCTAGTCCTGGATGCAGTCTCGGCTCGGCAAAAAGATTAATACCAGTTAAATGACAAATATAGGAAACTGCAAACGACTACCATCATTGACCTTTGAAAATTGAATTAAATCGCGGATACAAGTGCAGATACGTGATATCTGCATATTTCCTATAACGGGCCGTGGACGATGACTATACTCGTACATACTATAGCTAGCCGATTAGGTAAGTGCGCCATTTTTCATTTGAGCATATCTATCAGCCGCTGATCTTCCTCTAAAGGTCTGTCTGTCTTTGAAGGGTGCAGAATAGAATGGATGAAGTGAGTTCTTTTACTTATGAATTGATTCTTGATTCTTCATTAATTATGGAAACGGGTAAATACATTAGAACCTTTCGGAATATTTATATAATTTTCTTCCTGGTGTTTTCCTTGAAGCACAATTCAGACAAAAGTGTGCATGCCAGAAGTTGTTAGGGGCTTGTGGTAATCTGCGCAGAAGCTGCCATATCAAAATCCAAAATCCAAGTCCAAACTAAGTGACAAGTAAAGGATAATATAGGGTATAGGCTACTGGAGGAAGGAAAAAATCTTCTATGCATGCTGGATTCTCCTATCTGAACGCTCGACAACAAAAAAAGCAACAAAACGAAAGACTCAAACAGGTAACCCTTTTTTTGTTTTAAATTAGCCTAATTAAAAAAACATGCTACCAAAATTGGAAAAAGTATAAAATTTGTTAGAAGTATCCATTTTTATTATTTATTTCACAAAAGATTCTTTGAAAAGTACCTGAAGAATAATTGTTGATTTCAAACGCAGAGTAGAATTGTTTGTCTTTCTACTATTGCTATACAGTAGAATTCCATGAATTTTCAATAGTTCATAGCTTGTAAAATTCAGTGCTGAAACATTTTATAAACTGACACTGTACGTTTTTAAGGTCTATGCACACTTTTCAGTCATCAGTCACAGTCATTTCCAGTACAAGTTGACAGATTGGCAATCAATTAATTAACTGACAATCTGTCAATTTCTATGGGAAAATAACTGTGACTGGAAAGTGTGGATCGACCTTTAATATCCTACCATCAAGTCGTAGGTTTGCGTAAAAACAAGACAACGTCTTTTTGGTTTAGTTTGAATTTGTCTATCGACAAATTCAGACATTTTGCAGTCAATTTATCACAGCCAGAAAGTGATTTGATTACACGATAGAACTTATCTATGAAGTTGAACCTCTATGACGGTATATTTTGCGTATGCCTACCATCCAACCGCTCATTTGTGCATAAGAGATTTATACCCATCTATAATCGCGCTGAACCTTAAACTAGACATCATGGCAAATTGCTAAACATTTTTGCATTCATCTAATATTCTTTTACGGTTCTAATGAATTTATACACGCAAATAATCATGTTCAGCGCTCTTTTCTTCTTTTTTCGTAGAGTGTCTACATCTCTGCGACTGTGATCATGATCATCAAAACTAACCGACATGTTGTTAAAATACACCAAAAGAGCACACAAAAAAAGATGTTTGAACTCACCTGGCACCAGGAAGTCATCATACACTAAAACCAATTGGCTCGTGTCAGTTCATTAGACTTGAACATGTGCGATGCTATGATGGGAGTGTCAGCAGCATCTAGAAAAAAAAAGATTTTAAGATAGATCTGTTCTCCGACAGGTTGGACATTGCAGAAGATGAATGAGACAACACACACAAACCAGGGCCAAAGGTGTAAAATTTCTCAGAACCTCATTGCTTCTGCTACGAAAGATTTTTTTTTTCGTAATTAATTTTATTTTTAAAGAATTTTTACCTTTCAGAGTAGGTACTAAAATCGTCAGTTCGCGTAAAATCCAGCAAATACTGTCAAAATTTTGATGATCGTGAAAACGAAATGTGCACTCGCGGCCTGATTGATTGTCGATAACACCTTTTCCCTGTGAAATAAAGTGCAACTGCATTCAAAAATCCGGTTTGGAGACTATCGTGTGAAGTGAGTACAACCAAGCGAATTCGTTTTCACGATCATCAAATTTTTTACAATATTTGTAGGGATTTCACGTGAAAGCACGATGTTAGTACATATGTACTCTAATTCAAAAGCTAAATGCTAAATAGTTCGGATTTCGAAATTATCGCGAAATTTGCGGTTACAAAGGAAGAGACTCTTATCGCGTAAATGTTCACAATTGCGCCAAAGCTAAGTTTCAAAAAGTGAGGTAAGGTGCATTTAATCTCTTCCACGTGAAAATTCAAACTGACCGAGTTTTGTTTTTGTAGAGAACTACAGCCGTTCAAAGATGCCACTCAAGACAAAAAGAATCGCAAAAGAAATGGATAGAGAAAGATCAGGGGACCAATATATGTAGAGTATTTTGCGGAGCACATTTGGCAGAAAATTTAGCTGTTTGCGTTCGAAGGATACAGTGGGTCAAAGATGGGACGAATTTGACATGAATTTTGTGTCAAAAGTTGCTGTTGCCGCGTCCAATCTGTTTGAAGCATGACAGCAACAGCATCAGCAAAAGAAAAGGTTGAAGTTTATGAAAAAATAACCCAACACTTTTGATTCTGGCTTATAGTTAGATTCCTAGTGTCGTTTCTTAGAAATAAGTCGGGGGAGGTAGGACTTTCTAACGGGATATTTGAAAATAACAGTAAAATGTTCCCTAGATAATTGCACTGAAAATTATCCAAAATTACTAATCTTGGTGTCGATTCAATGGTCTATGGTCGTATTTTCACCCAATTAATTAGCATTCTCTTGAGTGTTTAGCTCTTGTGAACTGAATATGAGATTATTACTTTTGGAGAGCCATATTCTTGGCATCATAAACGTTCAAAGCGACTTTTTTATTAGGGTTTAACTCTTTAGGAGTTTTACTCTGTTCCCGGTTCTCGGAGCACAAATAAGATAGCACCTGTGCGCGAGTTAACAACGAGGAAGACGTGAAAGACTCGACGATTAAAAGAAAACACGACTTATTTATTTAATTTGAAATAAATAAATAAAACAAGCTGTCAAATTCGATACATTTTTAAACTCACCACACCGCAGATTACGTAATCTGGCGAGATTAAGTACAAGTGTGAAAACCTCCTTAGTAATTTTATTGTCAAAAGTGATGTAAGTGTGCCCATAGACTTTCCAATCGATTGAAGCAATTTTTAATTGTCAGATAAACTGTAAGGTACATGTGACCCAAGCAACAATTCGTTTGCTTTAAAGAAGCACTTCACACTGTAGCAATCATATAGTACCACGAAATTCATTTATCGTGTGACATCGCTCAAAGTAATATTTTGATCCGATAAAACATCCTTAAAGTATTTTCCGGAGAGCTTACATCATCATTATGGAATAAATTTAAAGATCGTGGTATTAAACTTCGATAAAACTGTCTCTAAACGTTAACCTAAAAACGTATACTCCTTTAAATACTCCACTCTTGTGTTTATTGGATGATACACCACACACATGCAATAGTCTCTCTAAGTTAACTCACACACATGCATATATTCTTCTATAGCACAGTCGGTGTCATTTTTATAGTGTGACATTCGTATAAATAAAATCAATAAATTGTTTACCGTAGTTTTATACAAGGATGGACTTTGTGAATTTTTAATGAATTGACACTTGTGCTCTGAAATACATTATTTCTACATTAAAAATCCTTGAAATCTTGCATGAAACCCACACGTATGCACTCATTGTTATCTTCGAAACTAATTAAGGTGATCTCTGCGCAGAAATTCACTCTATTTTAAATGATAAATGTATGATAGGGTGCAGTGCAAAAGAGTCTATAAAGAATTGTCAAGCATTTCTATAGTAGCAACAACCATTTGTAGTGTTTCCGAGCAATGACGACCATATGTGAGGTTAGCTGAGTGGTAGCGTGTAGGACGGGCAGTCAGCAGACATTGGTTCGATTTGTTTTTCTATATTTTTTTTTTTTGCAAATTCGTTCAATGACAGAAAATGATGATATAAAGCAAATGACGTACGCCTTTTTTGAAGCATAATTTAGTGCTACAATAAGGTTTCATTGGATTAAAAAACGGCTCCAAATGCCATTATTAGACTATTATTCAGTGGTTATACCCTGTAAAGTACCCCTATTATTGTTAGAAGAGAGTATTTTACGAAGTATTATAGGGATGAAATTGTTACTTGGGCTGACCTCATAAAGGCGGTTGAGTTGCTGAAACGATTTTAAATATACACCTTATACATATACTGAGTATCCTAGTGCATGTTCCTATGAAACCTCCAAAAACGCTTCTTTGTTAGACCCCACCTGGCTTACCTAATAATCCCCAATTCATAATAATGATATTTACCAAATAACAGCATGAAATTTACATTAGAATTTATTATGGCTCAAACAAATTTATATGTAATGGAACCCAACATGCCCAACCTCCATTTTTGGGGCGGCTATTCTGTACAACAAGAATAACAAAAAAAAAATATTTTTTTTTTCGCAAATGTTTTGGAGCATTGTTGACATGATATATATTCAAATAAAAAAAGATAAATAATCGAAAAAAAAAACAAAAGTTCAGATGGTAACCAATATTAACAATTTCCTTTACTCTCTCTGGGACTTTCCAGAATCTTACTGCTCCAAAAGACGAAAGTAATTTAAAAGCTTATAAAAAGCAATATTCTGAGCATCCTCTTTCAAAATAAATCCGTCTTGCCCATATAATGACTACTTGCAAATAAGGATCGTTCCACAAGGATTCAAAATAGCATCATTTGCATTATGGATAACTCCTCTTAAAAAATCCTGTCTTTTGATACCCATATTGACTATGTAGCACTTTAAGGGTGAAAAAGGACATTTCTTCCAGAATAACATCACCAAAAGCGTTTTACTGTATCTTGCTTCGCTTGTCGTAACCTTGTAAAATTATTACTCTGAATTTGGTAGAAATTCGATTTCATATTCTGGGGATTCCAAAAGACGAAATTTGCCAGAAACTTATCAAATTTGTTATTTTCTGCATCCCCTTTCGTTCGAAACCATTTAAAATTTCAAAAAAATGTCCTTTTTAGACCCATGCAAAACAAAAAGTTTAAGTTTTAAAACTCTGAAGGTTGAGTTGCCTACACTAAAGGCTCCGGCTGGTGACTACCGAAAATGAACATCACACTAATGTTTGAAAATTAAAGTCATGCATGATTTTTCGAATGGGTGACGAGTAAAAAGCAGTGAAACAGCCAACAAAGTTGAAAGAAATGGGGACAATATATTTAAAATGAGCAATTTTGGTGATGCATTTCCTGTTGGTCAAAATCAAATGTCCAAAAAAATATTTGAACATCATTTGGGTATGGTTCCGAAACGCACCGGTCGCATATATGTTCCAACAACATGTTATCCATTCTGATCCTCTAACTGCGATTTTACGAATAAGAAACGATCTCCGGAAGTTTTCGTTTGCATATTTCACATAGGATGAGGTTACAAAACACAACGTTGCGCAACGTTTCGCGCAACGTTTCAAATCAACCGGCCGTTACGGATCAGAAACTTCTCCCTACAAACAGATCCTCTAAGCGCCCCCTTGCGAGGCATAGCTTGATTGATTGGCAGAAATTTACAATCTGCCGTCGAACCGTGCATTTCCGCCCTCATTTATTTATTAAACTATTTATAATCAAAATAAAATGTATCTGCATCTCGTTTAAAACTGGAAATTTTAATTTTCGAGCAAAACGTATCAGCTGTGATGTGTCAATTGTCACATTTGTCACTTTCCGAGAGATGGCGATGGTAACACCAAGTCTGATCCGGATCTATGCGTTTACAGAACACAATAGGAAACGTTTCGGAAAACGTGAAACGTTACGCGAACGTTGTGTTTTATAACCTCACCCATAGATATACGGAAAACAACGAAAGCTATTGCTGATCCGTAAAACCGCCGTAAAAGTGCCGTTTTGCGGATCAGGAATAATCTCCGGTTCCTTTCCTTTGTTTGCCTTTGTTGTTGTTGTTGTTGTATTAGCGGCACAGACAGGAAACGTTTAATTTGTTGCATCATATTTATTCGAAGATGGTGGGCATTCCATCCTCGAGGTCGAGGTTTAGAAAAAAAGCTGCTTCGATTGGTTGTAACCATAACGCAAGTGGTGTAAGTTGCGTGGGAGCAGCTGGACAATCGAAAATGTGGTCTACATCGTGTGGACTGGTTCCGCAGGCTGGGCAGGTGTTTGCAACTTCATTATTTATGCGCGATAAATAAGAATTTAGTCGCGGGCACCAACCGGATCGGAGCTGAGCTAAGGTGGTGCGGGTAGCTCTCGGTAATTGTTCTTCGTCAGGAGATATGGCTGGAGGTTTGGTGCCAAGTACACGATTATTTGTGAGGCTTTGAGTAGCTTTACGAACGTCTTGTGTGTGTATGTCTGCAATCGCCGCCTTGTAGTCGGAGTTATCGAAGGGAACCTTTTTGTATCGCTGGACTTCGCGCTCTTTGTCCCTGATAGAGCGTCTTATTCGTCGTGGCGGTGGTGTTTTGTCCATGAGTTCATTGTTCGGGTGATTTGTACGATAGCATCCGACTAGATACTGTTTGGTAAGAAGTTCGTTGTGGTTTCTCAAAGTCATCATCTTAGTCTCCTGGTGCAGATGATCCACTGAGGACATCTTAACACAGCCGGTGATGGTGCGAAGTGCCGTGTTCTGGCAGATTTGTATGTGGCCCCAATTTGTGTTGCAGAGACCATTTGACCACGTCGGTGCTGCATAATTTACTAGGGGGCGACCGATGGCTTTATAGGTAGTCAGAAGTGTTTCTTTATCGGTGCCCCAAGTACTACCGGCAAGAGCTTTAAGAATTTTGTTTCTGCTCCTGAGTTTAGAGCAGATGTTATCAGCGTGTGTGTTAAATTTGCCGGAGTTGTCTATCGTGACACCTAGGATCTTGGGAGTCCGAATAGTAGGGATGACGTTTGTGTCGATAGATATCGGGAGTTGCATATTGTACTCCTGGTTGAAGCTGGTGAATAAGGTGGCGGAGGACTTTGGTGCTGAGAGCTTCAAGCCTTTACTCACAAAGAAGTCGTTGAGTGTCAGCAGGTATTCATTGATGTGGTCGCACATTTCGGGAATGTCGTTGCCAGTCGCCATGATGGTACAGTCGTCAGCATAAGAGATGATTTCGAGTCCCGTGGGTGGTGTGGGCAGTCCTGACATGTAGAGGTTGAAGAGGGTGGGAGATAAGACTCCGCCCTGTGGAACGCCTTGTTTAATTTTCCTGAGTTTGGACTTCCCATTCCTAAACTCGGTGCAGGATTGACGACCGGCAAGATAATTCGCGATCCATTTGTGAATATACGGAGGAGTAGTGTTGCGTAGGTCTGTCAAAAGTACTGTGTGGTTAACAGTGTCAAATGCTTTTGACAAATCGAGAGCTACGAGGATAGTGCGCTTGCAGGGTTTCGTCTGATTTAGTCCATTGAAAATGTTGGAGGTGATCCTGTCTATAGCGGTTGTAGTGCTATGCATTTTCCGGAAACCGTGTTGGTGATTGGCAAGCTGGACGTGCTCCAGGAGTTTAGGCAACACTAGTGCCTCAAGTATTTTGGCCACGGGGGACAGTAGCGTTATTGGACGGTATGATTCTGCTAGAGTATGATCTTTGCCTGGCTTCGGTATGGGGGTGATACGGCCTTTTTTCCATAGCTCGGGTATGATGAAGGTTTTCAGCGACAGGTTCATCGTAGCAGTGATATACTCAATGGCCGGAGAGTCGATGTGTTTGAGCATAGTCATAGCAATGCCGTCTAGTCCGTACGCTTTGGAGTTTTTCGCATTTTTGATTGCAAGCTTGACTTCGTTTGAGGTAACCTGGAGGTGTTGGTCAGTGGTGCTGTTTCGGATAGCTCTGGTAATTTTGCGCTTGAGCTTATCTTTTTCGGGATGTTCGACGAATTGTTGGTTAAATTTGTGAGCGCATTTGTCGTCGTTGTTGTATGTGTTATCACCGAATTTTATAGCTACCTTACCTTTGGGTTTTGTGGGGTTTGATAGTGCACGTACCGTTCTCCAAAGGTTGCTTACGCCGGATTTTACGTGGCATGTTTTTAAATGCGAATTCCATAACTGTTTCCTGTGGTCGTTGACTTGCTGGGTTATAATGTTGTTGAGATCGCCGATGCGAGGATCATTTGGGTCTGCTGTTCGGAGTTCATCTCTCGTTTTTGCCAATTCTGCAGCAGATGATGGGAAATGCGGTCTCATGATTGGGATGCGGCCCGCTGGAATGTATCTTTTGGCTGCATTCTGGATAATCCGTCTCAGGTTTTTTTCAGCAGTACGTACGTCAGTAGGGGTTGGAAGGGCAGAAAACGCTTCATTTGTGTAGGTTTGGAAGCCAATCCAGTCGGCTTTGCTGAAATTCGAGTATGTCTTCTTCTCAGTGTACGTAAACTGAGACGGTTTATCAATCGTGAGGACGATAGGCAAATGGTCTGACGAGAAAGTTATGAACGGTTCCCAAGTAATGCTGTTTATGAGCCCAGGGCTGGCGATGGATATGTCAGGCGAGCTTCTGCATGATCCTGCAATGCGGGTTGGTGAGTCGTCATTCAATGGACAGAAATCGGAATCATCTAGTTGGTTTGCAATGTGGTTGCCTCTGGTGTCGTTGTTGAGGTTTGAGTGCCATAAATCATGGTGAGCATTGAAATCGCCCAGTAATAGGCGATATCGCCCGGTGAGTAGGGGGGAAATGTTGGCCTGGAAACCAGTGGGACAACTTGATGCTGGTGGTATATAGATATTGAGAATATCTATATCAACATTTCCCGACCTGATTGATATCGCTTGTAATTCTGTTGTGGTATCGGCGGCAGCGATGTCGATTAATGAATATGGCAGCGAGTTGTGTATCAGGAAAGCCAAACCTCCTCCTGAGCCAGTGGGTCGATCGCGTCGGATGATGTTGAAGCCTCCGTAAGAATTTAGCGATGAATCGGCATTTAGTTTGGTTTCCTGGATTGCAGCAACTAGTATGTGATGTCTGTCCATAAAGTCAGTGATCTCAACAATTTTATGTTGTAGACCATTACAATTTAGTTGGACTATCTTTGTGGTGGAGTAGTTTGCAACTTGCAGTGGTGGTGCTGGTGTAAGAGTGTGTCGTGGTGCTGTGTGGTGTGCAGAGACTGTGGGGGTGACAGGTGATGATTGTTGGCCCTGATTAGTGGGTTGTTGTGAGGTCGATGAAGACTGTTGGCCACAGATTTTGCAATTTGGTGCTATGAAGGTGCTGATCGTTGTTGTTGATCGTAAGTCTGTCTTGTTGAGCCCAGAACAATTTTTGAAATGGCACCATTCCATACAGCATGAGCACTGCACTGAGGATTGTACGTTGGAATAAATCCTCTTACCACAGACGCAGCACATCCATGGACCAGGATTTATTTCGATGCCGGCGCGTATAAGTAGAATTTGGAGCAACTGGGCCGGCATGGGTTGCTCCGATAGTGTAAAAAAGATATTGATGATGTGATGCAACTTTTGTTTCCTGTATGTGTCGAGGGGGGTGTTTGCCTTTGTGAAATATGTTAACGAAAAGAACTGGGGATGATTTCTGATCCGCAAAATGGCAGTTAGGGGATCCGAATAGCAAACATGTTTGCGGAACATACACAACTGTTCCGTTTTGGAACCCTACCCATTTTCGGATTAATGTCAAGGCGAAATAATTCAGAGAATTCAATTTGGTTTCAACAGAAAGTATAACATGAAAAGTCCAAATTGGTCTACGATTCTTTAAGGAAAGTTCATCAGCTCGAATTTTCATTTCTATACTCATTTTTGGTATCCTTTATCAACAATTGGAGGCAATAATGGCTGCATTCAGCGGACCTTTAACATTTTTAACAAATATGAAGGCTACGGTTCCCTGAAAAGTTGCTAATTTTTAGAAATATCTGCTTACAAATTTCCGAGTAATCAGCAAAATATGATTTGAAAACACAAAATCTGTACTTCGTTGGCATTTACTGAACATAATTAAAGAGCTTTCTTCCTCTCATTTTTCTTTTCTGCCATAAAATTCTGTTTCGAGGTGTTCCGCGAAGAAAAGCTGCAATGCGGGGCTGAATATGATAAAAAAAACGCATTGATCTCTCAAGCAACTGGTCACCTTAAAGATAGATAGATAGATTTCAGAGTATGTACTACTAGTCAGGGTGCAAAAAGTTACAAAGATAGTGTGACTCATGAACAAAAATTGCCAAAAGGGTTTTCCATGCGGCCAAAAAAACGAAAAAAATACAATTTTCCGAATAAATGGGCACAAGAGGATCAGGAGGCCGATGCATTTTTAACGTGGAGGTTTGTATTTTTCATATCTAGGAGTAATAGAAGAAATCTATCCATGAAGTCATGACCCTTAGGCCACCTACTCCCGAAGCATCCGAATTCATTTTTTTTATTCTTCCTTAAGTCAATTTCATACATGTTTTCTTCAATTTTCACAGAACGAAAATCCAAAAAAATGGATTCGGATTGACCGTGTGTGTGACCCTAGAGTTCCCACTCGATACAAATAGTTTTTGTCTCAGAATATTTACAGATCCACACTCAACTAAGCCAATCCAATAAGGAAATAAATTCAAATTTTCTTTCGCGCCCATTCTTTTCGACCACTTTCACTTCTCACCCATCTGGCAGCACGCGTCGACCATTTTAAATATTTTTCCAATTTGTCACATTCCGCAGCATCTGTGATACGTCAAAATGTCGTAAACAAAGTGTACGAAGGATTCGCGCCGTGGAGTTTTGTAAATAATTTATCGCCACCGACATCCACCAGATCATTGTCCGTCAAACTTGCAATATTTCAATAATCGCCACTTCCTTCCACAAAATCACGCCTGACTAGTTTCACAATTTGTGCGCAGAACGGCTCCGTAAAGAAGAGAAATCGTCACGAATAAATTATGGCCTAGTCCCCCCTGGATGGTGCAGGTGCAAAAGAATTTTTCCCGCTGGCTTATTCTTCACTAGACCAGGGATCAGGGTGAAATTACCGAAATGCAAATGCCAATGGGGACAATGGCTACACAAGCCGTCAGCAATGGTGAAATTGCGATTGCCCCACACATTCGTACGATCCAAGTACCACAGCAGCTGGACACCTCCAAGATGGATAAACGCAAGAAGCGCACATCGTACCAGCAGTATGTCATCTACTTGCAAATGCTCGAGGAGGACAACATTTTTCGGACGGGAATTATTCCGCGCGATGTGGAGCTCAACTATTTGACAAAGAAATGGGAGCAGCTGGCTGAAAAGTTGAATTCATGCGGACACGGGCCAACCTTGATGGCAGATGAATGGAAAAAGGTGGGTACGGATGGGGAGTCATGGATTTGGTCCTACTAATCATGTGTCTGTGTGACAAAGGTCTTTTACAAAAAAGAGACACGTCAAATTGCTTAAATTAGGAGCCGCTCCTGATTGATAACAAAAATTTCAATTCATTTTCAGCGTCTCAACGACTGGAAAAATTCAACACGCGCCAAATTTCGAAAATGCCAGGCCGAGCAAATCAAACAAAGCGATCGCATGGAGTACGGCCTAACACCGCTCGAAGAGCGCGCCCTACTACTATGGGGCCCGCTCAGCACCAAGTCCTTGTGCAATGTCAGCAATGAACAAAATACAACAACGTACATCATGCCTGAGGTAGCATCCATCCTTCGTCTTGAATAACCAATCTCTTGACCATTTCTATTCTATATCCACAGAATCACGATGTAAAACCCACGGAACTCATATCGATCAAAGCGGATACGAGTGAAATTCTAATTGAACCCGTCACCTTGCCCACACTCACGCCCATCACACAAGAAGTACAAACAACCACAACGGTCACTCCGCTTCCACCGCCGTCGCCCATCCAACAGCAATCGCAACCCGTCACGGTGCAAGAAGTCGTGGAACTCGTTGTGGAGCAACCGGAAAAGGAAACGAAACGTCGACGACTCGACAGTGAGGAGGATCAAACATTTGGAATGTGTATGTGACCATCAATTATTTCATCATGCTGAATTCGTAATTTTTTTATTGAAATTTTTCAGTAAAAATGAAACCCAGCATTTCGACACAGGACATACAGTCCATTGCCCACGAATTGCGACGTTTGGCTGATATTAAGGAGGAAAAACTGAAATTTGAAATTGCCAAATTTAAATTTCGAAATCCCGGCTTTGAGTACAATTTCACATCATCAAATGAAGGTATAAATTTGCGTGTCGCTATTATCCAAACTTGTTAAACTTTTTGTCTTATTTTTTCAGAACACGAGGAACTAAATGACCACCACCTGATGGAATAGAATTCACTTCATACACGTTATTTTAATGTCTAGATTTAATTCACTCGATAGTTTTTAAGATCTTTTAGAAAAATTGTCTATCAAAAATGTATAGTGTACATTAGCATTAGCATAATTATTTGACCGACTTTTAAATAATAAAAAAAAAGATGACATTTTTAGAAAAAGGCTTCAACATCACGAACTATCGATAATTGCCCTGAGCCTGTGATATAGAGATTCATAGAGAAATGAGTTTTCGAAACTCGGCGCGTCCCGTCGCACAGAAGATGATAAGAAATATTCCTATCGTAGAATTATAAACTAACAATGCGGCTAGGAAGTGGTATGGCTGACAACCGTATCACACTTCGAATTTAGTTGTCTTTTAATTGTTGACGGCTACACACGGTAGTCGTCAACTATGCTATGTGGTCCTACTGACAAGCCTCTTCGGGGCGGACCACACCCGTTTTTTTCAACGAGAAACGGCCAAGAGTTGCCACAAAACCCCTACATGGCAAGAGCTGTGAAGTTTCCATGCAGGAGGGTTGTGTATGTGTGTGGAAGTGTTCTATGTGTTTTTTCGTCAAATTGGGAGCATTTCATTTCAGCGCGGTTGCTCTCAATTCTATTAATCCGCGCCGGCATCGAAACTAATCCAGGTCCTGAAATTTACATCTATTGAGTATGCAACCGACGTATCTTCGGCAATGCCAGGTCTTTGAGATGTACCTGCTGTAGAGAATTTTGTCACTTTTATTGCTCTGGCTTAAAAAAAATGAGTGAGCATAACAAGTTGTCTTTTGTTGCTCCTGGGTGTCTGAATACGGGTCGCCCCCCAGCCACCCCAGACCCTAGTTCACAAGCTAATGGTTTACCACCATCTCCGGCCATTCCTGGCCCTAGCTCCCGAACCAATTCTCCACCACCGCCACCCGTAGTCAACAATACAACAAGGCATACTCGCTCAAGTTTAACACCTGCACCCCCCCAGGCAGTGTACACCCCACTCACCATATTGCAGTTTAACTGCAATGGCATCCGCAAGAAGATCAGCGAGATCGTCCGTTTCATGAGTACACGCAGAATTCTGATAGCGGCATTTCAGGAGACAAGGCTCCAACCTTCAACTCCCAAATTTAATATCCGCGGCGATTACATAATTTTGAGGCGCGATAGAGTCGGCAAGCAGGGTCCTAATCCAGGAGGAGGGCTTGCATTCCTAATACACAGAACTTTGCAATACAGTGTATTAGATATTCGTTTCAACGGCGGAAATTCAAGCTATTGGCGTTAAATCCGGCAATACCAATATCGAACTTATAAACATTTATGTTCCACCAGCATCCAGCTGTGGATCTGGTTATAAGTTCGATATTGGTCCACTCCTCACAGGACAGCATAGGATCCTACTTGGCGACTTTAACGCCCATCACGAACTCTGGCACTCTCTTCTCGGTAATGATGCCAGAGGTATAGATATCGCGACCAAATTAGACTTAGGTCAGACTTCTGCGCACTCAATGGAATTTCGTCTACACGCGTCGCTGGTGCCTGCCATAGTTCTCCTGACATAACTATGGTAAGCGCCAGTTTGATAAGTGAAACCCACTGGGAGACAACTATCTCCCTCCAATCCGATCACCTCCCCATACTTATTCAAATTGATAAACCAGCTGAGCTGACGACGTCAGAACGGCGTACGTTTATCAACCACAAAAAAGCAAATTGGGAGGGTTTCACTACGTTCACTACGAAGAAGTTCGCCGCGCTACCTATTCCAACAAACACCAGGGAAGCCGAAAAGAATATAAGGAACGTCATTGTCAAAGCGGCAGCTCGCTTCATTCCGGCAGGACGTATCCCGAAAGTTCGGCCATATTTCCCAACTACTGCCGCAAGGTTAGCCGACGAACAGGACAACTTAAAACGCGCAAATCCGGCAGACCCCACAATTCAGGAGCTAAACTCCGAAATAAATCGACAAGTCAACACCTACAAGAAAGAACAATGGAACGAGCATCTTGAAAGCTGTGACCTCTCGAAAGGTGTCAGCAAGCTTTGCGCTACAGTCCGCACCCTGTCACATCCAACCAAAGACAAAGCTAGTGTAGCCATCAGATTCGGCAAGAAAACCACCGCAGATCCTAAACTTTGTGCGAGCTTGTTCAATAAACAATTTATTGAACATCCCAAGACCAAGTCGTTCAACTGCAAAATAAAAAGAAGGATACGCAACCGAACGGTTGACATTATTCCCACCTATACAGCGGACCAAGTTTCAGCAGCGATCAAGAACCCTAAAAACTCTAAGGCTATTGGACCAGATGGCATTTCAATGGCCATGCTGAAACACCTAGATCTTCCGGCCATCGAATACCCCACGATGACTTTCAACTTGTCGATATCCACGCTTGTCATCCCTGAATTTTGGAAAAAAGGGTCGAATTACCCCCCTTCTAAAACCCGGTAAAAGCGCAAAACTCGCCGATTCGTACCGTCCAATCACGATTTTATCAACCGTTGCAAAGACGCTCGAAGCACTCATCCACCCCACCCTTGTATCACATGCTGAGCTAGCTTCTCACCAGCATGGCTTCAGGAAGATGCATAGTACTACAACAGCTTTGGATCTGATCACCCATCACATCCATAATGGCCTCAACCAGAAACCGCCCTGTGACAGAACTGTCCTAGTGGCACTTGACCTGTCGAAAGCCTTCGACACAGTTATCCACTCTGCGCTGTTGGCAGACCTCCTTAATATGCATGTTCCTGCACAAGAGGTTAGATGGATTGCCAACTATCTAGCTAGGAGGCAATCTTATACCGAGTTTCGTGGCAGTTGTTCAAAGCATAGAAAAATTAAGCAGGGAGTTCCACAAGGTAGCGTACTCTCTCCTACATTGTTCAACATCTACCTGTCGAGCATTCCAACACCCCCGGAAGGTATTGGACTAATTTCCTATGCGGACGATTGCACCGTACTCACCACGGGGAATGATTTAAATGGCATGTGTGCTCGATTAAATGACTATATTGAGAAACTGGTGGAGTTTTTCAGTATCCGCAACCTCGTCATCTCACCGTCAAAATGCACTGCAACACTTCTCACCGCCTGGACGCAGGAATTTTCGGAGGAACTTATGATCCGTACGGGTAGGCATGCTGATGACGTTGTTCCTACTGTCACTAACCGCAAAATCCTTGGTGTCTATCTAGACACCATGATGAAGTCGAAAAACCATGTCCAAGACGTAGTCGACAAAATGCACAGTAGAAACAACGTCCTAAAGGCACTAGCCGGGAGTTCCTGGGGCAAGGACAAGGAAACTATGTTGGTCACCTACAAAGCGATAGGTAAAGCAATTCCCAGCTACGCAGCACCGGTATGGTCACAAACCGTTTGTGAAACAAACTGAAACAAGATCCAGACATGCCAAAACGCTGCTCTACGTATCGCTACACCTAATGTCGTCCCAGGTTCATCTTCATCAAGAAACCAGCATGTTGCCAATACGTGATCATAATCTTCTCCTGTCTTTACAATATCTGGTCGGTTGCTATCGAGAGAATCACCCAAACCATCATTTCATGGACAATACTCCCCCTCCACGACATGTCAGGAGTGGAATCAGATATCTCGAGAGAGACGTCCAGGGATACAAACGGGTACCTCCCGATATATTTGATGACACAGCATACCATGCGGCCATCGCAGATATTCACACAACCGTTGTGAATCGGTCAATAGGGAGATTAAGTATGAATAGAGTCCACCTATATCACCTGAGGAGACTAGGCTCCCGAGAGCCACAAGAGCGACACTAGCCCAGCTTAGGTCGGGTTTTTGCTCGCGCCTCAATTCATACTTATCTCGAATAGACCCGGACATTCAGAACATTTGTCCGAGCTGCGGTGGTGCGCCCCATGATGTGGACCACTTGTTCCGATGCCCCGCTGCACCCTCTAACCTCACTCCGAGGGCGTTATGGGACAACCCTATTGCAGTTTCTACGTTCTTGTCGCTTGAGACAATAGGCGAGAACGACGACGAAACATAGAGTACTTCCACAGACATGCACAGCGGTTCGCTACTACAACAACAACTATGCTATGCTACTGCACATGTTTGAACTTGTTTTATAGCGCATTCTCCGTAATTGGCTGCATCCCACGCACCTCGTAAGTTGCACCGTTCCGATAACCGTTGTCGAATGTTAATACCTTGACGAGCAGTTGCGGCAAAATAAATTAAAGATTAGCTAGTAAGGGCACGAGAGGAGTGTACAAGCTAATAAAATAGGGATACCGATCAAGTACAAGAACGGTGATATCAATGGAAGTTCCACTTGATGGACCCGAGGCTGACCGATAAACACCTGGATGTTTCAAATGGAAAACAACGCATTGGTCTCAGCGATGATACGATCCAACATTGAACTGCCTGTAAAAATAAACTAAATAAATACTAAGAAGAGTTAATTCCCCGGAAGAGTAGCACACGAGCATCGTTTTACTTAGCTATGATGCTTCTTCTCTGTACCGTAACCCCTTGTGGGGCATGGTGCGTTCACTCAGCCGTTTATAGGCTACTTCGAGTCAACGTTACAAATTTGCTTGTCTTGTCATCATCCCCACATAATCGACAGCTAAGTCCTGTCGAATTGTTCTGAGGTGACCTACCAGGTAAACGTGACATTTTGCTTAGTAGGGCCAAGGTACGATTAAGTCCTGGTAGGTTGTACCGAAGCGCACGAGTCAGCTCATATTGTTATAACAATATCGCCTCGAATCCAACAACAATCTTCGCGTGACGGTGAAATTATTTAGTGCCTAAATAGCCGCTCAATTATTATCAGAGAAAATTGCGTGAACTTCTGCCTGAAACACGGTTAGAGGAGTTTCCCTTGGGTAGAGTTATCCATTGCTCTTGGTCCACTACATCACTGTAACTTCGTCTGAAAACCATTTGGTGGTCCGCAAGTGTATGGCTTAAAGAAATTTTAGGGCAATTCCTCTCTTCTCCCATGTCGCAACCTGGAATCGACCTGCGTGAGAGTCGATCAATTTGCGCCGGTTTCACCTCGGCCGGGAGGTGGGGACAGGTCTATTGGATGTAGGTCTAGTGGGATGGGACTTACTCGAATCTACCTTTAACCACTATCACCACATCATCGGCATATCCCAGGGAACTTAGCAGGTGTGATCGAACTGACATTTGTGAGCAGCTCTAGGACCCTCTATAAGGGAATTTGTTCATTGATTTTACAGATTGAGAAAGCTGCCGATTTATCCTGTCAGGAGTCAGGCTGTGAATTGAGAATTTGGTCAGTTTGTCCGGTTGGCATACGATTCGCCATATTCCCTATGTCCTTTTGTCCATTTTATGAATGAATACTACTCGTGCAGATCTCTATGCAGGCCGGATGCAACCCAGCAGAAATATAACCAGGAGATTCAGAGTATAGTCCTCTCTGACTGACAGATTGAAATAATTTAAACGAGCGTGGCTTCTAGACTCCGTTTGATTTTGTCTACGGTGAAAATGCTTCTTTTTCAATTGGAGTGTCTCTATGTCCTGAAAATTTGCCATCTAGCCACCACCAAGATGAACAGAACGAAACCCGATGTATAGTTCCTCGTAATATGTTGGTGTGTTCTTAAAACATGAATATGGTGTGCCACGTGCCTATATTCACTACACTAGACTAGAACAAAACAACCATTCATACCCAACCTCCAGATTTGTCGAAAAGAAAACATTACTTAGAGAGCGTGTAATTGTCGTGTCTTTTTTTCTGGGTAGAGATGAGGCTTGCATAGATACTGCGTGCCATGTAACAGAGACCGCCAGCATGCAGTTATGTAATATCCTTACCGACTAAACCTAAACACTTCTTTCGTCACCGTTTGACCCTGCGGGACCACCTTTCAGCATTACTTCACAGGACCAGTTTCAGCTAATCACCCATCAGCATAAATTACCCTGCTTACTGAATCCCAATTATTTCTGGATAGGAGGATCAAAGCGACTAGATTCTCGGTGCTTATGTTTTCTCCCAGTTTCGCTTCTAGTTGATTGTGGATATCTCCAAATTTCTCAACTCTCTTGCATGGCATTCGGACGAGTCTAGCTTAAACCGATGCAAATATTGTCGGTACCTTTTGTGGGTCATGTAAAAATGCCCAATCCCGTGTTTTCGGTTAACCCACATATGTGACTATGTCTGGTATAAGGGTATGTATCCATCGACCAATAGAGGCATCATTGGATCGGACCTGCCACTTTCTTTTAGATTCAAGCCTTTCAATGTTTCTTCGCCTGGGTGCATCTCCGAAGTTACGTAATTGTAATTGATGTTACCACCCTCGACAAAAGCAGCCTCCTACTTGTTCTGTCACGCTCTGTGACTTACTTAGTTGAATCGCACTCTACGATGCTAGTAATCTAGAGGTCCGGAGATCGAATCTGGTCGTGGTCCAGGAAATATATAATGCTTGCAACATTATATACACTCCGAAACTATATGCAATGTAAGGTTGACTAGAAGTAGCCTATAAACGGCTGAGTGAACTCATGCTCCACAAGGGGTTACGGTACAGAGAAGAAGACTTGTTCTAGGATCATTTATGTTTGGCATCATTCTAGTTAGGGCCGTCTAGTGGCGGTGGCCGCCTTATCCCCTACATACTTTAAGTGCTCTTCACCGCAAAGTCACGAATCAATCATAACCCTCATATACCTAACGGCTTGCTTAGAGGTTATGACACACTGTCCCACTCGAGTTTTGAAAGAACACCTTTTCTGCGCTTGGTAATTAGGACCACTTCAGTTTTTTTTCCACGGCGAGCTCCAGTCGAACGGTTTCCAGCCACAAACTAATGGTTATAATCGTCTCGCTTGTGTACATTTCGACCAGCTCCGGGTTCCTTGCGATGACTACACCTGCTTATCATTAGCAAAACCGATCACCGTCACTCCCCTTGGCATAACGAGTTCCGGAACAGCAGACCCCAGTGATCTTCGTATTGGCGACTTAAACAACGAGATAACAACGCAAGTTAACGACCGCAGAAGACAAAAAGAGAATATGCTCATTTAGAAACATGCCATGTGAAAACCGGTGTCAGTAACTTTGGAAAACTGTGCGCGCACTTTTCAACCCCGTCAAATCGAAAGGAAAGGTAGCCATAAAGTTCGGTGATAAGACTTTTAGCAACGACGATAAATGCGCTCACAAATTTAACCAGCAATTTGTCGAACATCCAGAAAAGGACAAGCTGAAGCGCTTAATTATCAGAGTTATCCGTAACAGCACAACAGAATAGCATCTTCATGTTACCACCAATGATGCTTGCAATAAAACACGCCAAAAATTCCAAAGCGTTAGGTCCAGACGGCATTGCCATGATAATTCTCAAACACCTTGACTTCCCGGCTATTGAGTATATCACTGTTACCATGAAGTTCCTTAAGATCTTTCATCATTCCTGAGTTATAGGAAAAAGGCCGCATGCCCCCATACACAAACCAGGTAAAGACCACACGCTTGGAGAACATACCATCCAATAACGCTTCTGTGGCGAAAACACCTAGAGCACAGCCACCTCTGCTCTTGATCATATCACATCCAACGTCAGCTGAAGCCTTGCAAGCGCACCATCCTTGTAGCTCTTGATTTGTCAAAAGCTTTTGACACAGTTAATCATACGCTACTGCTGACTGATCTCCGCAATACCACTCCGCCTCAGATACATAAATGGATCGCAAATTACCTGGCCGGTCGTCAATCCTGCATCGAGCTTAGAAACGGGAAGTCTAAGCTAAGAAAAATTAAACAAGGCGTCCCCAGGATGAAGTTCTATCTGCCACCCTTTTCAAATTCTACATATAAGGACTTCCCACATATCCAATGGGACTTGAAATCATCTCCTATGCCGACGACTGTCTGTACCATCATGGCAACTGGCAGCGACATTCCAGAAATGTGCGATCTCATCAACGAGTACCTGTTGTCCTTAACATTTTCTTCGCGAAAAAAAATTGAAGCTATCAGTGCCAAAGTCCTCCGCCACATTGTTCACCAGCTTCAAACAGGAGTACAACAAACAACTACCGATCCATATCGACACCCACATCATACCAACTACACGAACTCCCAAAATCCGTGGTGTCACGCTTAACAGCTCCGGCAAATTCAATGCTGAAAACATTAGTAGCAGAAATAAAATTCTTAAAGCTCTTGCCAGTAGTGCATAGGGCACAGATAAAGAAACGCTATTGGCTTCGTACAAAGCCAGTCAATTACGCAGCACCGACGTGGACAAATGGTCTCTGCAACACAAATTGGAGTCATATACAGACCTGTGTCAAAACGCAGCACTACGCACCGTCACCGGTTGTGTTAAGATGTCTTCACAGGACCACCTACATCATGAGACAAAAATGATGACTTTGAGGAGTCACAATGAGCTTCTTGCCAAGCAACTTATGGACAAAACACCTCCTCTGCGTCGAATTGGACGCCGAATCAGGGACAAAGAGCGCGAAGTCCAGAAATTAAAACGTTCCCTTCGATAACTCCGACTACAAGGCGGCTATTGCAAACATCCACACACAAGAGATTCTAAAGGCTACTCGTTGTCTCACAAACAATCGCGTTCTTGGCACCAAAACCAAACCACCAGCCATTGCTCCTAATAAACAACAATTACCAAGAGTCACCCGCAATATCTTGGTGCCCGCGACTAAACTCCTGTCTATCACGCCTGGCCTTTGGATTGTCGAAACTTTATTTGTCCCTTACTCACAACATACAGGACTTTCGCTGGACACTTTGAACTCTGCCACTCCCCTTTGGACCGATAATCTCTGCAGCACACAATGGGGACGTACACAAACGTATCTGCTGAAGGTCCAACAGGTCGATGGACCAGGTCCTGTGTATGAGGCATAAAAATATTTAGACAAGGAGTCGAAATGTCCAAAGATCCAAAGGGTTCCCTACGATAACTTTTGGCTACAAGGCAGCTAATGCTCTACATCTACACACCAGCGAAATTTAAAAAGCGACGAGAGACCTGCCAGATAATAACGCTATTGACACAAAACCACCAGAAATTCCTCCTGAGGAAATGCTCCTGCTCCTGTAGCTCCTGGTACTACCTTCATCTAAATTCGCTCCGCATGGTCCCGTACGTTGTAGCGACGCAAGATATTTTTTTTTCTCTTGGAACGAGGGAGTTTGTCAGCTCGTGGCCGTTGCAAAGATGTGCAGCTCCGAGACGATTTACATCCGAGAACCGGCTGACGCAGGAGCATTTTTCATAAGGACAGCATGGCGACAGTGGGATTCGAAACAACGCTCCAGTAATTCAGATGTAGAGTGTCGTCTCTACCCATACGAGGATAACAATATCCCAAAACCCAAACATCTGCACTGCTGGCGGTGGCAGTCGGTACAACGTGAACCATTTTTTCCATTGCCTAGGTCCACCTTGACACATTAAACTCGCGTTATGACCAACAGCCAAATAAACCAGCTTTCTTCCTACATTTCCTAAAAATCATCTCAACTCAAAAACAATTCTTTTAATCGTCAAATTTATTTTAAATGTGGTTCGCTTCTTGCATTATGAGACAACTTATCACTAGAATGTTGGTATGCAGTTCAATGATGAATTTAAAATATTCTATAAATACAATTACTTATATTTACGCCTCTCTTATACACCTAATAATTTGCTCTGTCGCCCATGTGATGCGAGCAAACATCTAGCCTGAAGTACGGATGCATTCACAGTACGAAGGTTGGAAATGAAACGAGGATCGACCAAAACGCAGCAAAACATACAATCGAACCTAAACGAACTTAGCGCAAATGCGACTTAAAACTAATTACAAAATAATTTCGTTTCTCTTATATTTTTCTGATCTCGGGTGCTCTTATACTCTCTTTCTCACAATCTCTACAACGCACTCCTTAATCCGACGAGGAACTGGAATAGCCATCTTTGTGATTCGTCGACTCGGAAGAGGACGATGTTGATGATGACGACGACGACGAAGACGAGGATGACGTGGACGCCGACGAGGACAATGACGATGTGGACGATTTTGATGGCGAACGTTTTGTGGACGAGGAGGACTTACCCATTTTGGACTTGCGTCGCGTTTTGGACGTTGCGGCCGAGATTTTTCGACGTTTCGACGATGACGATTTCACGATAGCCGACGACGTGGAAGCGCGTTTCTTACGAGCTGACGACTTTTTTGATTTTTTCTTTTTACTAATCACACCACGACTACTGGTTTGACGTCGACGTTTACGATTTTTTCGCGACCATAAATCGTTCGAGGCGGACTCGTCGTCGTCCAGTTCGGAGATTTTTTCACGTTTGAAATTGCGCGGAAAGATTTTCTTGTCTTCCGTGGAGCTTTCGTCGGTGTCCGAGGAGCTCTCCTCGTATATACTTTTGCCGATGCCTGGGCCGCCTCGGCACGTAGCTTGACGCACCGGTCGGGCATAGTATTTTCTCACAGCACCTTGACTTCGCGTGTTGTGACACGCGGACGATGACGACGACGGCGGCGGAAAGGATTCGCCGCTCGTAACAGCGGAAGATGTCGATGCACCGTTATTGTACTCATCATTAGTAGTGGGTGACGGCTGGGTCGTTGTCGCTGATGGCTCGGTGGCCGCCGGATCGGGAGCGAGTAGAGCGTTTTCGGTTTTTAAGCTGTCCGACGTTTTGATGGTGATAGTCAATTTGGGCCGGTTCGGTTCGGATTCGGATTTGTCTTTCTTTTTCTTCTTTGATTTCGATTTGTGCTCGCGCCTGGCCGGTTCGTAGTCCGTTTCGGATGAAGGACAGCTCGGCCATGGCGAGCCGTTACGAAATGTGCTGATGAAAACACCTTTAGGCACGCGACTTTTTCGTTTTACATGTGCCTGCGGCTCGATAGTGGGCGTACGATGCGATTCACCAACAAATACACAATCACTGTCCGACTCCGAGTTCAAGGATACCTGTTCGGGCGTTCGCAAATGAGGCGGTTTCTGTTCGCTGACAAATTCACATTCGTCGCTACTCGACGAGGTTAAAACTATGTTCCGATCAATTTGAATTACGGGATTTTCACCCAAGATCTGAGGCTGTACGGCGGCAGTAGGCTGGGCGCCACTCACTTGAATGATTTCGATCGGTGACATTGATGCCGTCGGCACGCCAGCACTGCCCAGTGATCCCGCACCGCTTGCATTGATCGTGCCCGTTACCAAAATTCGAGAAGTATTTGTTGTAAACGATTCTATCGTAATTTCGGTACGACCCGGTCCCCGTTGACTAGTTGTACCGCCGCCACTGCTACTGCCCCCGCCCACCACGGACACTTCTTCCGTATCGGAAAAACCCGATGAACTGGACGATGAGGAGACAATCACTTCTTCGTAGTATGGCGAGTAGCGCACTTCACGATCGTAGCCGATCATATCGAATGGACTGCGAGCGAAATTCAAAAGTTCGTGGATAAAATGTGCCGTGTGTTGGCCGAAAAAGGTTTGTGAATGACGACGAAATTCGGGGGATGTGATATTAAAAACCGGCAACAGTTCACGCATTGCGTCCAAGACAATGGCAATGTGTTGAGGATCCATTTCGCCAAGCAAGCCGCGAGCGTCACGTTCGATCCAGGTGATGATACGATGCATTTGTGCTGGGTTGTCGCTGAAATGGAGAAAAATTAAATTTGTTAAAAAATCTCTAGGCTTTTAAGGTTTAGTGAGCCCTCACAAATTCAGGCAAGAAAATAAATGTGAATTTTCTCTATATCGTCTAGGAAAAGCCATTTTTGTCGATATGCACCAATTACAGATTCACAATTCACCGGAACACAAAGGAAGTCGGAATTAGCCAAAGAACAAAGAAAATTTATGTGCACTTCCACGTAATTGGTTGTAATATATGCGAATGCTGCATACACCACACAATGATGCTGACATCAATCTGCCAGACCTTTGTGTTAGTGCAGCCGACAAACACATCCCATGAGTTTCAGTGTGACGCAATGCAATGTAAGGTAGTGTGCTAAGAAATGCATATTGACTCTTGGGCATTCAATATTAGCGCACTTCATGTATGGGCGATTCATTTTCTCACCAGGGGGAATTGAGCAGTTTTCGTAATGTAATGGGCATGGCATTGGAAATGTAACACCAACCCATTTAGGGAAGTAGTCAAAAGATTTTAATAGCAAGCACTTTTGTGAAGCAATTCCGTATCGTTCACACGAATGAAAGAAAAAAAAATGAAATTTCGCCAAAGCTCGGACAGATGGCAGCTAGTACATAGAGGAAAATTTCGACAAACCATGTTGTTCACTCGCAGTCAGGTGTGTAGAAAATGTTTACAAATTGCGGACAAAATTTGAAAAAACTTTCCAAAGCTTTGAACTTTAAGCTCCCAGTTTCCTGGTTGTTCTTGAATTTTTTTTGCACTCCTCGATCGATAGAAAAACGTTTGACGGAAATGCTTGATATTATGGCAAATGTTCATGACAACTCCAGAGTTTCGTGTTCGAATATCAGTTTTTGGATGAGCGAGTATGAATTGGATTCTATGGCAATTGAATCATCTGTCAGCTGACACTTTGACAACCGCTTGACGAATTCATAGTGGAAATTTTGCAACTTTTGCTCGTTTTTTTTTGTGTAAAATTTTATAATTGTTAAATTGCCTAATAATAAATTTAAAGGCACGGGAGTCAGATTTTTACAATTGAATTTAAAAAAAAAAGAACTCCAAAATGGAAGTTAGATAATGTCATTTTTAGACTCCATTTGGTAGGTAGTACAGATGCTAACTAACCGCCAAATGGCAAATTGCGATGCCAGTTTTTTGACGAGCTGCCAATTGGAGTCAGTGTGGACACAGCGTAAAAATTACTCAATGTACCGCAATGACTTTGAATGAGTTTGGATGCGTGTGTGTAGTGGATTTTTGTAGTGTTCACTGAATCAGCTCAGCGTTCAGATTTTTCTAGAGTGTGCAAAGTTGTATCGCAATCTGATTTGTCTTTGTAAGTGAATGTGTTTATGATAGGTTCTCTCACATGAAGACGGTGCTGTAGGGTCGAACAATTGTAGTAAAAACCGTCAGTCGTTAACCCAACCGATGCAATTTACCGGGAAGAACTTTTGATTCACGAGCTGCTAAAAGTCTGTTTCGAGAGTTTCGAGGTTTGTGTGTAGTTTTAGGTAACGAGTTTCATACAAACCGAAAACCGAAACTTACTTAGTTGTTTCTCACCCGTGTAGCTACCCTACAACCGGTTTAGGTTCCAGTACCGACATACAGATGGCCTAGGAATTTCCAAGTATTTGGCTACCGTTATCCGCAATCTTTTTCTTTTTTTTAGCAAACCCAGACTAGGCGCAAGCAATACAATTTTACTTGAACAAATCTAAGCTGGGAAACCACTTGAGATGAACTTAGGAGCCAAGTGCCTATTTTGTGGCAATTTGTAACGACAAACCTAGTAGGAACTAAATCCTAAACTCCTGCGTCTGGGGTAAAGATGAAAACAGAAAGCATGCTTGCTATCTACCGATCCGTGGATTGGCCAGTGGCGGATTATGCTGATTGAGTTTGGTCTCGTGTTTTGAGTGACACTAACATGAGTAAAATCCAAGCATGTCAGAATTATGCTGCAGGATCTCTCCCGTTGTCCTCCCTCTTCATTTACACCATGAGACCCAGTCATTACGCGACTCTAAACCTACACTGAAACCCGCCACCGAAGAGGACATCATGTCACTGTTCAACATGTCCTTCTGCAGGAATAGATTCGCAGTGAAAGTCATGTCCAGAAAAAAATCCGATGGATCTAGAGCACAGGACACTTGTCCGCTGATACGAATATGCTGGCTACGTTCTTGTTTATGAAGCGGTGTGGATGTGTTCGAAGTTTCGTCATTATTTTTCCCTATGGTCTCAATCGACAAGAACGTAGCAGCTACAATCGGGTTGTCCCATAACGCCCTCGGAGTGAGGTTAGTGGGTTGCAGCTCGAATGTTCCGGATGCCCGAGTCTATTCGAGATAAGTAGAAATTAGGGCGCAAACACCAGCCTGACCTAAGCTGGGCTAGTGTCGCTTTTTTAGCTCTCGGGAGGCTAGTCTACTCAGGCTATATGGCTGGGAGCTCTGAGAGGACTCTATTTCTACCTTATCTCCCTCCCTATTGACCGATTCACAAGGGTGGTGAAAATAACTGCGACGGCTGCATGGTAAGCTGTCATCTGTGTCGGGAGGAACTTTCTCTCGGAAATCTCCGAGTCCACTCTGGACATGTCGTGGAGGGGGAGTATTGTCCGTGAGATGATGGTTTGGGTGATCCTCTTGATAACCACCGACCAGATTGAAGAGACAGAAGAAGATTATGATCACACACTGGTAACATGCTGGTTTCCTGATAAAGATGATCCTGGGACGACATCAGGTGGCACCTGTAGCTATCCGTAGAGAAGCATTCTGGCATACCTGGATCTTATTCCAGTTTGTGTCACAAACGGCTTGTGACCACGAGGATGCTGCATAGCCAGGGATTGCTCGACCTATCGCTTTGCAAGTGACCAGCATGGTTTCTTTGTCCTTGTCCCAGGAACTGCCGGCAAGTGCCTTCAGAACGTTGTTTCTACTGTGAACTTTTTCGATTACGTCCTCGACATTACGGTTCCACTTCATAATGGTGTCTAAATAAACCCCAAGGATCTTTGGATTAGTAACAGTAGGAACAACGTCTTCATCATGCATACCAGTACGGATAGTAAGCTCCTCCGAAAATTAATGCCTCCAGGTGATGAGAAGTGTTGCAATACATTTAAACGGCAATATGACTAGGTTGCTGATATTGAAAAGCTCCAAGTTTTTCATTGTAGTCATTCAGTCGGGCAGAGACATTATAGCCAGAACGGGCGATATGCCGTCACCGTAAGCCGAGCGACGCGACGCCATGGAACGGTATAAATAACGAGGCAAGGAAGAAGATTTAGTCGGACACACATACCATTAAAATCATTCCCCGTGGCGAGTACGTTGCAATCGTTCACGTTGGAAATTATTGCGATACTTTCCGGGGTTTTGGAAGGCTCGCCAGGTAGATGTTGAGCAAATCCAGAGCTGTTGTGGTACCTGAAGCCATGCTCTAGCTCAGCATGTGATACAAGTTTAGGGTGGATGAGTTCTTCGAGCGTCTTTGCAACGGGTGGTGTAATATTGTGATTGGGCGGTTGGATTTGGCAGGTTTTGCGTCTTTGCTAGGTTTTAGGAGAGGATAATTCGCCTCTTTCCCCAGAATTCAGAGATGATAAACGCGGTTAGTGACAAATTGAAAGCCATCGTTAGATACTCGATGTCCGGAAGATCTAGATGTTTCAGCATGGCCATTGAAATGTCATCTGGTCCAATAGCCATTGAGTTTTTTGCGTTCTTGATAGCTGCACAAACTTGCTGCGCTGTATAGATGGGGATGATGTCAACCGTTTGGTTGCGAATCCTCCTTTTTTTTGTCAGTTGAGCATCTTGGTCTTGGGGTGTTCAATAAATTGCTTATTGAACAGGCTCGCGCAAAGTTTCGGATTTGTGGTGGTTTTGAACTTTGTGGATACGTCCTGCCGGAATGAAGCGAGCTGCCGCTTTGACAACGACGTTCCTTATATTCTTTTCGGCTTCGCTAGCGCGACGAACTTCTTCTTCTTCTTTTAGCGGTGCAGAAAGGTGTGAAACCTCTGTGCATCTATGTGGGTACGATTTATGGTTCGTCAATGTTTATGTCCGTGAGGTCTAAGGACAAAAACATAGCTGCTGAGATGGGTTTTCCCACAGCGATATAGGGGTAAGATCAGTGGGCGCAGCGAGGCATTGACACAAATGACCCACATCATGAGGAGTACCATCGCAGTTTGGACAGATGTCTTGGATGTCAGGGTTTATGCGAGAAAGGTACGAATTAAGGCGTGAACAAAAGTCCGACCGAAGTTGAGCTAGTGTTACTCTGGTGGCTCTCGGGAGCCTAATCTCCTCAGGCGAAATTGGTGGTGGGCGCTCTTAGAGGACTCTATTCGCACCTAAGCTCGCAATAGACCGATTCACTTCTTCCGTGTGGATCGTTGCGATGGCGGCTCGGTATGTAACTTCATCCTAAGGGTCCCGTTTGTATCCCTGAACCTCTCTCTCAAGGTGTCGTAAACCGCGCCTGACATGCCGTGGTGGAGGAATTCAGTCCATGAGATGATTATTGGGATAATCCTCACGGTAGCAACCAACAAGATACTGTTTTGAGCCCTCAAGTCTGTTACCTTGTTTGGGCATGAAGTGGCCGAGAGATATGACAGGGGGATGAACTGACGCTCATCTGTCCGTAACTCTCCTGCCCTTGGCAATGCCACCTTTACCTCCACATGGTGGAAAGCAGAAGCAGGCTTATGGCATTTGAGAACTCGTACATTTTTCAGAGGGCGCGTTTCGAGTTGAGACGTACTTTGGACATGTAAGTGTTAATGGTAAAGTAAATAATGCCATAAGTGCTGACTAAATTTGGTCGGGCGGGAGCGGTATCTCCTTATAAACGTATCCTAACTCCAAGGTGGAGCAGCATACACCGAGGGATGCATGTCCAAGAGGGTGCTTGGTCGCTAGTATGCGAGCTCTGAATACCAGTCGACCTTCAGTTATAATCTAGACTTCCGGCGACAACCGGGTGAAGTCGTCTGTGACTGTTTTTCCCAGACACTCGTGAGAGCCCTGTGAACAACATTAACAAAAAAAGAACCGTCGGATGTTGCACCTAGCACACCCACCACCGTAACTTCCATGTTACAACACTCTTCAGGGAAGCCTGTAGAACCAATGCTGAATGAGAACACATCACCTCCGCAAACGGTTGCGGATATTAAT
Organism: Microchrysa polita; assembly: GCA_949715475.1. NCBI lineage: Eukaryota > Metazoa > Arthropoda > Insecta > Diptera > Stratiomyidae > Microchrysa > Microchrysa polita. The sequence goes on from OX454420.1 coordinate 12,348,912, forward strand.
GGCGTGCAGCAATGTATAGCCATTCCAACGGATAGTAGGAGACAGTCTCCATCTATTTCGTCGTATGACTGCACCCATCACGACGCCGGTACGGTTAACAATTGTACTGATTCGGATGTCTATGGTGGGGACTCTGACAACTCCAGGGTCTCCTCTGTCCGTGCAGCTGTTGATCGCATGGACTTCAACTAAGACACGAACTTCCTGCGTTTTTCCTCTGCGTAAAATCGCAGATATAGAAAGGCCATTGCCGAAGGTGGCAACAAAGAACAAGCTGTAGAACCTGCATGGTTCCTACGCCCCTACGCAAAAGAGAACGCTCGGCGTTGAGCCGATATAAAGCGTTTTAGAATTTTTCAAGAGCCGTGATGAAGACGTAGTGTCTCCAAAAGGCACCGACAAATTTTAAATGATCCCACATACAGAAAGCCATACTGCAGGTGACCAGGGAGCATAGCCCCAGGGAGCACCAAATTATCTTCCTATCCTGTGTCTCAAGACCAGGATGGTTATTTTTATCCTGCAGAGTGGGTTAGGGCCAACAATAATCAAATTCGTGCGAAATGTACGTTTGACTATACTTTGATTGAGGAAAGTAATTTTCCCAAGTTGCACACCAATCAGGGGTACTTCTGCAGAAGCAGTGAGCAAAAAACCGAAGACATTCTGGCTTCCATCAAAGCGCTACCAACTGAGAACTGGATTGTTCACAATCGGAATAACTGCGGTCACGCGGTCCACCTCGTTCTCGGGATCGAAGCTTAAACGGCTGAAGGGGAGCAACGGCTACGAGTTTTCCCAGGTCACCTTGATACTAGATGACAAAAGCCGCCGCGACAAAACTGTAGCGCGACCCCGTAACGCGGCAACGACATCAAAGCCACCCCGTCCTGACCATCTCGTCGTCGTGCGAAAGGGCTCGAGTAGAAGACAATTCCGTGACAACATACGAAGTTGACTTGTAAACCGCTCTTCGCGAGATCTATGAGCACCATCCAGGCGTACTCCAGGCGAAATTGCAGAGAACCAAAAATTACGCCCTTTCTGGGAACCATCATTTCATCATCAACGTCAACTGTCAACTAAGTGACAACAAAAATTTCATAGCTCGCAACAAAATAGCTAAAACTAAAGTTTATATTTAATCTCAATCATTGATTTTCAACACGGCACTAGAACCCATTCTGGATATTCAATCTATCAGTCCAGACATTGAAATTTGCGAGGGATAAGGCGAAACTCGGAATCTGAATTCACAGCCAGCAATACAACAAAGGAGGCATCTGTCAGACGTGGATAACTGCTACCAACAACACCAAAGGGCCGACTGATACATTCACCAAATCGAATTATTCTCACAAACGTTCATCGAGTAAGTTTCGACAATATTATTATATTTACCTCGAACTATGATTTGCCCGGATTGCAAAAAAGATGTGGCTGCGGCAGAAGCCATCGCTTGCATCAAATGCAAATTACAGTTCCACTTTTCCTGTGCGGCACCCCGTACATTGTCAAAGGAAAAAAGGAAGACGTGGATATGCAACTCCTGCACCTCCAGTAGCAACAACTCCATTACTGCATCCAACCAATCAGCTTCTAACGAAATAGCTGAACAAATTCGTGATCTGAAGGAAAGTCTATCCATGGAAATCGAGGGTCTTCGCAAATCAATAAAAAACGACCTACAAGATTATCGAAGCTCGTTAGACTATTGCTGTGGCAAAGTCGATGATTTTGCTATTAAACTCACTCACTACAGCACGAAAATAGACACTTTGACAAAAACGTGCGAAGAATTATCTCGCGAAAACACCGACTTAAAACGTCGTGTCAACGATTTAAGTATCAAAGTGAATAAAACTGAACAAGAAAAACTAGAAAAAGAATTGGAAATATCAGGTGTACCGGAGACGTCAAACGAAGACTTAAACGATATATTCACTAAAATGGCAAAAGCTTTAGATATCTCTGATGCTAATAAACCTGTTTCACTTGTGCGTAAACAAATAAACACTAAAGGAGAACATCCCAAACCACTAATAGCGAGATTCAACTCAGCAGCTGATTGCAATGCGTGGCTGTCGAAGGCGAAAATCAAGAGAGCCAATCTTACAGCAAATACTCTTGATAAGAATTTGCCTAGGAGTAAAATCTATGTGAATCTTCATCTTACTAAAGCGACTAAGTCACTATTATACAAGACCAAAGAGTTCGCTCGAGCCAATGGATTTCAATATGTGTGGATAAAATATGGATCGATCCTAATACGAAAATCTGAGACGAGTAAAGTATATAAAATTCTAACTGAATCGGACATTCATATAAATCGTCTTCAATAAGATAAATTTAAATTAATATTAAATTAACATTATTTTTATATATAACTATGTTTTCTACACCGATTGATTTTATTGATTCGAGAGATATAGAAACATATGAAATAGAAACAACTTGCAATTGTAAAGAGTTACTTAGCCAAAACTCAAATAAGTTCAGTGTAATGCACTTAAATATTAGAAGCATTCAGAAACACTTCGAAGATCTCTTGTTGTTAGTACATGAACTAAATACATATTTTGACGTAATTGTCTTATCAGAATCGCAGCACGATAGCTATATCGTTGAGTTCGATAAAGTCATTGATAGCTTTACTATACCTGGGTATAGTATACTTTTTACTAAACTAAATAAAAATAAAAATGATGGTGTGATTCTTTACATTAAAGAATCATTAGAGTACAAATGGAAGGAAATATCAAATGATTACTTAACAGGTATTAAGGTAGATTTTTCTCTTAAAGACAAATCAAATCTTTCTCTAGTTGGCTTATATCGGTCTCCATCCCTCGATACTGCTCCTTTTATTAATAACTTAGAAAACCTATTTGAACTTTCAACCACCGCAACAGACATCTTAATTGGTGACATCAATATAAATGTATTAGACGATTCTGCTGCTACTATTGATTATCTGAACTGTCTTGCCCGACTTGGATTTATCTCACTCATTAATAAACCCACACGAATAAGTCAAACATCCTCCACATGCCTAGATCATATTTTTTTGAGACAATACAATTATTCATACTCGACACCCATAGTTTTAAAAAATTCAATTACGGATCATAATACCATTCTGTTATCAATTCCGATCAAACCCAATTTATCAAAAAAGGATAACGACAAAGTTGTAAATAAAATTAATTACTCTTTATTAAAAGAAAAACTCCGTTTAATTAATTGGTACGACATACTCCAGCAGAATTACAGTGCTGAAATTGGCTGCAGGATTGTGTTGGATAAAATAAATGATTTAGTATCGGAGTGTCGACAGGTATTAAAAATTAGTTCGAAATTTTGCACTTTAAAACCTTGGATGACTGAAGGGTTGATCAGATCGATAAGGAAGAGGGATAAGTTAAAAAACAAGCTTAATAAGCAACCTTTCAACACAGCTTTAAGAAATACCTACACCAAATATCGCAACAGACTTAACGGGATTCTAAAAACCGCAAAGAGAACATATATTCAAAAGACCATAGAAAATAGTAAAAACTGTACAAAGAGCTTATGGAAAACAATTAATGATATGACAGGGAGACAACGCGCTGATAATATAGAATGGTCGAAAATAATCGATCCCCATTCAGAAGAAACTGCAAATACTGAGGAGTCAGCAGCTAATATTATAAATAATGCTTTTTGCAATATTTTTACTGAATATCCTCTTCCTCAAAATAATTTCGTACTAGAGGAACATGCTCAACCTTCATGTCAATCTTATTTCCACATTAGTAGAATAAGTAGCGAAGAAATAATAGCTATTATAGATAAAATGAGTAGTTCAGCATCCGGAATTGATAACATGAGCTCGAATCTTCTGAAAAAAATAAAACACGAAATTAAAATACCCTTGTCTATCGTACTGAATAATTGTATAAAGGAGGGAACTTTTCCAAATATTCTAAAAGAAGCAGTGGTCGTCCCAATATATAAAAAGGGAGAAAAATCCAATCCACTGAATTATAGGCCGATTTCACTGCTTCCTGTAATATCTAAAATATTTGAAAAGTGTATCAAAAGAAGGTTGGAACAGTTCCTTTCCGATAACAATATACTGTCTCAAAACCAGTTCGGTTTTAGAAACGGGTCAAGCACGGAGGATGCTATACTGAAAGTTACTGATTTCGTCAACACTGAATTAGAAATCGAAAATAAACCTATGGCGATTTTCATGGATATTGCAAAAGCTTTTGACACTATACCACATAACCTACTCAGGAAAAAACTATATAAAATAGGGGTGTGTGGGATAGCGTACAAGCTCTTATCTAGTTATCTAGACAATCGTAGACAATGCGTAAAAATTGGTGATACATATAGTGAATGGATCAATAAACAGCATTTCGGCCTTCCACAAGGCACTGTACTGTCACCATTATTATATCTCATATTTGTGAACGACCTGTGCGAAATGACTTTTTATCATAGCAAGATCATCGCTTTTGCAGATGACACGGTGCTTATTACCTCTTCGAAGTCTTGGCGGCAAACTTTTCAATTTGCACAACAGGACTTCGAAAGGTTAAAAAGTTGGTTCGAAGCACATTGTCTACGATTGAATATGAATAAAACCAAGGCTTTAACATTCTCGTTGAACATTTCTGGGCAACCAAATTGTAATTCTTTAAAAATGCATATTAGTGGCTGCAGTATGCAGAGCTATCAACACGGATATGAAAACTTGTGCAGTTGCCCACATATTGATTGCATCGATAATGTTAAATACCTTGGTGTGAATATTGATAAATTTCTTAAATGGAATATTCATATCGACCAATTAGTAAAGAAAATTCGCAAAACTTTGTATATCTTTAAAATAATAAGATCTGCTCTTGTAGGAAAGCAGTTGAGGGAAGTGTATTTTGCTCTAGTTCAATCTGTTCTCCAATATGCAATAACTGCTTGGGGTGGAGCTTATGACAATCATCTCAGAGCCTTAGTAACTACCCAAAAATTAATCATAAAAACTGCATTTTACCTTCCGATGTTTTTCCCTTCCGAACATGTCTACGCGATAGCAAATGTACTCCATATCAAAAAATTATACGTAAAAAGCACGCTTTTTTATATGTGCAAGCACTCAAGCTTTAATTTTATTTCACATCATTCCAACACGCGTCACAGTAACTATAGACTAATAGTCCCTCGGGTAAGAAAAACTTCCTCTCAAAGATACCGTTCATACACAGGCCCATATTTTTTTAATACTCTTCCGAACCACATAAGATTAGAATTATTGAATGTACAACGTTTCAAAACACTAACTAAATTTTGGCTACTTAACCTACCTCTAAGTCTATTTTTTCAAATATTTCATCATCATTGCAATATTAACTCTTTGTAATATGTAATGTGTTGTATAATTTTTTGTATAATTTTATCTCTTACTCAAGCTAACTGTACTTCATGAATTATTTTGTTATTTTTGTGTAATTTTTTATCTTTATATTAATTTTAAAGTTATCACTTAGGAATATTTTTATTACTTAATATAAATTTTCTTCTCGCACAAGCTCAAAGCTTTAGTGAAGAAATGCAAAATTAAATCTCTGTAATATAAGATATTATGCTGTATATGAATTTGTTTGCAATAAAACTGAATTGAATTGAATTGAACCTGGGGCAACTATGCTTCGTTTTGTATGGGGTCACCGCTTGTACCTCGCTTCTTTGGAAGTTTTGAGAAAAACATAGAAAAGTGCTTTAGAATTTCTCTAGAGTCATGATGTGTATGTAAGGGACCCTTAAAAAAATTGGAAACGCTTTGTATCGGCTCACAGCTTGCTAGAGTCGCCCCTCGCCTCTTTTGAAGTCCCGGGAAACACATGCAAAAGGCGAGGTGGGAGTGTAGCGAGCGGTGAGCCGATACAAAGCGTTTTAGAATTTTTCAAGAGTCGTGATGAAGACGTAGTGTCTCCAAAAGGCACCAACAAATTTCAAAATGTTTTATATCGCCTCACCGCTCGCTACGCTCGCTCCTTGGAAGTCCCGGGAAACACATATAAAAGGCAAGGTGCAAGCATAGCTAGCGGTGAGCCGATAGAAAGCGTTTTAGAATTTTCCAAGAGTCGTGATGTGTTTGCAAGGGACTCAAAAAAAAAAATTTAAACGCTTTGTATCGCCTCACCGCTCGCTAGGCTCGCACCTCGCCTTTTCTGTATTTTTTTCCGGTATTGAGAAAGAGGTGAGGTGGGAGCGGAGCGAGCAGTGAGGCGATACAAAGCGTTTTAGAATTTTCCGAGAGCCGTCAAGTATATAACGGTGGTGTCTCCAGAAGCACGGAACAATTTTAAAATGCCTTGTATCGCCGACATCAGCATCAAGACTTCTAGCAACGGATGCTGGTTAAACCAAACTAGCGGCTCCCGACGGAAGACTGGTGTCACCCATAGACCGCGATTCAAGAGGCCGTGCCCCTCTACCTTTCCGGGGCTCACGTTCGATGGTCCAGGAAAATGATTACAAAACTGCTCGGAAACACCCCAGCGAGAGCGACTCTCCTTCACCTCAGCGGGAACAAGGGAGTGCTCATTACCCGTAGACTAGGGTTCAACGTCGCGGAAAAAGCGTTTTCGAACACCGAGGCCCTAGGCGCGGCAAAGACGAACGAGGCGCGCGGTCTCGACAAGGCAAGCGTAGCCGCCTAGTAAACCGCTCCCTAAACTATAACTGAGTAGGTACTGTCAAGGTACTCCAGGCGAACCTGCACCATGCCAAGGGAGCATCGGCCATCTTGTGCAGGACCTTCGCCGCAAACACACCCTCGATAGCGCTGATACAGGAACCATGGGTGGCCAAGGGCGCATTTGTGGACTAAACATTAATCACGGTAAGTTGATTTACGAAGGTCAATGGACCGCCCTCGGGCGGCGCTCGTTGTTGAAAATTATGTCAATTTTTAACCACTAACAAACTTCATTTCCAGGGATTTAGCAGCCGGTCTCTGGTCAACGTGTCCACCACGTACGGTAGTCAGGAAGTAGTCATTGCATCTGCCTACTTCCCGGCTAACGATGACTCTATTCCACCTACGAGAGTCTCCATCTTGATTGACTACTGCAGAACTAACAACCGACAATTTATTATCGGTTGTGACGCAAACGCCCACCACACTATGTGGGGCAGTACGGACGATAACATGCGCGGTAAGAAACTTCTTGACTTTTTAATGTCTAGAAATGTGTTTGTACTCAACGAAGGGTGCAAACCCACCATAATCCCGCAGCACGGGAGGAGTTCAATGCTTCAGGCTGCATTCACGTGTCCTAAAAAAACAATTGGAAATTGTTGAAAGATTTGGTATTTTCCAGTGTCGATACTCTGTCACTTTTCTTTGAACTCCCCTGCGATGTAGAGCTTGGCGCATATCAACTAAATAATGAACTCATTCCCGCCCACCAAGAGAGCTCTTTCATTGCAAATTACAGGTCAAGGTCCCCTGCTGAAATGATGAACTCGATCGGAAACGGTCCAATGTTAGGAGATTGTTCAACTAAGCCAAGCGCTATGGTCAGTGGTAGTCATACAGACGTTCCTTAACTGAATATAAAATAATGATCAGGCAATCAAAAAGGAAATGCTGGAGGAAGCAGTCTGAGGCAATTCAGTCTTTACCCGAGGCTGGTCACCTTCACAAATACCTCTCTAGAAGCAACTCCAGGTTGGGTTGCTCAAATTCCTGGACTATTCGTTTACGGCCGGTCCCAAGGAGACCCTCTCCTTAACGCGCACTTCCCTGGATCTGTCTTCTCAGACAATTGCCCAGTGCACATATCAGGTTATACAGTGCCACAAGTCTTTGGCCTATCAATCTGCCTCGTATCAGATTATATGACCACGGAACTGCTCTTCGGCAGAAAGTTCACCCTGTACATCCAAGATCGGGCGGAATGGGCAAATCGCAACCCGTGCATTGATCCTAGAAGCATCATTTTGTTTACGGATGGCTCTAAGACCAATCACGGCGTACGTGCTGGAGTCTTTGGACCCAATAACCAATATCTCGGTTGCAATTGGAATATGGCCCAGCGTCTTCCAAGCCGAAATTCATGCAATCGGAATCTGTGCCAGGGATATTCTGGCACTGATAGCCAAGCGACAATTAAGGCGTTATCTTCACACAAGTTTACTTCGAAGGTAGTCAACGAGTGCTTTGACCTCCTTCAGGACCTCTCCTCCATTCGTAACTCTGTCTCAATCTATTGGGTTCCGGGTCACAGAGGCGTTGAGGGAAATGAATACGTGGACAAACTAGCAAGAGGGGGCTCATCCTCCATACTCATCGGTCCTGAGCCCTTCTGATGAATTAGCTGGAGAGCTGCTAGAGGTCATCGGACCTGAGTTTGAACTACTAGACAACGCACCCTGGCCTAAGAGTTACAAATGAGCTAGTGTGCCCCTACATCTATTCCAATATTGAATGTCTGCGCAGAACTGAAAATCGTGAAGCTTCAACGTTTGCAATGGGCGGGGCATGTACAACGGATGGACGATAATCGCATGCCAAAGAAAGTGATGAACGCACAACGAATTGACGGAGCGAGGTTGCGTGGACGACCGAGAGCTCGCTGGGAGAACTCCGTAGGCCCACCAGCTGCTGGGCTTTCGAAAGTGGAGGACAAGGTCACGTAACCGCGACAATTGGAGGTCAACGACTCAGGCGGCCAAGGCCCGACGTCGGGCTATCGTGCCACATTGATAATGCGAACTGAGCTTAGACTTTGAATAGGCTTTCTTACGGGTTATTTCGGGTTCCGCTACCATCTCCATAAAATTGGTCTATCGATGGAGACCCAATGTCGTCTTTGCCTGGAGGAAGACGAAACCTCGACTCAGTTATTAGGAGATCAGACCAGATGTGATATAAATTCAATTCTGGTATGATTGGCAACCTTCTAAATTAAAGGACTATGGCACAATATGCCATTTAGGTAGCAGTGCGCACCACCTTGGTAAAATCCACTAATTATTATTATCCTCAGAACTTTCAAGTTCGCCCCCGAAGAAGCTGAAATTGTCGTGAAGCAAGGTTGCCAATAGGACCACTTATCCTAACTACCTAACCACTAACGATTCACAATATTCCAACATAAAATTCCGTTGCATAAATTGCTCTCTCATATGTATTGTTGGGCAGCACTGAACGGGAGCCGATGACTTTATTGATTTGAAAGTGTACACAGCACTAGGCATAGGGAGCACCACGATGAGCACTAATGATTAAATGGTCGTCCAATCAGAGCAAGCACACGCACACTAGCGCACAGACTGTATAACAGTCTAGAAGTTAAGAGAGCACTTACGCATTCGGTATGGCACAGTCAAATAGCCGTTCAAAACACGGAGTGGTATTAAGGGAGAGATCATTCACGGATTACGCAAGACTAAAAGACTCCAAAGATATATGAGAATTGTTAGAAACAACAAGTGGATAGCACGGCACGTGCATAACAGTTCGAATTTCAAAGAGCAACTCTATGCTCTACATTCACGTGCCGTGCGTCACAGCCTTGAATCATTTCGATTAAACGAATGCAATTCAATTACACACGAGTACGTCCGATTTTTTCTTTGCGTAGCCGTCCTGGGTCCTATGTATGTACGCCACAGTGCGTGACTTTCAGATCCATTTTCAGTCAGTAGAATTTTAGCATATTTTCCCGCTATTTTCTATGCTTGGGAATGAAAACCACGTCCACCCCTCTCCACGAGCGTGTGCTATTAATATCTTAAGACATAACTGACTGAGTGATTATAGAGAAAATAGTGATAGGAAGGCAGTTAGTACTTAGGACTAAATATTTTATTCTCAGTTTATTGAGGAGCTGGCTTTACAGTCGGGAATTACATGTAGCCAGTTCTGTGCGATCCCAGATGTTGAGAGTAACGCTGGAGCATCGGAAACCAATCAAACCTTCCCACTTCCTAAGTTTAACCATATAGCAATCGTCTTTAACCAAGACCAAAAGAGATAATGTTTGGTCGCCGGTATTTATGACTCACCAGCAACGATTGAAGTTCTAAATTGTGTTAGGACTGCTTCGAGCCAAAGGCACTGCAAGGGAAGTGTCCATGAATAATATGAGCAACATTCAGTAGCCCATTGTGTGGAGACAGACAACACTTTATCTCGGAATGCCTGGAGAGTTGGTTCGGATCTCATCGTAACCATAGATCCCAAAACATCCATCGATTGGAGAGAAAAAAAATCACTTGAATCGCTATAACAACAAATAATCCTGACACACTCTTTGTTTATGGCTTGACAATACTTCAAGGATGCTGTCGAGCAACTGAAAGACATGCTTTTCCATCAACGAATCTTTCCCTTCTTCGGGATAGTAGAGATGTCATCATTTACTTACCGGAAGAAACGAGCCGAACATTCCCGATAACGGCCTGTAATATCCACGACAGGCATTGCGTACAATCGTCGATCGTAGATGTAACGGCGCCAAAGCTGATCCAATCTCTGAGCCGAAACCAGTCCGTCCACATAGTCACGTCGAAATTGATGCCCAAACATCGAGCGATGCATGAAAATTTGCTGGAGGGCATTGTTATCGACAGGATGCAGTTGCACTGTAGTGCTAAAGCCAGGTCGTCTACAAATAGAATAGAAAAACATTGAAAAGGGTCCGTGATCCAGTCAAATAAAGGGAAGACCTTACCTATAACGTGCCAAAGGTCCTAGCAAAATATCAAATTGCCGCGGGTATGAAGCACGATCGACCACCGCCGGCGGAATGGGCAGTGGAACCGACGGAATCGTCGGTGCACTCTGTTGTGGCGGACCCACCAGATACTCTTCAAAGTCCTCGATGGACTTGACGTTGTGGATGATGGAGTTGAAGGGCTGTTTGCATAGTGGACACTCGGCTTTCACCTACAAAGGAACAAAAGGAAAAGGTTGTGAGTAAACAACATTTTGGAGGCCATGACCATGATGCACGTCTCTACTTACCTTACTCCACTCCAGCAAACATTTAAAGCAAAACTGATGCAAACACGAGTCCGTGAAGCACTTGTTCTTGCACCTTCCCAAACAAATGGCACAATTGGGCGGTGGTGAGTTTGTGTTGCGTGTTCGCAAATTGATGGTGCACTCATTGTCCGAGCTGGTCGAAGAATCCGGCGACTTTACGTTGAGCAGCCGATCGGGAGTTGCTGGACATTGGTCCACCCGTTCCGGAGTGGCCGGACATTCGGACATTATGCCGCCACTTGGTGATTCACTTTTGTTGAGAGGCTACACAGCCCGGCACAGCCAGCAGCAACTAGTTTCTTGTGATTGTTTGAAAGACTAAAAAGTGCCCACGACGACGCACCATTAAAACCATACACACTCACGGAACGGCAACGACGAAGAAGATACAAGTTCAGTTCGTTCAGGCGTGTCACACGGCAAAATCGGGCAAATTCAATTAAATTGCAAACAGGAATTGCACAAATGTCCCTGAACACAGAATATTGGCAGGTTGTCTGCAAATTTTTCCCCCGTAATCGAAATTAATTACTCAAAGGCAAGCGACGACGACCACGACCAGTCTCGATTTGACATGGCGAAAAAATGGGACTTGCAGCCATTTCCGAACGAACTATCGCGACATTTTTTCCACTTTTCAGCGACTGCTTGCACGCAATATGGCAAAAAAGATTCACAATCCGGTCCGTATCATTCGCGGGCGATGGAAAAACGTTTAAACGGAACTATCGCGATCAGATTTTCGATGGTTTTTTCGCGACAAAAACTCGAGTCGATTCTTGGGGGAGATGAGCACAAGCACAGCTGAACACAGAGCAGCCAGGACAGTAGACGAGTGAAGTGAATACTGCGCGAAAGACGTAGAGGGGAAGATTGATTTTTCCCACAATCAGGGTTGATAGTTGGTAGCCGTGATTAGGAGGACGGGGAAATTTTCAGAATTGTTATTTTCGCGAAGTTTTTTATGTAGGGATTTTGACAGTTTTGCTTTGACATAACACACAGAGAGACCGGCAAGGGAAATTTGATTTGGTCGAATGTCGAATCGAAAGGGGTACTTAAACGGTTTGCGATTGGCGCAAAGTGTTTTCAAAATTGAGTTAATAAAAGAAAAGTTAAAGCTGGTGAAAACTGTTATGAGGTATTTACGGAACAAAGAAGAACAGAAAAGCATTCGAAAAATGAAAACTAGGTATGGTGGTAAATTTACTCGAAAATGGGGAATCACACCCGAACGAGCCGTTCCTTTGAAAGACAAACGGTCAAGATCAAAACCACCTTCACTAGAAGCCGGGAAGCAGCAATACATGCACACAAAACGAGCCTATGAACATGTCGTATATACGTTGCACGATGCACTAACACAATAGACCTAGAGCCAGCGACACTTCAAATGCAACTATTTCCTCTCCATTCTGTTACACATTATCGCAAATTTCACGATTGGAGATGCCCCAAAACGGTAGTCTGCCTCCTGGACAGTGGGGCTAAAGGGGTGGCAGACAACTTCAAAGTCGTTAATAGTTGCAAAAATTTGCAACTATTTCCTCACTGTTCGTGCTTTGCACGATCATAGTACTTGGTCCACTGATAACGAAAATGCAGATGGCAGACACTTTCAGTGGGGCTAAAGTGGTGGCAGACGAGCCCAAAGTCGTTAATAGTTGCAAATATTTGCAACTATTTCCTCGCGTTTGATTCATATACCATTTCATAGAGGACGAGTCCCAGCATATAAATTCCAAAAGGCAGACAAAAATTGGGGGGCTAACATGGTGGCAGACGCGCTCCAAAATTTGAAATTTGTATGAAAAATGGCAAGTGCTTCTACAAAAATAACGCTAACTCCATCATGCTAAATCATATAGGTACAGAAAGAGCTTAATTATTTTCCAGACACTTCCCTGAGTACTTAAGCCAAATTTCATTTCAAAATTCCAGTTACAACCCGGTTAATTTATCAATCGAAATTTGACTATTTTCAAGTAAATTTACAGGCAATATAGTACATACACAGAAAACGAATATACAAAGTGACATTTTCCCCTAATATCACACGGATGGCCCTCAGCAGCGATTCTTTTTGAACGGCACATCATTCAGGACACCATGCTAAGTATATGTTTCCAAAGGCAGACAAAAACCATTACAAGGACGACGAGCAGACGAGCCTAAAGTGGAGTAAAAAGTGGGATTTTGTGAGAAATAACAAGGATCTAATTTTCCCCTAATATCACACGGATGGCATCCAGCAGCGATTCTTTTTGGACCGCATATCACTTAGGACACAATGTTAAGTAAATATTTCCAAAGGCAGACATACAGTATTAAAAGGACGATCAGCAGGCGAGCCCTTAAATAGGGCAAAAAGTGGAATTCCGTAAGAAACAACAATTATCTCTCGCGGAAGCATTTCCCCCTAATATCACACGGATGGCCCGCAGCAGCGATTCTTTTTGACCGCTATATCATTTAGCACACCATGCTAAGTATATATTTTCAAAGGCAGACATACAGCACTAAAAGGACGATCAGCAGACGAGCCCTTAAATGGGGAAAAAATTGGAATATTGCGAGAAACAACAATTATCTCTCGCGGAAGCATTTCCCCCTAATATCACACGGATGGCCCGCAGCAGCCTTTCTTTTTGACTGGTTTTTCATTCAGGACACAATGTTAAGTAAATATTTCCAAAGGCAGACATACAGTATTAAAAGGACGATCAGCAAGCGAGCAATTAAATGGGGCAAAAATTGGAATATTGCGAGAAACAACAATTATCTCTCGCGGAAGCATTTTCCTCTAATATCACACGGATGGCCCGCAGAAGCCTTTCTTTTTGACCGGTTTTTCATTCAAGACACCATGCTTAGTATATATTTTCAAAGGCAGACATAAAGCATTAAAAGGACGATCAGCAGACGAGCCCTTAAATGGGGCCAAAATTGGAATATTGCGAGAAACAACAATTATCTCTCGCGGAAGCATTTCCCCCTAATATCACACGGATGGCCCGCAGCAGCCTTTCTTTGTGACCGGTTTTTCATTCAGGACACAATGTTAAGTAAATATTTCCAGAGGCAGACATACAGTATTAAAAGGACGATCAGCAGGCGAGCCCTTAAATGGGGCAAAAAGTGGAATTCCGTAAGAAACAACAATTATCTCTCGCGGAAGCATTTCCCCCTAATATCACACGGATGGCCCACAGCAGCCTTTCTTTTTGACCGGTTTTTCATTCAGGACACCATGCTAAGTATATATTTCCAAAGGCAGACATAAAGCATTAAAAGGACGATCAGCAGACTAGCCCTTAAATGGGGCAAAAAGTGGAATTTTGCAAGAAGCAACAATTATCTCTCGTTGCAGCATTTTTCCCTAATATAACACGATATCATATCATTCAGAACACGATGCTAAGTGTATATTTCCCAACGCAGACAAAAACCTTAAAAAGGACGATCAGTAGACGTTCCTAAAGTGGTCCAAAAAAGGTCAAAAAGTTATAATTGTTGTTTTCCGCAAAATCACACTTTTCGGCCGACTTAAGGGCGCGTCTGCTGATCCTCCTTTGAATGCTTTATGTCTGCCTTTGGAAACATTTACTTAATATGGTGGCCTAAGAGATATGCCGTCCAAAAAGAATCGCTGCTGGGTGCCATCCGTGTGATATTAGGGGCAAATGCTGTCACGAGAGATCATTGTTGTTTTTCGCAAAATCAAACATTTTGCCTTATTTAGGGGCTCCTCTGCTGATCGTCCTTTTAAAATTTTATGCCTGCTTTTGAAAATATTTACTTAGCATAGTGTCCTGAATGCTATACCCTTCAAAAAGAGACGCTGTTGAGGGCCATCCGTGTGATATTAGGGTGAAATGCTGCCACGAGAGATAATTGTTGTTTCCCGCAAGATTCCACCTTTTGCCCCATTTAAAGGCTCGTCTGCTGATCGTTCTTTTAATGCTTTATGTCTGCCTTTAGAAATATTTACGTAACATTGTGTCCTAAGTGATATGCGTTCCAAAAAGAATCGCTGCTGGGGGCGATCCGTGCACTATTTGCCCCATTTAAGGGCTCGTCTGCTGATCGTCCTTTTATTGCTTTATGTCTGCCTTTGAAAATATATACTAAGCATGGTGTCCTGAATGAAAAACCGGTCAAAAAGAAAGGCTGCTGCGGGCCATCCGTGTGATATTAGAGGAAAATGCTTCCGCGAGAGATAATTGTTGTTTCTCGCAATATTCCAATGTTTGCCCCATTTAAGGGCTCGCTTGCTGATCGTCCTTTTAATACTGTATGTCTGCCTTTGGAAATATTTACTTAACATTGTGTCCTGAATGAAAAACCAGTCAAAAAGAAAGGCTGCTGCGGGCCATCCGTGTGATATTAGGGGGAAATGCTTCCGCGAGAGATAATTGTTGTTTCTCGCAATATTCCAATTTTTTCCCCATTTAAGGGCTCGTCTGCTGATCGTCCTTTTAGTGCTGTTTGTCTGCCTTTGAAAATATATACTTAGCATGGTGTGCTAAATGATATAGCGGTCAAAAAGAAACGCTGCTGTGGGCCATCCGTGTGATATTAGGGGGAAATTCTTCCGCGAGAGATAATTGTTGTTTCTTACGGAATTCCACTTTTTGCCCTATTTAAGGGCTCGCCTGCTGATCGTCCTTTTAATACTGTATGTCTGCCTCTGGAAGTATTTACTTAGCATTGTGTCCTGAATGAAAAACCGGCCAAAAAGAAAGGCTGCTGCGGGCCATCCGAGTGATATTAGGGGAAAATGCTTTCGCGAGAGATAATTGTTGTTTCTCGCAATATTCCAATTTTGGCCCCATTTAAGGGCTCGTCTGCTGATCGTCCTTTTAATACTGTATGTCTGCCTTTGGAAAATATTTACTTAACATTGTGTCCTAAGTGATATGCGGTCCAAAAATAATCGCTGCTGGGGGCGATCCGTGTGATATTAAGGTAAAAGCCTGCAACGAGAGATAATTGTTGTTTCTCGCAAAATTCCACTTTTTGCCCCATTTAAGGGCTCGCCTGCTGATCGTCCTTTTAATGCTGTATGTCTGCCTTTGGAAATATTTACTTAACATTGTGTCCTGAATGAAAAACCGGGCAAAAAGAAAGGCTGCTGCGGGCCATCCGTGTGATATTAGGGGGAAATGCTTCCGCGAGAGATAATTGTTGTTTCTCGCAATATTCCAATTTTTGCCCCATTTAAGGGCTCGTCTGCTGGTCGTCCTTTTAGTGCTGTATGTCTGCCTTTGAAAATCAATACTTAGCATGGTGTGCTGAATGATATACCGGCCAAAAAGAAACGCTGCTGCGGGCCATCCGTGTGATATTAAGGGGAAATGCTTCCGCGAGAGATAATTGTTGTTTCTTGCAGAATTTCACTTTTTGCCCCATTTAAGGGCTCGACTGCTGATCGTCCTTTTAATACTGTATGTCTGCCTTTGGAAATATTTACTTAACATTGTGTCCTAAGTGATATGCGGTCCAAAAAGAATCGCTGCTGGATGCCATCCGTGTGATATTAGGGGAAAATTATATCCTTGTTATTTCTCACAAAATCCCACTTTTTACTCCACTTTAGGCTCGTCTGCTCGTCGTCCTTTTAAAGGTTTTTGTCTGCCTTTGGAAACATATACTTAGCATGGTGTCCTGAATGATGTGCCGTTCAAAAAGAATAGCTGCTGAGGGCCATCCGTGTGATATTAGGGGAAAATGTCACTTTGTATATTCGTTTTCTGTGTATGTACTATATTGCCTGTAAATTTACTTGTAAATAGTCAAATTTCGATTGATAAATTAACCGGGTTGTAACTGGAATTTTGAAATGAAATTTGGCTTAAGTACTCAGGGAAGTGTCTGGAAAATAATTAAGCTCTTTCTGTACCTATATGATTTAGCATGATGGAGTTAGCGTTATTTTTGTAGAAGCACTTGCCATTTTTCATACAAATTTCAAATTTTGGAGCGCGTCTGCCACCATGTTAGCCCCCCAATTTTTGTCTGCCTTTTGGAATTTATATGCGGGGACTCGTCCTCTATGAAATGGTATATGAATCAAACGCGAGGAAATAGTTGCAAATATTTGCAACTATTAACGACTTTGGGCTCGTCTGCCACCACTTTAGCCCCACTGAAAGTGTCTGCCATCTGCATTTTCGTTATCAGTGGACCAAGTACTATGATCGTGCAAAGCACGAACAGTGAGGAAATAGTTGCAAATTTTTGCAACAATTAACGACTTTGAAGTTGTCTGCCACCCCTTTAGCCCCACTGTCCAGGAGGCAGACTACCGTTTTGGGGCATCTCCAATCGTGAAATTTGCGATAATGTGTAACAGAATGGAGAGGAAATAGTTGTAAATAATTTCCACTTGGGCTCTTAGACTACAAGCACAGCGCATGTAAAAAAAAACCGTGTCTGCTCTGATAAAAATCGCGAAAACATGTGGAAAATTCACTTTTTGTCGGGATTTTGTTCTTTCACTGCATTCTAGACACTTTAATTCACGACACATTCCACTTTTCGCGACGAAAATCGACCGGGAACCAATACTTTTCGTGTAAAGTTTGTCGCGACCCAACCCGATTTGCCTTTACCGCAATGTAAATTTTCGATCTGAACAGGCCTATGATTTGGCGCTTAAGTATATGAACGTGTTCTGCTTCCGGGCTTTGTATAAAGATGGTTTTGGTCAAGATACTTGTCTGATTGGGAAATTGCTTTTATTATGCGATCATTAGAAACAGAGGGAAAAGTACCGACTGACTTAGCAGAGGACTGTTTTCTAATAGTTGAAATAGATTGGCTGCGTCAGCATCAGCATCGGCAGAGGCATCGGCATCAGCAGAAAAATTTCAATTTAGAACACACGCATTTGCCTTTGAAGACCCACATTGACAGCAGCGGCAGAAGCATCGGCAGAGCATTTTTCTGCTTCTGCCGCTGCTGTCATTGTGGGTCATCAAAGGCAAATGCGTGTGTTCTAAATTGAAATTTTTCTGCTGATGCCGATGCCTCTGCCGATGCTGATGCTGACGCAGCCAATCTATTTCAACCATAAGAACCAAAAGAAAAATTCAATATTCAACCTAATATTAGCCTTTAGGTGACACTTTCTTGAAACGCCAAAAATGGTTGATATCACAGCTACAGACCTTCTGAGAGCTATAGCTGCTATAGGTATACGAGTAGTGCTAACATTTATCAATGAAACTATATTCCGCAAGTTGCTAACCGGCTGACCGATATATTGGCAAACGAAAATTTCATATGGAATCCGAATTCAACGAAACTCCATATAAAAGAAAATGAAAACTCGCCTTTACCGTCATTTAGGGTTTTTTAGAAATTTTTTTTTTTTAAACCCTTATGTAATCGATTTTGCCTGTCCGTCCGTCTGTTCACTAAATAACTCGCGAACGGCTCAACCGATTGTCATGAAATTTGGTAGGAATGTGTAGAATGGTTACAGTCTTTGGCACATATACCTTAGAAGTTGGTAGGAAGAAGATAACAGGGTGTCCGGAACGTTTGAAAAAAGTCGACTTTTTTAGTTTTTATCGGAGATTGACATATGGGTATTTAAATCAAAGAACTAAACGAGTACATCTCACATTTAAAATTTTCCAGTTTCGAGTAACGGTAAAAAGGTTATTGGCGTTCAAAGTTAAACTTCCTTTTCGACCTCCGTTTTTCTAAACCGTTATAGGGATCGATATGAACCTTTGCACAAAGATTGGTCAGTATGGCTTTATATACGTTAAATATTAAGACTGTTGACTTTTGCTAAGGAAAAGTAAATAACAGTAAATTTGTAAAATTTGAATTTGATCGTGTGTAGCTCCTTTTAGGTTTCCAAATATGAAAATTCTGCTAGTGATTTTTGAAAATTCCATAGGGAATATGTCTACGAATTTTCATTCGAATATCTGTATCCAAACCGGAAATATAGCTAAGTAAGTATTTAGTAATGACCTTTCACAATGCAAGGGAAGCCTTTTAAGCATTTCTTCAATGCATATCTTTTAACTTGATGAAACAATAAACATGAAATTTAGTGGATATTTATAGAATGGTAATGTAGTGTTTGCTACAAATATTTTTGAAGTTTGTAGGACCTGTTAACTTGGTCCTACAAACTTGTGACCCTGAATAGCTGCGAAAGTATACTTGTTCAATACTCATAGGAAAGCTTGCATGGGCTCTTATGTCATGGGACACAATGGAATCATTTCATATAAGTTGCTTTTCCTTGATTAAAAAAAGAGTAACAGTAGTTTTACAGCCAATAATTCAGTTCATATATAAAGCCAAGCCGGCCTTACGTTTGCCTGAGTTTCTTTTTGCTCAAAGGCCATCAGAAATCTTAAATCAAAAAATGCCTGTAGTTTTGCCTTGGAGTGCCTATTTTTATACAAACTGGGTAAATAGTAAATCTATTTTTGGATTGGTCTAATTAAAGGTGGATTTTTTCTGGAACGCGTTTATTTGGACCAATTCAAAAATAGATTTACAGGAAGCATTTCATTAATGCTGTGCACAATTCTTATCTATATTGCTTATAAAATATATGTATAAAAAATATTCACTATGCATCAAAATTCTAAAAAAAACCGTCGTATTGCGGGCGCAGCCCTCTGTACGCCGGTATTTTTTATATATGAAGTTTCGTTGGATTCAGAATCCATAGAGATAGAGATATTCCGTTTGTGTGTTTTTCACCTCTCTATTGTCCTAACGCTTTATTTCTTCTTTTTTTAGGAGTGCCGAAAGGTGTAGATTATATTAGATTTATGGTTCGCAATCGTTCTCGTCCGTGGTCTTCAGGGAGAGCAAGTAGGTGGCTGCTGCAATAGCGACTTACTTCAGTACCTCTGGCACTCGTACCGATTCGTTGGTTGCAGACACTATTCATCCTTCTTGGGGCTAGAATTTGTTTCAACGCCGGCGCGTATAAGAAGAATTGAGCGTGGCTGCACGGAGATGAAATGCGATAAGACAAAAGACATGTACATATACCGAATCCACACATATACACAAAAAAAAACAACCTTATCCTACATCGAAACTTTCGAGACTCTTTTGCCAGAAAGGCGCTTTGGCGAATTTTGGTCGTTTGATAACAAACGGATGTATGATTCGCCCGAAGAGGCTTGAAATTGCCGTGCGGCAATGATTGCCAGTAAGACCACCAAACCTTCTCCATTTCAAGCCATTGGAAGAAATTGGGGAAATCGCCCGATGTTTACCTGAGGAAACACAAATGTACGGGAAAATTGTGCAGTTCGGTTCAAAACGCGAAAATCTAAAAAACTAAATACTTCTCGATTTTTTTTCGGTTTAATTGTTTTCACAACCATATTCAAGTGCCTAACATATATGAGAGTTCCTGAAATTGTATGGAGGGGCCCTTGAGGACCACTTATATGGAAAGATTTCGTAGAAATTAACTCCTTGTTAAAAATAGCTGATTGACTTTAGTATCAGAGAGACCACGTTTCAGCTGGTGAAGTGTGGTTAAGTTTTAACGACAGTACTACTTTGGTAGACTGTGGTGAGCCAGCCTGCATCTCCCACTGAAATTCCTAAAGATTTTCTTATCCACTGTGACTTTCGAGTAACTATAAGGAAATCGAAGATCGGAGAAAGTATGGAGTTGATTGTATGGTGAATATATACAAGAACTCAAAACAGAAACGATTGTGCTCCATGAACTGGAGTCATTTGAAACCCACGAAATTTGTCCAGCATCTGCAATATATTTCCGCGAGGCTGTCAATAACTGCAGACACAGAGCGTTCAAACTCTGAAGCTGATGTCGGCTACTTCGGTATACTTCACCTGGAAAGATAATTTTACAGAATGATGTTATGGGTTATGGCTATTTGAAGAAGAAGCAAACACAACTGCCCCCAAAACAGTCCAAATATAATCTAGGACGCCATCTGACCCATTCTGAACGTAGAATCTATAAGCTTTAAACATAAATAGGTCATAGGTCACATAAATAGGTCCATGCGGGTTGATCAAAGTTCAGCCTATGAAAGAAGACACACTTTCCTATTAATGGATATTTAACGAAAGAACTGCAATATTTCTCTGGCTCTACTTACATATTTCAAAATACATATATCGATTCGTTGTGGCTTTCAGAGGACTGATCCATATGGGTATAACGAACTATTATATAAAAGAATTATTTTATAACGAGACCGAGTTCTAGTCGCGCTAATAGCATGATGAATGCATACCCTATCCTATGCCCATGTACAGAGCTGGACGGCACGCAAAGCGCAAAATAATCAATTCCATGTTTTTTGTAGGGCAGGAAGGGGTATATGACTCGAATCTGGTGCACTTTTAATAATTTATAAGGACATCAAACAGCTACCACTTGACACACATTTGAAGTTTTTGGCAACATTCTATCAAAAGACATGGCTAAACTTAGGTTTGTAGGGGATGTAGAGTTAGTAAGACCTACCCTACTTTCCATCAACTTCCAGGATATGTCACAAATAGCCATCGATACAAATTTCAATAAGGATTTGAAAACTAATCACGCACCTACCCGAATTTTCGATTTTCGATAGAAATGACCACCTTTCCTTTAATAAAGAGGAGTTCATTTTATCGAGTTTCCACTATAATTTCGATCAAAACTCTCAATAATCATTATCCTTTCTTTTTTGCACTGTTCCTATTAAAGTAAGAGGCAGATTAAATACAATTTGAAAGATATCTTTCATTTACAACATATGGCCTGAATGCAAGGCGTACCATATTTGGTACACAATTCAAATTTTACTATTTTCGCTTTTCTGGGAAAACGGGCTATTTCCTGGGAAAATAAAGGCTGATTCCGTGTTCAGTGACCGATTTTACATAAGGGGAGGTCAGTTACGATAATGGGTGCAGACCCCATGCATTTAAGGGTTAATGTTACAAAAGCAACAAGAAATCCCCTAAGGGCGATCGTGCTCAACAAGCTCTCACTCTTCCGGTTTTATCATACATAGGCTTCGTTAAAACGATGAGCCATACGGCACACAAGCTCGAGGCATCAAAAATACAAGCACGAGCCATTACGGCTTCCTATATAAGCCAATGCATTTTGACGTCTCCAGCTTACGAGCCGTACGGCTCGACGTTTGTACGAAGCCTTTTATAAGGTGTGTTTTTTTGGTTATCCCGTGTAGGTTTGGGTAACAAAACTCCATATAAAAAAAATGCCAGCTGATCCACCTGCCATTTTTTTATATGAAGTTTCGTTACCCCAACCTTACGGGATAACCAAAAAAACACAATGTGAACGTTTGTGTTTCCGTTATATGGCAGAAAAAATCAGCCTAGAAGAACGGAGTTCTTAATTAATGTTTCCTCAACCGCAATAACTCGCATAATAATGAACTCAAATTCACAAAATGAACACACGCAGCGTCTTTCAGACAACGTTAGCTTGCAATTATATCGGATTCTTACCGACTAAACACCTTTTTGGTCCCCGTTACACTCTGTACAACATCCTTTCAGCATTACATCACAGGGCCAGTTCCAGCAAATCTGCCATTAGTGTGCAGATTTGCGTCTACCCTCCTCACTCTGTAGCTCGACGTGAACTGCAAAAATTGCTGTGCATACTGAATCTCAGTTATTTTCTGATAGCAGTCTCAGAGCCAGTATTTGCTCTCGGAGCTCAGTTTGCTCAGAGTTTCGTTTCCAACTGATGATATCTTCAAGTCTGGGACAATCAAACAATACACGTTTCTGGCCCAGTGCAACTCGCTCGCATCTTAGGCATTATGGCTAGTCGTCCAGCTTAAACCCATGCAAATATTGTCGGCCGTTAAGAACTGGGTCATAACAAAATTCACATCGGCGTGTTTTCTGGTACACCCACATGGCTATGTCTCGGATGACGGTCAGTAGAGGCCCCATCCCATCAAACCTGCCACATCTTCTCATAAGAGTAAGCGGCTATCATGACGTATCACCGGGTTCAAAATTTCGGTTGGATTAGAATTTCGCCTATTTTGGGCTCGTTTCATTTGCAACTTAGCCATCCAAAAACTAGGACAATAACGTACTGCTTTTGCTAAATCCTGAACATGGATTTATGTGTAATTTAATTTCCCGCAATTA
Organism: Microchrysa polita; assembly: GCA_949715475.1. Taxonomy (NCBI): domain Eukaryota; kingdom Metazoa; phylum Arthropoda; class Insecta; order Diptera; family Stratiomyidae; genus Microchrysa; species Microchrysa polita. The sequence goes on from OX454420.1 coordinate 12,372,121, forward strand.
CATCAACCGCAAATGTTTTCGAGGCTTTAACTTCATGAACAGGCGTAAAACTCAAAAGTACCAATAGGCCAGTCAATTACCGATTTTAGGTCGCAAAAAATTGCTCGGGTCTGGTTTTTTGGGATATTAGGGACGTTTTATTGTGTTTATCCCGTGCAGGTTTGGGTAGAACTTCATATAAAAAAATGACACTTACCCATGGTAAAGCTAACCCGTGCAACTACCCTACACGGGATAGAGCTCAAATGTAGATGGCGGACACCTAGGGGAAATATGAGGGAATTTGTTTTTTCAAACCAAATGTGAGAGTTTTTCTAATCACGAGAAAAGATTTTGCAAAGAAATAATCATCTTTTGTGATAAAATCCACCACATCAAAAAAATAAGCCGACGAAAGCGAGTCAAAGATACACAAAAACTGTCAAATGTCAGCTATTTGGTCTTAACCGGGATGTTACCCGCGATCGTTTTTTTCGAGTCAGACTTACACGCGATGCGAAAAAAACGTCGCTATTGTTAGGATAGATACCAGAAGTGTACCACTAAGTTTGCAACTTCGAAAAACCTGTGCTAACCCCGTGACCCTCAAAAAACCTCAAAATTTTCGGACTTTTTTCATATTTTTGTTTGTAATTTCTAAAAGGTGCTTCCTACAAGTAAGTCGTCCACTGCACTTTTAAAGCTAAGAAAATCTTCTTTAATTTGAGTGTAACTCCAGCTTTGAAGGTGCAAAGGATCCCAAGATACAGCACATTAAAAAATGTGATTTTTTGTAAAAAAGTCCGAAATTGTATTTTAGGAGGTTTGTATGACAGCCCTATGACGTAATATTCCGATTCCATGCATTCCTAGATATGTTTTGAGGCTTTACTAGGAACACATTTGGGTGAGGTTTGGTTAAGATTGGTTCATAAAGAAAAAAGTTTTTCTTAGAAGAACCTGATTATCAGGGGTTGGTTTGTATGACAACCCTATGACCTAGTGTTCCGATTTCATCCGTTTCTAGATATGTTTTGAAGCTTTACTAAAAAACACATTTGGGGAAGGGTGGTTAAGATTGGTTCATAAAGAAAAAAGTTTTTCTTAGAAGAGCCTAATTTCCAGAGGTTGGTTTGTATGACAGCCCTATAACGTAGTGTTCCGATTTCATCCGATCCTAGATATTTTTTAGACTTAACCACCAACATACTTGGGTGAAGTTTAGTTAATATTGGTACATAAAGAAAAAAGTTTTTCTTAGAAGAACCTAATTTTCAGGGGCAGCCCTATGACCCCATGGTCTGATTCCATTCGTTCCGACATATATACAGCTAAGGAACTGGTTTATAACTTCATGTCACATGACTTTCTCTGTAAAATGCGCATTTAAGCCGATATTCAGCTCGAAACATGACTGAAATTACAATTTCGAACTTTTTTTCAAAAAACAATGTTTAAAGTGCTGTATCTTGGGATCCATTGCGCCTACAAAGCTGGGGTTACACTCAAATTAAAGAAAATTTTCTTAGCTTTCACAGTGCAGTGGACGATTTACTTGTAGGAAGCACCTTTTAGAAATTACAAACAAAAATATGAAAAAAGTCCGAAAATTTTGAGGTTTTTTGAGGGTCACGGGGTTAGCACAGGTTTTTCGAAGTTGCAAACTTAGTGGTACACTTCTGGTATCTATCCTAACAATATCCCAAAAAACCAGAGCCGAGCAATTTTTTGCGACCTAACGCCTTATTTTTCGGTTTATTGACTGGCCTACAAGGAAAGTTGTGGAATTAGCTGCTTCGAAACTCCGTGTCGAAATACTGAAGAGAGGACTTAAATCGTGCCAGAAACTGATGTTAGACTACTTAGATAGTTGCAGATACACCGCCTCCTTAACCTAAAATAGATTCTTTATGACCCAATTTGAATCGTAAATAATAAAAAAATAACAGTCCAACGTCGGAGCAAGGTCGCAGATGTGTTAATGACATCTTATTTCCAAGATCAAGAGGTTTTTATAGTAGGCACTCGTTTAACCTTCAAGCGGGCGCGCATTTTTTGTGACATTACCGGGCGCGCGGCGTTAATTTACCGCCCTCGTCTTTTCCCCTCCATTTGCGCTCAACCGTACAACTTCCATTCTCATATTTATATGGTAAATTGAAAGAAGAGCATGTCCCAAATAAGTTAATCATCATAAAAAGTATTATCTGGTGAACAATAAAACAAGTTCAGCAGTTTTAGCGAAGCATGTCACTTCAGTGATATTACACAGAACACACACACTTTTTGAGCACAACTATATACCAAAGTATACAATCCCCAAACGTTTGATGACCGCTGGAAAAGTATGGAAGGTAAAATTTAACCAAAATTTTATTGTATCGTATTTATAACATGACTTAAGAATACATACTTCTCCCACCTCGATCCGGCCAACGGGGGAAAAGCTATGCGTGTTTATATGATCAGGGCGGCAAATTACCGCCCGCGCGCCCGCTTGAAGGTTAAGATATGAGTCCGATCCTAGACCTTCAAATTGGTCGTTAGTGTATGTTCCGCAAACATGTTTGCCATTCTGATCCGCTAACTGGCATTTTGCAGATCAGGAATAATCTCCAGTTCTTTTCCTTTGTCTGCCTTTGCGAAATATGTTAACGAAAAGTACTGGAGGTAATTTCTGATCCGCAAACTGGCAGTTCTTCTTCCCTGTACTGAACCCCTTGTGGGGCATGGTGCGTTCACTCCATTTATAGGCTACTTTGAGTCAACGTTACATTGCATATATAGTTTCGGAGTGTATATAATGTTGCAAGCACTGTATATGTCCTATCCGCACATGTACGGAAATATTGGACCACGCCGAGATTCGATCTCCGGACCTCTGGATTACTAGCATCGTACAGTGCGACTCAACCAAGTGAGACACAGAGCGTGGCAATGGCAGTTTGGAGATCAGAATGGCAAACATGTTTGCAGAACATACGCAGCTTTTCCGTTTCGTAACCCCACCCAAAGAGACGCAATACCACAATCCTGTGCACCGAAGGTGAGCGCACTCACCAGACTACTAATTGCGTCATACTTTGAACGTAATCGACAACTTTTATAAGAAGCCGAGCATTGAGAGATGGGTAGATGTCTCGACATCTTCCTCTGAAAATGAGAACCTTAAATCTTGTCTGTTCATAGGGCAAAGATTTATCGGACTCCACTTTTTACCTTGAAATTAACAATTGCGGTTATATCAGCCCTATCCAGTTTGTCTGGGAGATATTTTTATGAACAAGAGCTCTAATAACTTTAAAACTCTGTTGTTGTGCGTTATCTTGTTTTGGTCGAATTGTTTTGGACAAATTCGCATAAGTTTTGTTCATGAACCAAATTTGTGGAATTCGTCTAAATGTTGGTAGGTCGGATTAACTCAAAGGGCATCTTTTCTCCAAAATATAATTCTGCTGAATGGTGTCTAGAAATTTTTCAAATAAAATTAAAAATTAAAATTAAAAAAAAAGATTAAAACAGAACGTACGTACAATCTTTGCGATCAACAACCACTGTCGTCTTCCCCTCTAAAATATCCCATCGGGACAAAAATCCGCGAATCTCTACTTCTCCTCTTATTTCGTGCTCTTTCGAAATCCAATAAGAAAATATCTTTCGAATCTTAAATTTCGAATTCTTCTGCTTTGCTTGTCATTTGAGTTCATTCGTCGGGTCTTCTTGGTGGCGGTGTGACTTTAAATCAGTTGCTTCGCGGGTGGACGGTACCGCGAATTGGTCTCACATTTTTCTAAATTCCCTCAACTTTAATTCCGACCAATTGACATCCTCAGAAATTCTCCCCAATCCGTGCAGAGTCCCGAAAGAATCGCAATTCCGCTGTAATCCGTGCGTGACGAGTTTTCCGTTTCACGAGAAAAATGTCCGGAGATGTTCAGCCGCGCAAAAGGAAAGATAAGAAAAAAGCAAAAAGAGGTGCCAAGAAAATTTTCTTCAATTCTGAAATTGGTCGTGGTGTGCATGATGATGGTGAAGAAAAGTGTCGTCATCTGAATAATTTCAATTAAAAGCAATTGTGCGAGCGAGTGTCTAATGTCTGTGTGCTGTAATTAATTTGAATGAGTGCTCATAACTGTGTGCAAAAATATTTTTTTAACCGACAACGACGATCTGTTGCGCTCCTCTATGGTCTGTTTCCGAATGTGTGAATTGATTGTGGGGGTGCGACCCTTATGTGAAATTCTCGCCCTGAGTGACCACAGGGCTATCTATGGAATGGTCAAGTCCAAGTGTGCGTGAAGAAATATGTGAAGAATTCTAAAAAAAATCTTTTCAATTGTGTGAATGCCGGCAATAGCTGGGACGACGGTGATAACGATGGTTGGTGATGGTCCATTCGTACGACGAAGACGAAGTTATGTCTTGGTCTTCCGCATCGCATATGTACAGCAGGGCGACACACTCGCGCGCGTTTGTAGAAATTTTTGCTATTAATAATTTTCAGATTGGAATCATTTCTCGGTCCGTGTGACGAGCCAACGAGCGGGTCTACGCTTTTGTCTTTTCTGTGTTTATTTTACGATGAGGTGACTGGGGATCGTCTCGTGGGGTATTTTTGGATTTCGAGTTCACTCGCACAGATGTTTGACACACGATGACCATGGAAGTGGAGTGTCGTATGGATGGGGTAAATTTTGGTCGAATTGTCAGATTTTCGGCCGTTATGGAGGATGTGACGTCACACGTCAGAGCCGGTGATGGAATTCATTTGTGAAGATATCCGGCGAATTGAAGAAAGTTACCGAAAATGACAGAAGTTTCGTGATTAAAGCATAATTCACTGAGGATGACAGTAAATAGCTGCCGAAATACGTACTTAGAAACAGTCAAGAGTTCATCGACTTTAAGTACTAAAAAAGTTTATGCGCTTATTCAAAATTAAGATCAGTTAACACAAACATTAAAACGGGACAAATTTTTGGGAAGGAAACCTTACACATGGAAGTTGGAAGGAAATGTTTCGTTGCGGCTGGCAATGACCCCAGCATCAACGAGTGCATCAGTGATAAATATTGCTTGAAATAGAACGAAAAGGAGCAAGACAGCAGACGAAAGTAGCACCATATATTTTCAATGGGTGGCGTCGTGTTGATTTATTCTAGTCTTGGTCTTAAGAGGTTAAAAAAGTCATGCAACCAGATACTATTATAGCTCATACATTCCAATAGTGAAATCTCCTTACCTGAAAACTATACCGAGATGGATGGTAATTTTAGGCAAGCAACGAACACCGAAGACACTGAAACGGTAATGGATGTCGATGCCATGCCAATGTTTGAAGATGGAGCAGTTGGGAACGACAATTGCTTAACAAAGGGCCTTGCGGAATGGGCAGTCAGAAACAAAGTTCCTCAAAATAGAGCAACGGATCTTTTAAAAACAATAAAAAAATGACGGAATTTAAAATTTACCACACTCTGCTCGGTTTTTACTAAAAACACCACGAGAGTAGCTATCTCTAGCCAAAGTTCACCCGGGAGAATACTATCAGTTCGGGATTAAAAAATACTTCTCGAACGAAGACATTCGAATTAACGAGGACATCGTGGAAATCGGTGTAGGAATTGATGGCGGCGTAAGCCTTTTTAAGAGCTCGAAAATGGGAATTGAACAGTGACTTCCAGTGCCTGTGTTTAATAGGGTGTTATAGTGGAAAGTCGAAACCGTCGGATGCACACATTTACCTAAGCCGATTGTTCGATGAAATTTCTCAACTCCAGGCTAAGTATATTACAGTTAAATGCGGTGAAACAAATAAAAATTAGAGTTCGACTTTTTACTTGTGATGCACCTGTAAAGGCTTTTGTAGTTGGCTGCAGATACCATACGTCCATAGGACGGTACAATAATCACAGAATGGTATTTGACACCAAAAAAGGGACGACTCCAAGTACAGACGAAGATTATGTCGGATTCCACCAAGAACATTTTTTGTATTTTGAGAATGTATTGGAAGGCATTGAAATTGGAGTGATTCCTCAATTCCCAATTGAGCCAATGTACCTCATTGACCTAGGTGTAGTAAAAAAAATTTATCCGCGATATGCACCAATAAAACAAGACTATCTTTATGCTATTTATCAAGAATAAACAAAATTTTGGCGCAAATCTCCACAATGATACCGACAGAATTTGCAAGGAACTGTAGGACACTTGACTATTTGCCATTGTGGAAAGCAAAGGAATTCCGCATGTATCTATTGCACAGCGATCTGTATTTTCCACAAAAGAGAGTTACATTTCTAATCTGTCAGTGGCATGGGCCAATTTCTCCAGTTCCTATCGGTACATAGTTCCCGGGTTGTAATATAGAAGGTCTTAAAAAGATATGTATATACTCGTCAAGTTCTGAAAACAAAAGTTTCTAAGCCGCCGTAAATTGTCATTTACAACATATCACCCATTCAAACCAAACAGATAAATTCAATGCCAGAAAAAAGTGGGCAATCTGAGAATCGACACCAATATCCTTCTTTTTACCGTTATTTTTTGGGAATAACATTAGAAACTTCTGCCTCCCACGGCTGATTTGAAAACAGCCTACATGGATATACTCATCATGGTTGGAGAGGGCAGTTTGTGCGCTAATATTATTTCTTGTTTATACTTTCCGGGCCCATTTACTACCGGCTCTTCATGTCGATCATGTTTTGCAAGATACTGCGCGACAGGTATTTATGTATCTTGACAACGAGCTTTTGCCACGAGTTCATGGTCTAAGATATTTTCCTTGTATTCATAATACAACGACCTATTCATAAAGCACACAAGTCGCATCTATTAAAATAAAATATTCTGTTGAAATCTATTATTTTAACCAGAAAAATGACGATGAAATCTATTTGCAAAAGTCTTTGTTTTTGTATACAACGAAACCGCACCGCGTACTCTTTTACACTTTGGTTCCTTGTTTCACGCAAAAACGTTGGCTCGCATCCAAATTCTTTCATTATGCGCCTATCAGCATGATGAAGTACTTCGTTCTTAAAAAAAATCACAATTAGTAAAAATTTCTCTTAAAAATACAATTTAATCTCTCTTTATTTTGTAGTAGGCAATGATTTACATTTTGGCTAGTACATTATGTATTTGTTTTGACAAGGTAAATACGGCGTAGTAGATGTTTTAAATAATTTTGTAAATATTTTGAACAATAATAATTATCATGCACAGTTTTTTAATAAGACGAAGTGTTGAATAACATGAGACTTCAGTCTAATTTTATGATTCGTTTAGGTCCGTTTAAAGGTCGATTCACACTTTTCCAGCCAGCCATCTCGTTACCCTCTATGTTCCTGTGTCCGGGTACCCAGAGTAGGGTGCTTCTTTGTTGTGTGCCAAGGCTGGTTAATGCTTCCTCACATACTTCAACAACCTTGGAGGTCGTCTTCACCGATTGTAAAGCCATGATAGCCGCCTGACTATCTGAGCAGATAGCGATATTCTGGTTGTTGCATGTTCATGATTGCAAGCATTTCTGCTTGAAAAATGCTGGCATGATCAGGAAGACGGTAATATTCAGAGATACTTAGTGATCTGCAGAAGATTCCAGCACCCACGCCACACTCCATTTTAAACCCATCGGTGAAGAGTGTGATGTCAAAATCTTTGACCACCTCACTCTCTTTCCATTCACCTCTAGTTGGGAATCTGACATCAAAGTTCTTCCCAAAGCTTAGTTTGGGCACTTTGAGATCCGTTACAGCGTTGCGTACGTCTTGTGGTAGTTGGTTTAAAATATTGCTGTGGCCGTATGGCCTAGCACTCCAGCAGCTTAACGCTTTGAGTCTGACTGCACTACATGCTGCCTGTTGGTTGATAAACAGATCGATGGGTAGGAGATGCAGGATAACATTCAGTGCATCCCTCGGGCATGTTCGCATGCCCTCTGTGATGCTAAGGCAAGCCGATCTCTGCACTCTACCGAGTTTTGTTACATTGTAGCCTTTACTGAGCGCTGGCCACCAGACGAGTGACCCATATGCTAGGATGGGTCGTACCACCGCCGTGTACACCCAGAGTACCATGCTTGGCTTGAGACCCCATTTCTTGCTAAATACTGTCTTGCAGGCGTAAAAAGCGATACAGGCTTTTTTAACGCGCTCCTCAATGTTCAACTTCCAGTTGAGCTTTGAGTCCAGAATAACGCCCAAATACTTCGAGCTGGGCGATAGTTGCAGTTGGTGTCCATTTAGTTTTGGGAGTGAGAAAGGAGGTATTTTTGTTTTTGTAGTAAACAGCATCAGTTTTGTTTTCCCCGGGCTTACGCCCAGGCCACAGCTTGTAGCTGTATTTACTGACCAAACCGAGGGCTCTTTCCATGATCTGACTAATCACGGAAAGACACATTCCTGATACTATAAAAGCTACATCATCCGCATATGCGACCAGCTTAATCATCTCCCTGTCAAGTCTGGCTAGGATTTTGTTAATAACTACTAGCCACAGTAGTGGAGGGATGACACCGCCCTGAGGTGTTCCTCTGCACACGAATTTAGTCAGATGACTACTTCCTAAGTCACCATGGATTATTCTGGTCGTTAGTAGTGTCACTATCCACTACCCAAGCCGTGGCTCAACTCCTAAGTCTGAGAGGGCCTCATGAATAGATTCAATACGAACATTATTGAATGCACCCTCTACGTCTAAGAAAGCGGATAACGTGTATTGTTTGTACTCAAGGCTGTGTTCGATGATACGGACCACTTCGTGAAGAGCCGTTTCTGTGGACTTTCCCTTCACGTATGGGTGCTGGGACTTCGAAAGTGCTGAGTTCTCAAGACTTTGTCGGATGTGTAAGTCTATTAAGCGCTCTAAAGTTTTGAGTACGAAGGAGGATAAACTAATCGGCCTGAAATCCTTCGCGGTCTCATGTCCTCGTTTGCCTACCTTCGGTATGAAAACGACTCGAACGCGTCGCCACGACTGGGGGACGTGGTTGAGTAGCAGAAGGCTTCTGAAAAGTATCAACAGCCGTGGAACTACCAGATCCTGCGTTTTCTGAAGCATAATCGGTAGTATGCCATCTGGTCCTGGCGATTTATAAGGGGAGAAGCTGTTGATTGCCCAGGTAATCTTCTCCTCAGTAATCATGGAGAAAACGAAGTCACTCTGCTGTTCATCTCCATTATGCAATCATGGGCTCTGCGTGCAAGTGCTCCTGCACCCAGGGAAATGCGTATTCATCAGCAGCTCAAGAGATTCACCAGTTGATTCCGCCCAAGTGCCATCCTCTCTTTTTATCAAGGATGGACACGACCTTGCTTTGGACAAAATCTTGCTGATTCTAGCTGAGCCTTTGACGTTGTCCAGTGATTGCCGCAGATCGTCCCAAGCTTGGACCTTTGCGGTTCTAATAGCTTCTAATTTTGAATATATCCCGAGTTAGCTTCCGTAACTTAGAAAGGTCCATGTTCCACAATGGAGGAAGAACTTTCTTACTCCTTTTCACTGGACACGAACCCTTGAACGCTACTTCCAGAGATTTTTCCAATGACTTAACCTCCTTGTCCAGCTCCTCCACGGAGCTGATCGAGGGGTTTGTCGCAGTTGATAGTTTAGATCTACAAATCTGCCTGAACTTCTTCCAGTTTGTCGCCTTTGTCGGCATCTCCCTGGAGACATTAATGTTAAAGAGTATCCAGTTATGGTCCGAGAAAGATCTCAGCTCTGATACTCTCCATTGTTCCACCTTAAATTTATCGTTGTCTGACAGGAGTGTTAGATCCAGGACCTCTTCCCATCCCGCGTAGTTATCCGAACTCGGAAAAACGAAGGTTGGATGGTCTCCCGTATTACACACTGTCAGGTTAGTATTTAGTATAAAATCAAAAAGCGACTCACCTCTTTCATTTATTTCAGTATTACCCCACAATGTGTGTCGTGCGTTGGCGTCGCATCCTATCAGTAGGGTTGACTTCCTGGAAGTTGTGGAAGATACCAACAACTCCAGCTCTTCCGGTGGTGCTGGCCTTCCATGGGCCATATAGGCAGAGGAGATATATAGCTCTCCCATGTCTTCAACCTCCATTCTAACAACTGTCAGATCGGAAGAACTAAAGTGCGGACAGAGAAAGGCATTAATACATTTCTTGGCTAAGATGCAGGTTCTTGGCTTACCTTGGTCTAGGTTTCTAATATTGTAGAATAGATTGTATTGCTTATCTACGAGCCCCTTTATAGATTCATCGTGAATCCAAGGCTCCTGAACAAGCCCGATGTCGATGTCTTCCTCCCTTAGGAAGACGAGCAGATTATCCGAGGCAAGCTTAGAATGCTGGAGATTAATCTGCACTATCTTCATTTTTGTCATGAGTTTCAGCTGCTTCGATACACATGTCTTCTAGCAAGAGGTCGGCCCCGTCCACCGGATCCTGCTCTTCACCAGAGTTTGACCCAAACACCTTTATCTTGGCATTACGTATGCCGAATCGTAGCTTGAAGTCCGCCTCTTCTAGTGCCGGCAGGCACTCATCGTTTATGAGGAGCATATACGACTGACTTTGCTTTTGCGGCTCCTCAGCTTTAAGCACAACCCAGTCGTTCATCGGCACCTTCGGGTTTCAAAGCTTACTCGTCGGCGAAGTTCATCGAGCTACCATCACCTACCAACATTCATAAGGCCGAGAAAAATATTATGAACGTTATTACCATAGCCGCGGCACGTTTTATTCCTGCAGGACGTATCCCGAAAGCTCGGCCTAACTTCCCCACTAGTGCCGCCAGATTAGCCGATGAACGTGATCAGATCAGAAGCGCTCACCCTGATGATCCCAGAATTCAGGACCTTAACTCCGAAATCGACCGACAAGTTAAAGACTATAGGAGGTGCGAAATGGAATCAGCACCTCGATGAATGTAACCTCAATGAAGGTGTCAGCAAATTATGGTCTACCGTCCGCGCCCTTTCCAATCCTCGGAAAGAAAAGGGCAATTGGCCATTGAATTTGGCAACACAAAAACCTGCGATCCTCTTCAGTGTACGAGCCTGTTCAATAAACAATTTATTGAACATCCCATAAGTCTGACGGCCTCAAGCGCAAAATTAGAAGACGGATTCGCAGCCGGAATGTTGACACCATACCATCTTTTACCGCGGACCAGGTTAAAAAAGTCATCGAGAATGCTAAAAACTCCAAGGCCCTCGGACCAGATGGCATTTCGATGACCATGTTGAAACATATCTCGACCTTCCAGCCATTGAGTATCTCACGGCCGCCTTTAACTTGTCGATGTCCACGCTTGCCATCCCTGAAATCTGGAAAACAGGTCGAATTGTTCCTGTCTCAAGCCAGGGAAGAGCGTAAATCTCGGGGAATCCTACCGCCCCATTACGATACTTTCTCCTGTCGCAAAGACGATGGAGGCCCTTGTTCACCCCACTCTTGTTGCACATGCGAAGCTAGAACCTCACCAGCATAGCTTCAGGAAAATGCATAGTACCACCACTGCCCTCGATGCGATCACTACGCGCATTCGTGATGGGCTAAATCAACGCAGTCGTTGTCACAGAACCATTCTGGTGGCAATAGACCTATCAAATGCATTCGATAAGGTCAATCATTCAATGCTCTTAGCAAACTTGTTGAATATGCATCTTCCTGCACAAGAGATTCGTTGGATTGCCATTGATCTAGCTGGTCGGCACTCCTTCACCGAGTTTCGAGGCAAACGTTCTAAGCTTAGGAAAATCAAATTAGGTGTTCCACAGGGAGGGGTACTTTCCCCCACTCTGTTTAACATCTACATGTCTACATCTACATAGTCTATGTGACACAAACTGGTCCAAAGTTCAGGTCTGCCAAAATGCCGCTCTACGCATCGCGACAGGTTGCCTTCTGATGTCTGCCCAGGATCACTTACATCAGGAGACAAAATTGATGCCAATACCTGACCACAATCTCCTACTCTCAATCAAAACAGTATCTTGTTGGTTGCTACCGTGAGGATCATCCCAATAATCATCTCATGGACCGAGTTCCTCCACCACGACATGTCAGGCGTGGTTTACGAGACCTTGAGAGAGAGGTTCAGGGATACAAACGGGACCCTCACTAGCTCAACTTCGGTCGCGCTTTTGTTCACGCCTTAATTCGTACCTTTCTCGCATAAACCCGGACATCCAAAACATCTGTCCAAACTGTAATGGTACTCCTCATGATGTAGGTCACTTGTTTCAATGCCCCGCTGCGCCCACTGATCTTACCCCTATATCGCTGTGGGAAAACCCTATCGCAGCAGCTATGTTTTTGTCCTTAGACCTCACGGACACAAACATTGACGAACCATAAATCGTACCCACATAGATGCACAGAGGTTTCACACCTTTCTGCACTGCTAAAAGAAGAAGAAGAAGTGATGATGTCGCTCTACTCAGATCGCGGACTCAAAATAAAATTTACGGAAACTACCATCGAACAATTCTGGATCTCTGTTGATGATGAATACTCAGCGTTAGTAAAAAAAACGCTTCACATCTTACTATTATTTTTTAACCTTGTATCTATGTGAAACTGGATTTTCAAGGACGTTTAATATTATCCTTCATTCGTCCAAATATTGCCGCCTGAATCGTTGACCCCCAATTGTCGCGGTTACGTGACCTTGTCCACCAGTTTCGGAGGCCCATTCCACCTACAGAGTTCTCCCAGCGAGTTCTCGGTCGTCCACGCAACCTCGCTCCGTCAATTCGTTGTGCGTTCATCACCATCTTTGGCACGCGATTATCGTCCATTCGTTGTATCTACATGCCCCGCCCATTGCAAACGTTGAAACATGAAACCTCACGATTTTCAATACTTAAAGACAATACAGCTTATCGTACAATTAATACAACTCGTGGTTGTACCGGATGCGCGGTTAATCACGCTCGCGAACGGCCCCGAAAATTCACCGAAGGACCTTTCGTTCGAATCTGTCCATCAAAATTTTGGAGGCTTGAGTGAGGGTGAGGCTTGTTCTGCTATCCGTTCTCATAGGGAAAACTTTTGTGTTTCCGATATTTTCCGCTATGTGCCGGCCATATGGCGGACGGTAAGATAAGTGTCGCTAGAGTCGATAAGAAGAATAAGAAAATTCTTCTTGCGAGAGCTGATAGCGTAATGTTCCCCGCTTTGTGCTCTTTAATGAGTTTTAGAATTTTGGGATTCTATAGATTTCAAAATAATAAAAAGCACTTTAACATTTACTAAAGGCAGAACAATGCAGATTCGCAATTCTAGCATGCAAATGATTAATGCCTATGACAGATATCCAAATCATTATGACGATAATCCGTCATAATGATGAAAGTTCGAAATTGAGGTGACACATATGTTTTCGTCATTAGGATTCGTCATTTACTTTTGACGTTTGTGAAAACGATGGAAATGTCCCTTACAACAGCGATATTTTGATGAATATTCTGTTCAATAATTTAAAGACATACTTTTCTTGAAAAATTTGAATAGAAATGTGTAAAGATTGATAACAAATTTAATATTTTTGCACAAATTCTTGTTCTTCAATTTTGCAACAGGTGGCGTCACCTGTCATTATTGAGCAAATGATGGTCCAAATGTGTAATTTGGAATTCGTCATAATGATGGTAAATTTTCGTCATAATGACGTATTTGCGTCATTCGAAGTTAAGTGTGTCAAGCTTGTAATTCTCAGAAAATTCATGGTAGCACTACGAATCTACAGTATCTAATTTTTCCAAAACATAAACGTTACCTATATAAAAATAAATACAGGGAAATTATAGAAGATCCCCAATTCTAGTGCGTTATCACAGCAGATTCTCAAGAATTGTTCGAAAAGTATTAGTTACGTAATTGGTTGCTTTGATGCGAGTATACATGTACATATAATTAAAATGTTAATTACATATAACAATTATCTAAAGTTTACTCTGTAAAATTACTTGCTAATACGCCAAATTTGTTTGGTTTTAATCAAATTATTTCTTCGTGTAAATAACACGAAATTACAGTTTTTAACACATGAACATAAGATAAGTATTTTTCTTATTATGCAATCTTTGCTTGGTTTTAGTTGAACAAAAAAGTATCTTATCTCATTAACCACTGGATCAGTTTTCTATCCAAAGAATCGCTTACATACTCTATTTTTATATGGTTCACTTGAAACATTGCGCGCTAATCTCTTCCCTAGACACATAAAAGAAAGTCAAGAACTTGAGTTTAAAAAAAAAGGTCACCACACCAGATAAGTGAGGCAACTTTACCCATTCCAAACATTCCACGTCTCATCCGAAAATCTATTTGTCGGAAGTGTTTCGTTGACCTAAAACCTTTAGAATATTTTCTGATATCAAAGAAGAAGTGCTGCTGCAAGCTTTTTAAGCATAATACGTAGTACGAGTACATACTATTCTCAACATGACCAGAAATACTAACAGAATACGTACAGATTCTCTTCTTGGCTTCGAATCAAGTTTTTTCTTTTCATATGAATATTGCAGGCACGAGGGCATTCAGTTTTCATAGAGTGGCCACTTTGGCCTCTGTCAATGGCACTAGAAATTTGTACTCTTCGGCTTGGTAGCATCAGAACAATTTTCAGATTTAAAGATAGTTTTGTGGTTCTTGGGTCGCGTCTTTCTTTAAAAAAAAGATTGTTCCGGCTATTTTTAGAAGAAAGCAAGTATTTCAGCAAAAATACTTGAGCACATGTTGCACGATTGGCATATTTAAAAATAGTCTTACTATTTAGCTTGGTTTTGTATAGTGCTGTGTTGATGCATTTATTGTCGTCATAATTTGTTAAGAGTTGAAATTAGATGATTTTGGCTCCAACTGGGAAGGTGTAGTAATTGCATTGGATTGCTTAACAAAAAAAAAATAGTGTTCAAACGCTAAGGTGTTTATGTGGACAAATTTAAGGACAGGAAGGAAAAATACAAGGACACTAGAGTTCCTTTTAATGGCGCAAATTACAACCAAATGTAATTGGGGAGAAAACCAGGACACTAGGCCAGACGGGTCAAAACCAGGACATGTGCTGGAAAACCAGGACGTCTAGTAACCCTACTTAGTTTTGATTCGGTCCAGTAGAAATACATATTAAATTTCTATGAGTAGTCACCACATTCTTTCGCGGACATAGGCTCATAGGCTCTCACAGTCAGCAGATCACACGAAAATTGCAAATAAGTTGATGGAAGTTGAAAGCTGCAAAACCTGCGGGCCAAAGTTGTTTTTTGCCATGAAAGCGCGACTCCTTACAAAAATATATATATATATAGAGGTATATATCGGGACGCCATGAAGCGGTATAAAGAACGAGATAAGGAAAAAGAATAAGAAGATATCGGGACCTATTAATCAGGTTTTATTGATTTTTGTGTAATCGCTTTTAACCCTTTCCCGGACAGAACGTCTATAGACGTCCAATTTTGAGCATTTGACATACAAATCGTGTCAAATTTTGGCGTTGTGTCCGGCAATGAGTTAATCGCCCCCGCGAACCACTCATCATCACACTCACATTAAAATAAAATTTGTCTAAAATAATTCATACCATTTTTTTAAATTGAAAGTATTTGCTAATATGCCGATCGCCCTACCTACCTAAATATTCATATTTTGTTAACTGCCAGGATAGTAAGAGAAAGTCTCAATAATCTAAATAAATACCTTAGACATCCCCTTAGAATAGGAATATGCCAAATATATTCTTATGTTTTCTATACTATGCGAAATCTATACTATGCGCAATGCTGACCCGGATGGATCTTTCGTGAACCCCAATCAGTGTGGTTGCGAACTAAGAAGTCCAATTAGAATGGTATACCTAGCAACCATATTATGAAAGGAAAATTTGTAATTTTAAGTTTGTAACAGAATTTTTGTATTTGGTCGTTTTCAAGTACAGAGTGCGTCAAACCCAATTCAGCATTTTGGAGGGGCAGGTGTTGTGGGTGGTAGGCAACTGCCCTAGTTATCCTTTTGGTTCTGTCGGCATCCCTCGGAGTTTATAGTGTCATTGCTGACCGTGCTTTTTATGAAAACGAGAGAATAGTTGAAGAAGTAAAAGCGATACACCGCGGAATGTATAAACGGGCTGCTACTTAAGAACTCGGCTAAAAACATTTTTTTTTTAAATGAATGAGTACAGAATTGTTTTACAGCGATGCCGGCCAAAGCCAACCGTATACCACACCAACAGAACACCATTTGTTCACAAAGAGTTGCCAAATTGTTTGCATGTATTCGTCAGAGTTGATTCGGTCAGGATGTTTCTGGCTCAGCCGTTCAATCTCATTGATAAGAAAAGATTGCACAACCGTTCGATTACACGGTGAGGTCCGGTGAACGGCTGAGCCCTTCCTGACCGAATCGACTCTGACGAATACATGCAAAAAATTTCGCAGCTCTTTGTGGACAAATGGTGTTCTGTTGGTGTGGTACATATACGGTTGGCTTTGGCCGGATCTCCCTTAAATGATGCTTGAATTGGCTCTGGAAGTCCTGCGGATTACTGTTGTCGCCATTGTCCCAAAACCTTAGCTACGTACCAGAGAACATCTCAGCGGCAACGGCAACGAGTCGACCCGAAGATCCCTACTTTCGTAGCACCTGAGCGATGACACCGCTCCAGTGCTCTGGAGTCTGGAAAGCGATTGAAAGAGCGACGACTCGAACTGAGTCCCTTGGTCAGTCGTGATCACGGCAGGTGTTCCATACCGGGGAGCCCAATTGACGACAAACGCTTTGGCAGGCAGGGAAACGGCTGAAAATCGTTTCGGACGTGCTACCGAGCGCTGACATTGCAGACAAGAACGCGACCATCGCCAGACGTCTTTACGCATGCTCGACCACACAAATTTCCGGGAGATAATGCTTGAAATAGATTACTCGCATCAGCAGCAGCATCGGCATCGCGAAATGTCAAGCGCAATGCATTTTACATTGCTGACAAAAATGTTGAGCAGAAGACTTGGCATTCAGCATATTTGTCAGCTATGAAAATCTGCTGCTGATGCGCGTAATCTATATCTATTTGCACGGGTTCCAGGGTGCAAACAGCAGTGAAACACGTCGAATAATTTGTTGCGCAAGTTTTCGGGAACGAATCGACGAGGTGATGTTCCCACTGTGTTGCATACGTGGCTAGTAGCATCGATATTAACTGCTGTGAGTTGCAGCGAGGTAGTGTTATTTACTAAGAATTGCTGGAGCTCTATATCGCGTGACTGTTCGGCGGCCAGCTCCATCGTTTCGACGTCAGTTGACAGTGTTATCTCACCCAGGCGAAATAAGTCGTCTGCAACCGTGCTGGAATGTCCAAAAACGTGTTTGATTGGAAAACTGTGAGATGTAGAACAACTGTCGAATTTGCCTATTGGTCGACTTGTCTTACTTTTGCGTGAATGCATATATAAGCGGTTTGTGATCCGTTTTAACGACGAAACGGGCACCCTCGAGTATATGCCGAAAATGCTGGATGCTTGTATAGACCGCTAAGAACTCCCGGTCATACGTGCTGTAATTGCGTTCCGCTTTTGACATTATCCGCCGGAAAAATGCCAGAAGCCGCCAACGATCACCATGTCTCTGTTCGAGCACAGCTCCAACAGCTACGTCAGAGGCATCAGTGACTTATGCCTTGGTTACACAGTGCAAGCTATCGTGCGAGTTGGCCTAAACAGCTACTGCAGAGTAGCTACTTGCACCATGTGACCGCATCACGTATGATGCACCATGTGACCGCATCATACGTGACTCTGCAGTAGCTGTCTAGGCCAACTCGCACGACAGCTCGCACTGTGTAACCAAGGCATAACGCTAACGGCTTGTTATGGTCGAAATCGAAACACACCAGTAGTGTAGCGCAAGCCATGTTTTCGCGGCAACGGTCAATGGCGTCAGTAGTGACAGGGTTTCAGTCTATGGCAGCATTGTCCGACTTTCGTTGACCGCAGAGAAGATCGTTGAGCGGCGCTTGAAGATTTGCTGCGTTTGGAATGAATCGACGATAATAGTTTAATGCTCCCAGGAATCGCTGGGCTAAATGTGGATGGACGACGATAACTCCGCAGCGCTTCTACTCGATACGACACGGTGGAGCGATACCTTTTACGTTTATAACGTGCCCCAGAAACTCCACCTGTGAAGCGCCCAACACGTACTTCGAAACGTTGATTACTAGTCCGAAAGTGTGTAACCTCTCAAACAGAATTCGCAAATGTTCTTCATGTTGCTCCGCTCGCTCGGATGAAATCAAACTGACATCAGTATACGTGGAACAAAAGTCGAGTCCGCTGAGCACTTCATCCAAAAACGCTGAGTCGCGTTCCGCAGTCTAACGTCATGACAACGAACTCGAACCTTGGAATATCCGCTTCCGCTATCTGGGTTTGGTGGAAAGCTCGAAGATCAATTTTACTTAATTTTACATAACGTTTGGTTTTTATATGATGCGATACATGCGCCTCTAGCGGAGAACGCCATTACCCTACAGATTCAACGCAAATGCTTTGATTGATTGATTTGATGTTGTAAAATACTGACGTAACGTAAATTCACTGAAACCCTTTTGTCTACCTGTTTGGACCGACTGAACTTCTTCTTCTTCCTTGCCTCGTTCTTTATACCGCTCCATGGTTCCGCGTTGCTCGACCTGCGGTGTAGGCACATCGCCCGTTTTGGCGATAATTTCTCAGCATATTTCTACAGGCAGCTCTATCTTGGATCGTGTCATCGCCGAGACCAATGCGTTGTTGTTGCTTTTTCATTTGACACATCCGACTGAACTTGATCTTCTGAAATAGAATGGATGCAGCAGCAGCCGCCCAATGCAATTTAAATTGGTGGCAGAAAAGCTATAATTAGCATACCGTTACCCATTTAAATTGCGTCGGACTGCATTATTGTTGCTGCGTCCATTCTATTTCCAGAATTAGCCGCAAAATCTAGGTTGCTTAGTTCACCGCACTTTGCCACGATTTTGTAAATACTTTGATTGAAAGTTCGTTACAAAATCTAAGAAAATGTATAGGAAATGTAACAATTATTTCTCGAGATTTGGTTAAGTAGGTGTTGGATTTCTGCAACATCCAATAGGAAAAGAAATTATCTGGAAGACCGCTTCTCAAGAAGCATTATAGAAGCGCTTCCTAAGAAGAGTAAGAAGCCCTCTATAGTGAAGTTGATGCGGAGCACTTCCAAATGAATCTGTCTGGAAAGGGAGTTGGGGAAACTTTCATGCTCGGTTTACAGTTTTGGAAAGATAATGGAGTGCTTCCCCGGAAGCACAATTACGAATGGAGAAGGAGCTCTTGAAAACTTTCATTTTTTTTGATAATCGCCAGTGCGAATGAAGAGGGAACGGTATACTGATCCAGTAGAAACGCTTCTCTAGAAGCGCAATTGTGCATGAAGAGGAAGCGCAGCAAAGAGGATGAGGTGAAAAGCTGCTCCTGATGGAAGCGCTGATGGGGCATTCGGTGGCTCAGTGGCAGAGATGTCTATCTCTGAGTTGCCGGTGCGTGGGCTCGAATCCCACTGTGACCCATGGATGTTTGTGTTGTCCATAAAAATGCTCCTACGGCAGCCGGTTCTTCGATGTAAATCGTCCCGGAGCTACCCGTTGTTAAAACGGCCAAGAGCTGCCAAGACCCCCTTCGATTCAAGAGAAAAAAAAATCTCTTGAATCGCTACAACAACAACACGGAAGCGCTTCCAATTTTTCCGATTGGGATTGAATGAAATGGGCATGTGTATGACGAATGCGTGTGGTATAAGTTAGAATGATTGAACAAAGCCTACAAATAACATGATAATTGGCCTAACTCTGCTAAAACGTAACAAAAATTATAATCACTTGCCTAACTTATTCTAATATTTATGTTCTAACAAATTCGTTTTTTTACGTAACTCTTTTCGTTTCGAAAGCGGATTCTCTCGACCAGCAACGGTCTGAGGGTGATGTCTTTACACGGAAAGCAAGCTTGAAAGGAGGTAGTTATTAACATATTTGTTTTGTGTCGTACATGAAACCCTTTCAAATTTGATTCATTTTCTGACTGCAAATATGTCTGTATCTTCCCCACTTTAGACGACGAAGACATCAAAGTTGAACATCATCATGGCGTGCACCTGACCAAAATGGGCAAAGATGATGTCCATTTGCACGTTCAAAGCGATCATGACACCGGTGGCCATTGGTGTGCAAAATTGCTGTTTTTCTCACTGCTGGCAGTGCTTTTTGGATTGATCGGTATCATCATTTTGGAAAATCGTGGATCGTCAGATCGTAAGTATTGTTAATTGCAAAAGGCATAAGAGTTGCCATAGTTTGTCCAATCGATTGTACATTGGGTGGGGTTACGAAACGAAAAGTTGCGTATGTTCCGCAAACATGTTTGCCATTCTGATCCCCTGCCATTTTGGGGATCAGAAATAATCTCTGCATTTGAGGAATATGTTAACGAAAACAATCGGAGATTATTTCTGATCCGCAAAATGGCAGGGGATCAGAATGGCAAACATGTTTGCGGAACATACGCAACTTTTCGTTTCGTAACCCCACCCAATGTATAGCTGCAATAAAGAAATAACTACCGACTTCGCTAAAGAAAATTAGCTATATTGTGCAATCGATTGGACAGTCTTTGGCCACTCTAAGTAGTAAAGATGTCGCATACAACTCACAACTTTTTGCTTCATTTCAGTGGACACTCCCCTATCAGAATCTCGTTTCTCGGAATATTTCGACGGTTGGGTTGACGAACATCGTCAAGCGCATGATGAGCATCACGGCGATAAAGCAGGCGTAGCAGATCATGAATCGGCACCGTACGAAGAGGAGGAAGATCACTCTGAACAAGACCACGAGGACGAACATGATGTGACTCATGAAGATAGCCATGACGAAGAGGAAGAGGATGATGAGGAAGATCATGAAGAGGAGCCGCCTCAAAGCAATGAAGACGAAGAAGAAGAGGAAGAAGCTGTAAGTGAAAATGACGAGGACGATGAAGATGAAGATCGTGAGGAGGCAGATAATGACGATGATGACGAGGAGGAAGAGAAGAATGAAACCATTGAAGACAAACGGGAAGAAGAGGAGGAAGATGATGAAGAAGAGGAAAATTATTTGCGAATGAAAAGAGATGCCGATGAATTAAGTGATGAAGGCTTTGATGAAGCGGCCAGTAATTTGGATGATGAAGAAGACGATGATGAGCCTGAAGAGATTAAGCAAAGCATTGAAAATGACAATGAAGACGATGAAAATGACAAACAAGACGACCATGACGTCCCAGAACCAAATGAAACGGTTGAGCAAATTGAAACAATTGAAGAGAAGGATAATGATGATGAAGACAACAATCCCGGGAACAACATTGAAGAGGCAGAGGATGATGACGATGCTCCTTTTGATGAGGTGAGTAGTGTATAGTTTAAACCGATTTTTTTGTTTAGTGTGTTTCGTTTGTTTTACCTTTTGTGTGGCTTTTTCGTTGTTGTTTGTTTTAGACTAGTACTAACAAAGATACTTCATCAAGTTCAACTGATAAGTTTGCGGAAAACTCCGATGCAATTGACTCAAAGATTGCACAGAAATTTTTGACCAAAGATTCTAATAAAATTGAAAGTAATTTGCACAAGACTGAAGAAAGCTCGAATGTACAAGATGGAGAATTGAAAAAAGCAGACCATAAAATTTATTCTGACAAGACTTTGAAAGAAAAGCAGAAAGAGCCTGTTTTGCCTCACATTTCCAAAGACGAGACTGATAAAACTCATGGAGAACAAGAAGAAAATAAAAAAGATTCGAATGAGGAAGCTCTGAGCACAAATACTAAATTTATCGAAAGTGGAGATAAGATATCCGAAAAATCAAGTCCAGAGGATAAAAGGACCGATAAGTTCACAAATGCTGACGAAAATGTAGGAATTCAGACAGAGTCTGTAACTGAAAGTCCTTCATTGGTTATTGACAAACAAAGTATGCAAGAGGAAAAACAACCTACCGATGGGATAACATCTAAAGAAGATAAGGAAAGTGTAAAAGAGTCCAAGGCATCAGATTCAATGCCGAGCAGAGAAAAGGAGATCGAGTCAGCCGAAAGAGAAGAATCAAGTGATAGTGAAATTAACGAACCAAATCTGAAAGATGAGGAAAATTTTGAGAAAACTAGGAATCAGAGAGATGCTTCGCAAGAAACAAATGATAAGACTGAGTCCAAATTGGATTCTAGCTCACCGACAAAGGTAAGTGCTGTACATGCCTGCAATCAAGTTTTTATGCAATATGTAGTACATTTCAAGCAGTTGACTTTTGTATTAATTAATACCTCTGGAGGTAGGTAAATTTGGATCTGATTAGAAATTTATTGTGTTTCTGATTTTACGTGGTAGAAATTGTATTAAGTCTGCAAAAGTGTTTTTTTTTTACCATACCCTACGTAACTCTCATGCGATAAACCCCTTTTAATCGCTGGCATAGATTTTCATTTTCCCAATTATTTGAATATAATTTTCCTGTGTTCTCTCCTTGTAGGAAGATGATGACTTCGAAGACGAGGAACAGTCACTCGAACACGTTATAGACAATGATGCTGGCGAAGAGCTTCATCTGCGTCAAAAGGCCGAACAAGAAGAACTTGCAGCCAAAGCAGCCGCACAATTAGAAGAAGAGAAAGCTGAATCTGCTCCACGTAAGTAGAAAATATGTTTATTTATTATTTACAGTTATTTCCGATAAATGACTTATCATACAAATTTATATCGTAAATTTCGAAATTTAAAATTAAGATCTGACACTCAATTGTTTAAATAAATGTCAAAGATTTTTTTTTAAATAAAATTAAGAATTCGTTAAATCATCGTACTATAAGCTAATTCATTTGTAAGAGAAAGTGCAAAATTTGGTAATTTTTCGTACAAAATGTCCGTCAACCATTCCTTACCTTTGGTCTTGTCTTTTTTTATTTTAAAATTTTTCCAGTTGCAGTCAAGATTGCCGTAGGCTTGGCTCTGGCCCTTGTAGCTCGGTTAGTTTTAATCAAAAAATGTGAGTTACAACAATGAATATTTTTAACTAGAGACATTCACGTGTTTCAATTGTTGTTGTTGTGTACTGTTGTTCATCTAATCTGTTTCATATTAGCAACGTTTTGTTTGTATTTCGACTTTTCCTTTAATGCCGAGAGCTACTATTAATTTATTCATTTGCTTTTGATAAATTGTAAAATGTACTCGTGACTTTTGTGTCGATTTCGAACAAATGTTTAGCGCTATTTCTCAATTTATTTGGATATAAAATCAAGAAGATAATTTATAATTTTTGTTTTATTATTGTCAAAATTGCTTGCTCTTTTGTTTACAGTTTCAAAAATATTTTTTCGTAAGCATGCCCAGCATGACACTTCTTCATTTCGCAAACTGTGTTATTCACACAAATATAGATTTTGCACTTTCTTGCCTAGAGAATTAACACGATTAATTCAGTTTTGTATTTGTACGTAAGAAATTGTCTTAAGTTAACTTTTATGTTGTAAGCTTTTGTATGTGATTTGTTTTATTTAAAATTTTTAATGGCTTTTTTTAAGTGAATAGTATTTGTTATAATTCTTGTTGTTTGTCGACTGCAATAACGCAACTGATAGTGACACAACAAATTGTTTAATGAATTAATTTAAAATATTTTTCTTCATCTCGTGCTGTTCTAAAGTAACCTTTTCAGGCACAGTCTTTAGTAATTTCGTCTAAAGTCTAAAACGGTCACCATAATGTGTCCATCTTCCCCAAAATTACCTCGGCTGAAATTTCCCTGACCTTAGCCAGCAGTTTCGAGATCGACGTTTCGGCTGACAGGAGCTTAGATAGCTCGGTTGTATTTTTGAATATGCTGGAAAACGTGGCTTTGTATACCCTGTAAAATAATACAGATATTTTGGTACATTGTGAGTGGCGTTGCGTAACAAGGGAGGAGGGATCTAAAAAAAAAACCCCATATCACTGGCAATTGGCTGCTTTCATATGTATTAACCCTTTCCCGGACAGAACGTCTATAGACGTCCAATTTGGAGCATTTGACATACAAATCGTGTCAAATTTTGGCGTTGTGTCCGACAATGAGTTAACCAAAATGACGGTTCTGTGTTGTTGTTTTAAGGTCCATTGAATGCCGTTTTTGTCGCCTTTCGGCATTTTTTTTGTGTTTTTTGATGAGAAGCGAAAAGCGCCTTTGTTTTACAGTTCAAGGACAAGGAGGTTAAGTCATTGGAAAAATCTTTAGAAGTAGCGTTCAAGGGTTCGTGTCCAGTGAAAAGGAGTAGGAAAGTTCTCCCTCCCTGGTGGAACATGGACCTTTCTGTGTTACGGAAGCTAATCCGGGATATATTCAATATTTGCAACAAACATAAGTTCTGGCAGCCATACAAGGACTGCCTGAAAATTTACAAAAAAGCAATTAGAACCGCAAAGGTCCAAGCTTGGGACGATCTGCGCCAATCACTGGACAACGTCAAAGGCTCAGCTAGAATCAGCAAGATTTTGTCCAAAGCAAGGTCGTGTCCGTCCTTAATAAAAAGAGAGGATGGCACTTGGGCGGAATCAACTAGTGATTCTCTTGAGCTCCTGATGAATACGCATTTCCCTGGGTGCAGGAGCACTTGCACGCGGAGCCCACGATTGAATAATGGAGATTGTACAGCAGAGTGACTTCGTTTTCTCCATGATTACTGAGGAGAAGATTACCTGGGCAATCAACAGCTTCTCGCCTTATAAATCGCCAGGTCCAGATAGCATACTACCGATTATGCTTCAGAAAACGCAGGATCTGGTAGTTCCACGGCTGCTGATACTTTTCAGAAGCCTTCTGCTACTCAACCACGTCCCCCAGTCGTGGCGACAGGTTCGAGTTGTTTTCATACCGAAGGTAGGCAAACGAGGGCATGAGACTGCGAAGGATTTCAGGCCGATTAGTTTATCCTCCTTCGTACTTAAAACGTTAGAGCGCTTAATAGACTTACACATCCGACAAAGTCTTGAGAACTCAGCACTTTCGAAGTCCCAGCACGCATACATGAAGGGAAAGTCCACAGAAACGGCTCTCCACGAAGTGGTCCGTATCATCGAACAGAGCCTCGAGTACAAAAAAATACACGTTATCCGCTTTCTTATACATAGAGGGTGCATTCAATAATGTTCGTATTGAATCTATTCATTAAGCCCTTTCAGACTTAGGAGTTGAGCCACGGCTTGGGTCGTGGATAGTGACACTACTAACGACCAGAGTAATCCATGGTGACTTAGGAAGTAGTCATCTGACTAAATTCGTGTGCAGAGGAACACCTCAGGGTGGTGTCATCTCTCCACTACTGTGGATAGTAGTTATTAACAAGATCCTAGCCAGGCTTGACAGGGAGATGATTAAGGTGGTTGCAAATGCGGATGATGTAGCGATTATAGTATCAGGAATGTGTGTTTCCATGATTAATCAGATCATGGAAAGAGCCCTCGGTTTGGTCAGTAAATGGGCCACAAGCTGTGGCCTGGGCGTAAACCCGGGGAAGACAAAACTGATGCTGTTTACTACAAAAACAAAAATACCGCCTTTCTCACTCCCAAAACTAAATGGACATCAACTGCAACTATCGCCCAGCTCGAAGTATTTGGGCGTTATTCTGGACTCAAAGCTCAACTGGAAGTTGAACATTGAGGAGCGCGTTAAAAAAGCCTGTATCGCTTTTTACGCCTGCAAGACAGTATTTAGTAAGAAATGGGGTCTCAAGCCGAACATGGTACTCTGGGTGTACTCGGCGGTGAACCCATCCTAACATATGGGTCACTCGTCTGGTGGACAGCGCTCAGTAAAGGCTACAATGTAACAAAACTCGGTAGAGTGCAGAGATCGGCTTGCCTTAGCATCACAGGGGGCATGCGAACATGCCCGAGGGATGCGCTGAATATCATCCTGCATCTTCTACCCATCGATCTGTTTATTAACCAACTGGCAGCATGTAGCGCAGTCAGACTCAAAGCGTTAAGTTGCTGGAGTGCTAGGCCATACGGCCACAGCAATATCCTAAACCAGCTACCACAGGACGTACGAAACGCTGTAACGGATCTCAAAGTGCCCAAACTAAGCTTTGGGAAGAACTTTGATGTCAGATTCCCAACTAGAGGTGAATGGAAAGAGAGCGAGGTGGTCAAGGATTTTGACATCACATTCTTCACCGATGGGTCTAAAATGGATTGTGGCGTGGGTGCTGGAATCTTCTGCAGATCACTAAGTATTTCTGAATATTACCGTCTTCCTGATCATGCCAGCATATTTCAAGCAGAAATGCTTGCAATCATGAAGGCCTGTCATGCTCTCAGGGACATACAAAAAAGAAGACCTCCAAGGCTGTTGAAGTATGTGGGGAAGCATTAAACAGCCTTGGCACACGACAAAGTATCACCCTACTCTGGATACCCGGACACAGGAACATAGAGGGTAACGAGAGGGCTGACGAACTAGCCAAAATGGGTGCCACCCTTGACAGCTCTCATGCGGAGCGTGTTTGCTTCCCGATGGCAGCTGTTAAGAGTAAGATATCCACCCACTATCTAAGGGCTGCTAATTCCAACTGGCGAAATCTGAGGACCTGGGTTATATCAAGGAAGATGTGGCCCTCCTACGACTGGAAAAGAACTTCTGAGATTCTGACTGAACCGCGTAGAGATATCGCCAAGCTTACTGCTGTTATCACGGGGCACTGGCCAATGGGGCTTCACGCAGCCAGGCTGGGCATCCCCTACAACGCCCATTGCCGCAGCTGCGGTAATATAAATGAAAAGGAAACTCTGTTTGATTTTCTGTGTGAATGCCCGGGTCTTGCCAGAACCCGGTGTTATATAAACATGTGAAGTACTAGAATGTAAGAATATAATACATACTACCAACATTGCCAATAACTCGTTCCAAGTTGAATTGTCAGTAGTTGTCATCTGAAAATAAAGACAAAGAGATCATCAGCAATCCACATGGTGTAAATTTATTTATATAAAAATATAACATGGCGCAGCCGATAAAGAAAAATAACCATATATAAAAAGTGCTTACAAGTGGAATAATAAATTAAATAACAAAAATCAAAAAATTAACCGAAGATCGCAATAATAAAAATGGAACATTTTCGGGTTCCAGTCCCCATGAGCTTTGAGGGCAACATTAGTGCAGAATGGACGAAATTCAAAAGACGTTTCGAAATTTTCATATTGGCTAGCAAAAGTGAAAAAGTGCTTAAAAATGAAGAATCTAAAATAGCCATGCTATTAAACTTAATTGGTGAAAAAGGCTTAGAGATTTTTGATACGTTTAAATTGTCTGAAAATGATTCTAAGTCCTACGATAAAGTGATCAAAGCATTTGACAATTATTGTGATCCTAAAAAGTATGTTATATACGAACGATTTCTGTTTAATTCGCGGAAACAACAAGCAAGCGAACCGTTCTCGAACTTCCTCGCAGATGTAAAACAAAAGTGTTTAAAGTGCGACTGGTCCAACAAATCAGAGCCAATCGAGGACCAAATGGTTCGTGATAGAATCGTGTTAGGAATAAACAATAAGGATGTCCAGGAAAAACTATTAAGAACAGAGAACCTAACCTTAAAAAAGGCTGTGGAAATATGTCAAGTATCTGAGGTGGCACATAACCAAGCCCAAGAGTTTCGAGATATTCATGATGTTCATTCGGTTTCGAGAAATGCATTCAATAATAATAATCAACATAAACTTGATAATCATAATAAATCTACAAACTACAGTCAACAGTATTCTAATAATTATAACAAATTAAATAGTAAACAACAAAATCTCAATAAGCAACAACAGCGGTTTCAACCTGGCGTACCTAAGAGCACGGCAGCAACAATAATTAATAATTGTGGAAGATGCTCGTTTACACATGGAGCGAATAGATGTCCAGCATTTGGCAAAATTTGTGTGCGGTGCCGAAGGCCAAATCATTTTTCAACAGTATGTAATCGTCGTATTGTCAATACCGTAACCGAGACCAACAAAACGAGAAACAATAATAATTATTCAACAAATGAATTCGAATACGATATGAATAATTTAGTTATAGACTCAGTTAATACTGAGCGTGTCGGTAGGAATAAATTTTGGTTTGTTAATTTAATATTTAAGGATTTATCTGTTCCATTTAAGGTTGATACCGGCGCGGAGGTGAACATCATGCCAAAACGTGTATTCGATAAAATAAATTCTAATTACGGTGAACGGGCAATTATACGGAAAATGGATAAAAGGCTCGAAGCATATGGAGGTAATATTTTGAAGGTCATTGGGGAGACCTATTTGGAAGTAAGTTACAATAAAAAGATATTTAATTTTAATTTCGTTATAATGGAAACGTGTTCCGCTCCGATAATAGGATTAGACGCAATTGCAAAATTAAATTTAATCAAAGAAATTTCTGCAATGCGTCTTTTGAAATCTGAAGAAGAGGATTCTTTTATCAACAAAAACAAAAATACATTCTCAGGGTTAGGGTGTTTCCCTGAACGGTATAAAATAACTATAAAAAAAGACTCTACGCCGGTTATAAAACCACCGCGGAGAGTTCCATTGACTTTGATAAATAAAGTTAAAGCAAAATTGGATGAAATGGAACAAGCTGGTGTTATCCAAAAAGTGTCAGATATAACCGCTAAACTAGAAGGTCAGCAATATTACACGGTAATTGATCTAAAAGATGGGTTCTATCAAGTAGATTTGGATCAGGAGAGCCGCGATTTATGCTCGTTTAACACCCCATTAGGTTGCTACCAATTTAATAGACTGCCATTTGGCCTTAATTGCGCTCCAGAGATTTTCCAAAAACTTAACAATAAGTACTTCGGAAATTTACCTGGCGTCTTCATATATTTTGATGACATACTGATTTTTGGGAAAAGTAAAAAAGAACACGATGAAAATCTGTCTGGTGTAATAGCTAGGGCTAATGAAATTAATGTTAAGTTCAATCCGAATAAGCTTCAACTCTGTCAAGAAGAGGTACGATATTTAGGATATATTTTTTCCAAAGATCAAATTAAAATTGACCCCAGTAGAATTAAAGCTATTGAGGATATGAAAGACCCCGAGAGCAAAAAAGATTTGCAAAGATTTTTGGGTTGTATAAATTATTTAAGAGATCATATTTCAAATTTGTCAGCACTAACTGCACCCTTTCGAGAATTATTAAAAAAGAACGTCGTTTTTTCATGGTCCTTATCACATTCAAATTTATTTAAAAAATTAAAAGATATAATAGCGAATGCTCCAGTTTTACAAGTTTTTAAAGAGAATGTTCCACTTGTAATCCAAACAGATGCATCGCAAAATGGTATAGGGTCTTGCTTATTGCAAAACAATCAGCCAATATGTTATGCCTCGAAAGCACTTTCTGAAGCTGAGCAAAGATACGCTCAAATAGAGCGAGAGATGCTGGCAATAGTTTTCGCGTGCCAAAAGTTTCACCATTATATTTATGGACGCAAAGTTAGGGTTCTCACAGATCACAAACCCTTAGTAGCTATCTCTAATAAACACGTAAGTCAGGTACATTCTAGTCGATTACAACGAATGAAGTTGAAATTGTTGCGATATGATTTAGAGATTCAGTATATTTCGGGAAAGGAAATGCATATCGCTGACACTCTGTCAAGGAATTTTAATGAAAAGAATATAAACGAAATTGATAATTCTTTAAATTATATTGTTCATACAGTTAATATTGAAAATGATTTATTAGAAAAGATTCGTATTAGTACTCTTCAAGACATTGAAACTCAGCTTCTAATAGAAATCTGTAAAAACGGTTGGCCTCAGGAACTTAGAAGAGTTAATGATTTAATTAAACAATATTGGCCTATTCGTAATGAGCTATATTTTGAGGATGGAATTTTATTTTTTAACGATCGAATAGTTGTTCCAATGAAGCTACGCTCAAAACTTCTCTCTAAACTTCATGAAGGCCATTTGGGAATGACCAAAACAAAGTCATTAGCAAGAACGATAGTTTATTGGCCTCGACTTAATGAAGAAATAGAACATTACATAAAGAAATGCAAAATCTGCGAGAAGTACCAGCGTTCTAATACACATTCTCCATTAATACCACACCATATTCCGGATTTGCCCTTTGAAAAAGTGGGCGTGGATATTCTTGACTTTTCTTCTAAGGCATACCTTGTCCTTATTGACTATTTCTCAAAATGGATTGAGTTGAAACCACTGAAAGATAAAACAGCCAAAGAGGTCGTAAGCGTATTAAAAGAAATATTCGCATGTCATGGGGTCCCAGCAATCGTAGTTTCCGATAACAATCCTTTTAATTCGTTCGAGTTTAAATCATTTTTGGGAGACTGGAATATTAAATTAAATACCACAAGCCCGTATTACCCTCGAAGTAACGGTCTTGCTGAAAAGGCAGTAGGTATAGCAAAATCACTTCTAAAGAAGTGCGGTGAGGAAAACAAGGACATAAGTTCAGGCCTTCTAGCTTATAGAATTGCCCCTCTAACCGGTTTTAAGTACAGTCCAGCACAACTGCTTATGAACAGGCAACTAAGATCAAAACTACCCATAAAGAATTCTCTTCTTCAGCCGATGGTCCCAAAAAATTGGTGTGAGCTTAATTTACAAAATCAAAATAAATACAAATATTACCATGATCGGAAAATTGGAAAGAGACACGAAGAAAAAACGTTCCAAAGCGGAGACAATATTGTATATCAAAAAGATGGTATATGGAAACCTGCTAAAGTAATTGAACCACTAAACTCCCCCAGGTCATATCTTATACAAAACGAAGGCAGTAAAGTGCTTAGACGAAATTCTGTTCACTTACGTAAATCTATGCATTCTCCAACAATTCAAAATCCAGTAACTATATCCCGCGAATTCAATGAAAACGATGTTCACGTCCAGCCCGGTGTAAATCTTCAAAATCAACAGGATAGTCCACAAGCAAACAGTAAGGCACATGAGTCTCCAAGTAATGTTGAGGATAATAGTAGCAAGCAATCATCTGAAATGTATCAAACTAGATCAGGAAGGATAATAAGACCACCAGATCGATTAATGTATTAGGTCTCTTATTTAAGTACATTTTGCCATAAATATCATGAATTTGTATTTCGAATAAATAAGTTCAAATTACTTGAAGAATTTAGATCTAGATTTTAAATTATAAATTCAAAATATATATATTGGATTAAAATTAAAAAAAAAAAAAAAAAAAATATATATAAAAGGGAGATGTTATATAAACATGTGAAGTACTAGAATGTAAGAATATAATACATACTACCAACATTGCCAATAACTCGTTCCAAGTTGAATTGTCAGTAGTTGTCATCTGAAAATAAAGACAAAGAGATCATCAGCAATCCACATGGTGTAAATTTATTTATATAAAAATATAACACCCGGTATAGGACGCTCGGTAGGGCTTTTCTAGGTAGCTTGGGGGATGCAGCTAATGTGAAATTAGGGGAACTTCTGTATTTCCTAAATAACACTGGCTGGTTCAAGGCAACTCCCCACTTACAATTTCATTACCTAACCCTCATCATATACACTAGTTAAGCTTCACGGAGTTTGTGGTTTCAAAACGGCGCTTTATGCGCTAATTGGGCTTTTGGCTAGCCTCTGCCTAAGCCGCCCCTTTTACCAACCAACCAACCAACAGTTAGGAATTTTCATATGTTTATTAGTATAGGGAAATTAAGTCGAAAAAGGGCAAAACCCAAACATAAAAAAGTGGAAAATTTTGATGCCAAATTGTTGCACAGCCTCCCCTCTATAGACACTAAGAATCAAACTTATTTGAGCGTCACATTAAGAGGCCATTTCGGAAATTAAAAAAAAAAACGGAATAAATTACATTTAATTTTCATTGCGTGATATGTAAATACTCCAGACTTTTTCTTTGAAAAATATACCCTAGACCCAAATGTATTGTGGATTTTAGATTTTTTGATATTTAATTTCGGCTTCTATCTTTATATATACCTAGAGCAAGCCCCCCTATTCTCTCCCCCCCAAAATTACTTCGATCAGATCGGAAGGGAACCTCCCATACAAAATCAACCCGAAATCCCTTAGTTTTGATCTGATCGAAGTAATTTTTGGTAGAGAGTATAATGGGGCTTGCCCTGGGGACTCAGCTCGCAGCGCGGTAATCTATGCAAGGGTCTCAATTCTGACAAATGGGATTTAGAAACAAACGTAGAACGGCTTCCTTGGAGAGGGACTCGAAATACAATCTCTTAAGATAGAGATGGTCGACACCTTGACAAAGACTGAAGAGGAAACACTCATCAAAGTACAGCCTGCGAAGTTCTAGTGTGTGATTTTTTTAGCAGAGTGGTAGTAACTATGGTCATAAGTGGAGTAAGGGATGCGCGAACGAAATAGGAAATCGCTCGCTAAGTATACAAATTGAGGCGACCAGACGAGGGAACGATATTCGAAAGTGCAGCGAAGGAGCATGTTAAAACGGTTTAATCCAATCGAAGGGTTGCCAAATGATTTAGAGTATCGTAATAGGAAGCCTGCCGTACGCGACGCTTTAGCACCGATCGTAAAGATATGGTGGTCGAATTTCAGCTTAGGGTCAAACATCACACCTATGTTTTTGAAGCTATCGCCTTGTTCTAGGGAGAAGTGTAAATAGCTATTAAAAGGAAAAACAACTAAGTTTCGGGGTATTTACATTAACGCAGTTGGTTAGAAATGCACCAAACAATTTAGGACATTCAGATCAAATTGAAGACGCAGGCACTCTTCTGATGATGGAATAGTTCTGAAGAGCTTCAGGTCATCTGCATTGAAAAGCGAATAATATAAGGAATAGCTGAGAAGATCGTTGGTAAAGTGCTATAAATTAAGTAGCATGTAATACTTGTTGTTACATACTTCTTTGATAAATAAAAAAATAAAATAAAAAAATCGTTGGTAAAGTTGTTGAAAAGAGTGGACCCAAGATAGAACCTTGGGGAACACCGCACGAAGGGCAGAAAGGGGATGAAACACAATTTTTGAATATAACTCTAGAATTGCAATACATAGATAGGTAGGATGCAAATGAAGAAAGACCGAGCCACAGTCACATTTTTTGTCTAATGCGGTAATATTTGAAAGGACTTCAGATGGAGTGGTTTTGAACGTATGCAGACTATTCAAATGCCACGTTCTTATGTAACGTTGCATCGAAAAAGTCTCAACGCCGGATGAATGGTGATGCTGTTTCTGGCTTCACTGATGTCTATTTGACTGATGCCCTCCGACGAATATACACAGTTCATCCACGTCAAAGCGACATCGTCTTGCTTTGCTTGCTTTTGGTGAACATTAGTGGTCCTACATACTTCGATTCTCTGCGTACTGTGGATGGTGTGCTATGCGCCACTTTTCGGGAGGCCTGCCAACTTTTGAATTATCTCGAAAACGATACATATTGTGACTCAACGCTCGCCTATTTAACTGTTTCTGTGTCAGCGAATCAAATTCACACATCATAGCCACATATCATCTGAAAATCCGACTGCATTGTGAGACAAATACAAGGACGAGATGGCTTACGACTTTTTGTCCAGAGTTTGCACGACAACTTCGAATTTCGATGTTGTAATTAACTGGACTAGATGCGCAACGAAGCGTTGGTTCTGATTGAAGACATGTACGTGGTAATGTGCGGCAGTCTGCTGTCTACAAAGGAAATCGCGAATTGCAACGGAAGCAAGACTATGATCAAGATGAGCTGACTGAAAGAGTCCGAACAAATGTACCGCTGTTGATTGCCAAACAGAAGATCGTGTACGATTCGCTGATGAAGGTGGTTGACGATGGAACGGGAAGCATTTATTTCTCGCTGGTCCCGGTGAGACAGGCAAGACATTTCTGGTGTCTTTGACTCTGGCACCAATTCGATCAAAATCTCAAATTGCGTTGGCTGTTGCATCCTCTGGCATTACTGCCACATTGTTGGAAGGCGACCGAACTGCATATTTCACTTTTAAGCTGCCGATGACATCTTATGGTTGACATGCCAACGTGCGCAATGACCAAGAACTCGGCGAAAGCAAAATTGATGCGAAAATGCAAAATCATCATTTGGGATGAATGCACGATAGCGCATAAACGAGCTTTGGAGGCAGTTGACGGAACAGTGAAGAATTTCTGAGGTGATTCCAGACGATTTGGTTGGGCTACGATATTCCTCTCCGGAGATTTTCGTTAAACGCATCCCGAAATGTACTGCTGCCGACGAATTTAATTCGTACCTGAAATCGTCGTCTTTGTGGGGGCATGTCAAGAATTTGAGATTGACCACTAACATGAGAGCCACGTTGCAGAATGACCCATCGGCTGCTGCATATCGAGACAACTGCTATGGCTTGATAATTGCCAAAATCCTGTTGATGTTTCGACTGGATTTATATCATTCCCGGCAAATTTTTGTGAGTTCACATCGTCGAAGGAGGAACTCTTCATCAAACAGTTCCCCGGCATTGAACAAAATTATAAAAATCTCGAATGGACTAGTGAACGGTTAATACTAGCAGCAAAGAATAAGGACGCCGATAGCTTAAATTTCATTATTCAAAGTCAAATCGTTAGGGAACTGCATTCGTACAAATCCGTTGACAGCGTGACCGACGAGGCTGAAGCGACCAACTATCCGACGGAATTTTTGAACTCGCTTGATGTATCGGCAACTTCTCCACATAATTTACAGCTGAAGGTGGTATCAACATATTCATGTTGCGGAATCTGAATCATCCGAAATGGTTAAACAGTACGCGGTTGTCCGTCAGGAAACTGATGACCAATTTGATTCAGGCGACCATCATCAAGGGCAAATTCAAAGGAAAGCATGTCCTTATCCCACGAATTCCGATTATTCCTGATCTGATCTTCCATAACAATTATCATTTGCCCAGCAAACCGCGAACTCGTGATAGGTCAATAGGTCTCACGAAAACATTTGCTTTCTTTTTCAATAATCACGCGGCGCGCCATTGTTTGAAAACCTCAACGATTATGAAATCTTTTCAAGTTCACCATTTCAGCAGATTCCCTAAATAAGAAGCTTACTCATCGAGGTGTTAGTCAAACTAATTAAAAGATACTTTTATAGTTATTTTCAAATATCAAACCCTGTATCCGGTCTTTTTGTAAATTTCACCCCACACTAAACTTTGCTAAGAAATCCCCAAGAATTTAGGACAATTTTTCGAAAAAGCTGCTTAAGTAAAGTTTTACCGTATATACATTTTGTCGTAAGGTGGGGGTGAGTTTACGACCCGAAAAACGGACTCAAAAATGCCTGCCGTCCGACTAGAGCAGATCTGAGACAAATCTTCGGCTACTTTCTTGTTTCAGGCTCTTTTTTGATGATTCCTTCGCAGGATCTGCTCTCATAAAGATCGCCACACATTAGTCGGTACCCTGACTTTTGGATTAGGCAAGTCCATATCGCAATTTGATTGCATTGATTTGATTTACTTAATATGGTCGAGGAGATCGGATCGGGAGTGCAACGGCATTATACCTTCAGCCATGGTCATCCACGGAACATGTCGTCCCTGAAACTCAAACTAAAAATGAGTATCCCGATTACTTACAGCGTATGTAAATGAGAAATTATTAACTATAAAATCCGTCTCGAGTTAACTGAAAAATCCTAAAAGATATCTGCTCCAATTCAACAAGAAAAAGGAAGCGAAGATATCAAATTAGAAATAAATCTGTCAGGTAATGACTAATCCGCTCCTCCGAAAAGGCAATCGACCAATCCTAGGGTATGCAAAGTGCTTTGCTCTGGTAGCAGAGGTCATATATCTGTAGTACGGGTGTCGGGGCTGCCCAAGAGAGTACTCTACTCTCCGACACGAGTGAGGATTCGTGCCAGCTGTGATTTACGACGACGTGAAGTTGCGCATCAACCCGGAGCCGGGACCCATAGAATATTACAGGTGGTAAAAAGGCCTCACATCCAGCAATATGAAACGCCAAGCCTAAACACCAGGTTACCTCAATACATACTGCTAGAGGGGCGCTTATTGTCACAAAATTAATCCGTTGCTTCTTTTGAAAGCCTTCCATTTTTAAGCCTACGCATCTGTCTAAATTTGTCAGTCTATCAAGTAACCCATCGGAAGTCAAGGTACAAAAGGTTTCAACATTTCATTTTGTCTACTTTAATATTTTGAGTAGATAGATGTAGTCCCTAAAAGGATTTGCTCTGTTAGAAGCATTTCACACGTCATCGCTTTCGCGTCTCAATTACTGCACAACTTGCATCACTTTTCCCTATTTTTCCTTTGGTTTTTTTCTCATTCGATGTTACAAAACTTAAATTAACTCTGATCTTCTTCTTGCTAATCCACTTGAGACTACGGAAACTCTCCCGGGTCCATAATATCGGGTGTTTAGCTCGTTCATGTGTCAAGCAGAAAATAAAGCAACAGTGCCTTGTTAGGCGACCCTGGTATTTTTCTTCTATAGATATCTATTACCATGTCTGCACACATTTATATAAAAAAAAAAACACCGAAAAAAAACTAACAAAAAGTATACTTCTCATTGGAAAACAATTGTTTTCGTTAAATGCCTGTGAATTCATTTTTGTTGATTTATTTTGTGCGGTGGTTGTGAAAAAACGCTTTAAAAGATGCCACAATTGTCGCCCTCCGCCGATGACCCCGGGTTCTCGTAACTATGTCCTTAAATTTATCTTTAATTATTGATTTGTGTCACTATCAG
The DNA here is from genome assembly GCA_949715475.1 of Microchrysa polita. Classification (NCBI taxonomy): domain Eukaryota; kingdom Metazoa; phylum Arthropoda; class Insecta; order Diptera; family Stratiomyidae; genus Microchrysa; species Microchrysa polita. Next base: position 12,408,945 of record OX454420.1, read on the forward strand.
TTTTGTCAAAAAATTTACATTTAACCTTATAACAAAAAACCACAAACTTATTCATATCAATTACAATCTATAAGCCGCCACCGTCCCATCGAAATCCGACGATTCAGCCGCCGAACCGCCGATCACAGTCAAACGTCGCTTCACCATGATCGCAGCTGAAGATGACATTCCCGTGGATCACGAGCAACAATTAGATGGTTGTAATGATTTGATTTTTCTATAGAAAATCTTTACGTGTGCTAAATCAATTTCTTTTCATCCACCTGTCGTCGTCACCTTAAAGAAGAGCTCGAAGACGAAGAGTATTTAGAGCAGGAGGAACTCGAAGAAGAGGAATACGATCCCGAGCTTCAATATTCCGACGAAGCCGAAGAGGAAGAAGAACCACAGCATCCACAAATTGAAAAATTCGTTCCGGAAACGTTCGAACAATTGAATGCAATGTATCGCTCTAAAGTGGCTGAAACGGTTCCTCCACCGGTTGCCGCCCCTCCAGCGGTGGTTCGAGAAAAACCCGTTGAACCGATAGCTACAGTGAAACCGTTGGAAATTAAACCGCCTGCTCCACCACCCAGGGAAGAGACGAGGAAAATCATCTTTGATGATACCCCCCAGGTGGCGCTCATTCCTCCCACTCCTGATGTGTATCAACATGATAGGAGTCCGCAGCTTTTTGGTCAACAACATCAACCATTAGCTTCGACAGCATATGCTGATGAAGACCCGGAACTTGAAGGGGACGAGGAATTGGGTGAGGAGGAGGAGGAGATCGATGAGGATGAGGAGTTGTATAGCGGTAGCGAAGAAGATGCTGACGAAGAGGTGTCCGATGTCGATGATGATGATTTGATGCGACGACTGGAGATGAAATATGGCAAATTGCCGGAACAAAGATACGATAGCGAGGACGATGAAGATGTGGAGCAGTCGTGGACAAGTAAAGTTTAGGAGTAATTTTAATTATGTTATTTTTAGTTTTTAAGATTATTATTAACCGAATAACTTTTCATATGAAGATCGGTTTTTACAGACTTGTCAAGTCTCAAGTCTGTTAAATAGTGTCAGAAGTCAGAACAACTCTAAAAAGAATTATATGGAAAGTTTTTCTATCCTGTTCTAGACTCTAGGAAGGCAACTTTCACATTTTTATGTCAGTAAATATGTTTTCTTTGTTAAAGCATTTTTCAATAATTTTTGTTCACAGAAGTTCGCGGTCCACAAGCCGTAATGGATGACGATGCGTATCTTGACGAAGAAATTAGACGAGCAAACGAAGAGCTTTTCAATGACGTGAGTACTTTACTTATTTTCGACTTCTTAAATAAAATGTCTTCTCTTACTTTTTCACCATTTATTTTCCGCGAAATAAACGTCTCTTTAGGATTTCAATTTTTAAATGAATCGTCGTAGAACAACATTAAGCCTAGTCCTTACCACTATGAATAAATATAGATTTAAAATACGATTAAAATTAGACGTAGTAATATATCCAAAAAAAATAACGTGTCCTCCATCCATAATTTTTGCGCTGTCTCCTCTTAACTTGCGTTTGTTTTTCGTGAATTAAATTTTTTTTACACGTACACGTAATCTTTGTAATCTCATATAAGTTAATAATTTATTATTTTCTAGTAATTTACATACAATCAAAAATATTCTGCGTTAATCATAAAGTTGCATTTGTTCTGTGATTTGATTTGAAATGTTGAAATGATGAAAAGATATTGGACCATTTGATGACCGTATTGTCCTTCTTTTCATTTACGGAATTGTTTGAGAGAATTTAAAAGACCATTGTTACGACCTTTTATATGAAAAATGCTCGTAGATAGATATATACGAGTATCTGCGAGCATTTTTCTAGATTTCATGTTAAATTTGATTCAATGTTTGAATTATTCAAACATTCACCCACACATGTTCAGTCTTCTATACGATCATTTGAAGAGAAAATTCAAACATTGAATTGAACAATATTTTTTGTTTTATGTGTTTTTAAGGTTATTCGATTCGAATATTTTGACTAACTATTGTGTTCTTTTTTTTCTCCTTTTTCCTTTTGTTTGTGTGTTTCAACCTGGACTTTTGTGTGTTTGTGTGTGCTTTTGAATATTTTGACGCTGTATGCGGTTTGTATCTCCCGATCCAATGCTTCTTTTGCATATAATTTTTGACATAATTTCCTCCCTATCATCTCCTTCCATTCGTCCACAATCTGGTCCCTTCAATTTTTAACTAAAAAGAACCCGCAATCCTCCTTGCGCATTTTTGAATCCTTACTCCGCAAATTCCCTGATAATCCCCGAGCACTCTACGGCAAAGCAAAAGTTCACGATCAATTGTCGGCGAAATTCAAGAGTAATCAAATGCTAATGGATGCTATTGAGGCGTACAAGGCTGTTTTAAAGTTGGACGATAAAATTGATGATACAATGTTTCGGGAGGCGGCTGAACGGTGTTTGGATCGAATGCGCTTTAAGGGTAAGTTTGAATTAGATTAGAATTTTTTGATGAACATTAATTTCTTGCTGCAATATTTAAAATAAATAAATAACTGGCGCATCAGTCCAATATTGGACCAACAGGGCCGCAGATGTGTTAATGACATTTTCAAGACCTTGACTGCTTTTTGTAGAGGTGTTGAAATGGGCAGCCGGCTCAACACAGTTAAATGAGTACTCGTTTACCATCTGGGTGAGATCATAGTTTGTCACATGGGTCCTGAGGTCGAAAAACACCATCAATTCGCTCACGACGAGACTCGAACCCACGACCCTGTGTACCGAAGATTAGCGCTAACACCAACCGGATTACAAACTGCTTACACAGCAATATTTAGTTACACAAATTATTTCCATTATAACGATGGTACATTAGCCATTACTGACAAATTTGTCAAAAAAGTGCTACTTCACCCTAGCAACTGTTAATGTGGCTGCTGGAGGACACAACTGCCTCCCCACAGAGTGGTGGTAGATATACATAATTGATTATTTTGAAAAGCACCATTATCTTCACCTAGCCCTTGCTTGCTGTTCCTATGACCAGACGATTTGACTTGAGAACAGTTTGCCAATTATATTTTCTGGAAAGTGACCCATACCCTAGCAAACGTTGTTTACCAATTAGCGTATTGGTAATAATCTCTCAGAGATGCCTTGCTAGTATGTATAATCCTCGGAGACCCAAAAAGCAACCTGCGATACATCTGTACAGACTGTTGTCCGCTGAAAAATTTATGATCACAATTCATATGCTACCTCCTTTGACTCAAGAACTGAAGTCTGCAAACCATGCATAGCGAAGAGAGTTCATCAACTGGTTCATGGAAAAACAACAAGAAAATGCCGATTTTGAAGACAAAATCTTCTTTAGTGACGAGGATCATTTTCGTCTCGGTGGCTTCGTTAACAGGCAAAATTGTCATATTTGGGGCTCAGAAAATCCAAGAATGATTCATGAGAAACAAATGCATCCACAGACTGTTCTGTTGACTGTTTGGTGTGGATTTTAGGCAAGAGGCATCATCGGCCCAATTCTTCACAACCCGTGAATGGCGTTCATTATCGTGAAGTGTTTACCCGCTTTTTTTCGCCGAAACTGGAAGATATTTATCTGGAGGGCATGTGGTTTCAACAAGACGACAAACAGCTCAGTTACTGCGTCAGTCATTCCCCTGTCGTGTCCTCTCGCGTTTTGGTGACCAGAATTGGCCGCCTCGGACTTTGGGTTTTTTTTTAAGTCACAGTTTTATGTCAATAGGCCCACGATACTTCGAGCATTGAAAGAAGAAATTACTCGCTGCATCAATGAACGGTTATGGAAAATTTCACGAAAAGAGCGCATATATTCCAGCAAAGTCGAGGCGGCCATTTACCCGATGCGCTATTCCTTACATAGCCTCATGATGCCTACTTTATGTTTCAATAAAAGTTTCATACATTTCCAAAAAAAAAAGCAGTGTTTTATTTAAAAATTAAATCCGGCGCTCTACTTGGGACAGCCTTTAAATTTGTTTCTAGAACTGGCAAAGGCTATTCTACTAGTGCTTACGTCCAAGGTTTTCAATTCCTTTCAAAAGGGTTCGCTTCAGACGGAGTGTCTTCATCTTTTCCTATACTTGTAGCATTTTGTGCTATAGTAGCAAAATTGCGTCACTCTCGCTCCTTCCTACAGCCATCGATATTACAATGAATTTTTCAGTATGGTTAAGTCAAACGTTTAGGATTTCCTGAAAATTTGAACAATGAAGCATACAATTCAAATCTCTGCCCGTCTAAAGCGCAAAACAGATTGGAGCCGTTTCATGGCGATTGGACTGGAAACCTGAAAGTCGAAGCTTTCTAGAATTATCAACGATCAAACAGCTTCTTACGTGCCAATTGTTTCAAAGCTCCTCAGCTCATCAGCCACAATCTTGACCCTGAAAGAGATCGTCCTGAAACCATAGGTGGTATTCAATGGGATGCATTACACAAAACTAGTTTCGTACTCCGCAGGGTAAATACTCGAAAGCATTTGACACTGACCTGGTGCTATTACACCACTATCTGACTTCAACTGGTTACGGCCAAACGTATTTCTACATCACCCTGGGAACCATTAATTAATTGGGTGTTAGTTGTTAGTTTAACCGAGCTTAAACCGAGACTCACTAATCCGGACGATCTGTACCATACATGCTAAAAGAACTCCAGTGATTTTATGAGCAATTAAACAGTGTGCACTCAAATCAAAAGCCTTGAGCTTCTAGGGTTCTGAGCGGATTCTATACTGTGGAAACGAAAATGATGGTCAACGCCAATCATGTAGACCACTCCAGTCTCGAGGTATCTAGCCAGGATCTCTACGGTAAACTTCCGTATGGATTTCATGAGACAGAACTTCAACTAAAAAGATATGCATACATATGTATAGGCGCTGCAATTCGAGCTCGGATTAGAAATTATACGTTAAGCGTGGCCACAGTGTTTGATTGCGAGCTTGTGTAATGATCCACTTGCGATCGTTTTAAGTTATTTTTTGTTGTAGTGCAAACGAGCCCAAGTGTTACTTGACACATCAACACAGGATAACTTTGATGCGACCTGATTCGAACAAGTGCATGCAATTGTATGAAAAAACTTGTTTCGATCATGGCCGATATCAAGAAAGTCAAGAATTGGCTAGTTTGAGATTCGCCGTGTCGTGGTGTGCGTGCCATGTGAAAAGAAAAGACCGTATGAACAAATAGAGTGACCCATAGAAAAGTGAGGTTAGGTGGTGCCTGCATGGTCATCGGTACATTGTCACAGGAGCGAGAGGCCGACAATGCTCTCCTTAGAAACGGATAAGTACCCGTGATTGTGCCGTCGTGTTTGTGATGTCCTTTATTTAAGAAAAAATATAGTTCCCCGGCCCGTTCCAAGGGTCATCCACTTAGGGAGCCCCCAAATTTTGATAAAAATTACCGTGGCCGATGGGGCTCATGGTAGGGCATCAAGGGCGCTTGAGCTCGCCGGCGCCGTTTCATTGTAGATTTCGTTGTAACTTTGTATCACTGACACCTTTCTATCCTGCCTCAACAAACAAACATCACGTCGTGTCAAGGCCGAGGCACAACTTGCTGTCGCTTGACTTCTAGCATGCTATGCCAGTTAAGAGTTGCCTGAACGATATCATTGTCGCGAGAAGGCCCTATGACCACCTCGCTAAGAAGCTCACATCCAGCCGTCGCGATGTTTCTAAACAATGTCTAACAGAAGAAAGGTTTAATTTTTTTTAATTTTCTCAGCTGCAGTGCTGATTATGGTACTCATATTGCTCGAGGACCAATGAGGGAACCGCAGTGAGTTTGGTAGGCCTGGAGCTTAAAGTAACTTTACCTATGGGAAACCTCACCACGGAACGGCATAAGAAGTTCACTCTACATAAATTTGTACGGAATTTTGTCTCACTGCCGGTTGTTTTGATAGGCCTATAGCGGTTTCGCTAATAGCCACGCAGCTGTTAAGGTGCATCTTAACTACCTATACATCGTCAAGCCAAGACATGTTTAGTATTACCTGAAAATATTTGGACCTTAAGTATGCATCTCGTTGTTTCGAAACATTGGGACAACCTGGCAGGGCTTAGTTTGCTGAACATATCAATTAAGCCGAAGCAAAGTTAGAAATATTAGTCTCTTACGTGCTACTTTTCCTGACTTTTTCCTGGACGATCAACTCCTGTCGGTTTTGTGAGTGGCCACACTGGTGAACCCACATCACAGTGGTATTCCCATGCATGCCAATGCTCCTTGCTAAATGTCTATACGTGACCATAATCGGTTACTTTAGAAGGGATCATCTAAATAATCATCTTATGGACCGAACTGCATCCTTTGGCATGCATGGTGGAAAAATAGGCGGTTGATACGCACTATCAGAAATTAAACTAAAGACCATCAGTTACTAATTCGATAAAATTATCGCCACGATGTTACGAAGTGGAATGGAGATTTCTTCATCCTTGGTATGGACTCTTCTTCGGAAACCCATCCCCGTGAGTTACAAGTCAGCAAGCGCATTTTATCTGTGACTTCCCGCCAGTTATGCCTGTTATGACACCTATGTCAGGCTACTAGCCAGCAATGCGACTCGCGTCGTGAAGACATCCAACCTCTGCCTTTGGCCATTCTCCCTAGCCCGTTCGAGATTCGGGCTGTACAGAGAATGCTCTGATGGTCGCTTACCGTGGATTTCGTAATGCCTGAATGCTATTGCATTTAGATTAGATTAAATGGGGGCATCGGCATATTTGCCATAAGCACTGCGACCGGTGGTCTATTGTGCCATTGCCCACGCTACAAGTTAGATAAATTTATCTAACCGACATCTGTCGATAAATCGATTAATTTGTCCCATGCTAAGGGAGGCGATGTCCTCTGTGAGAGGGAAAGTTATGCCAAAGCATTCCTCCCGACTCATCGCCAGTCTTTCACACTCGCAAAGTATGTGAGTGGATGTTTCGTCATCGGCCTCGCAGAAACGGCAGGTCGCGTCTGCGACTAAGCGCATGGTTCTTAAATGCCCGTTCAGACGGGAGTGGCCTGTAAGCCACTTATGATTCTGACCCTGTTCCTGCTGAGCTTAACTAACTCCAGAGTGCGTTTCTTAGAGTAGGTCGCTATGAAAAGCTTCGACTGCCTTAGTCCTGGAAGGGCCTCCCAGCATACGGTGGCTGTCGTCTTCTCCCACACAGTGATTTCGTTTCTGCATAGACACAGTGGTATACCGCAGAAGGGTTCCGGGCCGCAGAAGAGGCTAGCAGAGGCTACCCTAGCGAGTTCGTCCGCGAGCTCATTCCCTTCTATTCCAGAGTGTCCGGGAACCAATAGGAGTGTAAGATCATTGCGAGATCCTACAGATTGAAGTATTTCCTGACATAGCCACACTAGTTTTGAAGTAAAGGTATGTTTTGTATGAGCTTTGATAGCCGCCTGAATGTCGGGAGAAGGAAGGGCCTCCCAGCATACGGTGGCTGTCGTCTTCTCCCACACAGTGATTTCGTTTCTGCATAGACACAGTGGTATACCGCAGAAGGGTTCCGGGCCGCAGAAGAGGCTAGCAGAGGCTACCCTAGCGAGTTCGTCCGCGAGCTCATTCCCTTCTATTCCAGAGTGTCCGGGAACCAATAGGAGTGTAAGATCATTGCGAGATCCTACAGATTGAAGTATTTCCTGACATAGCCACACTAGTTTTGAAGTAAAGGTATGTTTTGTATGAGCTTTGATAGCCGCCTGAATGTCGGTAAAGATCGCTATCTTCCTGTTGACATATCCTTTGTTCTGACATTCTCTGGCGCAAATTTCTATTGCATGTACTTCCGCATGGAACACAGACGCTAATTTCCCCATAGGTACTGAGTAGCTTACACCTGGACCACTGATGCCCGCTCCAGAGCCTGTGTCAGTTTTTGATCCATCTGTGTAAAAGCTGATAGTGTCGGAGTGAAGGGGCCTGAACATATCCGTCCAACTTTCCCTCGCCCAGATTGCTGATTTAAAGGACGCGTTGAAGCGTAATGTCTTAACTAGGTAGTCCGAAGATAGGCAGAGGGTATTGCTACATTGTAACCATCCTAGTTGATCATGGGTAAAATTGACTGTCGTGCTAAAGGCCCTGAGCCTACCAACAGCCAGCCTCGCCGACGCTTCAATGTGAATGTGTAGTGGAGTTAGGTCAAGCAGAACCTCCAGGGCAGCGGTGGGGCATGCAACAATAGCTCCAGTGATAATTAGACAGGCAAGCCTCTGGACCTTACCTAGATCCGACTTACCAGTGCTAGTTGAAGCCCTTTTCCACCACACCACCGCCCCATACTCCACTATAGGTCTAACAACTGTCTTGTAAATCCACAGAATTAAATGTGGTTTAATTCCCCAGGTCTTACCTACATAACCTCTGCAGGTCCATAGTGCCTTGATCGCCTTCTCCGTAACCGATTTCAGGTGGTCATCCCAGAGTAATTTGCTATCAAGAGTGACTCCCAAATATTTGACTTGGTTTGCCATTTTAATTTGGGAGTTGTACATAGTAGGACAACTCAGGGTTCTTGTTGTCCTGCTCCTACTGAAAGGAACCACCGGGTTCACCCGTAGACCACTCTCCGTGCACCAATCTTGAACTATTCGCAGGGCGGTGTGGAGCACATGGGGTAGGACCTCCTCAAATTTGCCATTAACCATGATAACCAGATCGTCTGCGTATCCTTGGGTGGAGAACCTCTCTAAGGTTAGTCTCCACAACAGTCCATCAACAACTAAACACCACAGAAGGGGGGACAGTACCCCTCCTTGTGGGCAGCCACGAGTGGCTAAGGCGGAGAGGGTGGACCCTCCGATGCTGGTATAAATGTTCCTCGATGAAAGCATGCGTTGCACCCAGGTAATCATTGTCACATCTGCCCCTTTTATTCTTAGCGCCGGCCGTACCGATGGACTCGAAGGACGTATTGTCGAAGGCCCCTTCTATATCCAGGAATGCACAAAGTGCCATCTCCTTTTTTGATATGGCCACTTCGATTTCGTCCACTAGGGTGTGAAGTGCAGATTCAGTCGATCTGCCTGGTTGGTAGGCAAATTGTCTGGGGTGCAGCGGACTCGTCTTAAGAAGCGTACTCTAGTTGCTATTGCATATATTCACGCCATTGATCAATTTGCTGTGAGCTCTGAGCCGTTGCTCACCAAAGGTCTGTGCGCCATGGGATACAGCCCACTTTCTGGGCACCCAAATTGACAGTTCATATTTACAAATTCTAGTGGTAGGGAATCGAATTGCCTAATTATCGTTCGCACTTCAGAGACATTTTGCCTGAGGACCCAGCTTCAGCTGCGCTGATGCCAACAGCATCATCAAAAGTTTGTCTATTACCTTTTTAATTGAAAGCAAAAACAAAACACAAGTAATGGTTAGCGCAGACCAGGGGAAATTTACGGGCCTTTGCACACTGTGTTCCCTTAACTCCCCAAATTGTCTCTTGACTCTTCATAATCTTAAACACCGGCAACATATACTAAAAAGTGAAATAACTGTGAAGTACTGTGTGTACCATTACATCATCATTTTGCCATGACCATTTGGCCATTGTGAATGTCCATACCACAGCTGTGACCTAGAATTACATTTAATAAAGGATAAAATCATTTTATCTTAAGTTACTGAAAATCAAATTATATATTTATTGCAGGAATGTTTGCCGAATCCGTTCCAATACACAGAAAACTTATAAGAAGATTTAGTAATGACCCCAATGTTCGAAATCAGCTGGCCGTTACATATTTAATGCAAAATCGGTAAGTTTACTAAAGCACACGAAGTCCTTCATTTTTTCCCAATATATTCTCTCTTTTGCAGATATGCCGACGCCAAATACATGCTCCATCACACGCTTATGCAATGGCGTGACAATGGCTTCGCCCAAGCCCACTATGGTTTTATTCTAAAAGTCCACGACAACGACCTCAAAGGAGCTGTCTCCCTCCTGCGCGAAGGTATCGCATCAGGTGCCGAAGGCACCCAAGACGGACGTTTCTATTTCGCCTTGGGCGATGCCCTGTATCGTTTGGGCGAAAAAGACGAAGCCATGGAAATTTATGAAAAAGGCGCAGCACTCAAACTATTCCCATCGGCACTTCAACGCTCTCTGTACAACGTCAAAAACCTGAAAGCTCAACCATTCTGGACTCCGGAGGAGACAACTTATGAAAAACAATTGGCCATCCTACAACGCAATTGGGAATTGATTCGTAAAGAAGGCTTATCGGCTCTTGGCATGCAAGGCTTGTTTACCGATGAGGCGGAAAATTTGCGTGAGAAGGGAAATTGGAAACAACTGGAGCTGTTCGCAAGAGGTCATCGAATTGAAAAGAATTGTGCTAAAACCCCTCTTGTTTGTAATATAATAGAAATGTTCGCGGCCGCCCGTTCATGTAAGCGTGGTCAGGTGAAATTCAGTATTATGGATCCGGGTACACATGTCTGGCCACATTGCGGTCCGACAAATTGCCGATTGCGAGCGCATTTGGGACTGGTCGTCCCGAATGGAACACGAATAAGAGTCGCAACGGAAGAAAGGTACTGCATCATTTTTGACGAAATAAATTCAATATTTGAATCAAATTATATTACTGTTTTGCAGAACATGGAAGGCGGGTGAATGGCTGATATTTGACGATAGTTTCGAGCACGAAGTTTGGCATAATGGCACAAGTCCGCGGCTTGTACTTATTGTCGACGTTTGGCATCCCGATCTAACTAAAGAGCAGCGTGATAGTCTTAGTCGTATCTAAAAAAAAAACGGTGTTTTATGACACACCCTAAATACATACATACATGCATAATGTACTTCCTATTTTGGCGCCAAAGTAAACAAACGAACAAATTTTTTCCTAAGAAAGTCCCAGTATATTTTTTCAATACTCTAGTGATATATAAAGAACTAACAAAGAACAAAGAAATATTTTGTTGAAACTGTTTTTATGTGTGAGACTATTTAGAAGAGAGAGAAAAAATCATCATGTTCATATCTATATAGACATTTGTAGTTATATACATACACCCATTGCTGTCGCATACATACATACTTCTTCCTATATATATGTTTTACATAAAGTTGTGTCATATATTTGTGTTTGCCCGTTGCACATATACATATTTAAGCAATATAATATTGTGGAAAGTTTTTAATTGTTGTTATAACGTGCAACCGAGAGTAATAATGTTGAAAAATGGAAAAAATACTTTTTTTGTATCTCAAAGTTTATATTTTTGTATGAATGACTTTTAAAATAAAAATAATTAAGAGAAATTTGATTTTTCTAAATAGAAATCATACGTGTATATTTTTGGATTCATATTATTACCGTTGCAGTTTCAGGACTGAATCTACTTGTAGCCTGAAAACGCGGCAGACTTAAAAAAACATAATAAAATAATAGCCAACAGTATGCTAGCCGCTGTTATGCTATTTATAAACCTTGCAACTTTCTCCTTTTAGCCGTTCGAATTTTGTACGGAACCTACCTTTTCGCAGCGGAAGATACTCTAGTCAACAACGGTCAAAAGTAAAAAAATTGTCCCCTGAAAATAGCCCAATCTTAACCACTAGCTAGTAAAACGCGAATAACACGATCCGCGTGAACAGTAATGTCGGTGGAATTTTTCCTGTCCACTACATGGGAACTTTTCCACTCTACTCATGGAAATGATTGCAGTAAAGTATTTCTGCCGACTAAAACCAGATCATTTCCTTTCCTTTGCCGCAACCCATACATGACTCGTTATTACGGGGCGCTCGTCTGGCTCCTTCTCTTCGAAGGACTTTGTGTATGCTCTACACAAACTCACTTACTATTTCCATATTTCCACCATACAGTCCATCAAGTTCACAGAGCTTAGCATTTCTCTCAATTCCGGATCCAGTTGCCTTCGAAACATGGAAAATTTATTCCCCTGTCAGACGCTGAAAGCTGTAAAGAGAGAGAGAGAGAGAGAGAGAGAGAGAGCATTTCACGCATATCAGGAAAATGAATTTTACATTTTTTACCTAGCTTTGTCAGCCCTTCCTAGAACTCCACAGAACTATTTTTTATGCCAGAAAAGGGCATAATGTGTCAATGCATAGAGGGTGTAATATGGGCTCATTAGTAGACACCATTAATTAATAACCATTGCGTAGAGCTCGAATTCTGACGCTTTTGAGGATATCAGCCATGGACCTATTGTGCATAACCTTAGTTTGAAGGAAGAGGGGGGGGGGGGCAATGTCGTCCGTATCTAGATAGGCCCCTCTGAGTTGAGGGAGAGCATCGCACTCGCGCAGGACGTGGGTTGAAGTCTCGTTGTCTTCTTCACAGAATATACCGCTCGCGTCTTGTCTAAGACGTATTGTGCGCAAACGCGATCTCAGGCCACAGTGGCCCGTAAGAGTCCCACAAATGATTCATGTCTTACTTCTGCTTAGTTGAAGGAACTCAGCTGATCTTTTATGGGTGTATCCTCCTTTACTATGCATGGAGAGATGTTGCAAAGGGTTATGGTCCGCATGCGAGCCAACTTGTCAACCTGTTCGTTTCCTGTGATGCCCATGTGACCTGCAACCCAGAAGAGTGTTATTCTGTTATTGGACCCCAGCTGATTCATCGTCTTCAGGCAGTACTGAATAAGTCTTGCCATGACGGTGTACCTAATGAGTGACTTAATAGCTGCTTGGCTGTCTGAGAAGATCGCAGTTCGTTTGTTTGCATAGTTGGCACCCAGACAGAATTTCGCGCAAGTTGCTATTGGGTGGACTTATGCCTGAAATACAGTGGGGTGTTGACTACACAAGGTTAGGAACCCTCGGTTGTTTTATAACTGTCAGTAAACCAGTTAAAGGCGAGGATTCCTGGATTACAGGTAAATCCTACTGTAGCAGTGCCTAGCGCTGTGAAATGTCGACCAAAGCATTATAAATTTGGTAGCACTGGTGTCGGGAGCCTTGGAGAATTCACACCCTCCACCCGACAATTTAGGTAGGCCCCCTTGTGGGATCATCGCGCTGGTTGTGGTTTAATGTCCAGCAAGAGTGTTCTAACAACATCAGAGCATTCGACGTGAAGTTGCGTTTTCAACCGGGAGACATGATCCCAGATCGGCAGAACTTTGGAAAGTGCCTCGCATCCAACAGTATGAATGCTGGTTCCTGTAAACAGGTAAATGATACGAATGTAGAAAGTTTCTTGGGCGTCTGAGTTCAGCCGGATTTCTGTTCCTGGAGTATGGTATGATGCAGCGACCTAGTGGCTATAAAGGTCACCACTCAGTAAAAAAAATTGACCCCCATTCACTTTGAAGGACCCTATGGAATATTTTTTGTCTTTGGTCAAATCTTTGAACGACTGTAACTTTCGAACGGAGACAGCTAGGACTCTGAAAGTTTCGGCTAAATGTGCGCCCATCGTGCTCTTTAAGAGCCCTTACATCCCCACTCGCGTCTTTGAACCAAGCTTACACCACGCACAATCTTGGAGCACTTGGCCAAAGTCCCTACAGTTCAGGTTGAAGGAGCCGAATCGCGACATTATATTGGAGCAACGTTGTTGTCGATGTTGTAGCGGTGCAGAAAGGCGTGAACCACTGTGCATGCCAGTGGATGTGCTCTAAGTCGATATAGGTGGTGGGGCGCTGAGAGGACTCTATTCGTACCTTATCTCCCTACTGACCGATTCACAGCGGTTGTGTGAGCATCTGCGATGGCCGCATAGTATGCTGTGTCATCAAATATATCGGGGTGCACCCGTTGGTATCTCTGGACTTCTTCCGAAAGAGAGTGTTGTCCGAGAGTATGTTTTGGGTGAGGTACATTACGCTTTCAGGTCCCCAAGGGAAATTTTTGATGTTTCCTATATTTTCCGCTATGTGTCCGCTATATGGCGGACGGTAAGATAAGTGTCGCTAGTGTCGATAAGAAGAACAAGAAAAATTTCCCTTGGGGACCTGAAAGCGTAATATACCTATTTTTTATTTTAATTAGTTAAACCGAATTTCTGTAGACAAACTGTACTTATTCGACAAAGAAGAATTTATGTTAGAAGTCCCTTTTTGGACGACCTCTAAAAATTTAAAGATTTCACTTTTCCCGAAAAGTAATAAAAAATTATTTCATTCTATAAGTGTTTCCTATTAATATAGCTTTCGATTGAATTGTCCTTTTTCAGGTTTACTCAGGTTCATAAAAACTGACAACCAAACATCTAGCTAAAAGATGCCCACAATAAAGATACTCACGTAGCACATATACCAGAAAGCCAAATTCACGTTAACATCTTCTACATTAATTCGGTTTTATGGTTTTTAATAAAAAAAAATCAAAAGTTTACACACTTCAATGAAAACCAACATTTTTAAGAAAGTATTTTGAATCATTTTTTAAAGAGGTATTTTTGCCGCTCTTTTCATAACGTTTAAAGCGGTACGCCACTGTGCATGAGAGATAAATTTGTAATTTCTTAATTCTATGGATGTATGCAAGCACATTTCCTAACATGAACTCCAAAAATCTTATTTCTCGCTAGATCGGGAATCTAAAACAAAGTGGGTGGACGTAGGTTTACGGGAATGCTATCATGAATTAAGGGCCGAAAGATCGAGAGTGAAATTCTTCCCGCTGCGATTTTATCAATAAAAATGCGTACTTACTGTCGTCGAATATGTCACAAACGGTGGGGAATTCCATAACCTACAATCCAAGACCATAATTCTCCACGGCCATTTTATGTATTATTTTTCGATTCCCCGGTCATTTGCCATTTCACGATGAAATAACTGGGGAGTCGGAAAAAATACATAAAATGGCCGAGAAAAATTATTAAACTGTTTTCGGATTGCAGCGTATGGAATTCCCCAGCATTCTCCACATATTCCACGACAGTATGAATAAATTTTCATTGAAAAAATCGCAGCGGACAAAAATTTCACTCTCGATTTCAGTACTAGCCTTTAGAAAGAAATATTTCTGTATTTTTATGCAATACAAACCTTGCTGTCATTTTGGAACACCCTAGCGTAAATTGTTCGACAATAAAGTGTTATAACAATTTCGAAGCATCTTGGTTGTTATAATTTTTGTTTGAGAATAACGCGGGGCGCCCCAAAGCGCGGGGACCGTGGCATTTGCCACCTTCTGCCACGTGGTTAATCCGGCACTGCTCGATAGTGATCCAGGACAAAGCTGACTATAAGAACTCAGTACGCGAAAAAACTTTTTAAAGGTCAGACAAGACCCATTGCCCAGGATTTTAAAAAAGAGTCGAAAAAACTCTCAAAGAATTCCCCGGAGAATAATACACTCCGCGTTACGAACCCCACATTACCTTGCATAAAGGTGCAACCGAAATTGCACAAACCAGGTAACGAAAAAAGAGAGATTATTGCCAACACAAACTCCCCGACATATAACATTGCAAAGTAGCTCATAGGAGAATTCGACAGGATTGGAGAATATAAGAGCAAATATTCAATAAAAGAAAACTATACATAGAATTACCGGTAAAACTTACAAAATTACGTCAACTCTCGAGTGAGGATTGTCTTATTCCCTTTGATGAAAAGGCATTCTATCCCAAGCATCCCAGTCAGGGAAGCCCTCTGGAGACTATAGAAGACTGGCTTATGCAGCGGGAATATACGCCGACATGGAAAAAGAAGTCCAGGCAATACACACATCTACCCGAGATGGCATGAACAAAAATTACTTTACGCTCAGAGGGGAATACTATAAGACGACTAGTGGTACAGCTATGGGAAACCCTTTATCTCCCTTAATCAGTGAGAAATTCATGGCATGGATTGAACGCGAAATTGAGGAGAGAGGATTAATGCCGAAATTCTGGGCCAGATATGTGAATGATGTGCTGGCGGTAGTTCCGAAAGATAAGCTCGATGATACTCTAAATGCCATCAATAGTATTCACAAAAGGATTCAATTTACCATGGAGATTGAACGTGAAGACTCGTTGGCATTTCTGGATCAACGCTGAAAGAGACTACATTTGTTTGAGACACCGCAACCAAAAATAAGCACAATCCAGACATAGTGGACACACTCATTAAGAAAGAGCAAAATACTAACTTAAGGAACCTGTTCTATTCTGTTTTTCTTCCACAGCAAACATGAAACATTTCTTGGTCGAGCATTACGAACACATCAGCCATGATGAGAAGTAGGCAGCATGCATTGAGGAAATATGTAATTAAGGTGGTAGGAACTGGCTGCTTAGGTCTATGGTAGCGGGGCATATAGTAGAGAAAGGGCATGACATTAGGTTCGAAGATCTAAAAGTAGTAAAACAGGTAGACAAAGTGTGCAAACTAGACGCAGCAAAAAACATCTATATTATTAAAAACAATAAAACCCTGAGGCTGAATCACGATGAAGGAAATTGCACCTCTTGACTCTTAAAAGTACATAATTAGATAATTTTTTTCCAGTTAGTGTTAGGATAAAAATGTGGAATTAGTAGCCACAGAAAAATGAGCTACTTTTGCTGCGTTTTCTATCATTTCATCTCGGGTGGTATAGCGTTGATTTCGGCTCGAATGTTTGACTTGAGCCCGTCAATGGTCCGAGGATTGCAGGCGTATACTTTGCTTTTCAAATAAAACCCACAAAAAGAAGTCAGGGGAGTCAAATCTGGAGATCTGGCCAGTCAAAGTCACATCTTTTTGACATCAGACGTCTAGGGAATTTTCTTTGCAGAAATTCGGTAGTTTTAGTTATAGAGTTGCAGTGTGACATGGGGCGCCGGCAGCACCTCCTTGTTGAAAACAGTAACCGTCAAGACCTTTTTCACGGTTTCAGGTTTTTTGGACATACATATTTCTTTATTTAGGGGATTCCACTCCTACCATAGGTGCTAAATACTCGTGTATTCTCAATTTACATTATCAAATACAATTGATAAATCATGGGGTGTAATCGGGACTTTTTAAGGTAAAGAAGTGTGGTGAAGTTTCAAGTACGCTTCGTTCAACCGATAACCCTGTAAAAATCAATTCTTTTAAACTAGACATAACGATTTTATGTATTCATTTCAAATGTACATATTACGTTATTGTTACACAACATTAACCTTCAGTGCGATTTCCCACATAAATACAAAATATTCTTATAAAAATGTACATAATTAAAGCATTAATTCAATATCTATAATAAGCCTACGATGTAATAGTAATTTACAATGTAAATTTATTTTAATCTAATCATTAATCAAAATGTTACAATTAAGGTAAATAATACTTTCATTTCATGCTGTATCTTTGTGAGATTAATTCATTGAATTAATATTTAATCAGTTCATTCCAAAATGCAGTCTCCTTCTCATCAAATTCATTGGACTGCACAACTTCAAAATCTAATTTTGGATTTTTCGAATTCTTATATTCTTGATATTCGCAGAATGCACCCTTTTTAGTGCACGGATCGGATTTAACATAAATTTTTGATGGATGTCTGTTGGGAGCAAAAGAAAATTGTTTGTAATTATAAAGGATAAATATTAACCGAAAATACTGACCCTTCGACGGCAAATGTAACAAAACTTTCCACTAAAGCTGCAGACATTTTGGCATCAGGCGATCCTTTGTCCAGTGTGAACTGGAGTGCTGGTGAATTCAGTAGATAGATCAAATCGTCACAATGAACCACACCTGGGAATTTAAACATGGAGATTTATTATCTAAAACCGGTTAATTTAGCATAATTCTTACCATAATTTTCGAAATTTCCTGCGAATAATATTGAATATGAGAAAGTTCCACGATAATTGAATTTTGTCAAAAACAGTGGATTCCTCTGTACATCGGCATATCGGACATATTGTTCGATGGTAAAGTTCATAGGTTGAACAAAAGCTCGACCGCCAATCATCTGCAATTTCATAAAAAAAGTATTTTAGACTCCTCCAGAATTTTTCATGAGACTAGATTCCTTACATTTCCAAATCCTTGAGCATTCTTTTTCGTCAACTTTCGTTCGCCGTCCATATATTGGTCGACCATTTTTTGGACGTACCAATCTCGTTGTTTTTTCGTAGTGTATGGAATTTCCATAAGACGAATTAGGAGTTCATCGAAATTAGCATTGAATTCATTGACGAGTGTCTCGTTCGATACAATTGACAGGGTGCGAACGGCACCCTCGTAAGGTACAAAAGTCATCATCCATGGGATGTGATTGAAGTTTCCTGATTTAATCGTTTCTTTGGGATCTTCAGTCAGGAAAGCGCCCGGGGCGTTTTGTTCAATAACCGGTCGGAATGTGGTCAGAGGGTCAACGTGCCAGTGCTGGAAAAAGGAAGTTTTGAAATCAGTGCTTTTCAAATAATTTTTAGTTTTTTTGTTGGAAGTCTTAGGACGGTCAAACACGGAGAATCCGAGTTAATTTTTTGGATTTTCGTTCTGTGGAAATCAAAGAAAATTTATGATTTTTACAAAAATTAAATCCAAAAAATGGAGTCGGATTCTCCGTGTGTGTATGAAATAAAGGTCCTGTACAAAATTTCAAACCTACCTTGAATTTATCTCCTGCCTCGACAATTTCCATTGCACTAACTTTTCGCAAAGATCTAATCAGATCACTGGTACTCATATTCCATGCACAAGGAATACCAACAAAATCGGCTTGTTGCCGCGCCTGCTTCAGCGGATTTTCTATAACATTGTTATAGGGAGCACCAGCATTTCCGCTCATAACAATTGCACGCTGGAATAAGCCTGAAAATATTTTTTGAGTACAAGTTATACCAACTGTAGCTAAACCGATAAAATTAGTGCAGTCAAAATATCCCAAATCAGGCCTCCAAATAGAAAAAAATAGAGTAAGGCTAATTTTTGTTGTTTTTGAATCAGTGGGCTCCCAGGAATCTACAACTGATTTTGCTAAAAAAAATTTTGATCGAAAAGGTCCCAAAAAGGACAAAAAAGGATGCTCTTAAATCCTTGAGCGGAGGTCGGCATGCGGGGTATCATATCAAAGGGGACGTCGAGTACATTACATATCCGGTGTTTGTTTCCTGTTTCAAGGACCCTCAACGGAATAAATCGAGCTTAAATGGAAAATTTTCGCGTTTCCCGTGTATCTTTCCAAAGCCATAACTATGAGAATAATTCAAGTTGTCACTACTTCCATCACTTTTTAGAATCTATAATAGCTGGAGACTCTACCATTAAATTTGCTAAGAAGAAAGTTGATCGCAAAGCTCTGAAAAAGGACATAAAAGGACACTAATTTCACACCTTGATCGAACGTGGGCATGTGGGGTGTCATATCAAAGAGGACGTCGAGTGCATTGCATATCCGGTGCTTCTTTCCTGTCTCAAGGACACTAAATGGAATAAGTCGGGCTTAAATGGAAAATTACGGCTTTAGACAGGTCACATACGGGAAAACCCAAAAAATTTTAAGTTGGGCCCAATTTTCTCCTTTGAGGGTCCTTGGAACAAGTAACAAATGACGGATATGGAATGTACTTGTCATCCTCTTTGATATGACACCCCACATGCCCACGTTCGACTTAGATGTGCAATTAGTGTCTTTTGATGTCCTTTTTCAGAGCTTTCCGATCAACTTTTTTCTTAGCAAATTTAATGGTAGAATCTGCAGCTATTATAGATTCTGGAAAGTGATAAAAGTAGTGACAACTTGAATCATTCTCGTAGTTATGGCTTTGGAAAGATACACGAGAAACGCGAAAATTTTCCATTTAAGCTCTATTTATTCCGTTGAGAGTCCTTGAAGCAGGAAACAAACACCGGATATGTAATGTACTCGACGTCCCCTTTGATATGATACCCCGCATGCCGACCTCCGGTCAAGGATTTAAGAGTATCCTTTTTTGTCCTTTTTGGGACCTTTCCGATCAAAATTTTTTTTAGCAAAATCAGTTGTAGATTCCTGGGAGCCCACTGATTGAAAAACAACAAAAATTAGCCTCACTCTATTTTTTTCTATTTGAAATGCTAATATGACTGCACTAAATTCCATTAATATACCTGGCGTCTTTTGCTTCAACATTTGCATATGCACCGAAGCTCCTCCCGCGCTTTGTCCAAAAATTGTCACAAGCTGATTGTTTCCACCAAATTTCGAAATGTAATTGTGAACCCATCGCAATGCCATTGCTTGATCCTTGAGGGCATAGTTGCCGGGGCTGCTTGCATCACCCGTTGAAAGGAAGCCTGTAATAAAAGCAGTCGCTGTTGTATCTGATTCCATAAAATAGGGCGCAAATAAGTCTCACCTAAAGCTCCCAGACGATAACCCAGTGTTACAAGAATTACTTTTTGTGTATCCATAAAATATTCGGGACCCGTAATAAGGGGATGTGGCGTGCCCGAGAAAAAGCCACCGCCGTAGATGTAAACCATCACGGGAAGGGATTTATTAGATGTTGTCTGAAATAATTATGGATTTTTGTAAATAATAAAAAAAAATATAATTTTATTGTATAGTATTTTTCGATAAACTTACCCCTACAGGTCTGTAAATATTCAAATACAAACAATCCTCTTCGCCCGAGATAATTGGCGGTGTGACTAGATAATTCTTTTGAAGGCAATCGGCTCGTGCTACGGTTGCATTCAGCATCCTTTGAATGGGCTCAGCATAAACTGGATTCTAAAATGGCAGATAAAATATTTAACAATTTTTTCTTATTGATGCATTTACAAAAAAAAAAGTAAACTTACGGCAAATCTTAAACTCCCTACCGGTGGTCTTGCATATGGGATACCCATAAATGCCTCAAATCGACTAATACGATAGCCGGGCATATATTTACCAAGAATGTGAACATTGTCACTTAATTTAACGATGGGTGACGATGGATCGAAACTTATCGAACACTGTGACAGACTAAGGACTATCGCTAAAAATCTAAGAAGTGATTGATACATTTTGTTGGCTATCGCTCCAGAACAAATAAAGTCCGTTGTTGTTTCGTATATTCAAAATTATTTTCAAATTAGTTTGTAGCAAAAAAGCTGAAAAATATAAGAAAAAAATAAATTTGTTAGGAAATATTATTTTCAAAATATTTAAATTATCAAAATCGTCAGTAAAATTTGTTTAATAAAAAACGCAATCAAGAGAATTAGTATGTGACTTTTATTGTTTATCGTGCTCTCACTCCTTTTTGTCTAAATCAACAAAAATCATTATTTATCATGAAAAATTCAAAATTAATTCAAAATTTTATTTCAGTGTAAGGATTTATTTTGGTCCTGACACTGAAAAAAAAATTGAATTATTCATGTTAAATAATGATATTGACTCATACCAGCCTTTGGCTTGTTACAAATGTCAGTGAAGCGGACGATTTATTTCAATTTTTTTTATAACGGTACTTAAAAAAAAATAACAGAGACTGATGATTGATTTTATTTTATCTAGACTGTCATGTTTCATATTCACAACTTCTTTGACTGTCTATAATGATTTATTGCATTTAACCCCTTCAGTTGATCAAATCTATATAATCTAGTCCAGGTGCGAAATTAGTACCAGTACCAACAAAAAAGTGGCAAATCAGTATGTCTTTAACACGCAGTTGTCTACTTTTAATTTAGCAGGATTCAAATAAAATAAGAAACAAATTTGACATCTGTGTGTCGGAACCATGAAATATTTTTCGGCTCATCTCGTCTTAAAATGAGAGACGGGGCCAACTTCATGGCAGACGTCACTGGAAGCCGACCAGAGTCGACACGCGTTTTGGAAGTGTAAAAGAAAAATATAGCTGGCGGATTTTGACGCCGGACAAAAAGCAGGATCTTCTTCGTAGCAGAGTAAGGTCCCTCGCGGGGGGGGGGGCATTAATAAATTATATTTCCGTTTTTCAAAATCAAAACATTCGTTATCTCGCCGTTTCAATATCCCGCCAGTTTAAAATCCCGCTCAATGGAAATCCCGTCTAATCAAAATCCCGCCATTTCAATAACCCCCTAATTCAAAATACCGCTTTTTAATATCCCGTCATAGAAGGTAAGTATTTTTTCATAAATCGCGCGCACCTTTTTTACCGTTAAGATAATGCGTCTCCTCGTATGGGGATACTTAACATTTAGAGACCCATGAACCAGGTGACTTACTTTGAAAAATAGCTGATCTGGTCTTTCGGTAGTCGAGTATCCCTTGTAGATAGTCTTGTTCTGGGCTAAATTGTCATCTTTATCGAAGAAATAAACAAATATTTTGACGGATTTATGCAGGGCCGGATTTCCCATATGGGCAACCTGGGCAGCTGCCCGGGGCGGGAGATTTTAGGGGCGGCAATTTTTGAAAATATCCCTTGGTTTTAAATTCTGTGAAAAAGCATTTTGGAAACTCGAAAAGAAGTTGACATAATTAGACACATTTTAATTCCATCCTTCTAATTTATTCATGTTAGGTATATTCCAGGGCGCCCAATAGTAAACTCAATTGAAACTCAATTGGTGGCGCGTAGTTCAGTGAGGATAGAAGTAGAAAGTATTTTCGTAACGCATTGGATTTAACTTAAACAAGGGAAGGGATCTAGCATATACTTCAGTGTCCACTTTAATAGGAAGCCTTGAGTAGCTTTTGTGTGCAATAATCTGGGATCCGGAGCGGCTCAATTTTATCACTCCGCAACCGTTCGAAGACATTATCTGACAGTATCCTTTTGTACGATATAAATGATTGAAATTTAGCGCAAATGTTGTTTAAATTGTACAAATCTTATATGTAATTAAAAGTGGAATAAATCAGGCTTAAATGTCAATTCAATACTTTTAATTTGAAAAACCTAGAAGACGAGCCATTGTTACAAAAAAAAATGGCTCCACTTTCTCATGCAAAAACTGTTCCTCGCGCTCATTTCCTCCGGGAGTTTGATTCGCGTCGACCCTCTCCGCTCCGGATCTCTGTAACAGCCAAAGAATTCCTGAACCTACATCTTGGACATGTATCAATACATGTCCAAAATTTCCCCACTATACGCCTCGTCAAATGCCGTCATCGTCTTGACCATTGCTCGTAAACTTGTATAAAAAAATTAATTTTTTGGAATAGTACCTACATTGCCAAAAACTCGCTTTCGTACTAAACGAGTCTCTGGGACAGATTGATCTAAGAATTGGTAACCCTGGGCAGCCCATACATGGAGAATCCATAGATTCGATGTGGGTAGCCCCAGTGTCCCTATAGTTAGTAAAAGCTAGCACATATTTTCGATTTTTCTATCTTTACTCTATTTTCTTTCTATTTAAAATTAGCCGCGAGGCAACTGGGTTGTAGTCATAAATTGGTTTTAAGGGGGTGTCCAATATTAGAAATTATGCATTAGCTATAAAATGTTCAGTAACATGTTTCTGTCGTGTGTATAGGTTTAAAAAAAAATTCACAATTTGTACGTTTAAATTTTCGAATTTTAGAAAAAAAAAAACAGAAAAATCCCCTGCCAAAAAGCATACTACATGACATGACGCCAATAAACAATTTTAGTTGTTGAGGTTAGGTTATTCGTTCATGACTTCTAAAACGTTCAAAAATGAACAAAAATCTCCGAAAGTGGAAAGGTATTTAGAAAATCTTCTGACCACATTCTGAAGAAAGTCGATGTAATGGATCTGCATCATTTCAGTTTTAATGTTGTCGTCATTGGAATTTCAATGCTTTTTTAAACAAAGTCGTGAGGGGTCCAAACTCCTTCCCATGGACCTTCACCTGGCTCCATCACTCGCAAGCACCATATTGTCAAGCAAACAAAATTACATCGGTCACTCGCGCAAAAATATTAAACGTTCTTCTCACATACCAAACCACAGCGAACGTTTTGCCTAGCATGCCTATGCGACTACTACTACTTTCAAATTTAACCAGTGACGGAGGGCGGCTATTTGGCTACTGCCCAGGGGCGCCATAGACGCTAAATCCGGCCCTGGATTTATGTTAAGAAAAAGTATTGCTTTAACTGCTGGGAATCACATTGCATAACTATTGATTTTTTGTTAACATGGAAAATAATTTTTGGCAGGATTATTTAACTATCCTCTAGCGGAATTTTAAAACGGCGAAGTTTTCAGTGGGCGGGATTTCGAAATGGCGGGATTTTATAATGACGGGATTTTATAGTGACGGGATTTTAAAGTGGCGGGATTTAGTAATATCGGGATAATGTTAAACGGGATTTTTTGTAAAAAGCGGTATTATAAATGGGCGGGATTTTGTTTTTCGGGATTATTTAGGTATCCCCAATTAGAAACCTAAAATGCTTAGTGAAAGCTGCCCAACTTTTACTTCCAAGAAGCAGGGACCATTCACTAATTAAATTCTTCCGTAAAAATGAGTTATTGACGAATTATGCACTGCTAATTTTGCAAATGAAAATTTAATTCCCATTTTTTTTACCAGAATTAAGGATTCTAATGGAATCTAGTTGTATGATCCCCAATCGTTTCTAAAGTGAAGGGTCGCTGGGCGATGTGTCCTAGTTTCGTTTTCCTGAAGATGAAGTCTTTAATTGTTGTTTAGCCTGTTGAATCACAGGAGCGCACGTACACTCAATAAAAAATGAGCCCCTGAAGAAATTCATATAAAATGAGATAAGGAATTGCATAAGCAATCACATAAAATCATTTAAAAAAACACTTCTGTGAGAAATTTCATGCCAATTTAAATGCCAGGATTTGGCCAGGTTTCCCCGATTTATCTAGCTCCTTTATCTTTTTCTTCTTATCGACACAAACGCCCCTTACTGCATCATCCGCCATATTGCGGAAATCATCGGAAACACAAAAGTTCTCTTTATGAGTACGGACATCAAAAAATCGGTTGAATCCCATCTGCAAAAAACATCAGATAAAAAATCTCTATCCCAGGTATAATACAGAAGGGGCCGTAAATTCTCCACTTGCCCGGGACAGCGTTAACGCTAGAGCGGACGCTGCTTTGGAGCATTCGATTTGGGAAAGAAAGAGCAGTTCTTAACAGTCTGGCCGCCAGAGATCGAGACTTTAGATGCCATAGAAACTAGAAATAGAAAAAAGAGATAAGTTTTGTGTTGTAGGTGTCAACTTGTCTTTCGGGTTGTAGGTGTTTCCCATTTAAAAATAATGTTAATTGTTTTGTGAAAGTACTATCGTGGACTCGAAGTCATCCCGTGGTAGCATCCCTGAAAAGTATTTCGCACCACCGTAAAGCGAGGTTATGTGCTTCCTAAAATTAATTTGAATATCACCTCCATGTCAAGCTCACGTTACGGGCCATGTGGTTAACTCGTTCAACTCCCTAACCCATTCCAGGGCATTTTTTTTTGTTTGGCCACGATCGCTCAGAGGTCGAGATATATTTGTAGTTAGTGGGTGTAGTCAGGCGAAGACCCGACGTCATCCATGTCTACGGAGGATCAAAAGATGGCACAATCGCTAGCTTACTCCAGCATTATAGTCGTATCCCTACTTTAATCCCGTGTGTGTATTTTTAACCCATAGGCATATCTATATACCTTTTTGAGTTGTAAAAGGACGGGGGTAACGAGTGACACAAATTCCACCCGTCACTCCTGAAACTGAGCTACAGCAAACGTATGCCACCTCTCTATCGTTGAGAAGCCGGATCTTCTTGTCTAAGCAGCACGCTTGTAGAGGCATTGGCTCCATCCCCTGGGCTTAGAGAAAGCATGCATTAGTCCAGAGTGGGCATCAGAAAATAAAAATGGCACCGTTCTCACACTATTGCAGTTCATAGTATGCGTGAAAAATATCGTTCAATAATATTTTCCACCCCTTTCCATATAAATTTCAAAGGAACCGACGACGGCCACAAATGCGATCAAACGTTCGGCGAAATGTAAACTATGTCTAAAGAATCGAAAAAACGGCGTATCATCGTAAGACACAGTATGTAAACTGTTTCTAGAACCAAAATTAGACCTCTTCAAAAAATAAGATTGATTTCACAGAAGATTCAGCTACACCTTAGGCATAATAGCTCGTAGGCGGCGTCAGAAGGGTTAATAATTGCATCGACAATATTTTGACATTTGCATTATTTCGTGGAGTGTAGTGTAATAAATTTGGAGTCAAACACATATGGGTTGTGTGATCACATAGCCACTCTGGACTAACGCATGGCATGAGTTGCTATGTTTTCTCTAAGCCCCTGGGCATATTCGGTTGGCCAAATTCTTTCCTTACAGGACCGGTACCATAAAGTACACACAATTTTTTAAAACCCGTTTTTTCCTAGTACCAGTATTTTTCCAAACTGTAAATATTAGAGCTAGAAAAAAAAAACATGATCCAACGCCGTGTAGATAATCTAGGCTGCAATGTAGCCACATAAAAGTCAAAAATATGATTGATCGCTTCAAATTCGAGTTTGTACGGGAGCTGTGGTATTTTGTACTCTACAGGGTGTCCTGCAATCGGTTCGTCATGGACCTATGGTAGGTTCTACAGTTTGTTACTATACAAAAACGCTGCCTAAATTTTGCCTATAACTTTTACCGTTATAGAGAAATAGGATTTTTCGTCAGTTTTATTAAAAACCATGACTACCTCTGAAAAACTTTGATTTTCCAGCTTTGGACTTACAAAAACTTTCATCATATTCTGAAAGTACCTAAAATTTCTAATAAAATGAAACCTCCAACGTTTCGAATCTTAATTGCTTGAATCTTGCAAAAATCCACTTGTAATACCAGAATTACACCGCCATATTTTGTAACGGTAAATTATACAGACAATCCTGCAATGCTGACAAACGTTTGAAGCAATTGCTTTCGAACGACATGCAGTGGCGTAGATAAGGGGGATCAAGGGGATCAATCCCCACCCCATTCGGTCGCACATTTTTTATTAATTTATTACTTTAATTGTGTAAACCAAAGCAAAAGTAAATTTTTTGCTGGAATTATTCAACGTGTGTAGTGTTTCATAAATACGTCAAACCATTTTCAGAACTGCAATAGAAAATTAAGCACTTCTTCATATTTCAATTGTACAATAGAAGCGTATCGATAGAACAGAAACACTAAGCACATCACTTTACGATCATCGACTTTTCCACATTGGATCTGAAGTTTCGCACAGGCAAGCTCCACTGAAGTAATCTAGAAGTGCTGCTAGAAAAATTAAATGTAAGCACTGCCTGAAAATTTGTTGCCGGAAAATCTTAATGTTTGGTTAAAAAATTTAAAAATAATGTGGAAAACGGAGTGCTCTCCCACAGAAGCGCAATTTGCAATGAGGAAATATACAGTATGCAAGATTATATAGATTTCTTCAGGAGAGTGGAAGGCTAATGCGAATGAAGAGAAAACGCTGCAAAATTGCTTCCAATTTTTGAGCATCCTTTATTGTTTGAGTTTATCAACATTCTGTTTTCTTTTTCTTTTTAGTTAAAATTTGACGAAAGGTTTTATCGTATATATAGTAAAGGTAAAGCAAGTCTTGACTTTCTCTAGTTGTTCGCAATTTTATTGAATTTAATACGAAGAACACTCAAAGCTATAACTAGGATTCTTTTTTTTACTAAATCCTTTATAGAAAAAATGTTGAAATTTCCAGAATCGAAAGATATATAGTCTTATGCAGGCAGTAATTCAAAAACGAATTAACAAACAAACAGAGTTCCGCGATACACTAGGGTTCTGTGAAGATCTCTCAGGAGTTTCGCGAATATATCCAAAAGCAGGAAAACTACAGAAAGAGCTTTTGACATCAAAAAGCAAACAATCCATACGAAAACATTTTTGTAAGTTTCAAACTTCCGAAGCTTAGTCTGCTACACTGTACCTGAAATCAACTTTTAACTGCAAACTATTTGATCAGCAACAGAGACTAGACCGATTTTCTTTTACAACATTCTACTATATGAAATGGAAAAGGAAGTAGTGGCTACCAGAAAGTAAAGCATGTCAACAGTGTTTGTGGGATTTAAATTAAGGCGCAAATAAATTAGAGGCTTAAATTTGTGTTAATGAATACTTTACTACGATTTTTTTTTAAACGAAATTTTAACAGTCCAAATTGTATGTTCTACTCACATTTTTGGTATTTTTTTTTAAACAATTAGTTGATAGCTAGGGCCTCGAAATCTATAGCAGCTGTACGGTGTCCTACAAATTTAAATATTTTAGAAACATAGTCATGAATTTTTGAGTTAACAGAAAATTTCGATTTAAAAACACAAAAGCTATACTTTATCCAAATATACTGGGCATTTCCCTTTTGTCGACATATAACTATACGATTTATTTTAATCCCTGTTTTGAGGTGTGCCGGCCAGAAAAGCGATGCGATGCTAGGTGTTCCGTAACTCCGAAAAGTTCGGGAACAACTTATCTAACCCAATATAAAGCTTTGATCACCAGTAGCGAAAATTTGTACGAAAATTGGAATACTGTGGATCTACTCAACGTAGTAAAAAAGATAAAATTTTAGATGCAATATTTTCAGCACTCAGGTTTTTTCTTCGTATGAGAAAATAGCCATCTGTTTTTCACCAAAATTTGCTAAAAGAAACTGCTAATTTGAAATTGAAATTCAACGTTTGATAACCGTAAAAAGTATAAGCAATCTTGTAAAATGAGGAACATTACGCTATCAGCTCTCGCAAGAAGAATTTTCTTAACTAATTGTGAAAATCTTGACTTATCGTTCCATTCTATACACCAACTGCGGTGCATGTCTGTAGTATTTATGGCATGGCAACTTACCAGCTCTATGGGAACTACGCGGAACTTTGTCTGTTTGGAGGAGAAGAGCCCCAGCGGGAGAAATATCGAGTTATTCAATTTCGGAAATGTCACATTGGAATTTTTGCATCAGGACCTCTAAGCGTCTATAGCTCAGTAGGTAGAGTTGCTGACCTTGTGACTGAAGGTCGGAGGTTCGAATCCCGATTAGGACGAAACTTTTTTCCCTCATTTTCCTCAATTTTTGGTATCTCCATAATTCTCCCGCTAAAATTCAAGTGGTCGTCTTGTGCACAGATAGACAACAGACACAAGACCTGATGAGTGTGTCTATCTGTACGAAACCACAAAACTTTGGGAAAAAATACCAAAAATTGAGGAAAATGAGGGAAAAAAGTTTCGTCCTAATCGGGATTCGAACCTCCGACCTTCAGTCACAAGGTCAGCAACTCTACCTACTGAGCTATAGACGCTTAGAGGTCCTGATGCAAAAATTCCAATGTGACATTTCCGAAATTGAATAACTCGATATTTCTCCCGCTGGGGCTCTTCTCCTCCAAACAGACAAAGTTCCGCGTAGTTCCCATAGAGCTGGTAAGTTGCCATGCCATAAATACTACAGACATGCACCGCAGTTGGTGTATAGAATGGAACGATAAGTCAAGATTTTCACAATTAGTTAAAACTCGCACCCACGAAATTGGGAACCAGAATTAATACAGTAATTGAGAATTTTCTTGTTCTTGTTATCGACACTAGCGACACTTATCTTACTGTCCGCCATATAGCGGACACATAGCGGAAAATATCGCAAACACAAATTTCACCTTTTGAGAACGGATAGCAGAACATAAATTTCTGTTAATTCCGTGTTAAAAAAAAAGAATTCTGGAAATGGATCAATGTGTTTTAAGCTTTGATTTTTCAAGGAAACCCATACATCCCAAGTAGCACAAACGAGTTGTTAAACGGTTATATAACCGAAATACAACCATGGTTATATGACATTATTGTTAGGAAAATGGGTATATTACGCTTTTAGGTCCCCAAGGGAAATTTTTCTTGTTCTTCTTATCGACACTAGCGACACCGTCCGCCATAAAGCTATGTGTCCGCTTTATGGCGGAAAATATCGGAAACATCAAAAATTTCCCTTGGGGACCTGAAAGCGTAATGTACCGGAAAATGGTTGTAAAAACGTTTTAAAAACGTTTGCCAAACCGTAAAAAAGAGGTTTTTGCCTGGCTATAAACGTAACATTATTGTTGTAATGTCGTTTTCTTTCAGACATTATTGTTGTAAAATTGTTGTGAATATAACTACAATTTCGTATGCTAAAAACTTAAAAATTTAAAAATTTTTAATTTTTCAGAATTGACAATTTTAATTATCTTAGACACTTTTTATCTCAGAGATATAATATTTTTATACCTTTTTATCCAATGAAATTACCTTTTTATCTATTTGCCTCAAGCTGGAATCGAACCTGGTTCTCTTGCGTGCTAGTCTGTCATCATTGCCATTGCGCCAGAAAGGAAATACTTCTCATGTTCTCTAAATCTGAAGTACTTCACGCGCAATGCATGGCGGTCGCAAGATTGATTCTCGATCATGCGATGTTTTATTTTTCTTTTTTTCATATGCCAAAAATTCTAATAACATAATCCCTTTATGCTATTTGTTTTCGTTTAGCGCTGGGAAGCTTTGAACCCAATATAATTCCAAATATCAAAAAGATACTTTCGGTTCAAATTCTAACAATTGTGTTATGTATTAAACCATGTTGTATTTGTAACAATGACGTTATTTTATAACAAAATTTTCCAAAGAACAACAATTGAGTCAAATTTTAAACAATAATGTTACAAAGACAACATTAAGGTTTTCAGGAGAACAAATTGTCCCAAATGAAACCATCTAGTTAATTTTCCAGCAAATTTTTAAGTTAAAGCTCCAACAAAATGTTCACTTTTGTAACTATAACCCATATTGTTGATTATTTAACTAAAATATAACCAAAAATCGGGTTGTAAATCTAACCAAGGTTATTTTGTGCTGCTTGGGATGAAGCGGGTTAATTTGAAGAGTAAATAATTGACTTTTACATTAACCATTTGCAAAGTTATGGGTCTAGGATCGAAAAAACGGTAAATGTGAGAGACACTTCAAATAATCGCTTTAAGCAAGTTTTCTTTGTCCTCGGTGTCTGAAACTAGAAGAAAACATCAAAAATGAAATGTACTCGATGTCCGCTTTGATATGATACTCTCAGCGCCCGCTCTAAGGGGGGGGGGGGGGGCAAGCCGGGCGGTCGCCCGGGGCGCCAAATTTTAGGGGCGGCTTTTGACTAAAACAAGAATAAAAATATGGAAAAGATAAAAAAAAATTAAATATCAATTTCGATTTAGTGAAAAAGAAGCCAAGAAGTGTTAGCACGTAACTTTATTATTGCAAATATGTATATGCAATATGTCGCAATGGCTTTTTCTGCTATCCTTTTTCATAAGGGGAAGTTATAAAAGATAAGAAAAATTCTTGCTGAAAACATAATGTTCCAAAGGTCTGTGCAAG
The DNA here is from genome assembly GCA_949715475.1 of Microchrysa polita. Taxonomy (NCBI): domain Eukaryota; kingdom Metazoa; phylum Arthropoda; class Insecta; order Diptera; family Stratiomyidae; genus Microchrysa; species Microchrysa polita. Next base: position 12,440,236 of record OX454420.1, read on the forward strand.
ATCTTGGATTCCCCCAACCACATTGCTGGCAGTTGACCAAATACCGAACAAATGATAAAATTGAAGTCCCTATCATCTCTGTTACTCTTCTAGGCGTGTGTTATCTTTTGCGTACAGTTTTGCAAACTGCGATCAGTGTAGTTGCGTCCTAATATGTTGGTTTAGTCTGCGAATCATAGAAGATCTCCTCCACTAAATAAATAGGAAATCATAGGAAACCAGAAATAAGTAGTCGCATAAACGTTCATAGCACATAAAAGCGTTAAATAAAATCTCCTGTGATAAATTTCTTGCCCAAAGCCACATATTTTCAACACAATTTATTTTCAGACATTTTAGATAACATCTATTCACATTTGGCTGGCAGCAATTAAACTTCAATTCAAACGACCTCCTCGCGAATGGATACATTGATTTATCTAGCATTGAGTAGTCAAATTTCGGACAAGGTAGCTTGGATTTCAGCGGGATCCCTCATCCTGCCTAAGTTGCAATAGCATTCCTCCCTAATATGTTTTCAGACATGCTAATATCGGGATTTGGCTAGGTTCCCTTGATTTAACTAGCTCTAGCTCCAACCTTGTTCTCTGTAACAACTAACGAGATGATGCATTTATGAAAACAATCCACCCAAGTTGAAACCACTGAAGAAAATCTTCTACGAAGTTTATCGGCTTCACCATTTTTTGGCATGCCAATTTCGAGAGTAGTGTTTTAGTGGGAAACAAATGTTCGCATTAATATGCAATCTCTTACGTCATTCTAAAATCCACAGGTTTCCGGGTGCAATCGGTGCATTGTTTTTTCCCTGAGCGACACTAATATGTGAACCTCCTCAGTGGGTACACATTATATTCTCTCTACTACAGCGTTGGTTCGAATCCCACTGTGACACTGAATTTTTGTGTTGATTTGTAGAACAGCCGGCAGCCATCGTGGAACCTATGTGTTGCAATGACCAATTGCTGCAATAATCACTAGATTCAAAAATAAAAAAATTTCGTAAATCGCTTCTACAACAACAACGACTTAACATGTGCTACCCACTATCAATCTGTCTGGTAAAGTACCTAAGGGGCGACAATTTGTCCTTTCGCCCTGGGCGGCGTAAGTGCTAGAGCGGGCACTGGATACTCTACATGTCTATCTTCAGTTAAAGCTAAATTCGTGTAGTTTCTAAACTTTCCACTATAAAATAAAGAAATATTTTCAAAAAAAATCTTTGGACCTCTGTAGCCCCACTGATTCAAAAGTAATCAAAATTAGCCTGACGGTCCAATAACAAGCTGTAGAATCTACCGTGTATGGCGAACCAGTTACGGGGCACCCTGTATAGTTAAAAACGCACCTAGTGTGAAACAGCTCCAAGAAGAAGAAAGTCAGTCCTTTTTGAATGACCTTCGACTTCCTGAGATTAATCAAATGTTCTACTCAAACAGTTATGGAAATCATAAATATTGCTGAAGACGTGATTAAATGCACAATTCACATTTTAATAAAAATACACATACATATGTATGTATGTACATATCAACCAAATACCAACAACTAATTAGATAAACAAAAAATACCACAAAAAATGCAAGTCACGTATATACAAAATATTAAAAACTTGTAATTTTCCCAATGGTATTACACGTGCCAGTTAAAATTATCTTTTGAGAAACACATCAATTAACAATAATAATAACAACAATATTTAATCGAGGTTGACGTCTGATATACCATGTACCCATACTTATAGTCAATTATGGTTTTTAAAAATAAAATAAGAAAATACCTACACTGGATTGTTATCAAATATATGCAAGTTATAATGACGTACAATCGGGGACTTAATTAATTGCTCAAATTAAGACGAATAAAAAAATATCGTCTTTGCCAAATAGCAAATTTGTAGCAATTGATTAAAAATCGCGTTTGCTATTTTTATCGTTATTATCTACGAGTTTTATTCGAACCGACCCCCAGTCAAGTGATAGGGGATTATCCCAAAAATTATTGAAAACTTCACCTGGCTTTTGCGTGATTTAGTATGAATTTAGTGTACAGTACCTATACATATCGTTGAATTTGAACCTAAGAGGGGATTCACACTATGGACAGGATTTACTAAAACCACTAAATTAATCGAGTCAAAACCCGCCTACTAGATTAAATCGTATGTCATTAAATTCAAAATGCATTGTAGAATGTACTTGCATTATTCAAATTGCAGTACAATATGGTACAACTGTCAACTAAATCTAGGATTTAGCAAATCTTGTCGATAGTCTGAACCGCCCCTTAAACATATTTTTTTCTTTACCCGAAATCCACAAATGCTCGTCAGTAATACAGACTACCGCCAAATCCTGGCGGAGATTAAAATTAATCCAGTCAAAACCCTGGATACTAGATCGAATCGTATGTCACTAAATTCAAAATACATCGAATAATGTACTTTCATTATTGAAATTGCAGTACAATTATTGTTAACCAAATCGAGGATTTAATAAATCCTGTCGGAAGTGTGAATCCCCTCTTAAGCGTCCTCTTCTAATCACGTGTCGATGCAATGCAAAACCACTTTTGACAAACCAATTAATCAAAATTATTTATTATTTTATTAATAAAAAAACAGAAGATATAGATTTTGGCAGGTTTCAGCCAGAAAATCTATTTTTATTCGATTTTTGACAGAGAATTGTGCATACATATGAGATTAATCGCTGCATGCGCACTCGACGCCGTATGTGTGTATATATGCGCATAGTGCTTTGATTTTGCTGTGTTGACAATAGGGATGTCAAAAACCGGACGGTTAGTCCGAAAACCGGTACTTTCAAAACGGTTAACCGGTTTTTTTCGGTTTTTTCATCCTCCCGGTTTTAACCCGGACGGTTGTTTGCCCATCCGGTTAAAACCGAAAAAAACTTTCCAAATTCATAAAATTTTTATATTTTCTTGATTTTAATAATTCTATTGCTTGTCTTATATGAAAAATGTCGTATTTCCGAACACTCTCCTTAGTGCTTCGTCAAACTACCGCTCCATGCATTTTTCCTTTCCAAGGCAGATAATGTTTACGTTGCGTGTCACACGTGTATCTTTTGTGCGTCGTGAATGTATTATGTGTATCAGATCAGTGCATTTAGAGTTCATTGTTATAGGAAGACGAATCGGCAGTTGCTAAGACGTCCGCGTCCACATCGATATCCGCGTCCACTTCAACATCCGTCGTGTCCACAAAGACTTCAAAATCTACATCATCTATTAGTGCAATCATATTAGCATTTTAAATAGAAAAAATATAGTAAGGTTAATTCTTGTGGTTTTTGAATCAGTAGGCTCCCAGGAATCTAAAACTCATTTTGCTAAAAAAAAAATTTTGATCGGAAAGGTCCCAAAAAGGACAAAAAAGGATACTCTTTAATCCTTGACCGGAGGTCGGCATGTAGGGTATGAAATCAAAGGGGACGTCAAGTACATTACATCATTACATATCCGTGTTTCAAGGACCCTCAACAGAATAAATCGAGATTAAATGGAGAATTATTGTGTTTCCCGTGTATCTTTCCGAAACCCTAATTACGAGAGTAATTCAAATTGTCACTACGTTTCTCACTTTCCCGAATCTATAAAAGCTAAAGATTCTACCATTAAATTTGCTAAGAAAAAAAATGATCGGAATGCTCTCAAAAAGGACACTAATTACAAACCTTGATCGAACGTGGGCATGCGGGGTGGCATATCAAAGAGGACGTCGAGTACATTCCATATCTGGCGTTTATTACTTGTTTGAAGGACCCTCACAGGAAAAAATTGGAATCCAATGGAAAATTTTCACGTTTCTCGTATATGTATCTTTCCAAAGCCGTAATTTTTCGTTTTAGCCCGAATTTTTCCATTTAGTGTCCTTGAAACAGGAAACAAACACCGGATATGCAATGCACTCGACGTCCTCTTTGACATGACACCCCGCATGCTCACTTTCAATCAAGGTTTGTAATTAGTGTCCTTTAATGTCCTTTTTCAGAGCTTTCTGATAATTTTTTTCTTAGCAAATTTAATGGTAGAATCTTAACCTATGATAGATTCGGAAAAGTGAGAAACGTAGTGACAACTTGGATTATTCTCGTAGTTATGGCTTTGGAAAGATACACGGAAAACACCAAAATTTTCGATTTAAACTCGATTTATTCCGTTGAGGGTCCTTGAAACAGGAAACAAACACCGGATATGTAATGTACTCGACGTCCCCTTTGATTTGATACCCCACATGCTAACCTCCGGCCAAGGATTAAAGAGTATCCTTTTTTCTCCTTTTTGGGACCTTTCCGATCAAAATGTTTTTTTAGCAAAATGAGTCTTAGATGCCTGGGAGCTCGCTGATTCAAAAACTACAAAAAAATAGCCTTACTCCATTTTTTTTCTATTTGGAGGCCTGAAATGGGATATTTTGACTGCACTATATGCATTGTCCAGCAATAAAACTCAGTTAACTATTTTTGAAACATTATGAATACTTCTGACAATTTTATTTGATTATCTTTTTTCTTCAACATGTTTCTCTTTTAGGGCTCCATTACACAGTCATATTTCTATACGAACATCAGCTTAACGAGTGTATGTATATGCATTATTTTGCTAAAATTCAATGAAAAACCGGTTAACCGGAAACCGGTACTTTGAGCCCGGTTAAAACCGGACGGTCTAACCGGCTTTGCGAAAAAACCGAAAAAACCGAAAACCGGGTTGTGGGCCGGTTTTTGACATCCCTAGTTGACAACAATCAGTTTTGGTGGATGATTGATTTGCGAATAATCATAATTAAGATTATCGAATCTGTTTATTTATGCCGTGTTGAATGAACGTGGTGGTTGCACTAACGAAGCGGTGTGGTCAAATTATTAAAATTGATAATTACTATTATTGATAACCAGATGTGACGGTTGAATTTTGTTTTGGACTCTTTTCGACTGTCATGATTATTTGATTAGGTCAATATTATAATAGAGTGATTGAAAACTACAACTATAAACATGCGAAGATTTGAATGGCGAAAATAGACGTAACATTTGTACAGATGTTGTTGTGTTTTCATAAAAATTGATTAACCTTAGGCTAAGCTGACCAGACGTACAGCATTTTGCTGTACAGTACAGCATTTTGACCTGTTGTATAGCATTAGTAAATGTACAGCAAAGTGTACAGCATTCCCGATGTCACACAAAGAAACCTAATAAGCTCTCCGGTAAGGCCGTCTGTTTTAAAGTTGTGTTTAGCAAGATAATCGCACTTTCATTTGGCAAACGTTCATTTTGGATAACTCGGTTGGTTGATCTTTCTGAAATTTAACGCACTTGTAGAGCTACTTGCCGCTCACATTTCCTCCACACATATTTTAAAATCCTACCTATTCGCGTTCGACAGTTAAAGCTCCCCAAATCGCACTTTTGTCTTTTCTAATCGAAAATTGTCCATAAAATAGTCCAAAAATATGGAATTTTGCAAACTTGTAGAGCAGTGACCATATTTGGTGAACATTTCAATGCTCTAGATGTCATGGTTCAGAAGTTACAACCGTCGAAAGTTGCAATTTAAGGTGTAAGCTTAGACTCCTGTACGATCGATATTTAGCGACGTAATCGCGCTTTATGTTTGGCAATCGTGCATTTTCGCTAACTCGGAAGACTTTGACTGATCTTTTCGAATTGGCATTTTGTATAGTTTGTAGAGCTACTTGGCGCTCACATTTCCTGCAAATTTCAAGGTCCTAACTTCATTTTCTTCCTTGCCTCGTTCTTTATACCGCTCCATGGTTTCGCGTTGCTCGACCTGCAGTGTAGGCACATCACCCGTTTTGGCGGTAATATCTCAGCATATTTCTACAGGCAGCTCTATCTTGGATCGTGTCATCGCCGAGACCAATGCGTTGTTGTTGCTTTTTCATTTGACACATGCAGGTCCTAACTATCCGCACTTTTGTGTTTTCTAATCGAAAATTGCCCAAAACTAAAATTTGGCAGGCTTGTATAGAGTACGTCGTGCTCTGTGGTTGTGACCGTTCGGTCGCCACTCTGTGAAATAGACACTCATAGAGAAACGAGTTTCCAAACTCGGCACGACTCGTCGCAAGTTTATTATTCAGAAGAAGATGATGAGAAATATATTCTTATCGTAGAATAATAAACTAACAATGCGACTAGGAAGTGGTATGGCTGAAAACCGTATCACACTCCGAATTCAATTGTCTTTGTAACGTTGATGGACTACACACGGTAGTCATCAACGCACCATGCTCCACTAGGAGTTACAGTAATCGAGAGAGAGAGAGAGTATAGAGAACCAAACTGCCTATATTAGGTAAAAATTTGAAGCCCATATAGCTGGCAAGATTTAGAAGTTACAGCCGAGGAATAAAAAATGAGAATTTTTCACAAAACGATGGAAAAATCACTGTAATCCATCCGATTCTTACATAAACCTCTATACGAAAATGCATACTAAAGGACTTTTAAAAGATTTCTGGATAAATATATATTCCTGTTTCAGGATCTCGGATCGACAGAGACTGGGAAAGAGTCATCATCATCTGCACAATGCTGCTGAGACTGCAGTCTGGGAAATAGTATGGTTGAGACTTTGCCTGAAAACCGAATTCCGCTATGTGTACAGCATTGGGCCTTCGGGAGTCTGGTCACCTTACCTTAGGCACAAATATAAGTGTGGGTACTCGTAAAATTGATAGTTGTATTGTACGGGTTTTAGTATTTCTTCTTACTTTCCCACTAGGAAAAAATCAGAAGGGGTTCTTTGGGCGGTCTCAGAGAATTGAAATGAAATGAAACTCAGATGGACTGCTTATTTTGAAAGTGGCTTAAGTCCATTTACGTCGAATCGAGATATCGAGGTTTTGCGTTCTATTAAATTTAAGAATATTGAGGGCCAATCGGATGATTCTTATGATTTCATTATCAAAAGACTTTAAATTTTCAAACAATAAAAGGAATTATGGAAAAAAAATATCTACAGGTAAATTGGCGTCTGAAACTATGGAAAAAAAATCTAAATGATTTTTTTTAGTTTATATTCGTTCCAACATGATGTTGTATGAGCAACGAGAAAATAGTAGACATATCGAAATTTGATTTGAATATTTGTTATTTTCAATTCATCTTTCCAATTCTTTTTTTGGACAAAATTATCTCAAATTAAAAAAAAAATGTACAATAATTCATAAAAAGAGTGAAATTCACAAAAACTCGAATTAAACGAGACCGAGTTCTAATCGTGCGAATAGCACGATGAGTGTATACCCTATAGCCTATACCCATGTACAGACCTATAGAAGACATGCAAAATTCAAAATATTCAATTTCATTTTTTTTTAGGGGAGGGAGGGGTAGATGGGTCGGACCTCGCACATCTTCATTATCGTATCAAGGCATCCAACGGCTACTATTTGATACTAATTTGAAGCTTTTTGCGACATTCTATCAAAAGATATGGCTGAATATAACTTTGTAGGGGAGGTAGGGGTCCTGGCCCATTTTCAATACCGCCCAAGATTTTAGCAAAACAAACATTTGACCAAAATTTCAAACCGCTAGCTTTTGCCGACGCAACGGAACTGAATAAATATAATTGTAATGTAGAAAAAAATACTCCCTACTTTAATTTAATTACTTTTAATTGTTTTTTATGAGAGTATCCATTGAACGATTTGACTTTATTTTACTTATCCGTCTGCAATATTGTTGATTTTAAACAGAAGAAGTTCACCAGACCCTTTGCCATAACAAACTTCTCTTTTAATTTTTGTATTATCATGGGACAGGAACTTTACAAAATAAATATAAAATCATTAAAAAATAAAACACGAAAGATATTTTTTTAAATAAGTAAAGTACTGATTGTATTTCGGTTTCACTATGTGGGGAACTATCATCCGCAAAAGCTGAGTGCTAGATGATCATGATTATCATAAAAAAAAATATTTCTCATTTCAAAACTTCAAACAAATTTTGTTTAAAAACAACCTATTCTTGTTTGAACTGCATTTTATTAAAAATGCATTTAAACTGTTTTTTTTTGACAATTCTTAACAAAATGTGCCAAGGAATCAATTTTACATAAATTTCGATTGTTGAAAAATATGCTTTTATGTCGCCCCTAAATTGAACCATTTTCGGAGCACCTCATGTTTTCAAGAATTAATTTTATCGTAGAATTGATCAGGGCTCTCGTCCACTGCAAGCGTAAACTTGAGCGGCGCGGCGCTCCAGCGGAAAGCTTTCACAAAATGTGCGAAAAAAAGCTTTTACTAGTAAAATGTATAAGCACACACAATATTCAGAAAGCTTTTCCATTGTATTGAATGGAATTTTGTTTATTTTGCATAGTTACGCCATATTTTGCTTGGTTACGCCACTATAATTCGGCAAAGCTTTAAACGCAGGAGCCCCGCGCCGCTCGAAGCAGCGGCAGGCGTAAGGCACCGCGCGCCGTCTACGTCTATATATTAAGGCCGCAATGTAGACTCGTAAACGTCAAATCCGCAGATTAAATTGCATTGCATTATTGTTGCTTCTCATGACATTGTTGTTGTTTGCCCGTGTCCGACGAACAATTTAAGCAGGATCCATGACGTAATCGTACAGCTGAGTTGCGGCCTTGATATATCTAGATGGCGTTGCCTAAGGTCGCATCGCATACACAGTACACACGGAGAATCTATGGATTCGGAATTCAACGAAACTCCATACAAAAAAAAAGATAACTTCCCCAGCTGTACCTAATATTTTTATATTGGGTTTCGTTGGATTCGAAATCCATGGATTCTTCGTGTGATTGTGACCTCAGAAAACTTCCTTTTAAAACCATACCGATCGTTGACCCGTTCGTTGACGCATTGGCCTGTGAACGTGTGTGTTAGTGTTCCACCGGTGTCACGCAATACGCAAGGTGTTAACATTTAGTTGTCCCTGGCATAGGAGAATTCATACTAAACAAAATTGTTTGCTAGCTAAAAACTGCTAGTTCGTTTTCAAACCGGCCGATGAATAATGTTTCTTGCAGTATAACAATAAACTCACTGATATATTATATAATATTGCAGACTCATTATAAGAACAACGTCTCAGACAAATCGCAGACATACTTTCCTATTATATTATAGCTTTTCTGGTATAAATTTATTAAACCCTGTAGATCAGCTGTTTGTGAAAAAAAAAAAAATATTAATCATAACACGCATGACATGGAAATGCCTGAATAATATTAAATGTAATCATAAATCGCATAATTAAAAGGGTTGCACGTGCTAAATTGTAGAACATGCTTGTTACCACCCAACCTGTCACTATGCAATTTGTTGTGCACACGTTTAATAATTTAATCATGGATGGTCTGCATTTTTTTTTAATTTTAAAATTCTGCTGTGATTGTAATATATAATTATGTACGTAATAAAAATGTCTTGTTCACAAGTGTTCCGTATTGCCTTTGGACTTTTCCGAAAACTGTGTCATACATATGAGAGAAAACGAGACCGAGGCTTATTTCGGGCGCGGCCGAGATTTAGATACCCTTCGCTCTCGTCGGGCTGAAAGTTTTTTCGGGCGTACCTACGACTTGTGTTTAATACCCCCCCCCCCCATTATTTTCCTTCCGTCTTCATAAAAGTTTCGTTGCGTCGACACAAACAATATTTGGGTGGGGTTTGGTTGGAATAAGTGGGCAAATAAAAATATTATCTCAGTAAATTTTTTTACATATGTGTTGTGGCATCAATAGAAACACATTTTTAGGAGATTTGCTTGAAATTGTTGGACAAATAAAAGATTTTCTTAGAAGAACCTAATTTGGGAGGTTGGGTTTGTATGGCAGCCCCATGACCCCATGGTCCGATTTTATCCATTCTTTCATATGTTTTGTGTCATCAATAGAAATACATTTGTGTGGAATTTGGTTGAAATTGGTGAAAAAATAAAAAAGTTTTCCTTAGAAGAACCTAATTTGGGGGGTTGGGTTTGTATGGCAGCCCCATGACCCCATTGTCGGATTTTACCGATTCAAATATAAAAATTGCCTGCAGCAAAACATGCATTTCTGCAAAATTTCAGCTTCATAGATTTTAAATTGGCCGAGTAAAACGCGTAGCAACAGACGAACAGACGGACAGACAGACAGACGGACATCGCCCAATCGACTCCCCATGTTATGCTGATCATATGTATACTTATTATATGGTCGGAGATGCTTCCTTCAATGCATTACAAACTTCATGATAAAGTTAATATACCCTTTCACTCTACTAGCCAAGGCCCAAGGGTATATAAAAAGTAAGTAGCAATGATTGTGATAGATTTTCACAGTGGCGTAACGTACGGTGTTCCATGTGTTCATTGGAACACAGGCCCTCAATGTCGCAACGTCCATTTGAAGCAGTCCAACAAGTTAAGAGGAGTGATATTGTGTAAAGTGTTTTAGCTGGATTCGGAGTCACCTTAAGCCAGAACTTCGGGGAATATTTTATAGTCTTGCACTGAAACAAACTGCGTACCTTTTAAATGTTAAGAAGGATTAAATGCACCGAATAAAATAAGGATTCTTTTCACCGAACTTCTACCCTCGGAAAAATATTGAAAGCAATGGATTGTTGAAATTTTAATAAATTGAACTGGAGTTATGATTTCACACATTTATCAAACTGTTCTGGTACAAGAGTAAAAATCCATCCAAAGGAAACAAATCCAGTCAGTCAAAATGGTCAAAATATACCTGTTACAGTCTTCCAACATTTACATCTTAGATAATGCGGAAATGAAAATGGGAGTCTGGAAAAATACAGTGGAGTCCTCTAAATTATTCTGATGCACGACTGAAATTAATGTTCACCCTGCTTTTTGCAATAAGAAGTGAATTCTTACTTGTAAAAATTAATGTTTATTTGTACTCACAGCCAAGGTAAACAGTACGAGGGTTCAATCTAACGAGGTTTTCACAATTGTACGTAATCGGGGCAGATTACGTAATCTGTTGTGTGGTGAGTTGAAGCATGTATGGAATTTGACAGCTCAAATTAAGTGATTTGCACAGATTACGTAATCTGGCCGTAAGTGTGAAAATCTCCTAATAAATCTGCCCTTCACGTTCAATCCTAATAAATATATTTACATGCCGAATAAACCAAATAAATAAATTTCCAAATCAAATAAATACTATTCATTCAATAAGCAAAAAGTTAATGTCATTCCTAGATTTTAACGAATGAGGAAAGTGAAAGTTACTAATAAAGGTTTATGCGACAGTAGCTATAATTCAACACAGCTGAAAACTACAATTCGTGTAATTCCGCAGAATCCTGCCAAGATCGAAGTCACCATTAGTAAAACCATGTTACCATGTACTCCAAATAGCAATAACGATTCACTTAAACCAGATCGAATGACTTCCGAAAAAAAACAGCCAACTGCTGAAGGAATCTAGGGATTCTATATCTGAGGAAGGTGTCCAAGAAAAATATTATTTTCATCGATCAATAACATACAATTTCTTCTCTCTTGTTAAATAAATTAAATATTCTTTTTTTTATTTAGAAATCCATTCAATTGGTTCGGAAATTTATTTATTTGTTTCGGAAACGTGTTCTGTTGATTCGGAAATTTATTTTGTTGTTTCGGAAATGTATTTTGTTGATTCGGAAATTAATCTATTTTACTCGGAAAGTTATTTACTTGACCTGGAAACAGTACGATGGTGATTTGAATTCAAGTTCAAAGCGGGGTAATTATTGAAAAATATTACGTAAATCTCAACATTTTTCCATTTTTCTACAGTGTATAGTTCCATCTAGATTAGTCGCCAAATGGCTGCGCGTCCAAAAACTGGCATCGCGTACAGCCATTTGGCTGCTACTTAGCATCCGCACTCTAGCAGCCAAATGGAAACAGAAAATGACAAAACCAAAATTTCATTTTGGTGATTTTCTTAAATTTAATTATCAAAATCGGACTCTGCGCGTTTGAATTATTACACGGCCATTCAAGAATTATTCAATTTCACACAAAATAACTAAGAAAAGTTGCAAAATTGTCACTTTGAATTTGACAAGCGGTTGGTTGAGTTGCCATATTGAATATGAAAACTGGACGCACAGCCAAATGGCGACTAGTTTGGATGGAATGACAACAGCCATTTGGCTGCACGTGACGCCATTTGGCGACTAATCTAGATGGATCTTACAGTATCAAATTTAATCAACCACTATCGGACAAAAATAGTATACGTACTGTGTAGGGGCCACCATTTCGATTTCGAACACAAGATATTTTAGAAACGTTACGCCACTGTATTTTCAATTTATTATTTAAGAATTCGTACTTACTGCTAATTGAAATCAAGATACGTAATATACAGGGTGTCCCGCATTGGGTGGTCAATACTGTAAGGGTTGATAGCGCAGCTTGTTTCAGCAAGAAAATTATCAATACAATCGGATTTTTTTTTACCGTTACTTTGTTATCGCACTTTTTGTGAAAGTCATCAAAAATCGTGACTTGTCACGCAAAATCGTAATTTGCAGCACTCCTGGTGACTTAATCCAAGATTTGATTTCAGTTTCAGAAACTACATAAAATTTGACAAAAACTAAAGTTTTTCCTGTTGCCAACATTATCGGCACTTTCAAGATACAGTTACTCAAACTTAATAGAAATTTAAAAAAAGATTTTTCATCGAAAATTCAAACAGTAATTTCATAACAGTGCTTTATACGTACAACTCTGCAAAGTTGATAAAAGTTGCTTCAACATGTTGGCTTTCCAACGGTATATCACTTTTCATATTTACATTGTAGAATTTTAGAGAAACACGCATTTAATGGTAAAAATCAGTGGAATCACTAACAATTTTCCCTTTACTCGAAAAAATACAAACAAAGGCTATTATAATTCGGGATAGAATCTCGCTACATTATTTTGATCAGAACTGTAAGATATTTGCAAATTGCACATCGTTTGGCAAATGCAACGGTATTTATAACAGTTAAAATTAATTATTTCCTATTTATAATCGAAGAGCTATTATTCTTTCTTATGTTTTCACTTCGCAAGCGTGATTGTATTGTTACTTCTTGGCGGTTAGAAAATTCAGGTATAATTTTGTTAATAATACAATTTATTTTTCGAATATAGCCCTCATTTTTAGACCAATTAAATAAAATCGCGATGGTGGAAAACCAATTCTCCGATAGAGAGTATGCGGATATGGTGTTTGTGTATGGGGTAGCAGGAGGAAATGGACTTGAAGCAGTTCGAACACCAAACCACACCGCTAGAGAAGGAGTTCGCGGTACTAGCGTTGGACGAGAAGAAGAGATTTTTAATCTCTTCGATACTAACCCAAGATTGAGCACGCGTAGAGCAGCACTTCAGCTGGATATTCCTCGGATGACGATCCAAAGGACTCTTCACTCGGACAACCGGTATCTGTACCACCTTATGCAAGTTCAGGAATTACTACCGAGCGACTGTCAGAGGAGGATAACATTTTGCAATTGGTTTCTTCAAAAAATCCGGGAAAACCGTGATTTTCAAACAAAAATAGTGTGGAAGGATGAAGCCACGTTTACACGTAGTGGCGTTTTCAACACCCGGAATAATCACATCTGGGCTCAAAGCAATCCCCATGAAACTCGGCAATCTCGATTTTAATATGAGTCTCGTGTCAATGTTTGGGTAGGTCTTAAACTTATTGGCCCTTTGATCCTTCCCCCTCGACTAAATTCCAGAAGCTTTCTCGAATTGTTTCAAAATGAAATATTGCCCATAATCAATCAGATGCCTCAGCGTGATGAAATCTGGTGGCAGATGGACGGGTGCCCCGCCCATAATGCGAGACCTATCAAAGAATGTTTAGAAGACGAATTTCCCGGAAAGTGGATTGGCAGATTTGGGGCAGTTGCGTGGCCTGCGAGAAGCCCCGACCTTACTCCACTAGATTTTTATTTATGGGGTAACTTAAAAAACATTGTCTATTCCGAGCCGATTACCTCTCGGGAACACTTGCTGCAGCGAATTAACGATGCTTGTGACAACATAAAGGAAAACTCTCCTGAAATCCTTCGGACCGTTTCTTCCATGAGCCGAAGGTGTCGAGTCTGCATACAAAATGGAGGAGGCCAATTCCAGCAGCATTATTCCAATTCATCAAACATACCCATTTTAGTTTATTGGTTCTTTCTCGTTTTTAAAACTTTATTTCCATTTTTATTTAACAAATTTTCAAAATTGCGATACTCAAATATTAAAAATAAATGAATAAAAATTCAATTTGAATAATCCGATAAGAAAATAATTACCCTGATTTTTACCATTCAATGCGTGTTTACCTAAAATTCTGCAATGTAAATATGAAAAGTGATATACCGTTGGAAAGCCAACATGGTGAAGCAACTTTTATCAACTTTGCAGAGTTCTACGTATAAAGCACCGTTATGAAATTACTGTTTGAATTTTCGATGAAAAATCTATTTTAAAATTTCTATTAAGTTTGAGTAACTGTATCTTGAAAGTGCCGATAATGTTGGCAACAGGAAAAACTTCAGTTTTTGTGAAATTTTATGTAGTTTCTGAAACTGAAATCAAATCTTGGATTAAGTCATCAGGAGTGCTGCAAATTACGATTTTGCGTGACAAGTCACGATTTTTGATGACTTTCACAAAAAGTGCGATAACAAAGTAACGGTAAAAAAAAATCCGATTGTATTGATAATTTTCTTGCTGAAACAAGCTGCGCTATCAACCCTTACAGTATTGACCACCCAATGCGGGACACCCTGTATAAGAGCTTCTTACTATTTAAGAGGTGATTGTCAAACCATGCGCCCAAATTATTTGATTGTTGCCCAAACTCTTCTCTTCCCAAAAACGATGTCAATCATATGAAATTTATCTGAATGAATCCATCATGATCACGTGATTGTAAACGTATTTTTTTGTTGCAAAATGTTAAAAAAAAGCATTTTGCACCAGACAGTCTAAAGACACTGGCAATTAGTCATAATACTCATAATTCATAATCTTTACCTTTTTGGCATGAATGATCTTCATTATAGAGTAGTAAAAGTAGGCATCTGATTTTGGAGACGATCTTTATCGGCTCAGATTTCTGTAGGTTTGTAATGCATACAAAAAAGCGGAAGTGTTTTTAGAAGATACCATTAATGAATAACTCATACGAATTATTGATGGGTTTTTATATACGGGATTGTGTTGCTATTTGAATGAATCATAAAATATTTAATATGGAGCAATAGAAAATTTGTAGTCCTTATTTGGAAGAAGATTATTAGGCCTATAGCCAAGTTTTCAAAAGTAGGAGCATTTGGACACCCAAAAACACATCAAAAAGTGGTTTTAAATAAAATATATGTATATTTATTTTTATAAGAGTTTAATTCCTGTTAATTTTTTAAGATGCATTTTTTATTCATATCACCCCAGGACTTCAATGGACAGATCTGAGGTTCTTTTCTCCGTGATCATGTCGGTTCTCCTACGATAGAAAATTTGAAGGATGTTTTCCACCTTGTTAGTCGTGAAGAATTCTTTTTTTCATGATTAATATTCTTGGCGTAAAAAACTACTTCCCTTTGAAAACCAAGTAGATAATAATAGTAATAATAAATTACTGATTACTATGCGGCAACATTCTAGATTCATGGCCTTACCAAATTGCAAAACAAGTATATGGTGGAACAAAATAAAAACAAGCAATATCTTCCGAAATGTCTATAAATAACTGTAATTAATTTATTAGCAAAATTCCAAAGTTCTCTTGATAAAAAGAAAATTCAAAAAATAATACATAGCAGCATACCTATGCTACTAATATTCGTTAAGAAAAATAATGTTTCGAAGACCACACAGATTAACGAATATTAAATTAGCGATTAAAAATGTTGATAAAGAAAAACGTTCACACGTTTTTCATCAATGTCCTGTTGTCTAATTAATAATAATATGTAATTGTTTTTATTCAGATTTCTCATCATATGATTTTTGTTATTATGCTACGATGAAGTCACTATCAGCATGTTGACAAGAAATGAATTATTTGAAGTTCACTGTCCTAATTTAATTACGCGGAGGAATATCTTATCACCTGTTTTACTGGGGGGTGGTGTAAGTTATTTTGCGCTCCCCAATAGTTTAGGAAAAGTATTCTCGCGAAATATTAATATTTATTCAAAAGCAATTGTATTAAAATATTGTAATTTAGATAATAAAATTATTTTTTTTTTGTGTGGGATACGATCCTAATAAACTCTTAAATGCCGAATCAACGGCATTCAAACGCATTATATTTCTTATATATTATATATATTATATATTATATTTCTCATTTTTTTGTCAAAAGAAATTCATATATTGCTTAATTTGATTAGTGTCTTATATATACAACCGCATTAAAAGGATATTCAGAACCAAGATAAATGCTATGGAAATTTCCCATATTTTTAATTACATACAATAATTTAAATTTATCTTTCACATTATCATTTTTTTTTTATTATTTAGGAATTACATACATAAGTCTAAGCACACCGCACGCGAATATTAAATGCCGCGGCTTTTCAATGTTTGTTTCCGGGACATAAGAAATCTGTTTACTGTTTACTTATATACATAATTCGCTTTCGAAAGAATGTTAGTACGTTCATAAAAAAAAAAAACATTGAATGCTCCCCAAAAATGATAGGCTACGCAAAAATGATAGGCTTTTGAAAGTATGATATTTGAGCTGCGAAATTTATAGTATAGTATAAGGTGACCAGACTCTCGAAAGCACAATGCTGTACACATACTTGCGGAATTCGGTTTCAAGCAAATCTTCAGCCATACTTATTGCAGGATCGAGGTCAATGCCGAAAAAATGTTGGCAAGTTCTCTGATGCAGAGAGAGAGAAGTCTGAGCATAGCGTAGGGCGAGCTACAGGATCTAAGTAACGAATGGACGAGTCAAAGGTCTACATTTTACAAACTGCCATCTTTTGGCTCACCGCTCGCACATCGCCTTATCATTTGGATCCTGAAAAGCGCGAAATACATGGCGAGGTCTGGACGACGCGAAGGGCGAGGCACATGATTTAAGTAAACCTAAAGGCGAGCCAGAGGTATTTTTCTTACCAATTGCCTTCCAATGGCTCAACTATCGCTGGACTCGCGTCTCGCCTTATCCTATTCCGCAACAGCACTATGTCTAAAAAATGTTGGCGAATATTGAATAGTGCGACATACAGCGAGGTCTGAGCGGAGCGAAGAGCCAGCTGGAGGATCTGAGCATCCCTATAAGGACGACGCCTTATCCTATTCCGCAACAGCACTATGTCCAAAAAATGTTGGCGAATATTGAATAGTGCGACATACAGCGAGGTCTGAGCGGAGCGAAGAGCCAGCTGGAGTATCTGAGTATCCCTAAGGACGAGCCAAAGATCTAAATCTTACCAATATTTGGCTCATCGCTCGCTACGATCGCACCTCGTATTATTCACTTCCCAACAGCGCTGGTCGCAAGAACGTTGGCGAATTATTAAAAGCGCGACAGACAGAGTGAGTTCTGAGCGAAGCCAAGGGCGAGCCACAGGATCTGAGGTCTGACCGGAGCAAAGGGCGAGGCACAGAATTAAAGTAAACCTGAGGACGATCCAGAGGTCAAAATCTTATCTAAAATTGGTTGCAATATTTCTGGAGTAGAGTATGAATTTATCCACGCCGATCCCCTGGAAAACTTTATCTGAAACCCATGCCGAGTCCTTTCTTTAGTATGCATTTTCCTAGAGATGTTGCTAAAGGAATCGACTGGAGTACAATGACTGATTTTTCTATCGTTTTGTCATACGGAAAACAAATTTGAAACCTTTGGACTGTTGTAACTTCTGAACCTTGGCAACTAGAGCCTTGAAATGCTTACCAAATATGGGCAGTACCGTGCCCTACAAGTTTGCCAAATTTCAAAATTCCGCTCAAGAATTTTCAAGTGCAATTTGGGCAGCTGTAGCTTCCGAATGCCGATAGGTGGACCGTGAAATTTGGAGAAAATATGTGCGTCAAATAGCTCTACAATTGTGATAATTTTTCAGAGAGATCAGGAAGGGTTCCCGATCTGTCGAAAATCAAAGATTGGCAAACAAATTATCAATTATCAATTTTGATTATCTCGCGAAATATCGGTCGCACCGAGTACAGGGTATGCCTTAAAAGCAGACATGACTGATTACAGTCCTCATCGAGGAGCTTATTATGTAGTAAATTAGGTTTCATTGTTTGGCATGGGGAATGCTGTACATTTCCCAAGGCTGTACGACAGATCAAAATACTGTACTGTTCAGCAAAATGCTGTACGTATGGTCAGCTTAGTATACAGTCGAACTTCCCATAAGCGGACACCATTGGGGATTGAGATTTTATCCGCTTGTTGGAAGTGTCCGCTTATGAGAATATTTCACAAAGGTATAACATTTTATAAAACTAATTTGGACTGCGCTGCGAATAAATTCAAAACCACGATGTATAGAAAACTGCACGATAAAATGCCGCGACATAAATTGAACTCCTGAATCTCTAAGAAATTCCACCTACACGGAGAAATAAACAAGACTTGTACACTTAAATCAAGTTGGCTCAGCACTATCTGAAAAACCATTACGGAATAGTATTGATCGGCTGCAAATCGTTAGCTCGTATTTGCTCGGCACTTAAAAAGATGTGAGCTATCCTATTTATTTAATTATAGTAAGTTGAACTTTCGGAGTATCAAGTTGGCTAAAAAGATCAAATTATCTCTGCACGATCTCGAATCCGTTACGGAATAGTTTTGATAGGTTGCAAATCGTTGGCTCGTATTTGCTCGGCACTAAAAAAGACTTGAGCTATCCTACTTACTTAATTATAGTAACCTAAGCATTCGGAGTATCCAGTTGGCTAAGCGTGTTCAAAACAGATTGTATTGGTATAAATGTGGTATCAATAGAAAGGAAATGATAGCTATATTCATTTTTTGGAATTGAGCGAACGAAAAACGCGATTTTTCATTAGTTATTAACGATTATTTATTCGGTTCGAGTCCTGACTATGCCCAACAGATGGCCAAGCGGACGTTTTCGTAGACTTGAACCAGAGTGTTTTCCAATTCAAGCTATAATTGGTTCGTGTCTACGAAAACGCCCGCTTGGCCATCTGTTGGGCATAGTCAGGACTCGAACCTTAACATATACCAATACGATCTGTTTTGAACATGCTTAGCCAACTTGATACTCCGAAAGGGTATAAAAGTACTGTCCGTGTCCGGTTATGAGAGCGTCCGGCTATTGGAAGTTATTTTTCTAGTAAAATATAAGGAAAAACGTTGGGGAAAATAAAAGTGTCCATTTATGATAAATGTCCGGTTATTAGAAGTGTCCGTTTAGGGAAGTTCGACTGTAGTACAATTGGCTCAAAAAAGACCCAAACCCAAACATTAAAAAAAAAAAAAAAAAAATTATGCCAAATTGTTCAATACACTGCCAAGTATACACAGCTACAAGTTACACTAAATTGCGTCATGGGTTATGGGGGGAGGGGGTGGCAAAGGGGTGAAAATTCAGTTTTGTGCAAATATCTGGAAAACTATGAGTCTGACCGCTAAACGCCTTGGGTACGAAATTAACTACACAAAATTACCTTTGTAATTTGTCATTCTCTAGATATTTTCATAGAACATTATACCCTAGACCCAAAAGTATAACATGAATGAACTTACATTTTTTTAGTTTTACATTTTGCACTGTAACTCTTGATAGAATAGACCTAGAGTCATAAGATTTAGTCCATGTTTTGCTAACAAAATGCATATGATTTGAGCCAAAATTTGAATGACTCCCACCGTTGACACTCCCCTCACTACTCCTAACATTTTTCAAAATGGCATGCCAGTAGCTTCTTTTTAAATTAAGCCAGGCAAATCAAATTTGGTGTGGTGCCCCATCATGCCTCCAATAAAAAATGATTAACATTAATTGGGTGACAGGATGTAAGTATGTAATTTCAAAAGGTAAAGACATACGAGTAGATCAGAATTTTTCTAAATAAAAAACCCTTTGTGCAAAATTTGAAGCCGAATTTCACACATAAAAGTAATTGAGGTAGCACAAGGGGCGCATAACGCACACAACATTATATAGGACAAACAAAGTTTTTAGTTTTGATTGTTCAAAAGCAGCCGGATACATTCATTAAAATTAATGGTTACGAACCATATTTGCCCAATATCTTGACTCTCACCAAAACACATTTGGAGTAAACAGAAATTGATTTAAAATCTTTAATATATACGTTAATAAAAATAAAGTGTGTACCTTCTAATAATTTATGTAGTAAATGTCTAATTTCACTGCAAGCACACCGGCACAAACTACAGAAAAACAATGAAATTGTTTGTCCACTTTCAAGAAATTTAAACAATGACACTATTTAACAAAATAATAATTCAAAAATATCATTCTCACTAATTTGCACTCAGTCGTAAAAAAAAAATACTTAAACACAAATAAAATAATCACATAAAACCTCCATTCACAATGATTATTGCTATATTACTCGTATTATTCGCGATTTTCTTGAATATAATTAAAATTTGTCTTAGTAATAATGTATTTAATTACGGTTTGTTTTTACTTCTACGTAACAGCTGTACTTCTGTATTATACTACGCGAAACGGCGAATGTTTGATTGGACGCGTTTGGTGTTAAAAACGATGAACGTTTAATCTTTAGCGATTTCTTGTCGATGCTTTTATAGAAAGTTGAGTACAACTCGAGGATAGTCCGAAAAATGGTTCGGTAAAAAGATACGATGTATGGAGAGAAAGAGCGACGATTGCTACGATACTGAAAAGATGCACTTATAAGCACCAATATGTACCTATAGTGTGTGTGGTTACCGGCCGGCGTACTTCTTTTATAAATGAAATGAGTGATATCGACAGTAGGCGGATGGGATGGCTGATGATGATGATGAGTAAATGTATTCCTACTGGTTATTGGTTTTCGAGTGTAATTTGATAGTTGCTGTGATTTAATTCGAAATGTATTGTAGTTTATTAATAAATATGCACGTGAACCCCCGACATTCGCGAGAGATGCGTTCCACGAAATCGTCGCGAATGTTGAATTGGCGAATGTCGGGGTTCAGTGTCCTTGGATAGTGGAAAATAGATTCCAAACATTCATAAAATATAAAAAATGTGGAAAATGATTGCCACTAAAACACTGAAAGCAATCGAGGAATTAAAAGAACTCTCTCCTATAAAAAACTGCGCGTGAACAAGTGGTACTCGCTTCTATCACTAAACTTTTGGAGTGGTTTTGATTCGCTTTCTTCGCGAATTTCTTCCTTCGGTTCAATTGGCACCATGGAAATCCAACAACTTGCTGCGACTATCATTTTCGGTTAGGTTTTCGAAGCTTTCGCCGCCAACGCTCCTTCCAAGTTTGACCAACAAGTCTAAATGTAACTTTTAGGGCACTCAACCACTCGTTTTCCATGAGCGAGTCCCCAGATCCGCCCAAATGAGGAAATGATTGACGCAGTCCATGACTTCGTAGTAGTCGATCAATGAATGGAATCAAGGCAAATAGAAGAGGTGAAGGGCATATCATGTGATTATATGAACATGTGGGAAACATCGAGCACTGTTCAGGACGATCTTATGGGCCGAAAAGCCTTTGCCTCATTTTTCGGGACTCGGAGGGGGTGATCCACACAAATTTTTATTTAGAATAGAAGATCGTTTACAGAGAAATACAGCAGTCTTTTATTTGGGTAAATTCTATGTCGGATTGAAAGAGACACGTCTCGTTTAGAGCGAAAAAGCTGCTCTCCCATAACGACAACGGATCGTACTCTAATAAACCAGTGCCTTGTCGCTTTTTTGCTCCCAAACATGAAGTTTTAGATCAAGAAAAGCGTTTTACGTTTCTTGTGTTGCAGTGATTTTGAGATCCTATAATTTTAATTTAATTTCAATTTTCGGACGACCAGTCTGATTACTGATAAACGAGAAAATTCTATTAAAAGTCTTCCTTTGCATACGCGCGAAGCAATAGTGTCAATTGATATTTTGCGGCATTGAGACCTAGTGCAGCTTTTTGCTCCGGTAAAGGGCGGTTTCAACCATTTCGTAAAATATTGTTGAAAAATCCACGCTTGCTATTCCCCGAAAAATTCAATATATTGAGATGGGTTTAGGGTTAATCTAATCTAAATTGATTAGGATAGACAAATATGCGCGCTGTAGCGGTAAATTAATTTTATTGCGTTCAAGGAAATCGCAATGGTTAAACTGAACACGAAAATTTAGTTCTATTTTTTCAAATTTTCACATTCGAACTAGAACGAAATCGCAGGTAAGCATAGTGAATGTTGTAGAAGTGTCGCAAAATATGAATCGCGAATAAGCGAATTCGCGAATTTTGGGACCGCGAATAACGGGGGTTCACTGTAATTATTATTAGTCGATAAGGCAGAGTATGATTTTCGAATTAAAGATATAAATAAATACATCTGCAACCCGGGAGCCCAGATTTAGGACTTTTTTTTTCGGAAATAAAAGCAACAATAATTCAGGATAATAGTTGCCTGCAGAAATATGCTGAGCAGTTACCGCAAAAGTGGGGAATGCGACGCGACATGCCAACACAATAGAAATTAATGGTAGGTGCGTACATATTTGTAATATTTTTTTTTCTGAATTTATCTTAATAATAGTAAATTGATATTCTATTATATTTATAAAATTTTATGACATTTTTTATCGCATAAAATTTAACGGGTTCGAAGCATTTTATCGGAGTAATTACTGTAACTTTAAAGGGCTAGTTTCGTAATTAATGAGCTCTTATCTAAAGTCTAGACTTGGCGTTATTAGTCACTTTTAAAAAAATACTAAAATGGGTCAAATTGATTCGAGTCTTCAGGTTGGCAAATTTTAGTGTTTAATTTACACATCATTGTTAGTTGATTAACAAATGAGAATGCTAGAAGTAAAGGGTAATTTCTCAAGTTTTCATGATTTATTTTTAAAATCTGAAAGGTCTAAGGGCGAAATAAAGTTAATAAAAATATCTTTGCAATAATAACGAGACCGAGTTCTAATCGTGCGAATAGCACGATGAGTGTATACCCTATACCCATGTACAGACTTAGAAGGCACACAAAATCCAAAATATTCAATTTCATATTTTTTGTGGGGGAGGGAGGGGTAGATGGGTCGGACCTGACACATAATTATTACCTTGTCAAGGCAGTAATAGATACAGAAAAATGATCTGAGGATGAAAAAAACTACATAAAATTATCTTTGCAATGATATATAATACATTAGAGTTTAATTGAATATTTCGGCGTTAGAATAGAACGTAAATTAGAATATTTTCATTTTAGGCCTTTTTTAAAAGCTCCATAAGTTTTGAAAGAACGCTAGTTCAGCCGTAAAATTTTGTATAAATATTCACAACAGTCGCTCCGGTCAAGGACCTCCATTATCCCCCCCATTTAAATTTTTCAAAACGGCATGTCCATAACTCCCCCCAAAATTGCTAAATTTTGGTTTCTTGGGATTGGAGGTCATATTGACCTCACCCACCAAAAATCAGCTCATTCGGATAAAAACTAAGGGTACCTCTCATACAAACTGACCCATCAGGAGTTTGTTCTACGAACTACTCATTTTATAAACTGTAGAACAAAGTTGTCATGGGTCACTTTGTATGGGAGATACCCTTAGTTTTTATCCGAATGAGCTGATTTTTGGTGAGTGGGGTGACTATGACCTCCAATCGCAACAAACCAAAATTTAGCACTCTGCTCCAATTTTGGGGGGAGTTATGTGCATGCCGTTTTGACATATTTAAATGAGGGGATAATGGGGGTCCTTGACCGGAGCGACTCAGCGTTTACGTTAGAAATTTCTTAAACTTGTACTAAATTTTACGGCTGAACTAACATTCTTTCAAAAGTTATGGAGATTTTAAAAAAGGTCTAAAATGAAAATATTCAAATTTATGTTCTATTCTAACGCCGGAATATTCAATTAAACTCTTCTTCTTCCTTGCCTCGTTCTTTATACCGCTCCATGGTTCCGCGTTGCTCGACCTGCGGTGTAGGCACATCGCCCGTTTTGGCGATAATTTCTCAGCATATTTCTACAGGCAGCTCTATCTTGGATCGTGTCGTCGCCGAGACCAATGCGTTGTTGTTGCTTTTTCATTTGACACATCCAGGTGTTCTTCGGTCTGCCTCTGGCCTTGGGTCCATCAAGTGGAACTTCCATTGATATCGCTCTCTTTGCGGGGTTCTCAGGCGGACGCCTTTGAACATGGAATATTCAATTAAACTCTAATGTGTTATATATCATTGCAGAGATAATTTTATGTAGTTTTTTTTCGTCCTCAGACCATTTTTCTGTATCTCTTACCGTTTTTGAAATAATCGCACAAAACCGAAAAAAGGCCCCCCTTTCCCCCCTTTTTTAAGGTTGCGGACCCCCGATCGGTTGGGACTTTCTATGCCATCATTTCGGGACCATCCCGAACCATAATCAAAAAAAATTTCCGATGTAGGATTTTTGCCGTTCGATGGCCATATTTTGGTCCAATTTTCTTAGAGTAAATATACCCTATACCATCTTATGGGTATAGGGTATAATAAATTAATCAATACACTAGACTAGGGGTGTCAAACACAAAATATGATTTCAAATGATTCAGGATTGAGCGGGCCGCAAGATACGCCTCTAGACTTGTACATATTTCGAAATTTCAATCTGATGCCTTGAATACACAGTGCGAGCTATCGTGCGAGTTGGCCTAGACAGCTACTGCAGAGTAGCTACTTGCACCATGTGACCGCATCACGTATGATGCGGTCACATGGTGCATCATACGTGATGCGGTCACATGGTGCAAGTAGCTACTCTGCAGTAGCTGTCTAGGCCAACTCGCACGATAGCTCGCACAGTGTAATCAAGGCATGAGTCACTTACGACCTCGGGATTATATCCTTTACAAATGCCATATACCATATAAAATGGTCTTCAAACAAACGTAGGAATTT
Organism: Microchrysa polita; assembly: GCA_949715475.1. Lineage (NCBI taxonomy): Eukaryota > Metazoa > Arthropoda > Insecta > Diptera > Stratiomyidae > Microchrysa > Microchrysa polita. The sequence continues at coordinate 12,465,376 of OX454420.1, forward strand.
TAGTCAGACAGTTAAAACGCCGAAATTTGCTTGATCGATCAGCAAGCACTATTTGTGAAATAATTTTTTTCCAAATTTTGAACAGCTGATCAGGACCGGTCATCCAGAAACAACGTTAGAAACCGAAATTGTTTGGCGGACATAAATTAAGCTCGGACAGAAAGGTGGCCAGAAAAACGAGAACCCGAAAAATGCAACCACGAGTTATAGTGCAATTGTGGCAAAAAAAACTATCAGGCAAAGCCAAATACTTCTTTCTCAACTAAATTTCGAGACAAAACAATTTCACGATGGGGCTTTATATTTTTCTGCACAAACGTACTTTAAATCACCGCTAGCAAATTGTCCGTAGAAAAGAGAGGAGGATTTTTACCTTAAACTTGCATAAGCCTCCGAATTCTTGATTGAGTTTAATAAATTTTTTAGACTTTAGTTCTACATCTCAATTTTTATTTTTACAATCTCTAAAGCTAGACCAGCTAGAATAGTGAACTAAGATTTATTATTACAGCCAAATTAGCCTAAAATATAAAACTAACCACACTAAAATCGGATAAGAGTCAAAGTCAAATTAGTGTGATTTGAGCCGAAAACAATCTATTTTTTCATCTCAATTTTCTCCAACTTCTGCCAAGGAGAGGTGCTTGTACGATTCTTCCAGAAATTGGCACATATTCTTACGGTCACATCTTTCTTACGTCATTTTATTCTAGCTTCATTATTTCTAACAATTTTAATAACTGAAGTGCAGAAAATAAGGGTTAATTTTGGTTCGATTTCGACATAATTTGAATAAATTTTACCAAATTGCAGATCTTTAGAGGCAGTCTTTTTAAAGCATTAACACTTCTGAAGTCCTCCAGATTACCAAGTTTCTTCAATAGAATTCTTGAAAATCTTGCATGAAACCAACATTTTCGCACTCATTGTTAATTTCTGAACCAATTGCAATTATCTCTGCGCAGAAACTGGCTGAATTTTATTGAAGAATGTGTGGATTTAATCAACGTCAACTGATTGACATAAAATGTTCTTTGCAGAAGATTTGGTAAAGAATTGTTACGCATTACTATACATAGAAACAACTAACTATTTGTAGTGTTCACGAGCAATGTTGACTATATCTGAGGTTGGCCGAATGGTTAGCGAGTGGGACGGGCGTACGATAGTCACGGGTTCGATGCTAGCTGTGGGAAATATTTTTTTAATTTTTTTTGCAAACGCGAGAAAATGACAGAAAAGTATGACATAAGGAGATTTTCACACTTGTACTTAATCTTGCCAAATTACGTAATCTGCGGTGTGGCGAATTAAAAAATATACGGAATTTGAAAGCTTAAATTAAGTAATTTGCACAGATTACGTAATCTGGCCGTAAGTGCGAAAACCACCTAAGATACATGATGTATACCATTTTCGAAGCATAATTTAGTGCTGCAGTAAGGTTCTATTGGTTCAAAAAACGGCGCGAAATGCCATTATTGGACAATTATTCAGCATTTATAACCTGTAAAGTGCCCCTATTATTGTTAGGAGCGAATAATCTATGAAGTATTGTCCTTCTAAATATAAAAATGTTAACTTCGGAAAATGGTATTTTATTCGTGTTCTGATTGGCTACGATGATTCCCGAATATACCCGAACATTAAGTCATTAAAATTGTTGGTGCAAGGGTGTCAACTTTTTGGAAGAATTTAAGGCCATTTTCCATATTTATACCCTAAACCCATAAGATGGTATAGGGTATATTGTTTTTGTTACGCAGTATTATTTAACACCTCTAAGGAGCCACCGGAGGTATGGCAAAGTATAAATGATGAGGGTCGGTCCCTGATTTGATTGAGCCATATTTGTCTGTCTGTCTGTCTGTCCGTGTGTCTGTCTGTCCGTGTGTCTGTCTGTTCGCACGATAACTACCGAAATAATGAAGCTAGCGGTTTGAGATTTTGGTCGGATGTTCGTTTGCATAAAATCTTGGACGGTATTGAAAATGGGCCAAATCGGACCAAGGGTTCCCCTACCCCCCATACGAATGACTCCTCCTTGACATTTTCATTCGGCCATAACTTTTGATAAAATATCGCTACCGATCTCAAATTTTGACTAACGCCTTATTATGACATATACTTTGAGTTGATGGAAAGTTAAAAGGGCTACTCCTACCTCCCCTACAAAGCTATATGTAGCCAAATCTTTTGATAAAATGCTGCGAAACACTTCAAATTTGTGTCAAATGGTAGCTTTTGGTAGCCCCTTAATGATATTAAAAGTGCACCAGATCCAATTCATATACCCCCTCCACCCCTACAAAAAAAAAACTAAATTGTAAATTTTAGTTTGTCTAACTAGGTCTCGGTTTAATGTAAAATTTATTTTCTATCGGCGTTTTGTTTGATGTATTTTCAATAGGGTGAAATCAAATTATCTGAAAGTATACGTAAAGTCTTAGCTAGAGGAAAGCTGACAATCAGGTTGGTGCATTAAGGATATAAATACTCAATGATTTATTTGCATTTAATTTTTTTAAGACTAATTTATACTTTGATAGATAAAAGAAAAACTTGCGAGCCTTTTACTCGAGCTGTATACTACAGTGGCATGTGTTACAAATATAACTCGTAAATTTGTACATGCGTTTTCTTCAAATGATTGAGTTTAGCTTACTTTCCTTCGAAAAACAACCGATCAGTGTTGCCAATTTAGCCGTTTCCGGTGAAATTTAGACGGAAAAAAATCACTGAATCCCGCCGGATTAAATTTGAAAACCCATTTTACTTTGAAAAATATACGATTTTCAATATTCACAACTAAAATAATTAATCGCCGTAAGATTAATTCTACACAGTTATTGTCGTGTAGGATAAATATGTCCAACGAGCGGAAAAATTGCATTTATGTCTTTCGGGAAGAATATGCCGTGGAGACTCCTTTTCAATAAATTTAAGATAATTCTGCATAATTCGGCCTCTTTGATTGACGATGACAGCTGCATTGTTTTCTCTAGCTAGAAGTCAAAAACGAATGGGGCGACTTTCGTACGAAGTGAGTAGCACCCAGTGAATTTGATTTCACGATTGCCAAAATTTTGGCAGTATTTGAGTGACGACTGTGTGTACTTATTCTAAGCATGAAACTAACTATATTGGTATACCTATGTAATATATGCAGGGTGTCCCATTCATGGTGGAGAATATTTTAATGGGAGGTAGCCTGGCTCATTTGGGGAAAATTAATGTACAACGGGACCCCTCTATTTTTAACCGTTACTATGTAATAGCATTTTTTATCAAAATGCCCGACTTCCTGAACAAAATCAAAATTTGCCACGCCATCGAAAATTTCATCCGAGATATGACTTCACTTTCTGAAACTACATAAAATTTCCAGTAAAACCACACCTCGCCCGTTACGAAGTTGCTCGTATCTTCCGAGATACACTCGTTCAAACTTTAAAGTCATTTTAAATTTGTACGTATACAATTTTATTATTTGATTTGATTTGATTTTGATGAGAAACCAATTTTAAAATTTCTTTAAAATTTGAATGGGTGTATCTCGGAAGATACGAGCAACTTCGTAACGGGCGAGGTGTCGTTTTATTGGAAATTTTATGTAGTTTCAGAAAGTGAAGTCATATCTCGGATGAAATGTTCGATGGTGTGGCAAATTTTGATTTTGTTCAGGAAGTCGGGCATTTTGATAAAAAATGCTATTACATAGTAACGGTTAAAAATAGACGGGTCCCGTTGTACATTAATTTTCCCCAAATGAGCCAGGCTACCTCCCATTAAAATATTCTCCACCATGAATGGGACACCCTGTATAGATGCATGACATTTTGTTTGGGTTTGTAGCAATTTATTGAAAATGTATACCATTTTTCAGTCAAGTTCATAATTTTGAAACATCCAAGTATGGTTTACGGATAGTGCTCCAAACAAATCAGTTTTTTATTATAATTTTTTCGCGACATAATTTTTTTCTTCATTAAGGCGTTTTTTTCTGACCGTTTTTCTGGCTGCAATTTATTTAGCTGGCTTTTTAGCCGTTTCTGAAAAGATATAACCGGTTTTCCGGCTAAATTTAGCCGTTTTCTAAATTGACAGTTGGTAACACTGTCAATTCCTACCTAAAATATGTATATATAAAATCTGTAAATAAAAATCAATTTGAATGTAGGTATGTCCAATAAACAGATGATTTTATGACTAATACATATATTTATAAATTCTATCGAACTCCTGAAATTATACCTTCCTGACACATGCCATCTGGGAATTATTGAAAATGCATCTTATTATTCAACAAATAAATGCGTCGGCTAGTATCTACGTAATTTTAATTTTTCTTTATTTTTTTTAAATGATTATTGCAATAAGCACATAACGACAAAAGTAATTCATTGCTGTCGGGCTTATCATGCACACGCGCAGCCTACTTAAAACAGTACAAGAAAATAAACGCAGAGTATGCACAGATTCAAATGGAAGCAACAGTAAAGTTTCTGAAGTTGGGTTGATTCCCATCCCATTCAAACCATGTTGTATACGCGTATACCCCATAAACGTTCAGAGGAGACAGTCCCATTGACATGGGGGTATACCCAAACTTCCGGGTGTTTTGCGATTAATCCTGAAAGAAGCAATGAAGGAAGAGGCTTGAAATGTGCTACTGAACTTATCATGATGGGGCAATACAATGCAATAAGTTTTTAATGCATTTCTTCTGGTGGCAAGATCTGGAGATGACCGAATTTCCAATTTGTAATTTATATTGCAAGTGATCCAATGCTGACGCGAACAATCAATGACAAGATTACATCAAATATGCACATACTTACGTATGGGAAAAAGAACTGGTACATGATCCGAACGGTCAGCAAAAGAATCGACAAAAGAATATATTGTGCATGTGCATACAAAAGGGTTCCTATATTGAGTGTACTTTTGGAGTTGACCCAGATTTAAGCAAGGCTGCTGATTGAGTATGCATTATTTGGTACTTAAAATGTTGAATAGAATAAAATAATGCGTGTCCCAACATACATAATACTTTACGATTTAAAATGAATAAATTTGAATACTTTATACAATTGTACAATAAATTAAATACGACAAAATGAAGCAAAATGTTAATGAAGGAAATTGTAATAATTTTGCTAATATACTCTATAAAATGTCTTCATATCTCACAATTTCGCATAAAAATTAAACACATAAAACAAAAATACGGTAAAACATCAAAGCTTAATTCCTTCCAGAATAAACTTATCTGCACCTTATAATGTTCCGATAGTATAACCTGTAACGTAACCCATAATAGTAAAACTAAAATAAATACTATAAAAGCAGTATAATAACCTCATTTACAGCATCCAACTTCAGCACGTGTCAATTAAATTTGACCGGTCATTTTGCCCGATAACATTTTGGATAAAGATAGCGTCGTCGACCGCGCACTGCAAACGGCAAATTAATGTTATTTTCGTCTTTAGCGGGCCTCAGAAATAAAAATAAAGATACAGGTATCCATATCATTTATTAATTTAGCAGACACGTGCCCAAAATATGTATGTATGTAATACCGAAAAAAAAATTATTCACGTGTACTATTTTTTGGGTTTTCGGGGCATTTTATCAATTTGCTCGTGGTGGACACACTCTTGTAGATTCAAATCGTCTTTGGCTTTTGTGAAAATTATCACGTAGCCTTTATCGCAACGTACATATATGTATGTAGGTAACGTTCATATATTTTTGTTTATTTTTGATTTAAAAAGTGCGTAATCTATAAAATTCTGACATTGGGTAAGGCTACGAAGCAAAACAGTTGCGTATGCTCCGCAAACACGTTCTGTTTCCTTTTAAATCAACCGACCGTTACAGATCAGAAACTTCTCTTTACAAACATATCCGGTAAGCGCCACCTTGCGGATTATCACTTGACTTATTGCATTTCCGGCCTCATTTACAAGCTTGACACACATCCAAATCATTATGACGATAATCCGTCATAATGATGAAAGTTCGGAATTGAGGTGACACATATGTTTTCGTCATTAGGATTCGTCATTTACTTTTGACGTTTGTGTAAATGATGAAAATGTCCCTAACAACAGCGATATTTTGATGAATATTCTGATCAATAATTTAAAGACACACTTTTCTTGAAAAATTTGAATAGAAAAGTGTAAAGATTGATAACAAATTTAATATTTTTGCAAACATTCTTGTTCTTCAATTTTGCAACAGATGGCGTACCCTGTCATAATTGAGCAAATGATGGTCCAAATGTGTAATTTGGAATTCTTGATAATGATGGTAAATTTTCGCCATAATGACGTATTTGCGTCATTCGAAGTTAAGTGTGTCAAGCTTGTTATTTATTAAACAATTTAAACTCGAAATAACATGCAACTGAATCTCATTTGAACCTGGAAATTTAAATTTACGAACAAAAGGAATCCGCTGAATCAGAGATGGCTGTAGAAAGACCTAGTCTGATCCGTTCCTTTGCCGTTTACAGAATAAAATAGAAAACAGTGTGCAAAATGCGACACTGTTTTGCGGAACATACGCAACTGTTCTATATCGTAACCTCACCCATTGTTGCATTGGTCAGGGTCGCACAGGGGATGATGAGGCAAATTCCAGGCTGTTTGTTTTGAGACACCGCGCTCAACATGAATACGTTACTATAAAAGGATAGGATAGTGTCTTATTCAAGTGATTATTTAATGATAGAGATGATTTTTATACTCTTTTGATCCAGACAGACCAAAATTGGTACGAAATTAGACGCGAAAGCTTGAAAGAATAATAAGGGTTTGAGAGCGACATACATATGTACATAGACACAATTAACCGATTGAGTATTTTGCTGCTCAGTGGCGTAACATTTCCAGGGCATCTTTGGTTTGAAATTGAAATAGAGGCTGCTAATAATAAGTGCGGTTTTTTGTCATCCCGTGTGTAGTTGCGTTATCCAAAATTGTATTGGTTGATAAAAGGGCGAAACGCAAAATTAAAATAAACCTAAGGATTAGCCAGAGGTCTAAATCTTATCTAAACCAGGCTGCAATATTTCTGGAGCAGTGTATGCATTTCTCCATGGTTACATATATTATTGATGCCATACTGGTCCCTTTGGCTTTTAACGCGGTTTTAAATTAATGGATTCTAAGGAAATATGGCGAATTTTTTTTTTAAACTTGGTGCCGTGTTCTTTTCTTAGTACGCATTTTCCTATAGAGGTTGATAAAGGATGGAGTACAGTTGCTGATTTTTCCATCATTTTTCCGGATAGGTGAATCGAGAAATTTCGAGGAATTATGAGCACCATTTCAAAGACGGGTTCCCGAATTATCGAAAATTAAAGATTGTCATACATAATTATCTCGCTTAATATCAATCGCGTAGTGTACAGGGGTCAAACTTTACGCACCATCGGCCGCCTCATCGAGAACTTATTATGTAGTGAATTGGGTTTCATTGTGTGGCATGGGGAATGCTGTACATTTTTCTGTACATTTCTCAATGCTGTACGACAGGTCAAAATGCTATACGTCTGGTCAGCTTAGCCTACGTGGTATTTGATAAATGGGCACAGTCCTTCGCAACTTCTCTCACTAGTTCCTCACTTTTAAACCTCGGATGGTTCAGGTAAATTTTACATACGTAAATGGTTCCGTGGGGTCTGACAAACCCCAAGGCAAAAATCGCTCTAAAACTTAATTTTTTTGCTTTTTTAGCACATTTGTTTAGAAAGTAACAGTGCACAAAAAGTGGAATTCGGACAGAGTAGTTTTTAGTATGTGGGTGAAAAAATTAGGTTGTGTCAAATTTGAGGGTAATGTCAACTTATCACAAATATGTATATCAAAATAAAAACTAATATTTTTACAAAATTTTGTTTTTATTAGTGAAAACGTATAGTTTAGCTAAGGTCAATATTTTTTCTTAAATCGGGATCCAAAGCTAGTCAATATTTAGAGCATTCTTCACAGCTTTTTCATCGATGCTCTTCGCAGATTGGCTTTTCTCACTCGTTGCAATTGTATTTTGTCTTCCGATCCTTTGCTCATGGGCGCTGAAAACATCTTGGCCTCTTTGAGGAGCCTTCTGACCCCATTTGGGCCCCCCGAGGGGGACTGATTTTCCATTTCTTCCAAAATGATCATATCTAATTTCACAAATGTACTCCAATTACAAAGCTTCAACACTTCCCGACCATTTTACATTTTATCGTTTTCCAAATACATACATACCATATTTTGAAAATTTCCCTCAAAGCGAAAAATGTACTTTTGTAAAAAAGACATACGTAAATGGTTCGTGGGGTCTGACAGACCCCAGGGCACTTTCAAACTGCTATAACTTATTAACAAAATCAACAATTCAAACAAATTCATGCTTAAGTGAACGTATGTGACACATACAATTACATATGCATCAAAATACCATTCAATAAGTTTTTCTATGAAAATTTTAAGATTTAAATTTCTCTGGTGTCTGTCAGACTCCAATGAACTATCCGAGGATTAAAACAGTTATGTTGTGTTGTGAACTCCTCAACACCAACGAAAATAAAGTTCCCGTTAATTTGTCTAAAAAGTTGAAGTACATAGAGAAAACCTATCACGAAGCTTAAAAATGCCATCTAATAAATCCAACAAATTCAGTTTCATTCCATTCAGAATCATTTTTATAGTACACTGGGGGGCTTCGCCCCTGCTCGCTACGCTCGTCAACCCCCCCTCCCGGCCTGCCCTTGCCCTGCCCCAGCCATGCCACCAGCCAACGTCTGCTCCCCGCTGCCGCTATGAGCTGACGTGCTCGCGCTGCGCGCTCGCAGCACTGACTGACTGGTAATCCCTTGTAATTTCATTGCGCAAAACCTAATGGTATGATAAAAAATCATACCTTTAATAGCAGAAATGTTTGCAACCGTCAGTTTTGTCTGATAGTTCTTTTTGTTTTAAATTTCAGCAATTCTAGAAAATGTGTTTTGTGTGATTTTCAATACTAAAATTCAAAAAAGAAATCTCACAGCTCTTCTTTTTAATCAGTGTAGAGACTAATACATTACATAGTTTTGCTATGATTGCAGTCGACAAGACTTTGACAGGAGCTAGCTTTAAAATATCAACTTTTAAAGAGTGGTACAGATGGCTTTTTAGTTTTTAAGAAAATTTCAAGACTCAATAGCTATACCAGTGTTCAGAAAATGCAGCCGTCCAGGCTATTTGAAGTGCAAAGTGTGACCGATTAATTATAGATAAGCGCACTTTTATGTTACGCAATATTTGACTGTCGATAGCTCGGGAACCCATTGCCAGATCATTCTGAAATTTGACACTCTTGTAGAGGACCTTGACGCTCAGATTTGCTGCAAATTTCAATGTCCTACCTTTAGAGAATTGCAATTGAATGGCATAAATCTTAAATCTTACACAAATTGCAGAATATAAGAAGAAATTTTAAAGAACTCAAGCATAAAATTAACCCTATTTTTCTGCACTTAAGACATTAAACGTGTTAGAAAAAATGGAGTTGGATTAAAATGATGTAAGGCAGGTATAATGGCAAGACTATGCGTTAATTTTGTAAAGAATCGTTAGAGGTACAGAAAATTCGCAAATAAATAACAGGAATTTCGCATAAACTAATTTTGAAAATTAGAAATTTCGCTGAAATTTGCATAAAAACATAATTTTGTACCTTTTTTTGCTGTTAAAATTTATTTAACTAGAAATTCTAGAGAATCATAATGAAACTATACTTGTGAAGTAATGATCACATTTCATTTATATATTTTTAATAGTAAAAACAGAAACAAACTTCTGAGGCAGAACCCGCTAGTATTGTTTCGTTTTTAATGCACAGTTCATTTCAATTTTTGGGCTCATCGAACCACAAAAAAACTTTACCTTCAAAAAACCCGATGCAGAAAAAAAGTTCATTCATCCTACCTCCGACTAAACACCTTGCTCCGTGTTTAGCAAGCCTTTGTGCTCGGCTGCGAACTCTTGCATTTTTGGAAATTTCTCTATTTTTATTAATGGGAATCTTTTGACGAAAAATCAATCTGAGAACAAAAAGTATCTTCCACAATTGATTCTTTTTTTGAAGAAAAATTAACATTTCGTGCAAAAAGTACAAATTTAAATATTTCGCATCAATTCGCAAAAATGAGCAAACTTCGCCGAAATTCGCATCTATTTCGTAGAATGAAATTTCCGTATCTCTAAAAATCGTACAAGCCCCTCAACTTGGTAGAATTTGAAGAAAATTGAGATAAAAACGAGACCGAGGCTAATTTCGGGCGCGGCCGAAATTTGGATACCCTTCGCTCTCCTCCGGGCTAAAAGTTTTTTCAGGCGTATCTACGACTTGTATTTTACCACCCCCCCACCAATTATTTTCCTTCCGTCTTCACAAAAGTTCCGTTGCGTCGACAAAACAGTATTTGTGTGGGCGTGGGGTATGGTTGGAATAAGTGGGCAAATAAAAATGTTTCCTCAGAAAATTTTATTGGGGGATGCGGGAGCATGGCCCCATAGTACGATTCCATTTGTTTTGACCTTTTTTGTTGCTTTGATAAAGACACATTAATTCAAGGTTTTGTGAAATTGGTGTAAGAAATGTTTCTTAGAAGAACTAAAATAGGGGGTTGCGTTTGTATGGCAGCCCCATGACCCCATTGTCCGACATGATGGATTGTTATATATGTTTAGTGTCATCAATAGAAATACATCTGTGTGGAGTTTGGTTGAAATCGGTGCACAAATAAAAAAGTTTTTCTTAGAAGAACCTAATTTCGGGGGTTGGGTTTGTATGGCATCCCCATGGCCCCTAAGTCCGATTTGATCCATTCTCACATCTCTGTGTGTCATCAATAGACATACATTTGTATGGAATTTGATTGAAATCGGTGCACAAATAAAAAAGTTTTTCTCAGAAGAATCTAATTTGGGGGGTTGGGTTTGTATGGTAGCCCATGATCCCATGGTCCGATTTGATCCATTCTCACATATGTTGTGTGTCATCAATAGAAATACATTTGTGTGGAATTCGGTTGAAATCGGTGCACAAATAAGAAAGGTTTTCTTAGAAGAACCTAATTTGGGGGGCTAGGTTTGTATGGCAGCCCCATGACCCCATTGTCCGATTTTACGGATTCAAACATACAAACTGCTTGCAGCAAAAAGAACCATTTGTGCTAAATTTCAGCTTCATAACTTTTAAATTGGGCGAGTAAGACGCGTAGCAACAGACGGACAGACGGACAGACAGACAGACGGACATCGCCCAATCGACTCCCCTTGTTATGCTGATCATATATGTATAATTATTATATGGTCGGAGATGCTTCCTTTAATGCGTTACAAACTTCATGACAAAGTTAAAATACCCTTCGTTGTCTCTACGAGCGAAGGGTATAAAAAATAGTTTTTGGGTCAAAAACCAAAAATTTGACTTTGTAAGAAGCAAGCCATTTATCTGATTTTAATGCCGTTAGTTTTATTTTTTAGGTAAGTTTTTTTTTTATGTGAAAACCATCTTATTTCGCTATTCTAGCTAGTTTTTTTTTGGGAGTATTGGCTTTTTAGTCGTGCAAGAAAATGATTTTTTTCAAAAATCTTCAAACACCTGCGGCAGTTAAAGGGTTAAGCATTGGGGGTATGTTCAGTACAACAATGAGCGCAATTATGAAGACTGTTCTTTTTCGCATACTTCTTTTCGAATTTCTTGATCGAATTGTCGGATTTGAGTTGGTCGGAATAGCTGAATAACCAAGTATGTAAAAAAAAGCAAAAATTCACAATAGTTTTTTTTTTCGAAAATTTTGTAAATATTTCTTGAACGTCTTAGTGGATTTTTGGAAAACATCCCTGAATATAACAATAATATTGAAACACGCAATAAAATCACAAAAGTTGTAAAGATTTTTCTTTTTGTTTCCAAATTTCTCCCTCTGTGGCTCACTTGGTTGAGTCGCACTCTACGATGCTAGTAATCTAGAGATCCGGAGAATCTCGGCGTTTTCTAAAATTTCCGTACATGTGCTGATAGGAAATATACGTATAGTGCTTGTAACATTATATGTATACACTAAGAAATGATATGCAATATAACCACATTTGTGGCCGTCAGTCCCTTTGAAATATATGGAAAGGGGTGGAAAATATTGTTGAACGATATTTTTCATAAAGATATAGTACCAATGGTCGGTCTAAGTCTATGTGCCAACCGAAGAGTTAATTATCACGTTGGCATTTTGAGAGAGTAATAAATATTACGCGCATATTATATTCTCAATTGTAAACAAAAATTTGACATTTGAATAAAATTTGACATTTGAATAAAATTTTTGTTTAGATGTGTGAACTGCGATAGTGTGAAAACGGTGCGATTTTTATTTTCTGATGCCCACTCTGGACTAAGGCATGGCATGCGTTGCTATGCTTTCTCTAAGGTTTACATAATATAAAACTAATAGAAAGTTGAAAAAATTGCTGCCCCGCGCAGATGCCCAGGTAGGTTGCCCATATGTCAAATTCGGCTCTGAGCAACAGCAGCCTAATGCAGTTTTTGCTGCCAACATGACGTCACCCATTAAAATTGCACTGGACTGCATTATTGTTGCTGCTGCTGTTTCTGCGTTCGTTATAGTTAAATTTATAGTGAATAAAATTTTGAAAGCAGCTGCTTACCCCATTTGTTGGCGACCTCTCTCGCTCTGGGATAGCGTATTTTTAAAAAATGTTCGGCTCATTATTGGAATCTGCCGTAAATAGGGAAATAAGGATTCAAACATGTGGATAGTTCTCAATGAATTCTGTTTAGTGAATTTGCGCCACCAAATTGGTCTCCAGCATCACCTGAACGAATTAGCGGATTTCAGTGAATTCGCTCCATCTTATTGGTTATTGCTCGCACTCTGAATAGTATTGAAATATGCAGAAAATTCACAATGTTGTGCATTAGAACAGATTAGCAAATTTCGGCAAATTCCACCTGAGATACCCCTTCCTAATTAAACACCACATCGAATAGAAGAATCACTGTTAAAAAACCTGCCCAATTCCCAATTCAATATGTTTCTTGATCGGATTACCGTATTTCACTAAATAACATTAAATACACGGTGTAGCTGCCTATATTTCTGGAACGGACGTCAGAAACCCCTCTTAATAGCTTACACCATACCAATAAGAGAATATCTTTTGACACATCTGGCAAATTAGGGTACCTCACTTTCCAAAATTCATCTATATTCCTTGAGTGTATTAGACGATTTCAGTAATTCATTCCTGCATGAAAACCACCCCAATAGCTATTGAAATATCTGAAATTGACGAAGAGAAAAAATAGTCGGATTAGCGGATTTGTGTAAATTCCACAACCACCCATCTGAATAAGTTCTACCCCCAATAGGTGAGATCTACCTCCTACGTAGCGCATTTCACGAAATTTTCATTTTCCTATATCCCTTGAATGAAAGATGAATGATTTCCATTCGTAATAACAGAATAACTCTTGATGCATCTGTAAAATTGGTCAGCCACCAAACTATGAAGTCATCTCTTAAAAGGATCAGCGTATTTAAGTAAACTTGTAAATTGATTACCATATTTTTCACACTTTTTAGAATTCTGGAACTTTTCAAAAACAATGGGGGTCCGAACAGAAAACCTCGTGAATCAGCTACGAGAGTCCTTCAAGAATAGTTGTTTTGGATCAAACAAAACCACCCTAATTCTTGTCAGATCGATACACTTCGCTGTTATAGAAACTCAGCATGATTGATTATCCCTTGGGCCCAACATATCCGGAAAACTTTAGAGTCCTATCTATCTGGGTTCATAAAAACAACACTTAGTGTGTTTTTTGGTTATCCCGTGTAGAATTGTGTAACGAAACTTCACATAAAAAAATGACAGGTTGGTCAGTTGGCAATTTATATATGGAGTTCGTTACCGAAAACTACATGGGATGACTCAAAAAACGTACTTACTGGCGTCCAAAGATGATAATGCATCTTCAGATCCTCTATAACCGAACGTTTTTACGTGGTTCCATTTTTTTACGATTCCATAAATCAAATATTCAAATAAATAATTTTGTTATTTGTTTTTTTTTTATTAATGACATCGACATCAACAACAACCACTTGTTTTGGGGTGAATAAGTCTATTACATCTTAACAATGATAAGCCTAGCGTTATTGTTAATCACATTTTGTTCTCTATTACATCAACTTTTCTTTTATTCTTTAATAAAACTGAATCTCCTCCGGAGAATTACAGGTACAACTACAAAGTCTAAACTTCATTTCTAAAATATATATATATGTGTCATTTCTTCTACTCATCTCAATTACATTTTTAAACTTAAATATTTCAAAAAATTTTCTCTACTAATACATACACTGACATGGGTATACATACGCATATATTGTGCCTATACAAAGTGTTGGTGTTTTTTTTTATTTTGAGTTTGACTCTAAAATGTTTTTAGTTATTTATTGTCCATTGAATTTGTTTTGAATTTGTTTGTTTTGTTACACATTTCGTGAATTTTGTTGAAAGTTGGGATGTTTCTTGTGTCTTTTTTTTTGTTTATTTTGGTAGCCATTAAATATTTGTTTTTTTTTTCATCATTGAGCGTATTCATTTAACTAATTTTTTACTAACGACGCGTTTATTTTGAATTTGATGTTTTGCACTATTTTGTTTTTTTTTTTTTAATTTTGAATTTGACATTTTCTCTCCTAAAAAATTTCTCGAAATATCAACATTGCATATAAACTTGCATCTATGAAGCACATAACGATTATGTATGTATTTTTATAAGACTTAAAAATATTTCTTTCAAATTTATTTTAATGTTTTACATTTAATTTACTGTTATAATAACTTTAATATATATTTTTCCTCTTTACATGGGGTGTAATATTTTAACGAGTGCAGTGAATACGATCTACTCGGTATGCATTAAAGCGTCTTCACAGTGAACGGGTGTGGTTTTGTTAACTTTTTGTTTTGCTAGCATCATTTAAATGTGACAATTGATTTATTATAAATACATTAAATTAATTAAAAATAATTAGGAACGCCAAAAGTAAAAAAAAACAATTTTTTTAAATACATAATCTTTAAATATACATAAATCACCGTAAACTAAAAATTATTATTTTTTTTGATTGGCAATGCAGCTTTTCCACTGATTTATAATTATTTTAGGCTGAACGTACTAGTATGAATTTTCAAACTTAAAATTTAGCGTTTTGATTTGACTTAATTTGCCAAAACATTTCATTTGTTACATTATACGGTTTTGCTGGACTCGACTGTAGACGGATAACATTTACAACAGTTTTTTTTGTAGAGCATTTGATTTGCATTTCGTTTTGAATGTCTGCAATGCCAAAATATATTTATAAAACGCGATTATCTATTTTTTTTATTAAATTTACGTTTGAGCACACAATAGGTCGGTCTACACTGGTGGAGACAAAATACTTCCAGTTCTAGTTTGACAAATAAACTTATACATATACTTGATAATTTGACTATGATTATGTATTTCTTCCATTTGTCTCTTTAAGAGCAAAATTAATTTCATTAAAGTTTGATGCATTCGTATCATCTTCTGAAGAATTGATTAAATGCGTCCTTTTTGATTACATAAGATTTTTTCTGAATTTGTCTTATTTTTAAAATTATATAGATCAATCTAGAGCTTTGTTTGAAATCTAAATATTTAAAACAACACAGAAAACAATAGAAAATATAAAGTTGGAACTATTTGAGCTTAGAAATCTATAATAATCAATACTACATCTTAGATAAATTAGCTCTGCCATGTCTTGTCTTTTAACTCGCTCTTAAATCTTACGAATCTTACGCACTAGTAGCACCGATTTCAGCCGGTTTCGTTACGGCTTGTGCCGCTTGTCTGCGCAAATCGGATTTAATTAGAGCCGTAATTATTGTACCGATCACCAACATACAGGACATTGTTATATTGGCATGCACATCACTATACGTTTCCAAAAGCCACGAATAGATAATGGTAAAAACAATTCCGTACACTTGTGAGGCGGCGTTGAGTAGACCGGAGGCGGTACCTTCCGGTTCGGGGAATGTCAGTTCGGCGGCAAATTCAAAACCGATTGGTAAGTAGCCGGTCATGAAGAATCTGTAGTATAGAATAAAATTTTAATTAAAAAGGATGTGGCATAAATTTGTATGGACAATCATTTTACTTACCCAAGCAGAGATGCTGTAACATACACGACAGCGATGGACCCGGTGTTTAGTGTAAATGAAAATATCCACATTCCAACTGCACTGAACAGATAAACGGCTAATGTCGTTTCTCTAAAATTAAAAAAAAAATATATACATAAACAGAGCTTTAGATTAGTATTCTGTATTCTAAAATTTTCAGTTTATAAATTTGATTTCAAAAGTACATGACAATTGCTGAACCATTCCTTCGCCATAATCCACCTTCACATAAAAACTACTCATTTCCTTGACTAACCCAAATCCCTAATCCTCGCATAATTATTAACTATCACACACTCCCCATCGCCAAAAACCAACCTAACTACATTGACTAAACTTCATCTAATTGTCCATTAAAACTTCATCCATTCCAATGAATTTCACACAAAAGTACCACTGAACTATTATGTCCATGACATTGTTACGCGAATGGATGGAAACCAGAGGATTCTATCTCGATGTTTTCAAGCAATTCATGTTGAATCCTTCGCTTGTGTGTCAGCCAAAGCTAACATGTGGAACTTTGACTTTGTCTCTTGCACAACAAACAAATTGTGTGGTTGCACAATGTGTCTAAAATTGGCTTTTGGTCGCAAAGTCCTTTCAACCGCAACCCAGACGCGAGGGTGTTTTAATACAATGAAACGTGCAAGGCATATAGTTGGTGCTAACATAAGGTGACCAGACTCGCTAAGATGTTACTCATTGTGAGTCATATTGCTCGGATTTAGCCGTTTTTGAAACCTTTTCAGGATATTAAGGAAGTTACTTTCTTTCTGCATTATTTTTGTTACTTATTACGGAACATGCCAGATATATCAATTAAATTATTGGTAATAGTGAGGACCAAGGAAATTTCGAAGAACCTCCTTATTTTTATACTCACCGAACTTGTTATAATTCCTTTTCTGTTAATATAAGGAATTATAAAAAAGTTTCCTAAGGCTATTTTTCTTATTTCGGAAACCATTGGATCATAGGATTTGGAAACAAGTTTTCCTTTGAAATAAAGCTGTAGAGGACAAAAAAGCACTAATTGAACATTAATCGAAGATCAGAGGCATGAGCTGAATTACAGTCGCTGATCTCTCATCTTTTGGTGACAGGAAAAATAAATAAAAATCGCATCTTTCGACGGCTGTATCTTTAGAACCTTGGTAGCGAGAGCATTAAAATGTCCCAAATATGGACAGTGTAATACTCTACAAGTCTACCAAATTTCAAAACTTCGCTTAATAATTTCCAAGTTTTGGACAATTTGCAATTAAAAAACACAAAAGTCAGATTGAAGCAGCTGTAATCTCGGAACGCGGATAGGTAGAACCTTCAAACTTGGAGGAAATGGTCTCCAAGTAGGTCTTCAAGTGTGCCAAATTTCAGGAATTTCGATCGGTTTCCGAGTTATCGTAAATGAACGATTGGCAAACATATAATAATAATATCGATCGCCCATGGGTTAAACTTTACAACTTGAATCGCAAACTTCGACGGCTGTAACTTCTGAACCTTGCGATAGCTAGAGCCTTTAAATTTTCACCAAATGTGGACAGTACAGTGCTCTACAAGATTTTTAAATTTCGCTCACGAATTGGCGAGTGATAGGCAATTTTCAATTAGCAAACTCAAAATTGCAATTTGGGCAGCCGTAACTTCCAAACGCGGATAGGTTAGGACGGTTAGGACCATGTAATTTGGAGGTAATGTGCGAGCGCCAAGTAGCTCTGTAAGTGCGTGCCAAACTTCAGAATGATCGGGAAGTGTTCCAGAGCTATCGAAATTAACTTATTATGTAGTGAATCAGATTTAATTGTGTTGCTTGAAGAATGCTGTACATTTTGCTGTACACTTCCCAATGCTGTACGACCGGTCAAAATGCTGTACTGTACAGCAAAATGCTGTACGTCTGGTCAGCTTATGCTAACAAGTTATCCTTTTAGCGAGTTCATGCGATCCAATGAAATTCATAGATCTTTGCAAGGAAGATATTAGTTTGGTCATTAGGTGATTTCAGATAGCAAAATGTGGTGGAGAAATATTTTTTTGTTTCTTATATTTTTTGGGGTGCTAAGCTTGCATGCGGAGCTTCTCACCAAAATTTCGTTGCGGAACAGGGCCCAACCCGAAAATTTACATTTCTCCGAAAATCAGTCCATTGACATGTTAGAGAAAATATTATTGCGGGACTAACGCGATATTAATCTTTAAAATGCATTAAGCGGTATCGCTACGATTGATAGTAATTTTTTGGCGTTTTTTTGCGATTTTGACCCTGTTTCGGAACGAAATGTTGGTGGGAAGCTACGGATTCGGGCTCAGCACCTCAAAATAGGTACATAAAGAACAAGAAAAATGCAATTTTTGCGACCAAAAATGAAAAACCGTTCAATCTCAAAATTTTATTCATAATAAGGAACTATGATAAAAATGGCAAACTTAAATTATCAATTGTAGTAATACAACGGCTTTATAATATTTATGTCTGTTTATCATGCTCTCTCTAACATACTCATGAAGAGTTTTCCGCTGAAATGAATAGTTTCAGAGTTAGGAGCCAAAAAACGGAAAAACGGCGAAAATTTTGGGGTATTTCTCGATTTTGAGACTGTTTCGCAACGAAATTTTGGTGGGAAGCTCCGGATTTGTGCTCAGCACCCCGAAAAACATAAGAAACAAACAAAAATTTTCTCCACCAAATTTTGCAATCTCATGTACTAGGCTTATCACCTGGATACTACACTATAATCCAATATATTTCTTTCTGATTGTTTAAGGGTAACTAAGTTTAAAAAGGGTGTTCCAAAATTAAAGACAGGTTCCAGCAGGACCTATTTATAACAGTGTGGTATAAAAATGCCATACACATGCCTCAAGTAAGCTGCACACCTAATTTGGTCAAAATCGAACCACGGGAAATGCGTCATTAAGCATAATCCGAAAAGACTTAAGCGAGTAAATAAATTTTTAGGCGTACGGGAATTTACCGTATTTCTAAGCCGAAAATGGAAAAATGAGGTATCCTATGTTCGTCTTTTTCACAGATATAGCGATTGGAAAAAATAATTTTTAAGATCCGTCCAGTAGTTTTTGAGCCAAACCGTTACAAACATTCACATATAAGAAAAATCCAATATTTGTATAATGTAAGTGTAAAAAGTTAATTCAAGAGATAGTACATTGTAAAAGTAGGTAAATGATTTCAAACGAAGGTTAAACTAGGAAAAATGTACATTATCGTAATATAAAAGTCGTTGAAGTACGGTTCAACGAAAGGAATTAAAATTGAGTTATAAGAGGACCAAACTGAAGTTCATCATGTACCCTCATCAGTCTAAGTAAAGGCGATTTAAGCAGATTTCCATCCTAGCAAATGGTGGATCAAAGATGGTTACAGTCATGGGCGTAGCCAGGGGGGGGCAGGGAGGGGCGGTCGCCCCCCTGGTCGATGAAGATGGTAAAAAAATTCTTATCGATGTAGTGAAAAATTCGCTGCACTATACAACACTTTAAAAAAATGTATGCTGCTGGCGCAGCAGATGCCTTCTTTACCACTCCAAGTGCTCCCGGAGAAGCCATGATTGGGACAGTTTGCAGTCAGGAGGCACAGATGACAGCGAGTGGCCTCTCGTAACCGACGGAGGCTGCGTACCAGCACACACATTTCACTTGTGAGTGTGCTACTGTGGCTGCATGGATCCCATATTTCCTGTTCCATTTCATGGATTTTGAGCTGGAGTACACAATTTCAACCGTAAGGTCCCTTCGGGAAGTTAGTGGAATTCAACTTATTTTCATCTGAAAGGGTGACAAATGGTATACAGCTTTGCTTTGTTAGCCCTGGAATCGAATCGACTACGCATCATCAAATTTATCCCATTTTTCGTGACAATTCTCATTATTTGGAGCTAAGTTTTCGTACAGTACTTACTGTGCCGATGTAATTGCCGAGTACATTGCGGCTAGACGAATTAAGCAGGGTAAGTTGGATTTTTGGAAATTGGCGTCGTCGAAACGACGAAGGATGAACTTTGTGTAACTTTTAGAACTCCAGTATTTCTTATGGCTGGATGTCGATTCGAGGATAAGTCTGAAATGTGGGACCTATTTTTTTCAAAAATTATGGGAAAATTATTTACTAGGACAAAAATAGGATAAATCAGGAAAATGGCTCAAAATGCTTCCTCATTTTAGGAAGATTGGATTTCGAACTCATAAAAATCCGCTCCAAAATCGATGTTTTTCCATTCGAAATAAACTAACGATTGAAAATCTTTCAGATTTTATAAATATTTTGAGAAAGGGTGATTTTTATGAGGCGTCAAAGTAGAGCGTCGTCGAATCGACGAAGCACCTTTCCGTACTAAAAATAAGCATGACCTTCCAGGGTTAAGGACCTTGTAAAAAACGGGTCTCATATTTCAGTGTCTGTCAAGTTCTTCTTTTTCTTCTCAGTACCGTATAGCCCCTTGTGGGGCCATAGTGCATTAACTTAGCCGTTTGTAGGCAATTTCGAGTCAACGTTACATTGCATATCATTTCGGAATGTATATAATGTTGCAAGCACTATATATTTCCATTCACATGTAGGGAAATTTTGGACCACGCCGAGATTCGATCTCCGGACCTATAAATCACTAGCATCGTAGAGTGCGACTCAACCAAGTTAGCCACAGAACGGGTCTTTCAAGTTATTAAAGAAATAACATGCGTGGCAGTCCACCAGTAAACTAGGGCTGCAAATGTGTGAGTGGCATCCAATTTCCAAGATCTAAACTGCTGTTTTGTTAAGGCGTTGAGATCAACAGCACGCCCAGCAATGTTATTTATCCCCATAAATGGATACTTGTTTACAATCTGAGCGACATCATAGTCCGTCACGTAGGTAGTGAGTCTGATAAAATGAATTCGTTCACGGTGCGAGTCTCGAATCCATGACCCGGTGCATCAATCCAACTACAAGCCAAGCCAGGCTACTCTAAAATTTGCTTACAATATTTCTGCGACCGGAAATTTCAGCTCCTAAGAAAATCATGATGTTGAAAAAATTTTCGGCTTGCCCCCCCCCTGACCGAAATCCTGGCTACGCCCATGGTTACAGTAAGCGATGGGCGATTCCGAGTTCTAAATGGAATACCTTCCGCTAAGCTGGAGTCAAAGTCCATGACAAAGTTTAAAAAGAAAGCATTCATCCGAAAGTATTCTTCACGTTTTCAATGCACGCAAATTGAGGAAAAGCATACGATCGGGGTAATTAGCATCAGGTATGCCAATTTAATAAAAAAGTGTACAGGTGAAACTTCTTTGTACAGCCTCAATGTCGGTTGTGTGTGTTATTTGACTGTAGGAAGAACAAAATACCCTTGCGTACTCAAGAATGCTACGAACAAGAGAGGAAAAGAGACGGACAGCTGCTTGAATGCAATGAAATTGGGAAGAATTGTGTAGCACAAAACCGGCACGTTTGGAGGCACGATCCACGACGTTCTCGGCGACCACATAAAATCAATTTTTGTCTGTCGAATTTTACCCCTAAGTCATCCAATGAATCCCCCCTTTCAATAGGCACATTATTAATGGTGTAGGGGAAAACAAAGGAGAAGGCTTAAGAGAAAATATCATATACAGTCAAACTTCCCTAAATGGACACTTCTAATAATCGGACATTTCTCATAAACGGACACTTTTATTTTCCCCAACGTTTTTCCTTATATTTTACTAGAAAAATAACTTCCAATAGCCGGACACTCTCATAACCGGACACGGACAGTGCTTTCATACCCTTTCTGAACAAGCAAGTCTCTAATAAACGGACAGCTCTACAAATAAAATTCTAAATTCTTGCATTACAGAATTGTATTTCGAGCAAAGAAGCTATGAAATTACCGGAAAATCGGTCTTTTGCGTAAAGCAAAATTCACTTTCCAGAAATCGCTGCACAAATCTTGTTTATCTCATCGTGTAGGTGGAATTTCTTAGAGATTCAGGAGTTCAATTTATTTTATTTATATTTATTTTATTCTTTTAAAATATGAAAAAAATTTAAAAAAAAATGTCTTTTGAGGAAAAAGTGCAAGAACAAGTCATTTTAGAATTCACGAAAAAATAGTGTTGTCGATCTCAAAAAAAAATTGAATTGGAAAAACACGCGGTTGAAATGAGACATCGTGGTTTTGAATGGATTCGCAGCGCAGTCCAAATTTGTTTTATAAAATGTTATTCCTTTGTGAAATATTCTCATAAGCGGACACTTCCAATAAACGGACAAAATCTCAATCCCCAATGGTGTCCGCTTATGGGAAGTTCGACTGTATACTCTTTCACTCTATGAGCGAAGGGTATAAAAATCATGACTCAAGCATACTTTTAATAAAACAAAAAAAAAGTGTTGTTTTTTGTGAGGTGTCAATGGAACTTTAAAAGACTAATTTGAAAGCATATTTTAATGAACGCCAACGAAAGAATTAGTTTCACTAAGCTCTGGGTGTCTTATCTACTCTTAGAGCTTACTTACTATATTGTGTACGTCTTTTTTTATGAAGGTGTGAAGCAATGGAAATGATCCAAATATCCGAACATTAAATTTCAATGAATCTTAGTGAGGGACATGACTAAAGCAGATTCTTTGCAATATGCCAACCTGGACACTTATTTTCCAAAAACAAAATGTTACTCGGATCTATTCCTAAGTTTAATGAAATATTCGAATGACATCATGTTGATAAATCGTCATTTTGGAACGTGTTTGTATCAATATTCTTCTATTCAATATCAACATTAACTGAAGGCATAAATCGGTGTTATTAGTTCGATACTTCTGATCCACCGGCTGGAGTACGTTTTTGTGCCTTGACTAATGAAATATGTGGTTTGGGGGCCCGTGTTCCACTAAACACATGGCACACTGTATGTTACGCCACTGGTCTATAGTATAAACCGAAATTTTTATCAAGCCGTACAAAGGGTTAAAATGTTGAATACAAAGTGAAATATGTATTTTTTAACCAGCGTATCCTAGGACATCGTGAATAATATGTTTTGCTTTATTTAAGGCCGAAGAGTTCGATGCAATAAAAATTCATAGCTTTGTCATGGCCAATTTAAAGACGTACGTGCCGAGTCGTACACCACAACGGTTTTTACGACTTGCTAGAACTCCGTGTTGTCGGTAACTTCCAAAAACTACTGCACGACCAAGTCATTTAAATGATGAAATATAAATGCGGATTTCGCTTTGAATATTATAGCAAATATTGATTTTTTCCCCCATTACATGTAATCGTACTTGTTGACACATCAAATATTAAATATTCGACCAAAATCGTAATACACTACATGACCTTCCATTTCCAGTTAACATGATTGATAACATTCATATATTCATTCCCTCAATCCACTATTTCGCCGAAGGTCAGTCGTCTAATTCAATTCACCATTTTCCCATTTCCCTAGCATCGAATTCACTTTTCCAATTTACTCTGTTCTCCACACTTCTATGCTTTTATCATTCATTCTAACACCCATCGTCCACTCGTAACAAATAGCAAAACAGAGTTTGCACCTCAATCACCATTTCCTGCACATGACCCAAACCCGCACCCCGGCCAGTTACGGCTTTTAACTTACTTGAAACGATGCGTTTTGTCTAGAACAATGCCCGATACCACCGAACCAACCATACCGAACAATACGATGCATAATCCAATTCGTCCAGTATCCACTTCATGTCCCGGATAGTATCTGAGAACGACCTGCTCGTAGAAATGAAAGGAAAAAAAGGGATTTAATTAATGTCCTTCTGTGCAACTATGTGTTGCCACTCGACAGCTCGTTTGCTAGCTCTGACTTGGCATGGTGCGCCTCTGTAGATGAGGTGCACCAAGCAAGCACAGTAAAAGCAGTAGTACTCGTAGCATAGAACCAAATCACAAGCGGGAGGACATCGTGGGAATATAGTGTGACACAACACTTACCGGATTCAAAAGGGTCGAAATGGCGTAAAACACGCCCACATTCATACCGTAGGATACGAGAAGCAGGATATAGTTGCGATTGAAAGCCAACGACTTTAATGACTCCAGAAATGAAACATTTTCACCGGGCGAGTGTGAAGACTCTTGAGCAGCTGACGGTGGTGTTGGTGGTTTGTCCTTAAAAACTGTACAGAGAAAAGATGAAAGAAAATGTTGACAAAAGGGTTGTGTATGTGCATATATAGGTGCTAATGAATATAGATTTCAAGTAGTCGTGTATTTGCAAAGTCACATGCTGTATAGGAACTTACATATTGCCATAAGAACTAGTAATACTGTTGTAAATGCTGCCACACCATAGAACATAATTTGGAGGTCAACTCCAATTCGATCGATACTATCATCGTTGCTTACAAGGATCGGGGGCAGGATGAAGCCCAATGCGACACCGAGCTGTAAAGAAGAATTATGATTCAATTTATTTAGGTTACTTGTTCAAAACAAAAAAAAAAATCGTTAAAGCACTCGTAAGTAATTATTCGGGCTTTATAAAACATTTTTCTATTCACCTGAAAAAATCTACGTAAATTAACACAAAGAGACACCATGAATAGTTTAATCCAAAAGGCACATAACTAAATTAATCCGTCGTAGTCTCCCTATAGCTAAACGCAACCACTTTTATCAAAGTAATACTTCAATCGCTCTTCTTTGCCTGAGAGGACATGCAATTAGTCTTTCAGCTTGACCGCTAGATGGATCATGGCCTGAAGGCAAAAATCCAAGATTTTTCATTTTATTCTGCTTTCTCTCTTTTTATGCGCTTTGCTTTCTTCCAGTCCATTAACTCTTATGCAAAAGTGTACGAACGAGGGGTGCTATTGAAAAAGTAGGTAAATTACCACGACTTCTATTTTTCATCCTGCGGCAGGTCAGTATATACATACGACTGTATAGTATAGATATAGTACTCCTAGTACAGTAGTATTACCCTTGGGTCCTTTCACTCAATGGCCAGAAAATGCTATCGAACTTCACCACGGGCAAGAATCTTCCCCGGGTTTCCGCACTGCTACATCCATAGTTGACTAGTGGCTCTTGACAATGACGAAGAATCATACCGCAGGATCTTCTGTTGGGATGTTAAGATAGCTATACACTCTTCATTTTTTTTTTCTCTTCTGTGTGATGCACACCAGTGCTGACAGCAAGTATTTTTCACCATTTCCCAAACGGAAACAGGAGAATAAAGAGAGAAAAAAATTTGCAGAATATTTATATGAGGAAAAATGATAAAAATGTCATAGGGAAATTAGCAGCTGTGTCTGTTTCAGTTTTTTAATTACTATACCGAACATTAAGTATAAAGTGCCCTCAGTGGCGGGATGGCAGCATTTTTTTTTTAAGATTTCGTATCAAAGCAAAGCCCGCGGAGACATTTAGATGAGACATCAGAAGCAGTGTATCTTGCTGGGATGTGGATAAGGATACGATTGTTGTGAAGTGATGTGGAAGTTGTTTGGATTATTGTCTTGTCTAGGACTTAGCAAAAGAATATTGAAAGATAGTATAAAATGTTTCGATTTTTCGCTGCATTTTATGTTTCACACAGTAGTGTGTGGATGGAGCTAATGAAGTAGAAACAGGACTAAAAATTAAATGAGCTGGACAGAACGATACAGATTTTAGACAAAACCTGATATTCAATGAAACATTCAGATAAGCATAATCTATTTTAGACATTCTACGAAAGAAAAAAATTAAAAAAAAAATCTTCATTAACTGGCTTATATTTCAACTAATTTTGAACGAACACTTCCGATTTACTCGGTTAAAAGCAGTAGCAGTAGCAGTAGAAGTGAAGTTTTTATCCTGACAGTCGAAATCCCATGACTGGAAATTTAAAAATTTTTTCAAGTAAATATTGGAATAATTTAAATTCAGAATAGCAAAGCGGATGGACAAACTGGTTGGTATAGTGTAGTCTTTCAAGGCTTGTGGTAGTGGGAAAGAAAAGCCGCTATGAGTAGATTCAGTTTATGATGTTTTTCGATTTCGCGTCACCAGGGCCGGATTTAACCTGTATGTCGCCCCTGGGCATTAGACTAATAGCCGCCCTCCGCCAGTAGATTAGCTTGGGCGTAGTAGGAGTCGCATACACATATGGTAACGTTAACGGACGTATCTGATATGAACATTTAATTTTTTCCCGTAACCCATGTCTTTCATTAGCTTGAAAATAGCCTGTTTTCCTTACGGACGTAAACAGTGGTTCTTTCAGAAATTCTTTAAAAAAGTTCGTTCAAATTGCGTTCAGAATGTTTTCAAATAAACTATACTCAATTTCTGAGGTTCACTGTTTTCTCATTGCCACATCTCGTAATATTTTTGAGATGTCCATTGTCTGATGCCATTAACCTAAATTCCGATTTTTAAGTGTTTTTTTTTTTGTTTTCGGATAGAAAATCAATTTAGCAAAAATTTAATAAGTGATGCATTTTTTGCCGGATGGAGAAATAAAACCTTTCCTTATAAGCTAGACTGCTCTATCTGAAATATTTTAAAATAAAAGCATGACTGGACCCTATCAAATAGTTTAGTCAAAACGAGATTTTTTTCACGGGATCAACAGGAATCATGAGCGTAGCCAGAGGGGGGGGGGGGGGGGGGCAGGGAGGGGCGCTTGCCCCCCCCTGGTCGATTATTGTGGAAAAAAATTCTTACCGGTGTAGTAAAAAAAATCGCTGCACTTTACAATGCTTGAAGGTGTAAAAATATAAAAATGCGAGTTCGATTCCAGGCACTACGTAAAATTTTCAGCTGCTGAGACTGTAGTCTGGAAAATTAAAATATTTGTAGTTTTCTGGTCCTTGATATCCGGAATAGGGATACCGACGTGTGAGCATCATGAATCGATAACATAATTAGATGAGATCATTTCTGATGTTTCTCTTAGGGAGATTCTTTTTTCTTTTGTGAGAATCCCATATTTTGCATGTGTTTCATTTCATGGCTTCTAATCTGCATAATCAATTTTAACCGTCATATGAAGGTCTCTCCGGGAAGGTAGTAGAAATTAACTATATCACATCCCTTCATCACAACCGTAAACCGTATTTCTATCAAAAAAAGATTATAAATTTTTCTCAGTAGAAAAACAGACGGTACAAACTAACTGATCTCTTGGTCTATTTCTTTTAAATCGCAGATGGAATAGAGAGACAAAAACAGCAATGAATATAGACGAGCTACGTCCAAAAACCTGAAATTCGAGGCCAGTTGAATGTAATCAGAATCACCAGTAAAAGTTTAAACACGTGCCGCCGGGGCCATTTTTCGGTAAATGGGTAGAAAATCATTCTCGACTGTCCATTCTTAAAATTTGGCTCTAAAATTTGCCTAACGATATTTTCGTGACCGACAATTTCAACTTCTAAGGCAATCATGATGTACAAAAAAATTCCCCCTCTGACGGAAATCCTATGGCTACACCCATGGCAGGAATATAAACAAAGTGTGTGATTCGATGAGTTACTTCGTTGGAGGCTATTTACACTCGCCGACGGGAGTATTTTAGGAAGCTTGTAGTAAAATCTGGAGCTTGCCGCCAATGTATGTAGATTCAGAAGTTCATTGATTATTGCACCCGAAAGAATCTCTAGGCTTTCAATAAAATTTAACATAGAGAGTCATCTAGGGGACCATACCATCAGGGGAGTGCCTAAGCAATTACGCTCTTACCACCCGGTCCATCGGACTGCTTTGTCCTTCGGCATTTTATTGACGGATTTCTTCGTTCAATACATGCGCTCCGCCTCGAAAACCCAATCCCGGGCCGCAACTCCAGCTGGTTGACTAGGGTAACAATATCCAGCCACCTCGAGTCCAACATGGTCCCCTGGGCAAACCCATCGCCGAGGTGCACTATTTGCTAAAGGCTTCCCAATAGAAGGTTTGACCGATCTTCCTTCGAACCCCTGAAAAGTTAACCCTGCGACTACCCATCAGCTTAAAGCGATAGGTAGGGCTGCTTTCACATCTGGATGAGGATCCTTCAGCGTACTAATCAGCAATTTTTAAAGGCAAAGTATCATTACATTTGGTGCCCTGGTTAATCCATTTCATCTAACTTGAATAACTTTGAAAGCAATTAACATTTTATCCTAATTTTGTCAACTACTCCTTGAGTCAAAATCCATCTTTCATAGAATGTAAAACCAATAGAAAGCCGCCCCTCAAAATCTGCCGCCCCGGGCAGCTGCCCAGGTTGACCATATGGGAAATCAGGCCATGCGCGTCACATGTGACTACATAAGATTTGACTATCTGTGGCGATAAATAGCTCGGCAGAGCGTGTGCAAGTTCCTAACAACCCTTCAAAAGTCGCTAACACATAGGTATGCCACCTAGGTTCAATATTGAACGATCGCGCGAGTTACATTTATTACTACATTTATTTATTTGGGTCAAATTGTATAGCTGTGAGATGTCGTCATAAAATATTTAAAGTGGATCTGGATAAAGTTCTGACCTTTATATACGGTTTTCCGTACCTTCTAGGTCTGTGCATGGGTATAGGCAGCGCCCGCTTCTAGGGGGGGGGGGGCCCAAAAAACCGAAAGGAAAAATTCAATATCAACATCGATTTAGTGGAAAGGAAACCATCGAAACTACAGATGAAATAAAAAGGGCGAAATTAAACGTCGGGAGGCAGGAAACCAATCGACACCCACAAAAAGCATTTTACATTTTTTCAGAGACGGCGCGATAAGGTTTTTATTTTAGGCAATGGAGTAATTGATTAAATAATTAATCAATCTAGTAAAACCTGCGATAAAAATTCTTTTTTTTTATCAATTATTTAGTGAATTCTTTTTTCAAGGTGGTGTTTTAAAGATGCACAGTCCTCGCAATGCTTTCATATTGTTTTCTATGACTTCCAACCAATTTTCACATAATTCAACTTCAATTCGCCCGATCACTTCGCGAATTCCTCTAGTTGGTAGCAATTGCATTGATCTTTCAGAATGGAGAGGACAAATTTCGAAGAAGGTGGTTTGAGTCTTAGCAAGATGAGGCATTTTACCATAGTGCACGTTCAAATAAACAACTACATGATTCCTGTCTCATGGTCTCGGATTGACAGAGACAGGTAAAGGGTCAATTCACATTGTAAGATGAAACCGGACGGATAAACTTGCAAGGCAAGAACCATCGTTCTTACAATGTGAAATGCACAATGCTTGTCTGCTGGCCACTACGAAAAGCTTTCGCCGTCCGTTTATTAGCACAAACAAACGGACGGCGAGAGCTTTTGTAGTGGCCAGCCGACAAGCATTGTGTATTTCACATAGTATGAATGATGGTTCTTGTCTTGCAAGTTTACCCGTCCGGTTTCGTCTTACAATGTGAATTCACCCAAAGAGTCATCATCATCGGCACTATGCTGCTGAGACTGCAGTATCGAACACTGAAATTCAAAATTTTAAAAAGTGCTGAGTATCATTTATCGTTAAAATGTAAAAAAGGTCATTCTCAGTTATCCTTTCTTAAAATAAGCTTTTAAAATTTGTAACATCTTTTCTAACAAAAAGGGGCAATTCCGGGCTCATGGTGTTGAACAGATTTTGGTCTTGCCCCTTCTAAACGAGATTCTGGCTACGCAACGATCTTGCTTGTTATAGCTTTATTGAGTGTTTTATCAATTGAAGGAAAATATGTGGTCACAGTGGCGGATTTACCAGTAGGCTGAGTAGGCTGGAGCCTAGGGCGGCAGATTTTACGGGGGCGGCAAATTCGAGACAAATATTTTTTTTACGTTAAACACATTAACATGCACATTTATTACAGTGGAAACCGAAGTCCGAATACGAATTTCAATGCCAGATATATCATTTATACTTCTCATGAGATACGTTTTGGGAGCAGTGTGTGAAGTGTGTTTGTACCTCAGTGAGATACAAAAGTCAAGAGTTGTTTGTTACCGTTCTTTCGGAGTTTCAAACACCAGGAACGATTTGCAATTGAAGACGAATCTTCAAAATGGCCTCTTACAGTCAGTTGCTTACAGACTAAACTTCGAAGCCCAGCACTTTTTTCTTTTTTTTAAGGGTCTCTTGGTCCGCACCTTTTTGTTAATAAAAAAACAGCAACTTAATCTTGCAATGAAGATCCCGGTTTCTTGTCAGTTCCATAAAATATAAGCAAAAGGCAAATCAATGTTTAAAATAAATCTCATAAATTGGTAACTTTTAATTAAAAAAATAATCACTTCGTACTAAAATTAAGACGGCCAATTTTAAAAGGGGTTTCAAGCATGAAAAGCATAGCACTTCAGCTGAATATCAGGGGAGGGAACAGATATATTTTTTGTAGTATTGCGATCCTTCAGCAATGTTTGATTTGAAGATTAGAATTTTTTATTGTACAACTAGAAATTTAAAAATCTTTAACTCAATCTTTGTTTAAAAAAAATAATAATTATATTTTTTTTAAAAATGCTGATAGTTACAATTTTGTATACAGGTTAAAATTTGCAGTAAGTATAATTTAAAAGATTGTTTTCCCAAAATTGTTCAATCATGCGCTGGAAAGCAATCACATTAATGAAAATTTGCAGATTCATTAGATAAAAGTACAGTTATGTAATTGGTTTGCAAAATATTCAATTAAAAATCAAATTTGAAATTTCCTGAAGATAAAATCGCGGAAAAAACGGTTTCAGCGAATTGAAGTATGTTCAAGAATCAAGTATGTTCAGTGAATCCCCGACATTCGCTATCCCCCTATTCAAGAATTCGCTTTAGCTTTATGATTTGCGACAATATTTCACGTGAACCACTTTCCCCTATCCAATACTTCATGTTTGAGAGCCAAAACAGCTTCAGTCTGCTACGAAATGTTGGATTCATTCGCGTCTTGTACGGTCACCAACGGGGCAGAAAAATTCACTTTAACAATACTTACATGAAGTGGTCACACGATTTTATTTGTTGGCAGCCTTCGCCCAGAAAACTTCCTTATGTTCGATCTTTCCCACAAGCTCATATGATACAGCCAGAAAAAAAAATGCTTATTAAAGTAAAATTACAGAGGACGTATGAATTTTTGGCTATGATTTGGAGCCGATGAAATAGCCTTTTTTGGGATAATGATAGAAATATCATTGAAAATATGAAGTGAATATTCGATTATAACAATGAGATTGTTCACCTATTTTATGTAAGAGTTTCACTGAATTTTATTAAACAAAAGAAAAGAATATTTTTTTTTTAATTTTTAAATTTTTATTATTTTTTATAAATCATAAATTATATGCAAGTGTATTTCACCCAATGGCATTGTCAATTAATTATATTCAAAATTCTTACCTTTAAAGAAGTGTTCTGCTTATTAGAAGTAAAATAAAAACTTCATTGGATTCCATACAGGTTTTTTTCTGGGTGAATGCTTTTCACCTCTTTTATTTAGATCGCCTCCATTCGTTAATCACCTACGAAAAGATCATGGACTTTTGATGATCAAGCAGTGCGTAAGACCGGGTCTCAGTCCTGCTGAAATCACTTTGTTTGAAGTTTGTCCTCTGAATTCAATTGGAACAACTGAATTAATTCATCTGTGAGGAGATGGGCGAAATGAAGTTGAACTGTTTCGAAGAGTGCAAGGAAACGAAAAAGAGCCTCAGAGCAAACATGAACGCATTCCTCACGAATTTCGGAGGTGCACTGTAGTTTCAAAACCTCATTTAAAATTTTGTAATTACGAATGCCGATTTTATTGATGGTTGTTTTTGCTCAAACAAATTGTACCATCGATTGTATCAGTATTGCTGAATTGTGCATTAAAAGTGGGACACTATGAAGTAGAAGAACATACCCTTCAAATTGACGACGTTTCAACCAATCGCTTTTTCTTTATACTTATCTATCACCTAAAGTTTGAAGAATGCTCAGGACCCACGAAGTGGAAGCAACTCGTCTAATAAAGTGCAAAGGGGAAAGTTGAGAATAAATGAAGGTCAATCAGCAATATTTTCGTAGAGCGTGGTAGGGGCGGCGAAATGTCAACAGCCTACTAGCGGCAAATATGTAAATCCGCCACTGTGTGGTCATTTTATGACATGCATGATGGTTGTAGCCTCGTGACATATTATGCTTTCTCCAAATTGGCGTGGAGGGGTGCCTGAGAGTCGAATTACACAATGTGTACAGCATTGAGCTTTCGGGAGTCTGGTCATCTTACCATAGTGGTAATTTGAGGAATGATACTGATATTGAAACTATTGAAATTTTCGTTAAAATTTTAATTTATTATTTAATATTATTATTTAATTGTTTCTAACTTTACTATTCTACAAATTTAAAAAGACATGCAATTACTTAGTATCACTATAGTTTTCATTTACGTTGCGTAAATAAGAGTTTATTTACAAGACGCACAAGTGGACAAAACATTCGTGCATTATCGATGTGAACTTATCCGTGTTTCACTGTCGAAATAACATTAAGGTTCATCCAGACTGACCGCCAAATGGTAGCATGTGCTTCCAACTGGCAG
Organism: Microchrysa polita; assembly: GCA_949715475.1. Lineage (NCBI taxonomy): Eukaryota > Metazoa > Arthropoda > Insecta > Diptera > Stratiomyidae > Microchrysa > Microchrysa polita. The sequence continues at coordinate 12,498,197 of OX454420.1, forward strand.
CTGACATTGCATCCAAACTGACCGCTATTAGTTGATCCGTCCAGTTTTGATATTCAATATGACAACTCAATTATATGACGCTGACAACCGCTTGTCAAATTCAAAAAGACAATTTTGCTGCAATTTTTCAACTTATGCTCCTTTTTTTTGTGTGAAGTTGCATAATTATTGAATGGCAGAGTAATAATTCAAACGGGAAGAGTCCAGTTTTCATAATTACATTTAAAAAAATCTGCAAAAAGAAAGTTTGATTGTCATTTTCAGCTTCCATTTGGTAGCTAGTGTAGATGCTAAGTGACTGCCAAATAGCGGTCCGTGATGCCAAGTTAGATGCAGCTTTACACATGTTAAGTCAAACCATATTTACAAAATAAATAAATTTTTTCCATTTGATGTGCCCAAAATAAACGAACTAATGCGAAAAACTGTCCACATTCTAGAGATGATTTATCATCATCATAAAATATAATTTCATCGCAACATGTTCACTTGCGTCATCCTAACGCTCCGGTATGCTTTACCACCTTTTAATTGCTCTCAAATTTCCCATGATTACTTCAACCATTATTATTAATTACATCGGGGGATTTTCCTTGAATTCATAGTCCTAATTCCCTCCACTCCCACTCTTTCGTCCGAGAAAAATTCGCAAAAAAAAAGAAATAATTACCGCAACATCATATTAGAGGTAGAATCCTTCCAATATCCTTTCTGTCTATATAATGATAACACTAACGGTTTTGTGTTGATTTAGCTCGGCCCATGTCAATCTTAATTAGAGAGAGAACGGTCGGCTTTGCCAGATGTAGGTACTCGTATATTTGCAACATAACCACACTATGAAAATGAGCGTACTCATTCTCAGTACAACAGAGGTAACAATTGCCTCGGTGGTATATCGGGAAAGTAGAAGAAGAAAACCCGTTCCCATTCTGGAGAGAGTATCAACATTTATGAAAGTAAAGTATACGCACATACCGTCGTCTACGGCAAACGACAAAACCCATAAATCAGGACAGAGTAATGTTTCGTTACCCCAAAGTGCTACGTTAATTGGAAATTATCTGAAATCGATACATTACACCAAACAAGTGCTGTTGGGGAACATGTTTGCATACAATCTGTTTATTCTGTGTAGAGAGATTAATAAATTAGTGTGCAGAGAATATAGTTTGAGAGGATTACATTCATAATACCGTTACATGCGTTAGTTGCCTGTCATATTAGTAGATGTCCTAATTCCTGGGCGCACAAATAGGTCTTGTTCAGTTGGAACCCCAAGCGCACTACAAGCACTTGTTGCTTGTGAGACTCGTGACATAATTAAATCACGAGTCACCCGATATGCTGAACCAACCCACTTCTATTAAGAACTTTTGAATAAGTGACGAGCTCGATGTTTGCATATGAATAAGGCATAATTGTGTGTGTGAATGTGGAGTAAGCTATAAGCTGCAAACTGCAGTATGATATATGATTTCTATAGTAGGGTAGGAGTTTCAGCATGAGCTGCTGAAGTAAGGCTGAGTATGACGATGGAAAATTATTCAGTTGAACTTCTTCATAATAAAGTACTTGAATGCTCTTGCAAGTAATTCGCAGAGTGTTTCAGAATTTCAAGCTGTGGCGGATAATGTCCACAAATGATGCAAAATACACCAAAGTACTTTTCATGCAAAGGCGGCGCATAACGGCCCGCGTGGGGGGGTCGAGTTTTAGGGGCCAAAAAGCCAAATGAAAGATTTCTCGAACCATAAAAACAGCACGACTGCGAGAAAAAACACTCCGACGTAGATAATGTTTGAAAACAAGAAGTCAAAACAAATGCTAAATTTATTGTTCCTCTTTCACCAGGTCCCTTAGATAATAAATTTAATATTATTCTAAAATCTTTCAAAGTTCATGAGACAATCCGGATCCTCAAATTTTCCCCAAAAAAAAATTTTTTTTTATGAATGTTGTTGTTACACAACGGTAGTTTTGCCGGGAACGTTGCTATTCTTCGAAGTCGTGTTGTGTTGCCTCGATAGCTGAACCCAAATGAAAGATCCCAAAATTGTGGTCTAATCGGTTAGACTATACAATTTTGGGCTTTTCATTTGGGTTCAGCTATCGAGGCAACACAACACGACTTCGAAGGGAAAAAAAAAATTGCTTTGCCTTAAATGGCTTCGCTATTTGCGGTAACTGTAACCGCTGTTTGTAATCCGACCCACCCTTTTCCTAGCCAAGTACCATATGGGCAACAATATTCTTTAGGTCCCTCTGCAAATAAACTATCTTTAAACCTTTTTGATGAGATAGTACCTGTTCTAAACTTTCGGACTAAATTCTAATCCACTTTGCCATGAACTGTTAAAAACGAAAAAAGTAGTTTGCGAGTGGTACTAAACTTAGTTAAAACTAGTTAGTACGGCCTGTATATGTCGTTGAACACTGAAATATTTTATCTTCCTTGCAGTATATACACGGTCATTAGAGCTGTGGTGCAGAGGCCGCATTTGGTTTGAAAGGAGTCTTGCCAAGATTTCTGTATTGAATTTAATATTAAGTGCAAACGTTCTTAAAATTGAAGGATATAAAAAAATTAGAGCTTACCTAAATTTAAAGCTGAAACAAGGAATAGAGTTGAAAAATCAGTGACAGTGCAACCTAGTGACACTTTATCAATTTAACTATAAAATCGTATTCTGTTTTTACAAAAGTGCTATTTTTTCACTTGCAAAACTTATTTGCATAAGCAATTAGTTGTCTAAAGCGAGCTAGACCCATTTCGCCCGATGGTGGCGATGTGGATTATTCGAACATTTCTACAATGCCGAGATACAAAAGAACCAACGTGGATGCCGCATCTACTGTTAGCACAAACCGCTTTGCCCCTTTGAGTCAGCTGTCATCTGATGACACAGCAGGGGCTCCAGTTATCGAACGACGAAACATGCCACCGACTACGATAATCGACTTGTCGAGGGAAAAAATTCAGAGTGAGCTAAAAGTGCTTAACATATCGGCACCAAAGTGTTTTCACTAAATAAGGAAGACTACGATAAACTCATCGAAAGATTGATATCGCAACAGATTAAGTTTTTCACACACAATCCATCGACAGGTAAAGTCTTCAAACTATTACTAACCGGGTTGGATTCAATGCCGATTGATGAGCTCAAAACGGAATTGAAATCAAACAATATCGACTGTCTGGCCGTTAAGCAACTGCCGACCAAGAATCCGCGTTACCACAACCAGGCATCGTACATACTCTCCTTTCATCGTGGTCAAATAAAGCTTAATGAGCTACGTAATCGGGTTAAGTGTTTGTTTCATTCCGCCGTGCAATTTGTGTCGAACAGCTCGACTCCGAATGTAAACAGAAATTTTGCTGTAAGCTTTTCAGATGTAGCTAGAAATACTAGTAGTAATAAATCTAATCAAAATTTGTTTAAGCCTTCCGAAATTTTGAATCTTGCAACTGAATTGTTAAACAATCTTAGAGCTTGTCAAACTAAAGACGATCAATTTATAGTACTAACTAATTGGCAGCGAAGTATCTTTATGATGACAAATAGTCCAGAAAATGTAAAGCTTGTCTTATGGAATGCACAAAGCATTGCCCCAGTTTCTAAACGGATTGAATTTTTTTATTTTTAAAGCAAAATAAAATCGACATAGCAATCATTACGGAAACATGGTTGAAAGATACTAATATTTTCAATAATGCACTGTATACTGTTTACAGAGTTGATAGGCATAATGCTAGGGGTGGCGGTGTAGCTATCGCGATTTAAAAAAATATAAACCATAAATTAAAACCGGCTTTAAATACCCGTGTTTTTGAAACGATAAGCATTGATATTCACTTATGTTTGAACACTTTCACTGTTGTTGGTGCTTATTTCCCTGGTGGAAATTCTGACTCTTTAAAGGATTTCAATTATAAAAGTGATCTTCAACTTTTTAACAGGCTCCAGGGTAATTTTGTAATCGCAGGTGACTTCAATTCTAGGCACGTCAACTGGAATTGTGCTAAGACCAATAATTGGGGAAAAGTCATAGAGCATAAAATCAGTACAAGCAACTTCGATATTTTGTTCCCACCTACTCCAACTTTCTTCCCTAAAACACCTAGGGGACATCCGTCCACATTGGACATTTTGCTTACTAATTGTTCCTCTTTCGTCTCACCTCCTTTGACAACAGTCAATTTTAAATGATAGTCCCGAAAAATTTTTGTTCCAAAAAGCAAACTGGTCGCGGTTTTCTAGACTAACGGGCAGCCTAACTTTACTAGACAGTGAACATTTACAGTTTACATCTGTACAAGATATTGATCACCATCTGGACAAATTTAATGAGATTTTCTAGGAAGCTGCGCGGGGGTCAATCCATCTAGTGCGCCATTCTTCACCGCCTAGTCAGCCGATACTCACGCCGAACATCAAACGATTAATTAGCGAGCGAAACTCCTGCCGCAGACGTTGGCAGCGCACTCGGCTTAATTTTTTCAAAAACGAAATCAGACGGCTGAAACAGCTCATTGACGATGAGATTACTAAGCTCAGAAATCAGCACTGGAAAAACCGCATCAGGTCACTCAATAAAGGATGTAGAAACTTTTGGGGCATAACAAAAGCATTGAAAAAAACGCAGAACATTGATACCACCAATTTATGAGACGAACTCTATCTTAATTACAAATGCAGAAAAATCTCAGGCTTTTGCAGAGCATTTCTACCGGCAACACTTCGCCACTACACTGTGTAAAAAATTGGAGTGAAACCAACTAAATTTTCGTATACATATAAGTCCATAAATTTTTCGTATAAAAATAATAAGTCTCGTGGATATAAAATTCTATTCCACCTCATATTAATCTTATACCAGTGAAATATAGACACATTTTATTTTCTGACTATGTAGGAGCTATATGTGCGTAAATAGAAATATTTAATTCTTTTATATATGAAGTTTATACTCTGTCCATATAAAAATCTATAACTAGCGATGTATAAATTCTATTCGTATAAAAGTGTAATGTACTATCGAATTATATATAGTTTATACACTACGACGTATTAAATTTAATACGGTTTTGAGTATTAATCGCATTCCATGCGATGTTAAATCGAATCGACGATTTAATAAAAACCTGAAATACTTGAATAAAAATGCTTTTTTATATATATTTTTTAATTCATTTTGTAATTATTTTATTTATAACTTAGATATATACATAAGAAATTTATACATTGTTATATTCTCACATAATTAGGACATAATTGTAGATACTCAGCATTGGTTAAGACTGTCTGTAATAAAAAAAAAATATTCAATTTATTTTAATTTTCGAAGCAATTAGTATTAGGTACTTAGCAAAAGATGAGAAGTCGGCCGACAGCTTGCTCGTCAGTTAGCATCGATTGTTTCGATCGTTCTGTTGGCGATTGAGTGAGAAGCTGCAGAAGATTAATGACCGATATTGTGGCTACGCCCCAGTCTGCAACAATGAAAATAGTTTCTTTTTGTAAATTATGAAGGTTATGTTTAAATTAATTATAAACTTACCAGAACTCCTATCATGCTCGTAGCAGTGACATAAGTTCTAATTTCTCCATTGAATTCTTTGAATTTAGTAAGTGTATTACTTTAGCCTTTACTACCACATGACATTGGAATTGCAACTTGCACGCAATAACGGGATATTATGAAAAGGATTTCGTCTGAATCTAAAACCAATACACCAGCCGTATATATTTTATACTATGACTGTTTAACCCTTCGCCAGGCACGTCCCGCGATCAACGCGAACGGGCACGTGGGGTCTTTAAGGACCCCAAAGTTGATTGAACTTACATATCCTTGAACATGTCTCAAATTGTGAAAAACACACATTTATAAGTACTTTGTTATGTTCTTGAATATGCTTAATATAATTATTCACAATATTGTTGTTCTTATGGCAGCTGAAAACATTTCAAGCGATTGTAGCCATCAATGTTTTTACTTTTTTGTCCCTCTGCCTTGGATTCAAGGAAAACTTAGTTCATAAAATAGTGAGGATAACTTACTACTAACAAATTATTGAAGTATGAATTAGCAGTGCCCGTAAACTTGTCTTTAACCCTTTGTAGATGCCTCTGCGACTTTAATTGACGTAGAATAAGCTATGGTAAGAATTAATGGAGGCTAAAATTTGACCTCCATTGTTTGAGATTCGCTAAAGTGAAGGTGTGTTTTCCGCCCTATATCAGAAGAAGCTATCGCAGCAATTGAAGAAAACAGTTAGAAGTTGTTTTGATGAATTTCTCAAGCCAGGATAATTTCTGAGAAATCGATCCATGGCACATATAATCTCTTCCTTTACTTTCATTGTAGCCAAGAATGATATGAGGCTTACCTAGGTCTTGAGTTCAGGTGAAAAGACGCAATAAAACTACAGGGGAAGACTAGTAAATATATCGAGATAGTCTAAATAAAAAGGCCTCGACATAGAGTATGGCTCCGATTTTAGTATCCTACATATTCAGGACAATTGAGGCCTTGGAACTCATGGGGTCTTTGAAGACCCCACGTGCCCGTTCCCGTAAATTTTTACTTTTGGTTATCAAAACTTATTTTCTAAAAATATTTGTGATTTTTTTCAAGCATATTCCTGAGCAGAATTTATGTGGCTTAGATGTCCTACAAGTTCCCCTGGATGGGCGAATCCCTCTAAAATTAATATATAAAAAATACCCTCTGGGGTCCCAAAAGACCCCACGTGCTCGGCGGAGGGTTAAATGGCACCTGGATTGTGTGCAATTCGACTGCATAATGTGTTCATTTGGCATAGATGTATGTTTTAATTCTGATGGTGTTTAAAAATTAATACAAAAGCCAACTTAAATTTATCTTTATAAAATATGTCGTATGAAAGGAATAGTGTTGACGTTTAGAATTCATTTTTTATACGTTATTCTTATAAATTTAATGCAGACTAGCGTTGTAAATTATAAATTAATTCGGGTTAGGTATAAATTTTATATTAGGCCTGGTTTTAAACAATTCTATTCATTGAGATAAGTAAGCTTTTATAGAAGAAATTGTATACGAACATTTAATAAAATTATTCGTATAAAGAATTATCCGAATATTTTGCACAGTGTAGTCACTTGGGTGATCACGAGACCAACGTTCTGGTGGATGCCACCATTAATGACATCAAGAATGTATCAGATTTTGAAAAACCATTTGTTTCCTTAGCCTCCGTTAGAAACGCATTAAAGTTTTCAAAATCAAATAAAGCTCCTGGTCCAGACTTGATCCCTATGTCCCTCCTTAAAAATATGCACAAATCATGCATTTATTTATGCAAAATATTTAACGCATGTATCAAATTAGCAATTTGTATTCCTAATCCTGACAAACCCAAGTCCCAATTAAACTTTACTATTCTACAATTAAATAGCTATCGACCAATAAGTCTGCTTAGCAATATCGGTAAATTATTTGAGCGGATAATTAAAGATCAGATTATTGAAATAATGGAACAGAAAAATATACTACCTTACCTCATGAGCAATATGGTTTCTGGAGACACCATAGCACAGTTCACCAAATAGCGAGGATAAAGTCTGTTGTTAAAACGAGCTTTGACGAGAAAAAATCTACTGGGATGTTAACTCTGGATATACAAAAGGCGTTCGACAGTGTTTGGCATAATGGACTAATCTATAAAATGCATAACTATGGTTTTCCATTATATATAACGAAATTAATTATAGATTATTTGACTAATCGATTTTTTTATGTAAATCTCGATGGGTCTAAGTCATCGCTGTTCTCGCTTCCAGCTGGAGTTCCACAAGGATCGGCACTCAGCCCGTTACTGTATAACATCTTCACAAGTGATATTCCGATCCCAACATCCTGTAATATTTGCCTATTTGCTGATGACACAGCCCTCCTTTGTACCTCCTCATGTCCAGACGTTATCACGAATTCACTTTCAAACGGTTTCGAAACTTTAAAAAATATTTCACACAATGGAAAATTCAAATTAACGCCGCAAAAACCGAAGCAATTTTCTTCACACGAAAACGCAAACCGTGTTTCCTTGCGCTAAGACTCATAGGGATAAGTTGCAAATAAAACAAAATAAAATCTTAACGAGACCGAGGCTAATTTCGGGCGCGGCCGAAATTTGAATACCCTTCACTCTCCTCGGGCTAAAAGTTTTTTGGGGCAAACCTACTTGTATTTAATCCTTCCCCATTCTTTTCCTTCTGTTTTTGCATAATATTTGATATTGACAAATTCTGTGGCGTCGATAAAACAATATTTGTGTGACGTTTGGTTGGAATAAGTGGTAAAATAAAAAAAATATCTCTGAAAACTTTATTGGGGGAATGCGGGAGCATGGCCCCATAGTACGATTCCATTTGTTTTACTTTTTTTGTTTTGATAAAGACGCATTGAGGTTTTTTTTAAATTGGTGTAGAAAAAATGTTTCTTAGAAGATCCAAAATGGGGAGGTTGGGCTTGTATGGTAGCCCCATGACTCCATAGTCCGATTATTTATGGCATCAATTGAAGTGCACTCTTACGAGTTTTGGTTGAAAGTGGTGCACAAATAAAAAAGTTGTTCGTAGAAGAACTCAATTTAGGGGGTTGGCTTTGTATGATAGCCCCATGACCCCATCGTCCGATTCCATTCATTTTTACACATGTTTTGTGGCATCAAATGAAATGCACTTTTATAAGGTTTGATTGAAATTGGTGGACAAATAAAAAAGTTTTTCTTAGAAAAACTCAATTTGGGGGCTGGGTTTGTATGACAGCCCCATGACCCCACAGTCTGATTCCATTTATTCTTACATATATTTTGTGGCATCAATAGAAACACATTTGTGTGAAATTTGGTTCAAATTGGTGCACAAATGAAAAAGTTTTTCTTAGAAGAACCTAATTTGGGGGGTTAGGTTTGTATGGCAGCCCCATGACCCCATGGTCCGATTTGATCCATTCTTACATATGTTTTGTGTTATCAATAGAAACACATTTGTGTGAAATTTCGTTGAATATAGTAAACACATGAAAAAGTTTTTCTTAGAAAAACCAAATTGGGGGGTTAGGTTTGTATGGCAGCCCCATGACCCCACGGTCCGATTTCAGCGATTCGAACATACAAACTGCCTGCAATGAAAAGAAACATGTGTGCAAAATTTCAGCTCGATAGCTTTTAAACTGGCCGAGTAAAACGCGTAGCAACAGACGGACAGACGGACAGACGGACAGACGGACAGACGGACAGACAGACAGACGGACATCGCCCAATCGACTCAGCTCGTCATGCTGATCATATATATACATATTTTATATGGTCGGAGATGCTTCCTTCAATGCGTTACAAACTTCATGACAAAGTTAATATACCCTTTACTCTACGAGTGAAGGGTATAAAAATTATGCTTGATCTACCTTCGTTCTTTTCTACGTCCGAACTGCACTCAATGGCTAATGTTTCGCTGCTACAGTAAAAAATTTCCCTACTTAACGTCTGGATAGACATCGGGTGGAATGAAAATGAAATTTTTGTCCGCTGCGTTTTTCTCAATGAAAATGCATGCTTACTGCCGTGGAACATGTCGGAAATGATAGGGAATTCCATAAGCTACAATCCGAATATGGTTCCAAAATTTTTCTCGGCCATTTTATGTATTATTTTTCGATTCCCCGGTCATTTCACCGTGGAAAATATCTAATGACCGGGGAATCGAAAAATAATACATAAAATGGCCGAGAAAAATGTTGGAACCATATTCGGATTGTAGCTTATGGAATTCCCCATCATTTCCGACATGTTCCACGACAGTAAGCATGCATTTTCATTGAAAAAATCGCAGCTGACAAAAATTTCATTTTCATTCCGCCCGAGGTCTATTCAGGCCTTTAGAGCTAATTTCAGCATATCCTGCGCTAGCTCCACCAATCCGCTTCTAAATCAACTAGCTTAATATATCCACCATGTTTCCTAAAATTTATTTTATTATTATCTGTGTATTTGCAACACTACATCCGCTTTTTATACCCTTCACTCGTAGAGTAAAGGGTATATTAGCTTTGTCATGAAGTTTGTAACGCATTGAAGGAAGCATCTCCGACCATATAAAATATGTATATATATGATCAGCATGACGAGCTGAGTCGGTTGGGCGATGTCCGTCAGTCTGTCTGTCCGTCTGTCGGTCTGTCCGTCTGTTGCTACGCGTTTTACTCGGCCAGTTTAAAAGCTATCGAGCTGAAATTTTGCACACATGCTTCTTTTTATTGCAGGCAGTTTGTATGTTCGAATCGCTAAAATCGGACCGTGGGGTCATGGGGCTGCCATACAAACCTAACCCCCCCCAATTTGGTTTTTCTAAGAAAAACTTTTTCATGCGTGCACCAATTTCAACCAAATTTCACACAAATGTGTTTCTATTGATAAGACAAAACATGTGTAAGAATGGATCAAATCGGACTATGGGGTCATGGGGTTGCCATACAAACTAAACCCCCCAAATTAGGTTCTTCTAAGAAAAACTTTTTCATTTGTGCACCAATTTCAACCAAATTTCATACAAATGTGTTTCTATTGATGCCACAAAAGATATGTAAGAATGGTTGGAATAGGACTGTGGGGTCATGGGGCTGTCATACAAACCCTACCCCCCAAATTGAGTTTTTCTAAGAAAAATTTTTTGATTTGTGCACCAATTTCAATCAAACCTCATAAAAGTGCATTTCAATTGATGCCACAAAACATATGTAAAAATGAATGGAATCGGACAATGGGGTCATGGGGCTGTCATACAAACCCAACCCCCCAAATTGAGTTCTTCTACGAAAAACTTTTTTATTTGTGCATCACTTTCAACCAAAACTCGTAAAAGTGTATCTCTATTGATGCCATAAGACATGTGTAAAAATGAATGGAATCGGTCTATGGGGTCATGGGGCTACCATACAAACCCAACCCCCCATTTTAGATCTTCTGAGAAACATTTTTTCCACACCAATTTCAAAAAAACTTAATGCGTCCTTGTCAAAACAAAAAAAAAATTAAAACGATTGGAATCATACTATGGGACCATGCTCCCGCATCCCCCCAATAAAGTTTTCGGAGTATATAAATATATTTCATTGAACACAAGTCATATATTCGCCTAAAAAAAACTTTTAGCCCGAGGAGAGTGAAGGGTATTCAAATTTCGGCCGCGCCCGAAATTAGCCTCGGTCTCGTTTTTATCTAACACAACCTCTATTGATTAAATCGTGCAAAGCACAATATTAGACCTAGGTAATTTAGCATTAAGTCAATTAGGTTAAATTAGATATAAATTTAATTTTTAATTTTGAATAAGAGGTTTTTAGTCCCGATTTTCCTCTTACCTACTATCTACATACTATATTGTTCAATATCGTACTTAATCCGTCACATTTTGTTTGTAATTTCTACACTACTTCATCACCTTTATTTTATTAGTTGTAAGAGTAAGTACTCGTTCTCTGCACTATTTTTACTATGTTGTTTGTGATACAAAAAGTTTTTCATCATTGGTTGAATAAAGAATTTGAATTTGAAAAGAGTTGAATTAATAACGTGTCGCTTTTTTCAATTTTCTAGCATGTTACAAACTTAGGCCGCCCACCCACGAAGCGTCCGTGGATTCTTCGTTCTGTCAGAACGAAAATTAACAAAAAAGGATTAGGATTGACTGTTTGTGTGCGGCATTAGGGTAGAAATATCTCCAACACCTATAGAGGTGAATGATGCGATGCGTGAATGTTTTTATTAAAAAGCAGCAAAGTTATTTTAAGTACGACGGTCTTAATTTTGTATGACTGTAACTGATAAGTGTGGATCGACCTTCAAGGGTGTTTTCGATTGATTTCACTCTCCTTTTATCTCCGTGTAGGGGGGCCCACTCAAAAAGTTGGCGGGAGGGCCTCGAGTGAAGTTTTTCCGCCACTGTTTTCATGGTTTAGTATCGTTCTTAGTAATTCGATGTATAGGACCCAAATTACGCTGATTCATTCGCGGTGGCACACGGCCTCGACCACCTATGTACATCGTGAATTGAATACATTAACGCGGAACTCCGGAACAAAATTTCAATTGAATTTCATTCTTCCCTCCGGGACGTACCCTCCATTCTGGGTCGCGGTACTTTTACAACAGTTTCATAAAGCTATAATTGGCTCAATTTACACCTATCTCTCACCAATTTTCAGATCGTTTAGCGTGAAACCAATCGACCAGATTGGAAGAGACCATACATCAAAAGCCGCCTCGCCGATGTCAGGCTGCCATAAATAAATTGGTGTCACTTTTCCGACGCTTCCCTGACACATGATGTGAGTGACATGAGAATGAATAAAGCATGAGTGATTTCAGTTTGAAAATTGCATCAATTTTAGAATGTGAGATACGAGTAAACAACATCACTGAAGCGTCATGTAATAAATCTGTACACACTATACTTGTTCGTACTACCGTATATACGACAATTACGCTTAGAACGCATGTTTTGCCTATTAGTGCAGTCATATTAGCATTTCAAATAGAAAAAAATAGTGTAAGGCTAATTTTTGGCTAATTTTTGTTGTTTTTGAATCAGTGGGCTCCCAGGAATCTACAACTGATTTTGCTAAAAAAAATTTTGATCGCAAAGGTCCCAAAAAGGACAAAAAAGGATACTCTTTAATCCTTGACCCGAGGTCGGCATGCGGGGTATCATATCAAAGGGGACGTCGAGTACATTACATATCCGGTGTTTGTTTCATGTTTCAAGGACCCTCAAAGGAATAAATCGAGCTTAAATGGAAAATTTTCGAGGTTCCCGTGTATCTTTCCAAAGCCATAACTACGAGAATAATTCTAGTTGTCCCTACTTTTATCACTTTTCAGAATCTAAAATAGCTGGAGATTCTCCCATTAAATTTGCTAAGAAAAAAGTTGATCAGAAAGCTCTGAAAAAGGACATAAAAGGACACTAATTGCACACCTTAGTCGAACGTGGGCATGTGGGGTGTCATATCAAAGAGGATGTCAAGTAAATTCCATATCCGGCATTTGTTACTTGTTCCAAGGACCTTAAAAGGACAAAATTGGGCTCAACTTAAAAATTTGTGTTTCCCGTATCTGTATCTTTCTAAAGCCGTAATTTTCCATTTAAGCCCGACTTATTCCATTTAGTGTCCTTGAAACAGGAAACAATCACCGGATATGCAATGCACTCGACGTCCTCTTTGATATGACACCCCACATGCCCACGTTCGATCAAGGTGTGAAATTAGTGTCTTTTATGTCCTTTTTCAGAGCTTTCCGACCAACTTTTTTCTTAGCAAATTTAATGGTAGAATCTCCAGCTATTATAGATTCTGAAAAGTGATAAAAGTAGGGACAACTTGAATTATTCTCGTAGTTATGGCTTTGGAAAGATACACGGGAAACTCGAAAATTTTCCATTTAAGCTCGATTTATTCCTTTGAGGGTCCATGAAACAGGAAACAAACACCGGATATGTAATGTACTCGACGTCCCCTTTGATATGATACCCCGCATGCCGACCTCCGGTCAAGGATTAAAGAGTATCCTTTTTTGTCCTTTTTGGGACCTTTCCGATCAAAAATTTTTTTAGCAAAATAAGTTGTAGATTTCTGGGAGCCTACTGATTCAAAAACAACAAAAATTAGCCTTACTCTATTTTTTTCTATTTGGAGGCCTGAATTGGGATATTTTGACTGCACTATATACTGGGTATCTTATCTGTGCTACTGGGATACTAAACGAACCGTAGACCCCTTGGTCCAGGCAGACTAGACGTATCATGTTCATGCTGTTCCCGGAACGTCAAGATGGAAAATAGGCGGTCTATTTTATGTGTGGGAGGACATGGTCAGCAAGTACGTGTAATTGATTGGTAATTTCATCCACCAACTCCTCTCTGTATAGCTATACGCTTTGAATATGATCAGTCGTCGGCTGGACTACGGATAGAATATTCTGATACAGATAGGCAATCTAGAGCTAGAAAGCCCAACGAATTCGTCTTCAATTCGCCAAAATGAATTGTGACAATTTTCTTTATGGACTTGATTTCATTGCATTTATCGCACAGTATGTATAAGCTATGAGGGAGGTCAACCTCAAGGCAGGTGGTGTATGAGTGTGTATAGTCTTCTCGGCAGTGAGCTTCTCTCTATGGGGAGTCAAGTCAAGATACATTGTTGTGGAGATGCTGCGGAAGGTCATGCTCTTATTATGTTATCAAGACAAAAGGAGAATATTTCTTTTTAAATTGTTCTGTCTAACAGAATGATACGTGTGTACTGTGTAGACATATTCATACATATGCAGATTTTATGAGCATATACCCTCAACCAGAGGGGAGGACAAGGAAACAGTTGGTAGGAAGCATGAAGCAACCAAGCAGATGTGTAGGAAGCCAATGAGGTTTTTCATACTTCAGCACGATTCCATACTCACCACAGATGGATACAGTTTATATTTAAATTTATCGCAATTATCCCTTGACGTCACTTGAATATCAATGAGCTTAAGAAAATAGCAGGCTTATATGCCATCAGCCAGCAACAAGTGAATGGGCTTAAAATGCCTCAAATTGGTTTAGTATTTTGCTTAAATCCCTCGTTAAAGATTAGCTCATTATAGTATCATCGATTTCCTTGCTTTCGCTTTAGTTGGCATCCACAGATAATGATATTTTTTAGAAGGCTGATTGTTCGTGCGCTCGCTTTCGCAGCATAGAATCGTGGGTTCAAATCTCATTGTTAGCACGACGGAACAAGCATACGGGTTTTCAGACCTCTGTTTCTCGGACCCCGGTTGGTCCTGAGTGATTAAATTTGGTAGAGGTTGTCACTCGCGCCGTCTCACGAAGTGTAGAAGATACGATGAAAAACACTGGAGATATAATAGTTTGAAAATCGCATTTTTTGAAAATCTTGCACTCTTTGCCTCTGTTCTCGTTGTTCTTGCTCCTCATTGACAGGGCTTCAGCCTCGTATCTCGTATCCCCGTATCTCGGGATTTAGGTACTTCAGTTTTCCCATGGATAGAGTCTGTCCTGTGAGTGTGCTCTCTTTTCGCATGGATAGAATCTGTCCTGGGGTTGTGCATAGTCTATAATTTGCCCCGATCCGTTCAGTGGCAGTAGAAAGAAAGATACAGCGAAAAATGTGAAATTGCATAAAGTTTCTCGTTTAAGTCTTTTTATATGTTTCAAAGGAAGCATTTTGGGAAAGTCGGAGATAGGCCGTTTTGTGATTTGGCAGGATTATTTAGAACAATCAATTGTATATGTGCTTCAAAGTTTTCAATTGTATAGCGTCTGGAAGAGTAGCAGCAAGGGGTCAAAGTTCCTGTTTTGCTTCGTCTCACATATATACGAAAATGTATTGGATGAGCATATAGTGCGATGCATACAGTGCGTTCTTACATTCGTTCAGTGCGATAGGCGTAGCAGAAACACTACGGTGAATTTTGGTTGCTGATTCCAGATTTGAGCTCAAAAACCAAAAAAAAAAAAATAATCCTCGATTGTGATGCACCGCATGTCCCCACAATTAACTTGTGCACTGCAGCCTTCAATAATTCATTGCAAATACATTCGCCGTCCGACATTTTCTTATACGTATGCTACAAACCGGGTTCTGCTGCACTGCATATTTCCACAAATGTTACTTCTTTAACCCACTCAGAGATTTGTATAATAACAATTCTTGTCAAATTCGAATGCCTTCCTTTTTTGGGGGTACGCGTATGCTACGAGCTGGGTTGGACAGCACTGCCCATTATTACATTACTGACGACTACTCATTCATTTGATATCTACAAATCTATAACAATATACATGAACATCCCACACGTATGTATGTCCTATCAGCATCAAACAGCGCCAAACAGCACGAAAACCTCTCTCTACATACATACAATACACCATGTCACTACGAAGCCTATCCAAACTCAAATCAAATCGGCCAAATCCACCATGTAGCTGGTTGACGATTTCATCGGCAGCAATGCGCATTCGAGCTGCTGAAAAACACGCTTTTTCGTCATGCAAAAGCTCCTCATCGCACAACCCGACGTCGCATCGCAAGGAGTCTGGTTCCCATTCAAATGCTAACAAATTTTTTTTCTAGCGATGGAAAGCTTATCAATTTTTATCGCATCGTTTACCCCGCAATGTGAACGGGGTGTTGTACTCTTCCACCAAACCAGCGCACACACACACAGACAGACACACACACACAACACGAATTGGAAAATTCGATGTGATCAACCGCGGCCAAAATAATTTCATATAGGTACAATCTGACGCGTACCGCTACCGCAACGCGCAGGTTTGGTCGAAGCTTTTAACTAATTCAATCACTTTTGAATATTCACATAGTACATACTTGAGACTTGAGACTAAGGATGTCAAAAACCGGCCCATAGCCCGGTTTTCGGTTGTTTTCGGTTTCTTGCAAAACTGGTTAGACCGTCCGGTTTTAACCGGACTCAAAGTACCGGTTTTCCGGTTAACCGATTTTGATTTGACATTGATTTGATTACTCCTAAGAGATAATGTTAATTTTATTTATAGAATTTAAACTAATCAGAAGGTTCAAAACTAACACGGTTAAAAATCGAGAAAAAATCGGAAGACATTTTTCCCGATAACAAACTTTAGAAGAACACCTTGCATATATAGATTTGTTTAAAGCAGAAGTAGGTAGAAGGGGGGGGGGGGCACAAGAGTCTTTGAATTTTTCCATACAGTAACCTTAATTTAATAAAGCAAACGTCTAAATGATGTATCGAGTCGAAGTTTTCTTTTTTTTATAAAAGGAGAAAAGGAGACAATGGAGGAAACATTTTACGAGTTGTATTCTTTAAATGAGATCGACTGTATTTTGAAATTTTTATCAGCGTTCATTAAAAATATTCGCGCTAATCGAAAATCATGCGAAACTGCTATCAAAGTTCCGATAAGATTGCATTTAATGCAATCGTGCATTCATCCAATTTAATGAATTGCACACATTGCGATTATACATGGTTACAAAACAAAACTGATGATAAGAGACACTTACCTGATTACCAAAGACGCCGATACTGCATGCTGACGAGACTTGATCCGGTCCAAACCAGGTAGCCGCCAGAGGCGCTGGAAGTGATAATATGCACACCTGTAAATTAGAAATAGTGACAAAACGGTTACAAATTATGTCTATATGACATAATGATGATGATTATGACTGGAATAATAAATCATAGCAATTGGATTTTTTTTTAAATGCTGTAATTGTGTAAGGTTTCCTCATACACAGAAATACTTAAGTCTCGCTAGCTTGAAGGGTCAGGTGCAAAACCACCGTAACTCAGAGCCCAGAGCTAAAATTTGTTTATGCGCTATTTGGACTCTCATGACATTGGTTGGATACAAGTAGAAGCGAAATTATGAGTTCTTCGAAAATACTACGGCTAATTCTATTCGATGGGAAAATTTAAAAAAAATTTAATTCTAAATTAAATGTATTTAAACATAAGCATATGCTCCTTACATTACTCTGCCTAAAAAGTGTAAAATCTCCTGAATCTCCACATGCTTCAATTACACCCAATCCTCTTTCACATATTCACCTTAAATTCCATTATCCTTTGATAAAGCAAAAAAAAGCAAAGAAATTGAATCAAACGGAACTGTACAATATCCTCTTCTACCTTTTCGATTCGTATCCAACTCCACGCGACCATGAAATAATCGAAATCAGTTCCCGTCATTGATGTGTCACACAGGTTTTCTCTGTGGATTAGGGATGTCGAAAACCGGCCCATAACCCGTCTTTCAGTTTTTTGCAAAGCCGGTTAGACCGTCCGGTTTTAACCAGGCTCAAAGTACCGGTTTTCCGGTTAACCGAGTCTTTTCATTGATTTGCTTAGAATTTTAGTGAAAACATGCATTCATACACGTATTGCTATTGTTCGTATCGTATGCAAAATCAAATCAAAGATACAAGGAGAAGTAATTTGACGAAGCGATGGTTCTACGAGTAATAGCAATAAGGAGAGTGTTCGAAAATATGTTTAAGGGCTGAAATTTGGAAATGAAACTTTTTCAAAGAGGACAAGTAATAGAACTGCATACGGAAAAATCAAGAAAATATAAAAAAAAATTGTATGAAATTTGGAAGGAATTTTTTCCCGGTTTTAACCGGATGGACAAACAACCGTCCGGCTTAAAACCGGGAGGAGAAAAAACCCGAAAATAACCGGTTAACCGTGCTGAAAGTACCGGTTTTCGAACTAACCGTCCGGTTTTTGACATCCCTACTGTGGACTCGCATTTCATACGATCGAATTTCAATTTCACTCATTTTTTGCATTGTTTTATATCCACTCCCGAGGAGAGTGAGAGTCTGAGAGTATATTCAACATACGTACGTCCTCGTACCTCGTGTAGTACAACGTTTCTGTCGTACATAACCGCACATAAAAGCTAAAGCTAAAAAATTCAATTCAGGATAGCCATCGTTGTACGTGCCTTATCTTTAAAATGTCAATCAAAGGACACCCGCGACGTAAAGCGATTTTGTATGTTGCCTTCGTCTTTTTGTCTTTTGTCATTATGCAAATCGTTTTGTTAAGCGTCCGTGTTGGAATTATTGTGAATTAAATGCACGTAGAGAGGCGTCTTTAATGAGTGTAACAACCTCTTGGATTATTTTGTAAAGTTTGTTGGGCTTATGGTTGTCTCGAATTTAATATACTTCGTAAATTTTGTAGGCTTTGAAAAGGACAAGATAAAAATCAGAATGTTTGACCCTGAACTTGGATATAGAGAATTGTGAAAATCGCCTCTTTTTCTGATAGATAAGGATGCTGGCACTTGACTTAACTCAACGAAAAGTTTAACGAAATATATACATATTGGGTATAGAGATAGAATATTAGATACCATCCATAATGACAAGGTGGATTTGAAAGATAAATGAACTTTTCCGCTTCGTGATTTACATCATTACGTATAAACTAAATCGAAAATCAATTATTATTATTTAGATCTGTCGCATTGTTATCTTTTTGTTTTAGTTTTTTCCCATGTTTACATTTTTTTTCCACACGGCCAAAATCCACCCAAAGAAAATATCCACCCGCCCAAAATCAATGTTCAGTTCACATTTTTTTTTTGTGAATGCTAATGTGGAAATTCACTTTGTTGGGGAATCAGTAATTGAAAAAGGTGGATTTTGAGTGATACCGATTAGGTAGATTTTCTTTTGGATATATTTTTACTGAATGAACTTTGTACCAAACCCATCTCAAAGCATTGAAGACCTGTTGAAAATAGGTAGAATGAAGGGCCGGAGCTCTTTCTAGCCATGCAACTACAAAACCCCAGGGTGTTGATGGAAAACTGGGTGGTACTAAAGGTTATAGTTATAAATTATTAACAAATTATGAGTGCATGCCAGCGCTTGAAGGGGCGGACTTCATATTACGGCTCGGCATACCTAATGTCAATATAAAGATGTTTCGAAAGAGCTCTAGTGAAGAGCAGGGTCAAGTGGACGGAGCGGACCTGTTGTCGGATGAAATGTGAATCGAGGCAACTAAGACCCAAAGTAGCAAGATAGTGCAGATGGAACTCGACCACTCTAAGCTTGCCTTGGATTATCTTCTTGTCTTCCTAAGGGAGAAAGACATCGATATCGGACTTGTTCAGGAGCTAATCTATCAAAGGGCTCATGTATAAGCAATTCCATTTATTCTACAATATAAGCAACCTAGCCTAGACCAGGGTGAACCAAGAACCTGCATTTTACCCATAAGCAATATGTTAAAGCCTTCCGATCTAACTCTTATTGAAACGGAGTTCCAGATATGGGAGAGCTATAATATATTTCGTCGGTTTGGCCCATAAAAGGCAAGCGCCACCAGAAGAGCTCGAGCTGCTGGTACTTTTCACAACTTCCAGGAATTCAACCCATCTGATAGGATGCGATGCTAACGCACGACACACATTCTGGGATAGTACCGAGATAAATGAAAGAGGTTAGTCGCTATTTTATTTTTGATCTTATCGCACCATTTAACTTTGGTTTTTCTGAGTTGTGATAATTACACCAAATGGGAAGAGGTGCTGGACCTAAAGTTAACAAACAATTTGAGGTGGAACAGCGGAGAGTTTCCGAGCTGAGATCCTTCTCGGACCATAATTGAATACTTTTCTACCATTAATGTCTCCAGGGAGACGCGGGCCGCGACCCAATACAACAAAAATCCATTCTGCGTCTACTACGCTTCCTGAGCCAACGGCCATAACCTCCCTCCCTTTAAGGGGCAATTTATCCGGCTGATAGCCAAAAGGGTGTTCTCCGTCGAGATGCCTCCCCTTTGGAGCCCCACCTTGGGATGCGACTTTAGCTGGTCGACTTGTCGAGCACCACAGTTCACCTCGAGATCAACACCATGATGGTAAGGGACCATGGTCCCTTGGGCACACCCATCAACGAGGTACACTTTTCGCTAAACATTTCTCAATAGCAAGTGTAATCATCATTTGGCCCCTTTTCGGTAGACCTAACGAATTCGCCTTGCCAGCCGCAGGATTGTTAAGCCTGTGACTACCGTTCACATCAGGATGGCTCCTTCCGCTTACTACGCAGCAATTCCACTCAGGACGTGTGGTCATCAATCCACAAACTAGTTAGATATAGGCGCGTGACATCCAAGGCCATTCTCCCTAATTCAATAGCAGGTGTGATCATCCTTTGGCTCCGAGGTTCTGCACGATCGCTTATGATGGATTCCCCCCTACGAGGAAGCACTACGTCCTGTTCAACTTGTACGACTGCCTTTCCGAAGGAATAGGGAAAAAGTCAGTCATGCCGTGAGCCACCCAACATGACTCGGGAGCACGTCTGTACAGATGCACGCCATGGCGTATCAACCATACAAGGGGTATCCCTGCGCTGCTCAAGTACGTGGTGTTGAAACTCACAAAAAATCTGTGTCCAACTACCCAGAATGCTCTGTTTCACATGGACACAAACTCCCCTGCAGGAAAATCTAAGCAGTAAGCATAAGCTCTAGCCGGCTAAGAGTTTACAAAAAAATCCAAGATCCACAAATGTTCAAGCTTGGGACGATTTCCGCCAATCCTTAGGCAACGTTAGGGGTTAAGCAAGAATTAGTAAAATGTTGTCCAACGCGTGTTAGACCTCAATAAAAAGTGTGAACACAGGGCAGAATCTAGCAAATCGCTTGAACCTTTAGTAAATACTCTTTTTCCTGTGGGCAAGAGCACTTGCGTGGAGAGCCCACGATCGCATAGTGGAGGCTTCTAGCATGCCTACTTCGCATTCACCGTTATTCCTGAAGAGAATATTACCTGTAAATCACCAAGACCAGACGGCTGTTGTTACTTTTCAGAAGCCTTCTGATACTCAACCATATGTCCACTATAGTTGTGCAAGCGAGTTCGATTCATTTTCATACAGAAGCTAGACCAACGAGTGCAAGAACAAGCGAAGGACTTCATATTAAAAAATTCAGAGTGGTTGAAAACTCATCACTATCGAAGGCCTTGGGAAGTGGCTTGTGACGCTACTAACGACCCGCGTAATTCACGGTAACTTAGGAAACAGTCATCTGGCTGTGTGTTTCTTCGTGATCATTAAGAGCCCCTGGTTTGGTCAGCAATTGGGCCAGAAGCTGTGACGTGGTTGTAAAACTGGGAAACACAAATCTGACGCTATTTAATACAAAAACCAAAATACCGCCTTTCACGCTCCCTGACAGACACTAAACGGACATCAACCAAAATGTTATACTCAGCTGAAAGTATTTGCGCGTTATAGTTTAGTAGCTCAACGGAAATTTCAAAACTGAAGAGGGCGGCAAAAAGCCTAAATTGGTTTTCACGCCTGCAAGACAGCATTCAACAGGAAATCAAGTATAAGGCCAATTATTTGTTTTGGCTTTATAGCGGTGGTACGGTGCGGACCATCCTAAAATTATCCTATGAAGGGATATTAAAAAGCGCCACCACATTTACCGTTAAAATAATGGGTTTCCTCGCAAATTGGGGGGGGGGGGGTATGAGAAAACCAAGAGACAGATGAAATGTGGCTTCCCTCTGACAGGAAAAGAACGTCATAATTCCCGACTAAACCGTAAAGATATCGCTAAACTTCCTGCCTTTACGCGCACTGGCTAAGAGAACAACTACGCTGGTACGATGAGCATCCCGTAAATTCAGCATTGCAGCTGCGGAAATGTAGATGAGCGATAAACTCAGATTAACTCTCCTTTTGAATGCCCGGCTCTCGCCAGAGCCCGGTATTGCACGCTAGGCAAGACTTTTCTGGGAAGTTTGGAGGATGCAGCGAGAGTGAAAATAGAATAGGTATCATAAATCGATGGATTTTTTTTTGGTTTGTACATCGAATCGTAGCAAGACTCGTACGTTATGAGATGGTTAGTTCCCAGCCGTTTGTAAGCACATTTTTGTTAATATCTGCCATATGCTTCGACCTGACGTCTAAGAGGCATTTTCTTCGTGTCTTTAAAACCGTTATTTTGGCAATTCGGTTTTCGGTTATGCCATCAGGAGAAACCCAAGCTATTAGGTGCTTGAAAAATATACAGGGTTATTGGTTAAGTCGACCTATTTCCTGCAACACGTTATAATAGGGTAAAAATGCAACAAAATGAGGCCATAAATGTTAGGCCGATTTTCAACGGTCACTGAGATATTTGAATTTTTAGGTTTTTTTAAATAACCTCGAATTTTACCATTTAAAGTAAGAATAAAAAAAACTACTAAGGTAATGGGTTAAAACTTATTTTTGGATTTTAGTCAACACTATAGCAGACATTTCTTAATCATTTAAAATTTCAAAAACCCATCACAATTCGAAATTTTTAATTTTTAATAAAAAAAAATATCTTAAATTTTTTTAAAGTTGATTTTTAATATAGTATTACTAAAAAAATGCACTTAAGGGTAGTTTTTAAGGGGAAGGAGGGGCGCGACAATTTTTTTTCTTTTTCCATTGAATTACGACAAAATCGCGACATTTAATGCACTATAGCGTTTGTCGAAATTTTAAAGTGGTAGTGCTAACTTGACAGACTTGTTTTTATTGTTTTATGGATTTGTCGTTTTTTATCAAACGAAATTATGGTCCCCGAACAAGTTGCAGCTAGCTGTTTCAATTATTTCAAATATTTGTATTGACATTCACACCTTTTTGAAAGCTGACAACACGAGTATGTTTTTTCCAGCGGTCTGCAGAGTCCGTGTCATATAATTTTTTTTAGTAATACTATATTAAAAATCAACTTTAAAAAAATTTAAGATATTTTTTTTTTATTAAAAATTAAAAATTTCGAATTGTGATGGGTTTTTGAAATTTTAAATGATTAAGAAATGTCTGCTATAGTGTTGACTAAAATCCAAAAATAAGTTTTAACCCATTACCTTAGTAGTTTTTTTTAATTCTTACTTTAAATGGTAAAATTCGAGGTTATTTAAAAAAACCTAAAAATTCAAATATCTCAGTGACCGTTGAAAATCGGCCTAACATTTATGGCCTCATTTTGTTGCATTTTTACCCTATTATAACGTGTTGCAGGGAATAGGTCGACTTAACCAATAACCCTGTATGTACGAAATTCAGGAGAGGGCTCATGCCACAGGGCCTACCATTGATTTTTAATTCTGTGAAAGATGCAAAACTCAAGAAGCAGTTGAGATGATTGGAAAATTTTGTAATTTATTCAATTTATGTGTATTCGCCAGAGTGGTAATCCAGGGGGGGCCAATCGCAACCTGATGCGTAACAGACAAGTAACTTTTAATGGGGATTCACACTACTGACAGGATTTACAAAAACCAGTAAGTTAATCGATTCGAAGCCCGCCTACTAGATTAAATCGTATGTCATTAAATTTCAAATCCACCGTAGAATTGCAGTACAATATGGTACAACTGTTAACAAAATCTAGAATTTATTAAATATTGTCGAGTCAAAATCCTCTTTTAAACCTATACATTAAATGCTGCACATGGTTTCAATACACGAAAAACGCCTAAGACATCTTCAATATAGCGCAATAGGCCTATTGGCTTCAGTGTTGCGAATCCCTTCGGGTTCACATCCCTCTACAATCTACAACCACCTTCAAGGAAGTCTGAGCCATACTCTCTGATTTGATATCCCAATTGATCCCTTCAAAAATTGAAAATCGTTTTGGCTACCCAGGAGCAAGATAGCTAAATCGGGTTCTGACTTCGTGGGTTATTATACATATAGGTATGTATGTATATGGTTTTGGATAAAATGAATAAAATAATTCATGGCCAATTTCTTTTGTTACATGATGGCCGTAACATGAAATTCTTTATAGGTCACTACTATTTCCTAAACTGAAAATCCCTCTGAAAATCCAATAAACTTCAACTACTCGAGCGAATGACTTTTCCAATCCGTTTTTCAATTCTATAAATAGATACACACAAAACCCACTCACCTGTGAAGTTGCAATTATGATTTGTCCTATAAAACCGACATAGAATAAATCCGGTGACACTGAAAATACTTTTATCCATGATCCTATGCAGGTGCCTGAGATTCCAACGAGTGCTGTTATTCGTAATCCCTGAATTAAATTGAAGAAGAAAAAGAAAAACAAAAGAAATTTAATAAAACATAAATATAATTCACAAGACGACGACAGACGACGAATGAAACATCTTGAACCAATGCCGACTTCATGAGGGTTGGTTTGCAAAAAGTTACACGACGAACAATCACAGAAACAAGGACGCTGCTCTTTCGCTGAAAACTTCTTGCTCGCCGGTTAATTTGCATTAGAAATTAGGAAATCAGCTCGCCAACCACACCGTTCTAGGATAAACATACTTGAACATAGTCTAACAGTTCAAATTTAATTTGACGAAAACATTAAAACGAAGAGGAAGAAAGCTATCGTCCTGATTTCTGTCTGTTGCGGCTCCTTTTTCACTTTCACCCCAAACATACCGAGAGGTTACAATTGAAATTATCCGTACAATTAAAACTTCCAAGAGCCACCTCTCACCCTTATACTTAATGGTCGACATTAGCGTCATTGTCAGAGAGAGAGGCAGAAGCGGGGCGAAAAGGCGTCGAGATTGGTTCACGTCGTCATGTCACAGGATAAATGTTGATAATGCTCTCTTGTTTGAGTACTTACCATTCGGTCTAGAAACCAACTGCCTGGGAATATCAATGGAATGTAGATAGCCATGTAGATCATTGATGTCCAATCCACCCATGTTCCGCTTATGTTGTAGTATCTGTATACGTTCGACGCGAATAAACAGAGAGAAAAGAGGATTGAATTAAATCCGGGGTTATAGTAGTATACTGCGTTGATTGAATTTTGCAGAGAATTGAATTACGCTGTACGCTTAATTGTACAGACTGACTATATCTGATGCGATTTAAATGGATTCACAGCGCGAGCATGATGATATGCATTTATTCTTGATATATTGACAGCGTTTCGGTTGAAATTTATCTATCTTGAGCAGATTGTTTAGATTCAGCGAGAGAGAGAGATTAAATTGTTGGTTTAATTGTTTGGAATCCTTAGTTGTTTAGACTTTACGGACTGGAATGGGATGTTTTGTTTCGGAAGCAGGATATACATTGTGATAAATTGCACAGGATACTCGTGCGATACCAAGACAATAAGTCTTTGAACTATACTCATGTGTGTTTATAAGTAGGATGTGAATATAATGTCCAACTATAGCTTGCGAAAATAGAAAACGAAATGAAGGAAAATTATTTGTTGCATTTGAGCCATCTGGAGTCATTCTTATCTGTGAATTTACTCAAAATTCAAAATTCAAAATTCAAAATTCAAAATTCAAAATTCAAAATTCAAAATTCAAAATTCAAAATTCAAAATTCAAAATTCAAAATTCAAAATTCAAAATTCAAAATTCAAAATTCAAAATTCAAAATTCAAAATTCAAAATTCAAAATTCAAAATTCAAAATTCAAAATTCAAAATTCAAAATTCAAAATTCAAAATTCAAAATTCAAAATTCAAAATTCAAAATTCAAAATTCAAAATTCAAAATTCAAAATTCAAAATTCAAAATTCAAAATTCAAAATTCAAAATTCAAAATTCAAAATTCAAAATTCAAAATTCAAAATTCAAAATTCAAAATTCAAAATTCAAAATTCAAAATTCAAAATTCAAAATTCAAAATTCAAAATTCAAAATTCAAAATTCAAAATTCAAAATTCAAAATTCAAAATTCAAAATTCAAAATTCAAAATTCAAAATTCAAAATTCAAAATTCAAAATTCAAAATTCAAAATTCAAAATTCAAAATTCAAAATTCAAAATTCAAAATTCAAAATTCAAAATTCAAAATTCAAAATTCAAAATTCAAAATTCAAAATTCAAAATTCAAAATTCAAAATTCAAAATTCAAAATTCAAAATTCAAAATTCAAAATTCAAAATTCAAAATTCAAAATTCAAAATTCAAAATTCAAAATTCAAAATTCAAAATTCAAAATTCAAAATTCAAAATTCAAAATTCAAAATTCAAAATTCAAAATTCAAAATTCAAAATTCAAAATTCAAAATTCAAAATTCAAAATTCAAAATTCAAAATTCAAAATTCAAAATTCAAAATTCAAAATTCAAAATTCAAAATTCAAAATTCAAAATTCAAAATTCAAAATTCAAAATTCAAAATTCAGCGATACCCGTTTCATCAGCACACAGCCAAGGTACAGCACGAGAGTATAAAAGGCGAGCCACAGCCCCGAGAAGTCAACATTCTATTCTTGGCATCAGTGCATCCAACATCATTGGAACACAGGAACGAGAGCCGGATAGCCATTGTCCATGTTGCATCGGATGCTACCATCCGGACAGCGTGTTTGACGGTCGTTGTCATTTGTCATACATAACGCTCGTATATTTTTTAAAGTAAAAAGCAGGAGAAATCCGCCAAAAATGGTCGTTTGACAGGACAATGCTAGTAGAAAAGAAGGACAACCAGAAACACAAATGTCTCTGTAATATGTGCGAACCTTTCGAATTTGTCAGCAATAAGTGTGGATTTTTTGTCAAGCTCAAACGCTTGTTTCAGTGTAGTTTGTTCAGAGAAGAATTTTTTTTAATGTCCTCATTTCTTTGACAATCACTTGAACATCCAGCTAAGGCCTCTGCATGCCCTCAATAGTGTCTTCATCATACCTTCAAGAGGAACTGCTTACAAAGGTTGAGGTTACGAACAATTTTTGTGGCATGAATTTTCGATCTTTTAAAAGCCATCAGGTTCCCGCTTGCCACCTTGTGCAAAACCTCGCCATAGGCAGCAAAATCGGAAAATGCTAGAAAAAAAAGGTGAATGCAAAATGGGAACACAGGAATGTGACTTTTTTGCAGATTCTATTGACACTCCATCTTTGCACGGAAAACGTATCATTACACATATACGGCCTCTTTGGCCGTAAAACCTCCGCCCTTATGACGGATCGGTCGCTATATCCAACAAAAGTCACATTGCAGGGGCTTCATAAATCCCGGAAACTCCATCGTTATAAGCGATATCCACTGTCAAGAATGCACCAGGACTTAGTAAAGAGCAATCAATTGGCCATCGTGGTCGCACCTGGGTATATGAATCTACGCTGAACATTATGTCCAAAATTCCCTCTCTTGCCGGACTTAGACAATATAATAAACCGACTTGGTCGGCTATTATCCTACTGAAATTTCCATAAGATTTAAGTGTAGTTTTCATTAAATTTTTTCATTTGGTGAGATGCTAATAAGCTGTTCAAAAACAGGACAAAGCCGGACAAAAGTAGGACTTTCGAGGCTTTGGCAGGACGGCAGGTTATGGTCGAAAAAGCAGGACTGTCCTGCCAAAAACAGGACGGATACGACCATTAGTCATACATATTATAATTACAAGCTGGCCCGGCGAACTTCGTACCGCCCCATCTTTTAAATGTGATCAATTTGTGGGTGCGACAAAATTACTGAACTCCGCGGATGTGTTAAGGAGGATACAGACAAAAGCATCAGAAAATGAGCGGTAGCAAGGCATTGCTATTTTTTCTTGGTCGATTTTCCAGATGTGTCTCCTACTGAGGATGGAACTTATTTAGATGTTTGTTTAGAGAATACTCAAAAATCCGCGAAAATTTTGCCATTGACATTTTTCATTTCTTGGGCAATTTCGCAGATATTTTAGTAGGAATAGGGGGCTTTCGCGCTGAAGGGGACGAAATTACTGAGATCCGCTAATTCGTTCAGGGAAACAATTTCCCAGATATCAAGTGCTATTGGGTTATTGGGGTTGTAAGGCATTGAGAGGGGTTTCTGAAATCCGTTCCAGAAATATTAGCGATGGACAATGGGATAAGTATAATTTTCTGAAATACGGTTTTCCGATCAAGAAGTATAGGCAAACTTATGGACAAATTACTGCGTTCATAATTTTCCAGATGCTTCATAAGCTATGCTGCTATTTGGGTTGGCTTTGGCTATGAATTCAAGAAAAGGAATCACAGAAATTGTCAAATTTATTCAAGAGATACGTGTAGGATAAAGCTAGAAAAATAATTTTGTATTGGCAAATTTGTAAATTTGTTGGCAGAAGTTCTGCTTACAAATTAGCTGGGAGAGATATAGGGTGGAATTTTTTGAAATCGGCTAATCGGTTCAGTAGAAATAGGCAAAAGCATGTAAGAAAGATTTTTCTTCCTAATTTTGCTCACTATGAATTTTCTACATGTTGAAATGCGATAGTTCGTTCAGCTGAAGTTGAAGATCAATCTGGTGGGGCAAATTCACGAAACTGCACTCATTGTGAATGTTTGTTAAGCTATTTGGGGTGTATTTCGAACATGTGGCCAGGCGAATTTCGTATCGCCCCACCTTTTGATGGTGTCACCCGCCAGGGTGGTGCAAAACTACTTAGGTGTGGAAATTTACTGAAATAGATTATTCTATTCTTCACAAACCTGAAAAATTGACCAGAAGCCTACTATTGAAGCAGAGAGAGATACTTCAATAGTAGGCTGCTGGCCATAATTTTTCAGGTTTGTGAAGATTTGTTCTATTATTGCGCCCCAAGAAGAAATTTGTCGTTGCGTTAAGGGAAAACAGAACAAAATGATCATTCATTCATCATCCTGAAATCTAATTAGGTATTAGGTAGTATGGGTAGCAACATACCCTTTTTCCAGTACCAGTCTTTCAATTTTTTTCGAAGCATCTAAATCTCCGAATACGGTGAATTTCCTGAAATCTTCTAATCCGTTCAAAGTTGATAAAGAATTGCTTTAAGCATTTTTCTCGTCCGTTTAGGTTTAGGAGATTCAGCATGTTTGAGTGGTTTTTCGGTTTTCGGAGGTAGAAAAACCATGGGAAAACTTAAAAAAATGGTCCAGATTAGCAATGTGAATTTTATGCGTATTTCAATAGCTGGTGTCTTGGATCCTATCCAGTGGAGGAGATACATATAGCAAAAAGGAGATATGCTCAAGAAAAGGTATCTTCAAAATTGGCTCATTTAAAATTTTTGTTGCATATTTACGTAGCTATTCAACTATTTAGTGTAGTGGTGTAACTTGAAAAGCAGCCGTCTTGAACATTTTTTCATTGTGAATTTTTTTATTCTGTTGTTTGGAGTAGAGACAGATCCGATGTTACAAATTTACCGAAATCCGCTTATCTGTTGAGAGAATAAAGGCTAAATTATGTGAAAACAGGCTGGTTTTAGAATTCTGTTTATTGTGAATATTCCAAATGTTTTGATACCTATATTGTGGTGGAGATTTGCTTTAATCTTACCGTTCGTTCAGCATATATAGACAAAAGTATTTAAAAAGGATTTGTTTTTCTAATTGTGAATTTTTAGCATGTTTCAATAGTATAGTATGGGTGTTGGCCAATCCGGTGGAATCAATTTACTAAAATTCAGTAATTTATTTATGAGCTGTACGAAAAGGAACTGTTTTTATAATTTGGTAATTGTGAATATTTTTCGTGTTACAATAATTACTCTGCTAGTCGGTTGGAACTCTGTTCGCTAAACGATCGAAAAATAAAGACAAAACTATGAAAAAATAATAATTGCGAATTTTTGTCCATTGTGGATTTTCTGAATATACATATGCTGCTATTTGGAATGGAACCTCGCGTAGACCATGTTGATGTAGTAAACTTACTAAAAATCCGAAATTCGCCCAAGAAATATAGGAAAAGGTATATTTGTCTTCAAACTTCCGCCCATTGTGAATTTCTCATATGCATCGACAGTTGTTGCTTCAATTGGGCTAAACACCAATTCTGTGGAGAAAATTTTCTGAAATCCACTAATACCATCAAAAAATACTGACAGAAGTTGCCAAAAAGGAAACCCATTGTGAATGTTGGCTTATTGTGAATTTTTCGCATGTTTCAATAATTAATATGTTATTCCGAACCGAGCCAAATCCAACGAACCTAAGATCATGGAAATCAGTTCAGCCGTTCTCGAGTTATTAATGGTGTAACTAACACGTTTATTGTTGTTGTATTTGAATCGTCTGTTATGAATAAAATATCATCAAAATTTGACTACATTGTTTTCACTTTGGAAAGGATCTACGTATAAAGTAACAATCAACGAGGGTCGATGTTACAAATTGTCGTCCATCTTGAGGCTACGTTACAAAATTCAAAATTAACCTGCCAACAGGACATAAAGTGCCATAAGTTACAAATTCAACGAAACAATACAAAGATTATGCTATTTCCCGAAATTTTACATTTGCTGTTCTTTTCCAAGATGAATATAGCGCCTCGTAGAGAAGAACAATTCGGTAATTTTTCTCTATGCTAAAAAGAATTGTCCTGATCATAAGACCCCTCTTTCTCCAAAAAGCTATCTACGCCACTGATTCTGGAGCGTTTAAAGCTCGGGGACATCCGGAGATTTTTTTTATTTTTTAGTCAAATGTGATTTTGTTTATTGTGTTGCCCCTTTACTTCCCATATTTACGCCCTAGGCGGTCGCCTAACTTCGCCTATCGACCCGCCGGCTGCTCTATAATTATTTTCCTAATCGGACTCCAGATTGATTCACTTCCAATTGACATGACAATGAATATTTTATTCTTAAATCTGACTCCTCCTTTAGATGTTTCGCTTACAAAATCAACTTAAAGTTTATTTAAATGATTTGTACCCTAAACATCATATTACACATGTACTTGCTAATTGTCTCGTATACTCATGCATATCATTATTCCAAATATGTATTTCAAATCTCAATTCAATTTCAATCGACACATTCAAATCAATCATTTATGTAAATACTCACTTGACAATAATATTATTGATAATTGTGTACTGTATCCATTGCATGGCGTTTGACGCTGAGTAGAATGCGAATAAAAATATCACTAGCCATCTTATCTTATAGACTTTATATTCTGTAATCGGTAAAAATAAAAGAAGAAAATGTAATACAATGAGTTGAGCAGATTTACATATGTAGATTAAGTAGATTAAAAATAATTAAAAGCATGGCAAAGGAGTACTTGTAATGATAACCGTTGTCCTGTTTTATCAAATCAATTGTTCAATTATGTCAGAGTAAAAAACCGAATGACAAATCTTTGATTATTTGATGTCCGATTTAAAAGCGTTTTGATTAATAAATATAGGATAGGAGTGTCATGACATTTTTATTATTTTTGCCAATTTATGAATATAATATTTGAAATGAATATTAAAGGTCGATCCACACTTTTCAGTCATCAGGTACAGTCACATTCTTTTTCCATACAAGTTGGTAGATTGTCAATTAATTGATTGACTCACAATCGATCTTAATAGGGCAAACGAATGTCAGAATGTCATAGATATTATTGATAAATAATTTTTTTTGATAATTTGGATATGCAAAATCTTTAATAACACAAAATTGACTTTTACCTTGTATCACTTTTTCAGGTCCTATCGGATCCGTTGATTTACTAGGCGGAATATACGTATCAGCTACCGACGACGTACTGACATTGGTGGGTTTTTCTTTTAGATCCATTTTTATATTTTTATTTTTTTTTTTTTTGTTAAAAACTTATAAATACTGGTATGTATATAGAGAGATTTTTAGCTATATTTACAAAATATCGGAAAAAGAATACTGGCTTATGTTTTCAATATCGTGATGGTCGAGATGTTCATTTTTAAGAAAAATCTGAAATATAAAAGAAAAAAAACAGAGTTATTTATGTTTATTATCATATATATAAAAAACAAAACAATAAAATGGCAAATTAAATTAAAGATATATGTATGTACATAGAAATATGACAAATTCAATGAGGGAATCCCATATGTGTATTTACTATAGACATCTAATATTATTAAATAATTTCCAGCCAAATGAATTTAAGCGGAAAACGAAAAATATCAACGCGAAAAATCTGTTTCCTGGATTGCATAAATCACATCAACAATTTATAATTTGTTTTTTTTTTTCAAGCCCTCCGCCAAATCATCCTGCTATGAGCAAATGCGATAAAGTTTTTTTTTCAATTTGTATTCGAGCTTTCAAAAAACAATAATATGAATGTAATTGATTTCACATGCCGTCCTACAATGTATGAAGCAGCATGAATCTGAGTGCACTTGTTCGCGTGCAGCGGAAATAATTCCACTAATTAGGTAGGAAAATTTAATATTATCCGTATAAAAGCATTCATTTAATGCGATTAAAAATATATCGTAGAAGAAATTATCCAGAATTGATATTAAATTGAGTTTATCAGTTATGTATTTATATCAAAATGGAAAAATACACTAGTTTTGATAAACAAAAAAATTAACGATTTAAGGATAAATTGAAATTTGACAAAGAAACAAAGAGATTTAGAAATTAAAGAGAATGATTTCTTTTTAATCCAATTTATCAAAACTAACCTACTGACACATTTTCAATTTTCATTCATTTTCTTCACAAATCAATCAGCGATGTACTAAGATGATACAATGTCGCCCATGATAAAGTCACTATATTTTATTGCTTAACAATGTTATCATAGAAAGTCAAGTTGATAATATGTAAGTGTGTTTTTTTGGTCATCCCGTGGGGGTTTGGATAACGAAACTTCATATAAAAAAGTGACAGCACGTCTCAAACAGCAGAAACATCTTGATATCATCCATGTAATGTTGTATACTTTGCTCTTGCTCACTGTCACTATGGCCAAGAGGTTCTAAGTTGTTGGGGAAAAAATAACTTTTAGAACCGGAAGAAGTACATAGAAAAAATGATTGAAGCGACATGCGTCTAGCAACATTTGTTTGGTAGAGATGAGATCGCCAAACTAGAGTTGTGCACTGAACTCGCAGATGTTCCACTTCGAAGCTATTACCGAGAGTTCAATTTTACTATCAAAAACATTTTCTTCGATGCAATTCCACAGGTTAATTTAAATTTTCAATTTTTCAGTATTCCACAGTTTACAAAAAAGTATAAATTTCTCGTTATTTTGTATAATGATCATTAAATGCACCCAATCGAATCATTTCGTTTGACCACCATAGGCCACACAAAAAATTGGTAATTTTTGAATGACCGTATGACCAAAAACGGCAAAATAAATTTGACCAAAGATGTGTTTTGTTATTACACTAAGGTCATATGTTTGACCAGAAATGAATGACCAAGATGGTCATTCATTTTTGATCAAACACATTTTTTGTCATTTATTTTGCTATTACACTAGTGGGACAAACTTTTTGCGTCATTGGTCAAATTTTATTTGATAGTGTAATACCTCCTTAACTTACATAAAATTATGTGTACTCGACATCTAAATAAAACGAGACCGAGGCTAATTTTGGGCGCGGCCAAAATTTGAATGCCCTTCACTCTCCTTGGACTAAAAGATTTTTTGGGCGTACCTATGACTTGTGTGTTATCCTCCTCTCCCATTCTTTTCCTTCCGTTTAAGTTAAGTTCCGTGGCGTCAATAAAACAATATTTGTGTGAGGTTTAGTTGGAATAAGTTGATAAATAAAAAACATTTTATAGAATGAATGGTCCCACAATACGCTTTCTTTTATTTTTGCATTTCCAGTTGTTTCGATAAAGATACATACATATATGAATACAAGGTTTTCTGCAATAGGTGCAAAAAGGGTGTTTCTTAAAAGAACCAAATTGGGGGGTTGGGTTTGTATGGCAGCCCCATGATCCCACAGTCCGATTCCATCCATTTGTACATATGTTATGTAGTATTAATAGATGAACTTTTTTTTTTAGAGCGGCCGAGAAAAACGCACTGCAACAGACGGACAGACAGACGGACATCGCCCAATCGACTCCCCAAGTCATGCTGATCATATATGTATACTTTTTATATGGTCGGAGATGCCTCTTTCAATGCGTTACAAACTTCATGACAAAGTTAATATACCCTATCACTCTATGAGCGAAGGGTATAATAAACAAATGGAAATTTTAAGAGTTATATGCATTTATCATTTGGCCCACCCTAATTTTTTTTCGGTTTTATAGTAACAATTGATAAAAAAATGGGGAGAGCAAAATTATAAAAGAGCGTTAGATTATTATTTGCCTTTTGCCGTCAGCTTTCCCGGTCTTGATGGCGGGATGGGGAAAATTTAATGGAAGTCGATGATCGATAAAAAGAGTTAAGGTTTCAAGCTTAATTATATGGTTGGGTAAATAAACCTGCTAACCATTGTATTTATTGTAGAATGCATTGACAACAAGAAAAAACCAGCCTAACGCACGAAAAAGTCTCTATAATGGCTTCAGGGATAACTGACAATAAGCTTAGAAATACATACCTACATATAGGAAACAAAGCTCCGTTGCCATTATTGCGGTAGATATTGGGTGGGGTTCCAAAACGGAACAATTGCGTATGTTCCGCAAACTGCGCCGCATTTTGCAAACTGTTTTCTATTTTGTTCTGTAACCGCATAGATTCGGATCAGAGATTCAGTTGCATTTTATTTCGAGTTTAAAAGTTTAATAAATAAATGAGGCTGGAAATGCACGGTTTTGATGTCAGATGGTAAATTTCTTTCAATCAGTGAAGTGATAATCCGCAAGGTGGCGCTTAGGGGATCTGTTTGCAATGAGAAAATTTCTTATCCATAACGGTCCCTAGATTTGAAATGAAAGGGAACATGTTTGCGGAGCATACGCAACTGTTTTGTTTTGAAACCCACCCATTGATAATATCGTATCTTTACAAAAAGTCAATCGAAGACTACAAGAATTAAAGTAATTTTAACGAATAGCCAGGATGTTTCCTTTGTGAGGGTCAAAAACATTGAAATTTGGAGAGAAATTGTTTTTCTTGGTCCAGAACAAACAAGCGAAATATTTTGTTGTCGCGACGAGATCGTTATACATTTTTAAGTAAATGCGACTCCTATTAAAATAATTGTCGCCCAAAATAAAAAGAATGTGATGTGCAATAAGTCAAATGACTATTTCCCAAAGAGGAAGATTATCATGGTCTACGGCTTCTTTCACATAATATGCTGTCGCTCAAAAATATCTAAGAACCGTTACTGCCATTTGGAGCATGTCGTCAAATTGTCTCAAGTAATCCAACAGAAGCTGATCTTTCTCTAGAAAATAATAGACAATATAAGGAGAAATAATAAAAGAAAATAAATTATTGTCGGATCAGAGCATAATCTTTGAATAAGAACCAGTCTTAATAAAAATTAATTGAGATGTACTTATTATTTTGTCCAGTCTGTTTTAGTCGTCTCATACTTTTTCATGGAAAATAAAAGCTGTTATTTATTTTAAAGGGTTAATAGACTTACTATACTATTGAACTCCTCTCAAATTGAGGAACGGAATATCATCAAACGATTTTATTTTATTTAATATGTATTTATTTTGGCTTGGCTACAGGCTTTGGAGAAAAAATTGTAAGGGTGTACTTATTTTATTGGCCATATGTGTATGTAGATTGAGCTAAAGTAATGTGAAAAATCATGCATCATGTCATTCAGGTCCAAATGTCAGCAATAAATATGTGAATCAGCTGTTTTTAAATTGCGCCCATTTTCGGTCATAGCTACATTTTGATTATGAAGGGGCACATTTTGAGAGAACTTTACGAAATTCGTTCTCCAGTGAAAGGTTTTCCATTTGAAACCGGTCGATAATACAGGGTCCGGAAACTGCCGCATAAACGCACCGGATTATGATTTCTCAGCTGATTTCCAGCAAAAAAGTTGTACTGAACATACCCCATAGTCTTAACCTTTTAGCTGCCACAGGCATTTGAAGAATTTTGAAAAAATCAATTTCTTGCAGGATTTAAAGCTCAAAATCTCCAAAGCTAGACCAGCTAGAATAGTGAAACAAAATTATTATTACAGCCAACAAATTTACCTATAAAATAAAACTAGCCACACTAAAATCGGATAACAGGTTTCGTTTTCACAGAGCTTCAAACTGAAATTTGTGCGATTTTACCCAAAAACAATCAATTTTTCCATCTCAATTTTCTCCAACTTCTGCCAAGGAGAGATGCCTGTACGATTCTTTTAAAAATTGGCGCATAGTCTTACGATTATATCTTTCTTACATCATTTTATTCTAGCTCCATTATTTCTATCAGTGTTAATACCTTAAGTGCAGAAAGCTAGGGTTAATTTTGGCTCGATTTCGATATAATTTGAATAGATTTTACCAATTTCTGGTCTTTAGCGGCAGTCTGAATAGAATTGTTTTGAATTCGAGCTAAAATTACAACTTTTTTGTTGAAAATCAGGCGCTACACTAAAAAAAATTAAAGTATGTATTTTCAACCTCCTTCAACGCAAGTTGAGGCATGATATTTGGTGTGGTATTAAGTTGAGGATGATGTTTGCTGAAAACTTATTTGCTGCGATCAAGGACCCGCATTATCCCCCCCCATTTGAATTTATCAAAACGGAATGTCCATACCTCCTCCAAAATTGGAGCAGAAAACTAAATTTTAGTTTATCATCATTGGAGGGCACCACCCACCAAAAAGCAGCTCAATCAGATTAACATACAAAGCAACCCAACACAATTTTTTTTTAGCGAACTTTTGTTGGATCCTCTGTTTAATTCTTCGTAAGAAAAATGACCCAGAGTGAAACTAATTCTTGGTTGCCAAAACACGTTTTATTTCGTTTACAAAATTAATTGACTAATTTCTTAGAAATTAACTAACTGCGGATATGGTCATGGCTTATGTGACCTTGTAAATGGCATATATCGCACCTAAAGTAACAGGTATGTGCTTGAATGATCGTGATTATGATGATTCAGATTTCAGAGTTACATATAAGCGTAAGTACCTACTCAAATACCAAAGGAAAATGTATTTAAAAGGTGGTTTTGTGGAAATATAGATGTTTACTTAAAAGTAGGCCTGTTCGGTACCGAGATTTCAGTACCGGGTTTCGTTTTTTTCAATACTCGGTACCACAAGCGGTTTCCCTGACTCAGGTTTTTTTTCAGTACCGACGGTTTTTTAACCATAAGCCGGTTTTTTGAGTACCGGGTTAAAAACCGGTACCGAAAAACCTGAAAAAAACGGCTCATGGTTGAAATGAGTTGTTCTTTTTAACTCGGTACCAAAAAACCGACTTGTCGGTCGGTTTTTTTTTAACTCGGTACCAAAAAACCGGGATAGCGGTACTCTAGAATATCGGGTCCGGTACTAAGAGAACACCGGTTTTGTACCGGGATCCCGGTTTTTGAAACAGGCCTACTTAAAAGTGTTATGGCCAAGTATTCAATCATTCATTTATCTAGAAGGAGATTGACAAATGTTGCCCATCGGACTCCGGGTAGAAAATATGTAGATATATGTACATTTGTATTACAGTAAAGACACACTTTGTAATATTTAAAAAAAAATTTAAAATAATTATGGGTGAAGTTCATAGGTGTTACATAAGAAATAAGGATTCCCTAAATGACTAAGTAAGGGGATGAAAAACGCCACTTAAGGCATGACTATAGTCAATTAAATTATTTAATTTATGAGTCTTATTACTTATTGCATGTAATATGGACTACCAAATTAAATAATAAAATAAGGACAAATAAAATATAAAAAATTTTCTAGTAGTAGCAAAATTCGAATTTATTTTTTAAGTGAGGACTATGAATTCCACCCTATGCGCCGCTTAGCTACACAATCTTAATCTCTATAAAAACAGCTGTAAAGCTTTGTTTCTAAATATGACTCAATCCATTTTATCAGAAACCGTCATGTATGAATTACCATAAAACTCATAAATGCTATTATATGTGAATATATAAAAAAGTATGAAATATACATTATCCGATACATTTGTGGGGGTTTTCTCATGATAAATTCTGTTTACCTAAATGTGCAGTATTATTACAGAAGTTGCTCGCGTTTGTTGCTGTCGTTGTTAAGATTTAACGCTCGTTTGTCGTTTCACCGGTGCGTCGTATCAGTTTTCAATTCAGTAGACTAAATCACTTCTTCACCCACTAAATGCACCCACTTTGTTTATGTGTACTCACTCAGTACCTACTTACACTCAGTCATTGAACTAAAACACTGCACGAGACTATCTTCTTCTCACTATTTCGCTTGAAACAAAAACACACTTTGCAAGAATTTCACTAGAATCACACTATACTAAAAACATGCCACGTTAGTGAGCTAGCGCCGAATCTTGTTTTGGTGGATAAAAAAATGACCTTTATTTTGGATATTTCTACGGCTACACACAATGGTCTTATCGACATTGAACACAGGGCTATAGTATGGAACTGTCAAACACTAATCTATGTGGGAAAATTTTCCATTTTCTATCGGAAAATACTTTACAACAAGATTATTTTTACCGAAAACGCAATTGGGCAATTGTCACCGAAATGCAGCAGCGAACGCCGATTTAAAAATACACTCAACATGGAAACAATGTAAAATAAATAAATTTCAATTTCATGAAGCTCTCGAAGAAGTATACTCGTTTCGCGTTTCGATATTCGGTCGCTGAGTTGATCTCTTCCACTATCAGCCAGCGACTGGTCTGGTCTGATATTTTGCAATAGTCAAGCTTTAAATCTTTTTTATTGTTGATATTTTTTATTCGCAGTGTATTCACTGTAATAATAATCTCTATAAATTCTCTACACAGTAATATGTGTACATATATGTACTCATAGTAATAATAAACAAAAAATCTTGATTGACTCTAAATACACTTGCTTGATACGCTATAATAGCTCAGCTGTTGATACTGCGCTAGCCGCTAGGTACTAACAAGGTAGAAATGGAATGAAACGGTGGTGTGGGAGGTGGGTTAATTCAAGCGATTTCTAACACAACACCCTCTCTGGTACCTCTGGTATGGATGTAGACATATTCTTGGGTGATTGATAACAGTCGTTCAAATCTAGCAAAAGCTTTTTTGATTAGGACTATGCGATAGCCAGCCCAGCCAGCCAAATGAATAGGGATTCCAATTATGTACGTACAATGTGTGCAGTACTTAAGTACTCAAAACAAGAAGAGCGTTAAAATAAGAGCTCAAGGCGATTTGTAAAAGTGTAGGTCAGGAATATATAAAAAGGGATGGCATAGATAAATATGAGTGTCCTGCATTGGATTATCAATAGTGTAAGAGTGGATAGAATTTGGTTGAGCAACAATGCCATCCAGTGGCGGCTCGTGACCTATTAAATTAGGGGTTTTACTACTGAAACAAACAAAAGGACAAGGGGCGCATGGGAAAATCACGGCACAGATTAACAAAATCTTATATTCAGAATTCATTTTTCGTAAAACAAAGCACCCGAAGGAAGTCACTATGTTATAGGACTTTAGCCTTAATTTATCTCAGCACACCGAACTACATAACAATTTCAAGAAACCGGAGTCTGAGCTGAGCAATCGTGCATCATTCAGCAATATGTCCATATGTATTTGGTTTACTCAGGTTTCCTTACTTGGCATAGCCTGGTTCCATCTAAGTAGAGGCAATTTTCGTCATCTCTCAATTTCTTGCATTTCTTAGACCATAAGGACGTATTACCTTGAGGAATTATCCAGTAATTCATCATTTCGTCGGCAGAATATATTTTTTCACTAACGACTTAGTATGTAGTAGCACAACCCATACCGGAGATAGCGCTATTCAGCTTTTTGAGTTCTTAACGACACCAGCACCAATCGTTGACATGATGTTTAATGCTCAGAAATTTCTCGCATTATTTGAGTCT
The DNA here is from genome assembly GCA_949715475.1 of Microchrysa polita. Classification (NCBI taxonomy): domain Eukaryota; kingdom Metazoa; phylum Arthropoda; class Insecta; order Diptera; family Stratiomyidae; genus Microchrysa; species Microchrysa polita. Next base: position 12,538,561 of record OX454420.1, read on the forward strand.
TGATAAATTGACGTTCTGAGTCTGCGACATGCTGGAAAGTGGAAAACAACGGCTCTTTTATAGCAAACATATTTTTTTAACTTTCCAAATTCATCTTTGATAAATTTGTACCAATCAGCAGACGATTAAGAAAGCGTCCCAGGGCTTAGGAGTTCTGCTCATGGTCGTAGCCAGGATTTCGTTTAGAGGGGGCAGCCCAAAATTCTTTCAACTTCATTATCTTAACTAAGACTTTTTAGGGGGTTGGAGAATGTTATTTAACTCGACGACACCAACTAGGGTTTCTTTTGCAGATCGCAGAAACTATTGACCTAAAGAGTTTTTAAAAATGTAAAGCCAAAATCAAGAAAGGACAATTGAGAATGATCTTTTTCACCTTTCACGGAACGGCACGGCAATTGCTGATTGCTTGTATAGGTATACTCATTACTTTTGCCTTTTAAAACCCTCGCGAAAAGAACATCTTAGAGTCTCATTAACAGAAAAATTTCCGCTTCAAAAGATTAGGTCAAACACAGTATATCAGGATATGATATCAAAGGATATTGAATAAGGACACATGGATGTCTAGTCTTCGAGACTGCAGTCTCAGTCTTTCTCCTGTTTTCGTGTCGAATTTGAGGAACGGAATACGTATGTACGTATGTATTTCTTAATGAAATTTAAATTTAAAGTGTGGCAAATCCTGCAAATAAAGTCAATGCATCCCATGATCCCTTTCAAAGCAAAAAAAAAGAGGGGCGGCAATTTGAAATCTTGCCCGGGGCGGCATAAGTGCTAGAGCGGGCGCTGCATATTGTTCACTATGTAACATTTCTGAAAATTGCATAATCTTGTTGTTTTATTTCCGTCGCGGAGTTTGAGTTATAATTCTGCAAATTTGCGATTCAAAAAATTCGTTGGAATTATTTCGTTCATGTTGTAGCTTATGTAGAGCTTAGCACTGTCCTAATGACAGGCAGGTGGTGGCCAAAATTGATCTTTTTCTCTGAATATTTCAGGAATAATTCGGTATTTGTCAACTAGTTTTTGAAAAGGCGTCTCAGAAAGAAGCCTAAATCAGCTATAATTTTGTTTCAAATTGACCCTATTTTTAAAGGAAAATAATTTACAGTAGAACTTTGCTAATCTGATGGTCGGTATTCCGACTCTCCGGGTAATCCGGGTAAAAAATTACAATCACTAGGATCACTGCCATCTAGACAGACAGGCCGGATTATCAGCTGATCTGTCAGTGGTCATGGAACACTATAGTAGTGCCATGGTTGGTCATGGTCCGCGCTTAGTACTGCCAAAGTACCGCTCAGTACAATCCACAAATTGTCCACAATCCAAATATCAGTGGCTGTCAGCCTGTCATTTCGTGTGACTTGCTATGATATACACATGCCAGTGCGTTGATTTTTGGGATAAATATGGTAAGTACGATGTTGATGTATACTATTTTACCACTTGCACATCAAAAACACATTAAAGCAAACCATAACCTTTGTTTCGTAATAAACGCTTGGCATATTTAAACTTTTGGGTTCAGAAGCACTGGAGGTTGTGGGCTTTACAAATGTCAACTGTCACTGGTCACGAACGCACTTTGTCCACTTGTAGACGAACAAATTTCTGCAGTTCGGCCTGTCTATCTAGATGGCAGTGCTAGGATCCATTATCGTGCTCTGTAGCCGTGATCGTTCGTTCGCCCCTCTGTGAAATAGACCCTCATAGAGAAACGAGTTTCCAAACTCGGCACGACTCGTCGCAAGTTTATTATTCAGAAGAAGATGATAAGAAATATTCTTATCGTAGAATAATAAACTAACAATGCGACTAGGAATTGGTATGACTGACAACGGTATCACACTCCGAATTCAATTGTCTTTGTAACGTTGATGACTACACACGGTGGTCATCAACGCACCATGCTCCACTAGGAGTTACGGTAATCGAGAGAGATAGCTTTCAATTGAATTGTCCTTTTTCAGGTTTACTCAGGTTCATAAAAGGTTACAACCAAACATCTAAAGAAAGGCGCATAATAAAGATACTCACTCATGTAGGGCATACCAGAAGGCCAAATTTACGTTAACACCTTCTATATTTATTCGGTTTTACTAATTAAAATAAAAAATCTTGGAAAACTTACACACTTAAACGAAAAACAATATTTTATAGAAACAAATTTGAATTATTTTTAAACAGGCATGGGCGTAGCCAGGGGGGGCGACAGGGAGGGGCGACCGCCCCCCCCCCCCCGGCCAATGATTTTTTTTTGTATTGAATTGAAAATCAATAATACTGAAAGAAAAAAAATTCTATCATAGATAATTTTTTTCCGATTCACTTTTTTGCATTTTTGTTTGCAGCTTACATTAGGGATGTCAAAAACCGGTCGGTTAGTCCGAAAACCGGTACTTTCAGAACGGTTAACCGGGCTATTTTCGAATATTTCCTCCTCCCAGTTTTAATCCGGACGGTTTTTTCTCCATCCGGTTTAAACCGGGAAAAAATTCTTTCAAAATTTAAACAATTTTTTATATTTTCTTGATTTTTCAGTCAACAATTCTATTATGTGCCCTCTATGAAAGATTAGAGAAAATTACTTATTTGAAAGGTCAATAAAAACGAAAGTACTTCAGATATGGTTTTAATTCCTTTTTATTTAGGAGTAAAATATCCCAAGTTTTTTTTTTTTCAGTCTTGAGAATGACAACAATGGCAGTATGTTGGCATGGCGTCGCGAATGTTGTTCTTGAGATGGTCCGTGGTCGATTGAAATAAATCAGGAATTTCAAATGACCCCAAATCCGCCAAATCTGGAGAGCCTACCGGCTATGCGAGATTGCTTTTTGAGAGCGAAGAGGCGGGTATCGCAACAAATTTACCGAGCCCCGTACTGTGTGTGATCTGCCTCCATCTTGCTGAAACCACATGTCCCTAACATTTATTTCTTCGAGGCTTGCAATGCAAGGTGCGAAATAATTTTCATTAATATTCTAGGGTGCCTTTACCACTAGTGGAAAATAGAGTATCGACTGCAATAACGTCCAATGACACATAGACGATTTCTCGCAATGTCTCCTAATTTGACCACAGTTTTTCAGTCGAACACTATTCATTCAGAGATCTGGCGTGACATTTTTTCTGCCTGATTGCATTGACCAGTAATGTAGGTACGTAATGAATGATCCACTGTCACTTTCGATTGCCATTTAATTCGCTAGCTTAACTATGTGAGATCTCAAGTCTTGACGATTGTTTGCTGCTTTTCTGTAGTTAAAGCTTTTCAAGTACTGCTCCCTTACAACAGCTTCGGTTTTTACAATCAGGTATGCAGCTGGGTTGAGCAGCTAAAGAGATCGGACTCTCAGTTGAATAAAGAGGATAAACGAGCATCTGACTGTCGGATAATGTTTCTTTCTATGGATGCTGTGGATGTGAGATAAGAGGTTTCTCAGAAATAGGATGCAATCATGCCCAACTTCGTTATAAATTTTCCTGTGAGATTTCGTTCGTGGGAGGGTTAGCTAGGTCTCCCGATGATATTGTGGAAGTGTAGAGAAACAGCTGGGTTGAGTAGCTAAAGAGATCGGACTCTTAGTTGAATAAAGAGGATAGACGAGCATCTGACTGTCGGATAATGTTTCCTTCTATGGATGCTGTGGATGTGAGATAAGTAGGAGATGCTATCCTGAAGAACCAAGCAAAGCCAGAAATTAAAACAAATGGAATATGCAGTCCAAAAGCCAAAAATAGCACTGAATGTAGACGAGCTACGGTCTGAAAAGCAGAAAAGGAGGCCAGTTGAATGTAATCAGAATCACCAGTAAAAGTCTAGGCACGTTCAGGGCCATTTTTCGTTAAATGGTGCAGAAAATCATTCTTGACTGTCCTTTTCTAAAATTTAGGTCAAAAAAAAAAAAACAGGCGCGATAGTCCAACATTGGACGAAGGCCGCATATGTGTTAGTGACATTCAATTCCCAAGATCCTAATTGTTTTGTTGAGGTGTTGAGATCAACAGCACGCTCAGCAATGTTATTAATCCCCATAAATGGATACTCGTTTAACATCTGAGTGAGATCACGCAGTTAGTCACAATGGGCGTGATTTCGAAAGACACCGTAAACTGAATTCGTTCACGGTGAGTCTCGAGCCCATGACCCTGTGCATCGATGGTGCGCGCACTAACCATTACACCATCTAGAGCACTCTAACTTTTGCCTAACAATATTTTGGCGACCAACGATTTCAACTCCTAAGAAAATCTTGATATTGAAAAAATTTCGGACTTTTCAGCTTATGATTCTATGTAGTTGAAACAGTTACGAAGATATGGATAATTTTTCTATTCGTCATTAGTTGAAACATCTACTATATTTGCAAATTCAATTAATTAATTTGTAAAGACAGCTATTCATTATCTATAAATTGTTAAATGTTGGATAGCTAAATTGTGTTGAAAAAAAAAGAACGATTGTTTGTAGTTAAATTTTATATTTGAATAGTACAATCAACAACTTTTGTGGAAGAATTGACTAAACTTTTTCTTCTAATCTTGCGTGGTTAAATGAAAGAATTTAATAGTATTTTCAGCTACGAAGATTAGAGAAATCAGCTATTTCTTTGGTAAAACTATCTAAATTTAAGTCAACTACTTCACTTTAGATAAAAAGTCTAAACCATTTTTTTCAGTGTAGATTTCGAAAACAAACTTATTAATTAATGTTAAAATGGTTTTATTAATGATTTCAGTGTAATACTGTTTATTGTATTTAGTGCATTTCGAAAATTGGGATATTTCGATAATCCGGATAGGGTTCGGTCCCAACCAATCCGGAATATCGAGATATGAAAATTATTAACTGAGTCGGAGGCATTTTAATTTTTAGTGAAAATTTGCTGAGTTATTAAAAAACAAAAATTAAAATATCTACCCGGGTAGATACTATGGAAGCGAAGGCTAAATAGAGCACATGTCTTCTTTTAAGCCATAAGAGCAAAAACGATTCATCAAAAGAAGTTAACTAGACAAAATGGCTTTGCTATCCGGGAAACCGGTACCTTCTATCCGATTTTACACCGGAAAAACAGCTGGAAAAAACGAGAACCGAATGCGAATGTTTTACCATAATTAGGAAATTATATTCTAAAATCTTCCCAAAATTGATAGATGCACTTATTTTTCCTTATTTATCGTATTTTGTCTGGGTTATTACAAAAGAACCACTTTGTCATTCCAAAAGCATCGAATGTCTGATTTTCGGGACGAATAAATTCAGCTTATTATAATGAATATTTTTCTTGTTTTCATATACCTCCCACTATACCTTCAAAATGTGATTTGCAATAAAAATTCAATACCTTGCGTTCTAATCCGCAGAAAATTGCAAAAGAGCTCATATTTACCATAATTATTGCATGATGTAAAAAAAGCGGATAAAACACCGGCAAAAGGTAAAAGAGTCTGCTTTGCGATCTTTCAAAATAAAAATCTCCATCCGGAAAAATCCATAATTTCAAAAATATGATGGCTCTTCTCTCTAAAGTCTAAAAGAAAAATTTAAGATGAACATTTTAGAGCTTCTCATAATAATGTATGAGTACCGTGTCGTCATCATCGTCGTCGTCGTCCTGTGGTTGGAGAGGATCAGCGATAGAGAAACATTTTCATCGGAAAAAAATAAAAAAATATTTTTCATTCACACCTACAATACACCACTGGGACTCTGCAAGCCGGAAAAACACGTAAGGATAGAATATGGTAGATGGGTAGATTTTAGGAAGGAGACACAGAGGACCATGATGTCCTACATACATACTAAAACATTCATTGGTAATGATTTCGAGTTTTTTTTCTTCGTGGAAATTGGGAATATTTTCCGGAATGCCATAGTGCCGGAGGCTGGCTATTTTGTATATATTGTCTGGGAAAGTGAAAGAGGCTCGAAACTTTGGCGTTTTTTTTTTGCTGGCTATTAAAGGTAGATGTTGTGTGATGTTTTATAAAATATTGTTTTGTATCCGTTCAGAAAATGCGTTGAGTCGTTAGGTATCATGTATGTATTCATGGACATATTTTATTCGTGTATGTGAGTTGAATATTATATTGTCATACATATGGGAAAAGAGACTTAAATTTAGACTTTTAGTTAAAGAAAATGTCTTTAACAAAATCTCCAAATATTAACATATATTTAAAAAAAAATCGTGCTTTTGAATATTTGCACTTCCATATGCCACAAAATCGCTAATGGCAGCAATAATTTGTACTAAAAATTGCAAATATGACGTTTGCATGTCTTTTTTATAGCTATTTGCCAATGCACTATCCGCTGTCGAATTCGTCAAAATTCTTTTAGAATATTGTGCATTTTCTTCTTATTTTATTTGTATTAGACATATTGGACAATTTGAAATGTTCTTATATTTCTTTCAAATTTGCAAACTTTGTTAGCGATCCAGTGCAAATGGATTGATGCCCGTATGTATTCAATTTTGATCCGAAAGATTTAATCATCACTTTTATTTTTAATGAACCGTATAAGTGTAAAAATTTAGATAATGTTAAATGTTACGTTAAATGCGTAAGCACATTACAAATTCATCAGTAAAGTCAACATACAGCCACCGAAATAATTATTATAAGCTCACCTAAAAAATTTAGGAATTTTCTGTTTTTAATCTGTTATAACAGTTCTTACCACAAGAGTTTGATTACAATTGATTGCTCTTGATACCCTTCACATTATATGTGTAAACGTATATTAACATTGTCATGAAATTTGCAAAGCACAGACAATTTTTGTTTTTCTTATGTATTTGGTGTGCTAAGCGCATCCGGAGCTTCACACAAAGTTTTGTTGCGGAAATTGTGGAAAACCCCAAAATGTTCAATGTTTTCCGTTTTTTTGGCCCCTAACTCAGAAACTGTACATTTCTGTGAAAAACTGTGCATGAATAGAATAGAAAGTGATCTGGTTACTTCAGAATTAAAAATTATCCTCATAAAAAGGATTTGTTTAGTTTTGAGTAGAACGCTACAAAAAAAAAACAATTTCACGAAATGGTCTTACATAAATTGACATTTAGAGTTCCCGAAGTAGACTTAAAAAATGAATATGTTGTGGAAATGTAGTAAAGGAGTCAGGTAGTTTCCAAATGAAATTATCTTTCACTCTATGTCTTAAAAATGTTCAATGAAAGTACCGTTATTCGGAAATTCAAAATAGTAACCCGGGTGCTCGCAATGTATCTATTACATGCATTCCGCTGCCACTCAAAAACTGTTTCCGTAAAGCAGGGAAGTTTCCAGAACAAACTTGTTAGGCATTATTTGATAAGAATGATGATTCTGTTAGAAGAATCGAGGAATATGGTATAGATCAATCCTACCAACTATACTGTTTTTAAAAGGATAGTCCTTTTTTTCATTTCTGATCCTTTTATAAATCTGTGCTTTTTTTCATACTTTATTTTACCTTTTTTACAAAAAAGAAAAAAGTACTTTGAATCTCGCTGAGATGTTGACATAACCGCCTCGATCAACGAGCGTGATAAGAGATATATCCCAAATATTCATTGTCGTACGCGGGGTGACGTTTCTTGAGGTACATGATGCCCCACGTCATTCCTCCGTACTATTTACTTTGAATTGAATGCACATAATAATTTTAGTCGAAACACCGGCATGCATCGAACGCACCCATTGTCTGTATTCCACGACTCACTTCACATTCTTTCTACATTTACACCAGTACTAGTCTATGTATATTCCAGTTTCCAATTCCGTTACTTGAAAATTTGTCTTGCTCTCTGTTTTAATTACATATTGAACGGAAAATGCCATTTCGATCGCGTGGAAAGTGCATATTTAACGCTGACTTAGCAAAAAAATACCCATTTTTAAAAAAAGTTATAGGAAAGAGTGACAGTGATGTAGAGTGTAGTATTTGCCGCGGCCAAATTAATATTGCAAATAGTGGAAAGTCCAGCATCGATCAACATCTGAAAATGGATAAACATATTAGAGCGCTTCATCGTAGTAGTGCTTCTTCGTCTGTTAGCAATTTTTTTTCGCCGGCGAAAGATTTTCTAACCCCTGCCTACGAAGGTGTCTGGGCATTTCACACAATTAAATCAAATCACAGCTTTGCTTCGACAGAATGCTCTTCAAAACTTCTAAGAACCTGCTTTGCACTGAAAAATTTTCATTGCGCTCGCACAAAGTGCCAAGCCATAATCAATAATGTCTTAGCTTTGTATATCAACCAATGCATCAAATCACGGCAACACTAAATTGATGCCAGTAATAGTCCGGTATTTTATTCCAACAATTGGAATACGTGTGAAAATGTTGGAGCTAAGTTCGGAGAAAGGTGAGACAGCACAGCTCATTTCCGACTTAATAAAGCGTACTGTTGAAAAAATCGGAATCGCCGAAAAAGTAGTTGGCTTCTGTGGTGACAACTGCCCCACAAATTTCGGATCACGCGAGCGAGTTGGAAGCAACAATGTATTTTCTATTTTAAAACGATGGAGACCAGGAATTGTTGGTGTTGGCTGCGTTGCACATATTGTCCACAACGCACTGAAGTCGGCTTGTGACCGACTGCCGACGGATTTAGAATGCATGGTCGTAAAAATTTATTCTCATTTTTATATAAACACAGTTCGTATTGAAAAACTGAAATCCATTTGTGATTCAGAAAATGTGGAATTTTCGAAACTGCTGGTGTACGCCAAGACCCGTTTTTTGGCACTGGGACCTGCGATAGGATCGATTTTGAAAATTTTCGAACCACTAAAGGATTATTTTTTGGGTCTAAAGATGTGTTCGAAAATAATCGAGGACTTTTTCCATTCGCCTTTTGCTAAACTTTGGCTGCTTTTTGTAAAAGATTAGGTAATAAGCCAAAATAATTATGGAATAGTGTCAGTTTTAATTGATTTGCCTTTCTCCTTATAGACCAACTACTTCGCAGAAACCGTGCTGAAAATAGAAGGTGACAACGTACCAGCTGTCGATGTTGCCCACCATTTGGAAGTCTTAAAAGGAAATGTGCTGCTTCGAAAACAGGAAAAGTATCTAAATCCTGCGACTGAAACCGAGTACAATCGTCTGACTGAAAATGGATACGCTCACGAACCACTGGAAACTGTATTTGTTCAGTTTTATGGTAATTTAAAAGTTGTTCCTATTGTCGTAATCGTATCTAATTTCATTTTGGTACTTCAGGAGATGTTTTGGATTATATAACTGCATGGACTGAAGAGTACTCTATTTTCCAAGAACTCTCTTGGGTGTCACTACGAAATTTTCCAAACTGGTCGGCGGTAAAAATGTCAATGAGAAAAATGGCCGAGAAAACTAATTTCAACGAAGAGAAAAATTCATCTAAAGTCTTGGATCAATTCAACTGTGTAGAAAAGTATTGCACCGACGAAAAACTATCCGAGTGGAATTTAATGCAAAAGTGTACCGAGGATCGCTGGGTAGAAATCTTTCAACAGTGCCATATTTTGAATTGTCGGAAATCGTTGAATATATATTTTGTTTTCCCGGCTCGTCGGCTCCAGTCGAACGTGTCTTCGCAAAATCAAACAAACTCTGGAAACAAGAGTGCTCGGCCCTCCAAGTGTCAGCACTTAAATCTATGCTGACGGTGAAGATTAATATGAATTATTCTTGTGTTGAGTTTTTCAATTTCATTAAAACACAACCCGAACTTCTCCGAAAAATTTCCGGCCAGGCGAAATATGATTTTAAGGAGCCAGAATCAAGTACGAGTGTAATGTCAATTGATATTTCCCTTAACGACGAGTCAGACTAAGGCGGGTCTCATTAAAACGATAAGTTGCGACGATCTTAACCATTAAACTGTTTACAAAAATAAAAATTTTCCACGTTGTTTTTTGTTTTCAAAAAAAGACTTACATTAACAAAATTCCTTTATTTTCAATTTTTCGAATTTATTTTATATCATTTATATTGCGCACCATCATTATGTTCTGGAAGTGCTGCAGTTTTTTCGTATAAAACTATGGTTGCGTCAACATTCAGAATTATATATTTCGAATCCTCGTACATAAAAAAAAAATTCTTGCAGAAGAACATTATTATGGGCCAAATGGATTTCATTCAAAAAAAAAGTGCCTAAAAACATGAATTTAATAAATTTAGACTTATTTTCATTCTACGGAGTCAGCCAAATAATACTGAGGTCTAAGAAAGAAGCCCATAGCTTGCCACCTTTGAAATTTGTATAGAAAATAAAAGATGGATCCCAAACCCAACTCCTCAAATTAGGTTCTTCTATGAAAAACCTTTTTATTTTGGCATTAATTTCAACCAAACCTCATATAAATATGTTTCTATTGATGTCACAAAACATAAGCAAAAATGAGTTAAATCGGACCATGGGGTCATGGGGCTGCCATACCAACCCAATCCCAAAAACTTATTTTTCAAAGAAAAAGTTTTTTATTTAACCACCAATTCCAAACAAACCTCATAAAATTGTGTTTCTATTGATGCCACAAAACATACGTAAAAATTAGTGGAAAGGAGCCATGGGGTCATGAGGCTGTCGTAAGAATCTCCCCTCATTTTGGTTCTTCTGAGAAACATTTTTCGATTCACCAAACCTTTAATTAATGTGTCTTTATCCAAACAACAAAACATGTAAAAACAAATGGAATTGTACTATGGGTTCATGTCCCCCGCTTCCTCCTCAAATCAAGTTTTCTAAGAGGTTTTCCTTTATTTGCCTAATTATTCCAAGCAAGCCTCACTGAAATATTGTTTTATCGGTGCCACGGAACTTATGTCAAAACGCAAAGAAAAAAATGAAGGGGGAGGATTAAATACAAGGCATAGGTACGCGAAGGGTATCCAAATTTTGTCCGCGCCCGAAATTAGCCTCGGTCTCGTTTATCACTGTCAAGGTTCAATAAATAATATTCGAAAATCTGGCTGTAATGGTTTCAAATCTTCCATAATATAAGATTTCAGGAAGAACGGAGTTTGTTTAAATTTTTGAGACTCAGCACTTCACTTTACTTAAGTTCGGTAGAACTAGGGTTCATCATTAGAAGTACGGAAATTTCGTTTTTACGATACGATGCGAATTTCAGCGAATATCGTACATTTTTGCGAATATCTGCAAAATGTTCTAATTTTGACTGATTCACGAAAAAAGTTAATTATTTCCACAAAATTCAATCAGGTTGATTTTTTTTAGATGATCCGCGTTAGTGAGATAAAAGACATTTTTTGTAAATTCTGTGAGTTTGCAGAATCATATGACCACGATGGCTTGCCAGATGCCGAGCCAGTTGTTTAGTCGAAGGTTCGATGAATAAATTTGGGTTTCAGCCTTGCGATTTATTCTTCGAAGTTTTTCGCGTGGTTCAGCGAACCCTGAAATTGGAATGAACATGAACTGGACCTAAAAAAAAGGCCAGTTTTGGCGTGCCTATGTCTGATGCAGTTTTCCATGTAAACTACTTCCTATCCTAGTCGGAATTTTTGTTTATTATTATGACGTATTTGTGAGTAATAAATACCCGACATTTTTTTTGCAGTGCTGAGTTTTAAATAAATCGTTTTACTGTGAATCTCGAACATTTCCAGGGTAATAGAGAACACAATGTACAAAATTAATTTCTTATGCGAATTTTCTAATACAGTAAAAAATGTCAACTTGACCATCTCTACGCTTAGCTTGATCGATTTTGGCTGGATAATTACAACCCCCATAGAAGTCCAGCCTCATAACTGGGCAACCTGCCTAAATTATAGCTAGACCGCCCAATCGCAGAATGCTTCAAGAAAACGCACCCTTCTAACATATGGCCACTGTGGAATTTCCTTCAAAGAATTTCTCCGAGAATTTGGTTGTTGTGTCAATTTAATGTTATTTGAGATTTTCTGATTTGCGATTTGGTCGTGCTGATGGGGTGAAAATGAGATCAGTAAACGAATATTTAATGAAAAAATGATATTTTGGGAAATTGAAAAGTATGGATACATTGATCTGGATAAATATCATGTAGTCAACGATTGTTATAGAGGAGATTTACACTACTGACAGGATTTACTAAAACCAATAAATTAATCGAGTCGAAACGCGCTTGCTAGATTAAATCGTATGTTATGCAATAGCGTATTGGTTTTTTCAGCTATATGCTTGTCAGAGGAGAGAATAATTTAAGTTTTTGGAGCTCTACACCGAGAAAATGGTGAATGAAATTTTAATCTGCGTGTGTTCGTAATGTACATATCTCCCCCTAAATCACTATATCGATTAGGCTAAGACTTGGTGTATACGATCCTTATTATTGCGGGCTTTTTTTATGATACAGAAATGTATACGTGTACGTGTTCTAGAACATGGAGCTGCCAAAAACTCAGCCTCCAAAAGTAGGGTTTTCTAAGAACTTTACATACCCTTCACTCGTAAAGTGTATATTAACTGTGTCATGAAATTTGTAACGCATTAAAGGAAGCATCCCCGACCATATAAAATATGTATATGTACTATGTAAGTCTTTTTTCCAGTAAATTTTTACTAGGCTCATTCTAGTGTAAAAATTTCCTATCTTTCTAGCGATTATAAAAAATGAGAACTGATATCTAACGATTTTAACTAGATTGCAAGTAAAATAAATTGGTTTTAATAAAAAACCTAGATATCTAGTGAATTTTCCTAGTTTTCTAGTAAATTAGTAAGAAGTAACTAGATAAACGATATATACATATTACTGAAATTCTATTAAATTTTGCTAGATTTCCAGCAGTATTGTCTCATGTTCTCAGGTGATACGAGTATGTCACGATTTTAGTTTGTTTTTATGCGGGTGACAAAGCGATTGCGTTTGAGTAACTAATAAGATTTATAAAATTTGTGAGTGTGCTATGTGCGGTTTGAGGTAAGTAGCCAAATATGTACATGGGTAGTTAAAAATTGAGAATAAATTGTTTTTTATAAATCTTGTTTGGTACAGGTTTTACAAAAGATAGCAGTGGATGCTGACGGTTTCGCTGAATAAAAACATGTCTTCAAGTGAATTTAGTAATGGAGATAGCTACTGGTAAACTCATAAATGTTTCTTGCTAATTGGAAATTATTTGAAATAAATTAAGCGTAATTTACTTATTATGTACCTTGTTGTCTTTTTAAGGTTTCACGACGAAGAAAATGCAATTACGATGCGGCCAGGTTTACTGAAAGACTCGACTTAATATTACAAGAGGCGATTAAATACTCGATTTCTTAGGATTAGAGGGTTTGTGTAACACGAATGGATATGTAAACGGATATTGAAAAATTGAAAAAATTCTAAATAAAATAAACCAGTTCTGGAATAATAAGTATGGTCTATTATTGTTTGATTTTCAGATGGAAGAGGTTTCTTACCAAAAAGCAATTTTTTTGAAGGGTTGAGTCCTTCAAATATGTAAAATGAAGAGAAAAATGAAAAAATACTATTACGCTTCAAAGCCTTGCTTATCTAGTATATTTTGAATAAATCTAGTAAGATCTACTAGAAAACTATTAGTACTATAAGCTAGACTTCTAGGGAATATGGCCACAAAACTTGATTTTTAGCTAAATATTTTAGAAATACAGTATTCTTTCCCAATAGAATTCCAGTTATTAGAAACTAGATATCAACTCATTTAACTAGATTTCTATGGAACAAATATACTAGAATTCTAGTAAAATATTTTTCACTAGATTATCAACTAGAAAATCTAGAAGCTAAATTCTAGTTGTGATTTACTGTATTCTAGTTGAAAAAAACTTACTGTGTGTATAAAGTGAAACTTCCCTTAACGGACACTTCTCAATAGCGGACATTTCCCTATAACGGACAATTTTTGATTCCCCGGCGTTTTGGCCTGAGTTTCTGGACATTTAATACTTCTATAAAGCGGACACTCTCAATAGCGGACGCGGACAACCTTTTCGTGATTTTTTCTTACTATATGTTCTCCCTATAACGGACACAACATGTAAAAAACAGGCTTTTTGACTTTCGCCTCCTTTTTTGTTCTTGTTTGTTTTTCCTTCCAATCAGTAATTGACTACTTCTCTTGCAATCAGAGTTTTTTCTTTGTGGCTTCAGACTAAGTCTAAAGCTGGGGATATTTTTTTATCAATTTTTATTTCTTTAGCTATTTTTTTCTTGCTTTTTCGTTTCCCATTCTATCAAGGATATAAATATTACTTTGGCTACATTCCAGATCGATTTTTTCAGTTAGTTGCATTGGGACTTTTTACAAAATTTGTGTTTCAAAATATGTAAAATATGTCCAATTCCCTCGTCCGGCTAACTCTTAAAGAAAAGTTGAGATTATTCGGTTGAGTGAACATGAAAAGTTGAGTGTTCGCGTGTTAGCAACAAAATTCCGCTCATATGGATAATGTAACGTCTTCATACTAGACGCTATTTATTCGCTAACTTTCTCAATAAAAAATAACGACAGAAACGACTTGACGGTGCTTTGTAAAATCAGGATTCACAGCCTCGACGGATGAAGAAGAACTTACAGAAGATCCAGAAGAAAATGGGGAACTGCAGCTTCCCTTACGGATGTACGATCCTTCAACTGATGTATGTTGAATGTTGATATCGATGAAGTTGTCAGCACAAAAGCTAATTCGCTTAATACAGAGGATCTCATCCACCAAGGTACATTTCAATAAAAAGTTTATTTTTATTAGACAGGAGCTCAAATGATGAAGCAGATGAGCTCGAAAAATCCCCAATGACTGCTGAGGAGGCATTCATTCAAATTCGCTGACTAAGGTGCAGTTTTTTTACTCATGAAGGCATTGAAGGCTACAGCTTCAATCCAACATTGAGAGAAAAGTCTTAAACGAGAAGACAACTCAGTCCAAAACCACTGACTTTTTTCCGACATAATGTGATTTATTGAATTTGAATTGAATTATTATTTATGATCTTTTGTTATTGTTTACATACTTGGATTTTTTATTTATATGTATGTATTATTTTTTTACTTCTATTTTTTACCCTTATTAATACATAAAATTCCTAAATAAATATTTGAGCATCGTGCATCTTCTATTGTTGTTATTACCTGCACCTACCATTGTCTCTTAATAGCGGACACTTCTCTATAGCGGACAATCTTTCATTCCCCGTAGGTGTCCGTTATAGGGAAGTTTTACTGTATATGATCAGCATGACGAGCTGAGTCGATTAGGCGATGTCCGTCTGTCTGTCTGTTGCTACGCGTTTTACTCGGCCAGTAAAAAAGCTATCGAGCTGAAATTTTGCACACTTTTCTATTTATTGCAGGCAGTTTGTATGTTTGAATCGCTAAAATTGGACCGTGGGGTCATGGGGCTGCCATACAACCCCCCCCCTCCCCCAATTTGGTTTTTCTAAGAAAAACTATTTTATTTGTGCACCAATTTCAACCAAACCTCATAAAAGTGTATTTCTATTGATGCCCCAAAACATATGTAAAAACGAATGGAATCGGACCACGGGGCTACCCCCCCCCCCCCATTTTGGATCTTCTAAGAAACATTTTCTCTACACCTATTTCAAAAAACATGCGTCTTTATCAACAAAAAAGTAAAACAAATGGAATCGTACTATGGGGACATGCTCCCGCATCCCCCCAATAAAGTTTTCTGAGATAATTTTTATTTATTTTCCCACTTATTCCAACCAAAACCCTACACAAATATTGTCTTTTTGACGCCAGGGAACTTATGTAAAAACGGAAGGAAAAGAATGGGTAAGGATTAAACACAAGTCATAGGTTCGCCGAAAGGACTTTTAGCCCGATGCGAATGAAGGGTATATGCGCCCGAAATTAGCTTCGGTCTCGTTTTTTAATTGTGGAAAAATCCCACTTAAGTATATATCTATTGAAGTCAAAAAATATATGTAAGAACGGACAAAACCGACCCATGAAGTCAGGGGGCTTCTCCCAAAAATACTTAAAAATTCTTGATGATTCGAAATGGATTCGGACTGCAATATGGCTACCTGTTGTAGTCATAGTTCTTTCATAGAAACCCAACCCCCAAAAGTAAAAGTAAGTTTGCGGACCAATCCTTACCAAAACTCACATACCTAACCATACTTTCATTGAAAACACAAAACATATCTTAGAATGAACAGGAAGCGAGCATTAAATCATTTGCGGCTGCCATAGAAATCCTAATTCAAAAATAAATTCTTTCTAAAAAAAAGTATTTTTTTCATCAACCCATCTTATCGAAAACTCACATAACTGTGGCTATACAGGGTGTCCCTATCGTGTGACTATACGATAATGGGTGATAGTACAGCTCATTTGGGTACAATTAATGTTCTACATGACCCCTCTATCTTTAACCGTTATAAAGCTATAGCATTTTTTGTAAATAGTGTCAAAAAGGTCGACTTGCCGACCAAAATCATTATTTGCCCCACTCCCAAATATTTAATCAGAGGTTTTACTTTAATTTCTGAAACTGCACCAAATTCTACATAAAATAACTGTTTTGCCAATTAAATAATTTAAAACCCTACCCAGATGCAACCAGTCAAACTTTAAAGAAATTCGAAAATTGATATTTCCTTGAAAATTCAAATTGTAAAATCGTAACGGTACTTTGAGCTGACAAATGTTCAAAAATGACAAAAGTTGCGTCATTATGTTAGCTTTCGAACGGCATATAAAAATTAGTGTCTTAGGATTTGGAAAATTGAAAGTATTACGTGTTAAAGAGAAAAATTAAGTCGAGACTGTATTAATATAAGTAATATTAATTGAAAAGAAATACACGTAAAAACTTGAATAACAAATATTCTTTACTCTGGTAAATTAACATCTCACTTCGCTATACCGTTCTCAACATATTTCTAAAAAACTTTCGATAGTTAAAACTCTCCATAAATTGAATCAAAATAGTTGTCCCTTAAATTGCAAATTATCCAGAGTCGACTGTATGTACCTTACCTACATACAGCGGTAAGTGTTAGAAATCTGATTAATTTCAAATTGAGGTGCATGGATATAGAATAGTATTTCAAGGATATAGGATATGAAGAGTTCTGAAATAATAGCTTTAAGACTAACAACTCGTTGGGGTGTTCCAATTGTATTACATATACTTACATAAATAAA
This sequence comes from Microchrysa polita, assembly GCA_949715475.1. Lineage (NCBI taxonomy): Eukaryota > Metazoa > Arthropoda > Insecta > Diptera > Stratiomyidae > Microchrysa > Microchrysa polita. The sequence continues at coordinate 12,555,712 of OX454420.1, forward strand.
TTATACAAAGAAAAGAACTCAAAACCAGAACCAATCCATGAAGAATATACGAGAAATCTTCTAGTTTCAATATGGTATTTTTCCTCAGAGTTTCGTCAGAGTTTATGGAAAATGAAAAGCCAATTCACACGTTACACGCCATCACATCAACAAAATGTTACAAGAATCATTGCGAATATAAACATAAACAAAATAAATGTTTATGGAAACTGTCTACCACCAGATATGTACATAATGTATAATGCATAATTCATTAGGTATGTATGTAGGTACACACATACATTTTCTCATGTGTCGAATGTATTCATGTTTCCTGACCTTTCCACCATAATAGTGTCCAAACATTCAAAGACTATTTTGTATTGTAAGCTGGCTGACTTGGCTACTGCTACATAAGGTCCTTTTCGTGCAATTGTTTAGCAAATAAGCGTCCTGCCGGGCAAGAAATGTTAAAAGCTTTTGCATGTTGAATTTTCACACAGTATGGATGGTAGTAGGTACTCGTATGTTTGCTTAATTGTAATAACAGTCGACACTATAAATGTGCGTAGGCAGTTGATTTATTATTCCTTTATTGTCCGATTTCCTAAAGTCGTAATAAGCACTATTTAGTTAAGTGCCAGTAGTATGTAGTTACGGTGTCTATTATGTATCGAAAACTGGAATGGTCAACTGACTGGAACTTATTAAAACTTTCAGAAATCGAGATACTTTTTTACGCCCTCTCGTAAAAAGTATCTCAAAGTAGTAACGAATTATGTGGTCACAATATGGCCTAATAATAAAAGTTTTATTCTCATACCCAAAAGGGCTCAAATAAGCCCGTATTCCAGTTTTATTCAAATTAAACTCACTTTTCTACAAAAATTGCACAGCTTAAGTGGACAATTTTTCAAATAATTTTAGCAATTACATACCTTCTATATTTTCCCGCCAAGAACAACAAAAAAGCACACTCGCCTCTGACACAAAACCTGCTAATTATACCGGAAATGTTTATATACATAAATATGGCACAGGACAAAAACGATCACATGTTCCACCACCATACACGCAATAACAGCAACAACTTTATAACAACACACTCAACACTTGAAACTCGGCCTATTCACATCAGTTCATCATATTCAGCCCCATTGAAGTTCATTGTAACACATTTATGTCAACACAACATATCAACATGTTAAAACATTATCCCTCTCATTTATTATTAACAGCAGTAAACACCGAGCCTCACTCAAACAGAAAATCCTGCATCCTGTTTATCTATACAGTGTCAAGGAATCTCTCACTCACTATACTTTATTTGACCAAAGGAGCCACGCGGAGCGCGACATCCACCAAAAAACACGTCCGAAGCTTGACACGTTTCAATTTAGGACTGTCGACGATGCCTGTAAATTTACACAGCATCCCAGTGCGACACTATCCTAAAAATTATTGTGAAATGTCCTTAGACAAGGATTCGCAAGATGTGTGTGACGCAATCATGCGCAAGCGCATACAAAATCCATTCATGCTTCTCTAGTCGTATATTGACCGTGTCCGTGATGTTATTACAGCTTGTATCACGTGACTTTTATGTTTGCAAAATTCCTGTCGGGTCGGGTTCCTCTCGATAGCAAAGGATCATAGTGACTGGTTGATGATGGAAGCTTTGTGTGATAGGTGGTAAGTGGACAAAAGCCTCGAAGAGAACTTGTGCAAGAATCCCTTTCGTGTCTGGCGCTACGTGGCGCAATAACGACACGAAAATTCCGCCTATGGAAGAAAGTGTGCAACACTGATAAATACAGGAAATGGGAAAGGATTGGATTTTAGCGTTGGGTAGGATATGAAATAGCAAGCAAATGGCAAATGGTGAGAAAATTCGTTTAGGGCAAATGAAATATAGTGTTATACGGAATTCACATAGCATCCTGTAGTGTATAAAGTATTTGAGTCGAGGTTAAAAATAGAACTAAGGAGCTATTTGTTAGGATGGTTGTGTTTTTGGATTATTTGGGTGATAAGTGGGTGGTGCGGTCTTAATGTCAAAATTAAATGGTAGCTCTACTATAGTTCTTGAGTGACTTTGTTTAATACAAGTACATATAAGGCTTCTGAGGTATTCACCTGGTGGTAATTTAGTTTTACGATCGTTTTTATCTTCTTTTCCTTGCCTCGTTCTATATACCGCTCCATGGCTTCGCGTCGCTTGACCTGCGGTGTAGGCACATCGCCCGTTTTGGCGGTAATGCCTCGGCATATTTCCACAGGCAGCTCTATCTTGGATCGTGTCATCTCCGAGACCAATGCATTTTTCTTGCATTGTTGTTGATCCTTTTTGTATCTTTTATTAATTTTAAATTCCGTGTGTTTTTAATGTTAGACACTATCCTTAACAAACAATTTATCTTCTTCGATGGTTGTAATGCTTTCCAAAATATTTTTGTTTTCCTTTTGTTTCATGAGACATATGTGACTCACGGACTTGCCTCACATACAATGAATCATCATATTCATCTAACTTAAAATATATATTTCAAACGAACGTTAAAATTTTATGCTTGAAATACATTTGACGCGTCAGCATCGGCATCAGCAGAAGCAGAAAAAAAGCTTCTGCCGCTGCTGCTGCTGTCAATGTGGGTCATCAAAGGCAAATGCGTGTGTTCTAAATTGAAATGTTTCTGCTGATGCCGATGCTGACGCATCCAATATATTTCAACTATTATGTGTAATTTCAATCGTAATACTAAATTGAGTTTTTTTAGTAAAAATAAAGACTCTACTAGAGCGGCAACACTAATAACTTTTCATTAAGTGCGACGGCAAGCTTTTTACAAACACCTAACGCCTAAAATTATACACAACTATGGTGCAGAGCAGAACAGAGATAAGTACAGTTCGGCTGAAAATTCAATAATCCTACGTTTGTGAATTTTTGGCCATTTTGAAATCTTTCGGAATAAATTAAAAATAAATTGTTGATAAAAAAGTTGAGTACATATTGTCCTCTTTCGTCATCATGAAAAGCAATAAAAAGAACAGACCTGAGAGACTCGCAAAAACAGGTTGATTAGATAATTTTGTTAAATTTAAGAATTACTTACATTTGAATCCTTGCTCCTAACATTGTCAGCTGTGGGAAGAAAAGAGTAACACGTTGGTACTTAATGGTTCTTTTTCGGTAATTTTTTTTTTAAGGTAATGAAAGGTCCACTTAGTCTACTTTCTATAATTAGTGAAATTTAGTGACTTGTGTAACATGTTCACTGTCTGACTCTTTTTTCTCGGCATTACCACGTCTGCCTTCCAACAATCTTTTGATGTTCCTTTGTTACGTGAGTCACATATGACTCATAGAGGTGAACGGGAGGGAATGCTGTGTGCACATGTGACTCATAGACAATGAACGTGTTAACAATAAATTTCTGAATAGAAATAAATGTCAACAGAATAGCCCAACAAAAAATGAAAGTCATTGGCTTTAAGGTTCAGGTTAAAATGGTTACTTTTACCTAATATTGGTTATAGTTTAAGATTTACTGAGATAAGTCAGATTTATTTACCGACTTATCAATAAACCGAAGTGAGTTCTACGTTATTTTATGATTAAACAAAATAAAAGAATATAAAGAGCTTAATTTACGGAAACCTAATAAGGTTCATTCCCCCTTAAAGTGAAATGTAAAAATGTTTACTTTGTTCTTTTCAAGATTTTCACCGACAAACATTCTGTTAGGGTCGAAAGCACCCCCCCCCCCCCTTTCTGCAACTGCATTTTTCTGACTTACACCTAAATTGTGACCCATGCACGTTTTGTTTTATGAAAAGATCGTTACATAATTTTAGGAATAATGAGGCAGTCGGAAAAGTTGAAATGAAGCAATCAATAAATTAAATTAAAATATAACGTTTCGGAGTTTTTATCGGAGAAAATGTAAGTGGCCAATTTGTTCCACTATATAACCAATGTATGTGTCCCAACATCCATTTTCAGATTGATTTCCCAAGGACTTTAACGGGGTATTCTACAGCTGTTCAGCGCGATCATATTCACCGAGGTTCTACCTCCGTCAACCGTCAATTTGACGGTTTTGGAACTTTTATAGCGCATATTTTCGAATCTATCTACTCTTGAGTTATGATATTCATTGACTTTTCCTAAAATGAGCATCTTAGTGTATATGTGAATTCAAATTTTGAAATAATATTATTATATTGGTGATATGACCTGTTCTACCTATAAGGGCCAAGCCGTCATTTTGACGGCAAAGTAATTGAACTACGTGAAGAATACGCGAAATTTCCGAAGAATACCTACGGAAGAAGGGAGGATCGTCCACCAGACAAAAAATAGACATTTTCACAGCACCAGCAGAAAAGAATCACAGAAAAAACAATGCTGAGTACAGACTAATTGCAAGAAGAATCGTACGTGTGATTTGCACATATTGTAAAAGACCTGTTTGCGGAAAATGTAATCTATATGTTACAAAAAATATAATTTGTAATCAATGTAAATCGGAATAACTTGAAAATAGTTGAGAATCAATTTCAACTCATATTTAATATTTCATTTTGCATTTTTACACTTTCGCAAGTCAACAAACGGCTGGCCGTCAAATTGACGGCACCGGCCGTTCTAGGTATGATACAACTGCCGGCCTTTCTAGTGTTAATGGTCATCAAAATTAAAGTACGGAAAGTTTTAATTGCAAATTAATTGTTGTGTGGATAAGTATGAAGCTAGTGGAAAAATTTAAAAACACTTGAGAGTAGTTTTAGTCCTACTTCTGTACCATCGAACTTCTACACTCAGAAAAATCTCATCACTTAAATTTGAAGTGAAACAACATAAAAACAAAATGGGAATTCATCAATATATCATTTTAAAAACAAATATTTTAATATTAAATTTAATAGTATTCACTTTAATGATCTGTTCAAAATTAACTGAAACATTGATTTGAATATGTTACAACTTTCTTTTAAAGTTGTTTCATTTTAAAGGCTGTGCAGGTTCCATCTACATAAGTCCGCCGCTATTTTGTTCAGTATATAAGTAATCTCAGATAGCTTAGGTATAGGACGTAGGACTACGAAGCGATAGGTCCCCGGTTTGATTCCCAGTAGAAGGAAAGTGTAAAATGGCAATGTTCAAAAAGGTAAAAAGAATTATGTAGATAGATAGATAGATAGATAAAGTGTTTTATTCAAAATAACAGTTTTATATACACCTTTTTTTTCTTATTTCTAAAACAATTGATTACTTGGAAGGTTATTGCGAGCAATGGAACCTAACCATAAACTTAGAAAAATCGAAAATTATAATATTCAAAAAACCTTTTTGGACAGGCCAGAGGTGAGCGAAAGAATTATGTATAAAATAGATAAAAAAAAATAGAAAAAAGGAAAAAACAATTTTTCCCTTTTCCCTTTTTTTTATTATTGCCAAATAAACTTCTTGGCCATCGATTCTATGGCAACCACCACAGTCATCGTTTTTTCATAAATTATTCATAGTCCGTATTGGTCGACTCTACATTATTTTGATGTCAATCTAACATTTTAAAATTTAAGCGAAATCACTTTTAAAATGAAGTGATATTCCCTTTTGATTTGACATGCAGCAATTTTAAAAGTACAAGAATCACTTTAATATTTCCACTAATGATTCAAAATGAAACATTTTTGAATTAAATGTAAATGTATATGGAGCCAAAACATATTTGAAAAATTTCTAATCATAGCAATTTTTTTTTTTGATTTTATAACTATTTTTTCTGAGTGTAGACTATGGAATACGCTTAGCCCAACATCTGAGTAATCTTTTTTGATTTAAAATCGATAAATTATACGATTCACTAATCTAAATATCCGAACCTTCGAATTTGACGGTTTCAGCTGTCTGTGGTGTCCACACGGGCTGCCAATTGGCAGCTCGCGAAGCCAATTGGAAGCAGTCATCGCTTCCACACTAGCAACAATCTCACTCGCTGCCAAATTTATCGAATACATAATGACAATTGTGCAACTTTTCTTCGTTTTTTGTTTGAATCTATAAAATTCCCGAATGACCTAACATTAAAACGAACAGAGTGTCCGATATTGGTAAATAAATGTATGAAAACTTTCAAAATGAAATTTTGATTGCATAATTTTGCGGCTGGCATTTGGCAGCCCATGTGGATGCTGTTTTAGTACGAAAAGTGACATTAAACACCTCGTATACTAGTATAGTAACACTTGAAAATCAAGTCTAAATATTCAAAAACTTTACCCAGATGTTGGAGCCAATTTTTGATGATATTTTCTTAGTTTACTTTCCCAAATAATTAGTTTCGAAAATCTAAAACTTGGGGAATAAGGGTTAAATTCAGGGTCACTGACAAATATTTGTAAAACGAATACTATCAAGGGTATTGACATTACTGAAGCCACAATTTTCTCATTTCCTCACAAAAAAAAAAAAACTACTCGGAAAAAACATCCATTATTGCTGTTGTGTTGACGTGATTAAGGAGTCGACTGAACCTCATCTACCCTATGATTTTCCGTTACATGAATTTTGAAGGCAATCAAGATTACAGATGCATATATATTGCTCTTCAGACTCATACATAATGTAGCTATTCTGACCGTAGAATTCAATTGCATTTTTGATAGCGGTGACGTATTCAACAAATTTCAGGAAGCAGTCTTGCTCCCAATATTAAAGAAAGGTGACGCTAACGATCCGGAGTGTTATCGCGCAATATCCTTTCTAAATGCGTCGGAATCTTCAAGACTCTTTTACAAGACAGATTCACCAAATGGCTGTGTATATGTAACAAGAATTCTAGCAGAGAATCAAGCATTGTTTACTCAACAATGGTGAGTCCATAATGAATGTATCAACATTTTGGAGATGTTGACAAAAAATGTACGCGGATTTCCCTCCGAGCACTATCCCCTATCTATAGTGGAGCTACCTTCCCGATAGACTATGGTAGCTTCTGAAGAGTAAAGTCTATTGTGCGAATGAAACTAGGTGGAAAAGCGTTTGCCATAAATGGTGAAAAATATTGATAGGTTCATTGTGGACTCAACATTTAAAACTATCACTAGCGCAATGAAATACCTGCAAGCAGGAAGATCCGATTTTTTAAATTTACAGTAAAAAGAAGGCAAACATTGTGCTTTTACGGATAACCAGAGATTAAATTGCGAAAGAGTTCCTTCGAATGCGATAATCTTTATAACGTTATACCACTTACACACTGGAATTCGCTGAATTTGAAATCGCTTATATCGAGCTTTGTGCTTTTTTACGTAGATCTTTGGTCCAGAAAAACATTTCAACTGCGAAGCTGCACAAAAAAAAAAACAAACATGCTAAAACTTTGTATAAGCTCTGTTTTTTCCAGATCAGGATAACATAAAATCCATACAAAAATTGTTGTTGTTGCTTTCTTGGTATATAGGTTAGTCTGGGAAAATATTCGTAGAGTGAGTTTATCATGTCCTGTACTAGAGCCAATAAGAACTATTTAGCTATTTAAATTTAAATATTTAATACAGTCAAACTTCTCTATAACGAATAAGCAAGGGACCGATCAATTTCTTCGTTATAGAGAAAATTCGTTGTAAAGAAAAATTATATATATTTTTTGCTCATTTGTATAAATGTATATGGAGGAAGATTTTTGGCGTTTTTCATCGTTTTCAGTTGAACATTGTTGGTTTAGCTCCATTGCCTTGTTATAAATAAAAGTCATGACGTATTTGAATTTAGGTGAATTTAGTGGAGAATTACGGCGTCATTGTCCAGCTGAGTTCCGGCTATGATATATCTAAATGGCATCCCTACAACGTAAAATTGTCGGACAATTGACATGCATAGTCGGGGAGTCCCTAAAGTGTCTTTAGCTTTATTCCACCAACGATAATAAAAATATACCAAGATCAGGCACTCCTAATAAGTGACTCTGTAGCCCATCTTTATGAATGTATTGAATTTCTTCTATCCGTGCACATTCAAGTTGTGAGAAATTGCGAAACAGAGACTCATATATAACCTTTCATATGATGAATGTAAAATATGAAAGAGAAGAAAAACGAAACTGAACGCAAACTGGATGAAAGAATTCAGTTCAGTGTTCAATTTACTGTCAATATTGAGTAGGGCAACCCGAAAATTCTGATATTTCTGGATGTTGGCAGCCCTAAATTTACCAATACATCTAAAAGCGAGAAAAGTTACCAATACATACCCAAAGATGGGATACTCAGCTGATTTTGGATTAGTTCCGTCCTACTCTGTCTAATGGAATTTTGCGTTTAAAATATGCTAAAAATGTGTGCGACTGAAAATCATGCATCCCTTTCTACAAGAAATTTGTATAGAGTGTCACCTCCTTGATTCCACTCTGCTCGATTCCTTTATTAGTGGGGTATTCCCCTTAGTTACAGAATCATCGGGGGAATTAATTAAAAAACATCGTTATATAAAAGTTGAAAATACATACTTGAAAATATCAAGTTGGAACTAGGAAAATATTCGTTATAGAGAAAAATTTGTTATAAAGAAAGTTGTTATATGGAGATTAAATTCTTCAGGAAACTTTACGAAAATGCAGAGTTTACAAAGCAACATATAGAGAAAAATACATATAGAGAAATTCGTTATACGGAAGTTCGTTATAGAGAAGTTTGACTGTAATTTTAAGTTTCAAACTGGCAAATTTCCGGGTTTTAGAAAAAAAGTTTTTTTTCTGATTACAACCATATTTAAAATACAGTCGAGAACGCATAACTGCAAAACGCTTAAGTGCAAAAACGCATTTCTGCAAGATTTTTGAAAGCCCCATGATTTTTCACATGGTTTTTATATAAAATTGTCGCGATAAGTGCAAAACGCATAAGTGCAAATTTCGCTTAGGTGCAATGAAAATGTATGAAAGGTGGAGCATACGCACACGTAAACTGCAACGTATAAGTGCAAGTTACGATTTTCGACGTCGCGCATTCGTCTTACACTGAAGAATACGAGGAATCTGGGAGGTCTATTTCAAGGGTTTCTGCTTTATTTCTATCGAAAAGTTTTAATCTGGAATTTGCAGAATGCGTTTCTTTCCAAGGAGAAGCAGTTACATCCGTGCAGAGAACATGTCTCAAAATCATTGATGGCTTTGAAATCTTCTTTCTAGTTAACCGTAATCTAGCTTAGTTGTTGTCTGTCTTATACTGGACGACGTAATGTCTTTTTGTTGTTGTTGTTGGTTAGCCTCCTTTGTGAGAATCTTTTAATAATCCTGTTCTTCAGCTCTACCAGTATATTAGATGCCTAATTTGTTTGTTCTTCGTTCAACGGAACCATGTTTTTCATATCTTTTCTTCTTTCACACTCCTAAAACATTGAATATGTGTTCTCCCTGTTATAGTTGTCGTTTTTTTTTTTTCAATTATGTGGTATCTCCAAGATTAATACTATGGAATTAAAAGGCGACAAAAAGTACGTTTTTTAGTCATCCCGTGTAACCAAAAAAAAACGCACTTAAAAAGCAAATACATATTCCAATGTGCCAATAAATTTACCACTCATAGTGTGGGGAAACCAATGTAATTAAGTAAAACTGGAACGCTGAGAGCCATTTAGATATTATGTTTGAAGAGAGCAATTTACTAAATGATTAAGAACTACTTAGCCTAACATACACTTTTTGCACGCTTAATATCCTTGAATCCGAAATTATGTTCTTTTTTCTGTATACATATGTCCGAAAACGGATAAGTGCAATTTTTCTTGCTGCCGGAGACGATTGCACTTATCCGTTCTCGACTGTACATATATATTGAAAATTGTTGGCGAACGTTGCCCTATACAATGGACCAAAGGAAAATAACGTTGCTAGCTTCACTAAGCGATTTAGAATTTTTATAATTACATATGTATATATTTATAGTTTTTGTTACAGAATTTTTTTCGATAGGACCGCCACTGTTTGTTTTACCAGGACCACCGAAGTGCTAGGACCGACCGGCACTGGACATTAAATCAAAACAGTTCGAAACGATGCCGGATATAAGTAGATACTTATGGGTATGGATATCTAAAATCCTCCCATACATATTACGAACATCTACATTTTTGTTTCCTAAAAATGGTAGGTACCTACACAACAATCAACATTTATTACAAGAAAGCTTGCCACAATACGAGTACTGTACTGTATTCGGATTTCAAACAGAGTTTAACAACAAAATTTATCAACTAAAATTTGGTATCAATGCAATAAAAATATGTTTACCGACTTAATGAATAATAAAATTTGCAATAATGCCCCGCCTTTTCTCTAGTTTCTAGTAAAAATTTTAACGATCCAACTGGCTCGATCCGATCGGACACTACATTACTGGCTATTCGTCCGACCGATAGTAAATACATAGAAACGTGTGCTATTGTTGCAAAAAGCAGCAAAACAACACATTTCGATAAATTTGTTTAGTATTTTTGCAACATTGCGTTTTGTTGCCATCATTACCCGAGTCTCTTCCTTCGTGCTAGAATAGTGTTCATAGTTCATGACTATTTTCAGTAGTATCCGCGATCCGCTCATAGAGTTCTACTAACCGGTGTCATAGTCGTGTTATCCGCCGCGTCCATATTGTGCACCTGCTCATAAGCATAAGCCAAATCGATTTGATAATTAATTTATTTATTTTTATTATTAGCCACTCGTTTTATTTCTTTCTAATTACATTCTAAGAGGCATTCCGCGAAGATATGCTAAAGACACAGGTGAGTGGAATACGTCATGAGCTCATAATGAGAGTTTCGCGTATGGGACGAGGGGATGTCAGCAGATGTCACAAGTCACAGTCTTTAGTGGCTAGTAGTGCTGAGGCGAGTGCATTGTGCCTGATGCATACGAAAGCTGGGAAGCTATTTAGATTAGGAGGACTGCGAATCGAGTTGGGAAATCAGGTTGAAGAATGAGTGAATTTCTACTCGGATGAGCCTATTGGATTGACTGGCCCGGTCGGTAAATCCAATTACATATTCAATGAAATCCACGTGAAAATAACAAAACAATTGGAGAAAAACAAGTGAAACAGAGTGAGCACAAAAATAGAATAATAAGAATAATAACAGTGCGGCGAGTACCTACATTTGGATAGTTCAAAAGCCGCGCCACATGGGTGGTTAATAGAGCGTTGAAGTGCGACCAGACCACCGACTAGTATAGTAGTGATAAGGTGTAGGTGACCCGTGTTCAGTGTGCTGTGCCGGTGGTGTAGTCCGTAGTGAAATATGCTGTAAAATGTACGTTTGTGGAAGTGATGATTATGCAAATCTTATAACTGGCGGTTATAAATATAATTCCCAAAAGTCTAAATAAAAATCGAAATCCGATTGCTCGAAAAAAAGTGCTAAGCTTAGCGTCAGTGCTAAATGGATTTTATGCTTGCCATCAAGCAGCTTACGAAATGAAATGGAATGCCCCTGTTTACATTTGCATCACAGAACATTATTGTTTAAGATAGGAACATTATTATTTGGGTAGTGTGTTTACATGTTCATTGTTTATTTTTTAGTGTTTTAATAATACATGTAACCGAATATTTTTTTGGAATATGTAATATATTACACTACACAATGTATGTACGTACAGTCTTGACTCGGTAAACCGGATCTCCTTTAATCCGGATATCACGCTAATCCGGACCACTAAATGTTTCCACTATGTATTCTATAGTCCGGATTTTGGCAGCAATTTGGACTATATAATCCGGATATTTGTGATTTTCAGGGTGGAATGGTAGATTTGGTCTCGTACTTTTTTACGGGACGATTTGGCAAATGATATGATGCTTACTAATTTCAAAGAAATAATTCATTTATCGGCTTTTGTTCCACTTTTTCATTGATTTGGACTGTTTTTCCTCAGAAAAAAGTGATTGCGCTAATCCGGATGTTCCGATCGTCCGGATTACCCCTTGCAATAATTGATCCGGATTATCGAGTCAAGACTGTAGTACGTAGATAACTGAATACATACAAACATAACGTTTGTAGGTAAGGTAGTGTTAACACATTTTAATATAATTCCTCCTCCCTTCTTCCACGATTTGTTGCAATTGAGAATTCATCACTTTCACTTTTACTCCAATCAACGGGGAGATTTTAACGTGCAAAAATTGGGGACTTCTCAAATTTTTGATATGTTATAAAGACAGGTGGGGTAAGCTAAAATCCAAGTCTGCGTCACTTTCCCCCCTGTGCTCCCGCCGCTATCTTGGAAAAAACATCTAAAATCGGCTCTTTTATCAGTTTGCGGTCTATAACTCCTTCCCAGTCCATTTCAGCACGAAATGTGCCGAGACAATCTCGTAGAGCACAAAATATCCTATAAATTTCATCTGACCAGTTTTACTCTGTAATCAAAATTGGCAGAGTTATAGCGCAAAGAATACGCTAAAAATTCCAAAAATCATTACTAACAAATTTCAAAACATACTTGGAGAACTCTATACTAAAATGCAGAGGAGGCTATGAGTTATTGGTATACAATGCGTTTTTGTGAATTTGAAATTGGCATGATTTTTGATATTTTCTCCATTTTCTTGGCGCTATAACTCTGTTAATTTTGATTGTAGAGTACAACATCTTAGATTAAATTTGTAGGAAATTTCGTCTTCTACAAAATTGTCTTGGCGAATTTTGTGCTCAAATGGACTGAAAAGAAGTTACAGGCCAAAAACTGATGAAAGGGTCGATTTAAGATGGTTTTTTGAAGATAGCGGCGGGAGCACAGGGGGGAAAGTGACGCAAACTTGGATTTTAACTTACCCCACCTGTCTTTATAACATATCAAAAATTTGAAAAGTCCCCAATTTTTGCACGCTAGCCCCCATTATTTCGTCTCTATTGATTGGAGTATTTGGTCAACAAACATTTTTAAGCTGTACTTTTTATAAAAACTTGCAAATACAGTTCTATATAATTTTTTTTTTTTTATTTCAACAATTTTTGATTTCAGTTACAAAATTCCTTAGAAAAAGCATAGTAACCCATGCCATGCATTAGTCCAGAATGGCTATGTGATCACACAACCCATATGTGTTTGACTCCAAATTTATTACACTACATTCCACGAAATAATTCTAACGTCAAAATATTGTCGATGCGATTATTAACCCTTCTGTCGTCGCCTACGAGCTATTATGCCTAAGGTGTAGCTGAATTTTCTGTGAAATCAATCTTAATTTTTGAAGAGGTTTAATTTTGGATCTTGAGACAGTTTACATACTATGTCTTACGATGATGCGCCGTTTCGTTTCTTTAAACCAGTGGTTCCCAATCTTTTTCAGTCCGCGCCCCCCTTTGCGAAGTCTGCTGAGGCTGGCGCCACCGGAGAAAATTTTGGCCAAAAACCGAAAATAGGCATAATAAAATGTTTATTTCCGCCATTGTTCACTTCGTGGGGACTTTAATTATATATTTGCGTTCTTCGGTTAATTGCTTTATTTTATTTAAAACTTCATTATAATTTCTCAAAGCTGTAAAATACCGAGACATGATTCGCAAAACATTTAAGCCATCACACACTAATTTTGGACAGAAGTCTAGACTTTTTTTTATATTGGACTTGGTTGTTGTTGTTGTTGTAGCGATTCAAGAGATTTTCTTTTTCTCTCTTGAATCGAAGGGGGTTTTGGCAGCTCTTGGCCGTTTTTTTAACAACGGGTAGCTCCGGGACGATTTACATCGAAGAACCGGCTGCCGTAGGAGCATTTTTATGGACAACACAAGCATCCATGGGTCACAGTGGGATTCGAACCCACGCACCGGCAACTCAGGATAGACAACTCTGCAACTGAGCCACCGAATTGTCATAGTCCAATGCACATACCTGCTAACAATGCAAATACTCGTATGCAAACACGTTACCCACTCTTGCATAGAAAAAGCACAATTGTTTCTTAGTGGAGCCCAAGTTTTGGAACATTTTGGACATTTTTGAAAAGCACTCACCGTGAGTTTCTTCGGAAGTTTGGCAGTAGCAAGCAGTTTTATTTATGGTGGGGATTTGTACAGCCAAAAGCAAGTGGAAAATGTTTACTTAAAATCGTTTTTGACAAAAAAAAGTCACCATAACACAAAAAAAAACTATTTTTGGCTTAATTATGAGATAAGTAAAGTAGTGCTATTACTGGAGCTATAATAATCCGAAGGTGTTCTAATAAATCAAAAGATTTTTTTTTCATCACGAGCCTAGACGTCAATGTAAAGCGATTTCGACCTCAAATATTTTCGGCGATCTTTTGGCCAGAGGCTCTTAGCTAGTATGAAAATAAATTTATTGTTACAGCAATATATAAGTTGTACTCACGCCCCCCCTTCCCAAGCCGTTACGCCTCTCTAGGGGGGCGCGCCCCACAGTTTGGGAATCACTGCTTTAAACATAGTTTACATTTCGCCGAATGTTTGATCGCATTTGTGGTCGGTTCCTTTGAAATATATATGGAAAGGGGTGGAAAATATTGTTGAACGATATTTTTCATCAAGATATAGTACCAATGGTCTGTCTGGATATATACGGTTTTTATATTCTCAATTGTAAACAAAAAATTGACGTTTGAATAAAATTTTCACGCATACTATGAACTGCAATAGTGTGAAAATGGTGCAATTTTTATTTTCTGATGGCCATTCTGGACCAACCCATGGCATGGGTTACTATGCTTTTTCTAAGGTATTATAAAAAATACCCACCTAATTTTTGTGCATTTTAAATTCAATTTTCACTGCATCTTTGCACGAAAAAGTATAATTACACACATGGCCGTAAAAAACTCCGCCGTTATAATCGATCGGTCGCTAAGCGATGGTCGCTATATCCTTCAAACAATACCCTGCATGAACCCTCAAAAATCTTGAAACCCGGGAACTCCGTCGTTATAGCCGATATATCGTTATAACCGATGTCGTTATAAGGGATAACCACTCTATTTAGCAAGAATGCACCTGGACTTATAGTAAAGAGCAATTAGCGTTCGTTGTCGAGTCTGGGTATATGAATCTGTGCTCAACATTATGTTTAAATTTTTTATAGCTGTACTGTTTTAAGCTGTAATATTTGAAAGACAGATTGATTGACAATGTATGCAAATAATGTCTCAGGATGCTTCAGGAGCAATAATTCCTTGTAATCCCCTTTCTTGCCGGACTAACACCCTGGACAGACGATTGTAGTTAAACATACTTAAGTTAATGATATTTGAATTCAAGCATGTTTAAAGTCGTCTAGTGACACACGGCTAAAATACTTAATTACATTTGAACTGTCAAAAGAAAATATTTTACTAATTAGAGTCCGGATTTTCATGCAATTGTTTTTAATAGTATGAATTGTTGGTTTAACTATTTATTTATATTTTTTTTATATTCGAAAACTTGTTATTGCATTTATAATTTTATAAGAGGTATAATAAAATACAGTTTGCGTTTTGCTTTTTTGCTCTCTAAAGTAGTAATAGTCTGTTATGTTAGAAATAGAATGGAAACAATGCATTTTAAATGGGTGGCAGCTTATTTTTTTTTGTGAGTTTACCCATTTAAAATGCATTGTGCTGCTTTCTTCGGCAGCATTCAACGTGTCTAATGCTTGAAATAGATTAGACGCGTTGAATGCTGCCGAAAAAGGCAGCACATTGCATTTTAAATGGGTGACATCATGTACATGTACAAAATAGCCTTTCCTGCCATTCAATAAAAATGCATCGAGCCGATTCTGCTGCCATTCTATTTCTACCATAACCTGTTACAAGCATGATCGTAGGCTAGATCAGTGCGGACAGAAACCGCAACTAAATAAAATATTTAAGTGCTTTTAAGTATTGATTTCGACAAAAAAAAGTAGGGATTTTGGACTCTCATTTTCAATAGATATCAAATAAATCAAGTTTTAGTGTTGAGTTAATAAATAAAGACCACACAAACTTTTTTTCTGGCTGTTTATTACAGGCACTTATATTAATATTACAATAATAATTGTCGAGCTTAGAACTAGAGTTATATAATAGCAGTTTAAACAAAAAAAGTAGAAGTGATTAGATCCGTTCTAATTTGATTCTGTAGGATTATCCATGAATAAAATTTACGTTGCACTGGAGACTGGACTGTTCTGCAGCTAAAAGTAACTCACGTACGAAGCTAATCACGTACATATGTACATACATATGTATATTGTGTTGTTTGTTGATGCTGCACAAAAAATCGGCTCCTTAAGTTACAAGCTAGGAATGTCATCCTACCGCCAAATTGTCCGCTTGTTAGTGAGCTGAAACAAATTGTGTTCGATTCAAAATGCTTAAAATTAATTATATATTATTATTTTTACCTTTTTAAGGACGGATTCTGCCATTTTTCGCTTAAAATTTAGCATGACGTGACAGCCCAAATCAGCTGTTACTTCCAGAATTCCAATATTTTTATAGTAGTCGAGACCGGAATACACGACGAGTAAACATCATTAAATTTTAATGACGTTTTGATAATGATATTTAGGGCTCCATGACACAGTCATATTTATAGTCATATTTCTAGTCATATAATTAAGCCTACTCGATTCATTCGGATTCAATTTTTACATGTGCACTAAACGAAATCTAGTAGGCTTAAGGATATGATAATATCTATTATAATATATATTACCAATATATGACTGTGTAATAGCGCCCTTAGATTAAGTTGTTCGAGTATCATCAAGTGAATGAGCACAGGACATACGCATTAGTTAAACATAATCAGGAGTTAATTATGTTTAACTCGTGTCGTCTGTCTAGGGTGTAAGACAATATAAAAAGCCGACTGAGTCGCCTATCATCTTACACCCTAGACAGACGATTGTAGTTAAACATACTTGAGTTAATGCTAGCCCCATTCGACTCACTGGATCATTTCCAGATTTATTGGAAATCCCATACAAAATGATAATCCTGGAAGTTGATCCTGGGTATGACTTGGATCATCTGCCAAACTAATCCCCCAGGTGTCTCCGCGAGCAATTTCCCTTAAATTTCCCGTATGTCATTTTGTTATTTAGTATTTTTGGTTTGTAAAATTTATTCAGAGTTAATCATTTTAATATTTCTTGCTACTTATCCTTTTAATTGTATTTCGCACGGTGCATAATTACAAATGCAATTTATAATTTAGAATATCGCGTTGGGGCCAGATGACACGATAGTCAGCTGTTACCGATTTGGGAAATTTTGATCCGATTTCATTCGACTTGGACAGGATCAATGATCCAGTCAGTCGAATAGGGCTGATATTTGAATTCAAGTATGTTTAACTTCATCTAGTGACACACGGGCAAAAAATGCAATTGCATTTGGACTGTCAAAATAAAATAATTTACTAACTAGAGTCGGGATTTCTATGCAACTCATTCATTTTTATTCCTAATAGAATGCAGTTAGTACACAATTTAAAATAAATAAAATATTTATGTGCTTTTAAATGTTAATATCGAGAAAATAAGTAATCCGAGAATCTCCGTTCGAATATATACAAATAGGCATTTGCAAGAAAAGTATTAAACACACCTTTATTCCCATTGCTAAATTACAGGCACTGATTAATTTATACAATACAGGTCATTTAAAACGAAAATAAAAAGTTGAAGTTCGTTCGCTGCGTTTTTTTTATCCAGAACAGGATATAAAAATTTCATATAAATTTGATAGGGTTTGTAATTTTTTGAACTTTATGTTAAAATGTTCTCTTCTCGTAGCCAGGGTACGTAAAAACTTTTTATTTTCCACTTTCACTTCACCCATAAAAATTCTTCACAGTTGCTACTGCATGAAAATTCAGTTCCTTAAGTTGCCATTTAAAAGCGTCATCGCCTCGTCAAACTGATTGCCTTTTACTGAGCTAAAATAAAATGTGTTTAATTCAGAATGCTTAAAATCAAATAGTTTGTATGTTATTACCTTTTCAAAGTTAAATCTGCCACCGTTCGCTTTAAATTTGGAATCAACTGACAGGACAAATCAGCTGTTACTTCCAGTTTTCCAATATTTATGAAGTAGTGGAGACCGGATTACTCGACGAGTAAACATCATTAAATTTTAATGACGTTGTGATAATGATGTTTAAATTAAATTTTTCGAGTATCATCAAGCCAATGAGAACATGATATAGGAATAAGTTAAACATAATCAAGAGTTAATTATGTTTAACTGGTGTCGTCTGTCTAGGGTGTTAGTGAATTATAAGGCTCATTAATTGATGTAAATTTCTATAAAACGTAAGTGTAGTTTTCATTAAATTTATTCGTCATTTCAATACGCTGTTCAAAAACAGGACAAAGCTGAACAAAAGCAGGACTTTCGAGGTTTTGGCAGGACGGCAGATTATGGTCGAAAAAGCTGGACTGTCCTTCCAAAAACAGCACAGATACGACCTTTGCGGCTAAATCGTAAAACCGAAGGGCAGTATGGCGTAGATAAGGGGGGGGGGGGTCAAGGGGATCAATCCCCCCCCCCCTCGGTCGCACATTTTTTATTATTACCCTAGGTACGTAAAACAAAGCAAAAGTAAACTTCTTGTTGGAATTATTCAACGTATGTAATGTTTCATAAAAACATGAAACCATTTTCAGAACTTCAATATAAAATTTAGCATTTCCTTAAATTTCAATTGTATAATAGTAGCGTACCGATAGAATAAAAAGACTACAGCACAGGCGCAGGACTTTACGTTCTACTTTTTCACATTGGAAATGGAGCTTCGCACAGACAAGCCCTAACACCTTAGACAGACGACAAAAGATAAACATAATTAACTCCCGATTATGTTTAACTAATTCGTCTGTCATGTGCTTATTCAGTTGATGATACTTGAAAAATTTAATTTAAACATCATTAACACAACGTCATTGAAATTTAATGATATTTACTCGACATGTAGCCCGGTCTAGGTTACTTTGAAAGTATTGGAAAACTGGAAGGAACAGCTGTTTTGTTCTGACAGTTCAGTAAAATATACAAATAACGATTGCGGAATTAATTTTGAAAAAGGTAACAAAATATTAATTTGCTTATTTTAAAGATTTTGAATTGAACACTTTTTATTTTAGCTCAATAAAAAGCGAAAACCCTTATCACGACGTTGATGTTTTCGATTTTCTCCCTAAGGAGCAGCATTTTCGTGCAGGACCAACTGCGAAGAAAGTGTAAAAGTGAAAAGTTAACGTAAAAAATACAATTCACTGAGTGCATTCAGTACGCGCTATTTTGGATAAGAACGCACTCAATAAGTTGAATTTATGCACTTGACGGTGCTTCAGAATAGAAGAGAGTAATGCAATTTTGCAAACCACTTTTATTCTTCAATAACTACAAAAAGCTTCCTGCCAAATTTATATGATATCCTGTTCTGGAGCAAAGACAAATCAGTAGTTGTATGTTCGCATATGTTCGTAGTTGTATTTTCGCGTATGCCACTTTTTTTATTTTTATTTAATTCTACATACTTTAGACCCGAATGTGTGTGCCAAACCGCATAGTTTGTAAATTTATTTTGTTAAAAAATTAGTTTAATAAAAAGCAAAAATAAAGATCTTTTTCCTTAAAATTCTTTGTTTGTTTCTTGCTCAATTGTTTATTATTATTATTTTTTTATTATTTTATGGACTATAGTCTAATACTCTTTTTTAGCATTCATAAACATGAAAATATCTTTGGCTAATTCAGTTGCAGGAAAATCCGGGCTTCATTTATTAAAATATTTTATGATGACAGTTCGAACGTAATTGCATTTTTTACCCGTGTGTCACTAGACGAAGTTAAATATACTTGAACTTAAACATAATTAACTCAAGTATGTTTAACTTCAATCGTCTGTCTAGGGTGTAATGAAGTAATCTAGAAGTGCTGCTCGAAAAACTATGTAAAACTATGTAAAGGTCTGCTGCGATTTTCCCAATGAAAACGCATACTTGCTGCCTTGGAATATGTGGCAACTGCTGGGGAATTCCCTAAGCTACAATCCGAAAACGGTTCCATAATTTTTCTCGACCATTTTATGTATTATTATTCGATTCCCCAGTCATTTAATGTAGATGACATCCTAGCAGTCGTAAAAAGCAGTGACGCTAATAATAATCGTCATTTCTCGACATACGAATTAAACGAACACAAAATGGAAAAGTTAACTTTTCGGTATACAGAAAACCATCGAGTACACCGAATTACATTCCAAGCGACTTACACTGCGCAATGACTCACAAAAAAAGCGGGCATTCCATAGTATGGTTTTTAGACTATGCGGATTGCTCCTCAGCATCACTGATTTCATGGATGAATTGAAGCACATTAAGTACATCGCTGTATTAAATGGATACAATGAAAAAATGATCGAGGACTTGGTTTCCCTACACTCAAAAAAATATCTCGATTCCAAAAAAAAAAAAAAAAAATAATTCCAGAAAAATGGCTAGAAAAAAAAGTTGCTCTTACATATGTCCCTGAAGTGACAAACAAATTAAAAAATGTCTTCAAAAAACACCATCTCAAGATAGTCCATAATAGTAAGGGAAATTTGCATGACCAAACACTTTTCAAAAAAACATTTAAATGCGATCAACAAGAACATGGTCCAAAAGTTAGAAGTTGCTCTTCATGCCGCGGAAAACGACCACACTCAATTGAGCCTCGACAATGTAAAATTGAAAAAGCAGGTGAACCAGCCAGCGAAGCTAGATGCATACGAAAGTATATACAGTGGACCCTTAGCGAACATTTCGTATAACGAACGAAATTTTTTGGTAGGAAATGTTTCGCTTAGCGAACGAAATTCCGGATAACGAAATGTGAAAATTGAGATTTTAGTGTAAAACTTGTGTAATTTTTAGACAAATCTCCATTTTACAAAAATTGAACGCTTTTATGAATAAATAAAAACAATAGCGTGTAGTGTTCTGATCGGAAAAGAACCATTGTATGTTGGATAATTAAAGGTTTCGCTTAACGAACGTTTCTCATAACGAATATGATCCTGGAACGCGTTGTGTTCGTTAACCGAGGATCCACTGTACATGCACCGATACGATCATCACTTTTCAATTGCATTAAACCATTTTTTTCAATTCACTTTTATTATTATAATGTTTTATACAATAATTTTCTGCATATTCGTACATAAATTCTATTAGAGTTTTAATATTATTTTTAATATTTTAAAAGTAGCGTCTGGTTTTTTGGTTTTTTAATTATTGAAAAGGTAAATTTAAGATTTTAGTAAATTTAGATTAAATGTACTCGTTGAGGATGACGGTTTTTAGTCGAAATGCATCCGAACATATAAAAAGTTTATTGTAAATAATTAAAATTAATAATAAACATTTTCAAAAGCAAAATCAATAAGATGACTTTTAAATTTTAAAAACAATCTATTCAATCTTGGATTTGGCGTTTTAAACCAATTTTGTCGTTTTTACTACATTAAAACTTATTAACGTTTAACAGTCCAAAGTTCTACTCACATTTTTTGGTATGCTTTTAACAATTGGCTAATAGCTAGTGCCTCGAAATTTATAGATAATATATATACGGTGTCCTAAAAGTTTGAAAATTTTGGAAATATCTACTCACGACTTTCTGAGTTATCAGAAAATTTCGATTTAAACACAAAAGCTGTACTTTATCCACATACTCAAGGAGCTCTCGCCTTCATAATTTCCCTTTTCTGGACATATAACTGTATGATTTATTTTAATCCCTGTTTTGAGATGTTCCGGCCAGAAAAGTTTGGGAGCCACTGATCGAACCCACTTAAATCTCTGATAGTCCAGTACAATTGATTCAAAATAGCCCCAAACCTAAACATCCAAAAATAAAAGGAATTTCTGATGCCAAATTGTTGAATACACTGCCTAATATACGCAGTAAAAAGTTACACCAATTTGCGCCATGGGTTAAGGGGGGAGGGGGTGGCAAAGGGGTGAAAATTCAATTTGCAAATATCTGGAAAACTATGAGTCTGCGCCTGAAATGTCCTGAGGACGAAACAAACTACATAAAATTACCTTTGTAATGATGTATAACACTTTAGACATTTTCTCAGAAAATTATACCCCAGACCCAAATGTATTATAATGAATTTAAATTTTTGGAGTTTTACATTTCGCACTGTAACTCTTGATAGAATATACCTACCGTCATAAGATCTTGCCCATATATTGATAACAGAATTTGTTTGATTTGTACCAAAAACTGGAGTGTTGCGACCATTGACGCCCCCCCCCCTCACTCCTCCTAACATTTTTCAAAAAAGCATGCCTAGTCTAAGCTCCATTATGCTCCCCACCAAAAATTATTACCATGCGATCAAAACTAAGGGTACCCCCCATACAAAGTGACCCAAATTCCTAACAAATTTCACATTTTTTCACTTCTAAATTCTATCTAAAATAGAAAAAATAAATTTATCTCTTAGAACGTCCCTATAACAGTTAACTGTAGTCTTCTGAATGTATATCCAAAAGTTTGTACCAGAGCGTGGCTTACAAATACGAAAAACCGGGTTTGAATGTTGCTAGTACACGTTACTTGAAATATTCGCAAATAGCCTTAGAACTGGTGAACACTGACCTTCTAACCCAATTTTTTGAGACTTGTAGCGAACGCCTTGGTACAACCTTTTGAACATACATTCAAAAGACTACAATTAACTGTTATAATGACGTTCTAAGAGATAAATTTTTTGTTTTCTATTTTACTTAGAATTTAGAAGTGAAAAAAAGTGAAATTTGTTCGAATTTACAGTGCGAAATGTAAAACTCCAAAAATTTAAATTCACTATAATACATTTGGGTCTGGGGTATAATTTTCTGAGAAAATGTCTTACATCATTACAAAGGTAATTTTATGTAGTTTGTTTCGTCCTCAGGACATTTCAGGCTCAGACTCATAGTTTTCCAGATATTTGCAAAAAACTGAATTTTCACCCCTTTGCCACCCCCTCCCCCCTTAACCCATGGCGCAAATTGGTGTAACTTTTTACTGCGTATATTAGGCAGTGTATTCAACATTTTGGCATCAGAAATTCCTTTTATTTTTGGATGTTTGGGTTTTGAGCTATCTGTACTAGACTATGATGCTCCAATCACAGTTACGAAAATTTGTACGAAAATTAGAATACTGTGGATTCACACACCGTAGTAAAAAGTCAAAATTATCGATGCAATATTTTCAGGAATTCGTATTTCTTCGTATGGCAAAATTGTTATCTATTTTGCACCAAAAATTACTAAAAAAAACTGCAATTTGAAGTGTAATAAATACAGAAATTGTTATTCTTAAATTCAGCATTTGATAACCGTAAAAGTAATCCTGCAAAATGATCCCCCCCTCACCGAAAAGCTATCTACGCCACTGCCGAAGGGAACCCTGAAATCGGACGAAATGTGTTTTCCGTGGAAAGATCAAACATAACAGTTTTTTGCAATTGTTTGCTTGTACGAAGGGTTTCTAGGGCAATACAGCAGCCTCGAGTGAATATGGGCAGTTTTTACCGTCTGTTTTGCATCTGTTCATTATTAGATTGGAGACGTTATTTAGGTATAGCGGGGTTGGAATCTTTGATTAGAACTTTTTACTTTTATATCCAGACATACAGTTTCGCTTATTTATCTTATTGTTCTTTGACAATGGACCATAAACATACTTTTACCTCTCAGGGTCACGTTAATCAACTTAATTTGGAAATTGTTGCGTCTCCAACTCTCAACCACTAAGTAAATTTCCACTTGCCTTTCGAAATTGACCCGAAATGTATACTTGCAACCTGTTAAATGCATTTTTTTCGTACAATCACAGATGCCAGGCTACGAAATGATTCACCTCTATTGTCATAGGTGTGACACCTATTTTGCATTACAAATCGCATCATAAGTAATTATGGCACAAGTCTCATTGAAACGTTCCACAACTCATTCATTCATTCATTCAACTTCAACCTACTGTCGGAAATATCTGCTGGAGCATACGTTAATGTTGTGCGGATGAAACCAACCTGAATCTGAATCTTTTTCGCGAACGTTTCAATTCCATACATTCTCCGGCTCTCAGGTGGGCTCCCCGTACAATAAGTGCCAGTACAAACATACAGACTACAACAGAATATTTTTTCGTGTAATATATTATTAACCATATAAATTATTTGCCGCGGGTAACATTGTATCTGCATTTTTTTGTAGGTTAATTAATTATTTTTCTGTTACAGAGCGAGCGTTTCGCAAGCTCACACCTGTAGCCCAATTTACATGTGTCGTTTTTTGTTGTTGTTTTTGTAGTTGTTGCTGTTTGTGTTGGTTGGCGGCAAAAGATATCGAGATTGTTATTC
The DNA here is from genome assembly GCA_949715475.1 of Microchrysa polita. Taxonomy (NCBI): domain Eukaryota; kingdom Metazoa; phylum Arthropoda; class Insecta; order Diptera; family Stratiomyidae; genus Microchrysa; species Microchrysa polita. The sequence continues at coordinate 12,580,100 of OX454420.1, forward strand.
ATAGTGCAAATCTGAGCATCTTCATGTGGGAAACAAACATTGTGCTAACATACTAACTAAGAAGAAGAAAATCTTCGTTTCGCCTTGAGAGAGTAAATCGTATTCGGGCTTACAACAATATGTTTACAGTGTCGCCGTTGAATCGTGTGCTGTATTCATTCCAGCTACATTCAAGACTGATAACGAAATTTTTATTGCTAAAAACATTGACGACGGTAAGAATATTGCGCATACATACAGCGGGGTCCAATCGTGCATTTTTCAAATAATACATAGATAACGCCAAAAGTTCAAAATTTTATTCTAGATGTGTTTCGTCAAAACCGAAATAAAGTTCGTGTGTGCTAACTAAAATTTATAGATCTTTTATGGATTTTATGATAACAACAAGTTGTAGTGCTGTGTACACATATTTTTAATAACGAAAGTGCATGAAAGTTTCAATTAATTTTTTTTTTTAAACCCAGCTGTTGCTAATAACATGTTATAAAAATTAACCAAAAGTTCTAAAACGGATTTTCTCATCAAAAGTGTGTGAAAAAAAGTGCCAAAAAATCTATATCGCGTCGCTATAAAATATGCAGCAGGAAGACAACAATGTATTCGAAACGAGCCTTGATAGTGGAATTTCGGATGACATTGCCTCGCCCAGTGCCGATGAAAAGCCCGAGAATAAGATGAAAACATTTCAGGAAATTCTTTTTCTTCTCGAACGTGACAGGCTTTTGCGAGCTGAACAGCGGAAGCGTCTCAGGTGAGTACATAATAAGATTTTTTTTTTTGTTAATTTGTACCGAATTTTCATCTATTAACACAGTATCTAGTCTAGATACAGCGCGATATCTAGGAACACCTTATCAACAACTATACTGTGTGTATCTTATTCTATATTTTTTATCTTTTTTTGTATGTATAATTCAAAAACGCGTAATTAAATAACTATACTTTACCCTGTCATACGACCAAGTCGAGGTCGTATTATAGACGCTGAGTCAGACATTTGCCGAGACCTCTAAAATATTCAGTACCTATGTATTTAAATTCTCCTCAATCTATGTGAAGCTTTGCCGTTTTTTTTTTTTAATTTTTAACAAGATCTTATCAAAATGCAAACAATGGGAAAATTTATCTAAATAGATTCTCATTATTTCACATGATTTGCACGCAGTTCGCTCTGTTAGATACTTTAGTTGAGGCATAGAAAAATGAAATATCTACTGCTACTCTCTTAATGAATTGCGAGGATGTCCGTCCAGTTTAATTTATTGGACTTTGCCTTGAAATATCTCTAATTGCATTCAGTTTGTTTTTTGGGAAGAGTTTGTGTATGGCCTTTACGGTACTTACGCATTGTATTGAACAAAATGCTTTCTTATTAGTATTTTTAACATTGATGATTTATCAAGTAAACGAAACTAATTACCATGCATTTCGAATTTGTTTGATACAAATTACGTTTTGCATTGAGGAGAAATTGGATATTTTTTAACAGATTTGAATGGACTTATCGTACTGATAAAATCTATTATGCATATACAGCAAACAGGGCGTTCCAAAAGTCTTCGCAAAACCCCAAGGGGACTATGTAGAATTACGCCAGGAAATTTGAACAAAAATTTGGCCAAACTTCGGAAAAATTAAGGGAAAGCTGGATTTTTACATGAGCCTTCCTTTCAAGGTCCTAAACAAGTCCCCGTCTCTACGAGCGCTAGCGGCACTAGAGGGTCAAAAACCCTCGAAAACAGGTTTTTCTGAATATCTCGATAACGGTAGCATAAAGCATAGTGTATGGCAAATTTGAAGCTCTTGTGCTTTTTGAATAAACGATGGAAATACCGAATAAGTTCGGGTACTCCTAACGGTGCCAGGAGGTCTAACGGTATTTTTAACAATTTTTCAAGAAAATCTCTATAACGGTAACTCGCACTAAAAGCTTTTGTATGGAAAATTTGTAGCCTATAAAGTTTTGAAGAAAGCGGTCACATTTCATATCAATACGTGCAGCCTTAAGGGCGCTATGGGGGTTCAAACCTTAAAAAAAGTTGTTTTTTGGGGTTTTTCGTGAATGGCGCTAAGACGGGGGAGTGTGCTCTCTGGTCTTCTGGGAGAAGTTCGTAGCTTATGTGGCTGTTAGTAAGACTCCAAAAGTCCCGAAAGATGGGAGCCCCCTAACGAAGTTATGAGGGTCCAAAGATTCAATTAAGCAGTTTTTGGGGAATATCTCTATAACGGTAACGTGCACGGAAAACTGTTATATGGCAAATTTGTAGCTTGTACAACGCTCAACTAAACATCCGAATTTTAGATCGATGCGTGCAATGCTAAGGGCGCTATGAGGGTCTGAGCCGTACAATAACGGTATTTTTTGGTTTTTCGTGAATTTCTTCAAAACGGGAACGCATTCGGGAGGGAGGCCTATAACAATTTGTTGCTTCTGTAACCTCAACTTAAAATGCCAAAACAACTTATCTATGCGAGCACACCCAAAGAACGTAAGAGGGGTCAAAGTTAAACAAAAAACCGCTTCTCGGAATTTTTTTTAAATAACGGTAACCTCTTGAGAGAACCAATCTTAGATAAATTTGTAGCTCATGTGGCTGTTAGTAAGGGGCCAAAAGTCCTCAACGATGGAAACCCCCGTATGAAAGTTATGAGGGTCCTAACATCCAAAAATTCAGTTTTTTGGGAATATCTCTATAACGGTAATGTGCACCGAAAACTGTTATATGGCGAATTTATAGCTTATACAACGCTTAATTAAATATTCGAATTTCAGATTGATGCACGCAATGCTAAGGGCGCTATGACGGTCCGAACCATACAAATACGGTATTTTCCTGAAATTACGAACGAACGTATAACAGAGGTAGTCTGTAAAAATTTGTTGTTTGTATGGTTCCAAATAAAATGCTCCATCGATTTGAATGCGCCTGAGGCAACCATACGTGCATTACAACGTTTAAACTAACTAATGCATTCATATCGCTGGAGCATTTTATTTGGAACCATGCAAACAACAAATTTTTACAGACTCCCTCCGGTATACGTTACCGTTAAGGAGATTTTCACGAAAATAACCAAAAATACCGAAATTGTAAGGTTTGGAGCCTCATAGCGCCCTAAGTACTGCACGTATTGATCTGAAATTTAAACATTTACTTAAGAGTTTTAAAAACTTCTAATTCGCCATATAACAGTTTACGGTGCACATTACCTTTATAGATATATTTCAAAAAAACTGCTCATTTGGATGTTTGGCCCCTCATAACTTTGCTAGGGGGACTCTCATCGTTGGGGACTTTTGACGTCATACTAACAGCCACACGAGCTTCAAATTTGCCTCAGACTGTTTCCCTCTAGAGGTTACCGTTATTAAAAATTTTCCGAGAAGCGGCTTTTTGCTTAACTTTGACCCCTCATAACGTCCTTGGCGGTTTACGGGTAAATGAGTTGTTTTGGCTTATTAATTTGAAGTTGCAGAAGCAACAAATTATTACAGGCTTCCATCCCGAATACGTTCCCGTTATAAAGCAATTCACTAAAATAACGAAAAATACCGTTTCGGACCCTCATAGCGCTCTTAGTATTGCAGGCATCAATCTGAAATTCGGATATTTAAATAAGCGTTGTATAAGCTACAAACTCGCCATATAACAGTTTTCGGTGCACATGACCGTTATAGAGATATTCCCAAAAAACTGCATTTATGGATGTTTGGACCCTCATAAGTTCCCTAGGGGGCTTCCATCGTTGGGGACTTTTGACCCGTTACTAACAGCCACATGAGCTACAAATTTATTTCAGATTGGTTCTCTCAAGAGGTTACCGTTATTAAAAAATTTCCGAGAAGCGGTTTTTTGTTATCTCTTTGACCCCCCATAGCTTCGTTGGGGGTGCCCGCATAGATGAGTTGTTTTGACATTTTAAGTTGAGGTTACAGAAGCAACAAATCGGTACAGGCCTCCTTCCCGAACGCGGTCCCGTTATGAAGAGTTTCACGAAAACCGAGAAGTACCGTTATTGTACGGTTCTGACCATCAGAGCGCCCTTAGCATTGCACGCATCGATCTGAAATTCGGATATTTAGTTAAGCGTTGTATAAGCTAAAAATTCGCCATATAACAGTTTTCGGTACACGTTACTGTTATAGAGATATTCCTCAAAAACAGTTTAATTGTATCTTTGGACCTTTATAACTTCGTTAGGGGGGCTCCCATCTTTTGGGACTTTTGGCGTCTTACTAACAGCCACAGAAGCTAGAAATTTCTCCGAGAAGACCATAGAGTACACTCCCCCGTCTTAGCGCCATTCACGAAAAACCCCTAAAAACGCATTTTTTTAAGGTTTGAACCCCCATAGCGCCCTTAAGGCTGCACGTATTGATATGAAATTTGACCGCTTTATTCAAAACTATATAGACTACAAATTTTCCATACAAAAGCTTTTAGTACGATTTACTGTTATAGAGATTTTATTGAAACATTGTTAAAAATACAGTTAGACCTCCTGGCACCGTTAGGAGTACCCGAACGTATTCGGTATTTCCATTGTTTATTGAAAAAGCACAAGAGCTTCAAATTTGCATTACACGACTTTTCTGTATATGCTACCGTTATCGAGTTATTCAGAAAAACCTGTTTTCGAGGGTCTTTGACCCTCTGCAGCACCGCTAGCGGCACTCGTAGAGACGGGGAGTTTTAGGGTCTTGTTTAGGACCTCAAAACGAAGGCTCAAATCCAGCTTTCCCTTAATCTTTCCGAAGTGAAATGCCAATTTTCCTGGGGTATTCAGTTTGTTTTTTGGGATGAGTTTGTGTATGGCCTTTACGGTACTTACGCATTGTATTGAACAAAATGCTTTCTTATTAGTAGGTATTTTTAACATTGACGAATTATCAAGTAAACGAAACTAATTACCATCATTTCGAATTTGTTTGATACAAATTACGTTTTGCATTGAAGAGAAATTGGATATTTTTTAACCGATTTGAATGAACTTATCATACTGAGTCAATTCTGTTAAATACAAGGTGTCCCGCAAGCATATGATGTAGGTATGTACTGTAGAAAAATACACTTATTACAGAAAATTTTGAACTTGGACTTCCCGGCTATAGCGTTTTCCCGGTTATAGCGCTTTTTTCGCTTAGATCCCAGAAGAGCGTTATAACGAAGTTTTACTGTATTTTACGATAAGTCGATAAGCATATTTCTTATCATCTTCTGAATAATAAACTTGTGGCGGGCTATGCCGAGTTTGGAAACTCGTTTCTCTATATCACAGAGTGACGACCGAACGATCACGGCCACAGAGCACGACCATTACGTAAGGTTTAGTCAAAAATGTCAATTTAAAAAATAACCATTTTTCGTTTTCATCTCAGTTTTCACTATTTTCTGAATTCTGAAGAATTCTTTTTATGGTAATTTAACTCAAAATAGTTAGTATGGAGGCTTTTGATTGAAATAGTAATTTTTATACCCGTAACTATATGAAAGGGTATATTAAGTCGAAACGACTTAAATCGAAGCAAATTAAGGTATGAATGGAAAAAAATGTGCCAAAGGCAAAATGATAAATGTCCATGCCCTACAAATATGATAACATATACAAAGAAATGTAGATTTGAAAAAGAAGAAGAAGAAGAAGGAGCATCCTGTCATTCCTTTACTTCACTCATTTTTTAGCGTCAAATAAAAAATACTTTTGGATATTAATTGGTAATTTCGGCAATTCTAATTGACCTGTGCCTCTAGTATAGTATATAAGTCTAAAAATCACTAGAGCTCGACGAGAAGTTGGTGACTTATGCAAGCAAAATCTACGTCCAGTAGGTACACAGGTACAACAATAACGTCTGGTAGGAATCTTCTTAATCTTCAAAGTGGCTGTTCTTTTTTTTTAGTGCAGAAAATTCATACCCTTCGCGAAACTCTTCTGTCGAGGAATTTAGTTAAGAAGTTAAAGTTGTTTTTAGGGTTGCATTGCAGAAAAAACTCGCATTGTCCAAATAAATCTATTAGCTTTGCAACGAGAACGTCGAATGAAGCAAAAGGACTTCAGAAATTCTGGACCTTGTTGTAATGACAATGATTTTTATTGAAATGAAGTTACAAAATTGACTTACATGACATGCTATGTTGTTACACTTGATTGTTACAAACTGGTATACTACACTCAGAAAAATTGGCCCCGTAAATTTAAAAGTTTTTGTACCATTATTTTAATTGGACGGCAATTTACCAGATTTCTTCACAAAAGTAACATTAATATAACTGGAAGAATCCTATTGAGATATTTAGTATGGAATGAAATGTGTTCCGTAAATCCAATGGGACATCAGATTACATTTCAATCAGTTTGTCTTATTAAATTTACAAGATCTGATATGATTAACTAATAAAAGGATGCATCCCATTTGTTTTATATGACGTCCTATTGCATTAATGGGATAGGCCTTTTAGTTGAATTGCAAGCATATGTATTTTGCAAGATAACCAACATCATGCCCCGTAGCCGAGATCGTTCGGTTGCCTTCCCGTGACTTGGTAAGTTTCAAATAGTACTAGCAAATCGGATGTTTAATACTCAGCTTCGCCCCCTGCTCGCTTTGCTCGCCAGCCCCGGGGCCGAGGCTAATTTCGGGCGCGGCCGAAATTTGGATACCCTTCGCTTGGGCTAAAAGTTCTTTCGGGCGTACCTATGACTTGCATTTAATCCCCCTCCTCATTCTTTTTCTTCCGTCTTGACAAAAGTTTTAGGCTTAGTTGAAATTAGTGGCCAAATAAAAATATTTACTCGGAAAATTTTATTGGGGTTGCCGGAGCATGACCCCACAGTACGATTCCATTCGTTTTGAACTTTTTAGTTGCTTTGCTAAAGACACATTGATTCAAGGTTTTGTGAAATTGGTGTAAAAAATGTTTCTTAGAAGAACCAATATGGGGGGTCTGGTTTGTATGGCAGCCCCATGACCCCATGGTCCGATTTGATTCAATCTTACATATGTTTTGTGTCATCAATAGAAATACATTTGTGTGAAATTTGGTTGAAATTGGTGTACAAATAAAAAAAATTTTCTTAGAATAACCTAATTTGCGGGGTTAGGTTTGTATGGCAGCCCCATGACCCCATGGTCCGATTTGATCCATTCTTGCATATATTTTGTGTTATCTATAGAAACATATTTGTGTGAAATTTGGTTGAAATTGGTACACAAATAAAAAAGTTTTTCTTAGAAGAACTCAAATTGGGGAGCTAGGTTTGTATGGCAGCCCCATGACCCAGTGATCCAATTTGAGTGAATCAAACATACAAACAGCCTGCAACGATAAGCACGCGTGCAAAATTTCAGCTTGATAGCTTCAATACCCGCCGAGTAAAACGCGTCGCAACAGACAGACAGACAGACAGACAGACAGACGGATATGCTCCAATCGACTCCCCAAGTCATGCTGATCATATATGTATACTTTTTGTATGGTCGGAGATGCTTCCTTTAATGCGTTACAAACTTAATGACAAAGTTATGAGACCGAGTTCTAATCGTGCGAATAGCACGATGAGTGTATACCCTATACCCATGTACAGACCTAGAAGGCACGCAAAACCCAAAATATTCAATTTCATATTTTTTGTTGGGGAGGGAGGGGTAGATGGGTCGGACCTGACACATCTTTATTACCTTGTCAAGACATCCAACGGCTACCATTTGATATTAATTTGAAGTTTTTCGTGACATTCTATCAAAAGATATGACTGAATATAACTTTGTAGGGGAAGTAGGGGTAGGGGTAGTCGGACCTAATCCACTTTCCATCAACTCAAAGTATATGTCAGAATGAGACATTGATCAAAATTTCAAGTCGATAGCGATATTCTACCGAAAGTTATGACCGAATTAAAATATCAAGGAGGGGTAGTTTGTATGGGAGGTAGGGGAATCCGTGGTCCGATTTGGCCCATTTTCAATACCGTCCAAGATTTTAGCAAAACAAACATTTGACCAAAATTTCAAACCGCTAGCTTCATTATTTCGGGAGTTATCGTGCTAACAGACAGACACACGGACAGACAGACAGACAGACAGACATGGCTTATTCGATTCAGGGACCGACCCTGATCATTTATATATATACTTTGCCATACCTCCGGTGACTCCTTTGAGGTGTTACATAATATCGGCGTAACAAAAACAATATACCCTTTCACTCTATGAGCGAAGGGTATAAAAATCCACAATGACGTAGCGTAGAAGGTATAATAATATGGGACTTATAAAAAATATAGTTCGATAATATTAAAAGTGAAACGATTTTTTTTATTACATAGGATTGATCCTATTAATTCAATAAGATATATCCTATTGGAAAATAACTAGACCATGTGTTTATTTTAAAATGAGTCAACTATTAAAACAAACGGATATTTATCGAGTGAAAGTAATGGTTCCTATATTTTTAAAGTAATCTGATTTTTCCTATTGACTAAAAATAATGGGACAAAATGATTAGTTTAATGGGATTTCCCATTGAAATTTTTCTGAGTGTAGGTAAGTCCGTTCACTGTTATAGTCCTAACACACTAGACCAGTGGTTCCCAATCTTTTTCAGCTCGTGCCCCCTTGCGAGATCTGCTGATCCTGGTGCCCCCCTCCCGAGAAAATATCGGCCAAAAACCGAAAGTATATGCAAAAATTGCCATGGGCAAGGAATTCTCTTAATTTTCGCCATAAAGGTATATACTGAGTTCACCGAGCGAAAAACGTGCATATGTCTCCCGTGAAAACGGTGCCGTGGAGACTTGCTTTTTATTCACTCAATGTAAGAAAAATGTTCCCTCGCGTTCTGATTGATTATCGATGACATCTTTTCATTGTCAAATAAAGTGCAACTGCATTATTTTCGCTGGCGAAATGTCAAAAACCGGTGTGGAGACTTTCATGTGAAGTGAGTACCACCAAGCGAATTCGATTTCACGATCATCCAAATTTTGACAGTATTTGCATGGATTTCACGTGAACTGACGATGTTAGTACCTACTTTAAGGTCGGAATCCATTGTCGCAATTTAAATTGTTTGAACATTTGTTTGTTAGTGCAGCCCAACTACTGGAACTACAGGAATTTTTAGGACGTGCTATTTAAATTTCATGATTTCCGTAATTTTTGGTTTTCAAAAACCATTCAAGGACTGTAGCTGGCTTATGCGCTTCAAATCAGCGATATGCAAAGATTTTTTATTTTTTTTCTCGACCTAAAATATTCTCAGCGGTGTTCAACAAATGGATTTAGTAGCAGCGAATGTATCGACGAAAATGCAATTTCTGCCATTTTGCAACGCCTTGCAACAACCGATTACCCCTGATGTATTTCGAAAGATGTTCGCAAGAAAACCATAATTCATTAATGGCAAGCAAATCATAATTTATTAATGACATCAATATTAGATTTGTACTCGCGCCCCCCTTCCCTGATCGTCACGCCTCCCTAGGGGGGCGCGCCCCCTAGTTTGGGAATCACTGCACTAGACGATAAACTCGTTTCGTAAACCGCTAAAAGCTCTGACTCGAAAGGCACGACACACTAGTCGAATGCGGGTTATGGCTGTCAGGATAAACTCATTGAGCTTTTGATAACTGACAGTAAATCAAATTAAAATATTGAACTGTCAGCTTCCAGGCATTGTCCAAAAGAAAATTTGTAGAAGATACAACTTAAATGTCACCAAGTAGGAAGTTTTTACCCGTTCTTACTATAAACATGACAATAAACGGCAAGCAAATGAAAATGAATCGTGGATTATGTACTTCTTATATGCCTTTTTACTTACAAAATACATCGGAGCAAAAACAAAGAAAAACAGTGAAAATAAATAGAAATACAGTGTATTTACAAATAATATTATAAAATGTTTAAATTATTTTGTTCAGTGTCGTTTCTTCAGTTTCATGAATGCGCTTTCCGGCTTTACTCCATCCTATCTCGATTCAATGCCGCTTGTCAACGTTTACCGCATATTAACTGCATGGTTTTAGGCTGCTTAGGTTGTTTAACGAACGATTGACGTGATTGCACTGCAAGCCTAGCGATGCCATGGAGCGGTATAAGGACCAAGAAAGAAAATAACTTGTTAGTTCTAGATTGGCTCGACTTGAATGAGATTGAATTTTATTGTTAGAATAGTATTTCAAAAATTATTCTTCCGGAGTCGACCAGTTAATCTATTATTTAGAAAGATTACCGATCAATCATAATGCAGAAAGTAAATACAGTGGAACTTCCCATAAGCGGACACCATTGGGGATTGAGATTTTGTTCGCTTATTGGAAGTGTCCGCTTATGAGAATATTTCATTAAGGTATAACATTTTATTAAACTAATTTGGACTGCGCTGCGAATCCATTTAAAACTACGTTGTCTGATTTCAACTGTGTGTTTCCAAAACAATTTTTTTTCGAGATCGAGAACACTATTTATTCGTGAATTCTAAAACGACTTGTTCTTGCACTTCTTCTTGAAAAGGCAAACATTTTTAAATTTTTTTTTTTCATATTTTAAAAGAATAAAAAACTTCACGATGAAATGCCGCGATATAAATTGAACTCCTGAATCTCTAAAAAATTCCACCTACACGGTAGTGTAGTTACTACGTGATAAACCTAGTACATCAGATTGCAAAATGTGGTGGAGACAAATTTTTTTTGTTTCTTATGTTTTCACATTTTAATGATTAATGACGCGTTGGACCCGCAGTTATGTTTTCTCTAATATTTTCATGGACAGATTTTCGGAGAAATGTACACTTTCGGAGTTATAAACAAAAAAATGTGAAAACTCCGAAAATTTTGGGTTTTTTCGCGGTTTTGATCCTGTTCCGCAACGAAATTTTGGTGGGAAGCTCCGGATTCGAGCTCAGCACCCCAAAAAACATAAGAAACAAAAAAAAATTTCTCCACCACACTTTGCAATCTGAAATCACCTCGGAACTACACTACGGAGAGATAAACAAGATTTGTACAGCGATTTCCGGAAAGTGAATTTTGATTTTCGCAAAATACCGATTTTCCGGTAATTTCAAAACTTCTTTGCTCGAAATACAAGAATTTCGATTTTATTTGTGGAACTGTCCGTTTATTAGAGACTTGCTTGTTCAGAAAAGGTATAAAAGTACTGTCCGTGCCCGGTTATGAGAGTGTCCGGCTATTGGAAGTTTTTTTTTTCTAGTAATATATAAGGAAAAACGTCGGGGAAAATAAAGGTGTCCGGTTTATGAGAAATGACCGGTTATTAGAAGTGTCCGTTTCGGGAAGTTCGACTGTAGTTATTTTACCCACCATATTTAATGTATCCGTAAATTGTCTGCAAATATATACATTATGTAATGTCACATTGAAACCAAAACAGATGATATTTTTTGACATAATGACGTACTACTATATATACTGCTCAAAACAAAGTAAGGGCCACTAATAATTTTCTGATTATTTTTCTGTGCAAAAGGAAAATCATAGTTTTGTTGGTCTAATTTAATAAAACAATATGTTTTTCATTAAATCTAATGAATTTTATTGAATTTTGACCAAAAGTTACACTTTTTTTAGCATTTTTTCGGATTACTTACTTTTTGCGGTCATGTAATCGTAACAATAACAGTTAATTTGTATGTCTAATCTGTAAAAAAATTGATTCTTTGTTTTTTTTAGTATCGAGTATGGCCTCCAGTTTTTGATATGCAGTCTCGAAGCCTGGACGGAACGCTTTCAATTAGCCGATCGACGCTTTCTATTGATATCTCGTCCCAACACATTTTTAGCAATTGAATCAGCTGTTGCTGATTGTGTATGTCCTTTTAAGCGGTCCGCATCCGGCGTTTTAATTGATCCCAAAGATGTTCTATCGGATTTAGGTCCGGACTGTTGGCAGGCCACTCCATGACCTCAATATTGACCTCGAAAACAGACATTGTCGCCCGGGCAGTATGTGGTCGTGCATTATCCTGCATGAGGATAAAACCATCCAACGCCTGTTGTGAAAAAGGAATGATATGTGGCCTAACAATCCTTTCAATATAACTTTCGGACGTAATTGTCCCGTTATTTAGGATAACAAGGTTAGTTTTGCCTTGCAAGCTGATTCCGGCCCAGACCATCACACTGTTACCGCCTTGCCTCTCAATTTGATTAATGCAAGGGTCCAAAAATGCTTCTCCGGTTCTCCGCCAGACTCTTATGCGTCGGTCGTCACTAAAAAATTTTACTTTGCACTCATCCGAGAAGAGCACCTTGCGCCATTGTTGCATGTCCTATTGGATATGTCGACGAGCAAATCTTAAACGATTCGTACGATGCGTCCTGGTCAGTTGTGTTCTGGTAACATGCCTCCTTGACCATTGTTGGTCTTCGTGCAAACCATTTCTGATTCTTTGAGGGCTAACAATGGTCCCAGTCGTCTTGAATAGCCTACTTTGTAGTCCAAGAGCACTAATGGTACGATCCCGTCACGCACAAAGTCTCACATATCGGTCTTCTGCGGGGATGGTTATTCGAACTCGGCCTGAACAATGACGACGGGAGACTTCCTGTCTCCTGGCAACGGTTCCAAAGATTGTGAATGGCTCTTCGCGAATACCCTAATTGCAGGGCCACAGAACGTTGCGAACGACCTTTCTCCAACATTTCTAAGACTCTGGACGAAACATTTAAATTTAAATGGCGCCGAATTGCTGGCATTTTGTATTTTACAGATTCTCCTTATATTTAAAAGGGCGCAACAACTAGTGCTGCAGTTAAAGAACTACTTGCCGAAAACTAATTCCTAATCAAAATGAGAAATAAACAAAACTACCAAATGTATGACTCGTGATCCCAAAAAACTGTTTAAGCCAGTTCCGTTAAAGCTAATGTTGACGAATCATACTGTGACAACTAACATCACATTCAGGTACAGAATGGTATCTTTGAAATTAATTATCACACTAAAAATTACCAAAAGAAGTTTTTAAAGTCAACGGACATTAGTGGCCCTTATTTTGGTTTGAGCAGTATATTTTTATAAAAATTATCTAGTACTAGCAATTTTATTGTCAAAAGAGATGTAAGGAACGAAATTTACCCATAAACTTGAAATATTTAACCAACGGACGAAAATATGGATCGATTTTGTTGATGCCCCAAAAATGGGGCGTTGGGCGTCTATGGCTACATAAACATTTTAAAGGAAATAGTAATGGTAATTCGGTTTACCTTTATTTATTATACCCAAAAATTAAATTTACTAATAGCTGTTATAATTTTTTATTGAAATGTAACAAAAAATCGATTTTTATCGGAAAAATTATAAAGTAAGCCCCAAAAATACAAAACAAACACTTATATTTTGAGCCCATTACTACCCTAGTTAACGGTAAAAATTGTTTCTCGACAAATGTCATCTAGAAAAAATGTTAGGTAATAATTTGGTTTTTCGGCTGAAGAAGCTAGGATTCCCTACTGAGATTATATTGCTTTTGTATTAGAAATCTCGTCCAACAGATTCTGCGAAAAATACCATTTGATACAAGTACAATCAAGCCTTGAATAAATAATTTCTTATAAATCTTTGCAAACGAGAAGGACAACCTCTAGATACAAATATTGGTGTCAAACAAGGGTTAACGAAATAATTTTGTGTGCTTTGTCACCTTTCGTCATCATCAATGTGGAACGATAGCCTGGCACCGGGCTTTGGCCATCTTTATCGCTGACCTCAAATTGTCGCAATTACCTTGAACTTGTCCTCCAGTTACGGAAGCCCAACAGCTGGTGGACATCCTCACCTACGAAGTACATACATCCAGCGAGCTCTCGGTCGTCCAAGCAATCTGGCTCCGTCTCGTTGTGCATTCTTCACCTTTACTGTGTACTGAAAGCTTGGAATTAGGATTGTTCCTTCAAGTCCTTTGACATTCGCCCGTCACAGCCACCCATTGCACTCACGGGAGCCAGCTGACCCCAATAAGAGCGGTTGAGTAGGTGTGACTATTCAAGATGAACTTCACCCTGACTACAATATTTGAAGCAAAAATATATACCTAATGCAATGTGGTATCTAAGTACATTTTCCCATGAAACCTTTCCAAAATGCTTTTTGATTCTTCGACTCCACCTGGCTTACCTTACGATCCCCAGTTCTAAATAATAAGTTTTTACCAAAAAACAGCATAAAATTGACATTTACTTGTTTCTTCCCTTTATGGCTCAATCAAATTTGTATGTAATCTATATGGAGCCTAACATGCCCAATGCCCCATTTTTGGGGTGGCTGTTATTTACAACAACAACAATTACAAAAAAAAATATTTTTTTTCGCAAATATGCTTTGGAGTATTGCCGACTTCATATATATGTATATACCAAAAAAAGTTAAATATTCGCGAAAAAAATAATTTGGGCTTATATGGGTTAAGTATAAGGCCAACCCTCTATGGACAGCCATGCTTTGGAGCGACAGTTTGCTTATAACACTTCATACATACATGGAAAACTTTAAAAAAATGCTATGCACTGTAAAGCCGATAATGTTGATTTTCTCAAATTTGCCTTTGGACTGTAACGGTTAAAAAGGCCTTATTAACAAACACGATTAACATTAATGTGGGAGGATAGCCCCACGTCGGGCTTTGGCCGACTGAATCGTTGACTTGCACGACCGCGAGTTTCAGAAGCTTAGCCGCTGGTAGTACTGACCAAGTTCTTGGTCATCCACGCAATTGTCCATTTATCACCTTTTGCGGCATGTGATCATCGTCCATTCCTTGTATGCACATGCTCCGCCCATTGCAATTGTTGAAGCTTAAAGATTTCCGCTACTTCCAGCTCATCGTACAATTAATTTATTAATATAACTCGTAATTGTACCGGATGCGCCACAAACTCGCTCGCGATCGGCACCGAAAATTCATCGTAGGCCCTGTCGTTTGAATATGTCCTGCGAAGCTTCGGATGCTTGAGATGGGGTCCATTTCCATTAGGTCACAATGGGTAGCGCTTCGAAATGCCTTTAGTTTTTTTTTGTAGAAGAAAATATGAACCGATAAAGCTACCATCCCATGATGGTATGGTTTGGTATCATTCCCATTTTTTTGAGTACCCATTCATACAGGCATGGTCCTCATCGCTGAAGACGATTTTTCGATGAAAATGATGATCGATTTCATCTCAGCGAAAACTCGTCGCTGTCTATGTTTTTCCGCTCATCGGTAAGTTGATAAACGTACAGGGTATGCAGGAGCAAGTCACGACGCAAAAGGCTGTGAGCTTCCCTGACAAGTAAGCTCATGTAAATTCTACGTAACGTGCCTATTTGATGTTTTGTAATTTCTTGCGTACTTCGTATATGTCCCTTCCTATTCCTACCTAACTACTTAATACTTAATTCCTTTAAATGGAATTAACAACAAAATTAACACCAGGAGGATTAAAACAAAGTACCAGTTTAAATTTAATCGTCCGCATTTTTGTGGCACTTACGCATTGTCACTTCATTGCAATGAAAAAGACAAGTGCAAGGCATGCGAAATTCATGGTCAAAGGGTAAAATCTAGGGCCTTAAGTTTTTATACCGGAAAAAACTATTTACCCAATAGTCGCTCATCCATGCAATGTATAGGGCTTCGCAGACTGACAACTAGACGCTGGACTGGGAGTAGGTATATACTCGCACCGTGTTACCGCAACGACTTAATCAAACTAGACAAGTATATCCGTTGCGTGTAATGGCAAATCAAATCGATGCATAAATTTCACATAATACATTTGAATCCAAACCATACATATCAACTCACAACGATACACGTGTGTGTGTTTATACAAAACAAAATCTTAAAAAAAAAAGACGTTTTTATCGATCTTTTCACTCGATTATTGTTGTTATCGGCAAAATGACCTTAAAGGCCGCATAGACCGCTCTCTCTACAATCACATATCCAAGTGCGAATGTTTTTCCATGACCAAGTGGACTTCAAAACTGTTCAAATCAAACTAAAATTGAGTTGCGAGTGATAAATAAAAATGTGAATTAATTTCATTTTTTTGCATTGTTCTTTGAAATAAGTTATCTATAAACAATTTAGTATCGTATCGTAACTTCTGTGCATATTTAAGATAACAAATAACAAATTGTGTGCGTGAAAATATCTTATCGTATGATAGTTTCTTAAAATTGTTATCCATGTATCTTAGTTGAAAGATTTTCAAGAGCTTTTCTGCCTGTTTCCGCCAACTCTGTCGCCATCTATTAGATACTTGTTGAAAAAATAAATAAATAAATAAATTTAATACTATATGAAGATGCCTCGAGCGTGCCGCATCGCAATTCAAACGTTTTTTTGAATATATTGCAATGAAGTGTGATAAGATTATCACTTTTATCTCAGAATTGCCATTGGTCGCAAGGTGTAATAATGTGAGCGTTTAGTGTGTGCTCATAAATTTGCGCTTCGGCAATCCGCCTACAAGTGTGTGATTGAACGTTGTTGCCCTTTTAGTTTTTTAGTTATTTTTTTCACGAGTGTTTCGTGTTTCCTATACAGTGTTTGTGCTGTGTTACCGCGGGTATTTGAGTTGGTTTTAATCTCTGGTGACCCTTTGACAGTATAGTAGGTGACCTATAGTGAACCTTGTGGAAATTCAGCTTATCTATCGGTTCTTGTCAACGACCAAAGTACCTACGGAGTGAATAGCCTATAAAGTTAGTGTTAACATGAAAATTTACCTTTAAAAATCGCTTTAAATCGAAGTGTTATGTAACAAGTTTGATTTTTGTTTATCTCTTATGCCGTAACTTTGTGTTTGCCCATATTTATAGTTTTCCAAGAGATATAGTATCCACACGAAAGTATGTCGAAAGTGCTTGAAATGATTTGTGTAGATAAATAATTGTGATAATTGCGATAATTTAATCGTCACGATAGTGTGAGGTTTTTTTTTGTATTGCAGATTGGAGAATGCATTTTAGTGAGAGCGCAAAAATAAGTGTAACAGGAGGATATTTGCAATCATGACGCTAGAGTGGCGTTTTTTTTTAACAAATTTTGATTTACATTGATTTTTGTTTGTATTTATTGTAGAGCAATTTTGGATAAGCTCCGTAGGTACCTATACTATTCGCAAAGGTTTTCTCAGACTTTCATTACTAAATTCCCTATGTAGGTCTTATAAATGTGCATTCCGCAAGCTGTGAACTTGTCATGCTATTTTATGTCCGAGTACCGCATGATATATTATAGGATGCCTCTGTAGTACCAGCAATAATTTTACTAGAGTCGTGTGGGGTTAGTCCTGAATATGCTTTGTAAATTTCCAACTGACGACTTACTTCAGAGCGACGTAACCTTAGGTCCTTAGGAATGCAATCACACCGAAGTTCATCTACCCATTGAACACAGGGTTCCCTGCTAGAACTACATCATCGCATTCACTTTCTCCCATTTTAATAACCCTCTAAATACACTACTGACAATAGGAGAATGTTTGATGTGCGAAAGCACAAGAAATTGAAAATTGATGTTCTTTTGAGCTGGGAAGCCGCCATTTAAAAAAGCTTGTTTTATAATTAAATAAAAATTGGCGCATCAGTAAAGCTTATACACTGACGGAAACACAGCTAGTGTTTTTACGTTGCACTGCCACCTATCGAACCGATATTCTCAGAGCTGCTAAAACAAAAACCATAGAAACTCATCCATAAATAGAAGAAACGGGCGAAATGATAGGTTACTGAAAGACTGGAAGCCAAGTGGCTGGTTACGATAGTTAAAATCCTTCCCAGGACAATTGTCAAAAAATGGTCTCTTATCCCCTAAAACTTAGTTCGAATACAGACAAGTATGTATATTTCTGCATATCTGATGCGAATTAATATACCTACGCATTTTAAAATAATAATCTGCAGATTAGGTACGAGAAAATCGCGTATTTCTAATCGCAGACATGACACCATATCATAAGATTTAAACAAAAATGTATGTTATCTTTATTGCACGACATACTTTTGTACATTTAGAAATTGCGATAAATTTAACTTGAGATATGGTAATCAAGGGGTTATGTATATTTATCCCCTTTTTATATGTTAAATAATTTTTTTTATATTGTTAGAGTTACACATTTTAATTGTTCTATGTGCCTACATACTGTTTTCAAGATAATCATATTATAGTGTGGGTCCCTCATGCCTCACTATATAAATTCAATTATTCAATATTGTATTACAGTTCAATACAATAATCTTTTCAACAACTATCGCTGAGCTAGTAGTATTGCTATTTTATCAGTTGTATAGAACGCAAATTCCAATTGCTGTAGGTATTTCGTATTATTTATCAGATTTCGATCAATTAATTTGTGACAATACCCACACCAGCTGACTGTTAAATATGTTAAGTACGTAATGCAGGCTTTCATATCGTTTTATTGATGTTTCTGTAGGTATGGCCTTATCTTTGTTTATAATAATTTTAACATTGGTTTTCGCAATCAAAACAATACAATTTTCAATGTTAAATAGTAAATACATAACACGTCGTTCGTTCATATCTGCGATTTTATAGTTCCTATCGGTATTTTTTCGATGACGCAATGTAAGAACACTTCTTCTAGCGGAAGCCACTTTACATTATATTAAAGCGAATGAAAACAGAATTAAAGGTCCATCTAGATTAGTCGCCAAACGGTGTCACGTGCAGCAAAATGGCTGTTGTCATTACATCCACACTGATTGCTATTTGGGTGTGCGTCCAGTTTTGATATTCAATATGGCAACTCAACCAACCGCTTGTCAAATTCAAAGTGACAATTTTGCAACTTTTATTCGTTCTTCTGTGTAAAATTGAAGAATTCTTTACATATCTTGACTCGCTAGTTTGTCGACAGACATCTGTTACTTGATTTCTTGAGTCCGAGTTCAAAAAGTAAAGGTTTTCTCACTTAAACCTTTTTCAATGTTCTTAGTAACTGTGGTTAGCCATTCCGATCAATAGGTCATCCTATATCCTTTTTTCAACATTATGAACATATTTTTCTTTGCTGAGCAATCAATCGATATTTAAATACTCTCCAATAAATGGATTATGGGCAGCGCCCGCTCTTGCACCTACGCCGCCCCGGGCAAAACTGCCGCACCCATTATTTTTTTTTTTTTTTATGAAAATGTTCATTGGATGCGTCGACTCTATTTGACCAGGAAGGATGCTTTTCTGACACATTTTGAGTTATTTGAATCCCACCTAGAAATAAGTTTTCCGTTCCTAAGATTCCATACGAAAACAGAAAAGAAACCGGAAAAGAAGAGTCGTTCCTATCCAACTCAACCTTTATGCTCATCGAGTGCTGAATGTATCCTTTTTTATCATTATGAACTTGAGAACGTCAATCTAGACTGCAATTTCCCGAGGAAGACGTATTGGTGATGTAGTAGTCGTTAAGAAATGCGAAATATTACTGACAAATCCTCGTTGCGCTGAGGGCCATACTTACTTCAATTTCAGGAAAGGTGACTACGACTCTATCAATCAAAAATTGATAGATACTGATTGGCCACATTTACTTAATGGACTTACCTGTGATGCAGCTGTCAACAAGTTTTACAGTGTACTCTATAATATAATCATTTGTAGTCTGGCTGGTCTAGCGGTTAGTGCGCGCACCTTCGGTGCACAGGGTCATGAGCTCGAATCTCACCGTGGATCATGGTGTTTGTCGAATTCACGAGCTTGTGACGGACTATGATCTCACTCAGATGTTAAACGAGTACCCATTTATGGGGATAAATAACACTGCTGAGCGTGATGCTGATCCCATTACCTCAAGAAAAAGCAGATAAGATCTTGGAAAAAGGATGTCACTAACACATCCTGCGGCCTTAGTCCAATGCTGGATTGTCGCGCCTGTTATTTATTTATTTATTTTCTATAATATAATCTATGAGTTTGTACCTATATGTTCGCAAATACGTAAACAATGTCCAGTTTGGTTTACACGTTCTATCCGTAGTCTACTTCGAAAGAAAAACGATATCCGTGTTCGGTACAAACGGTTTAAACGCCCTGCAGATCTTTTACGTTTTAAGTCACTTCGGAACAAGGCTAAATCTTTAATTCGTGCTTCTAGATCTGCGTACATTGCTAGTATTGAGAATAGTGTCGCTAACCACGAAAGTAAGTTATTTTGGTCTTATTGGAAGAAAATTAGATCTTCCTCTGCATTTCCAGCGAAGCTTTTTTGGGATGATAAAGTTGCTAAGACCCCAACAGAAATGAGCGAGCTTTTCGCATCCTTTTTTGCTAGCACCTTTAATAAATCTGACTCTACTGTTTCTTTCCGTACACTGTCTGCAGATTCTGACTCTGTTCCATCGATTGGTTCTTCATATATCGAACTTTTAATTTCTTCGCTTAAAGCTACTACTTCTCGGTGTCCGGATGGAATACCGAATTTGTTTCTAAAAAGAACCTCTAACTCTATTGGTCTTCCGCTTTCCATTATCTTTAATAAAAGCATCGTAGAAGGCATATTTCCTTCTCAGTGGAAATGCTCTCACGTTGTTCCGATCCCTAAGAAGGGAGTCACTACCTGTGTGTCTTAACTATTGTCCTGTGTCTCTATTGTCATCCTGTTCTAAAGTTTTTGAAAAGATAGTATCCAGCTACATTCAAGTCAACTTTGGTCCCCTAATATGTCCCAATCACTACGGTTTTCAAAACAAGAAATCTACTGTAACAACCCTCGTGGAAATCGTCAATTTTATAACAAAATCATTAAATAAACATCTTGATGTACACGTCATCTACACTGACTTCTCTAAGGCCTTTGACTCTGTTGTCCACGGCATTCTTTAGAACAAATTGTTATCTCTTAATTTCCCTGAAACACTTCTATCTTGGATTTCATCCTACTTGTCTGACAGATCGTCGAGCGTAATTTATAACAAAATCGTCTCTTCGTCCTTTTGTCCTACGTCCGATGTGCCCCAGGGCTCAATTCTGGGACCTATATTATTCTCATTTTTTATAAACGAGCTTCCCTCGCTACTAAATAATGGGTCCTTATTGTATGCTGATGATTGTAATATCTTCAAGCCAGTATCATTAGTAGATTGTGTGTCCTTACAAAAGGATTTGGATGTCGTGGCATCGTGGTGTTCTTCTAATAGGTTACTGTTGAATGTGGCCAAATGTTCCGTGATCATCTATTCCCGAAAATCAGATCCCGTTTGCTTTACATATAGCGTACATTCGCTACCACTTAAGTGTGTGAACTCTGGCAAAGATCTTGGAGTTACATTTGATTGATTGTAAATTTGTTCATCAAATTGGTTCGTAGTATTTTAGAATATGCTTCGGTAGTGTGGTCGCCGTGTGGCCGCCATGGTTACACTGATGCGATAGAGCGTGTTGAAAGGAGATTTACCAAGTCCCTACTTTTTAAATTTAATTTGCCATATGTCTCATATAATGATCGCTTTAACTTGTTTAATATGCAGTCCTTACAGGAGCGAGGAATAATTCTTGATGAATGCTTTCTTTATAAAGTTTGTTGTGGTCTACTCTGTACCTCGTTAGTGTCTGACATTCAATGGAGAAATCCCATATATAACACCAGATCAAACTCTATATTTGTCCCTCCAACAGCTGACCTATCATTGTACTTCAATTCCCCGCTGCTTAGATTAATGAGAAATTATGACTTGTTGGAGATTGGTCCTCTACCCTCTTCGTTACAACATTTAAAAGAATTTTGGGAACATTACGCTATCAGCTTCGCAAGAAGAATTTTCTTGTTCTTGATATCGATACTAGCGACACTTATCTTACCGTCCGCCATATAGCGGACATATAGCGGAAAATATCGGAAACACAAAAGTTCCCCCTATTAAAGCGGATAGCAGAACATGCCGTTTATTTAAATTTTATATTGTTACTTATACTTTTTTGTTATTATTTGCCTCTACCTTCTTAAATTAATGTGATTATGTTATTTTCTCTCTGCTTATTTTTAATACCATTTTCTATATTTTTATATTTATTATTACTGTATTATTGGGACGATATCCTGTTCAGTACTACAAATAAATAAATAAATAAATAAATAAATATTTAGAGATCCAAGCTTGACCATACCCAAAATTATATAGCTCACTTACACAAACAAAATTTCGTTATGATTTCGAATTTGGGGGCCCCTTTGGCTTGGGGGCCCTTGTTCCACTGCACACATGGAACACCGTACGTTACGCCACTGGTCATAACGTACAAAAAGTATACGTAGAAAAGGCTTATGCTTTTATTTCTAATTTGTATTATTCTTCTCAAGTACTTAGGGTGCTCTAGATGAAAAGGGGTACAGTGCCTCCGGACCGGTTTCCTCTGATTTGGTAACAGCCTTAATGTTTCACTCAATGTCGTAGTCTCTTGTTTTATTTTGACACATGATAAACTCTATTCCGATGTTTTGCTAGTTAGATTACATAGCTGGTGGTAATGGTTTGAAGCTTTTGTATTCCTTTTACTAAAACACGTTTTACGAAGATAATTTTGGATTATTATTAGCCCACATACACTCACAATTATTTTCGAGGCAATGTCCGTCCTCTTACATACAAGTTTTCATTTCGAGTCGGGTGTGTGTTAGTTTTATCTGATTAAAAAAATTTTGGCGCATAAAAATGTGTACAAAAAAATTATAGTTCTTTAAAAAGGCTCACACCAGGAAGAATCGGTTTAAAAAAATTTACACGACTTGTGCAGAGCATATACTGAGCAACACGACTCGGCATAACGTAAGGAATTGCATAAAGGAACAGGAAAAAACTCGATATAATCTATTGTTTTCGGCCGATTTCGATTTATCGGTGAAAACTGAATGGTTTTCCTCTAAGCTTACCTTAAAATGGATTTTTTTTTACAAAAAAGGGGACATCTGGTCACCCAACCAGGTTTTCCTCTAAGCCACTGTTTCCCAACAGGTGGTCCGCGGACCGAAGGTGGTCCGTGAGAGACCCCAAAGTGGTCCGCGAGGTACTATGGGGACTACTTCTGAAAAAGGAGTTTTAATCGTGATTAATTGAAATAACAGGCATGAGCTTTTAAAAATGTTTGTAGTATAAATAAAGAACTGAATACTTTCGCTACTTGGTATCTGATCTGAAAATGCGATGTGCAGACCTTAAGATAAGCTGCAAAAAGCTCGGTGGTCTCAGTCTCAGTCTACATTGTACCGGTGATTTTCGGGAAGCAGTGGATTTTTCCTCGCATAATGTGACACTATTGTCTCTGTACCTAATAGTTCTTACTTCTTAAGTTAATTGGCAAAGTGGCAGCACAGTGTCCAAATTTTGCCACAGTATCATTTGAGAACAAACCATTTTAGAGTAATCAACCCGGTAAAACCGCATCCAATGAATTCTTATCGGACAAAGTTTAAGTTTAAGCCTTTAACTTTGAAAGTCAGATGTCTCTGTCCTGTTCTAAAGAACCTAAAGAACTGCCGATGTTACTGCCTGTGCCTATACTTTAATTTTGATAGTTACTACGGTAAACCCATATTCATTTTGTCGAAGGTATAAGAGTGCTCATAAAAAATGGACAAAAGTCGGTATACTAAGTTACTCGATGAAATGCTACATTGCAGGTTTTCAGTTTTTCTAAAGCCGGCCCAATGTTCGCCATACCACACAAAATAAAAACAGAGGATTCGAATTTTATCGTTATTTGGGGGTTTAGTGAATTCAACCCGCTGACGGTTCGTTGATCTTTTGAGTGTGGTTCGACTGAACTGTTGCGCGTGGTTCGGACGAACTTTTTTGTGTATGTTTCGACAAATCAAATGTAGAGTCTGCTTAAAATTATTTCAATACGAGGCGGTTACAGAGGAGGGATGTGGTGTTTTCTTCTGATGTTTCGAGCCATTTTTGTCATAAGGTGTCGAAAACAACAATAAAAAAATCTAAAACATTGTGAAAAAATCGCGAAATTCCCTTTATTAAAAAATATGGTGGTCCGTAGTGACTCATGTTCAAGCAAAGTGGTCCGCAGTCATTTGCGAGTTGGGAACCACTGCTCTAAGCTTACCTTAAAAGGGATTTTTTTTTTACAAAAAGGGGGACATCTGGTCACCCAACCAGTACATGCACTACAGTGTTATTTCTTCTTTGAATGGCTGGATTCTAAATTAGTACAAAGTCTAGAAAAAATTGATTAGGTAATATGTGTAGGCAGTGGCGTGCACTCCATATATGCAAATAAGCAGTGCATACCCTTTAATTAAAAAACATTTTCTTCATACAAGTTCATGAAAATAATTACGAGTTCACTGTTAATTCTTTCCTCAATAAATGTACCAGCGCCATCTTTATATAAATAGTGTAGGTTCCACTGACCTGGTTTTTTCGCCGACACTAGAGTATGCTCGATAAGCACCATTTCGCCGTGCTTGTAATCTCCATACGAATTGGAAAATTTCAACTGCAACAATGTTGCAGGTTTATATGGTGAAGAGAAGCACGCCTGCCTTGGCGTTGGCGAACAAAGTTGACGGACGAACGATGACTATAGCACAAGCGGCGAAAAATGTCGTGATAAGATTTGAGCAAAGGGAACCAAAGCGGAAATAAACAGAAGGTCCCAAAATGTGTCGTTCAGTTTTGACAAAATGTTTCCTTTGTTTGTTTTTTAATATTTAAACAATGTTGAAACAGGAATTTATTATTTTTTGAAAGAGAATGTATTTTACTAATCAGAAACAAATTATAATGCACATTTTTGTACGGGGTTGGTTGAATAGCTATGTATGCATTTTGTTAGTCACACTGTGTTATGTACATATTACAAAAGAAGGTTTGTATGCCTACAGTTTACACAATTGAGAAAATCCATAAATCTTACAATGCGAATGTTTGTATTTGTTTTTGATTGATTTAAATAATTTTCAAGCACTGTTTTGTTAACGTTACAAAGTTTTTTTTTATTATACTTATTTTAGTGCTTTCTAAAATAAATTAGGCGGTTTTTCCTCATTTTTAGCTATCCTGAGATTACTCAATTACTTAGGAAACACTAACCTTCCTTTTTTTCGACATATCAAAAAGCGTTTATACTCATCTTTATACTTATCATCTTTTCTTCGGTTTTAATTTCGCATACCCTTCACAAAATGGCTGTGCACGCCACTGTGTGTAGGTACCAAAAAACTCAGTTTTTGAAAAAAACTTTTTGTTAAAAAATAAACGGTTTTTCTTAGTATAACAAATAGGACCAATAAGTTTGGAGTTATCATTTAAGCATTAATTTGCTTTGGAAAAAAGTCATACCTTTAGGTACTGTCGCACATTTTTCTGTTTATTGTTATCTACATTATGAGCAAATATTTAATTATGGTATGGTTTTTTTTATATACTAATAATAATAATAACTAACTTTTTAGGAGTTTTTATTGAGCCGACGACATATCGCCCTAACCAGGCCTATGACCTGATGATGGGGGCATTCGGTAGCTCAGTGGCAGAGATGTCTATCTCTGAGTTGCCGGTCCGTGGGTTCGAATCCCACTGTGACCCATGGATGTTTGTGTTGTCCATAAAATGCTCCTACGGCAGCAGGTTCTTCGATGTAAATCGTCCCGGAGCTACTCGTTGCTAAAAACGGCCAAGGGATGCCAAGGCCCCCTTCGATTCAAGAGAAAAAAAAATCTCTTGAATCGCTACAACAACAACCTGATGGTTAGGGCATAACGTCGGCGTCGTGGTCTCGCTAAAAACTCATAAAATGCTTGTTATTATTTTTACAAAATATCATAAAAAGATAAAATTGCTGGTGATTCAAATATAAAAAGAACGGAAAAGTTGACTCAAATAAAAAAACTCTCCGGATCAAAAAAAAAAAAAAAAATAAAAAATTTCAAATGAACGATAGTTTGGTATAAAAGAAGTGCTTTAAACAGATAGCATTTCGAACACTTTTTCGAACTTTATCAACCCTTTGAGTGTATGCAAAAAAAATTTCCGAAGCTTGTCTTGTGTAAGTTTTTTTTTCTATTTTTAAAGATGATTTGTTATGGATTATTGTTGAATTTTTAATTTTCGTTATTTGATTTGTAAACATTTTTATTTTAATTCATTTTTTGATATGTAAATACATTTATTCGGGTTGGAAATTTTTTGTTTTTTTTTTGGTTCGGATTTTTTTTTAATTCCGGAAATATATTTCGTTTTGGAGGGTTATTTACTTGACCTAAAAATATCAAAAAATATAAATTTCTTCAAGTTACTAGCACTATGCGATTTAATGCGATTTTTACACGTTTATAACTGCAAACTGCAAAAATATTATCCAAAGTATTAGATACCTTGACATCCACAAAAATTCGGCTTACAACGTATGTAACTAAAAGTCAGTCAAATGTGCAATGATAAATGATATCACCATGGGAGATCACTATCCCTTTCGTTCTCAACTCATCTTCGGATTGTCCATTGTAGTAGGTGCTGCGGGCAGCATCTATCTAGCTGCTAAAAGTTACCAGTATCTAAGGTAAGTGTCAATTACAACATATTGATTCTAATTCTAGGCTTACTTACCATTATGTATAGTTTTCCATCCACCTGTTCCATAAAACATTTTATTCAACACCTAAAAATCGCGCGTATTCCTAACGTCAGCATTTCTTCATCTGTGAACCGAAATGACCGACCATGAATAAAAAGAGATATGTACATACCCTAATTTAACATAACACGCGAATTAATGAAGGGTCGCTAGCGTACAGACATCAGACAAATTTAACCATCATCAACACAAATGTTTGTACGCGAGTATGTCATTCAATGGTTGATGCATGCGGAATTCCAAGAGACATGCCTAATCCTCATCATGTTTCCTACTCAGGTGTATTTCGGATGTTGTAATAGGAAACGCCATGCCATACCACCATCACCCAGCCATATAGGTAAGGTCTGCCACGGCGACGATGCTCACATGCTACATTGAGCCGTCAACTGTGAAGCTCAAAACGGAAGTATTCCGTATGTGGGAGAATTGAAAGAATGAACAGTGGAAGTTGGAAATATTTGTTCACAATGGAAAAATTTATTTGAACAGACCCCTGACATTAGCACATTTTTGTGCAAAAGTGCATTTGGTGCAAAAACTTGCAAAAAATATGGGATTTTCGTAGATAAATAGAAATTTGAGTGGATATTTCTCTGTAATATTTTGAAGACCGAAGTGAGACTTGCAGAAGATGTATGTATTTATTTAAATTCTGAATTTATGATAATTGTAAAAAATCGACAATAATCGACGACAAAGTTTACATTAATGACTTGTCCCATTTTTGTTTTCCTATAGAAAAAAAACCTTGGTGCTCGCTTAAAATTAAAATAAAATGTAAAAGCTGAGAATTTCTAGAAGCAACGACATACCTAATTAAATGGCATGAATATGAATATGTAAATTGGACGATGTAAAACTCTGTAGGTTGAGAAAAGACTTTAGATCTTTAAAGAAAATGTCACTAGTTTCGATATATATGTACATAATATGCACTCGTATTAGGAAGATAATCTCCAATAGTGACCTTAAATCCCCTAAGAGGGTATTCACACTTCCGACAGGATTTCGTCCTCGATTTGATTAACAATTGATGTATTTTAAATTTATTGACATGCGATTCGATCTACATAGTATCCAGGGTTTTGAGTGGATTCATTTTTATATACGCCATTTGTTGGTATATCGGCTATTACCTTCAAATTGAAACAAATTCACTTTTAGGAAATAAACGATATTAAAAGAAAACATTTTCAAAATAATTTCCACCTGCACTGTATTCATTACTCTTAGAACCAAACAATATAATTACTTTTAGAATAGTTGCATACTGTCCGCTCTGGGCATTGGACTGATTGAATTTCTTCGCCACACCGCGCTTAGATTGACACAAAAATTAAAATATTCCATCCAAATTTGCGCGAATTACAACGACCTTCTAATCGCAAGTGGTGAATCCTATTGAGTGCAGAAAATCGACCCTTATTGTTCTTTATGCAATTCCAATTCGTTTCCATTTATAATATGAATCTTTATCTGTGCCCGCGTTCTAATATTACAATCGATACCTATTGATGTGCGGTGTGCTATGCAATAGTATTTAGTGTTGTTGTTGTTGTATTTGTTTTTGCTCTAAGCACTGTCTCCAATGAATAGCAGAAATGGATATCACCACCAGAAGCAGCAACGTCGCCATACATCAGCAGGAACGTCGATGAACTCGAAACAACGTCGTCTATCTGCGGACGAAGAATGGTAAGCGATTTCCTGACTTACTATTTTGAGCGAGGACAATAGCGCAATGTGGTGGTGAATGAGTGCGAGCCGCCCAAGTACTTTGAACTTATTCTTTTATGAGCGAAATTATAAGTGCATCGTAAATTGCGAGTCAAGTGGATGTGTCAAATGATGATAAAATCACCTTAAAGTAAGCTGACCAGACGTACAGCATTTTGCTGTACAGTACAGCATTTTGACCTGTCGTACAGCATTGGGAAATGTACAGCAAAATGTACAGCATTTCCCATGTCACACAATGAAACCTAATTCACTACATAATAACCTCATCGATGAGGCCTGCGAAAAATAATGTCTGCCTTTAATGTGTAAAGTTTGACCCCTATACATACCATGTGCGATCGATATTTAGCGAGATAATCGCACTTTTATGTTTGCTAATCTTTCATTTTCGATAACCAGGAGCCTTTCCCGATCTCTCTGAAAAAATTGCAGTTTTAGAGCTATTTGCCGCTCATATTTCCTCCAAATTTTACGGTCAGAAGAAGCTTCCGAACAAGGATAGGAGGATAAATGTGTTTCCTAATCGAAAAATGTCCATAACTTGGAAATTCTTGAGTGGAATTTCGAAATTCTGCAAACATATTTGTTGAACATTTCAAGGCTGTAGCTGCCAAGATTCAAAAGTTACAACCGTCAAATGATGAGATTTTAATTTATTTTCCCTACGACAAAACGATTGAAAAATCAGCCACTATACTCTATCCGATTCCTTTATCACCCTCTATAGGAAAATGTATACTAAAGAAAGGACTCGGCATGGGTGTTAGATAAAGTTTTTTCCTGTCGCGCATTAGAGAATTCGCGAACATTTTCGGGACGCAGTGCCGTTGCGAAATAGGATAGTGCAAGTGCAGCGAGCGGTGAGCCAATGTAAGGCAATTCGTTAAATTTAATCACTAGCTCGTCCATACATTTACTCAGATCCTGTGGCTCGCCCTTGGCTTCGTTCAGAACTTACTCTGTCTGTTGCGCTTTTCAAAATTCGCCAACATCCTTGCGACCAGCGCTGGTTGGCAGTGAATAAGGCGAGGTGCGATCGCAGCGAGGAGTAAACCAATAGATGCCCATTGGTCAATTTTAGACCTTTGGCTCGTCCTTAGGATTACTCAGATTCTATAGCTCGCCCTTCGCTCCGATCAGAACACGCTGTCTGTCGCGCTTTTCAGAATACGCAAACATTTTTGATACGTAGCGCTGCTGGGAAATAGGATAAGGCGAGCGCAGCGAGCGGTGAGTCTATGGAAGGCAATTTGTAGAATTTTGACCTCTGGCCCGTCCATACGTACCTCGCCCTATTCTGCGCTCAGACCTCTCTCTCTGTCTGTCGCGCATCAGGGAATTTGACAACATTTTTGCGGCGTTGACCTCGGACCTGGAACCTGGAAGTATGCCTGAGGATTTGCTTGAAAACCGAATTCTGCAGGTATGTGTACAGCATTGGCCCTTCGGGAGTCTGGTCACCTTACCTTAAAGGATATGCCGTAATGTGCCGTAATGGTATGGTGTAAATTTGAATGCATCAGGGATGCAACTTTATAGGTATTGTTTGAATAGGTAAAAGAGTTATGCAAAAGTTTAGTGTTAAGTGGTTATAAAAGATCCTAAAGGATATTTTATGAGTAATAGAGTAGGGCTTTAATGTGTAATATTAAATTGGGTTGAGAGAGAATTTGAGAATGAACTTAACAGAAATAAAAATCTTAACGTTTTGAACAAATACAAAGTTGATCGGCCGGGTTCACTCGGGGCGCAAAATTTTGGAGTTGCCTTTTTACTAGGACTTAATAAAGAAAATAGTAAAGCTACAGTCAGACCGTGCTAGTACTAGCTACTAGTGCATGCATACAAGAAATCTCCACGGTGACGACGACGTCAACAACGAAACAGTGTCATATAAATGGGTGACTACGCGTTGTTACGACGTTCGTTACCGAGAGTGTGTGCAACTAGACGCGTGAATAGTCACCCTATCTACCTAGGAATTAGTTGTATGCGCGAAATTACCACGGTGACGACGCGACGTCGTAAACAATCAAAAAAGTGTTATGCAATTTTACTAGTAAGTAGTAAAATGTATTTAATAGTGGAATAGGACATGTTCAATTATTCTACTGGGAAGTGAATATACACTACAATTATTTCTCGGTGGATTTCGAATTAACGGCTCAACGGATCCACACGAAATTCAGTGGAAGTAGGAAAATGTTAAGAGGGTGTCCCAAAGGAGGTGCAAAAGTAGATCATTTTATTTGTCATCGGAAAAGGGTGTATATCGACATGAAATTCAGTGTAAATTTGTAGAATGGTAGGCTATTTGCTACAAACACCTTTGAGATTACGAAATATCAACAGGGTGTCCTAAAAAAGGTGCAAAAGTAGATAATAATCGGCAATATTTTTGCTACAGTCTGTATCTGCGACTAGTCTCATTTTAGCATTTCAAATAGAAAAGATAGAGCAAGTCTTTTTCACATCCTCTGGCACTGTGGTTGTTTTAAATAGGAAACGTAATTCCAAAACACTAAAAGTAGCCTGGCTCTGCCTTTTCTATTTGAAATGCTAAAATTACACTAGTCGCAGATACAGACTATAGAAAAAATAGTGGTAGCGACCCTTCGACGAAAATGCACAGCAAACAGTCACTTTTTGTGAATGTTTTCTGTAACCGCAGGTTTTTCGAATTTTTGTATTGTGTTGTTAGCTATTGTTTGTTGGGTATGCTGATTATGACAACCACTTTTGCACCTCGTTTGAGAGACCCTGATAACATTTCCCGACTACAAAGGTATTCGTAGCAAATATCCTACCATTCTACACATTCATACTAAATTTATTGCCGATTATTACCTACTTTTGCACCTCGTTTAGGACACCCTGTTAGTATTTCCCAATCTCAAAGGTATTTGTAGCAAATAACCTACCATTCGACATATTTACACTGAATGTCATGTCGATATACACCCTTTTCTGATGACAAATAAAATGATCTACTTTTGCACCTCGTTTAGGACACCCTGTTCCAATTCCCAATCTCAAAGGTATATATAGCAAATATCCTACCATTCTACATATTTACACTGAATTTCATGTCGATATACGTGCCGATACACCCTTTTCCCATGACAAATAGAATAATCGAGTTTCGCACCTCGTCTCGGACACCCTGTTACCATTTCGTAATCTCGAAGGCATTCGTAGCAAATACCCTACCATTCTACACATTCAAACAAAATTTATTCCCGATTATAATCAGCTTTTGCACCTTTTTTAGGACACCCTGTTGATATTTCGTAATCTCAAAAGTGTTTGTAGCAAATAGCCTACCATTCTACATATTTTACACTGAATTTCATGTCGATATACGTGCCGATACACCCTTTTCCGATGACAAATAAAATAATCGACTTTCGCACCTCGTCTCGGACACCCTGTTACCATTTCGTAATCTCGAAGGCATTCGTAGCAAATACCCTACCATTTTACACATTCACACTGAATTTCGTGTCGATCGGTTGAGCAGTTAATTCGAAATCCACCGAAAAATAATTTTAGCGTATATTCACTCGCTGGCTGGGTGCTAGTCGAATTGAACATGTCCTATTCCACTAGTATCTAGGAAATGTGTATGTTGACTAGCTACTAGTCAAATTGCACAACAGTTTGTTGATTGTTTACGACGTCGTCACCGTAGTAATTTCACGTTTGCAACTAACTCCTGTATATAGGGTGACTAGTTGCGCGTCTAGTTGCATCACACTTTCGGTGACGACGTCGTAACAACGCATAGTCACCCATTTACATGACACTGTTTTCGTTGTTTATTACGTGTCGTCGCCTATGGTGATTTCTCGAATGCAACTTTACTAGTACTAGTAGCTCGCCAAATGTGACTGTGGCTTAAGAAGCCGAAATGAAAAATAAATATAAAACCGAGACCGAGGCTAATTTCGGGCGCGGTCGAAAAGTTTTTTTTTGGCGTACCTACGACTTGTATTTAATACTCCCCCCCCCCCATTCTTTTCCTTCTGTCTTCACAAAAGTTCCGATGCGTCGGCAAAACAATATCTGTGTGGGTTTTGGTTGGAATAAGTGGGCAAATAAAAATATTTACTCAGAAAATTTTATTGGGGGATGCGGGAGCATACTATTTGTACGATTCCATTCGTTTTGACCTTTTTAGTTGCTTTGATAAAGACACATTAATTCAAGGTTTTGTGAAATTGGTGTAAACTAATTTTTCTTAGAAGAACCAAAATGGGGGGTTGCGTTTGTATGACAGCCCCATGACCACATGGTCCGATTTTATCCAATCTCACATATGTTTTGTGTCATCAATAGAAATACGTTTGTGCGAAATTTGGTTGAAATTCGTGCACAAATAAAAAAGTTTTTCTTTGAAGAACCTAATTTGGGGGGTTGGGTTTGTATGGCTGCCCCATGACCCCATGGTCCGATTTGATCCATTCTTGCATATATATTGTGTTATCAATAGAAATACATTTGTGTGAAATTTGGTTGAAATTGGTATACAAATAAAAAAGTTTTCTTAGAAAAACTCAAACTGGGGGGGCTAGGTTTGTATGGCAGCCCCATGATCCAGTGACCCGATTTGGGTGAATTAAACATACAAACAGCCTGCAACAATTAGAAGCACGTGTGCAAAATTTCAGTTTGCTAGCTTTAATACCCTCCGAGTAAAACGCGTCGCAACAGACAGACAGACAGACGGACATCGCCCAATCGACACCCCAAGCCATGCTGATTATATATGTATACTTTTTATATGGTCGGAGATGCTTCCTGTAATGCGTTACAAACTTCATGACAAAGTTAATATACCCCTTTCACTCTATGAACGAAGGGTATAATATATTTAGTGACAGGTAAACCATAGAAACAAAATTGGACAACTCTCTGTAGCAGTACTCCCTAATTGGTTTTCGGACATACTAATATCGGGACTGGGCTTGGTTCCCCAGATTTAACTATCTCCGACTTTATTCTCTAATAAATTTCAAGATGACGCATTCATGAAAAAAAATCCACACCTTAAACCCACGGAAAAAATCCGTGCATGAAGTAATTCGACTAATTTAAGTTTCCCTCGCCATAATTATTAAAAAGCTAATTCATATCAGCCTGTGCGCAAGTGTAAGAGACCGAAAAATACTTTAATGTTTTTTTTGTAATTACTGAATTACTGAGCTACTGTACATTATTGAATAAGTGCGATACTCACCTAAGCTCATCTCACCCCTACCATACATCCAAAACGGGAAAGCAAGCATAAAACGTATTGACAATGTTGGCCCGGCCAACAAACAGAATAAAGAAGACAGCGAAGGAAAACCACTTTCATCCACGGGTCATCTTGGTACATCTTCTTCTCACATCGGTCATCGGGGTTTTCGCTGATCGTTTCTGTTTTCACTTGGTTGTTTAAGGATTTTTATCATTTTTCTTCTGATGGTGTCTTTTTCCTCTTGTTTCATCCAACAGATTGATCCTTCGACGTCTATTGCGATATCCTCTTTTGGGACTTTTGCTTCTATTGCCAATTTGAGTTCATTGCTCAATACTTTCATTTCTTTATTTGCAAATGTTTTTGACGAGTTATTAATAACGAAGTTTTCTAACAAAATCATATGTACAGATTCCTGAAACATTTGTAGCTTCGGTTTTTTTGGGGGCTTTTTCAGCCTAACGGGTTTATTATTCTCGGTTCATAAAGAATACAATTTAAAATTCACAGATCAAGGATTAAATACCGTGTTTTTTGTGCTTTTTGGTGCCTAAAATCTTCTTAGCAAAATAAGTTTTAGTCTCCTAGCACCCTACTGATTCCAAAATAACAAAAATTAGCCTTTTCTACTTGGACCTCTGAATTGGAATATTTTGATTGTACTATTATCGATCTAGCGGACATCTGCTTCAATTCGGTTTTATGCAATATTATTGAATGCACTTTCAATGAGACATTACGATAAATAATAAATTGCTATCATTCAAGAAAGTGTATAAGAAATAATAAAAAACAACTGAAATCTTTTCTGTACACATTTCATAGAAACTTTCGAATTTGTTAAAGCCAAAGTCTACTTTTAGGCACAAAGATAATCAAGCTATCATACTCCGTTTTGGAAAAAACGATTAAGGGCTGATTTGTCAATGTCGTGATAGATACTTACCATTTAATCAACTATGAGTTGTTTGCATACCACCTCCAATCCGTAAAATAACAGAAGAGAAAATGGACAATAAAAAGGCGATAAACACATAATCATTATTTTGAAAATTAAAGTACAACCCTAACTGAATGACTTTTTTCTATTGATTGTTATCACCTAATTTGTTTAAATTATTTTTTTATTTATTTTATTTTTGCGATTATGTAAATCAATAATAATTTAATGTTCATTTTCTCGATTAATGTTGGTATGTCTGCAGAGCTTCTTTAGTCTGGTGTCTTATACGTAGCTTCAACCACTTTCACCTCTAGAATGCGGCAATCAATTGGAACTATGCACTGCAATACAGGTGGTTGGTCGCCTACTTCGTTTTATGTTCGCAAAATTATTCAACTTGTATTACAACCTGTTGGTAAAATGGTAGGCATTCGTTTCGCACATAATATTGTCCATACCTAAACAACTTGCGCCATAGTCAAGTCTCATGTAGAAATTATGTTATAGATGCATATTTGATTATTCCTAAGCGAGATACTGGCAGTTTTGAGTTGTGTATGATGAGTTGCAGCGTAAGTTGTGTAAGATGAGTTCCAATATTTTCCAAATGACATACACAGCCACAAAAACACTTAAATCTTTAAAAGAAAGACAACAGGAGGACAACAGGAGGATTACAGGAGCTACAATATCTACATTATGGAGTCTTCCGACAGTCAGTTTTTGGAATTATGTATTTAGCACTAATTTTTGTGTGAAACCTTAAATATGCAACGAATCTAAAAAAAAAAACTTTATCACGCTTCTATAAAGACTTTTAATCACATCACATCAAAATAATTTTTCTCTATGAATTTATAAAAAAAAACAGTTTTTAGTTAAAAACAAGAGCAAATCCTCTCCAATAAAGTTTTCGTCTTTTCATAGAAAAATTCAGGCCATTTTTTAGGGTTTTTTAGAAATTTTTTATTTTTCAAAAAACCCTTATGAAATTGATTTTTTCCGTCCGTCTGTCCGTCTGTTCACTAAATAACTCGCGATTGTCATGAAATTTGGTAGGAATGTGTAGAATGGTTACAGTTATTGGCACAAATACCTTAGAAGTTGGTTCGAAGAAGATAACAGGGTGTCCCGAACGTTTGAAAAAAAAAACGACTTTTTTAGTTTTTATCGAAGATTGACGTATGGGTATTTATGTAAATCAAAGATCTAAACGAGTACATCTCTAGGCTAGGCTAACATCATTCTATTTATAGTTCGCCCTACAGAATCTTATCTTCTTCAGGTGAAATTGACAATTGGATGACTTCGAGGACTTTATCTCGCAAAAAAAATTCATTTCGGTTGTGAGATGCTCCGATGCCGGCTCATGTTAAACGCCAACATATCTAGTCCAATTGTTTGCAACAAAATATTTCATTAAAAATTTGGCTGAAAAGATTTCTACCAAATATTGTACATAAATGTCTCTTTTTTCACCACACCAAGCTACCAAATTACGACTGTGGGTATCTCCCAACGTTCTACGAGTAGGGTCAAGGGATGCAACAAGGTTTTGAAAAAGACATGGAATTCGTGAAAATGAAAACGTGGCTGAAGTTGTGCTAATATTTTTTAATGGCTCCAGGGAACCTTATCTTCACAGGTGAAATATACAGAATGATTATTTACAGCACTCTATCTTGCTACCAGTGCGCTAAATTGTTTTCCGTCTGCGTTTCGGTTTCTGTTGTTTTTTTACTAGAAAATTAATTAACAATTTGGCTTAAAAGATTTTATTTCAAAATTTTATAGGGAAAATGCCCAGTTCTTTACGTACACGTGGCCACACAATTACAAATTGAATTAGTTAAGGCAAACAGCAGTTATTAAACAATTTTGCAAATGTAAGGGGTGCTTAACAGCAAATATGTTTACACAAATTTGTAAGTCTAGGGAATTTTTGTTAAAAAGAAAGGCATACCAATTTCAATTTGGATTTTTTGACACTTTTGTCAACATTTTTCTAATGTGAAGCTGTTACCACTGGCGTATTTGAAAATACTCAATAAAGTGGCACGAACTTCCAAAGTTCTTTGCCAATAGAAAAGACCATGGTCCCAACACAGATCGGTAGTGACCAGACCCACCTACGCCTATAAACTTTAATTCTGTCACGAAGCTTCCCTGATGGTGGCATCTTCTATTGTAATTGTACATTGGGTTATTGGGGCTCTGTATGTTCAGATTCTTTCATAAGTTACGAACTACGTGGACAATTCTAAACATTTTTCGTCTGGTCCTGGAAAACTAGTTTTTTACTCGATAGTACTGATTGCTCAATTCCAACATGGAGTGATAGGTCTTGGTGTGAGAAAAAAATATTAAATTGGATTTCTCATATTTCAGACCGACCGATGATGTCTTTTTTCGTATCCATATGTATTACTCCAATTTCCCTGAAATTAAAGCCTCAATTTCATGGAAATACTTAGTTTGCTGCAAGCTGAATATTTCCCGAATATCTAGATAGATTTTCTAATAAATAATTAAAATTCGCAATTAAATTAATTAGCCAATTCGCTGATTAGCCAATAAACCTTTAAGCTTTTAGCAAGTTAACTCGTTTAGTATAACGGAGGCTTATCTCGATAAGTGTGGACAATTATTCTAAATATTTTTGATTGTCTAATCCAGGGGAGTCAAACTCAAAATCTGCCCGGGGCCAAATATTTCTTTGTTCAGAATTAAGCGGGTTGCAGGAAACAAATTTCGAAAAAGCCTATAGAAAATTTCTTTTGAAATTGCATCACACTTAATATTACTTTTAAATCTGAGTCAGTAACGACCTCGGGAATTTATCTTGTACAAATGAAGTTTGTTGAAAATGTTCTTCAAACAATTTTAGTCAAAAAGTTAAAATAGCAAAATTTGGCTGATTGATCAGTAACCACCATCTGTAATACAGACGACTCTTGATAATTCGAAGCCCAAGGGACAACGAAAAAATTTCGAATTATTGAGTGTTCGAATTATCGAAAAAAGGGACTATGTAAATAAAATAATTTATTTCATAATTCAGCAAAGCTCCTACAACCGGAAATTTTTTTTCGCGACACTGCCTCAACCATTTTAAAGGCTTTCCTACAATAGTGTGCTTTTATCTGTAATTAAATTTTGTTCCAACATTAAGCGAAACAGCACTAGATAGATCCTAAACGTATCATGGGACTAAATAGTCAAACTAAAGTTCAATGAAAAAAATATCGAAACAATTCTTGTCCTTATTTTGTGATCGACTGGAGATACACTAAATTTAATGAGAAAATAGGATACCTTATGGCATTCTTTTGCGAGTTTTTAATGTAATGTGGTTTCCAAACTTCTTTTTTTTATTTTTTGTTTTAAAATGGTAAATGCTGAAATCTTAAAATTCGTTGCCACATCTTTTTTTATCGCCACTTTCCACTGCCGCGATAATTGGTCTTTTCACATCTACGGATATGCACGTGTACTTTTTCGAAATCATTTTCACTTGAAAGTTAACAATAAACTGAAGAAAATGTGTATGCTTTTCACAATTAGCCGTAAAAAGACAGCAACAGAAAACATTTGAGGAAAAATTCGAATTATAAAACTCTTTATAATGCAAATTTCGAATTATAAAATGCTAGCGATCACTCAGTTGAACGAAATCATTTCGCTTTATCGAGTGTATACAACTTCATACAAACTTGGCTCTTTTTTTCGATTTATCGAAGGGACAGGTTAACTAGTTCGGACAATCGAAAAATTCGTATTACCGAGTTTCGAATTAACGAGAGGCGACTGTAATTAATTTTCGCCAAATTTTATGGGCATCTGATTAGAACATTGTAGTACAAAAAACATTCAGATAACCCAACACAAAATTGGGAATTGAAATTGTAATATGCTGACATAAATTAAGTTACGAGAGAATGGTGGTTAAAAATTATACAACAGTTCAACATCTCTATTTTTTACTTTTACGCTTTTGTGCTGATACACATTGTGTTTCTTTGACTTGGCCGCGAGCCGCACAAAACTGCTAGTTGGCATCGCGAGCTGCCATTTGGTAACCAGTCTACATACAGCTTAAGAACATGTTTGTGATTTTTTTGGGTATTTATTGTTAAATGTGAATAAATATTCATGGGCGTAGCCAGGATTTCGGTCAGAGGGGGGGGGGGGTCAATCCCGAACTTTTTCAACATCATGATTTCTTTGGAGTTGAAATTGTCGCGAAAATATTAATATTAATTTTAGAGCCAAATTTTAAGAAAGGGCAGTCGAGAATGATTTTGTACACGATTTAACGAAAATTGGCCCCTGCACTTGTTCAGACTTTTACTGGTGATTCTGATTACATTCAACTGACCTTCAACTTCAGCTTTTCAAACCGTAGCTCGTCTATATTCAGTGCTATTTTTGTCTCTGGCACTGCATATTCCACTAGCGATTTAAAAGAAATAGACCAAGAGATCAGTTTGTGTCGTCTGTCACTGTGCTTTTTTTTTGAGCAAAATTTATAATTTTTTTATAGAAATATAACAAAATGAAATATAACAAAATGAAACTTGAAAAGCACGGAAATATGAGAGTCGTTCTTTACAAGGTCCCTAACTAGGCAAAGCCGGATACCATTTGTCACTAAAATCCCTTTCAAATGGAATGAAGTTAAATTCCATTAACTTCCCGAAGAGACCTTAATGTAAGGGTTAACATTGTGTTCTGCAGCCCAGAAGCCATGAAATTTTCTTCTCTGTACCGTAACCCCTTGTGGGGTATGGTGCGTTCACTCAACCGTTTATAGGCTACTTCGAGTCCACGTTACATTGCATATAAAGTTTATATTTTCTGGACCACGACGAGATTCGATCGAGTGTGTCTCAACCAAGTGAAACCCATGAAAATATGGGATTCTCGCAAAAGAAAAAAAGAGTCTCCCTAAGGGAAAGATTTCTATTTCTGATCTAATCATGTAATCGATTCATGATACTCACACGTAGGTATCCCAATTCCGGGTATCAAGGACCAGGAAACTACATATATTTTAGTTTTCTAAACTACAGACTCAGCAGCAGTGCCTGGAATCAAACTCGCATTTATACGCCTTCAAGTATTGTAAAGTGCAGCGATTTTTTTTACTTCATCAAAAGATATTTTTTTTACCATAATCATCGACCAGAGGGGGGGGGGGGGGGGGGGCAAGCTCCCCTCCCTGCCCCCCCCCCCCCTTTGCTACGCCCATGTAAATATTTGAAATGAAGAAAACCTTCGAGTTACAAAGATAAATTAAGATTTTACTTAGAGTATTTCGTGTAGTTTAGTTTCAATATACAGGGTGTTCGGAAACTGCCACATAAACGCACCAGAATATGACTTCTCATGTGATATCCAGCAAAAAAAAAGTTGTACGGAACATACCCCTAATTTTTAACCCTTAGGTATCTGCAAATCTAGACTAGCTACAATAGCGAAATAAGATGATTATTACAGCCAACAAATTTACATACAAAATTAAACTAACCAGACTAAAATGGGATAAGATGTTTTGTTTTTACAGAGTTTCAAAATCAAGTTTTTGTGATTTAACGTAAAAAAAATCTACATATTTTACTATCTAAATTTTCTGCAACTTCTGCCAAGGTCAGATAGTTGTACGATTCTTTTAAAAATTGTCGTGCAGTCTTGTAATCATATCTTCCTTACATCATTTAATCCTACTTCCATTATCTTTACCAGTTTTGATACGCTAAATGCATCTCACCTTGGCAGAAGTTGTAGAAAATTGGGATGGAAAAAAATTATTTGTTTTTGGGTCAAATCAAATTTTACATTTTTTTATTGTTCGAGTGCTAACCAGCCGCCCCCAAAATTTTCCTCCTCCCTAAAGCGGGCGCTGGTTCTTGGTTTCCTGGCAATGTGTGGTACTTTTTTAAAACACAACATGTGTATATTTTGGTGCATTTTTAGACAAATATTTAATAATATGAATAAATATTTGAGATGAAATTATTTCAATATTTTTAATATTGCTATGTGTAAAAGTCTGCGAGTTATTTGCTTTAAGTGGGGCCCACACCAACGCGTAACATTTTTTGGTGCCCACACCGGCGTGGCGCGAGTTATTCGCTGGGTACTGTCATTCGCAGCTGATATCATGTTGTTGCCTTAGAAAATTGTTTTGTGGCTGTTTTGAATTGAATACATATGTATGTATCTGTTTACTTAGCATGATTACGCAAATTTCGCTTGGTTACGCCATCGTATGAAATTGCATAATAATTTTTAGTAGAAACTTTACGTGGTTCCTTACGATGGCGTAACCAAGCAAAATATAACTATGCGAAGTAACCATTCAATTCAATAGAATATTCAAGCTTGTATGTAACTACTTAGGGACAAACGCAAGCACCGAACCACCAGGATCCTCATTTCCTATCGTACACCATTCGTGAATGAAACGTTTGACCCTGTATTCTTTCAAAAATCCGACGAAATCACTGCACTCCTTTGGTGTGGCGGAACGACCGAGGTGGCGCTAGACTCACCATAAAATTGCCGAAAGGGGTATCGGATCTTCTTTGTTTTTCCGGTCAATGCACAGGGTGGTGAGAGATAACCTGGATGTTGGCCACAGCAATTTCACAATCAGCTTCGTACTACATACTTCGATAATCCGTCGATATCTTTGGAATCCTTGATTCAAGCGAAACGATCAAAGTTTCGCTGGACTCGCAACAAAAATCTTATCTTTCCTGCGCAGCTCATAAGGAGATAACCGAGCTAAGTACAATAATTCACAAAATGTATGCTTTTGTTAGTTGTCAACTTAGATGTCGGTCACAGCAATTTCACGATCAACTTCGTACTATGCAGTTTGGAAAATCGTCGATATCTCTGAAATTCTTCGGTCGAACGATACATACGATCGGATTGTCGCCGGACTTGCCACAATAGGGCAATTTATTGGTGTAAGTCCAAACAACGAGTAAAAACCTTCCTTCCTTGGAATTCATGTTTCCAAAAATGTTACTTCTTTTACTCATTCACTGATACCATAAAACATTCAAAACTTAAATGCTCGGTCAATACCTAAACAACTCATTCCAAATCTACATCTTTTTCGGGCACACCAACATCAAGTTGTACTACACTGCACATGTCAAATAAATTATTTGAATAAAATGACATTAGGTAGCAAATATTCGAACCGGAAAAAATACCGCAAAACTAGCGAATATTCGCGTTGGTGTGGGCATCTCCATACAACGCAGTGTGTTACAATTTTGACGCCGCGGAAAAATTCGCCACGAATATTCGCTGACGCGCCGGTGTGGGCATCACTTTACTATAGAGGCTATATAGACAAGCTAGCTGTAGAAAGGCACGATTTAACCAATGGGTGTGAGAAACATTTCAAGGTTTTTCAATCTGAGTCACATACTCTGAGGGGGCATAGACCTGTCATTAAAATCCTCATTCCGGGGTTTACTTAGACAGATAACCCAGAATATTGGTTCCTCTTTTAAGTGGATGTTTATTCTCTTCGTGTGTTATATAAAATCGCGCATCCTTTTGTAGCCTGATGATTTTGCTTGTTTAGTTAATTAATATGGAGTTTTAAATTTGAGCAATTTTAATTGCTGCGTCGTCGACAGACCTGTAGGTATACCTTCTATAGTAAAAACTAAACTTCTAAAATAGTGTAGAGAAAGAGATAGCCTTAGATTTCAAAAGATTACTCATGATCCGTAATAGTAATTTTGATGGAGACATCTAAATACAGTGAAACTTCCCATAAGCGGACACCATTGGGGAATGAGATTTTGTCCGTTTATTGGAAGTGTCCGCTTATGAGAATATTTCAGGGAGATGTAACATTTTATAAAATAGACTTTCACTACAATATGCAAATCCGTTAAAAAAAAAAATTGTAGTCCCGATGGATTAGGGTAAAATTTTTAGTCATTTCATTCCCACTCTCTTTCCACTTTTTCAAAATAACTTATTTTTAATGAAGGTTTCGTCGTTTCCACATGTTTTTCCAACGATTTTTTTTCGAGAGCGAGCACACTTATTTTTCATCTGAATTGTTATGTGATCTTCAATTTTTTTCAATTCGCAAAATATTGTTGGACACTTATTTAAATTGAATAGAGAATTGCACGATTAAACGCCGCAGCATAAGTTGAATTTATGCAATTTCTACAAAAGTTGCGAGCACCAGCCGAGAGAGAGAACAAAGAACTGCAGTCGTTGATATATCATTTTACATTTCCCATACATTGGGTCTTGCTAATACGCGTAAGATCCATTTTCTGGTAATCGCAAGACTCTTTGCCCTAAATACAATTCTGGAACGCTCGGGAAATACAGGCGCCAAAGTACGTGCAGGACGCGCAAGGAATGTTGCTGATTGACATTGACGATACGGCAATTTGTAGCAGGATGCGAGAGTATTTTGACGAACTTCTAAATGAAGAATTTCCTCGAGCAGCTTTTCGAGATGTTGAGCCGAATACCACAAATATTGAAGATATCTCAGAGGAAGAGGTGATGGAGGCAATGCATCAGATGAAATCCCCGCGGAATTTTGGTTGAAAATGGAAAATGTCGGGCTTAGTTGGCTCACAGTTCTCTTCAACAAAATCAAAGCCGGGCAACTGATGCCTGATGCTTTCAGGGAAAGTTTTCTTCTTCCTTTCTATAAGAACAAGGGAGACTCACGCAAACTCAACAACTATAGGGCTATAAAGTTAACACATCATACACTGAAGATCTACGAGTGAGTTGTCTGCAACCGATTGAGAAAGATTGTGCGGTTGAATGACAATCAGTGCGGCTTTGTTGAAGGAAGATCTACAGTCGATGCGATTCAGTGCATTCGTATTGCAATG
Source organism: Microchrysa polita (assembly GCA_949715475.1). NCBI lineage: Eukaryota > Metazoa > Arthropoda > Insecta > Diptera > Stratiomyidae > Microchrysa > Microchrysa polita. The sequence goes on from OX454420.1 coordinate 12,623,567, forward strand.
GAAAAGTATAGAACAGCACGAAAGGACTTGCACTTTGTGTTCATCGATTTGGAAAAGGCATTTGATAGAGTACCTCGTGATCTGATATGGTTGGCCTTGAGAGCACTTAATGTCCCTGAGGCATATGTCAGGATGATACGAGACATGTATGATGGAGCTACGACTAAGGTTAGATGCACAGCCGGTGAATCAGAATTTCCGGTGAATGTCGGAGTACACCAGGGCAGTGTATTGAGTCCGTTGCTCTTCAACATCATCATGTGCTACTTATTAACACGTATCTCCGACGGCCTAGAAATATCTCTTCTTTTTGCCGATGATATAGTCCTCAGTAGCCCAAACATCGTTGCCTTGCAAGCTGCATTTACAAAATGGTGTGACATTCTGGAGGAGCATGGACTGAGGGTAAGTATAACAAAGACTGAGTTCTTATGCTGCCCATTCTCAGACCCAGATGCACCGATACCAGAAATGTACGTCAAAGGAGAGCAGCTTAAGTCTTGTACCAAGCTCAAGTACCTTGGCTCGATAGTGAACAACGGAGCTACATGCCATGATGACATCAAACATCGCACAAAGGTTGGGTGGATGACGTGGCGAGATAACTCTGGAGTTTTCTGCGATAAGAAAATGCCACTGAAGCTAAAGGGCAAGTTGTACAAAACGGTTGGACCATGTATGAGGGTTACGCGAAACAAATGACAGCGACTGAAATGAAAATGTTACGCATGTCAGTTGATGTAACGAAAAGGGACCACATCAAGAGTAGCTTCATCCGAGGCAGCTTGTCCATAGACCAACCAATCACCGAAAAGCTCGAAGACCGACAAATGGATTGGTATTGCCATGTGCAACGGCGTCCGCCTGAGAACCCAGCAAAGAAAGCGATATCAATGGAAGTTCCACTTGATGGACCCAAGGCCAGAGGCAGACCGAAGAACACCTGGATGTGTCAAATGAAAAAGCAACAACAACGCATTGGTCTCGGCGATGACACGATCCAAGATAGAGCTGCCTGTAGACATATGCTGAGAAATTATCGCCAAAACGGGCGATGTGCCTACACTGCAGGTCGAGCAACGCGAAACCATGGAGCGGTATAAAGAACGAGGCAAGGAAGAAGAAGAAGACAATTCTGCAATGTAAGAATTTGCGCTTTTTTTCTTGGAACTGTCCGTTCATTAGAGACTCGCTTGTTCAGAATGGGTATGAAAGTACTGGCCGTGTCCGGCAGAGACGTAGCCAGGGGAGGGGTCCAGGGGGTCCGGACCCCTCCCGAAATGTTTTGAATGGGCTTTGAAATTTCAGTGACGACATGAAACATGGACACTGTAATAAGTTACATCGGGATTTTTTCTATGGATATTCCTTTCCGTAATTTACTCTTTGCTATAGTGAAAATACAAGGTGGCAAGAGCATAAGCATTAATGGGGCGACACAGTCCAGTCTAATTATAAACAGCTCTGGCTGTGACGCAGGTTTCAGTTCTAAGTCGGTTCTCATCGTTTCTCTCTCGTTTGACTAAATTGATTTCCTCGGGATTGCAAATTTGATGCAATTTGATCTAACGAATAAAAATCATTAAATTCATATTTAACCGTTTCCATAAAATTTGGACTAGTATTCGGCCTACGACGAGGGTAACTACATTCATATGCAAATTCCTTTATCATGATTTTATGTCATTTTCAACTAATGGCCGTTACTTAAAAACTAATGATTCACTTTAGTTTGTTTGATATGTTCATTGAAAGATTCCATCAGTTGTTTCATTGTGTGTGGTTTATTTCAACAAAATCGCTAATCAATGAACGCCTCGGGAAAAAATCGACGGTGTGTGACATGGGCATTGGGTAGATCAAGAAGACACTCTTCCTATGATTGCCGGAGCGTGGGTTCGAGTACCACTGCCACCATGGATGTTTGTGTTTTCTTTATCAAAATGCTCCGTATATACGACAGCCGGTTCTTCGATGTAAAGCGCCCTAGAGCTACCCGTTGTCATGTGGATAAGAGCTGCAAAAACAATTGAGGCTATTTCCGCAAACGCCTTCGTTGATAAAAGAACAGCATCTTACGTAAGAAATTTTAAATTTTTTATAAATTTTTGAATCAAATCTTCCGCTTTTCAATCTGCTTAAAGATTTCCGTGATACGTGAGATCATTATGGTAGGTGCGTTTTTTTCTCTAACGGGTACAGAACAGAATAGCTCAAATTCCTTACAAATTTAACAGTTTTGTTTTATATAGAAAAACTCGTAACCAACTTCATGTTCGAATTTGTATGTGAAGTTGTTCTGCCCCGTACTGGATAGGCAGAAAAACCGTGTCAAAGTCATGATTTTCGTGACTCTAAATTGTGACGAACTATGCGTTTTTAGAGTTTGAAATAAATGAACGTTACGATTTTTTCGCAGTGTATTAGGCAACGGTGATTCAAAGCGTGCATTTTATTATTATTAATAATGCTATAAAAACAACGATTTGGGTGTCTAAATATGGCTTGTACTGCTATCCGTCTCATAAGGAGAACTGTTGTGGTTCTTTGTGTTCTTAATTGCCCGTTATATGGCGGATGGTAAGGTAAGTGTCGCTAGTATCGATAAAAAAGGAATTCATCTATCGAGAGCTGATAGCGCGTAACGTTCCCTAAATATCAAGTCAGTGTAATTCCTGAATACATTATGGGTCAAATAAAATAGGTTGAAATATAGTTGGTTCTTCTGAAAATTGCGAAAGGTTTCATAAAGTTTCAAAAATTTGAAACCACTTTTTTCTCTTAATAAATGAAGTGACGTTTCCTCTACGATCGGACAATACTATATCCTCTTGAATCAATACCAAAACTCTAATTAAAAAAAAAAGTCTTTACCTGGTTGGGCGTTGGACCCCTCCCGAAACCAAATCCTGGCTACGTCCCTGGTGTCCGGTTATGAGAGTGTCCGGCTATCAGAAGATGTTTTCCTAGCAAAATATGTGAAAAAACGTTGGGGAAAATAAATTGTCCGTTTATAAGAAATGTTCGGTTATTAGAAGTGTCCGTTTAGGGAAGTTCGACTGTAGTTAATTTTTATTAGTTTCCAACTAATTTTTATTTAAATTACCTTCTTATGCTTATCATTATTTTGAAAACATCCGGTAACAATATTCTTAATCTAAAAAAAAAATTTTCGACATTCGTAATAAAACAATTACTGTATGTATAAACCTGTTTTTATTATACTAAAGACTATTCCAAAAATCACAATTCAACTTCCAAGATGAGTACAGATACAACTCATAGATAGATATTTTACAAAAACATATTCTACACGTGTCTATTTGCACACTACGTCATACAGTCAATTTATATTTGAAAAAAAAAATATATAATAACACGGAAATTATGTAGTCATGCCACAAGAAGTATTTTTCAGTTTTTTTTTTCTAATATTAAGTACATAAGATAATTCAATAATCGCAATAATTTGCTAATACATAATAGATTTCTATTTTCAAGGACTAGTCATTTCGAGTACGTCATATTGGAATCTTGTTTGCATCACTCGCTCATTTATTGTCTTGAAGCAAAGATTAATTCAAACTTTGTTCAAACTATGAATAAAATTAATTTAGATATAACTATGTAATTAACATTATCTTCAAATTACTTAATGCGCTAGATTTATATGTACAGTCATTTAATATGGAGATCTCACGGAAAGTCGATTCTATATACAAAATATTTCTCAACAAAACCAACGTAATAATAGTTTGGATGTAATAGGTAATATCAGGGCATTGCATAAATCGTTTGCGGTCGAAAATAATTATTATTATTGTTCTGTTCTTCGTAGATATCCTCTTCATAGTCACCGACATACTCCAGATCGTCTGTCACATTTGTTGTAATTTTTATGATCACCACTTCAATAGCACAAAACATAAAAATAACCATAAAAACGGCCAAATTAAAATGACTACTACCCGCGGAGGGTAGTTTCTGCATATCGATCGGTTGCTCCATAAAGACGGCCACAAGCGGGATCATTCTGCCTATATCGTGACGTGTTATCAACATTTATACTGCACTTAATCCAAACAAATTATTTTTGCATATAGTTTGCGATACACACATTCGAAAAAACAGTTAACATACAACTGATCCACTATACTTTTTGATGTTTTTAATTTTTTTTTGCGTATGTGTTTTTTTTGTCACTTCACATGTAGGTATGCGATAATTATTCTGCGATTTGATATTCAAAATTATGAGCGCCACTATTGCACACTGTAAAGACAAAACAAAATAGAACTGTGATTACTTATTTTTTTCTTTTTTTTTTAAATCATTAATTTTAATATTAATATTCAAAACGTATAATAAACACAGCTTTCGCCGCGAGTGTCGCAAAGCCGGTAGAGCAACTTACACCAACCAAACCGCACGTAATCGCATGAAAGACTGCGCTCAGATTCACTATACGACACAAGTCACCATACAGAATAATTATTACCAGTTGAGATGGCTACAAGAAATCAAACAAGAAAAGTAGATTTTTAGATTGGTTTCGATTTTCTTGGAGCATCTCAGATCTCACTCGGACAGTTTTTAGAGGTACGCACGTAGTATCTTTAGCCGAAATATTCTCCGGACAAACACGCGCTCAATACTCGTATATGGTGAGCTTAACAATAATATTCTTTATTACGTATGAGTATGTACATATATAAATTACGATAATCAGAATTAAATTGTTAAATTGTGGGTTGGCTTGTATACAACAACAAGGTAGAATTGATACGGTGGCAAGGTGATACCCAAGCCCGATAAGATTGATCCTACTAAAATGATGTTGATCATTCATAAGCATTTTATATTCTGATCAATTTCAATAAAATCGGTGAATACTAGTGACGCAGAGTATGGCTTCCTACTGTAAGTTGTTAGGATGGATTTCAATGCAAAGAACTCGTACAACTTGATTTTACAACAAAGAATTAAGTATAAAGTGTTCCGTCAACAAGGAACCTTTAAAAGGATGTTTTTTCTGTTTGTAAATAAAACCAAGGTTTTAGGTTTCCTTTTGCTAATAATTTTAAACATGTGCTATTAAAAAGAAAGAAATATTATTTAATAATACTGAAGAATCAAAAATATAAAAATAGCAAATTACAGAATCGTTTGTTAAAATTGATAAATGGTGTTGTTTAAACATTTATTAACGAGTTAAAATGGAATAAGACATTTACCACAGTTCCTAACTAGAGACTACACAATTTCCTCCAAGTCCTGACTGTGAAGTAGAAAACCGGTGCTTTGGAGTGATTTGTCTTTATTGACCTCTAACACGAGACTGGTTTCAGTGTACAGGTTACAGAAGTGATAACAATTAACAGTGGCGTAACGTTTATCAAATATATTGTGTTCGAGATCCAAATGGGGGCCCCTATACAATGTAATTTATAATTAACCAAAATTGTTGATACCACTATTTTTGTCCCATTACTACACGCTGCAAATTTTGAACTTTTAAGTAACTTCAGGACTATATTTATATTTATATTCGAACTATCGACATGATTTACTAAAACCTCACGATTCAATCGAGTAAAAGGGTTTAAGTTAATTTATTTAGTTCAAATAGGCTATTAGGGACTGGCGAAACGCGAAAACTACAAAGAAATCTATTTTTATTATGAAATCTCAAATCCTGTTGACTTTATCGTCCTAATTTTGTTGCACAATTTGACAGTACGGTAGAATCCATCTAACTCTAAATTTAAAAACGTGTTTTTTTGCAACAAAAAATGCGCAACTTATAAATCTAAAAATCTACGTTAAATTTTGTGTTCATAAAGAAGTGTAAAAAAAATCGAACTTACAGGTTGATACCGTGGAAAGATCGGATAAAAAAGCCGATTGTGAGGTAGACGGCCTTTACTGTAAACGTGGCGTTTTCAAAGATGTGTATTGCATAAACTCAGGCGGAGTTCACCACACTTTACCACGATTTCGTATAGATTTGGTTTGGAATTTTGGTTGAAATCGCGTTAAGAAATCGTTGAAAATATGTTGGCAATTCGCTTAACTTTTACCTCAAAGGTCATGGATTTTTTCCGTTGAATCGATTTAAAGTTTAGTACCAAAGCTGTTTGTTGATGGATGCAGCCATTACTTCTGTCAATGGGTGCTTCCATTTCTTCTTAAGATTTCATCAATTTTCAAAATGATCTTCATTTTATTAATTAATGCAAATTATAACGGGACGGGTCCAGGACAGCACATTGAGATGACATAGAAAACTAAAACTTTCAACTCAATACCATACGGGAAATTTTGTTTTCTAGAACACCATGCTAACTAAACTCAGAATTTTAAGATTAGCTTTAAAAGTTCTTGCAATTCTTTAAGTGTAAAATAACGTGAATACTAACTAATAGTTAAGAAGAATGTATTTTCAGAATACTAACTAATAGTTAAGAAGAATGTTTTTTCATTTTTCATTCACTTTACTTACTATAGAGTGGAATAACTAAGTAGCACCAAAAATAGTATAGTGCTTCCAAAGTTCCAATAGGCTTCAATGGTTCTTATTGCACCGGTGGAAACTCAGCTAGTAGGCTGGGGTTCTACGATTTTATATGAAATTTCATGCTTTTGAAAACACTCTCAACCTTTAGTATCTACAAATTAGCAACCTTTAAAAATTAATGACACACAAAAGGTGCAATCATTAGTTTATATGTATAAGGCCATCATTCCTATAGTAACTGGAACGCAGTTCCTTAGCGCAATGACCTAGACATATACAAAACTTCATTGTCAAATCACAGTACAAAATTTCCCACTCCTTGTCACTACGCGTGAGGGGGCCCCTGATGGTTGGGGTCCCGTGTTCGACCGCACACATGGAACACCGTATGTTACGCCACTGACAATTACCAATGCATTTACATACATCATCATCATCAATGTGGCACGATCGCCCGACGTCGGGCCTTGGCCGCCTGAATCGTTGACCTACAATTGTCGCGATTACGTGACCTTGTCCTCCAGTTTCGGAAGCCCAGCAGCTGGTGGGCGTCTTCACCTACGGAGTTCTCCCAGCGAGCTCTCGGTCGTCCGCGCAACCTCGATCCGACAATTCGTTGTGCGTTCATCACTTTCTTTGAGGCGTCCTTGTTTTCGATTGCATCATGGCCTTTGTTTTGATTTCGTTGATATGTAGTCCAACTTACTTTGCGGCGTTATTGAGGTTATGCAGAAAGCTTTCTGCATCACCCAATCTTCGAAACATGATGTTGATATCGTCGGCGTACGCTACTAATTGAGTCGACTTGATGAGTAGCGTTCCGCTGCTGTCCATATTCATGGCTCGAATTACATACTCCAAAGCAGAAGAGCGTTGGCACCAGCCCGTCACCCTGCTTGAGTTCAGTACGAGTTTCAAATAGGTCAGTGAATCGGCTCTGCACTTTGACCTGCGAGACGGTATTAGGCATCGTCATCCTTGTGGGTCGCACTAACTTTGCCAGTATGTATACCAAAATGCAGCATAATGTTGTACAGTGCGATCGCACATAGCCACTCGTTGATGGGTTTGAAGCCGATAACGTGGTCCTTTGAGCTGCTTATTCACGATGAAAGCTACTCCAAACTCCTTGTTACCCTCCTCTTTACCACTCGTAAAAATAGTATGCGAATTTAGGTCGTTAATCTCCCTTTTGAGCCATTTAGTTTCCTGGATTGCAATTATGCTCAGCTTGTATTGCTCTACCTGATCCAGGACGGCCCTTAAGGCCCCCGGTCTATTCAGGGAGCGTACATTCCAGGATCCGAAAGAGTAATCAGTTGTTCGTTTCCGGGGTCGTCGTTGTTTTGTATCCGTCCAATCCGAGGCTTTTGTTTCAGGTTTCTTGACTTAAAGTTTTTCTTAGGATGAGTTGTCGGCACATCGCTAAACCTTGATAGGGTTTAATCGTTGAGTAAATGCCATCATGGGCATGCCTCGAAGATGCTGCTTTAGTGGTTGAGGTAGACGTTCTCTGTCACCTATCACGTTAAGTAACCTGAGACGCTGCAGATGTAAATACAGCACTCAGGCGCAGCGGTGCTTCTTCCAAATGTCGCATCAGATGATTTGACTTAGCCGTTAGAGGCTTTACCCACCACCGTTACCAGGGGGCGCCCGCGCGGAGGACAAATGGAGAAGTCTTTTGCCCCCATCATTTTATGTGTTTAATCTTATTTCGAGTACTCTTTCATGTTATAGCTTTTCGTGTCGAAGCATACGTTTTTGTTTCAAATAAAAATAACAGCGCGACAATCCAGCATTGGACTAAGGCCGCAGGATGTGTTAGTGACATCCTATTTCCAAAATCTTATCTGCTTTTTGTTGAGGTAATGAGATCAGCATCACGCTCAGCATCACGCTCAGCAGTTTTATTTATCTCCAAAAATGGGTACTCGTTTAACATCTGAGTGAGATGTTAGGCCTGAGTGAGTCGTTTTTCTTTAGCATACAGAGAAGCAGGACGTAAAGACGTTAAGGCCTCTTCTGTGAAGTAATGCCGAAAGATGGTCCGGATGAGTATCGCGTTCACTGTGATTTTATTCGGAAAAAATCCTACATGACTGCGTACCAGGTAGCATGATGTTTACATTATCTCACAATATTGATTTTGGCAATAATGTAAAATTATCTTAGTAAATTCCAGCTGATTTGCTCTTGTGGCAGTCGTCCTTTCTGAAAAAAAAGGTGTAATTCCATCCCCTGTGGATGGCATTTTGTAGATATAGTTGCGAAATGTACCCCATTTATTGCAAGGAACGAAATCTATATAATTTAGCTTAAACAAAAGGAGGGGGATAAATCCCCTTCATCCTCCCTTATCTACGCTACTGAGAAGTACCTTGAGAACTTTAGGGCTTTAGAGGATTTGCCTGAAAACCATATTCCGCAAGTAGGTGTACAACATTGGGTAGTCTGGAGTCTGGTCACCTTAATCTAACTACATATTTGCAAGATGTTATTCTCTGAACGAAAAAGTAGTAGAGACATATTCTAGCAACACGTCAAATCGACACACGTATCTGGTTTTCCCTGGTGCGTTGACGCTTATTATTCAAGCATAAGAAAATTTCTTATCTTTTTTTGAATAACGTGCGACGGGCCATACCGAGTTTCGAAAACTCGCTTCTCTGTGAATCTCTATATCACAGAGTGACGACCGAATCATCACGGCAATATTATTACAGGTAGAAGTTTTAAGGGTACAGCATCGCATAATTTTCCCACAACTGTATAGTCATTGCTGTGAGGCACTGACGTTTTGTTTCTATTTGTATTGTATGGCAATTTGATTGAATTGTTTCTCTTTAATTAATATTTAAAAATTCTAAACTTAGTTAAGGTCATCATGTATTTATTCTGCATTTAACTGAAGTGCACTGGTATACCAATAAATTTATTTATTTTGTTTTTTTTTCATTTGTCTATTGTACACATTAACTTCCGCATACTAATACGATATCGATATCCGGTATTTAGACTTTAAGTGCTGAATTATCTACATATCTTAGTTAAATGTTCAATTTTTGGCAATCAGTTTTAGTTGCATTATTTGCTACTATGTACATATATTAGAAATACGATGCCAGATATGTATGTACTTATTACGTCAGGAAATTTGAACAAAAATATGGCCAAACTTCCGAAAAATTAGGAGAAAGCTTGATTTTTGCATGAGCCTTCCTTTCGAGGTCCTAAACAAGACCCTAAAAGTCCCCGTCTCTACGAGTGCCGCTAGCGCTGCTACAAAGGGTCAAAGACCCTCGAAAACAGGTTTTCTGAATATCTCGATAATGGTAGCATATAAAAAAAGTGGTGTATGGCAAATTTGAAGCTCTTGTGCTTCTTCAATAAACGATGGAAATACCGAATACGTTTGGGCACTCCACACGGTGCCAGGAGGTCGAACGGTATTTTTAACAATGTTTCACGAAAATCTCTATAACGGTAATTCGTACTAAAAACGTTTGTATGGGAAATTTGTAGCCTCTGGAGTTCTGAAGAAAGTTGCCAAATTTAATATCAACACGTGCAGCCTTAAGGGTGTTATGGGGGTTCAAACCTTAAAAAATGTGTTTTTTTTTTTGGGTTTTTCCGTGAATGGCGCTAAGACCGGGGAGTGTTCTCTATGGTCTTCTAGGAGAAATTTGTAGCTTCCGCGGCTGTTAGTTAGACGCCAAAAGTCCCCAAAGATAGGAGCCCCCTAACCAAGTTATGAGGGTCCAAACATTCAATTAAGTAGTTATCTTTATAACGGTAACGTGCACCGAAAACTTTTATATGGCGAATTTGTAGCTTATACAACGCTTAGTTAAATATCCGACTTTCAAATTGAGGCGTGCAATGCTAAGGGCGTTATGAGCGTCCGAACCATACAATAACGGTACTTTACGTTATTTCGTGAATTTCTTCATAACGGGAACGCATTCGGGAGGGAGACCTGTGTGTTACATGTTAAATTAGACTAACAAAACTATGATTTTCCTTTTCCACAGAAAAATAATGAAAAAATTATTAGTCCTTATTTTGTTTTGAGCAGTATACATACGAGGGTGGTCTGATAAGTACCTAGCCTACAAAAGAAAAACAAACATTTTGGAAAAATGGCGATTTTTTTTTCAATATAGTTTCCTTTTAGCTCGATACACTCGATCCTGAATAATACGTTTTTTCGAGGCCTTCAAAGTGGGCCTCCGTGGCGGCAATGACCTCCTCATTCGACTGAAATTTCTGCCCGGCGAGTGACTTTTTGAAGTTTGGGAACAAAAAGAAGTCGCACGGGGCCAAATCTGGAGAATATGGTGGATGGGGCAGCAGTTCGTAGCCCAATTCGACCAGTTTGGCGTTGGCTTGCGGAGATGTGAGCCGATGCGTTATCGGGCGGAAGAGCATTTTTTTCTTTGCCAAGTGGGGCCGTTTCATCTTCAATTCGGCGTCGAATCAGCCCGATTATTCGGCATAGTACAGCCCCGTGACCGTGTTGCCCTTCTGCAGATAGCCGATGTGGATCACACCTTGTGAATCTCAGAAAACGCTGGCCATCAGCTTTCCGGCCGATGGGACAGTCTTCGCCTTCTTCGGAGCACGTTCGCCGGGTAAAGTCCACTGTTTCGACTGTTTATTGGTCTCTGGTGTGTACCAGTGTATCGACTGCCACGAAACGACGCAGAAACTCATTCGAATTGCGCTTAAACAGCGTCAAACACTGCTTTGAAGTGGTCTCACGGTTGCGCTTGTTGTCCGGAGTGAGCAAACGCGGCACCCATCACGCCGACAGCTTTCTCATGCCCGAAATTTCATGCAGGATATGACCCACGCGATATTTTTTAATGCCTACTGTCTCAGCTATCTCTCGCACCTTCAATCGGCGGTCTGCCAATACGAGATCGTGGATTTTTGTCACGTTATCCTGCGTGCTAACCGTTTTCGGGGCCCCTGGACGTGGCTCATCAAAAACCGACGTGGACCACGTTGAGACTCGTTAAACCAATTTTTGACGGTCGCCATCGAAGGAGAGGAGTCACCGTACACAGCATTCAAACGCTCTTTGATTTCGCTGCGCGATTTCCCCTCGAAAAACAAGAATCAAATCACCGACCGATATTGCTCTTTTTCCATTTTTTTTTCCGGCCAAAGCAAAACTACGAGTGTGATCCGGCTGAAATTTGGACAGTTGCCGTCTAGAAGAATGTACTACACGATAGTAAATTACTCTTGCGATATATGACACCATCAGGCGGAGAGGCTGGGTACTTATCAGACTACCCTCGTACTTATCAAAAAAAATTCGAAGTGTTGGAGCTCTAGGGCAAATTTCGTTGTTCTATTGTTTTTTATTATTCTTTAACTATGCAGACAAAACATAGAATTTGGGCCTAGTTTTTAATCACAATCACAAAAACGATTGTACACTTATTGCTCTGACACATTGGCGGTTTGTTTCTAATTGTTTTCCTACTTTTCTTTACTGTAAAGTTATGTTATTTTTATTAAAATATTTTGCTTTAATTTCAATATAATTCTTCAATTAGTTGACATAATATTTGTTTACTGTGTACTTAACTGAATTTTATTCAATAAATTTCATTTATTTTCATCTGCGTATACACACATTAGACTTCCGTATTTTGCATTGGATAATGAGACTTTGAGTTTGATATTGGAATATAGTATTGGCTGAAAGTTCAATTTTCGCACACACGGATTTTTCAATAGTTTTTGCTACGATATACGATATGAGCATCGTGCTAGCTGTGCAGTTTTAAACACCCATCGGATGATTCATTTTGATATGAAAAATTTGAAATTATTAAAAACAACATTTTTTACTAGGTATAATGTACTTATGCTTATGTATTTGAAAAAAATATATGTATATGTTAATCACATCACATGACCGAATTCTTGGAAAAATAGAATAATCATAGATTCTAGCGTTTGCTAATTTTCGAGGACATTTTTAATGATTTATCCACCCATGTTCTTTTTGTTACCTACTTAAATCTATTAAATGTACATATGTATTGAATTTCTACCTAACAAAAAAAAAAACTGGAATGAGGAAGAATAGAAGAAAATTTTCTTTCGATATCAACGTTACCTTCTTAACAATCTTGCTCACCTTGCTACACAAATTCGAAACACAATCAGAAAGCTAGAATCATTCTCGACACACGAGTTTCAGTTTTGATAGGTGAAAACCTTTCCGGGCTTACTCATATATGTACGTACAACAAGTTAAAACTATTCTTGAAGCTCCGTGAAAATGCAAAAATTAAAAACAGAAACTGGTTTCCCGCCAAAAATCAATAAATTGATGTTTAATCTATGTATGTAAATCTTAGAAAAAGCATAATAACCCATGCCATGTGTTAGTTAGAATGGCTATGTGATCACACGACCCATATGTGTTTGACTCCAAATTGATTACACTACACTCCACGAAATAATTCAAACGTCAAAATATTGTCGATGCAATTATTAACCCTTCTATCGTCGCCTACGAGCTATTATGCCTAAGGTGTAGCTGAATTTTCTGTGAAATCAATCTTAATTTTTGAAGGTTTAATTTTGGATCTTGAAACAGTTTACATACTATGTCTTACGATGATGCGCCGTTTTCTCGTTTCATTAGACATAGTTTACATTTCGCCGAACGTTTGATCGTATTTGTGGCCGTCGGTTCCTTTGAAATATGTGTGGAAATGGGTGGAAAATATTGTTGAACGATATTTTTCATCAAGATATAGTACCAATGGTCTGTCTGGATCTATACGCCAACAGAAGGGTTAAATATCACGTTGACATTTTAAGAGAGTAATAAATATTACGCGGATTTTATATTCTCAATTGTAAACAAAAAATTGACGTTTGAATAAAATTTTCACGCATACTATGAACTGCAATAGTGTGAAAACGGTGTCATTTTTTTTTTCTGATGGCCATTCTGGACTAACGCATTGCATGGGTTACTATGCTTTTTCTAAGATGTAAATACATATACAAATGATAGATGATTTACCAGTGTCTTACATTATGTTCGACTATGGCTCATCGCTGATAAACGAAGCGCTCGTGTATCTTTATTTTATAGTCGTAGACGTAGTAAAGATAGTAATAAACATAACCTGTGTGAATTCGTCATCATCGATACTATATGTATATGCTGTTGGTGGTTGATAGAAGGTAGATCTTGAACTTGAAAATGCGTGAGAGGTAGGTACGTAAATTGTGATATTGACCTTTAGTTGCGTTTTATTGCGATTGCGAGTCGCATATGTTGTATACACAGTTGTTGAAAACATGAATGAATGAATACATATGTATATAAAATAATATGAGATAGCTTGCCTGCAATTTCTATTATAGTCTGACGTAATTATAAGAAAGTCCTTGCATCTCAGAACTCATTTCTCTCATTTCCCGTACGCAGGTTTAAATGGAAAAACCAGAACATAACTTTAAATTAGAAAAATTGACCGAGAAACGATTTTCAGAAAAGATCATAAACATCAAAACTTGTTAGCTCAGCTATTTTATTAAATTGATATCTCAATATTTCAATATAATTTTGTATTTTTGATAATCGTATTTATTTTTCTCTTGCAGTCAATTGTCAGAAAGACGTCACAGAAGGAAACGCACAGAAGACCCATGTAATGTGTGCTGCCATAGTTTAGACATAGATAACATTAAAAGGTACATAATAATAAAATTATTTTAATTATGTATTTTCATATTATGTACATAAAATATGATATGAATTTAATTTTAGAAATTATACATTTATTCTAATCCAATTTATTACAACTAAATATGTAAAAAAAATAATTACTAATTTTAATTATTTTCGGCTCAATAAATTTGCATAATTCAAATCGATTTTGCAGGGCTAAAATTACGCCCTTAATTGGAAACCATACGAAATCCCCAATCACAAAATCCCCAAACGTAGAAAAATCCCCAAAATCAAAATCCCCATAATCATAATACCCATTTACAAAATACCCATAATCATAATACCCATATACAAAATCCCCAATCATAAAATCCCCAAGCACCCGAAATATGCTGGTAAATGGTAGATGGATGGTAGTAAAAAATGGTAGATGGCTGGTAGATGGTAAATGGTTGATGAAAGACTGTAAATTGTTGATGGTAGATGGAAGGTGTTAAATGGTAGATGGTAAATTGCACTAGAAGGGTCGTAAATCGATACTAACTTTTTTTTTTTGGATTAGCACAAACAAAATGTTCGAGTACATTATATTGAATAAATGTTTGCATATATCGTTCTAAACATATTAGATTTTCTTTAACATCGTCGAGACATGTCCTCATCCGAACGAATATTCGCGGAAAACTTGGTTGGCTTATTGTTGGAACTGATCGCATATTTAATCGCCTGCACATTATCTGATTTTGTTCTGTGTTACTTCAAAGAGTTTGCCGTTGATTAGCATATACAAGTTGACCACCCAAGGGCGGACAATTTTTGGTCAAGATATAAAGAGTGGTCAATTTAAAGAGGTGGTCATGTTACAGATGGGTCAACTTAGGGAGGTTTCACTGTATATCAGTCCCCCCGCAGGGGGGTCTGTGTCCGTGTGACACTCAGCTTGGAAGGCTGTTTGTAGTCGGACAGGGATCTTTGGTGACTTACGACACCACGGACCTAGTAGCGCAAGGGGGCCCCTGGTACAGTTGATACGCCATGGCGAGGATCTGTACAAAGACCATTCGGGCGTTAACGGTCCCGTGCTCCTGAGTTATGCACGGGTGGCTCTTGGCGTGCCTACCTCCCCCCATAGTTTGCGGGAGGGAAGCACTAAAGGCCTAGCACGATTTTGATGTCCCCTGGTGGGGGGGTGCATCATACGGAAGTCGTGTGAGCTTCGGAGGTGACGGCTCCGCATGACCCGAGTCAAGAAGGGGCTAGCTAGGGAGAACGGCCTTGGTGGAAAATGCCTACGCGCCTATATCTAGCTAGTTTGTGGATTGATGACCACACTGCCTGAGTCGCATTGCTGACTAGTAAACTGAAGGGGCCGCCTGGATGTGAAAAGCAGCGCTTCGTTGTCTGCACAGACGCGGAGTCACAGGTCCAACGAGCCTGGGGTGTGCATGCCCGAATTCGACGTAAGGCTTAACCAATAGGGGGCCGAAGGAGGATCACACCTGCTATGGAGAAGTCCATAGCGAATAGTGTACTACGGGGATGGGTGTGCCCAGGGGACCATGGTCCTTGCCCATCAAGGTGTTGGACTCGTAGTGGCTGGAGGTTGTTACCCAAGTCATCCAGCTAGTGATGCAATCCCGGGGTTGGATTCCGGATGGTGTGTGCATGCGCCTGATGGAGAAATCTCCGTCTGACAACAACACCTTGTCAGTAAAAAGCCGAAGGTCCAAACTTTTTAGCGGGACCGGGAGATAAAGGCCGAAAGGCTAGGTGCTCCCCTGACGGTATACCTGTAGATGGTTTGCTTGTATATCAGTCCACGACGGTGATTTTTTTATTGCATAGTAGGACTATTACAATTACAATAGTCTAAAGCACCTACCATTTAGCATCTACCATTTACCATCTACTATTTGCAATTTACAATCTACCATTTACCACCTGCCATCAACCATTATCCGTCTACCATTAACCTACCATTTACCATCTACCATTTGTCATCTGCCATTTAACATCTATCATTTACCATCTACAATAGCCTAAAGAAAATCTCCATTCCCCATTTGAGGTGTGATCTAAGAACGCGCGCGCGTTCAAATGGGGAATGGGGAATTTCGTTTGGGGATTTTGGTTTTGGGTATATTGATTTCGGGGATTTTGATTTCGGGTATTTTGTTTATGGGGATTTTGATTTGGGGATTTTGGGACTGGGGATATCGTATCCAACCCCCTTAATTAAGGGAAAACTCACAGGGGAGTACTAAATGATCGCGACCCAAAGGAAAGAGAACTATTTTGTTAAATCGAGTCGCCTGGTGCTTGGGTCACCGATAGACTTAAGTATTCCCGTGTGACAAGACTCTAAGTACCATTTCGAATTACATGTATTTCGTACATAAATTACAACACTTTCAAAAATATTATAGGTAGACTTTAAACTGTAGTTGGCATACATATTTTAACATAAAAAATGTACAAAAATTAAAATAAATTTTTTTTAGATGACAATAAATAATTAATTTAATTTTTTCAGCTCAACAAAATGTGTTACATGTCAAAAATCTGTCTGTCGCGGTCGACAATGCGCCATATGGATTCCGAGTCGTGGTGGTTGGGAATGTCAACTGTGCAATCAAAGTCAAGAGTCCATTGCCAAATCCAGTGAATGGTTGCATCAACAAATCACAGGAAAATATTTAAGTCCGCTAAGTGCACGCAGTGAGCCGGCACTTGCACGCGCTGGTCTGTCACCGGCACCAGGTAAGAGGAACATAAAGTTTACTTATGTATTAAAAAAAATGTATGTTCATGAGATCACTGTCATACAACTGAATTAAAAAAAAATCCTTGTACAAAAACCACCACCGCAAACAAACAATTTTCAATATTTTGATATAATCAACAAATAAAGCTCATTTAGCGCGCCTCACCAAGCTCCCATTACTCCATCGATGAGGATGTACTTATACTTCTTCACATTTCACGTCTCATTCAACTTTAACCATATTTAACCGCCAAAAAGCACTATACTGTTTTGGATCTGGAATGTGAACTTTAAATCGGATAAGGGGCATATGCAAAAAAGTATTGCGGGATGGGTTTTTGCAAAAAGTCGGACATTTTGATCAGAGAGTCCAGCATCAACGTATATCCTAAGGATGGATAGTGCGACTAAATCACTTATTGCTAAAGGACACTTCGGCATAGAAAAAAAACAGGCTCCAGTTGTTTATTGGCCTATAGAACTTTAATCCACTAGAAAGGCTTCTCATCTTCTGTAATTATGTTAAGGCACCTAAATAGTTATTATCAGATTAACTGTGAGGCTCTTCAGTGAAAAATATTGTGCAACAGAAAATTTGATTTACTAGTTTCAGTTGTTTTACTTCCGGGAGAGATACTTCACTCAATCTATCTCCGTTGATTAGATCTGGGACACAATTATCAACATAAGATTTTTTGTGGTTGCGGAATTGCAGGAAACATCTTGCCAGTACATAATTTTCTATGGTGCTGATTGCGGAGTTCCTTGCACATTGTTCGATAGCTTCAGTTCAAAGATTCCTTGTATGGAGCGTGCAAAATCTCCATTCGCCTGTTGCAGAGACGTAGCCAAGTTTTGTTTCGCGAAAGATCCAACCTTCAAAAAATTTACGTGCTATAAAATGTTCTGTTCACAATTTTAATTTTTGTTTTATTAAATCCAGTCGAAAAAAATGAAGAATGTTTTTATTTTATAATTGTCGACGATTTGATGTGTTTTTTTTTCAATTAGTTAATTTAACTTTGGCCAGGCCAATTTTTATCAGTACACCACAAGAAATACTACAAGATTTACAATTTCCAAAATAAGTAAAAAAGAAAAATTCAAATTACATATTCGAGGCCCGGTTCCAATGATTTCCACAATTTTCTAGTAATGCTCAAGATTGTGAAGCGGACTGCAACTGAAGAATTTTCGATCGCACTCCCCAATAATTCTTCAAAAACGTCTAGGATCGATGCAGAGGAAAGTTCAAAGCTCTAAGCTCACATCTATCTACTCACAACTCTATTCACGTGTGAGGAGAAATTTACAAAATTTTTCTCGCAAATTCGTGAAGGTTGGCTACGAGTGTTAGTTCGGTTTTTTTTTTAATACACTCCCAATCAATAGGATAGTTCCACTTGTAAAATCGCTGTATCTCGGTAAGTGATAACGGTATTTTCTGCAAACTTGGTGACAATATTTTCAGTAGCCTGCTTCTTCTTTGCATAACAGAAGGTCTCAAATCCGGAGTCCCGTTAGGATTTTCTCGTAAGAAACAGTGTAAATGGTGAAGTCAATAGGAAAGTTCCAGTGGAAATAAAACATCAAATAACGGTACGAAAGGATAATTTTAACTTTAAAAAATGTACCTGGTAATAAGTAGAACTTTATTTAAGAAATTCGAACTCAAAAAGTTAATCTGGGATATAATTGTATACATAGGTTTTACCGGTAAATTAGATTATTTTTACCCCAAGCTCCTCTAATGTTTCGCGGAAGAGCTTCATTGTTCTTAAACTATCATCTAACGGTATAAATCTTCCTTGTCATTCATCCCCACACATTTTTGATGATATTTAGATCTAGGAAGTATGGAGGTCTTTCCAAAAACTTGATTAGTTGGTCGTTAAACCAATCTTTTATCAGTCTTGCTCTATAATTGACGCCATTATCTTGCTAAAATCTCAAAGAACTTGCATGGAAAATGTCGGTAATTTTAAGAATTATATTACCCGGAATATTTGCGTAAGCCTGGACGTTGTGAATACCCCTAATTTCCACAAGCTCAATAGTTCCATACCGAGATATTCAACCCCATACTTCGACGTTTCTTATTCTGAGTGATGCGTCTACAAAATGAATTCCTTCTTGCTCAAATCGTGGAAATAATACCTAAATCCATCTGAACCGATGAGATTTAATCTATTCCGTCAGTAAAAATAACGCGTTTGTCTAGTCCATACAGTTTCCAAATTGGGGTTGAATATCTTGGTATGGAACTATTGAGCTTTTTTTAATTAGTGGTATTCAGAGTACCCAGGCTTTTAAAGATATTCTTCCTAATGCATTGCCTAAAACTTCCGACATTTTCCATGCCATTCCTATAAGATTTTAACAAGACAATGACACCAATTCTGAAGCAAGGCTGATAAAATATTGATTTCAAGACCAACTAATCAAGCTTATGGAAAGACCTTCATACTTTCTAGATTTAAATATCATCAAAAATGTGTGGGAGTGAATGACGAGGAAGATCTATACCGTTAGACGATAGTTTAAGAACACTGAAGCTCTTCTGCGAACGTTTAGAGGAGCTTAGGATGAAATCAACTTGATTTACCGTTAAAACTTATATAATTCTATCCCATATTAACTTTTTGAGCTCAAATGTCTAAAATAAAGTTCTACCTATTACCAGCTACATTTTTCAAAGTAAAATTACCCTTTTGTACCGTTATTTGATGTTTTATTTCCACTAGAACTATCCTATTGACTTCACCATTTTAACTGTTTTTAAGAATTCTCGTAAGAAAATCCTAACAGGACTCCGGATTTGAGACCTTCTGTTATGCAAAGAACAAGCAGGCTACTGAAAATATTGTCACCAAGTTTGCAGAAAATACCGTTATCACTTACCGAGATACAGCGATTTTACAAGTGGAACTATCCTATTGATTGGGTGTGTATTTATTTGCGTATAACGGTACTTTGATTATTCACCAAATGTGATCGCAACCACCACGTCCAACGTATCCAAACAGACATGCCAAGGAAAATTTCTCAATCGAATGAGTTTTCATTATTTCATATTTGATGCTATTATCACTAACACCCTCCAATTGAGAATTCCTCTACCAGTGTCGGGATGTCACTCCAACCAAAGTTATTTTCAATCACATCCTCACAAATTTTCGTTTTTATTTTTAAGGTGAACGAACATCATTGTGTACGAAAAAATCAAAATATTTTTCTAAGAAAAATCGTGGAACGCTCAGGAAATTCGGAGCGCAAAGCTCGAAACGAGAAGCTCGTATGTATTCAAAGAAAGAAGTATCGCAAATCTGCTCGGAATTTTCCACCCAACTTAATTTGTAGGGTATTTCTTATTTACTCTTTTCCCGCACTCTTTACCGTAGGCCATATGGCTAAATCGAGTATATTCGGAGAACTATTACGAACATTGTCTGTGTGCCCTCTATGGGAGGGCGTTGGTCATTCGAAGATGCTCTAGAAGGCGGAGCCAATAAAAGAAATAAAAGAGTCAGCAGTGGCATGCGCTCGCTGTAGCCCAAAGCGGAGTGTTGGGCGGGTTGTGTGTTGCTAGTTGCCCCTTTTGCATGCCTATGAGTAGGCCTGTTCCAAAAACCGGGATCCCGGTACAAAACCGGTGTTCACTTGGTACCGGACCCGATATTCTGAAGTACCGATATCCCGGTTTTTTGGTACCGAGTTGAAAAAAACCGACCGACGAGTCGGTTTTTTGGTACCGAGTTAAAAAGAACGATTCACTTCAACCATGAGCCGGTTTTTTGGTACCGGTTTTTAACCCGGTACTCAAAAAAACCGGCTTATGGTTAAAAAAACCGTCGGTACTGAAAAAAAACCTGAGTCAGGGAAACCGCTTGTGGTACCGGGTATTGAAAAAAAACGAAACCCGGTACTGAAATCTCGGTACCGAACAGGCCTACCTATGGGTACTAGCGTACCATTTTCAACAGTTGCCTGGTGGCTGCGAGAGAAGAATGGCGAGACTTAATTTCATACTTTCTACCGACGACGGGGCTAATGAGGTACGTGGTGTACAAACGTACTCGATTCGGCAAGATTGATCTTCCTACTAAGAGTGTACCGACGCACATCTCTTTTGGTTTGCTGGGTTTTCACTATACGATAGGAGATAACTTCCACATTAAGGGACATGCAGACGCTTCCGTTCCGCATTCCATGCCGACAAGCCATAAAATTAGCAAGTTCGGTCACACCACACACCAAGGTCGACAAATTGCTTCCCCAGGCAATTTTTACACCACGGGAAAACTGGCAATTATGAGACTTCAAGAGCCGAGGGAATAGAGCACGAACAGTTTGAAGCCAAGAAAATAATATCAAAAGGCCTCGCCTTCTCCTAAAGTTAGCACATTGTGTATGAATTCCCATACTTGGCATATGGGCATAAATTCCATAAAAAAAGCTCAAGGAAACGACGACACTCTTCTTCTTCTTCCTTGCCTCGTTCTTTAAACCGCTCCATGGTTTCGCGTGACGACCTGCGGTCTAGGCACATCGCCCGTTTTTGCGGTAATATCTCAGCATTAGAAACGACGACACTCTCATAAACAGAATAAAGAATTATGGACAACACAAAACAATAGAACTAAGAACAATACTAAACAAACAGCTCAGCTTTCTTTAATTTTCTATTGTTTCATCTTTTGGCACTCCTCCCTTTCGCTGGTATGAGTCTCTAATCCTCTATTCCCTGATGGCCATTTCTTTTATTTTTGTTTTCCTATTCGATTTTTTCCCCTCGGAAATACGTAACACTCACTACCGACCAAACTGCACCTCCTTGATAGCCCCTTCATTTGACCCGCTTCACCCAAAACCCGCCAAGTTTTTTCTTTCTTTTTTCACTAACACCCATTTTGGGCGCGAACTTTCCAAGCTACAGTTTGGTTACAGCGGTTACAGTGGTCTAGGCATGACAAATTGTCTTTCTGTTGCTCTTCGTTCTTCTTCTTCTTCCTTGCCTCGTTCTTTATACCGCTCCATTGTTTCGCGTTGCTCGACCTGCGGTGTAGGCACATCGACCGTTTTGACGGTAATATCTCAGCATATTTCTACAGGCAGCTGTATCTTGGATCGTGTCATCGCCGAGACCAATGCGTTGTTGTTGCTTTTTCATTTGACACATCCAGGTGTTCTTCGGTCTGCCTCTGGCCTTGGATCCATCAAGTGGAACTTCCATTGATATCGCTTTCTTTGCGGGGTTCTCAGGCGGACGCCGTTGAACATGGCAATACAGGCCTGTTCGGTACCGAGATTTCAGTACCGGGTTTCGGTTTTTTTCAATACCCGGTACCACAAGCGGTTTCCCTGACTCAGGTTTTTTTTCAGTACCGACGGTTTTTTTTAACCATAAGCTGTTTTTTTTGAGTACCGGGTTAAAACCGGTACAAACAAACCTGAAAAAACCGGCTCATGGTTGAAATGAATCGTTCTTTTTAACTCGGCACCAAAAAACCGACTCGTCGGTCGTTTTTTTAACTCGGTACCAAAAAAACCGGGATATCGGTACTTTAGAATATCGGGTACGGTACCAAGTGAACACCGGTTTTGTACCGGGATCCCGGTTTTTGGAACAGGCCTAGCAATACCAATCCATTTGTCGGTCTTCGAGCTTTTCGGTGATCGGTTGGTCTATGGACAAGCTGCCTCGGATGTAGCTACTCTTGATGTGGTCCCTTTTCGTTACACCAACTGACATGCGTAACATTTTCATTTCAGTCGCTGTCATTTGTTTCGCGTAACCTTCATACATGGTCCAGCATTCTGATCCATACATGAATGCGGGACGTACAACCGTTTTGTACAATTTGCCCTTTAGCTTCAGTGGCATTTTCTTATCGCAGAAAACTCCAGAGTTTTCTCGCCACGTCATCCACCCAATCTTTGTGCGATGTTTGATGTCATCATCGCATGTAGCTCCGTTGTTCACCATCGAGCCAAGGTACTTGAACGTGGTACAAGACTTAAGCTGCTCTCCTTTGACGTACATATCGGTGCATCTGGGTCTGAGAATGGGCAGCATAAGAACTCAGTCTTTGTTATACTTACCCTCAGTTGCCTTGCTAGCTGCACTTACAAAATGGTGTGACATTCTGGAGGAGCATGAGGTAGTTATAGCCCTATAGTTGTTGAGTTTGCGTAGGTCTCCCTTGTTCTTATAGAAAGGAAGAAGAAAACTTTCCCTGAAAGCATCAGGCATCGGTTGCCCACCTTTAATTTTTTTGAAGAGAACTGTGAGCCAACTAAGCCCGACATTTTCCATTTTCAACCAAAATCCCGCTGGGATTTTGTCCGGTCCGACTGCCTTTCCGCGTTTCATCTGATGCATTGCCTCCATCATCTCTTCCTCTGAGATATCTTCAATATTTGTGGTATTCGGCTCAACATCTCGAAAAGCTGCTCGAGGAAATTCTTCATTTAGAAGTTCGTCAAAATACTCTCGCATCCTGCTACAAATTGCCGTATCGTCAATCAGCAATATTCCTTGCTAGTGCTCCCCGTACTTTGGCGCCTGTATTTCCCCTAAATATCCTGGCATCGTTCTTAGGTCTCTCGTGCAAAGACGGTCCTTCGTTCGCAGTCTGAGTTTCTAATTCTTGGTAGAATTTCTCAGCTGCCTTCGCCTTTGCTTGAGCTACCAAGCGCTTTACGTTTTTCCGGCAGTGCATATAATTTTCGCGAAGTTGAACCCGTTCGGTTTCACTGCTTGACTCACATTTCGTCCATGCCTTAAATGCGTTCGATTTGGCACTGCTTCCTTAGTTTCGGTAATCCACCACCATGTTTCTTTCTTCGTGTGGAGTGGACCTTTCGAGACTCCAAGTGCCTTTTCCATCTCCCCTACTGAATTTTTCCACATTTGTGTTGGACTGTGGTCGGTGCAGTTGGTGTTGTTTTGAAACCACTCCGTCATTTTATCAATGAATGGAGTTACTACAGGTTCAAAGTTGTCGTTTGTGAGATTGTGCCACTTGATTTTTTCGACAGGCTTGGGAGTTCTTCTATTTCTTGCTCCTCCCACTGTTGCTCTTCGTTATTCAGAGCTAATTGTCTTCTCGCTTTCTCGCATCTAATGTTATCGGTTTTAAGTGAATTACCAACTCAGCAGCGCATAGGATCATAGACCTTCTTCGTGGAGTCTGTAACCATGAAGCAGTGGTTCCCGTTCACAGGGAACAGAAGAGCTTTCATTGTGATTTGCTCTAAAAGGAGCTCTATTAAATTAGGTGACCTGGCTGCTTCTCAATACTTCAGTGTCGAAAAATTAGTTACCCCGAGATCACTGGCAAATCAGGCAGTTTCAAAAACAAAAAAAAAAATAAAATTAATGATCTACTAAGCTTCCTGTCAAAACGTCAACATTCTGAAGCCATTCCCAAGCCTTCAAAGAAAATCTGTCAGTATCATTGGTACGCATTGCACAATATAGGTACTTCAATAATTTTCCTCTTCGGCCTCCTATTTTTCGCTGCAATTTGGAACTTTTGCAGGGAATTCATTATGCACCTTCCTAATTTTACGTACATATATCCATATATTGATATCTTTTATCACTTTTCATGAATGTACATATATTTTAATGGACTTACTTTCACTTCCTCAATAAAATTTATTAACCTAATATCAGTCTAATGCACACATACTTATATCTAAACAAGTTTTTCCCACTTATATCTTTCCCATATTATTCCATTTTCAGAAATAGATCGACGCAGTAGTGTAGCTTCATCATTCTATGGCGATCAAAAAGAGAAAGTTCGGGAAATCATTGAAGAGACATTGGCCGAAATGTTGGGCGGTCAATTAGATAACGTATCGGTGAATCAACTATCCAGAAATCGAGCATGTAAGTCATCTCATTCATCTCATTTTCCTACTACCCAATTGAACAGAAATCGTTATTTTTTCTAACGTTTCAAGTTTATAGTAAAAGCTTTTCCAATAACGTCTATTTCAAATTTTAACGATCATAACATGAATTCTCCTATAAAGATACGGCCAAAGAAAAATGGTTAAAGAAAGCTTCTAACTTGTTTCAATATGAAATGAAAAATAGTAGTAAGTGTAACTTGTAAAGCTTTCTAATAAAATTATTATCATTCACGTTATCAGTGATTTCGATAAGCAAATAATATTCAAAGAAAAGCTCATATAAAAATATCTACAGATATAGTCACTATCTATTTTAACACTTTCATTGCCATATGTCTCACACATCTTTTGTGTGATTTTATCACAATTTCTCATCACATATACTATTATTACTATTTGTCCTATATTATATTGTAATTGCAGACCTTGAGCTCTTTTGCAAATATCACTCGCTTTTAAGTCATAAATTGTATCGCCTAGAAAAGTCAATGATGCTATCCCGGTCAATGAAGGGTGAGTTTTCACATCATCGGCATGTGAACTTTATTTTGTGCTAACTACGAGTATACGGACTGAACTCAGCATTCTAACTTCCCTACTGACATACTAGCCGACTAGAGCACGCATGGTACATATAGGTCTCATCTCATTTATTATCTTCTTGTATATCTTGCATTTTATGCAAACCTTCTATTTGTGTATGTTGCATGAAAATGAAAGCCTGAAATGGACACGTTGAATGCGTTGAATGCATCGTCGAGCTTTTCTGAAAATTTGGAGCAAATTTTGCATGTTTTGTGCTTCAGAATTATAATGGGCAATGCATTCAGAACAAGTGGGTACGGGTCTACGAGAGACGAGAGTTCAAGTAGCATGAATGTGCATCGTTAGTGCATTTTTAGGTAAATTTATCACTTTTGTTGGAAGGCATGAAAGATATTTTGAGCTGACACCATCAGATAACAGATATGCGTTAATATTTTTGTTTTGGTAACCAGGAAACTTATTTTTAAAATGGTAGATTAAGAAAATTTCTAAATATTTTTGAATTTTATGATATGGATGATGAATTTATTCAATATACGTATACATTATGTATATGTATGTGAAGAATGGTAGGTGAAAAGAACAAAAAAAATATAATCTGAAGGTTCACAAATCGGTATTCAAAAATTTACTACCGATCGGCATTCTACTCCGTTTGAATAGTACCTACCATATAATAGAATTAGCGAATAAAATCAAGTTTTTGATATTTCTCTGATCGCGCTTTGAAACAATACAGGCTCGCGTTACAAGTAGGTACATATAAAGCAAACATTTTAGTTTTTTTTATACCCTTCGCTCGTAGAGTCAACGAAGGGTGTATTAACTTTGTCATGAAGTTTGTAACGCATTGAAGGAAGCATCTCCGACCATATAATAAGTTTACATATATGATCATCATAACATGGGTAGTCGATTGGGCGATGTCCGTATGTCTGTCTGTCCGTCTGTTGCTACGCGTTTTACTCGACCAATTTAAAAGCTATGAAGCTGAAATTTTGCACAAATGCTTCTTTTTGCTGCAGGCAGTTTGTATGTTTGAATCGGTAAAATCGGACCATGGGGTCATGGGACTGCCATACAAACCCAACCCCCCAAATTAGATTCTTCTAAGCAAAACTGTTTTATTTGTGCACCGATTTCAACTAAATTCGACACCACGACGCGATGTTATATAAACCCAGCTCCCCAAATTAGGTTCGTCTAAGAAAAACTTTTTTTGTTGTGCACCAATTTAAACCAAACTTCATACAAATGTATTTCTATTGACGCCACAAAACATATGTAAAAATCGATGAGATCGGACCATGGGGTCATGGGGCTGTTATACAAACCACGCCCCCCCCCCCAAATTAAGTTCTTCTAAGAAAAACTTTTTTATTTATGCAGCAATTCCAACAAAAACCTCACACAAATGTGCTTCTATTGATGCCACCAAACATAATATATAAACACTGAAGAAATTGGGCCATGGGGTCATACAATCCCAGCCCCCAAATCAACTGTAATTTGGCAAAATCCAACGCAATTCGCAGAAGTACATATATCCTATTTACGAATCGAGATTCGTCTGTATGTTGCAAAGTTCAAACCTTGCATTCTGGCATCCGTTTCAATTCAATTCAATCATAGCAGTTAATAAAGTTCTTTCAAATTAAATTAAAAATCAAATATCAAAAATTATCAATTTCATGCCATTTGTGACTAAATACGAAATGCAAACGCCCTTAAACCAAACCAATATTGTAAACCGTACAAAACTCAATGAATCTACAGTCCCCTGTTCGCTAGAGAATACACCCAGAAAAAAAATTACTTTTATTAAAGAAAAATTGCATAGGACGTATGCAATTTTGGCTATGATTTGGAGCCGATGAAATAGCCTTTTTGGGACAATAATAGAAATATCATTGAAAATATTAAATGAAAATTCAATTATAACAATGAGATTGTTCATCGATTCTATGTAAAAATTTCATTGAATTTTATTAAAAAAATGAAAAGAATATTTTTTTTAATTTTTTTTATTTTTTTTTTCTATTTTTTTCTTATTTTTATTTTTAATTTTTATTGTGATTTAATTTTATTTCAAATTCTTATATTTTTTTATTCATAAAATACCTTATGCCGAAACTTGGATTCGAACCCGGTCCGCCTGCGTGCCAGTCCGTGCACATTGCCATGAGACCAGAAGTGGAATGTTGTCAACGTTTCTAAAATCTTAACTACTTTATACGTGGTGCGATACAAACTTAAAATGTTTATACATAGAGGCTATTAGTATAGTGATTTTAGCTGAAAAAATGATGAAACCCAAACATCCAAAAAAAAGAGCTGACTTTTGATGCCAAATTGTTCTATGACCTGACCGCATTACGCAGTAAAAAGTTAGACTTTTTTGCGCGTCACATTTGGGGGGGAGGGGGTGGCAAAGGGGTGAAATTATGATTTTTCGCCAATATCTTGTTAACTGTAATATTTACAGCAAAATGTTCTGAGGACGATTTAAACTACACAAAATTTCCTTTCTAATGATATATTATATCATATACCTTCTCTTGGCAGATTATATACTAGACCTTAAAACATTTGGTGTAATTTAGATTTTTTGATAGTTACATTTGGCGCTCTAGCTCCTGAAGTAATTTAATTGGAGCCATGGTAATTGGGATAACTATTCCTAACAATATATAGCTGTCGCACACGGAGTCTCAGGCTGCCCCGACAAAGCATTCCCCTATACTCCCTATTAACATTTAGAAAAAAGACATGCCTGTAACTTTTCGCCGAATCACAGCAGGCGGGAAAATTTTTGGTAAACGTTAAGGCTAAGTCCCATTAGACCCTCCACCAAATATTACTTCGATCGGATTAAAACAAAGGGTACCTCCCATACAAATTATTCAAATTCAATGCCACTCGTTTATTAAGAAATAAGGGAACAAGTCAACCAAAATTAAAGTTTTGCTCGTAGGCAATTTTCCGGTCATTTTGTATGGGAGGTACCCTTTGTTTTAATCCGATCGAAGTAATATTTGGTGGAGGGTCTAATGGGACTTAGCCTTAACGTTTACCAAAAATTTTCCCGCCTGCTGTGATTCGGCGAAAAGTTACAGGCATGTCTTTTTTCTAAATGTTAATAGGGAGTATAGGGGAATGCTTTGTCGGGGCAGCCTGAGACTCCGTGTGCGACAGCTATATATTGTTAGGAATAGTTATCCCAATTACCAAGGCTCCAATTAAATTACTTCAGGAGCTAGAGCGCCAAATGTAACTATCAACGAGACCGAGGCTAATTTCGGGCGCGGCCGAAATTTGAATACCCGTCACATTTGAATGAGCCTTAAGCTACTTTTGTGTTAAAAATTTCTACCGCAGCCCTATGACGTGTTCCGATTCCATCTGTTCGTGGATACGTTGGGGTTAATCCAGGAACACACTTGGATGTATTTTGGTTAAGATTCATAAAGAAAAAAAGTTGTTCTTACAAGAACCTAATATTTGGGGGTTCGATTGTATGACAGCCCTATGATGTAATGTTCCAATTCCATCGATTCCTAAATATCTTTTGAGGCTTTACTAGCCTAAGATTCCCGAAGGCCCAATGGAATTCGGTTTTCAGGCAAAGCCTCAATCGTACTATTTTATTCTTTGTTATCATTCGCTTAATGTTATCAAAACAGCAAGGTCCCCATGTGATCGCATTAAGCGGGGTCAACTGTATGTCACGAGGCTACCACCATAATGGATGTCATAAAACGACCACATATTCTCCATCCTTTCATAAGTGATATCTTCCCAAACGGAATACAGCAAGAATAGTAGCTTTTATTCTTTGAAATGTGTGGTGAACCTTGGGAAAGCAAGGTTCCAGGGACGTAGCCAGGGGAGGCGTCCAGGAGTCTTTAACTTCCCACAGTATTTCTAATTTATTCATCCCTAAAACTCTGCCGAAGTTAAGCTTGCAGTCAGATAAATTGTGTCATCTGGACGAAAGTAGTGACTACATAATAAACAATTTGAAACACATAAAAATCTGGTGACCCAAAATTGGGATGGTCTTTCATAATGGAAACTTCAACAAATTTCGTAAGACCTCATACAGGCTACACAATTTGAAATAAAATATTTCCCTGTAAGAATGTAGTAATTTTTTTTGAGCCGTGCGAAGGGAAGGCAAAAGCAGCACGACGCGGGCACCGAATACGCGATCGTACTTTCCATAGTTCCATAGTTGCTGCTTCGTGCATATACCATGGCCCACGAGCCCTTCCATAATAATTGTACAGAAAAGAAGTCTGTACAACACTGTCTGCTTCCGATGATAGCGGAGCAATTAAGTAATCGTGCGTGCTATCGTGCTCGCCCAGCCTCGTCAAGCGATAAAGTTGAATTCGACACAGGAACGGTGGGACAGGAGGCATATTATGCATTGGGGCAACGCCGAAACTAGTGTCTACAATTAACAACTAGATGCTAATAATGTCATAACTTCTGAAGCCCAGCTAAATCCTGGCTACGTCCTTGCAAGGTTCTAAACAAGACCCAGAAAAGATCCTTCAACTTCTAAATGTCCTCATTGACAAAACATCATCAGCATGTGAAGTGCAAATGTATGTTTTAAGACGCAAAGTTATAACAGGCATGGGAGAAGTGTAGCCAGGATCTCATTTAAAAGGGGCAAACCTAACAATTGTTTAACACAATGAACCCGGAATTTTTTTAGGGTTAGGAATAGGTATTTAATTCAAATCTACGACAAAAATTAGGATTTTTTGTCAGTTTAAATAGTCGGTTCCATTTTGTTAGAAAGGCATTTTTTAAAACCATATTTCAAGAAAGGATAATTTATAATCCAATTTGTTTCATTACGGATTCTGTTTCCACTTTCTAGACAGTCGATACTCAGTGATTTCTCAACTTTTGAATTTCAGTGTTCGAAACTGCAGTCTCAGCAGTATTGTAGGGATGATGATGGCCCTTTCCCTATCTATGACTATCCGTGACCCTGATACAAAAATCATGAAGCTACTTATTTGAAGTACGAAAATTACACTTCCTTGTACCTACCTATTTAAAAGTTTCGTTTTGTTTATTACAATAGATAAATTTTAATACATCATTGCGTAGAGAATTCTTAAGCGGATAGCGACCCTCTGGGGATTTATCGCTACTTTATTGGGTTTAGTCGAAATATAGGGGAAATCCTTGCAGAGTCCTTTAGTTTGCATTTTCTTTTTTCTAAAGAGGTTGATAGGGGAATCGGATCGAATACAGCAATTTTTCCATCGTTTTGTTAAAAATTCAAATCGCATCTTTACATGACTGTTACTTCTGAACATTGGCACCTTTAGATGCTTGAAATTGTCACCTTATACGTACAGTGCGGTATCCTCTATACATGGCTGTTAAATTTCAAAATTTTCCGCTCCAAAATTTCCGAATAAGGGACAATTTTCGATTGATACGATTGAACTCCCGAACGCAGATAGGTAGGACCTTGAAATTTGGAGACAATGTGAGCGGTGAGCGCCAAGTATAGCTCTACAGCTACAAGTGTGAGCTAGAACCTTGAAATTTAGATAAGTCTACCAATTTTCAAATTTATTCGACAAATTTTATAGAGTTTTCGATTAGAAAAGACGAAAGTGCGATTTGGGCAGCTGTAACTGTCGAACGCAGATAGGGGGACCCTAAAATATGGAGAAATGAAAGTAAATGTAATTTCCAGGTTCTGAAGCTACTTGGCGCTTACATTTAGATACTTTAAATTTCATAACGATTGACCGAAGAGTTCCGGAATTATCGAAAATGAACGTTTGCCACATGAAAGTGTGATTATCTTGCTAATAACACCTAACAGACTGACTACAGGACTCACCGAGGAGGTTATTATGCAGTCATTTAGGTTTCTTTGGTGTGGCGTTGGGAATGCTGTACATTTACTAATGCTGCACGACAGGTCAAAATGCTTTACTCTACAGCCAAATGCTGTACGTCTGGTCAGCTTATACTAGCCACACATTGGGGTGAAGTTTGGTTAAGATTGATTCACAATGAAAAAAGTTGTTCATGCAAGAACCTAATTTCCAGCGGTTGGTTTGTATGAGACGCCTATGACGTAGTGTTCCGATTTCATCGGTTCCTAGATATGTTTGGTGGCTTTACTAAAAACATACTTGGGTGAAGTTTGGTTAAGATTGGTTCATTAAGAAAAAAGTTTTCTTAGAAGAATCTAATTTCCAGGTGTTGGTTTGTATGACAGCCCTATGACGTGGTGTTCCGATTTGATCTGTTCCTAGATATTTTTTGAGGCTTTACTAGGAACACATTTGGATGAAGTTTGGTTACGATCGGCTTAAAAAGGAAAAAGTTTTTCTTAGAAGAACTTAATTTTCAATGGTTCGTTTGTATGGCAGCCCTATGACGTAATGTTCCAATTCCATTCGTTCCTAGATATGTTTTGAGGCTTTACTAGAAACACACTTGGGTGAAGTTTGGTTAAGATTGGTATATAAAGAAAATAGTTTTTCTTAGAAAAACCTAATTTTCAGGGGCAGCCCCATGACCCCATGGTCCGATTCCATTCGTTCCGACATATATACAGCGTACATTAAAAAGAAACTTGTGTACAAATTTTCAGCCCGATAGCTTCAAAACTGAGGGACTAGTTTGCGTTGCAACAGACGGACAGACAGACAGACGGACATGGCTCAATCGATTTCTCTCGTCACGCTGATCAATAATATATATACTTTATATAGTCGGAGGTGCTTCCTTCTGTGCGTTGCAAACTTCATGACAAAGTTAATATACCCTTTCACATAGTGACGGGTATAAAAAATCTAAATTACACCATATGTTTTAAGGTCTAGTATATAATCTGCCAAGAGAAGGTATATGATATAATATATCATTAGAAAGGAAATTTTGTGTAGTTTAAATCGTCCTCAGAACATTTTGCTGTAAATATTACAGTTAACAAGATATTGGCGAAAAATCATAATTTCACCTCTTTGCCACCCCCTCCCCCCCAAATGTGACGCGCAAAAAAGTCTAACTTTTTACTGCGTAATGCGGTCAGGCCATAGAACAATTTGGCATCAAAAGTCAGCTCTTTTTTTGGATGTTTGGGTCTAGAGCTAAAGTCACTATACTATATGGGAAATTATCATAGTTCCCATGAATTTGGTTTACTTCATTCTATGTAATTTGTTGCATTAGTTGTATGTGGGCAGGTTATAATTCTATTACTACTGAAATCATAAATTCTATGAAAGTGTATTTGACCCAATGGCATTTTTAATTATTTATATTCAAACTTCATACGACGTTTAAAGAAATTTTCTGTTTACACACGTTTTTTGCTGGGTGTAGAAATTAATTTTAAAGAGAATAACCTTGGTGGCCCTTATTTTGTTGTGCGTAGTGTATTTAACGAATAGAAAATATGTTACAGCGAAGGACATTAGGACCAAGCAAATTAAGGTAAGAATTGAGCTGGTGTATAATAAAACAACATTGAAAAACTCTAAAGTCAACTCAGCAACTTTTAATAACCTTGAATCTAAAACAAAAGTTTCAATTTCTCAAAATATCATTCTGACTCTTAGAGTTGTAGAATAACATGGTATTTACGATTAATATTGCTTTTCAAATTAAAACATAGTTCGGAAAGTAAAAATTGCTCAGCTTCTCTAATTAGATTGTCTGTATCTTTCGTGCCTTTATTGTAGCGAAATCATCAATGATCTTATCTAAATCGAGCTGTTTCAAGATTTCATTCTCAATTAATATTATTGATAAAATGGTTAACCGTTCTTGGCCCATTGAAGATCTCAAAATAATTCCTTATTATTTTGAGTTTGCTGAATGAACGTTCAGCAGAAGCAGCAGACACGGGTATTGTCAAAAATATTCTGTACTCCGTTTCCATGTACATATTTACAACTCGGTACTAAGTCAAAGCTATGAATATGTTGCAGTATTTCGAAATATTTTGAAAATGTTCACTAATTCTGCGGGATTATATCCAGAGATTAAGCGTGGTCAATGTTGTAGTTACATAATGTGTCAAGTCATTCATTTCTCAATGGGTTCAGGGATGAACATCTTCAATTAAGTTGCTAGCTATTGCTACGCTAATGTTCTTTTTTTTGTAATATTTTATTGACTCTTATCAATTTTGTTATGGGTTTTGTTCCAAATAATCAGCCTTCATAAGAAATGGAAATCTTTTAATTGAGTCATCAGTTATCTTCGCACCAGCGTATGTTTCTTCATTAGATTTGTTGGATGCTAAATCCTCCAATGTCTAAAAAAACGTTTGCCTGGTACTTATGAACTGTAGACACAGCCTGCTTCGATGGCCAACGAATGTCTCTGTTTGTAGCGATACAGGCAAATAACTTAAAAGGACATCCCATTTGAGGGGAGATGACGAAAAGGAAACAAACAAACTCTGAATTATTTCGAAAAATGGAACAAACTGTGCAATAGCAGCCATATTTGCGCCATTATCGGAGCGTTAAGCTCGACAATATTTCAGATATAGATCGTAGGACTTAGTAAGTCTTCAATTTCATTTGCCAATCTAGTTTTTCACTCCGATTCGACAAAACAAAGAAATCTTTCTTCAATGGAGCATTTTCAGAAATTTTGGCAAAGTATTTCGCATCGTGAATTTCTTTGATAATTAAACTCTTACGATCCTATCCTAAGCGAGTAATTAATTTTCAATGTTATTCGAAAAGTATGTATTTTTTCGACCAGAAGGTCTAACAGAATTGTCTTAATGATGACGGATTTCAGGATCATATTTTGCTATCAAATCGATAGTTTTTACTCACTGATAGACTACGATGTCTCTTCTTGACTTAAAAAGTGGATGTACGTATTAACACTTTTTCTTTACAATTCCAATTTCCATATAGTGGGCGCCCTTTGATGACTTCGAAACTATAGCTTCCTATCAGTTTCCTTGGTCACCATTTTGCCGTTAGAATACCTTCGAACTTTGACCTTATCCTGTGCTCCCTAGGGCGCGCGTCCCACCAGTTAAGAATCACTGCAAATTTTGTGCCAATAATATTTAAAACTGAATTGTTAGTAAATGTAAGAAAAATAGGATTTCTGAAATTGAAAAAAAACTATGGGCTTAAAAAATGTATAACGAGGTCAATAACTGTATATGATAGTTTAAAAAACAAAGACTTACTTCTCTGAAAAAAATTACGCTACGGCACCCTTTGGCCACGGCGCCCCTTTGGAACACGGCGCCCGGGGCGAGTGCCCCCTTCGCCCCCCTTTTCGCACGGGCCTGTCGCTAAGAACCCCAAGTAACACGTATTACAACAATAGCAATAGAACAACCACAGGCGCTAGGAACCCAAATTTTCGAAATCGAATTTCGACAGTCCGGCCTGTCTATCAAGATGGCGGTGATAATTCAAATATGGAGCTTAGATATCTCTGGCCAAAACTACCACCATGGCGTATCCATGCCCAAGGCGAACTAAATCGACTGAAATCAAATTCATGGTAGAAAAATGAGTCATGCAGAGTAAACTGCGAACTAATTAATTATTATTATCCCTTATCTGGACAGAAGGCTTTCTAGGCAAACATGCGATTGTTAAAACAAAACAACTTTCTGAGTTCGACTTTATTGAAAATCTTTCGGTCAATAAATCCACACTTGTCCTTTTGTCCTAGCCTAAGCTGACCAGACTTCCGAAGACCCAATGCTGTACACATGCTTGCGGAATGCAGCTTTCACGCCGATTTGGAGAAACACGAGGCTACCACCAAGATGCATGCCATAAAATTATCTAATTCTTCTTCCCTTCATAAATGATATCTTCGTAAACAGAATTGAGAACCAATAGTAGCCGATATTCTCGGAAATATGTGGTAAACCTTGAAATGGCAAGGTTCTGTTGATACTAAAGAGGGAGCTCTAAAGTTCTCACAGTGGCGTAGATACGCGGGGATTGATCCCCCTGGTCACACATATTTTTTTACACTAAAATAATATAACTTTAGTTCTGTACTATTAATTGATTCCATTTTGTAACAATATTTACCAAAATGCCATCTTCAGGGGAATTTTGGAACTAACCCTTTTTACCGTATTTTCAATTACATAATTCGTAGTGTCTTGGCTTGAATTTTGACAATTCCTAGCGTATACTGGCGTACATGAGATTTGGATTTCTTCAAACGCTGTTTTTCGAATAGTGCGACTGCCCATTCCTTGTGGCAGGTAGAATTTACTAAGACAATTTTGCATTATAACGCACATCAGTATTGTGGGATATCTAGTGATAAAATAGGGTTCTTATTGAGCAGCATTACGGCACATGCTGGAGTAACTTGGTTGAACAATACTGCATCATGCTATCCGATATGTAGTTAAGAAAGGTTTTTCTCGTCTTACCGTCATACTCCCTCTGCAGAACATTATTGTATGCTGCAGCTGCAGACAAATCGCACTCACTGAGGCCTATTTTACTACATTTATCTCCAGTGCGGGAACGATTCCTAACATTTGCGCTCGGTGTTGCAGACAAACCTTCAATTTTATGTTCACCCCATAAGTTTCCAGGATTAAAATTTTAAGGAGGCCTGTTTCTAACACCGGTACATTGGTTTAAAACCGGTGTTCAATCAGTACCGGTACCAATATTTCGAAGTATAGATATCCCGATTTTTTGTCCGTTTTTTTCAACCATGGGCCGGTCCTGATTTTACCGGCTTATGGTAAAAAAAGCAGGGTCATGCTAAAAAAACCGACTCATGTAAAAAAAGCGGCTCATGGTTGAAAAAAAAAACGGGTATAGTGCTAAAAAACCGGTGCTTAAATAGAACCCGCTCATGGTTGAAAAAAAAGGCCGGTACTGAAAAAATCGGGTCATGGTTGAAAAACCCGCGGTGGCCGGTGCACCGGGTAGGTTCCCGGGTACGTACTGAAGAAAACCGGTATCCGATATTGAAATCTGAGCAGAACCAGGCCTACTTTCAAGGTGTACTGTATTCTGCGTAGTTAAAATCTTTAGGCGATTCACGGTTCTTTCTCGCTGTGTCAAACTTATTCCTCCAGAATCTCAGCTAAACAAACAGAATAGTAAAAATTTAAAAACCTTGAAGCAACGGCCGCTTTTTAGATCTTAGGGGTTCTAAAGTTCATTTATTGCACTTCCTCTGTGCTTAAAAAAAATTCAGACCACTGACTCCCTCCATCTTCTGAAAAGTTATCTACGCAACGCAACTCATACAAACGTATGATGTAACACAAAAGGTATAGCAACGAAGAATACTCGAAATAAGATTATACACATAAAATTGAAAATAGATTTCAGAAATTTAGGATTTCTATAATCTATTGATGGCTGCAACTTTTGAATCTTGGAAGCTAGCCTTGAAATATTTAAAAAATATGTACAGTGCGATGCTCTACAAGTCTGCCAAATTTAAAAACTCCATTAGAAAACACAAAAGTGTGGTTTGGGAAGCTGTTACTTCCAAACGCGGATAGGTAGGACCTTGAAACTTGGAGTCACCAAATATGAACAGTAAAATTTTTCGCTCACGAATTTCAGAGTTATGGACAATTTTCAATTAGAAAACTTAAAATTGCAATTTGGGCAGCCGTAACTTTCGAACGCGATTAGGTAGGACCGTGCAATTTGGAGGAAATGTGATCGTCAAGTAGGTCTACAAGTGTGCCAAATTTCAGAAACATAAAAATTCGGTTATCTCGCTAAATATCATATAGGGTACAGGGGTCAAACTTTACACCTTAAAAGCAGTCAAGATTGATCGCAGGCTTCACCGAGGAGCTTATCTTGAAGTGATCAGGTTTCATTGTGTGGCTTGGGGAATGCTGTACATTTTGCTGTACATTTCCCAATGCTGTACGGCAGGTCCAAATGCTGTACTGTACAGCAAAATGCTGTACGTATGGTCAGCTTATCTAGCCCACAAAAATAGGTCCTTTTATGGAAAACATTTTTAATTATGGACCAATCTTAACCAAGCTGTTAAAAATCAAAGTTCTAAAGAATTATGTTCTCCATATGGAACCGCCATAGAAAGTCCACACTAAAAAAAAGTTTTTGTCAGAATTTTTCATGGACCAAACCTCAAGCCATATGTTAGACAGAAGGTTGTTGGACGATATAGATTTTTGTTGAAAAAATTTGTTTTGAAAGCTGTTTATCATGCTATACGAATGCCCATTTCTGTAAATTCAATAACAACAAGTGGATTTTAATTGAATTTTTATATTGCCTAAGTCATATCATGTTGCCAAGAGTATGCTTGCAAAAGGGTTATCCCCTAGAAACTCGACCAAGTTGTAATAAAAAATTCCCGAAATCAAGAAATAGGCCTTTTGAGGTTTGCAAGTTCGTATAATGAAATGTCTCTAGTCTAGAGTGTCAATGAAGAGAGCCTGCTGGTACTCGGTAGTTTGAATTAAAAGTTAAACCTATCATTTATTTATCTGATCAATTGTGCTGAATCTAATTATTTTACAGGTCTTATACGAAAATTTAATTTGATTGTCTTTTTCAATGAAGCTGCTTAGTACGCAGGAGTGTTTTAAAACTATTATTACAAAGGCCGTGTTTTTTTTACATCGGAGGCAGGTTTACTAACCCAGACGCGAAAAAAAACTATCGAGGGTAGCATCCAGGTTAAATTTCAAATTGTCACGTAGGCATTGCCATTAATTTCAAAATATTGCTCAAAAATATTAAATCCCCGTTTTCACTTTACAAACACAAAAGTTAACAAGTAATTTTTTTTAGTGAAAACATATTTTTATGTAGGAATCATAATTTTGTTAGAATAAGAATTCGACGAGCAACATTTTTAACATGAATTTACAAACAAAAACTATATTTTTTGCACACACTTGTGTGTTGCATGTAAACTATACCTTTGAGCTTTTCATTTCAAAATTTAATTTTTGCTAGTCATTGGAAAACGTCGTGCTCTGTGGCCGTGAACGTTCGGTCGCCACTCTGTGAAATAGACACTCATAGAGAAACGAGTTTCCAAACTCGGCACGACTCGTCGCAAGTTTATTATTCAGAAGAAGATGATAAGAAATATTTTTATCGTAGAATAATAAACTAACAATGCGACTAGGAAGTGGTATGGCTGACAACCGTATCACACTCCGAATTCAGTTGTCTTTGTAACGTTGATCTACACACGGTAGTCATCAACGCACCATGCTCCACTAGGAGTTACGGTAATGAAGAGAGATTGGAAAACGTACTAGAAACTAATTGGGATTGCATACATTTAGGCGAGTTTGGAAAGCTCATTAAATCTGGATAGCAATATAATTTCTAACCTGAATAAAGTCACAGGTTAGCGTTTGTATGAAAATTACCCCGGATAGTGTAGGTTAGCTAATTAAAAAACACGGCCAATGAATGCTATACAGGGTGTCCCGTTCATGGTGGAGAATTTTTTAATGGTAGATAGTGTGGCTCATTTGGGGAAAATTAATGTTCTACGAGACACCTCTATTTTGAACCGTTACAATGTAAAAGCACTTTTTGTAAATTGTGTCAAAATACCTGACTTGCCGAACTAAATCAAAATTTGCCAAACCACCAAACATGTCATCCGAGATATGACTTCACTTTCCGAAACTACATAAAATTTCCTATAAAACGACACCTCGTCCGTTACGAAGTTGCTCGTATCTTCCGAGATACACCAGTTCAAACTTTGAAGAAATTTTAAAATCGGTTTTTCATGCAAAATTCAAATGATAAAATCGTAACGGTACTTTGAACTGACAAATCTGCAAAGTTGAAAAAAGTTGCCTCATTATGTTAGCTCTCGAACGACATATAAAAATTAAGGGCTCACGATTTGAAAATTTGCGAATTTAACGTTTCAAAGGTAAAAAAATGTGGTTTTCGTGTAATGCAAATCATCTGATATGATGAAGATAAATTTGTACGATCAACACAGTTCATTTTGTTGGGCGAAAAAACTTTACATTGAAACCACATTTTTTTACCTTTGAAAAGTTAAATTCGCAAATTTTTAAATCGTGAGCCCTTAATTTTTATATGTCGTTCGAGAGCTAACATAATGAGGCAACTTTTTTCAACTTTGCAGATTTGTCAGTTCAAAGTACCGTTACGATTTTATCATTTGAATTTTGCATGAAAAATCGATTTTAAAATTTTTTCAAAGTTTGAACTGGTGTATCTCGGAAGATACGAGCAACTTCGTAACGGACGAGGTGTCGTTTTATAGGAAATTTTATTTAGTTTCGGAAAGTGAAGTCATATCTCGGAAGACATGTTTGGTGGTTTGGCAAATATTGATTTAGTTCGGCACAGTTTTGACACAATTTACAAAAAGTGCTTTTACATTGCAACGGTTCAAAATAGAGGTGTCTCGTAGAACATTAATTTTTCCCAAATAAGCCACGCTATCTACCATTTAAAGATTCTCCACCATGAACGGGACACCCTGTATAGTTTAAATATTAAACTCTAACAGAAATAAATGAGTCCCTAGCGACTTTCCAGATACCGAGTACGAGTGAATAATGGAACGCACTCCAGCTTTTGTCAACCTTGTAGATTTGGCAGTTCAAATTTAACCCTTCTGTCTGGCTGGACCTACTAAGAAAATTTTTTTATTTTTTAGGAAAGGTGAAATTTTTATCGGTAGAATCATTCTATCAATTCCTTACTGCCATTTTTAAATAATAAAAGTATTAAAATCATTTTTCTAGATACACTAGTAACGCTTTTAAGTGGACATATTTTGAGGTGGTATTATTATAAACATGTTTTCCCTTATTTTCATCTCTTTTTGCTTCTCTATTTTCATGGCATATATCTAATAGAAAGTTTGTTAGCATTTTTCAATACCAATATCTTTGGGCAAATATTTGGCGCTTTGTTAGTAGATTTTACTTCGGCAATAGTCTGCAAATTTAGGGAAGTAGGTGGAAGGAAATAGGGAATTTTCAAGCGCGAAAGTCATTTCATTCTAAGTTTTTCGTAAATGTCTTGATCAAATCTATTTAGAAAGACGTTCGTTAGTCTCTCGTACTTAGTCCTAACTATTACAAAGGAAAAAAACTGGTTTGAATTTCCTTGAATAAAATCTTAGTTCATTAGGTGATGTTATAAAACGTGATGAAATTAGGCATACTTATTTCCCAAGCTTCACGGCTTTTCAAAGAAAAATCTGACAAATTTTTATCGTTTATAATACAAGTTGAATTTTAATGACTTTCTTACATCATAAATAGGAGAATTTTAAGAGAATTTCATATTTGCACCTTTTACCTCAAGAGAAGAATGGGGGAAAAACTGTAGGTCTGGCCAGACCTATTGGGTATCAAAAAGCACTATCAATTGAAAATCATCAAAAACATACTCAAAACTTCAACCGATTTTTTTCAAATTTTTGCAAAATGCTTCTTAACATATTATTCTAGGATATAGTGAAATATGAAGTTGCTGCGATTTCATCTTCTACACTTTTATGACCAAAATATAGTGCCAAAGGTCTGGCCAGACCTTTGTGCCGACAGAAGGGTTAAATGAATATTTAGATTAAATTTTTTTTATGTATTCTTGCAGCAAACTTAATATGGAATTTTCTGTAAGGACGAATTACCTTTCCAACCAATTATATGTTCTACGTAAAAAATATAATATTAAATTTATAATTAGGTGGCGCTTGCGACACGCTTTTTTAATCGAATTCCCATTGAAATCATAATGCGGATTGCTTTCAACGATGACAAATGACTATTACTGTAAGGTACATAGATTGAAATCAGCCTATAATTCAACATCCTGATCATCAGTACCACTTGTTACTCTGTAAGTCATCTGTAAACATTTAATTCGATGGTCATCTTCCATGAGGCCATTCCCGAAGCGATGTACTATTCATATTGCAAAATAAAAATAATTCATTTCCAACAAACCTGCTGTAAACGTCATATAGTCATTACATTACCAAAACAAATATTCCTGCTTAATCATTTTCGTGCATACTCCCATCACGCATTAACACCATAACACTTTAGCCATATTATCGCCATGCATGAGAACAATTACATATGTTGTGTTGTAATGTTTAATATATTAACACACATTGTGTGTTTACTTTGCCACATAAACCACCTATCAATCGCCCGTTGAACTGTTGGCCATAAATATTTTTTTTATGTGGATAATAACAAAAATTATATTATTTTCACGGTGAAACAAATAGCATTATTATTATTATTTTTTGCTGCATCATATAAGGCGTTGGCAATTGCTTTCACCACCTAATGAAAAAAAAATAACCTATGTGCACATAGTGCAATAGATAGCAAATTAAATATTCTTTTCCTTTTCGCCGCATCCGAAAAATGTAATATTTTTTTCATATTTTTCATAGTAGAGCGTCGATTATCCGAACTAATGTCGACAAGGGTGGTTCGGATAAACGAAAGTTCGGTTAATCCAACTTCCATAGAAAAATTAGAAAATAGCCCAAATGTAAAATTAAACGAAAAACTACAAACGAGTAAAACGACTAGAGCTGAACCAAAATAAAAGATTCGAGATAATTGAGCGACACAGACGAGAGGTTGGTTCCTTCAGACCCATGACTTTTCAATTTTTCAATGTCTTTGATATCTTTCACAAGAAAAGGAGCTGAGTGCCCGGTTCGGTTAATCGAATGTTCGGGTAATCGACGCTCTACTGTACTCATATTAAAAATTTCCGCAACGAAAAGTAAATCAATATAGCATAAGATGCTTTCGGAAATTGCTTCCATCCATCCACTCTTTTGGACACTACACACACTCGTTCAACTTATTTATTTGAGATGAATTCATTCCCAGATCAAACATTGTTGAAAAAAGATACAAATTGTTACATTCACGATAAAATTCATATTTTCAAAGAAGAGAAAAAACAGCAGACGTTTTTATTTTTCTTGTAAATTGTCTGTATGAATATGTAATTCTTGATGAAAATGATTGACTGCTATGCAATAGTAATTTTATACGAATTTAACAGTCAACTAATAGTCGGTATTATGTCATAATTTATTGTTTATGGATAAACTTGAATTTTATAAGTTTGTTTTAATTAATTTGAAACGCAAGCAGTAATAACATGAGGTTGAAAAAGCAATTAAATGATTATGGACACAATTTTTTGGTTTTT
This sequence comes from Microchrysa polita, assembly GCA_949715475.1. Classification (NCBI taxonomy): domain Eukaryota; kingdom Metazoa; phylum Arthropoda; class Insecta; order Diptera; family Stratiomyidae; genus Microchrysa; species Microchrysa polita. The sequence continues at coordinate 12,666,265 of OX454420.1, forward strand.
TGACATTTTTATGTCTTGACTCTGGCACATAAATTCGAAAAGCGTCACGAAAATCATAACGAAAAAGCGTTACGTTTTTGGCATTACAGGTACCCTGTGAGTTTTAGGTGCCATTCAAGGTTCAACGGAGGTTGGGCTTGGGTTCAATTTATGTTCAACTTGGGTTCAACTTGAATTCAACTCGAATTCAACTTTCAACTTAGGTTCAACTCACGTTCAACTTTTGTTGAACGACCCAAAAAGTGTAACTTTTAACTTAGGTTCAACTCATGTTCAACTTTCGTTCAACTTTTGTTGAACGACCCAAAAAGTGTAACTTTCAACTTAGGTTCAACTCACGTTCAACTTTCGTTCAACTTTTGTTGAACGACCCAAAAAGAGTCAAATTCGAAAAGCAAATCGTCACGAAAAACATGAAAATGTCCCACTTAGTTGCGGACTTGTACGCAAGCTGTTTTTTTTCTAGATGCCGCTGCGACTTTATTATTTTTATTTTTGATTTATAGCTGTTTTTTTTTTGCTGATTGAATGAAAATCATCTAAATTTAATTCGATCTGATCTACTTGTGCCATCATAATCGAGTATTCATAACATGTTCGAATCGAGAATGGAAAGGAAACCTATATGTATAGGAACAACAAAAACTCTGAAATTTTTTTTATAACACGTGAAAAGCGAAAAGAAACTGACATGTACTAGGTACTTTGCCTGTTTGGTTGATTTATTTTCACTACATGATCCAAGTATCATGTCCATTCTGTAAAGTTCGAGACGAGTAGCAACCGACTAAGAAATTGCATGGAAGACTGAATTACATACATACTAGTATAGCGCCTACCTACGGCGTGAATTACCAGAGTATCACGTGCTATGTCCACGTACGTATGCAATTCTTGTTTGTTGTTGTTTTGAATCAGAATATAAGTTCCACTTTTACAATATAAATCACTGGCATCGTGCCTAAGGTCTTTTGGTCATTAGGTGGTCTCTCTAATTGCATTATCACCATAATTTATTGTATAGAGTAGAACGTGAAAGAATGAACGAAATGGCGACGAAAGCATGCTCCCAACATGGTTGGCTATTAATATCTTTCCAAATGGAAAATCCATCAAAGTGCGCCATTTGTGCAAAAGGAGCTTTTGTCAGTTTTGTAATTAAATTACAACGTGCACTTTCTCGTGGCATCCATTGGTCAATTTTTCACAAAATGAATTAATTATGGCAAATTAACTAATTTATTTAATTTTCTAAAAATAAATCCACACTCAGTTTTAATTTTCTGTGGTAATAGAAAAACCCGTGCTGCACAAGGTCAAGGTTTCCAAAAGAGAAATAACTCATAGGCACTGTCGCATTGTCGTCATATTAACCCATTAGGATCCAGACCATGATTTGCAATTTACACGATATGGATATCAAAAGCAACAACAACGCATTGGTCTCGGCGATGACACGATCCAAGATTAGCTGAGACGAGTTCTCCAGAATGCCAAGAAACTGATTTTGAATTTTTGAAAAAAGATATTACCACCAAAAAGAAACATTTTTCTACAGGAGGCAGAGTATGGGCATGATGGGTGTCATTTGAAAGGCGATGTTTAGGGCAATGTACGTAATCACAGTTTTAAATGATTTTTGACCTTCCAAAGTGACAGGATAGCGGTGGATCCTCGTTTAAATGATAATAAATATCCGCAGTTACGTCAAATCTAATTTATAAGAAAGTTAAGATAATATTTAGCTTTCGTCATAACAAACACAGTAGGTATGGTACAGCTTAATACTGTTGCGTCAGTCAATCAGGACGAAATATCCTTTTTCCGTTCTGATAGATGTAGGTAACATGGGTATTAAATTTCAGGATTTTCTTAAATGTGTTACCCACAATATTAATTAGTATTTTGAATCCTTTTCGGGCAATCCTTGGGTCCAAAAAGGACATTTTTTTCCAGAGTCAAGATTTGTGTCGAACGAAATGGGATGCTTGAAATAGCGCATTTTATAAGTTCAGGGTAATTTTCGTCCTTCGCAAGCCGCAGCATAACTTTCAATCCTATTATTATACAGGATGTCCCGCCGCTGGTTAGCCATAGACCTATGGTAGATATGACAGGATGTTTTAGGAAAAATGTCACCAAAATTATTTCTCTAGCTTTTACCGTTACGGATTAATCGCATTTTTTGTGATTCTTGTCAAAAACCACGACTTTTTTCGAAAAACTCCTATTTTTCAGTTTACCCAAATCAATGGTTTTTATATTCTTCTGAAAGTACACAAAATTTCCAATAAAAGGACCTATCGAACGATGCGAAGAGTTTCCTATCTTCCGAGATACGATCTTTCAAATTTTGCAGAAATTTCAATTTCAACTTTTAATGTCAAAATTAAACCCAAATTTCGTAACGGTACATTTAAGTGGCAAATCTGCAAAGTTCAGAAAAGTTAGCCCATTTCTTAAGCTTTCGAACGGCATATAAGAATTAAGCATAGAGTCATCCAGGTTGTGAATGATATGTGTAAAAGGGAAAAAACCATAGTTAAATCATTCACCGTCTCCATATATTAGAATTTAATATTTAAACTATAGTTTTCATTGAAGTCATATAAAAATAAATTTATAAAAAATATACACTTACGGACTATTCAAACTTTTGTGAACTTTGCGGACTTGCCACTTCAATGTACCGTTACGAAACTCGGGTTTAATTTTCACATTAAAAGTTGAAATTGAAATTTCTGCAAAATTCAAAACATCGTATCTCGGAAGATAGGAAACTCTTCGCATCGTTCGATATGTCCTTTTATTAGAAATTTTGTGTAGGTACTTTCATTGATTTGGGTAAGCTGGAAGCTGAAAAATAGGAGTTTTTCGAAAAAAGTCGTGGTTTTTGACAAGAATCACAAAAATGCGGTTACTCCGTAACGGTAAAAGCTAGAGAAATAATTTAGGTGACACGTTTTTCTAAAACATCCTATAGAGTCTACCATAGGTCTACGGCTAACCAGCGGCGGGACATCCTGTATATGAAACATTGAACATTTCACTTTTCAGGCTGAAACCAAATTTCGACCAAATTTAGAGTAATAGTTTTGTAAAGTTACGTATACAAGCGAAGCACGATATAGCCAATTTTTTTTTGGTTATTCCATTCAAGATATAATGTCCTTTTTCATCCTAAGTGGGTGGTACAGTCAATATGGGTATCAAAAGACAGGGTTTGTTAGGAGAAGCTCCCCATAATTCGAATAGATGAATTTTGAATTCTTTTGGAGCTATCCTTACATCCAAAAAGGGCTTTTTTTGCAAGTAGTCGTTATATGGGAACAATGGATTTCATTTGATAAGTTTTTGAATTATTTAGGAAATCCTATAGAGAATCAAGGAAATTGTGTTTATTGGATACCGTAACCTTTTGTTTAATACTCGATAAAATTAAGGGAAGTAAGTAGTTTTGTAGTCTGACCCTGTGGACCGAAGGTGTGCGCACTACCTTAGGTGCGCAGGGTCGTGGGTTCGAATCTTACCGTGAACCAATTCAGTTTATGGTGTTTTACGAACTCACGATCCATGTGACGGATTAGGGTTGGGTACGATATACTGCCTATCATATTCCCGTTTTTTAAAATCCCGACATTCAATATCCCGCCATTTAAAAATCCCGCCATTTAAAAATCCCGCTCAATTAGTATCCCGTCTAATCAAAATCCCGCCATTCCAAAATCCCGCCATTTCAATAACCCGCTTATTTAAAATCCCGCTTTTCAATATCCCGTCACAAAAGGTAAGTATTCTTTCAAAAATCGCGCGCGATATTGAAAAGCGGGAAAGTCGGGAAAGCCAGGAAAACCAAGGTACATGCCTAAGTTCTGGAGTATTGCTGACACAGTTGCAGCAAATTTTCCAAGAACTCAAAATATTGTTGAGGCTTGGCACAGAAGATTTAAGTTTATCACAAGGAAAAGCCATATCGGTCTGTACCGGCTGGTAGAATTACTAGGTAAAGAATTGCTCCTAGCTAAAAACCAAGTTGAGCCGTCCCGATCCGAAGGTCGCATCCAAAAGGTCTTTAGACGTAACCAGCAGTTAAGGAATATACTTGCATCTAAAGAGGACTATGAAAAAACGGATTTTCTGAAAAACTTGATGCATAAACTAATGTAAATAATTGATAAGTCGAACGCATATCTATGTTTTGTTAACAATAAAAAAAAATTTGACGGTATTTTGGCGGGATTTTTTTTTAATATTTAATGGCGGGATTTTGAAATGGCCGGGACTTTGATGTGGCGGGATTTTGATATGGCGGGATTATGGAATGGCGGGATTTTGATATGGCGGGATTTTGTAATGTCGGGATAATGTAAAGCGGGATTTTTTGGAAAAGGCGGGATTTTGTTTTTCGGGATTATGTAGGTATCCCGACGGATTATGATCTTACTCGCATGTTAAATAACGAGCGTGCTGTTGATCTCAACACCTCAACAAAAAAGCAGTTGTAAGATCTTGGAAATCGGATGTCACCTACACTTTTGCTGCCTTAGTCCAACGTTGGACTGTCGCGCCTGTTATTGATTTATTCAAGTAGCCGTAACCGATCAGTTATATTAGTGAGGACGGAATGTCCTTTTATTTTTTAACGAGAACGAAATCCAGAATTCACTAAGAACAGTTATCAGTGCCAGATAATCAAATCGAAGTCGATAGGAGTAAATGTACGAAATAAAAAGAATTTTAAATGAAATGCACCAACAGTGATGTTGTTTATTAGTTGTGTATTTTTCTATTTATTTAAATCATTTTGTGACAACTTACCCTGCTCCTCAAGGAGTTAGGGCAAAGCCAAATGCTGTGACCAAATTGACATTTTCAAGCCCAATGTATTTAATTGATACATTATTGGTAATTGACCTTGTAAAAAGAATGGTTGTTTTTATTAGTATGTGATTCTATGGAACGGGTGCCGATACTAGGGGACTTTTGGATTTACGAGTATTCTGTGATTTTTCGGTATACCAAATGTTTGAAACGTGGAATAATAATCAGAAACTTTATACAATTTCATATTTCGCACGAATCGAAGCAAATGATAGCCTATGCACACCCTCAGGTCAGACTCTATCCATAGGAAAGAGAGCAACAACAAGAACAAAATTTTCGAAAAAAATGCGATTTTCAAACGGTATTTTTTATCGGATCTTCTGGAAATTGTCTACACTTTGTGAGACGGCGCCAGCGACAGCCTCTAGGAAATTTGAACACACTGGGTCACCCAGGGTCTGGGCTATAGAGGTCCGAAAACCCGTACTTGTTCCGTCGTGTAAACACAGTCCCTTCTCAATTTAGATTTCTTAAAATTTCGTCGTTTTTCTTTGGCGGGCTAGATTTCTATAGCATTTTTGAAGCACGCATTATACAAGTTTAAACTTTAAAGTTATTAGACAATTTAAGCCAGAAAGATTATAACTTTCTTAACCCTAGTTTACCGCAACCATTTTCTTACTAGTTTCATGTTATGGGGTGCAAATGCACCCCACAGTATGTATTTCTGCATTAACTAACTTCTAAATTTTTTTTTAATTTGATTCATTTTGATCGTGTATTATGTTAATTAAACAGGGAAAACAAAAATCAGATAGTGAGTGCGAATTCAGAAATACTGGAGGCAAACATGTTGAGTTTGGTTGGACGGCAGGCACTGATATTCATACTTGAGTGACATGATAAACTCAAACAAGAATCATGTTTATGAAACTTCCGTATGGTGTGCATCAATTTAACTGATTTTGCGAGAGTTATGCATCTCTTCAGGTTCCTCGTCATTAGCAGAACTTATTACTTCAGTTATAAAAGTGAAATCGCTTCACATAGATAAAAATAGCAGGCCGAAACTAATGGGCTCGAAGAGAGATTTTGTTCACAAATTCCGAATTGCAGCTCTTTTTCGAAATTTTAGTCAGCACACTCTTCTGCAATTAGTATTTCTGATCATTAGACTAAGTTTCTGTTGTTTATTTATGAAATTTAGAGAAATAACACAACAGTTTCAAATTGAAATCGTGTCTGAAACACAGCCACATTTGATGTCCCAAAATTCATTACGAAGAAACAAAATTTCGTACTATTATTAACATTTTTAAAGTTTTTTTCCTCATCCCATATGTAAGTTTAGATCCTATTACCTTTATTTCAAAATAAATATCAATTTAACATTCAAATAAATAGTTCTGAATTTAAAAAAATTATTTGTGGTGCAAATGCACCTACGCCAGAGCCAATGACTTCTTTCCACAAAAAATTCGTAAAAAATAAGTTTATGTAGCTATATTTGTACAAACTTTAAAAACTAAAACAAAACTAAATTTTGTTAAGCTATTGAAAAATTGATAATGAAAACTTGAAAAATTTCGAAGTTATATTAAGTGAAACATTCGCCGGGGTGCATTTGCACCCCAAACAGTAAACTAGGTTAATTTTTATAAGTTAATAGTACACCACGGATGGCGTACTTTTCTTTTTTATTGTCCTCAGTACAGGAAATGGAATGGATGCAGCAATAGCAGCAGCATTTCAAATGGGTGACGTCATGTTGACAGCAAATACCTTTTTCAGCCAACTATGACGTCACTCATTTAAAATACATTCGACGGCATTATCGCTACTGTTGCTGTTGCTGCATCCATTCTATTTCAGGCATTATTTCTTGGATGGAATTTACTTTACTTTACGTAAATGCTAGCCAAATAAAAAACATATTTCACACTATTAAGCGTTTTATGTTAATACTTGTTTAAGCTAAGGGGTAATTTCAAACATTTTAACGATTGAAATTGAACAACCTCGTTTAAACATAGCAGTGGCGCAATCAGGATCTTGGGCTTGTTCTGCTATCCGTTTTCACAGGGCGAACTTTTGTATTTCAAATATTTTCCGCTATCTGTCCGCTATATGGCGGATGGTAAGATAAGTGTCGCTAGTGTCGATAAGAAGAACAAGAAAATTCTTCTGAGCTGATAGCGTAATGTTCCCAATGCTTATGTCCAGTTTATCGAAGCAGGTAGTTTTTTTAAGTATTTAATTTCATGATTTTTTTCCGAAACCCCTTAAATCTGCGTGTTTTTCCTATTCTTTTTTGAACAAGTACGTTTCCAAACTTCTGGAAACGATTGTGCAACTTTCACAGACTATCGAAACTGGTGAAGAACCTGTCCTCCTATGCATTCAAAAGTGATTGAATTAGTTAATAGTTTCCACGAAAACAGCGTGGTGCGGTATGCGTCAGAATTTGTGAAATAATTTCCGCCGCGATAGACCACGCTGAATTTGCCAATTCGTGTGGAGCTTATGTTGTGTGTACCGCGTACCGCACCCGCGCTGGTTTGGTGGAAGCTAATTTCTTTCAACGCTTACTGGCGGGGAGCTGACGAGGGTGCTATTTGCTGCTATGCTCTTTTCTTGATCAGATTTCATCTCGAATCTTCCAGCCTTGTAAATAAAATGTGTTTTACAAATTTTTTTTTTGCTTTCCTTCGTATAGACGACTGTTTTCGTGGAAACTATTAACTAATTCAATCATTTTTGAATGCATATCCTTGCGAGCATGTTGGCGGGATTGTATTATATCAATCCTTTTTGCGGCTGACAACTTTGTCTTTGGCGGAAACTTTTTACAACAGAGTTGTTTTTGTGAGATATCATGTTTTCTTGCAGTTTTCAATTGACAAAATCACCTTAACATAACAATAAATGAATGCGTTTATTTTCTTGAAATGAAGACGATATTCACTGCCCTTTTATCACGACCATGTTTGAGGACATAATAACAATAATAACCCTCTTGGTAACCTTTGTGCTCTTTGATAACCTTAGCGTCCTTCGTAACCTGAGGTGTGTGTGTTTTGCGAACCTCTACCGTTTGCTGGAAGCTTTAGGATCATCGGGATGTTATTTGTTCATCCAATATTATAGTAATATGTACGTACTCGTATAAGAGACGAACCAAAACTGGATCTTTGAGCCCTTGCCGCCACTCTTGCAGACGCTTAACAACTGAAAACTTTAGAGAACATATTCAAGGGATTGATCGAAACAGTCCTGCCAAATCACAAAACTATACGATTCTTTTCTAGGCATTTTTCGGGCCTATCCCCGACTTTTGCAAAATGCTTCCTTTAAAACATATAAAAAGATTTAAGCGCGAAACTCTACATTTTTTTTCACATTTTCCGCTGTATCTTTTTTTCTACTCCACGGATCGGAGCAAACGATAGCCTATGCACACCTTCACGACAGACTCTATCAATGGGAAAAGAGACCAAATCCCGAGATGCCCTCTGCAAGGCTGTAGCCCTGTCAATGAACGACAAGAACAACAAGAACAACGAGAACAACGAGAACAAGATTTTCGAAAAAATGCGATTTTCAAACTCTTATATCTCCAGTGTTTTTCATCGTATCTTCTTGAAATTTTCTACACTTCGTAAGACGGCGCGAACGACAACCCTTACCGAATTTGAACACTCAGGACCAACCAGGGTCCGAGCTACAGAGGTCCGAAAACCCGTACTTGTTCCGTCGTGTAAACATAGTCTTAGTCGCTTCTCACTTTTGATTTGTTCAAATTTCTTCGTTTTTCTTTGGCGTGCGGGACGCTCCCGCGTCCCTAGATATCAGCGGAATGATTAGTTCCAAGTTTCAGCCGATTCAACGGCCCAATCTTCCTCAAATAGGGTGTCAAGTTTAGACCTTGTGTAAAATAGAATCCAGATATGACCTTCGGAAGTTAGGTTTATCATAGAACCACCTTCTACAAATAGGAAGGGAGGGGACGCTACTCCTGGAGGGAGGAGCCTGCCTCATATCCAGACTACATTCTAGGGAGGAGTTCCACCTATCTGATATGAGCGATGCGGTTTAGGCATAGCATCCATCACAAGTTGGTGACTCTAAAAAACATGGTAAAAATCAAAAGTGCACAGAGAATGAGGGGAGTTACGCATTCCCATGTAGACTCCAGTGGCGTGCATCCCATAGAGGCATAAAAGCACTGCCTACCCTGACCGAAAAGTGAAAATATCAATTTATTAAAGCTCCTAACATTTTGCGCTTCCTCACCCTTTCCAAATGTGCTTCGGGGGAAGCGCTTCCACAGAAGCATATTTACGAATGGTGAGGAAGCACTTCGATCGTAATAGAAAAGCATCGATTATTTGCGACGATGGCAGCACACGTCAAATATACACCGTTGTTCTAGATAATTTCATAACGTGAAAAGTGTACGTCATTCGACTTGTTGAATTTAAAGTGTTCAAGTCGTGATTTTTTGCAGCATACTCATGATTAGAAAAAAGAAACGGATGAACATATTTTTCGAATAAATTTCGAAATTGCACTTATAATCAAGTTATTTTTTATACAATGCATCACGTTCGGTTTTCGCATTCAATCCTTTAAAGGCGCATTTCATTCACTTAAATGAATGAAATGTGAAATTCTTTTGGAGCGCTTATAGCACTCTGCTTCAGAAGTTCTTACCACTCACTTCTCTAGAAGAGCTTACCACTCACTTCTCTAGAAGCGCTTCTGGAGCGCATCTTAAGAAGCTGCTTACCTCCGCGGACATGCAATGTTAAAAAGTACACGAAGAGGAATGGAGATGGGAAGCGCTTCTCTGCTTCCCGAGAAGCGCTCCTTTTGCCCTTCTGAAGCGCTCTTTTTCCTATTGGGGCCTTTCAGATACGCACACAATGATACAACATTGCATGCGTTTTTTCAATGGGAAATTACACTAACACCTATTTCACGTAGGTGATGAATGCGGCGAATTAGGCTGAGAAATTACGAAGACACAAAAGTAGGCATGCTTTTCGCTTGATTTTATCTCGACTCGTTGGACCGCGGCGAATTCCGCTTTGTTCTCATATTCGTGATTATAAATTGGTGAATGATGGAAATAATGCAGTGGGTAACATTAAAATTTGCACAGATGCTTCAATGCTAGTAATAATCAGCAAATCAAATTTATTTACATATATAGATAATAAATTACAAAGTTTTTATGGGGTGGATGAGATTATACAACTCTTGTTGTAATAAATGATCGAAATGTTTCTTTAGTGCAGTTTTCGAATGTATAATTATGTACATGGAGAAAGGATTTGTATAGGAAATTTTGAGTTTGAATCAACTAAGAAATCGTCTAGAAAAATTAAGTTACAGCAATCGCCAGGTATCAGAATCACATCGGTTCTCCAATTTTTGATTCCAGAGGCGACTCTGTTAAACGAATATAATAAATTTCCACTTCTGGGATAGTATCTATAATGAATTAAATTGATATAAATACACACATAAGTTATGGAATCCGTAACCTTTTCGGTAACTTTTTTTTTGTTGCATAGAATCTCTCCTTTTTTCTATATAACCACGAGTAATAATTATAAGGTCTTTTCATTCAAGGCTTTGTTTCGCTTACGTTTTTAGGGTTTTTTCGATTTAAAAAAAAATCCTTATGAAATCGATTTTGTCCGTCCGTCTGTTCACTAAATAACTCGCGAACGGCTTAACCGATCGTCATGAAATTTGGTAGGAATGTGTAGAATGGTAACAGTCTTTGGCACGAAATACATAAAAGTTGGTATAGCAAAGATAACAGGGCGTCCCGGACACCTGAAAATTTGTTCACTAAATAACTCGAAGAAATGTTTTAAAACTTAAATAAAATTAGTTCAAAGAGCCAAATTAGATTAAAATGAGAAATCAAAAACGTTCCTAACCACTTGCTGACTATAATGACCATATAATGACCGATTCGCATACATTTCAATCGGCATTTCTAATTTGATTCTAATAAACGGTTGATTCTATTAAGCAGTGATTCAAACAACTGGCCTCTAATGTAATTCGTTTTTAACATGTATTAGATTAACGATCATAGGTTGTTGGTATGGCTTCGGAGCAGCAAATTTGAAGGATATATTTTCTCTCAATAATTTCTACAAGATTTTTTTCCCGTTTTGAAAATGATTCAAACCTCACTAACTGAAAATTATATGACTGCCTACCCTGTATGAAAAGGCTGTGCACGCCACTGGCGGACTCCCGCAGAATACTTGGCGATTATTTTAGACGACTGTTAGTCTGGCTGGTCTAGCGGTTAGTGCGCGCACCTTCAGTGCACAGGGTCATGAGTTCGAATCTCACCGTGTTCCATGGTGTTTTTCGAACTCACGAGCTTGTGACGAACTATGATCTCACTCTGATTTATAAAAATAAGACATTTTCCGTGTATGGAAGAGACTTTTCGTTGACCAAAATAGTACACGTTAAGTCCTAGCGTTGCGTTTTCGCAACGTGCTCCACAGCCCAAAATACAAAAAATTGAAAATTAATTTCTTCGAAATTTGCATATACTTAATATGCCAAACTACTGTGCGAATTTTCGTAATACTAGCATAACTCCTTCTTACCCCCGGACAATATGGGTTAATAGTACGCCACGGATGGCGTACTTTTCTTTTTTATTGTCCTCAGTACAGGAAGTAGAATGGATGCAGCAACAGCAGCAGCATTTCAAATGGGTGACGTCATGTTGGCAGCAAATACCTTTTCAGCCAACAATGACGTCACTCATTTAAAATGCATTGAACGGCATTATCGGTGCTGTTGCTGCATCCATTCTATTTCAGGCATTATTTCTTGGATGGAATTTACTTTTCCGTAAATGCTAGCCAAATAAAAAAACATATTTCGCACTAATAAGCGTTTTATGTTATTAATTGAGGCTAAAGTGTAATTTCCAACGATTGAAATTGAAAAACCTCGTTTAAGCATAGCAGTGGCGCAACCAGGATCTTGTTCTGGAAGGGGCTAAGGCCATCCATATTACTCGACATTCGAGTTTGCCTCTACAAGTTGTGTTTTAACTTATCCCGTTGCATTCACGCTTATTTTCGATGTAAAACGTTTTACGGGTAAGGTAAAAAGATACAATTGGTTATTGAAACAAATGATGCAATTAGAGCATAAAAAATATGAATTTAGGCACAAAAAAAAAATCCAAATCGAATTCAAACTAATGTTGTGCTAATGGCTGCAGGGAACCTTATCTCCAGGTGAAATAAGCAGTAAGAGCACTGACAAGATTCCAAATCTTACAAAGAACCAATAATATGATGCGAGGCCGACTCGTTATACATATACATATTACGAAGAATACAACGCTTATATCCAGTTTATCGAAGCAGGTAGTTTTTAAATATTTAATTTAATGATTTTTTTTCTAAAACCCCTTTAAATCTGCGTGTTTTTCCTATTCTTTTTTGAACAAGTACGTTTCTAAACTTCTGGAAACGATTGTGCAACTTTCACAGACTATCGAAACTGGTGAACAACTTGTCCCCCAAGAACAACAAATATAATTTTTATAAATTTGGTAACGAATTGCGTTGATTCATAGTTAATTTTGCAATCTTTCCTTTCTCGAATTCTGGGTCTGGGAGGCGCTTCAGCCCCATTAGCCTCTCAGCCCAGGACATGTCCCCTGATTGCCATTATTTCTTGCAATTTTATTCATTTTATTAAAAAGATGAAGCTTAATTTATTGTTTTTTTGCGGATTAGCGGAGGTTAAATACAGATGGATAAAAACATTAATACTCCAGACAGTGTCAAAAATTTTGGACACAATCGCAGGAATTTTTAGGCGACATCTTGAATGATTATGAAATTTACCAGAATTACACAATTTCGTTCCAAGTGCCATAGTCCTTTACGTAAACATTCCAAATGCGTCGTCTATTGTTAATTTTGTGTGGACTGCAAATTCCCCAACGCGCACGCAATATCTATATTTTGCGTTAAGCCCATTCATAGCCATTGTTTAAATAAATCAGTGAATTCCCACATCTATTATTATTGCTACCATTTATCAATTTACTATTCTTTCGATATTTCCATATCTGGATTTCACGATCAAGTTCACTACCGACAAGTAGTGGTAGTGAAGCTACTGACGACACGTGATACGAGTATCATATGTTAACGATACAAGTTCCGCGTAGTGTCAAATTCCAAATTTTCATATTAAAATGCGAAAAAAAAGCGAAAATAAAAATGCTTATCTACCGCAAATGTCTGTAAATTACCATCAATTCATCGCGACTGCGTTGAAACCTGTAATCAAACCATAAATAGTTGTTGGGTATAGATAAAAATATCTTCTCGCGGAATAACATATCCAACTAATGTACGAAGAGTATGCGATGTAGTATGGCTGGCCACTAGGTATATTACAGGTTGCGTATTAATGCGTTAGATATAGTAATATTAACCATTTGTGACGACATTATGTTGTTTTCTGATACTGGAATTAATGTATGTATGAACTATGTACACAGCATCTTCCTTGGCGGTTGTTTGGACCGTATGCTTTTATGTATCAAAGACGAGGTTTATCTCCGGAGGACACCAAAGGTCATTATCATTTAGTTTAGAGTCAGATAAAAGTCGACAGGTTTTACGCACGATAGAAGTACTATGCGGACAATCTTTATAATGAAATACCAGAAATTATAATGAGAAAACACAAATTTGCACTTGCTAAAACATTCTTTAAAATTAGTTGTGGTGGCTGATCCGCGCGGATCCGTCAGTCTTCCTCGTGTGTAAGATGAGTTTTCTACGAAGGTGACTCTACTGAGTTACTCGTATATAATAATAGTAGACTTCGCTACCGTTCAAACCGGTATACTAGCGAATACAAAAAATTGTTTCGTTTAAGTTTAAGCCAAACGTTTACGACGCTCTATCTTTTTTTTTATTATTGCAAAGTCGTTTGCACTTGTAAAGAGGTACTTCGTCAATAATAAAAAAAAAAATGTTTTTTTATAATTAATTAAATCACAAGGTACAATGACGATCAAAGGTTTCGCAGCTTACTCAAATTGGCTGTGTGTATTTGTTATTGATCGTATCAATCATTGACCTAGCCTCGGTAAAGTCAAGACGGTCAGTGGAGCAACGACATGATTTTGGGATTCTTCCAATGATAATAATAATTGCAGGTGGTTTTTTGGCGAAGCAACATGTGTGCTCTTCGTACGAACGTGCGAAATCGACATACACGGTAATTGTGTGTGATGTAGGTATCTATCGCAGTTCGGCGGAGATACTTTTTCTATCGATAGATAGATTCGCGCGAATGGCTTAATCGTTGGTAAAACAATTGATTGGATTATTAGGTGTTCGGCGGATCTTAATAGCGGACGCGGTCATACGGTAGTGATAGTGTGTTTTCAATAAGGTGTTAAGCCAATATGTGATAAAAAGCAAATAAAAGTGTTAACAGTTGCTACTTTGTTGGCATTATGATTAATTACTCAGTGATATTTTACAACCCCATGACAAGTGTACCTCGACATTTGAAATGATACTCGATCCCTCCTTTTGATCATCAGATTCTCTCTTTCTGCGATCGAATTACGTGAAGCCCTATTCCATTTTCCCACCGACCTTGCCCTTTGCCCCCTAATACAGACGACGGACGCACTTGAGTAATTTTCATCTAATATTATGTACATACATTTTGTTTTTTTTTTATCAAAACGCAACACACTTCGACAAAAATATCTATATTATCTCCTTGGTCATGAAAATATCGAGATAGAGATAAACGAGCGTCTCTATACCTATACCATGTTTAGTAATAATATTCTCGGAATTGAATTCACCTGAGCAAAAATTGAATATACTTTTACGCTTTTACGTTGTGACGTATTTTGCGTCCGCGAAGCGATTCTTTATCGAATCACGACACGATAGGCTTTTCAATATTGCTCCAGACGATCTTTTTCGTTTGTTTCAAACTGTTTAGTATTTTAGTATCATTACATGAAGATAAGAAATTCCACACATTTTTCGGAAAATAAATTTAGTTGTGAGTGCATTCCCACGGGGAAAATATTGAGTATTTAATTCCAAAATATTTAGAAGGGGATATAGTGCAATAATATTTATTATCAAAAAATTAAATTGATGGTGCGATAAGAGGTGTGTTTGAGTGACTCTATACATATAGAGAAATTGCAAAATCGTGCCGGTAAAATTGATAAGATTTTTTTTCTTTTGAAGTGACTAAGCCATTTTTTTATGAAAAATGTTCTTTAAACGTTTCAACAAAAATAATCCATTCTTGTAAAGAATAGAGAAGTGATAATTTTAAAAATCTGTGATAAAACGACGGTGAAATTTAGTGCAAGTGGTATTATAATTGAAATGCAATTGTGAAATCCAAACATGAAAATACGCATTTCCCTAACTGACATCCTGAGAAATTGAAAGTTGTTGTGATCTAGTTCAGTGCTTCCCAAACGGGGTTCCGCAGAACCCTGGGGCTTCGTGAGACCAGCACAGGGGTTCCACGAAAAAATTGTCAAAATATGATGTTATGAAAATTTCAATAATACTGTAGACACAAACAAATTCTGAAATTATTACCATTAGTTTTCGCATTAACTGTAGGAAGGAATTTGTGTATAAATATAAATACATGAGGAACATAATAGTACACTGACACACTATTGAAAAACCGTTGTACATAGTTTGCTTGCTCGTTCTGTTAGAGAGTTTCATGGGATACCTTCAGAATGAAAGTTGGCGCTGCATTTTGGCAGGTAAACTATTACTTTCGGAGAGGCATGTTGCAGAGGGAAACCTGGAAATGTTTCCATCCCTCAATACCGCAAAAGAGTCGAGAATTTGGAAAAATAAAACGGTTCAAAAATATTTGCCTTATTGTTAAACACACAGCAGTTTGATTGGATAAGAAATCTCTTTGTGGCATGCAATATTTCAAATTTCACCTTGCCGGAAAAAGAAGAATTAATGTCGCTTTCCTCCGATCGAGGTTTAAGATTAAAATTTGCAGAATGTTCGCCTGAAGAATTTTTGATATCCGTCAAGAAAAAATTCCCTGTAAAACCCTGTAAATATCCTGCTATTGTTTTCAATTTCATATTTATGTGAAATCGGATTTTCAACTATGCTGAAATATTTTTTTCAACTACATATATGAATATAAAAACAAGAAAACGTCACAGCCTCAGGAACTTGGAGGGGGATATGCGAGTCGCTCTGTCGCATATTCGGCCTAATATCACTGAAATGTGTAAAAAATCACCAGGCACATGTTTCTCATGGCTCCATTTTTTTTAATAACTGCATACTTCAACTAAATATTGAAACCTTTTTCTAATGCTACAAAATACTAAACGTTTGGTCTTGTCTGTCAACGCTCGTCTTGTCTTAACGACCCATTTTTGGGGTCCGCGTATTCAAAAAGTTTGGGAACCCCTGATCTAGTTCTAGTTTATGAAGTTCATGATTTTAATCGGAGATACTTAGTTTGCGGGGTTACTTTTCTCAGCCTTTACTACCCGAAGTGTCAGAGGAAACATCTCTCTAAAATCTATCCAATATGTACACTCAGAAAAATTTCAATGGGAAATCCCATTAAACCAATCATTTTGTCCCATTTTTTTAGTCAATAGGAAAAATCTGAATACTTTAAAAACACAGGAACCATTATTTTCACTCGATAAATATCCGTTTGTTTTAATAGTTGACTCCTTTAAAAACAAACACATGGTCTAGTTATTTTCCAATAGGATATATCTTATTGAATTAATAGGATCAATCCTATGTACTCGTAATAAAAAAATTAGTTTCACTCGTAATCTGAACGAAGTATATTTTTTTATAAGTCCCATATTATTATACCATCCACGCTACGTTATTGTGGATTTTGTTAAGAATCACGATATTTGGCCAGGCCGAGTATTGAACATCCGAGCGGCTAGTATTCTTTAAAACTTAACAAGTCAAGGGGAGGCAACCGAACGATCTCGGCTACGGAGCATGATGTTGGTTCTCTTGGAAAATACGTTTATATGTTTGAAATTCCATTAAAAGGCATATCCCATTATTAAAATAGGACGTTATATAAAACAACTGGGATCCATCCTATTATTAGTTAATCATATCAGATCTTGTTAATTTAATGGGACAAACTGATTAAAATGTAATCTGATGTCCCATTGGATTTACAGGACACATATCATTCCATACAAAATATCTCAATAGGATTCTTCCAGTTATATTAATTATTGCATCTGTTTACTTTTGTGAAGAAATCTGGTAAATTGCCGTCTAATTAAAATAATGGTTCAAAAACTTTTCAGTTTACGGGGTCAATTTTTCTGAGTGTTGGGGGAATTTTAACAATAAAGGTGTGTATAGTGCCCTTTAATGTGTGATATCCTTAGGCACAGAAACACAATGTGTGATATCTCAGGTGTGTCAAACTCTCGGTTTGCATGCTACCCCTATTGGATTAAGTCGCTTCGATGGCTCGATTAAAGTCGCCTGGTCGTTTTAATGTCGATATACAGCCTTCAGTTATCAGCACAGTCACATTCATTTTCCATACAAGTTGACAGTTTGACAGTCAATTGACTGATGACTGAAAATTGCGGATCGACCATAATAATTTCCACCTTACAATTCGATTTACAATAATTTTGCTTCTCACTTACATAATTTATGTTTTTTTTTTTAAATATAAACTCTGGAAACTGTTGTTATCCAAAAAAATCGGTAAAAAATTACATCCGTTGGGAAAAATTATTAGAATTAAATATGATTAGGCCTTTCCATAAATGGAGTCGGAGAGAGAGAGAGAGATGTTACAGGAAATATTTTTCATTGTGGTAACGTTACTCAACTTGCTAGTAGATAAATTGCAATTTACTTAGTTTTATTATCATAGATCAAATGTGGATGAACGATCTTTGACTTATTTCATCTAGCATCTAAGCACTAGAGCAGGGGTGTCAAACTCAAAACATTACCCGGGCCAAATATCACTGTCGCCAGGTTTAAAAGAGCCGCAGGATAAAAATGAAGAAATATATTTTTTTTTCCAAATTTTAATCATAGAATATTTCTATTAAAATTTGACAATAAATCATATTCACTACCGAAATCAGTATTATATCCTTTGCAAATTCTATCCTTTCAAAAATGTTCTTCAAACAAATTTAGAAACCAGTGGTTCTCACCTCGCAGATGTCTGTGGACCACTTAGCCTGGAAATAATACGAAAATTGAACAACTTTCGAACATATTTGTATGCCTATTCAGTAGCCAGGGTTTTAATTTTTGGATTTTGCTTATTTCAGCATTATGCCCTTTCGGGTTGATGCACTTTTCCTTTTCCCTGTGGTAAAGGTTTTTAGGCCTTCGTAATAGTACGACTCGGTACCTTCAAACTAAATGGGCGGCTGCTTTCCCGCTTCGGTTACTGCTTGGAATCGTGTTCTGCTTGAATATTTTGTAATGACATCCAGTGTGTAGTAGCCACGGCAACGGCAACAAGGCCAAACACTTTCACTTCTATGCTATTATAATTAGGTGATTGTTTGTTTTTTTCTTTGGAAAAGACGCCGTTTTCTCATTACTAAAAATGTGGTTGAAAATATCAGGAGGCACCCAAAACGGCTCGCGAGTTTTATACGGATAGTCAGGGTTTTCTGCTAAATAACAGTAAAATTCGACTTTTGGCTGAGTAAAAATCAGGACCCTACTGCACAAGCGACAAAGCAATTATGTACAATTTTTTGGTTGCGCGAATCGAAAAATGCTGACAAATGTTCAGAACTAAGCATAACCTTTATAGTAAAATAAATTTGAAACTCATAAATTCGTCCGTACATCCTTTCCCGATCGATTTCGTCCACCTTGGCTATCTAGAGACCACGTTTACACAGATAAATTGCTCAACAAAATTTGAATTTTTGATTTAGTGACAGAGATATATTTTATTTTTAGTGACAGACAGATTGTTCAGCGAACCACCTGTACTGTACCACTCACGGACCTCCTTCGGTTCGCGGAACACCAGTTCGAAAACAGTTCTTTAGACAGTTAAAATAACAAATCATAAAAATTTCGTTGGTACACCTACTTTTTGAATTAATTTCTGCAAAATTTTAAACAGCTGATTGTTGACCGGTCATCCAAGATTTTGGTAATCCGAAACTACCTTTCGAGTAAAAATTGCTAGGCAGACCTAAATGAAGTTCGAATAAAGGTGGAAAAAATAGATAAAAATTTGTTTCTGATGTGGAAACGTATGCACTAGTAAAGCTAAAGCTAATAAGCTAAAGGGCAGCAAAAATGGTCAATGGACTGAAGTTATTATGTTTACGAAATTCCACATCCAGGTGGTTTTCTCATCAAATATACAGTTTTTCTGAGTTCTTAAAATTTGGTCTTCTTTTTAAATAAAATAAAATAAATAAAATCCTGGAATTTGAAATTAACTTAAAGAATGTGTTTAATTGATCCAAAAAAAAAAAACATTTGAAAATGATATTAAATTTTCAAATTAATTTTTATTTTGATCTTATTGCTGCAACTGATCCCATAGATTGGCAAAAAGATAAATAAATAAATAACAGGCGCGACAATCCAGCATTGGACGAAGGCCGCAGGATATGTGAGAGACATCCTATTTCCACGATCTTATCTGCTTTTTGTTGAGGTAATGAGATCAGCATCACATCAGCATCTGATACCTTTGTTACGATGTAATTGAAGTGCGGAGCCGAGTACATCACTAATGACAATAAGGAAGAGAATAGGTGACAAAATGCAGCCTTGTCTCACTCCACTGTGCACCTCAAAAGGATCTGAAAGCTTGCCCTTATGCAAGACGTGACATGAGCGGTAGATTTAAATTCCCTGATTTCCTCGTTTGACTGTGTGTCCCTCTCTCCGTACATCATCAACAAGTATTGCAAATGAGCTAAATCATTCTACAGTAAACCTATCCATTCTACAAAGGACTCCTTATTATAAGAAGAATTTTAAAAAGATCTCCAAATGCTTAAATCAGCAAACCAAGGACGCATGTTACAAAAAGGTTCTGTTAGAAGAGCATGGTTATCAATCATAAAAATGTAAGGTAACCATAACCTGCCAATATTTTTGTACCAAAAAACTTTTTCCCGAATTTTAAAAATGTGTGCCTTATGGTAGAAAAGAATATAAGCAGATTAATTTTCGTCAAATTTCGGACATCTGATTAGAACATTGTACATTCAGGTCAAAACAACATTAGGAGTTAAAATTGATCAATTGATAAAATCAACGGTTCAACACATAAATTTTTATTTTTACGCATTTGTGCTGATACACATTGTGTTTTTTTGACTTGGCCGCTGGCTGCACAAAACTGCAACTAGGGCCACATACGGCCCGCGGGTCGTGAATTTGACATGCCTATTCTTGAGGATTCTAGTCAGTCAGCCGGGTAATGAGTCCCAATTTAGGGCCAACCTCAGCTTCATCTCGTTTTATTTATTTCTTTAATTTAATCGATTTTTCCGGGATTTTTAGGAAGGAATCTAACGAACTACTGACTGAATCTGATGAGGATGAGCATTTGTATCCCACATTTTCTTTGAAAAAGTTTGATGAAGACTATACTGTTCAGGGATGATTTGAGTCAAGGATCACTGTATCGATCTTGGACCGATCGTCTGCACTGGGTTTGGCAAACTTCTCGCAATGTGATCCGTGTTCTGCATTGATTGTGCTTGTCGTCCTGCATTCAGTCTCAATAACATTCCTTCCGACTCTTGCACTGTCCCCAACCCTAAGAGTTTTTAGTTAGAAAATAATTAGAAATCAAATAAGTAATATTGGAACGAGTCCTGTTCTTAATTTCCTTTTGTATTTTTTTAACTCAGTCATAAGACTAAAACTTTTTTTTTTATTTGATAATATAAAATGTACTGTAAAAGACACGGAACTTCTGAGACCCTGCACCGCAAGTTAATGTATCTCTTAATAAAATTATTAAAGAATCTCATTTTTTAGATTCCTAATTGAAACCTTTTTTGCCCCTAAATAATTTGCTAATGATCGTTACAAAATGTTTTAAAGTATCAAAGGTTTTAATACCATGTAATCAGAAACCGATCTATACAAAATAAAAACTAACAATAAACCCAGTGCTTACAAATTAAATTCAAAAATGAATAAAAATCAGGTAATAGTCAAAAAATTAAATGTGATAAAAATGTGAAGAGTGAAAAGTGCTAATCGTGTGTGTGTGTGTGTTGAGTTTTGAAAAATCTGAAAAGAAGAAGAGCGAATAATCAACGAAACTACATCGCGATACATACTTCAAAATTGTATATCGCGGCAAGAACAACCAGTGAAGATCAACAGAAATCGCAATGGAATCTTTTCTTTATACCATCACTTGGTATTATGGAGTAATTGCTATTATTATCTACGTTATTGTCTATATAATTGAAATTAAGTTAGGTAAGCATATGTACCTTGGTAGCTAGAGATATGAATAGATTTATGTACATACACAGATATCTATACTATACTTGAGTTATCTGATGATAATGGAGTTCTTGTTGTTGTTACATCGTTCGTCAAGGTTGAACAAACTTCTTTGTTAATTGAAACAATAAATTTCGAACGTTCTTTTTTTCGGAGTGAAATTGTTTCGTTTTTTATTTTTGTCTAAACATTTGATTCTTTTATATATAATTTTCCCCGGGGAAACTTCTTAACTCAAGCACAATGCATATAGTGTGTGCGAAATGAGGCTGATGCTGAAATTTATCTTATTTGGTAGAAAACGAGAAAAGATCAAACAATTTAGCGATTAGTAATTGTAGCATGAAGTTTGTGCGCGATAATTGCAGAAAATGTTCAAGTACGGAAAAATGGTTACATGAATCTTTGTTCTGGAGAAATCTTTAGTGCTATTTCTTGAGCATTTTAGATAAATTTGCAGAAAAAAAATAATCTAGTGCATTTTTTTTTAGAGTAAAGCATTATATTCATTTCGATGTTGTCTAGATCTCATATAATTTCTGATTTTGTGTTCTTATTTGTTTGGCTTTTGGTACAATAACTACCAACACAAAAACGTCTAATGTACTTTGTTTGCAATCATAAAAAAAAAGTTTTTCGGACATCTTAATACTATTTAAAACTCTAGTAATGAAAATAGTTCATGCGTTAGAGTTTACTGAACATCCAGCGCAACTTAGTTTTTGTAAGAACATGGAGTACAACAACAACGATTAACTTAATTTGTGGCAGAACTTCTTGGTGTTACCCTAAAGCCCAAAGTAACTGGCTCCGGGTGCCAACAACTTTTCTATTATCATTTTTGTCGTCTTTAACGCCGTTGATAAAATATGGGCCTAATGAATTTATTTTATTAAAACGAAATGCACAGAAATTGTCAATATTTGTACAGATTAATCAATTTATAGAATTATTTTTGCTGGTTAATTGCGTGCTACTTAAGTAATTCAAGGTTTTTGTAGAACAATTAGCTCAACACATTACAGTCAAATTTTAACAGATGTGTCATAGTTAGAACTATTATACGGGTCATGTATAATAGGTTAGAGGTGGGCAGGCAGCAAATATATGCAAAAAGTGAATATTCACCAAATATTATCTCAAGATCTAATTTTATCAGTACTGTGGGAAAGTAGACAATATACGCGATATATTTTCTCCACCTGAACATACAAAACTCACAATAAAAAATCTTTTCGACTCATACATGGTATATGTATACCTATGCACATTGTCTACTCTAAAAAAATAAAAATAGTCTGTTAGTCTGTCTGTTTTTATATTACATCGCCAATATGACTTTTTAAATTTGGCAAGCTTCCTGTTTACATTTCTCCAATGCTTTCGTTTCGTGTTCTTTGCTTTGGTTTCTTATTTATATCTTTCGAGAATTCATCAAAATAAAATGGGGAAAGAAAATTACAAATCATTTTGTTATCACAGTTCACAGCAAGGTCTCCTGAAATCGATGACTTCAATAAATTTTTATAATTGATCTATCTGCACGTTTCAGTTATTAATTTTATCTAAACTTGTGTTGTCATCGAGTATATATGTATACAGTATACACATTCAGTGGGCAAGAGTTACACAAAATAGATTACCGGATTTGAAATATATTTTTTTGAACGATTTTGTTTTGTCTTAGGTATTTTGCAGCTCATGATTTGAACTGTACACATTTGTATTACAACTATATATTAAAAAATAGTTGCAATTCTCATTAAATTATAATTAAAATCAATATATTAAGGGCGGAATTCATAGTCGCAATTTATACTTAATTATCGTTGATATTAAAAAAAATCACAAAAAATATTGAAAGCAAATATATTTGCATTTCATTACAAACACAAACACATCGTCATTCGAAAACCTTAAAACTAAAATATCGACATCACATAACATCCTAACCTATAAACATTTAATAATCTTCTAAAAATACGCTCCTTTTTAGGAAAAATGATCAAAATAATGAAATGTTTTGCTTTTCGTATGCATAATACGAATTTTTACTTTTGATTGGCAGCACTGCTTCTACGGAAATTGGGAAGTTTATACAAAAAAAAAAGAAATAAAACAATATTAACACAACAAGTGTTAAGTACTTTGATAGAGTAGTTAATCCGCAGCTTTCTTAAGCACATGAACATACATGTTGAAATGTATGTATGTACCTATGTTTATTGGTTTTGAGCATACACAATCTTTAACTATCAATCTCGTCTTGACACCGATATTCCAATATTGAATGTGTTATTAAATCTCCAACAGTTTTTTTTTATCTGAGTCATCTTCTAGTTAGCAAAGATGTGTATGCACTGAAAGGCGCAATAAATTAATCGATCGTTTGAAACATTGATTTAAGGTGCTTGGTTTGATATCCATGCCTGAAATTAAATGCACACATATGAATTGTATTGAATGGACGCATGTATGTACTCTACAATTGGATGCACTCGTCATGACATAATCCTTGAAATGAATTCGGCAATTTTATTATTAACCTTAACATGATCTTCGATGTGTATTTTGAGTGAAAGTATGTACGAGCATTTTAGTGGTTAAAGAACTTGTATCTTTCATGCAAGGGGGAGGGGTTTACAAAAGCTTGAATTTCACTTTGTATTGAGGTACCCTTAGTTTTAATCGGATTGTGGATTTTTTTCGTAGTGAGCATAATGGGGCTTAGACACTCAACATATCGGAATTCATTAAGGGTTATTTAATTAACCGTTATTTTGAATTTTAAAAACCGGTTATTTTCGGTACTATTTTTGCCCGGTTATTAACTGGTACTAGTTTTAAAATGGAAAACAAAACCAAAATGGCAATATTTTTTTAAATTGGCACGAAAAATAGAAAATTTCACCACATTATTTCAACAGGGAACAAGAAGCTAGCAAAAAAAAGGGTCTATTCAAAAAAACTAAACTTAGGATTTTTCCAAAAAAAATTCATTGCACTGGATTTAAGTAAGTATTTTAAGTAGGGACTATGAATTCTGCCCTTAGGTATTTTGAAAACCGGGAATATGATGGGATATCGTAGCCAACCCATATTTATTTTTAATCAAAAACCTCTCTCAATTTTTGTTAATAAACATCTCCGTACTGTAAACTTTCCAAAAGCTATAAATGTCGATATAAGTCCTTTCCTTGAAATTATTTAAACTGTTTCAACTTATTTGAAGAGTGATTATTCAATTTGTGCGTAAATTAAATAATAGTGTTTTTTTTATAAGGAGCTGCATCACTTTTTTAAGGCACCTAGGAAAGGCATAGTTTGCATGTTTTTATCGGTAATATATTTTAAATAAAATAAACTTTAATTACATTAAATACAAAAATATAGAATTAAAAAAAATGGCAATTTGAATGATATGGGATCGTTTAAGCTCCTATAAAAAATAAAGTAAGCAAAAATTGATTATGTAATCTTCAAGGTTTCCAATTTCAAAAGTCAAAAATCGTAGAATATTTATAGCTTTATCCTCTTACATGTTTATATTTTTACAACGTTTTAGACGGCTTTAAACAATATCGCGTATAATGACAAGAAATATTCGAAAAAAAAGGACTTTTCTTAAGTCTGTAAAAGTAACATTTTTTACTTTTAAAATTAAGAACTTTGGCAATTACGTTTTTAATTTTTGCTTAGCTTATTTTTGATCTGAGTTTACATTATGAAAGATATTTTCAGATATTAGTCCTACTAAAAACTTTTTAATTCTATACAATTTTTTTATTAAAAAGTAATTTTAATACTTTGTTTTATTTAAAATCTGTTACCAACAAAGTTCGAACTTTTTCAAATACATGTCTGTATGACCTTCATACAAATCCTTCAAATTATTAGAGGAAAAGTGTTTTCTTCTTATCATATATATTTATACAGGGTGTCCCAAAATCAACGTCAAGCCGAAAGTAGATGATAGCACACATGTTGCTCCCTGCAAAAAAAAAAATATTCGAAGCACCTATTTTTACAGATGCGCAATCAAAAGATAGTCACAAAAATGCACGCATTGCTCTAATAGTTTACACACTGATATACCCCGGAAATTTGAACGAAAATTCGGGCAAACTTCGGAAAAATTATGAGAAAGCTGAATTTTTGCATGAGTCTTCCTTTCGAGGTCCTACATAATACCCCAATAGTCCCCATCTATGTGAGTGCCGCTGCCGAGAGGGTCGAAGACTCTCAAAAACAGTTTTTTTTTTCTGAATATCTCGATAAGGGTAATATGTACTAAAAAGTGGTGTATGGCAAATTTATAGCTCTTCTTATTCTGAATAAAACATCAAAGGAAGATTTTGATTCGAACAGTCCTAACGGTACCAGAGGGTCTAACGGTATTTAAGCAAGGTTTCAAAAAAAATTATAACGGTAACTCTGGCTAAAAAATTGTATAGCGAATTCGTATCCCATGCAGTTTTGAAGAACGTGGCCAAATGGACACCCTTAAGGGGACCTGAAACTTAGAAAAATGGTATATTTTTAATATCTCAATAACGGGGGAGTATACTATAGCTCCTGGGGCTGTTAACAAATAGCCAATAGTCTACATCGATGGGTAAGCACCTAAGAAATTTTTGGGGGCCAAATGTCTGAAGAACATCTGAAAATGTTTGAAAAATTCGTTTTCTTACATGACTTAAACTTTAATATCTCCAAAACTAGACTAGCAAGATTAGCGAAGTACGATGATTCTCACTGCCAACAAATTTACCTAAACAAACTAACCGCACTAAAATCGGATAGATGGTTTGGTTTTTACAGAGCTTCAAAGTCAATGTTTTGTGATTTGACCCAAAAACAATCTATTTTTTCATCTAAATTTTTTCCAACTTCTGCCAAGGTGAGGTGGTTGTACGATTCTTTTAAGAATTGGTGCATAGTCTTACGATTGTATCTTCCTCATATAATTTGATTCTACATAGCTCTATTATTTCTAGGGCTACTTTTAGTTCAAATTCATTCAAACTTCCCTAATGTTCTGCAGTTTGGGAAAATTTATGCTAAAATCGAGCCATTATTAACACTAGTTTTCTGCATTTAAGGCAATAAAAGTTTTGAAATATCGAAGCCAGAATAAAACGATGAAATGAAAGAAATGATTGTCAGACTATGGGCCAATTTTTAAAAGAATCGTACATGGACTTCCCTTTGGCAAAAGTTGGAGAAAATTGAGATGAAAAATCATTGGTTTTTGGCTGAAATCACAAAAATTTGACTTTGAAGCTCAGTAAAAACCAAACAATTTATCCGATTTTAGTGCGGTTAGTGTTTTTGTTTAGGTAAATTAGCTGGCTGTGATAATCATATTATTTCGCTATTCAGGCTAGTCTAGTTTCGGAGATATTAAGGATTAAGTCGTGTAAAGAAATGAATTTATCAAAAATCGTCAACTGCGTGTGGTAGCTAAAGTGTTAAGAAATCGGGGTATGTCCCTACTCCTTTTTAGCTGGAAATCACATGAGAAATCATTTTCCGGTGCGTTTATTCCGTAGTTTTCGGACACTACGAGTTCATGCTACCCTCATAGCTCATACATAGGTCAATTCCCGGGAAACGTTGTTTTTGAAATTTGTCAACACGTAGCTCCTATTGAGTAGCAGAGGTACAGATCGGGTGTTTCGG
This sequence comes from Microchrysa polita, assembly GCA_949715475.1. Taxonomy (NCBI): domain Eukaryota; kingdom Metazoa; phylum Arthropoda; class Insecta; order Diptera; family Stratiomyidae; genus Microchrysa; species Microchrysa polita. The sequence goes on from OX454420.1 coordinate 12,693,369, forward strand.
CATTCTATTTGGATCTATAGAAGAAACACATTTGTTGCAGACCACATTCCCGCACACGTTATCGTTATTAATACATATACATATTTACGAAATTATTAGAAAATGCCGTTATTGTATGGTTTGAACCCTCAGCGCCCTTGGGACGTCTCGATCTAAAAATGTTGGTACTAGTTTAGGCGTTATATAAGCTACAAACCCGTGATAAAACACTTTACAGAGAACATTACCGTTATTGTCATATTCCCCAAAAACGGTAAATTTGCATTTTTGCCCCTCATAACTTCTTTAGGTGCCAGCCCATCGATGGGGACTTTTGGTATTTTGCTCGCAGCCCCAGGAACTGTAAACTTGACATTGACGACTAGGGCTTTGCAACTAGTAATTTATAACGTTTGCGCATATTGTATAGAATCGATAACGGTATTGCATTTGCTTCATTTTTCCTAATTTGATTGAGCATATTTTTTACAAAGACCAGACTCTATCGTGTTTTTAGCTACATATGTAGTTAGTTAAACTAGCTTTTTTGTCCAAGGGCTTAACCTTATGAAGAATCGCTTATATCCGTGACACTTATAGTTCAGTAATATCGTGTCGATTTAATACCATTCCGTGAAAAAAATACAGAAGTTTTTTTCTCACTGTTTCTTTATGTATTATGGGGCGCTGATTCCGAATATGAACTTTGCACCCTAAAAAAAGTGCCGCAACCTTTAAAAAAGGGGGGGAAAGGGGGGCATTTTTTCGGTTTTTTGCGATTATTTCAAAAACGGTAAGAGATACAGAAAAATGGTCTGAGGACGAAAAAAACTACATAAAATTATCTTTGCAATGGTATATAACACATTAGAGTTTAATTGAATATTTCGGCGTTAGAATAGAACATAAATTAGAATATTTTCATTTTAGACCTTTTTTAAAAGCTCCATAACTTTTGAAAGAACGTTAGTTCAGCCGTTAAATTTTGTATAAGTACTCATAATAAGTTCAAGATCATTTTAAGGTAAACATTGAGTCGCTCCGGTCAAGGACCCCCATTATCCCCCCATTTAAATTTTTCAAAACGGCATGTCCATAACTCCCCCCAAAATTGGAGCAGAGTGGTAAATTTTGGTTTGCTGCGATTGGAGGTCATAGTCACCCCACCCACCAAAAATCAGCTCATTCGGATGGAAACTAACGGTACCTCCCATACAAAGTGACCCAAGACAACTTTGTTCTACAGTTTATAAAATGAGTAGTACCTACTCGTACGTAGAACAAATTCCTGATGGGTCACTTTGTATGGGAGGTACCCTTAGTTTTTATCCGAATGAGCTGATTTTTGGTGGGTGGGGTCACTATGAGCTCCAATTTCAACAAACCAAAATTTAGCACTCTGCTCCAATTTTGGGGGGAGTTATGGATATGCCGTTTTGAAAAATTTAAATGGGGGGATACTGGGGGTCCTTGACCGGAGCGACTCAATGTTTACGTTAAAATTATCTTAAACTTGTTGTGAATACTTATACAAAACTTTACGTCTGAACTAACATTCTTTGAAAAGTTATGGAGCTTTTAAAAAAGGTCTAAAATGAAAATATTCTAATTTGTGTGCTATTCTAACGCCGAAATATCCAATTAAACTCTAATGTGTTATATATTATTGCAAAGATAATTTTATGTAGTTTTTTCCGTTCTCAGACCATTTTTCTGTATCTTTTACCGTTTTGGAAATAATCGCAAAAAAACCGAAAAAATGCCCCCTGCCCCCCCTTTTTTAAAGGTTGCGGCACGTTTTTTAGGGTGCAAAGTTGATATTCGGAATCAGCGCCCCAAAATACATATAACAAAATTGAGAAATAAACTTCTGTATTTTTTTCCTGACGAAAATACGATATTATTGGACTATTATGCCACTTGCAAAATATACGGTCCACTTTGTCCTTTTTTCGCTAAGTATTTTTTCTAGTAAAATGAGTCTTTGATTCTTGGAATTTGAACACAACCAAATACGAGGGCGGTTCAAGTATGATCGAGACACATGCTCTGACACGTTTATTTATTATAGAAAAAAATTAAGAAAATTTACAGTTTTTCTGGGTACTCCCCTTCACTAGTTAAACATATTTTCCACCTCTCCGTGAACTTTTTGATGAGAGACTCTACTCTACCAATGATAGAATTGTCTCGAACGTTCATCCTACGGTCCTCCGAAATGAGTTGTTCTACGTGGCGAATGTTGACTGGTGTGATGCTGTTTGGCGGTCGACAATCATGCGGCTCATTCTCGACGGTTTCACCGCCATCCTTGACCGCTTTGGCCCATTTAAACACAGCAGTCCTACTCAGGCACTCGCTACCGAACGGATTGTGCAAACGCGGAAAAATTTTCGTATTCTTAACGCCTTCCCTCATTAAAAAACGAATGACAATACGTTGTGCAATGGCGGTCGGCACTTGATGTTTACTCATGGTCGTAGCACGAGCGTAAGATATCCCTCCGCGACGAAAACGTTGCCACTCTGTTCGTAAGGAACCCAGCTATCATATACTCAAGCCACGACCTTCAAAACATACATGCCATCTTACAGCGTTTGTCTCGATCATATTTGAACCACCCTCGTATAAACGAAATGTATTTTCTGTCACTATGAATGCAGTAAATATTATCTATTTTATTAGTTTCTTTACAATAAATTCAACAAAAAAATGCAAAAAACCACAGATGGTCTGTGGATACTGTAATCGTGGCCACTTTTATTAAAATGATCCTTTGGGCGAAACTTGACAACGAGAAAAATATTGAAAAAAAATGCAAAAAAAACTTTAATTAGTTTAATAAAGTGAACAGAAAATATCGGCCAGAAAATGAACCATTAGTTGAATCTGAGAAAATAACAGTTGAACTGTAGTTGTCCAAATCTCCTACAGTGTGTAGTAACTGTACACTATTTTTTCCGATAAAATCAGTTAGGATTTATTTTCAAATGCATATTGGTTGTGGCCCCCAATTCGATATCGAATACAACATATTTTGGAAACGTTACGCCACTGGACGCTATCCACATTTTTAAACGAATTGAAACCGCAAATCTTATATTATCTTTCCTGCGGAAAGACAAGCTGACCCACATACATACACAGCCGAGATAGCATCACTTTTCTATGGGTTTCTGGTCAATGAGCGAGCGAATGGGCTTGTCAGGATTGCTGCTGTTTTCTACTGCAAATCTGCGCAGCCTGTTTGTGTTGCGCTAGTTGTCGATAAGAATTTTAACTATCAAACTCTGTCGATTCCTAGCCTAGAAGATGTCCTGTTTTGCCCTAACTCCTTGAGAAGCATGGTTCGTTGACGACTAGCGTCTGTATAGTGTGTAGGTGGTGTAGGTGAAATTTAAACTGACAAAACTGCACAACGTTGTATCAAAATTGTAAATTGAATAAATTATTTTATTGGTTGGGTTATGTTTTCCAATTGACCATTCGAATATTTTCAATTTGGTGGTCCGCGACAATAACCAAGTTCTATCGAGTGGTCTGCAGTGTACAAAAGATTAAGACGCACTGCTCTACTTTATCTTTTATTTTAAAGCAGATTACGCATTCACTAGGAATTTAAGATTTTTATAGATATGCCTTCTTATTTTTGAAGTGTTACGAAGGTCGTTCTGTACTATCTGAAATGGTATTATCAGTCATTATATCGTAATTGAGTGAAGAATTCATTCATGAGTAACACTTAATAGCCATGTGTGACTAAATCAATTGACTCCCTTTTAATTTACTCGCCTCAGAGCCCCTTATAAATCAAGTGCGATTCGTTAAATAATCAATTGTAATCTTAAACGTAATAAAATGTATCATACAAGTTTTATCATATTTTCTTAATGATTATGTAATGGGAATGTTGTCGGAGTGTTTACGCAACTTGCCTAAAAGAATTGAGAATTAATAATTTTGGTTCTGCACGACTCTTGGATGCCTCGGGACCCACAGAAGACTTTTGCTCAATCGAGGAGCCAAGTTACTATGTCGGAAAGGATTGTGCCAGTCAGGCGCGCACTCACCATTTCTAAGATTCTGCGCTCGTGCTCAGCTTGGCGATGCACTTGCGAATGATAACACTTCGAGTAAGGTCAAATCAAGAATCCTGACTTTATTCTTTGACACTCGTCCTTTTATACAATTTTATTCTTATGTACTAAAAGTTCCTATATGCTAATGTATCTAATTTTAGTGCAAGAAGGATACGCCCATTTCTCAATATACATATTAAATATCCCGACACATCTGTTTGGATATGCATGCATGATCTTGTCAAGGAGTCAAATTAGAAATTACTCCTTTAATACGTATGGTCAATACACTGGAACTTATTTTGGGAAAGATCCTTTTTGCTCTCAAGTGGTTGTGTGTACATGCATAGATGTAATTTATGACTCCTCGGAAAAGGATCGTTTTGCGTGTCCTGTTCACTTTTATTGTTTTACATTTTATAATTTATGGGTTTATGTTAACCCGTATTATCCTAGCGTTGCCATACGGCAACGCAAAACTTGCTTTATCTTAACTCTGAAAAACAGTTGAACGCGTCGTTCGATTTTCGTGAAGTAAACAAATTACTATTTTCAAGAAATGCGACTATGTCTTGATGCAAAGACAATTGCATTCAGTCTTGAGTTTAGCATGTGAGTTGACGCTTGAAAGTTACGCGAAAAAAAATAAAAGTGAAAAATAATCGAAATGAGCGTTCATAAAAAGTAAGTAAGAGTATATCTTCGTTTGTGTTAGTAATTAACTGTTAACTTTTTGAATTTCTGTGCAGTTTCAAGTAAATTATTTAGTCAAATAATAACATTGGAAAAATAATTTTGTTTGTAGCTGCTGTTCACATGTTTTTTTGGGGTTGAAGCATATTTTTTTGTTTAGAGTCAATAAAATTCTGCATGTGCAAATCAGAATGAAATTTATTTTGTAACTATTTTTTCTTTCGTGTTTTCCAAGAAAATTGACTTTGAAGGATATTCTGGAGGAGTCACATAAAGACAAGCTATGAAAAGCACCGTTAGTGCAATATACATTGAGCCACCCGAAGATGAAGGACATATTATAGGCCAGTCATTTAACGATTTTAGGTCGCAAAAAATTGCTCGGCTCGGTTGTTTTGGGATATTGTTAGGATAGATACCAGAAGTGTACCACCAAGTTTGCAACTTCGAAAAACCTGTGCTAACCCCGTAACCCTCAAAAAACCTCAAAATTTTCGGACTTTTTTCATATTTTTGTTTGTAATTTCTAAAAGGTGCTTCCTACAAGTAAGTCGTCCACTGCACTTTTAAAGCCAAGAAAATTTGAGTGTAACTTCAGCTTTGTCGGTGCAAAGGATCCCAAGATACAGCACTTTAAAAAATGTGTTTTTTTTTTTGTAAAAAAGTCCGAAATTATATTTTAGGAGGTTTGTATGACAGCCCTATGACGTAATATTCCGATTTCATCCGTTTCTAGATATGTTCTGAAGCTTTACTAAAAAACACATTTGGGGGAAGGGTGGTTAAGATTGGTTCATAAAGAAAAAAGTTTTTCTTAGAAGAACCTAATTTCCAGAGGTTGGTTTGTATGACAGCCCTATAACCCTTTCCGGGGCAAAATAAAAACAGCTTGATTATTAAGAAACTGTGTTTAGTTTCACATATATATCTTCAAGCTAAGTAAAAAAAAAACCAAAAAAAAATTTTTTTTCATTGAAGGATTGTTTGCAAGGACGTGGTATATTTTTTATACCACTGCCCATTTTACTGAGAGTGGTAACTTTAGAAGCATGTTTTATTGCCACTCATACAGAGTGGAACATTGCACAAAGAACACTTCCACTTCGTTCTAAGCTGATTATTCGAAAACTGACGCCAGTCAATTCATTCGGCGGATCGACAGAAACATTTTTGGTCCAGGTGGGAGTACATTGAGGTCGTACTGACCGCAACTGTTCACGTTCGACAAGGGTATTTCATCGCTTTCATCAAAACTGTTTCTGGAAGCCTGGTCACAAATTTACTTATCTGTATTATTATTTTGTACTGATAATAACTCACATATAACAGCGTTATGTCCCCCGTGTACGTGGACTCAGGCGGAGGTTCGCCTCTGAGTCACTTTCGTAATTGTCAATATCAAGGGAGTCACCATCAGAAGGAATATCAACATAATCCACACGTCTTCTATCAAAAATTGCAGTATTTCATCATCAGTGAGATTTCCCTTTTCATTTTCTCTTTTTCCTGAAATATTTTTCTTCAGATGAATTTTCATCGCAATGGGCACTGGTATACATTTTATACCACGTCCTCGTAATGCTGATATCAACCTTGTACTGAACCTCTCACTGAAACTAATGATAAAAAATGAATTTTCACTCTTTCGGACACAGACTCTTTCATTTATCACGCTATTGCGAGTACTATCCTCACTAGAACAAACGAATCAAATAAACATTCACAACAAGTAACCCTCTCTCCGATGTATCGGTTCTAAAAAACCTAAAAGTCGAATTCGAAAAAAAGAACAGCAAAATTCGTTGCAGTGATAAGGGCCTATAGCATAGAATAACATGGTATTAAAAGTATACCAGTGCCCCTATTACCCAGGAAAAAACATTTAAAATGTGGTACAAAAAGTATACCACTGCCCCGGAAAGAGATAACGTAGTGTTCCGATTTCATCCGTTCCTAGATATTTTTTGAGGCTTAACCAGGAACATACTTGGGTGAAGTTTGGTTAATATTGGTACATAAAGAAAACAGTTTTTCTTAAAAGAACCTAATTTTCAGGGGCAGCCCTATGACGTCATGGCCTAATTCCATTCGTTCCGACATATATACAGCTAAAGAACTGACTTTCTCTGCCAAATGCGCATTATATTCAGCTCGGAACATGGCTGAAATTACAATTTCGAACTTTTTTTCAAAAAACAATGTTTAAAGTGCTGTATCTTGGGATCCTTTGCGCCTACAAAGCTGGGGTTACACTCAAATTAAAGAAGATTTTCTTAGCTTTAACAGTGCTGTGGACATCTTACTTGTAGGAAGCACCTTTTAGAAACTACAAACAAAAATATGAAAAAAGTCCGAAAATTTTGAGGTTTTTTGAGGGTCACGGGGTTAGCACAGGTTTTTCGAAGTTGCAAACTTGGTGGTACACTTCTGGTATCTATCCTAACAATATCCCAAAAAACCAGAGCCGAGCAATTTTTTGCGACCTAACGCCTTATTTTTCGGTTTATTGACTGGCCTATTAGAGGAGAGGATGATTCCGAGGAAGAAGGATATGTGTCAGCAGGCAACCTATATGCTCCTCAATTGAAAGTTGGTTGTGAAGTAGTTTTTGAGAATGACGAAATATTGATTCGGAGGCTACTTGCTCAATCGGGCCACCAGAAAAACGCTTAATACTAAGTGAAGAAGAAACCGCGAGAGTAGATTTCCATTGACTCATCGCAGTTGCGGCATACAACAGAAACATGGGTGGAGTGGACCGGTTCGACCAAAACGTTGCCGCTCATCGAATTGCATATCGTGGGATGAAATCGTTGAGCTGTATTTTTACTTGGATTATTGATGCAGCCATTCAGAACGCTTGGCTGCTTTATCCTTCAAAAAATCCATCAATATCGCAGCTACCGTTTCGCCGTGAGATAGCAATATTTTATTGCAAGCACTGTGGTGTAAAACCAAAAGGATGCGGTCGTCCAATTGCTAGAAATTTGGACCCAACCGCAGACCCTGTAATAAATCTCTTACGATTTGACAGAGTTGACCACTGAATCGTCAATGATGAAGTCCGAAGAAGATGTCCGGGTGATAACTGCAAGTCCATTATCAGGACGCAATATGTTAAATGCAATGTGGGTTTGTGCTTGGATTGTTCCCAAACTTATCAATTAGAGCCAGGATTCTCGTGCAATTACACGAGTCACGAAATTGCATTTTCAGGGTATATTGCACGTTTTAGGGTTTTCGAATAAAAACCAAATGAAAACGCACATATCCATTTTTGATCATCTTTCTTGACATTTTTTCCAGAAATATGGAAATGTGCAGAATTTTTCGGTACACAGAGAAAAGAATAAAAGTGATGAGAAACAAACAACAAAACTAAACAAAATCCATCGCCATAAGGAAATTTCGACAAACGCGAATTGATTTTCATATAATTTTGCAGCCCCTTAGAAAACGATTCAGTTTCGAATTAGATAAAGCCAAAGGCTGTGCAACGAACCCTGAACTAATAAACCTAGTTGAAACGAGCTAATCTTCAGAGAATTTTATGGGGCTTACGTTAGGTTAAAATATTGAATGTTGAGTGTCTGTTTAATTTTTTTAGACCTAGTCCTCTTAAAGTATACTTTTCCTTTCTTTAATTGGGATGGTACAACGGCCACTAGCTACATATTACAAAGGCTTGTAAGGGATATTAGACGGGATGAACTGGAAAAAACGGCAGAAAGAGCAACTGCATCACTACACAGGACCACATATGTCCAATTGAATCATGCCTTAGGTGAAAGATCCTACTTTCATAATGATTTTTCAGCTCACAAGATATCCCTTATATTCCAAGCACGAGGAGAACTGCTCCCCCTGAATTACAGACCACACAGGCCCCAGCTACCAATAATGTGTAGTCTATGCAATATGGGAGTTCGAGAAGACACGATGCATTTCATTGGCATATGTCCGATTTTAAAAGAAACCAGGAGATCTTACCTTGGAAAAGACGCATTGAACGAGCAAGAAGTGCGACAACTGCTTAATGGATTAAATTGGCACCGTTTGTATGATTACTGTCGCATTGCCCTCAGATATCGGCAGAATATAATACACGAGTGTATGTGAGGTGTTTTGAACGCGGGGCAGATGAACACGCAGAATCTGGAGTTGTGTGAACTTCATCGCCCCGCGCTCAAGCAAAAACCTCACAGTCGTTATTAAAGCCAGCCAACGCCAAGGGACCCAGCATTGCTTTGATCTAATAATGCAATGGAAAGTTCGAGTATACACACCGGAGAAAGGTGGAAAAATTATGTAGTTCTTTATTTTATTTTTATTTTTTGCTGTTTTAACTCTTACCTTAAACCAAAATTTGTTACATTAAAATTGTTTATATGCAAATAAATAATAATTATCTAAAGATGTAAATAAATGTGCAACTAAACAAAAATAAAAAAAATTGAAGAAAATGTTAACTGAACCAGGCAAACGGCTTAGCCATGCCTTATAATTGTTTTAGGAATAAGAAAAAAAAGATGTGTATAAAACTGTTATTTTGAATAAAACACTTTATCTATCTACTTTTCCTTCGTCGACAGCTCCAGTGTCAGAGCTTCTACAAGCCTATAAAACAGATTTTTTGATATTACACGCAAAATGCACATTTGGGAATAAATATTGCTCAATATTTTGCACGTTCCGGGATTTTTACTGCACGTTTTTCAATTTTTTACTGCACGAAAATCCGGGGTCTACGTTATCATACTCCCTAAATCGGATAAAAAAGTGATGCCCTAATAAATACCGATGTTAATTATTTATAATTGCATAAAAATAAAAGTTTATAACCATAAACCAATGATTTTTCTTTTATCAGTCAACCAGTACCCTACTGCTCCTAGCGTTGTCGTATGGCAACACCCTCTTCCAGCCACCTCCACTACCGAATCGAAAATGTAATGATGCAGTTTATCATTTTAGGTCTTCTATAGTATCTGTATAAAATTTCATCGCGAAAATAAAACAAAAATTATTCAGGATAATTCGGGTTAACAGGACTCGCATTGCATAATCTTTTTTTCGTGGGAGGTCTGTATGTATGTACATTACAATTAACTCAATGCCAATTGCATAATATAATAATTAATTTAATTAATAATTACTATCAACTGTTATAAAAACAAAAAATGAATTTCCAGGTTCCAAATCTAAATTTTCTAGATTGAAATTTGCATGTAAATTGCTTGCTTCTGAGATTAAATTAACAGTACAAATTTTCTCTCAAAGCTGCTAAAACTATCCATAATTTAATATGTAAAAAAAAATTGTCTGGACCCTACGCTGTTTAAAAAAAATACTTATGTAATCTCTGCTTTTACTTTCATTTCAGATTTACCAACATGGGAGAATGGTGAGGAACCGGGCCTTTCACACACCAAACTCAAACGCTTTATAGAGAAAATCATAAACGATACTCTACGCTTACCAAGTTTCACAAATGAACCTCTAACACCTGATCCAAAATATGATCAAAACTTGCCCTTTTTCGATCCGAAAAAGTATCAAGAGTTGTTAGCAACAGCTGTATTGAATAAGGTTAGTTCAGTTAATTTATTTTACAGAGCATGATAAGTGCGTGCACGGTAGAAAATCTTAGACTAAATTTTAACATTTTTTGTGTTACATATATGACAACACCAAAATAATATTAATTTTTAACACTTCATAAGTATTAAAACTAGATATATTCCCTATTCCGACTTGCAATCTAATACTATTGAGTGTTAAATAATGTAATACTAGTAGTGTTAATATGAATTACTTTAAGGAATACATTCTAATACGAATTGTGTTAGAAAGTATGCCAAATTAAATACTAAATTTTAACCAAATTTGATTATAATTTAAACCAAAAAAATATTACTTTTTAATATTGGCAATGAATGCAGTTTACTACATCCAGTATTACATTAAATGTGCACGTTCTGTAACCTGTAGTGAAACCTATATTAGAAATGAAAACAACACAAGATAATCGAGAAAATCCAAATTTTGTAGTTTATTATTTAAATTCATTCATTTAAAGGCTCCACTAAAACGTATAAATTATCATTTACATTATATAAGCCGGCTCATAAAAGAAGAAAGGAAATGTCGTTTTGGTATCAATTGGTTCCAAGCACATTACTTTTCTAAAATCCAATGTTTTTTCAGCTTATCTTCAAGCACATTTCGCTGTTCACAAACGACACAATTTTTGAAAAAATCCAAAAGCTTTTGCTGATTACCTTATGCGATACAATTGGTGAATTTTCGGGAATGACCTTGGAATCGCCTTCTATTCTTATCCGCTTTGCGTTGAAGTTTTTTTTAACCTGGCTGCAATGTATTCCGTGTTTTTTGCAGGGTTGTAGAATATTTCCTATTTTCAAAAAATCAGGTTTAAATTAAAAAATATAAACTAGGAGCACTTGTTAATGTAAAATCCTAACTTACGATTCCTCCGGAATTTTTGATAGTCGTCGTGTACGAAGGAAACAGCTTGACGATTGCCTTCGCCAACGTAATTTTTTCGTGCTTGGTGGGGTAATATAGTAATATCGGATATGTGCCCCGTCGCAGTCCTTAATTTTGAAATCGGTATTTTTATCAATTCCGGGAAAGCATCGACTACTAAATTGAAAACAACAACAACAACATTAACAGTTTGAATTGTTCACAAAAATTTAAACATAAATTCTACGTCTACACGATTTGTTAATTTTTAAATTACTTCACTTACTGCAAAAGGTAATATCATTTCCACATTTCCAGTTACTGGATGATGATGATTCGTCAAGCACAATCTTCACAAATTTCACAATTTGGTTCACTTCTATTTTCACATTTTTTTAGAATCAATTACACGCGACACACTTAGCATGACAGCACATGGATGCCTTGATGAGAGTTACGTTTACACCAAAGCAGTTTCATTTTTAATACAATTTTATTAAAATGTAAACCAACAAAAATTGCATTTTAATACATTGGTGGGAATGAATTTTTAATTCTGGCCTTAGGAATACAATCTATTACTGGCGAGAATTATTTTTAACGTTGAAAAGATTGATTTTAACACTATCCATACTACAATCACTTTTATATTGTAAATGTATTAGAAACAATGCCATGAAATATTAAAAATCAGCCTATTATATTCCAAGTATTACTTTTTAATACCACGTAGTATTAAATATGATTCTATTCCTTGGTTTGGTTTAGAAAATAGTCCAAGATTTTCGACCGTGTGCACAGCAAAAAAATCGGAGTGATTTTCACTCCGAATCAGTGTCGAATAATGTCCATCCGAATCGGATAATATTGGCATAAAACTCGAAGCAAGGTATTGCTAAAGACTCCGAACGAATGTAATGATTTTATCCTTTTGGTGTAATAATTTGAGCTCAAAATAATACTTTCATTAACACCAAAAGGAGTGATTCTGTAATTTATACAGCATGTGGCTTCGCTCTACCACCAAATTCACTCCGATCGGTGGATACACAAAATACCAAAATCAGATGAAATTAGCCCCAGCACAATAACTTGATTGAACATGTTACGGAATTGATCCGATAGGTGTAATACTCAATATCAAATGGGATATTCTTTGCAATGTGTCCGAAAAAGGTTTTAATTTAGAAGTTTCGTCCGTTTCGTTTCGGATTCTTTTCTAATAAAACCCCTGATGGCGGTGTTATTTTGAGAATGTTTACTCCGAAATAATTTTTCTTTCTTATCCTATCGGATTTTCATGCTCGAATACCCGGCATTTTTTTTGCTGTGTGATAAAGACGGTGGTGACAACCAGCCTTGAGGTAAATATTCCAAGTCACAAAGTGTATACGCGCGAAACACTTAAAAATAAACCTATTCATTAGTGATAATAATTATTGTGACATTGATCTTATCTCCATATTACTCATTATGTATTTATTACACAAAACGCATTATTTGCATGTTATATAACTCATTTATTTGCGTACAAAAATCACGTTTTTCGTTTTTAATTTTCTCCATACCTATTTTCCTGTTCTATTTTGAATTTTTGCTCCACTTAAAAATACCTATAAGCCCTTATTACGAATAGTATAGGTACGTAACTACGTAACAGTTGTAAATACTATTGAGTACTTCCTGTATGTGCTAAATACAATATTTACTAATTAAAAGCGTGCCAAGTATCCGTTTTGCCCGTTCGCTATAGTACACGTATGTACCTACGTCGTACATCAAAGGCACCTCATTGCAAAAAAATCTAGTTCTTCGTCATCTTACTGATCCAATTTCACATTTAAATGCACCCTAATGCAATTTACGGACAACATGTTCTCACAAGAGTATGTTGTTTAAATCGAGGCAAACAGATCGATAAATGTTAGGTATATGTGTGTAGTCACTATACCCATTAAAGAAAAGAAAACAATAAGGAAATGCATTTTTCTAACAAATGTTGGAAATAATTATACTGTCTGCGTCGTATTGTCCTCCGTCAAAAAAGCAACAATTATAGCTGTTGCCACGAAATGTCTCTTTCACAGTGTTTGAACAGGCGACTTGACTCTTATTAGATCACATTTCGTCAATAACTTGTTGAATTGCCCCAGTAGCTATTTTTATTTAATTCAATTCACACAAGATACTTATCACGGAAGGCGTCTTTATAAAAAAGATTGAAGAAATACTAGAACCTAACACGATTCTTACACATCGTAACAAATGCATAGCCTAGCCAGGTTCAAGTAACGATTCGAGTACGAGTACCCATGCCTATATCTAATCCTCCGTCGTAAGAGAATCTATCAAATAACACAGAATATGATATTTCTGAAATCACACACAGGTTAAAACCGTCAATTTACCGAGCATTTAGCCTTCTTATGTGAGACATTCGTCACCGTCATCACAAAAAGTCCGGCAGGCTATCAACCCTTCTGGCAGATAATAAAATGTATGGGAATCTCTCATTCAACCCCCGCGACACAGTGCAATATATGACCATACATATTTCTGGCGCCTCTATGCCACTGCTCCACTCGCAGTGACTACAAGAAAAATGTGCATAGTTTGTGTTCACGTTATTTAAATTTGCTATATTTGTCGTCTTTCTTCTATTTTTTACCCTCTAACTCGAGAATTTTGTTGCGAATCTACATATATCTTGTATGGCTTCCGCGCCATATGAATGTGTGTACACCTGATTATGGTTCTCGCGGGTGCTATCCTCCTGTTCCGTGGCTAATATGTATAAGCATTTGTCTGGAAAGCACACAAAAAAAAACCTTAGTTTGCGGTTGACGTTCAAAGTGTCTTAAACGCTCGAAACGTAAGACGCGCCTTATCGAAGGATACCTTTTAAAAAGATTTAATTGAAGCTTTTAAATACTTGACAGCTGATTAGAATTGTCTAAATTGTGAAATAAATGGTTTTTTGAAAAGGATTTGAATTTAAAGAGTTGTTGAAACAGTGGTACTTTGTGTTGTGTGCAAGGACGTAAAGAATCCAAAGGATTTATATGTGATACTATAGGGAACCTGATTTCTTGAAAAACAAATTGAATCCGTTCAGTGAAGTGTGCTCACGTTCTAAAGGGGAAGTGTTATTGAACTGCGTCATTGAAATGGATAAGAATTGACCCAAGATGGAAAGTGTAAGTTTGACTGACCTAGTTTCTTTTTCAAATCAAATGACATGAACTTTAAAATGCCGATACATCAATTAAATTTAGATTTGAATGAAAACGGAAACGTTTGTTTGTTTTCACACCAAGTATTATCTATCTATTTATTTTTTTGGTCCTTGAATCTTAAATGGATGTGTCAAATGAAAAAGCAACAACAACGCATTGGTATCGGCGATGACACGATCCAAGATAGAGCTGCCTGTAGAAATATGCTGAGATATTACCGCCAAAACGGGCGATGCGCCTACACCGCAGGTCGAGCAACGCGAAACCATGGAGCGGTATAGAGAACGAGGCAAGGAAGAAGAAGAAGAAAAATCCATCAATTGCTTTTACATTGTCTATTCAGCTATGATATCATTCAAAATATTTAACCTTTCTATCTTTTGCACCAAAGAATTTTTGTTATATTTCTTCACTATTAAAACGCGATGATCACTCGAAGACTCTGGTTTTACTCAAGGCAGCATTCCCATTTCCCTAGCAAAAAAACAAAATTTTTGTCGCGCGGTGCCCTCAAAAATCGACCGCCACGAAATGGGGGAAGTTTTTTTTTTCAATAATTCAATAATAAAAACCTCAAGGAGCAACCGATGCAGTCACAGCGATACACTTTCCCACACCAACTTAGGAAATGTGTCCCTAACGGATACCTCGCCCCAGCCTAATTCCAGTTACTTTTGGATCTACACAGCCATCAAGGAATACGATCAACTCCCCTGATTAAAGTCGGCTGGGATCGATGAAAAAACAAATAAAGATATAGAACATTCAACATTCAATTTATTATCCTAGGTGTGGCGTCACGAATTGTAACTATTCTCCTCTCTCTTTACTAGTTTAACTCTTTCTTAATTCCTCCTGATGGATCTATGCGCTGACGCTGGTTGGCCCTTAATATAAAATAAAATTTCACGGGTTTGTGGCATTAAAACGGCGCGACCGACGTCTTCGCCGTTAGGCGTAAACCTGTCGTGATCTAGGCACCATTTAACCAACCAGCTAACAGTAATAACATTTGGACGGTACTTTTGAAAAGGTTTCAAAATGTAAACTGACAAGATTGAGCTACGCTGTATTTATTTTATAATTTGAATAAACTATACTAGTTGTGAGAAATTTATTTCACCAAACAACATCACTCGAAAACCCATACAAGGGTGTTCGAAAGCTTCACAGAACTCGTGTGTAAAGTGGAAGGTAAGCAGTAATAGAACGACCAAACTGAAAATTTTCGTTTCTACGGTACGGAGTATTTTAGCTGGAAATAATATCCTGACCACCTCATTTCAAACTCTGGCAAAAATAGTACAAATAGATAGAAGAGGTATTGGGGTCAAGTATTGGAACCAGCATTTGTCGTCGAGTGAGATCTAAAAGCATGCAGAGAAGGTCTATCGACATTGAGAGCAATTTTTTAGGCAAACCGTAGAGAGTAGCTCAAGCTGAATATGAAGTTTTTTTCGACTAGGAGTTGAAACAAACCTGAGGGAAATATACAAATATGAAGAATTTATTTATTGACTGCCATCGTTTTTAAACTCAAACTCACGAATTGTTAATTCAGAGATAGCTGATCTATAACTCTGTATGTTTTGCTTTCTGAATTTCAATTTTTCAATTCATTAGCCCTTTCACACAAAACGAGAAAACTATGAAAAGTTTTTATAAATTAAAATATGAACACTATCGAAATGAGAAAACAAATGTTTTTATTACTACAAATTCAGAATAGAATGTTTTTAAATTTAAAAGCCACCTTATAGGCCAAGCAATGAAAGCATAAAAAGGGGGTGTAGAGAACATCGAAGGGGGTGACGATTTTTTTCTTCGGTATTTTGTTAGGAGTAGTTAGGAGGTAAAGGTACTAATTTTACTCGGAGCTGAGGGGTGCGCTAACGGGGGGAGAGGGGGTTAAAGGTCAAATTTTGGGAAATTTTTGATGTTTTGGGCTATATCTCGAAAAAGGTGAGTCCCACAGAAAAAAGTTGTGAGTAAGCATTAAAGCTTTCTAAATATCCTATTTATTTGGCCATACTTGCATATTCAAAACTCCTAACGGTTCTTCCGATATTGGTTAATAAAACTGAAAAAAATTCTTTTTTTTGCATTCCATTGACTCTAGTGTCTCATCGAATTATTTTTCCAAGAACTTTTGTATTTGTTTGGCTTTGGTGTCTCCCGCGATTCTAAAGGATTCATTTTTGCATGTTTTCGACTTAATTTCGGAAATATCTCTGAAGGGGTGAGTCCTCCTGAGAGTATTTGTATGGCAGTATTAAAGCCCAATAAATTTCCAAAAACTTATTTGAACATACATATGTCGGATTCCTTACGGTTTCCCCGATAAAGCCTATTCAAAACCGAAAATTATTAAAAAAGTCGTTTTTTCACATTTGTTTGGTTCTGGTGTCTTCCGGGATCGTTTTTCAGTAAAACGTTGCAAGACAATTTTGTGCAGTGTGCAATTTGATTTCATTTGATATACTTCCTGTTGCCTGGTCTTGAATCAGTCAAAAGTTCAAGAGCTTAAACCAAACTTCCAAATTTAATTTTTCCCATTTATAAGTATAACGAGACCGAGTTCTAATCGTGCGAATAGCACGGTGAGTGTATACCCTATACCCATGTACAGACCTAGAAGGCACGCAAAACCCAAAATATTCAATTTCACATTTTTTGTGGGGGAGGGAGGGGTAGATGGGTCGGGCGTGATACATCTTTATTACCTTGTCAAGGCATCCAACGGCTATTATTTGATACTAATATGAAGTTTTTCGTGACATTCTATCAAAAGATATGGCTAAATATAACTTTGTAGGGGAAGTAGAGGTAGGAGTAGTCGGACCTACTCCACTTTCCATCTACTCAAAGTATATGTCAGAATGAGACATTGATCAAAATTTCAAGTCGATAGCGATATTCTACCGAAAGTTATGGCCGAATTAAAATATTTAGGAGGGGTAGTTTGTATGGGAGGTAGGGGAACCCGTGGTCCGATTTGGCCTATTTTCAATACCGTCCAAGATTTTAGCAAAACAAACATTTGACCAAAATTTCAAACCGATAGCTTCAATATTTCGGGAGTTATCGTGCTAACAGACAGACACACGGACAGGCAGACAGACATGGCTTATTCGATTCAGGGACCGATCCTGATCATTTATATATATACTCTGCTATACCTCCGGAGGCTCCTTTAAGGTGTTACATAATATTGGCGTAACAAAAACAATATACCCTATATAAGCTGACCAGACGTACAGCATTTTGCTGTACAGTACAGCATTTTGACCTGTCGTACAGCACTGGGAAATGTACAGCAAAATGTATAGCATTTCCAATGCCACACAATGAAGCCTAATTCACTTCACTTTTTAAGTGTAAAGTTTGTCCCCTGTAGCCCCTACGATTGATATTTAGCCAGATAGCCACACTTTTATGTTTGGCAATCATTCATTTTCGATAGCTCAGGAACCCTTCCCGATCTCTCTGAAATTTTGCACAATTGTAGAGCTCCTTTGTTTCCTCCAAATTTCGGGGTGCATCTATCCGCGTTCGGAAATTACAGCTGCTCATATCGCACTCCTGTCTTTTCTAATCGAAAATTTTTCATAACTTGGAAATTGAGCGAAATTTCGAAATTTGGCAAACTTGTAGGGCACCGAACTGCCCATATTTCGTGAACATTTCAAGGTTCAGAAGTTACAGCCGTCGAAAAATAAGATTTTAATTTATTTTTCCTATCACAAAATTATGGAAAAATAACCCACTTACTGCATCCGATTGTTTTATCTACCTCTATAGGTAAATGCATACTAAAGAGAGGACTCGGCATGGGTTTTAGATAAACTTTTTCCCCACAACATGTCCTTAGAATCCATTTAAAACGGCGTTAAGAACCCAGGGAACCAGCATGGCATCACTTATGTTAACATGGAGAAAGGCATACTCTCCTCCAGAAATATTGCAACCAGGTTTAGGTAAGGTTTAGATCTCTGGCTCGTCCTTACGTTTACTTTAATCCTGTGCCTCGCCCATCGCTCTGCTCAGACCTTACACTGTCTGTCGCGCGTTAGGGAATTCGCCAACATTTTTGGTAGTGCTGTTGCGAAATAGGATAAGGAGAAGTGCAAGCGCAGCGAGCGGTGAGCGTTCAGACCTCGCTCTGTCTGTTGCGCTTTCGTAATTCGCCAACATCCTTGAGGCCAGCGCTGGTGGGAAGTGTTTAAGGCGAGGTGCGAGCGCAGCAAGCGGTGATTTAATAGAAGGCAATTATTAAGATGTAGACCATTGGCTCATCCTTAGGATTACTCAGATCCTATATCTCGCCCCTCTTTGCTCAGACTTCGCTGTATGTCGTTCTTTTCAGAATTCGCCATATGTAATGCTTTTGGGAAGTAGGCTAAAAAAAGGCGATTCGTAAGATTTTCATCTCTGGCTCTTCCATACTTTTACTTAATTCCTGTACCTCGTTGTCGCTTCGTTCAGGCCTCACCCTGTATGTCGCGCTTTTCAGAATTCGCCAACATTTTGGTAAGACGAGGTGCCAGCGGTGAGCGAATGGATGCCTATACCGCTTCGTGAAATATAGACATATGAGTCGTCTGTACAATTACTTAGAACCTGTAGCTCGCACATTAGAGAATTCGCCAACATTTTTGCGACATAGACCTCGGACATGGAAGTATGGCTGAGGATTTTCCTGAAAACCAAATTTCGCGAGCATGTGTACAGTATTGGTCCTTCGGGAATCTGGTCACCTTGCCCAATACCATCTTATGGGTATAGGGTATAAAAAAATTGTTGCCACTAAAACACTCTGGACATTTGCGGAACTTATAGAACACCCTTAAAAAAATAAATCATTTGGACATTAACAGGCGCGACAGTCCAACATTGGACTAAGGCCGCAGATGTGTTAGTGACATTCAGTTCATTCCAAGATCTTCACTGCGTTTTTGTTGAGGTGTTGAGATTAACAGCACGCTCAGCAGTTTTATTTATCCCCATTAATGGCCACTCGTTCAACATCTGAGTGAGATCATATAGTCCGTGACATGGGTCGTGAATTCGAAAAACACCATAAACTGAATTAGTTCACGGTGAGTTTCGAACCCATGACCCTATGCACCAAAGGTGCGCACACTAACCACTACACTAGCCAGACTATTTTACAAAATGGTTTCCGTTTTCATCACGAAACTTTTAGAGTGGTTTTCGGTAATTTGCACCAATCAATCAACTTCAGTTTGTCCCATATCTTCGCGGGTGGATTAAGTTGCTGCAACGTATGCGTGATTTATTTTCGTAAAGGAAAAATTTTAGAAACCCAAAGAAAATCGTTAAATCTTGTTAAGTTGAGGAGGAGCTGATAAGACCCTGCCGAAAAGCTATTTACGGAGAACTGGTATTGAGGCTGTCGCAGTGTGTACTTCGTCTGAAACCACCTTGTTTACGCAGATGAACAGTTGCATTGAGATGAATATTGTAGGGACGACGAAACTCTCACTGTAATCAAAGTTATTACGCTTTAAAAAATCATTTAAATAAACACGGTGTTCAATGATCCACTGGTTTATCTTACAATCTAAAACGCTTTTAACCAGGAAATGGAATACTTCTCGCGCTGCTATCCTTCCTAGATGATCGTCGTCGTCGTCAGTACCGAATGGAAATGTCGAAAAAATACCACTAAAAGGTGCTGCCATTATTTAACGATTTCATATGTAATTCGTCCAAAAATATCTTGTGCTTAATGTAAGTACCCTAAAGAAATCGTTTAGCTGACTCAACTTTTTTCCAAAAAAAAAAAGTGAAATGTTGAAATTTAAGGATGGTATCAGTATCATTAAAATGGATCATCAAATAATGCACTAAATAGGATTAAACATGGCTTTGCTGGAACGCATAACCCAACATGTGCATGGTAATTCTGCATAAAAGACACAAAATTTTGTTGATGATGTTGTCAAATAAAAGGGACTTTCCTAGATCCTCTATCGAGTGAATTTTCTTCTTAACGCCACCTGGCGGCCATATTCGGTACATTGGTTTGTATCTTGGATATTATCACATCCATGCAACTTTGACGTAAAAGACGATTAATCTCCTCTTAAAATGAGTTTATACAAGAGCGTCATCACGGTATCAGTCCATGGTCGAGAATCAGCTGACACGGAATGTGTGGATTTTCACTTAGCCGCGGCATCATCCACAAATGGCGCTACTATCGCGAGAGCTCAAAGCCTAAATAGCAACAGAAGTTTTCAGGACTATCTGCTTCTGTATCTATTCTATATTTTTCTTCTTGATTTTGATTGATTTGGCGCCTCCAGCCAAGGTCTGGCGCCCGGGGCAAACAGACTCTGTTCGGATAGGCTCTGAAATAGAGGGTCTAGTTTGCTTAGTATGGTGCATATTTACATATTTATTATTTTTTTTGATAGTGAATATTGATAGTCTCTGATGATTTTTCAAATTCATTTTTTTTTTCTTCCTCTTTATTCCAGATTGTTGATTCATATAACTATGAGCAGAAGTTTGATAAAAACAAAGACGCAGCAACTGACTGTTCGGATTTGGATCGAAATCACAATGCCCTTCTCAGCGGACGAAAAGTGCAAAGTGGTTCGATATCCAGCAGCTCAATTGAGCCCGAAAGTGATTGCAGTGTTACGGATCCGCCAAGAAGTGTAAGCATCCCCTTACCCTGCTCCTTCATAGCTCATCCTTTAATTTTGTACATGCATCCTCCTTTCAGATCAGCCAATGTCGCGATTTCAGTCGAAGTGATTCTGATTCAAACCTACTCCAAGGTATCGTGAACGATGATGATGATCGGCAGGATTCCACAATGCTTACCAAATATCTGGCAAAACACAATGTACCTCTACCGGATTTTTCAATTGCATCGGATTCATCGCATGATGGTATGTCAAAATGTTCAATTGACAAGTTTCTTTGAATTAAAATTTTCCTTTTTAGACGACGACATCCTTTCCGACTCACGAACCTATGAAAACATCTGGGAAGAAAATTGGCTTTTCAAAAAGAAACGATCCAGTCATGAATCAATGGGATCCGTAGGAATGCTAGTGCCATGTCCAAGAGTTGATGTAAAAACGCAAATTGGTGATCGTACGGCCGACGAGTTGAGCGACTTGTCTGAGGCCGGCTCGGACTGTGAAAACAATAATATCGATGAAATCGAGGATGTGCCGCAGAATGCTTTGATACAGAACCGTAATATTATCGGCGGCAAAAGTCCTATCGGGATATTCGATGAACTTTTGGAGCAAACTAGTATGATATCGACTTCGTCGTTGCCGGAAGGCTGTTCGCCGTATACGGAGACGAAAAATGATTTTGTGCTGGGCGATGATCTGAAGCATGATTTGGTGAAGCCCAATGGACATTGTCGTACCGATGAAGCAATCAACTCATTTGTAGATACTCAAACGTTGCAGAATCAATTTACAAGGTCGCGTGATAAAAAGCCTGCGGCGAAAGCAAATGATAGTACGGGAACGAGTGAGTCGAAGAAGAGCACGCTCCAACGACGTCCAGTCTATGTTAGTACGAAGGATATTCCTGAATCGGAATTGACATCGTTATCGACCGCTAGCTCAGGTATGTTGCAGAGATCTTTGTAAATTTTGCTACCATTTAAACCATCCTTTACCTCTTTTTTCTTACATTTGGCATAGGGTTCATTTTATTTTGATTATTTTACATTTTTCTGTTGCGTCAAAAATCCTGCTGTGCTTGTGTAGACTTTTGGAAGAGAATGTTGTCTCCTCACTGTAGGTAGAACTGTTGGTCCCCTTTTTTGTACAAATACAGTTAGATTTCTAGAGTACTGTAAAAAGCATGAACCCTGAATAATCCTAGCCACCTGACCGACCAATCATATCCAGTACCAAACAAAACACGCTAGTGATCGAGTCACGCTCCGAAAACAGTGTCCATCCGTAGAAACAGAGTGCTAGACCGCTGAGGTTAGTAATTGTCGTCAGAGACTGTAGAGACCCAAAACATAAACGGACACTGATGTAAATTACAGAAATCCTTCTAATTTGTGTTTGCAGCTGACAATGCACCACGCAAAACACTTGTTCATACAAAACCACGCCGAAAACCCACTAACACCTCTACTAACAATACTAACAAAATTGCCGCCGCTGAGGAACCATCCCCAGCCGCACCAACACTTAGTGAGAAAATTCTAAAGAGAATTCAGTGTACAAAAGCGTCGGCCATACAATTTTTGGTTGTAGTTTCGATGGCACCCTCGTTAGCCAGTAGTCCAACTGTTGATGCTGAGACGTTTAATCGTATTGTTCAGGTTGCGAATACATCGCCGTCGTCGTCGGGACAAGGATCCAGTCCTACTACGGAGGAGCCGTCGCAAGGAGGAGAGGAGATGAAAGCGGCCAATAGTGAGGCAAATACGCCAAATATTGAAACGATTCCTCTGCCAGAGGATGAATGTGCGGAAGACGTTGGTTTGGATGTCTTCATTCCGCCGCCAATGGAATTTTGTTCTGAGGCAGAAGGAGAGACTGTAACGGTTCCAGAAGCTACTGAGTCTGCATCTGCAGATCAACTGACGATTCCAGATGAACCAAAAATTCCTACTTCGGTAACTGAAGCATCAGAAGGAAAACAAAAGGATCTTGACATATCTGGCTCAGTTTCTATTGAATCTATGATAGTCCCAGAAGTGTCCGCAAGTCTGTCTGACTCTGGAGAGATTTCGAGAGCCACATCAAACTCTGCCAATTTAGTTGAGACAGAAGCAACTGCATCCGACAGCTCTGAAGTGGTCTGTTGCCAAAATGAAAATAATAATCCTTCGTCGAATGAACCAGAAGGACTCCCCGAATCCAATACCCAAGTCTCTGATTGGCCAGAAAACTCAGCAAACGTCGAGGTCATAAGACCGCTAGAGAATCCAGTAGGTAGTACTGCGGATGTAGTAGTTGAAGCTTCAACTGAAAACAATGCAACTACGGAGGAAAGTACACAAGCAGAAGGCTGTACTGAATCATCAGTGCTACCCACTGACATTAAGGATCCAGTTGAGGTTATTTCAGTTGAATGTGAAGTGAAACCAGAGGGTGCAAATGAAGCTGCTGCAGTGGCAGTCAGTGTTTCCGAAATTCCCAGCGAGACTCCACAGCATAAAGTCAAGCCAGAAATAGAAACTGAGACATCAATTACCACGGAGGTCATATCAGTTGAGACTCTCTCTTCATTAACCTCTGACAATGAGTCCGCAATTGTTCCAGAAAAATCAGAGAAGAGTGAGATGACTGAAATGACTTCAAATGAACCTTCAATTGTTGATAGCTCTGTTTCAACTCCTGTTGATACTGTTGTAGTGCCTGTGACAAAAACAGACGTAGAAAACTTAACGGAAAAAGTCGCATCAACAGCTCCTTCAATAGGCGAACATGTTAACGAAATAGATCAGATGAATACCGCCAGCGAAAATATGCCAGCTGAATCTTTGGCCTCGGAGACGAATACAACAACGGAACAATCACAAGTTTTTGACGTTAAGGCAGAAATTGATTCTGACACAAAAGAAGTAAATTTAGTAACGGCTCCAACCTTATCAACTGAGGCAATCATCGCAGATCCTGCAGAAAACACCTCTGAAGTTACTTCAGAATGTGCTCAAATGCAGACTTCAGCCGTTGAAACAACTGTTGAAAATACTTCGGCAGAAAAAGTTGCCGAAGTGAATTTAGTAACGGCTGAGACCTTATCAACTGAGGCAATCGTCGCTGATCCTGCAGAAAACACCTCAGAAGTCACTTCAGAATGTGCCCAAATGCAGACTTCAGCCGGTAAAACAACTGTTGAAAATACTTCGACAGAGACAGTTGCTGCTGAAGTCGCTTTCTCTGTAGTGGCACTTATTTCCACTAGAGATGGAACGGAGATTACTACTGATGATGAGGTGTCTTCAGAAAGTCCAGCGAAACTAACTGAATGTGAGCCGAGTAAATCAGATGTTATTGAAACAGAATCTCCAGAGAATTATCAAATCTCTAGCACTGAAAATGAAGTGAAAATTAATTCAATCGAAAAAGTCGAACCTTCCAGCTCGGTCGACGGCATTTCAGCATGCTCAGAAAATACGAATCTCGAAAGTGCTGCAGAGGACAACGAGCCGAAAACGAATGCTGATGCATGTCCAGCAAATACCTCGAACGTCGAAAGCCCTGCAGAGGATAACGAGCCGAAAATCAATGCAGACGAGACACCCGTGACAACAACATCTGAAGTTCCACCTACAACTTCAGCTGTCACTGAAGCCACTGAAGTTTCAACAATTTCTTGGGAAAATCCGATCAGTAGCAACATACTCTCAGAGGCGGTTACATTAATTTCAGAACAACCAACCAATGTATGCGTTGATTGTCCAAGTGCGACAGAAAGCGCTGCTCACGATGAAATCACTACTTCATACGGAAAGCAAGCTATATCGGAAGTTTCTAGTGAAGTAGCGAGCCCGCAGAATGTAGCTTCCGATGGAGTGGAAGCAGAAGTGATTGAACCCATCACAGCCGTAAGCTCTGTCATCGAACCTGAGAGCACAGAGCCTGTTTCTTTAGAAAATTCAATTCAACATCTTCAGCCAACCCATTCAGAACCAACTGAATCAGAATATTCATCCGACAGTCTGGCCTATGAGTCGGCATACTCTGACGTGGATCCAGAAGATATTCGCATGGCGTCACCCATATCGCCGGCTGCCGTTTGTGAAACTTTAGGTCTTGGGGCTGAAATCAGTTCTGGAGAAAACAAAAGCGAAGGGAGTGCTAAGTCTGGAGCGGCTGGTGTAAGTGAATCTCAAACAATCGTCGATTCAGAAAAAGCTGAATCGGTGGCGGTCGAAGCAACAATGCAACTTGCAGTGAATAGCTCTGAAACTGCTGCTACTGAATGTACAGAGGTAACAGTCTCAGATGAAACAGCTAAAAGTGTGTCAGCCGAAAGAGCATTATCAATAGAAGCTGTAGAGCAAGCAGTTACGAACGTAGAATCGAGAGCAGTCGCAGCTGATACCGAAGCATCGACCAACTCCAATGCAGAAGGATCTACAGAAGCAAAACCAAAACTTGAAACGTTACTAGATCCTGAAGTGGCCCCGATAAACACTTCGGTAATACCTGCGGAAATTGTACCTCTGATTACTAAATCAGCGAATGAACTCCCTGAAGGATGCTCATTTGTTAATGAAATTGAACAATCCGAAGTGGCTTCCGGAAAAACTGAGGAACATCAAAAAATGTCAGAGTCTCCTAAAGATCCCACTCATGAGGAATCTTTAAAACCAGTTGAAGTTGAAAGTATTCTTGGTGAGTCTTCCTCTGAGACTGGCGCTCCTACTTCAGTGGAAGCCGTATCTGCAGTCGCGGAGCCAACAAAAACTGTCAATGCTGAAACACCAGGACCATTAGTTGATCAAACTAACTCAGAAGTGGATGCTCAAATTACTCCAGTATCGCCTGTTGCTTCTGGAGCCGCTGCAGCTTTAGCTGAAAATAAACAGCCTACATCGGTATCCACTAAAGAATCATCTCAAGGGACTGACGTTTCGATAGAAGACTCTGAAATACCAGCAAATGCACCAGAAATAATTCCAAAAGGCGAATTCGAAATCCAAGTGCCAACTGTGAGCTCCACGGGAGCCCCCGAATCTGGCATTGACGCTGAAGAGCCGAAATCACTCGAAGAAAAAATCGAATCAACCGAAGTAGAGCCAACTCAGCATGACAATCAGCCTGAAGTAGTTTCAGTGGTTGAAGAAGCACACCTTTCCAGGACTGAAGAAAAACTCGTCGTAGCAAATGTCCAAACTGATTTGAGGACACCTGGCGACACTGAATTAGAGACCAGTCAATCCAAATCTACTGAAGACCAAGCGGCTGATCAAAAATCAACCGAAGCCGATTTACCAAAAATTGAATCACTTTCTACTGCTGATGAGCCACTATCAACCGCGGAAGAAAAGCCGACAACCATCAACGAACCGAAAGGTTCAAATGAATCAGAACTGAATCAAACTACCGGTGAAATCTCTGCTGCACCAGAGTCAAGTGAACTGATTTCCGGGACTCAACTCAAAGAAGAAGAAGACAAAAAGGAAGATCCGCCAAATATTGTACCCACAATAACTCCTGAAGTTCCGAAGACAAGCCCTGAATCGAATAATTTCGAAGGGAAACAAGGCTCCACTGATGCACCAAATACAGAAAAATCAACCGACGTCGAAGTGCCAAGATCCAGCTCTCCAATCCCAGCGATATTAATTCAAAAGGCTTCAATTGACGAAACGGTAACAGGTGAAACAGTTTCTAATGACGAGGCATCTACTTCTACTGTTGATAAGCCATCAGAAACACAAGGCAATGTCGCTGTACTGTTATCTGAACAAAAAAGCTCAGAAGTGGAAGCTGAAAGCCCACCACCAGAGGAGCCTGCCTCTACTAATGAAAAATTGCTAGAGGCATCCCAAGTCGCTACTATTTCCGACTCTCTATGTGATCAGCCCATCGTAGAGGGTGATTCCTCGCCACAAGCAGCTGAAATGTCCAGTACTGATACTACTAGTGAAGCTCCGCATGAAGAAACTCAAAACACTGCTACTGCAGGTCCAGCAAGTGATCAGTCTAAATTCGAAACGGAAATTTCCTCCCAAGCTCAACCAGCACCAGGTGACGCTGTGATTATTGACAATGAAACGCCTGCCTCTGTCAATGAAAAATCATCTGAAAGTCCGGCTCACTTAGAAATCGAAACTCCATCAGATCTAAACGAAAAGACTCCAGAACAAAATTCCACTGAGAAATCGACAAATGATTATCCGCCTCTTGTAGAAGCTGTACCTGAGTCACCAACTGACGATGATAGTTCATCAGCATCCGAAGAAAATGTGATTCCCTCTCCAGAGATCTTAGTTGCTAATTCATCGAGTGGATCAACAGAACAAACTTCTGCGCCTAACGTAGCAACGGAAGCAGTTGCAACTGCAGCTCAAGACGAAACACTAGCAGCACAGATTCCTTTACTAGAAGATATCTCTGGATGTACCCAAATTGCGGCTTCTGAGCCGATTGAGCCTGTTGACATAGATTTAGCATCGTTGCCTCCGCCACCAAAATTTCTGTGTGAGGATTCCCTTTCAGTATCAGCGACCAATTTATCAGTCGAAGAGGAAGTCGCAGAACCCGTAGAAATCTTTGAAAGTCCGACAAAAAATTCACAAACTCCTCAAGATGCATGCTCTACTGCTCACGAAGAAAATACTAGCAAATCTGTTTCACGTGAAACTTTGCCTGAAGCGAATGTAAAAGAACCGACATCCGTGCCTGAAATTAGGACCGATGACAGCGTAGGCGCAGATTCAACTTTAATCGATGCTGAAAGCTCAGCACCTAGGGCAGCTGTCACTGAAATTGCTGAAAGTGTTCCTCAATCTGAAATTGAAGTGAAACAAGAAGTCAGTACCGTCGAGTCCTGTATTATCTCTGAGACTCTAAATACCGACAAAGAATCCTCTGAAGTAGCTCCCCATCAAAATGAATCTATTTCGGAGACCATGGCAGAATCGCATGAGCCATTCACAGAATTTGAATCTGAATCGACTGAAAGCTTAAGCGCAGAGGACCATGAACCTGAAAAGCAATCATCTGGCAGTAGTTTGACCTCAGCTGTCATTATCGAAGATCTTCTAAATACTCAGCAAAAAGAAGCAGAGCAGCCAGTGCTAGCAGCAGGACTTAAAAATTGTACAGTCATTACTCCGCCTGCTGAAGAACCAATTGCTTCATTACCCCCTGCAGAAGATGAAACTGACACGAAGCATAAATCTGCTACAGCTGTTGGTCTTCCAGAAGTTGTGGAAACTGAAAATTCACCGTCAGCATCAACAGAGGAAGTATCAGCTAAAGAAGTCAGCCAATCAGAGGCTCCAACAGATTCACAAGTAAATAATGAACAAGCAGCAGAGTCTCTCGAAGATAAAATCGAACCTCTAGACGTTGATACCGTCTCAACGCCAAGTAGTTTAGAATCTCCGCTTCCAGAAATTCCGGCAGAACAATCGGCAGAAAATGAAATTGTCGTTCAAACAGTTCCACCAAAGGAAGTTTCTATCGAGTCCGCCAATTCAAAACCAGCCGACGATTTAGATTCAGTTGCGTCCAAACCAAGCGATTCTGATGTTACTCCAATGAGTGAACCTGCTACCGATTCAGCATCAGTCGCTAAGCTTACTGAAGAATCTCCTGCTTCTGTGATCAGTAGCCCAACAGCTGTATCAGAAACTACCACAAACGCTTCAAAAGACCAAGAACCTGAGTCAGTCATAGAAACTTGCCAACTCGCAGAGCCACATGTCGGTATTGAAAATAAGTCAGGGTCTACAACAGAACTTCCTCAGACTGATGATACCAATGACGTTCAGTCCAATTCAGAGACTAACAGCCAGACACCTAGTTCAGAGAACGAAATCGTACGAGCTGAAAATGAGCCAGACAGAAAATTTAACGAGTCAGAAGCAACAGCCGCTGATCCAATCGTCACAGAGTCAGTACCTGCTGAAATCAACGATCCAAAAGCCGA
The DNA here is from genome assembly GCA_949715475.1 of Microchrysa polita. NCBI lineage: Eukaryota > Metazoa > Arthropoda > Insecta > Diptera > Stratiomyidae > Microchrysa > Microchrysa polita. The sequence goes on from OX454420.1 coordinate 12,722,482, forward strand.
GACTATTGCTACGACCGATTCTACAGATAAGTTGGTGATATCAGTGCCTGCTACATTGACTCCATCTGGTGATGTACCTGAACCTACATCAGCGGAATTAATTCCACCGGGAGATAATGCACCTGACGCACCCGCGCCCGAAATAATCGAGGTGCAACCAATTGTTGCTGTTGAAGCTGATCAATCAGCTCTCAACACAACGAAAGCAGAACCCAAGGCCACAGAGGAAGCAGAGCCTCAAAAATCTCTTTCCTCTGAATTTACAATTTCTGAACCGACAATTCAGGAATCAGATACATCACAACACATTTCAACTCGTCAACCGCCACAACAAACTCTTGACCCAGTTGTCGAATCTTCAGATCACACAGCTCCAGAAACATCCACTACAGAAGAGAGTCTCGAAAGCATAGTTACGACGAATGCAGCTCCTCTACAAACCACTGACGTATCAACTACCCCCAAAGACTCAGCTCCAATTGAAGAATTACCAATCGAGCCACATCAATCAATTTCAGTTGCTTCAGCTGAAGAACCAACTGCGGTGCTCGCCGTAGAGGAAAATTCACCAGATCATCAAACACAAGACAGTAACGTCAATGAAACTGAATCCCCAGCATCAAAAGCAAACCTGACGTCAACTGCCACGGAAATACAATCAACTGCTGATAGTTCTACCGAGCAAGTTGTGCCGCACGAAGTGCAATCACAACCATCTCAGTCTCCGTTAAAACCTACTGATCAGACTGTTCCAGCCGCAACAACTTTGGAATCAGTTTCCTTAGTCTCACAAGCCTTAAAATCGTTGGAATCGAGAAAAGCTGATGGCGACCAAGCGTCATCCAATAGCCCGACAGAGACCTCAGAGCAAGTCGTTCCAGATGTCACCACAACTATCCAATCTGAGGATACTTCGCTCGAGGTTCAAATAACAAGTGAACCCACAATGGCTAAAAATGATGATTGTCCACACGTTGCCCGACCGATTGAGCTTTCATCTGCCCCAGATCAAACTGTTCCCGAAACAGAGTCTTTACCGGAATCTATTGATGAAGAAACCAAACCAATTTCGACGAGTGAAGTTCCTGAAATTCCCTGTGAGGTTGAAGTCGTATCAGACTCTCCTAAGGTTGAAGCTGTTCCGCAGGCGACTTCTTTTGTAGAACAAGCTACTCCAGAGATCAGTGAAGCAGGGAAGAAGGAACCGTCAGTTGATTTAGTTCCTGATGAGGTGGATTTGGGACCAGTGATACCAGTCGATGCAAAAGTTGACGATGAATCGAACTCATCCGGCAAAGCTCCAGTTACCGAGAACAACGATTCAAACGTAGCACCAACAAAAGACAATGTGGACACGCCTACGAGAGAAAAACTAAATGCTACAGACCAAATTGTACCAGCGTTTGCAGCAGCAATTTATGAAACGAATGAAAATGTCGACCCTCCAACTAAACCTGTAGTCAGTGAAGAGTCTGCAACGTCGCTGATTGAAGAAGCCAATCAACCGGCACCAGATCTTGGCACTATCGAGTCGGAAACAGTCAGCTCAGTAGCGCTGGTTAATACTTCTGACATCTCCCAATCGGTACTTGATGAGAAAATCAACGAACTGCCAACGACTGTAGACGCAACCGCTATCGAAGAAGTACCTATTGTGGCAGAAACTTCTACTCCAGGTGCAGCAGAGCATACTCAAATAGGAGATACGGTTACAGTGGATCCAGTAACCGAAACTATGACAGAGACTTCTACTGTATTGTCATCAGATGTTGTTCAGGAAGGTGGCGCTCCCACGAGTTCTGACCCTTCCATTGTTGAGCTCATAGAAAAATCTCAAAACACTGCACCATCACACAAAGCTGAAGCAGACGAGCCGCCGAGTGTAAAGTCCAAACCAACAGTCGCGATAGAGTTACCAACTAATTCAGCTACAGCCGCTACAGAAATCATTGAGTCTTCAACTGCTACAGTATCTGAGACCTCATCAGCCGAGCCGGAAACAACAGATGTTAATCCAAAGGCCGATTCCTTAGCAATTCTTGATTCATGCAACTGTGAACCTGCAAATCCGAAGACAGAACCGCCAGTTTCCGCAGTCCCCGAGGATACAACTGCGGAATCCAAAGAACCTGTCGCATCTGAATTATCAATTGCTGACAATGACAGTCAAAACGCCGAAGCCTCAGCACCATCCTTAAATGATTCAAAATCAGATACAACCACATCAACTCCAGTCTCAACAACAGACGATGTGGACTCATCAGTAAATTCAGAAGCATGCAATTCAGCAACAAATCCACCTACCGTACCAGACGATCCAACTTCAGAGATAGCTAAGAGCATTCAAAATTTCGATGAACCTGTTGCAGAAACATGTGAAGCTACTCACGCTGAGGATAAAGTGGAAACTTCAAAAATAGAGACAGATTTGTCGCCAACATCTGTCGAAGTTGTCAGTGCGGAATCTGTAATCGTAGTCACAGTTCAGGCAAACGAAGTGAACGTAGAAGATACAGTTTCACAGCCTCCAACTCCAGACACAATTCAAGTCATAACAGAAACCCAAATGCCTTCCACTCCTGAGACATCTGTAACTGATTCAATTCAATCGGCTCCTGCACCAAGCTCTGAAGGAATTTCCGATGCTACTGAGATACAACCAGCAAGCACTTCAGAGCCTGATATCAAAGAGACAATCGTTTCAGATCCTCCCTCAGATGGACAGGAAAGTGAAAACCTCGTTCCAGAAATCGCAGCAGTCCTTTCTGAAACCGAGTCTGCAGAATCATCCGAAGCAGCATTGGTTGAACCAGCAGATAATTTAGGACCATTGGACGATACTATCATAGAAATCGTTGCGCCACCATGTGGCTTTGGTGATTTTGATCCTGGAATCAGTGCAGCTGATGTGGTAATTCCCTTGGCAGAAGCTGACACGAATGACAGTCAGCAATCGGAAGCTAATGCGCCTGAAAAGTCAGTTCCCTTGGAAGCATCCTCCGAAGCCGTTGATAAAATCGCCCCAACAATAACTGAGTCTCCAGAGGAAGAATCAGATCGTGGTAAACCTGAAATCCACCCAGCAGAAAATACTGAAAAATCAATTGCTCCTTCAGACGCAAATGCTCTTCAGGAAAGTTCGGCTGACATCGCGCTGCCCGCTACAGAGTCATGCAATGTAGAGTCTTACCTAATCACTGATACACTGGAAACGCCAATCGTATTACCAGACTCCTTAACCTCAGAACAGCAATCGCAAAACATTTTAGAGGAATCAAGTTTGCCAAATGTTGCTGAAACTTTAGAAGAGAATGTCCAACATACTGATCGAGAAATTGAAACAACACTTATCGCTGCCTCACCAGAAATAGTAGCAGTAGAAATAATAAAAGCAGAACTTCCTTCTTCGTCGTCATCAGAAAACGTACCAGAATTGCCTAGCAGTATAGCCGAATGTGCAGCTACAAACGATTTAAAAGAAATTCCGATAAGCAACAAAAATCCTCTGTCCACCGAAACGTGCTCAACGATAGATCTTCCGGACAATATTGAGAAAACATGTACTAAGACTTCTGATCCAGTGATTCATCCAGAGGAACCTTCAGAAAACTCAATTTCAGCTCAGCTTCCGGGTAGTGAATCAGCTGATTTGAAAATTTCAGAAGAGCCTTCTACTGACACATTGTCAGCAAGAGAAGCAGCTGAATCATTATCCAGCGACGATCCTCCCCCGCCAGACATTCTAAGCGATCCAGCAAAAGCATCCTCAATAGTTGAGTCCCCAGGCTCTGCAGTGGAAATAGAAACACAGCCTGTCACTGTAACCGAGAGTACTAAGCAAAATGCAGCAGAGCAACCTCCGACAGTCGAGACAGAAAACACGGACATTACTGAGGCGGATACGGCGAATCTTACTCAAACGCCAAGCGGATGTACTCCTAATCCAGAATTAGCGCCGTCAGAGACAACAATTCCAAGTGGCACCGAGTCTGCGCCTCCTATAAACAAAGTGATAGACGAATCTTTCAAACAACAACCAGCGGATGGTCCTGATAGTGCGACTAAACGTATAAAATGCGAAGCAACCCAACAGCCTTCCGGTGAAACTGCTGAAAATTCACCCTCAAAAATGGCGCTAGCATCGCCTGACAATCAAAGTGTTACAACCGAAACAACAGAGGTCGCTTCAAAATCACCTGACGAAATGTTACTAGAAGACACCACACCTCAGCCTGAAAATAAACCTGAACCGTCAAATAGCAACGAATCTACCAACGCTTCAGCTGAAACATCAGAGCCAGATTCGGCCAATGACGCCGCAACTGTTGAGACAAGTGCGGTAAGATTAGAACTAGAACTCTCAGTAACATCAGAGAAAACTGGTACAGAATCTCATGTTCCAGCAGAAAATGTAACAGACAACGCACCGGACGAGCCTAGCATAGTACCAGACAATTCAACCCCAGACTCCTCAAACCTTCCTGTTTCCGTGGAACCACAAGGCAGAGATGATTCAGAAACTAAAACTTCAACAGAAATACCTCCGACTGCTAGTGAAGCTGCAGAAACAACTACAGTTGAGCCCGATAGTATGACAGAAAATGCCAAAGTAACCACTGAAGAGTCATCTTCTGTCGCAAGAAATGCTGAAATCAAAACTCCTGAAGCCCAGCCTCCGACAGAAGATCCTCAAATAGAAGAAACTCCTGACACAGTAAGGCAAGAGCCTCCTGCACTACCAGAAACTACTAACCCAACTGCTACAGAAGAGCTGCATGCTGCAGAAGCTGTTCCGCCTTCTGTCGAACCAGAAATCAAAGAAGATGCGCCACAGTCTCCCCATGACGAAGTACTTTCACCGCAAGCTGTTGCTCCAGATGAGTCAAGCTCACAGCCTTGTGAGCCTAGTTCTGCCGTAGAGCCGACAGAAGTTACGACCGAGCCTAAACTGGAGAGTGAAGTTTCACCTCCAGATGCCTCAGAACAGACTCCTAGTAATGAAACACAACAAATTCCCGAAATATTACCAACTTCATATCTTCCAACATCTGAAGCAGAAAAGAATTTGACATCTGAACAGGCGTCAGATGATACTGAGTTAGCTCCAAAAACTCCCACTTTAGCTGAGAAATCAAAAGATGAACCTCAAACAACTGAAACGGTTGAAATTCCAGCCACTGATACTTTAGTTAAAGCCAGCACTGAAGCAAGTTCGTCAAGCGAACTTCCTACGATCGACTCTACGGCTGAGGCCTTGAGCTCTGTATCAGCTGTCACTGAACAAATACATCAGTCACCTCCTAGTGATGAAATCGTTAAAACTGAAATATTAGAGCCGCCTGCAGGAGTAGAAGAGACAAATGCTTCGACCACTACCGAGTTTGAAACTTTACCATCTGGATCTTCGGACGAATCGACATTGATTGTGAAAACAGAGGAAGCTGACAGTCTACTTGAGGTTTCGAAGCCAACATCTGCTGAAATTTCTACGAAGGAGACTGCTGCTGCTGACGTTTCACATTGTGAGCAAAATTTTCCCGAAATATCGGCAGAACCTGCACATACTATTGAGGCACATGATCTGGGGCCATTACCAACGACAGATGCTTCCGAGGCTTCAACTGCAGACCCACCATACTCAGAGGCTTTTGAATCTTCTGATCCAGAGCCTGTTGCTGTAGCGCCAACTGAACTAAGTAATGAAGCTGCCTCAGAAACCGGTGTTACGGTTGCCGAAAATCCGGCAGATTTGCATTCCTTAAAACAACCCAAAGCAGAGCCTCACGTCCCATCGGAACCAATCGATGAAATAGAACCACAAGAAGGGGCTGAAGTAACAAGCGTCCAATGTTCGTCAGAAATTGTATCCTCATCAAAAAACGAGAACCTTGAAATCGCCGAGGTAATCATAGAATCAGTCTCATCAACGGAAGCACCAACCGTGGAACTGCTCAAAGAGACACCAGCTGAAGATGCAGAGCAAATTTCAACACCTCTTCAAGAAACACAAATCACAGAATGTGAAACGCTCCAAGAACCTAAAGATCCCGTTGACGTTGAAGTGAATTCTAGCGAACAAATTGCCGAGGATCAGAACAGTCTCATAATCAACGATTCGCCGAAAGTCTCGCAAATGCCGAACTCACCGGAACCTATCGAAGAAGCTCAGAATACATTCAACGAAACAACTGCCAAAACGGACTCCTCAACCGAGAGGCCAGTACCAGAAACTCCAGACGTTCAAAGTAACGAGCAGGATCGAGCAAACACAGTTGAACCAACTGATCAGAACTTAGCCACATTCACGGAACAAATGGTATCAACTCCGAACCAAGAAACACAACCAGCAGAACCAACCGAAGTCGGTGAACCCAACGATATAGATGACTCTGAAATGTCAGCTATTGAACTCCTTGCTGAACCCGCTTCAAACCCCCCAGCAAGACGACAATCGATCACAGTAGCTTCTAGAGCGTCCAGTCCTATCGCAGAGTCTCTTTTGGCTGCAACAAATCTTCTACTCTTACCAAGTTTGGGCACTTTCTCCGGTAGATTCAATGAAGGTTTGAAGGCAAATGAGTCCAGTGAAGAATTGCATTCTGAGAGAACATCTGCCGAAAGCTTACTGAACTGTTTAGAAAATACTGTTAATCGAGCAACTAGTCCATTCCTGATGCCGTCATTTGATGATGCAAAACTTGAAAGATGCGATAGTTGCGTCGAGTGTGAGGAAAGCGAAACACCAAATTTGACCGCGACCAAAAATGATTCTGAGGCCACGAAATCTATTTTGGAAATACTAATCGACGCTGCGGCCAAGGCTTTAAGTGCAAAGCAAGAGGAAGCATCGGCTGAAAGCCAGAATTGCGCTGCTGAATTTTCAGTAGGTACAACTGTTGAAAACAACCGAATCGAATCGTCTGAAACTGAAGCATCTGTTCTACCTGATTTATCAGCAGACCCTGTTGTGACGACTAGTGATAATTCAGAAAAGGAATCAAAAGAGGAACTTCCAGAACATCCGGCCCTACAAGAATGTCCAGCGAACCTTTGCGATCAAGCATCAGTTGAATCATGCACAGTACTGGAAGGTCCCGTGGATAAAAGTCACTCCCTAAATGCTACCGAAAACGAAGTCCAATCGGCTGCTGACCAAAAACCTGCGACGACTAAAGAAATGAGTGCCCAACCTAGAAGACCTTCAGATCTCCCGTTGGCCACTCCGATTTATTCAACGAACAATGCGGCAAACGCATCCACTCAAATCTCCTCGGAAAACGGATTCTGCAAACCCAACTCCGCTGAAACTGAATCAACCGAATCCAAAAACGCTTCAACGGAGGGCTCATCTGACGACTCATCTGACGACAATCCTAAAATATTGGTCACCACTCCCATTGTGGAATCAGTCGAACCACCCGCAACTCAACCCAGAGAATTCATCACAGTCTGGCAATTTATTTTAGAATCGACTGATAGCGACGACGAAGAGCCGCTCGTCGAGCAATATGATAGCTTTTCGGAAGAACCGGCTCAATCTCCTATTGAACCCGCCGATGGCACGCCTAATGAAAAATCTTCGAACAAAACTTACGTTTCATCGTCCGAGGATATTTCCTCGTATGAAACAGCACCCTCTAGCCTGTCAAATGTTGCAGGCGAAACTCCGCCTTTAAGTTTAACTAATGTGCCGTGCATTGCGCCGCCCATCACTTTCGGCATAGATTTCGGTAAAACACGATTTGACTCAGACCCAGTTGAAAAAACTGGCGACGACATACAAATATTTTCAATGGAAAATATGGATGCTTTGAAAGTGAGAACGACAGACTCGACACCTAGCACGCCTGATTCAAAATTTGAAGTCGCCGAAGAGGCGTTAGATGCCCTGTACACGCCTACACCAGAGAGGAGTCCAACACCATCTGCTGATGAAGACGAATCTATGGAGATTACTCAAGAAGAAGGACAAGTTTACATAACCTCGACCAGCACACCACGTGTCGTTTCGGAGCCCTGGAGCGTTCAGCGTGGCGAAAGTTTGGATAGCTGGGCGACTGCCGATAGTTCCGATTTTGAACCGGAACCTGAACTCTCCATAACGCCTCCAGAAATTGTCCTATGCTACATGACACCAACCGTACTCGAATCAATTCCCGAGGATCTTGAATTGTCCGAAAGCATTCCAATGGCTCTCGATGCCCTGGAAAAGGTTTTGGAATCTCACGGGGGTGGCTCATTAGACGACGAATCGGTGGATTCATTGGACACTATGGTCGGTGATAGTGTTTCCGACATTGACGATTTTGACACAGGTCCCGAAGAACCTGTCGTCGATTATGATAGTGAAACAGACGCGACCGACACAACACAGCAGGAGCTCATTGCTCATTCAAATGTCTCTGATAGTATTGAACCCACATCTGAGTGCACCACTGACTCACAATCTCCCACTGTTGAATTTTCCACTCTATCGACAGATAAACTCACTAGCACAGAGTCCTCTAGCACAACCACCACCACGACAACAACAGACGACACTGTTTGTTCGGCTATTGAATCTCTCAGCCGGAGGATTTACATTGAACCTAGCGCGGAATTGCACAAAGACTCATCACCACCGTCATCCCCTGTGAAAAAGGTCCATTCCGTAACACTGTCTATAGAACTAACCAATGAACCTACTAACACCACCACCTCCTACTCGTCTGATGATGTGCAACCGGTGACACAGGACCAAGCCGACACGTCAGAAGCTCCCGCTACTGCACTACCTCAACCACCTGCACTGACCGTTACCACCACTACTAGTACTAGTCTCGACAAACAAAACAAAGACAAGAATCACACTAAACTTGAAACTCTTAAACACGCAGCGTTCTCGCAACCGTTGACGGCGGACGAGGATGATACACATGAGGTGGGACATTTGAGCAATCTGTTGCCAGGTAAGGAAGAAGTAGAGGACTCTAGCAATGACAAAGTGTCGTTACCAATTTATGGTAGTAGTGGACAAATTGTTGATGATGATTTGATGTGTTCCAAATGTCGTGGACTTTTCCTTGTTGCAGGATCCATAGCCGAACGGGAACACAAGAAATGGTACAATGCTGTCGATATGCCCAATAATCCGTACTCGAAGGAAGCGCTCAGCCGTCGATTGAGCAATATGTCGGACCGACCGGTGGATATACCGAATATCAATTCACCTTTGGAGAAGGCCAAAAGTGAGGATCGTTTGAGCGGAGGTGAAGATGTCGATGCCGTTATTGCGGAGCCGGTGAAGGTGGATTATAGAAGGTAAGTTTTGGTTTTGCTTGAATAAGGAGCTTCCAGGATAAGGCTTACACTTACAAATGCGTCATCACGACCAAAACCTTGTCTTTCCAATTTCGTCCGTAGTCTGTACTAACTTCCGGAACAGTTAAACGAATCAAGGATTCAGACCTTAATCTAGAATTATTGGCTTTCGTGTATGGTGTATACATCAAATTTTAAATTCTAACTAGTGGGTCTCCAACACTCCACATTATGGGCCCTCTCCATGGCTTACTAGTCTCGACAAACAAAACAAAGACAAGAATCACACTAAACTTGAAACTCTTAAACACGCAGCGTTCTCGCAACCGTACTTCAACACTCCACATTTTGGGCTCTCTCCATGGCTTTCTAAATTTCGCGAAACCTTTTTTTTTAAATTGGTTAAAAAAATAAGTCCGATAAGTTGAAAAATGTGTAGATCACTTTGGCGAGTAACTTCTTAATTGGTTACCGCAGTCTCATGCCAAGAACTTATTTATTGCAAAGTAACAGTAAACCTGGTGGTTAGAGACCACTATTATGACTCGTATGAGGACCAGCAAACATCGGCACAAGATCCGGAAGCGTATTTAGGAAGTCTAGTTCAGTTCGTCACATGCTTGGGGACGAAATCGATTAGCTTTTCTAGTGCCAAACCTTCCAAAACTCTTATCGATTTCGTCCCTTGAAAGTAAACGCGCTCAAATAGGTCTTCGAGAACATTTTGCGCCGAAAACAGCCAAAAACCCTTGTTCAACTCATCCCCACGCAAAGGGACGAAATTGTGTGGAAATTCGTCAATTAAGCAATCATGTTTTTGATATTCGTAAATTTTTCTGGAATTTCTGGTATGTAATTTCGTCAGTTAGAAATTAAATTCGTCAACATGATTTTATAACTCGGCAGTTTGACGTAAAAATTTGTCAACATGGTTTTGAAATACGGCAATTTCTAATGGAAACGTGTTTGTTTCAATATTTTAAAAGCATAACTTCTAACTTAAAGCTTAAATCGATGGTAGTAGTTCGGTATATTTTATCCTGCGGCTTGACTACGTTTTTGGGTAATGATAATGAATCAAATGTGTCCTGTGGAGGCCCTTTTAGCTGGGGCTAGTGGAACAGCGTACGTTCCGCCACTGTTGTTGTGACAAGACAGTATAGAATAACTCTATTGGGTACTGTCTTGGCACAACGTTTAAATTGAATTCAGGAATTTGACGAAGAAGAACACTTTTAAAATAATTAGTTCCCTTAACTAAATATGACTGACCCAAAATTATGAAACGTCAGGTGGATGATACACATTTCGAATAGTTAGCGAATGAAAACCAGTAAGGAAAAATGGTGGAAATCATTCTTATTAAGTAGAGATGCGTAACCCAAGGACACCATACGAAAAAAACCGTACGGGCAAATTTTAGAACTACATTTTTTTGGTAATACGTACGCGTTCTTATAATATCATATGCAGAATGCGTGTCTGCCAGCCACTCTTAAAAGCTCTTGCCGCCCGGTTTATTGTTGTGCGGTTTTGTTTTATAATATTGTGGAAAAGGGCAATAACTGATCAATGAGTGCTTTTTAACCTTCTTCTGGGCGCGCGGGCACTTATTACCGCCCCGATCATCATAACACGGATTGGCATAACTACTCTCACGTTTTACAGTCCTACATAAAATTAAACCATATTTTGGGTAGATACCATGCTATATTTCTTCCCAGCGGCTGTCAAACGGCAGGACCGATTTCCATGGTTTTAGTTGGATTCGGCTCCGGGCAGAATAGCAGAATAGCTATTGAAACATGCGAAAAAATCAAAATGAGCAAAAGTTCACAATGAGTTAATTTTCGCCTACTTCTACTTACTACCTATGTTTCTTGCACATATCAGCGGATTTCAGTTAATGTGCTCTACTAATTTGGTTCCTGCCCCAAAATAACAGAACCACTATTGAGACATATGAAAAATTCACGATAGCCTATACTTGTGGTTAAAGAAAATTCTTTTTCACATTCCTTCCTCTATTTCTTGGACGAATTAACGGTTTTCATAAAATCGATCCCACTGGTTTGGTTTACACAAGGCTCCATCATTATAAGATAAGCATTGAAACATGCGTAAAATTCACAATGGACAACATGGACATGGACACAGAAGTTTTTTTTTCATACTTTTGTCTATATTTCTTAGTGGCTTTTTGGAAGATTTTCCTGCCGAATTGGTCACCTCGCTGAACAGCAGAATAATATTGAAACAAGCAAAAAACAGCATATCTCTTCCTCGCTCTGTGAGCCACACTTGGTTGAGTCGCACTCTACCATGCTAGTAATCTATAGGTCCAGAGATCGAATCTCGGCGTGGTCTAGGGAATATATAGTGCTTGCAACATTATATACACTCTATATGCAATGTAACGTTGACTCGAAGAAGCCTATAAACGGCTGAGTGACCGCAACATGCCCCACAAGGTGTTACGGCATGGAGAAGAATATTTTTCCCTGTATTTCTTAAACGAATTGCAGAATTTCAGTAAATAAATATTGATTCCATCGGGATAACTATTGAATATTGAAATATGCGAAAAATTTACATTGTGCAAAATTATGAGAACAGTTTTTTTTTCAAATACTTTTGTTTGTATCTATTGAATAAAGTCGAGGATTTGAGTAAATTTGCATCACCGAATTGGACTCCATTTGGATGTGTCAAATGAGAGAGTAACTTCAACGCATTGATCTCGGCGATGACACAATCCAAGATAGAGCTGTAGAGCCTGTAGGCTGAGACATTACCGTCAGAACGAGCAACGCCGCAGGCCAAGCAAAGCAACTGCATGGAGGGCTATAAGAAGCAACGAAGAATATGGAATAAATTATGGAGGCAGTTTTTTTTTTACACACTTGTCCATCTCCTGAGCGGATAAGAGGATTTGGGTAAAAATGCTACGCCGAATTGGTCTCTACTCTAAAAATAAATTTCCAAATTTGTCCCATTTGGGGTCTACCTGAAAACATTAGAATAACTATTGAAAAATGCATAAAATTCACAATGACCCTCTTAATTTTCTTAAACCGATTAGCGTCTTCGTCGAAAGTAGCCAATTAACTACTAGGCCAGTCAATAAACTGAAAAATAAGGCGTTAGGTCGCAAAACATTGCTCGGCTCTGGTTTTTTGGGATATTGTTAGGATAGATACCAGAAGTGTACAACTTCCAAAAACCTGTGCTAACCCCGTGACCCTCAAAAAACCTCAAAATTTTCGGACTTTTTTCATATTTTTGTTTGTAATTTCTAAAAGGTGCTTCCTACAAGTAAGTCGCCAAGGGCACTGTTAAAGCTAAGAAAATCTTCTTTAATTTGAGTGTAACCCCAGCTTTGTAGGCGCAAAGGATCCCCAGATACAGCACTTTAAACATTGTTTTTTGAAAAAAAGTTCGAAATTGTAATTTCAGTCATGTTCCGAGCTGAATATCGGCTTAAATGCGCATTCTACGGAGAAAGTCATGTGACATGAAGTTATAAACCAGTTACTTAGCTGTATATATGTCGGGACGAATGGAATCAGACCATGGGGTCATAGGGCTGCCCCTGAAAATTAGGTTCTTCTAAGAAAAACTTTTTTCTTTATGTACCAATATTAACCAAACTTCACCAAGTATGTTGCTGGTTAAGCCTAAAAAAATATCTAGGAACGGATGAAATCGGAACACTACGTTATAGGGCTGTCATACAAACCAACCTCTGGAAATTAGGTTCTTCTAAGAAAAACTTTTTTCTTTATGGACCAATCTTAACCACCCTTCCCCCAAATGTGTTTTTTAGTAAAGCTTCAAAACATATCTAGAAACGGATGAAATCGGAACACTAGGTCATAGGGCTGTCATACAAACCAACCCCTGATAATCAGGTTCTTCTAAGAAAAACTTTTTTCTTTATGAACCAATCCACCCAAATGTGTTCCTAGTAAAGCCTCAAAACATATCTAGGAACGGATGGAATCGGAACATTACGCCATAGGGCTGTCATACAAACCTCCTAAAATACAATTTCGGACTTTTTTTTACAAAAAAAGCACATTTTTTAAAGTGCTGTATCTTGGGATCCTTTGCGCCTACAAAGCTGGAGTTACACTCAAATTAAAGAAGATTTTCTTAGCTTTAAAAGTGCGGTGGACGACTTTCTTGTAGGAAGCACCTTTTAGAAATTACAAACAAAAATATGAAAAAAGTCCGAAAATGTTGAGGTTTTTTGAGGGTTACGGGGTTACCACAGGTTTTTCGAAGTTGCAAACTTGGTGGTACACTTCTGGTATCTATCCTAACAATATCCCAAAACAACAGAGCCGAGCAATTTTTTGTTATCATTAGAGGTACGGAAATTTCGTTTTTACGAAATAGATGCGAATTTCGGCGAAAATTGGTCGTTTATGCGAATAAATGCGAAATGTTCTAATTTGGACTTTTTCCATACAAAAAAGTTTATTTTTGACCAAAAAAGTCAATTATTGGAGATAATTTTTCATCTCAGATCGATTTTTTCAGAAGTTTTTCGTTAATAGAGAAATTGGTAAATGCAGAGAGTTGGCTGAATATCGAGCACGACGGCTTGCCGAACACCGAGCAAGCACTTTAGTTGGAGGTTTGTTGAATGAATTTTTTTTTCTACAATACAATTTTTTCAGGGAGAGATTTTCTCGTGGTTCGGCGGGCCCCAAAATTGAAATTAACTTTACATAAAAATAAAAAAGATAAAAGCGTAACGATATTAGCGGCATATATGCCTCAGCAGTTTCTCTTTTTACTGTTACCGTAACTCCTTGAGGAGTGGTCTTGTCGACAACAAATATACAGGGTGTCCCATTCATGGTGGAGAATATTTTAATGGTAGGTAGTGTGGCTCATTTGGAGAAAATTAATGTACAACGGGACCCCTCTATTTTTAACCGTTACAATGTTATAGCATTTTTTGTCAAAATGCACGACTTGCTGAACTAAATCAAAATTTGCCACACCACCAATCATTTCATCCGAGATATGACTTCACTTTCTGAAACTACATAAAATTTCCAATAAAACGACACCTCGCCCGTTACGAAGTTGCTCGTATCTTCCGAGATACACCCGTTCAAACTTTAAAGAAATTGTAAAATTGATTTTTTCATAAAAAATTCAAATAATAAAATCGTATGCAATTTTAAAATTTCTTTAACAATTTTTCAAGTTATAATTAAAAAAGGGAAAAATAGCAAAAATGTTGGGGATTTTCGCGATATTTACCCGATTTTGCAGCAAAATTTTGGTGGGAAATTTCGTATCAATGCTCAGAAACACAGCACTTTGCGGAAAAGAAACTTTCCTGCTCGGAATACGTTTTAAACTTCTTTACTACAGTCATGTCAAGGTTTACGGCTAACATTGTTTCGATACGAGAAGTCCAAAAATTTGATAATGTTCTTCGATTTAATCCAAAAATATTTTTTTTTCTACACTTAAAAAATTTCCTAGGACAAAAGTTAAAGAAAAGATTTACTTTAATTTCAGTTAAAAAAAATTTGGTTTTAGGCTGTTCAACGGAAATTAAGAGAACTTTGTGATAATTTACACATGAAATTCTGTGACGCCTTAACAAAATATTAATTTATAAGACATAAGCCATTAACTTCAATCCTTAGCAAATAAAAGGATAGTGGTGTGATAATTTGAAAATAATCTTATTTGAAAATTATTCAGGAAGGGCTTTATAGTTCAATATCGGTAAACCAAAACTGTAAAACTCATTTTGTACCGAAAAGTAAATCATTTTTAAAAATTTAATGAAATGTTTGCCTTTAATGTAATCCCTTCTTCAACTGAAATAAAGGTAAAAGACATACTCGCAGTAACTTAAAACTACCATGTTCAAATAGTCTTCAAATATCAAAGCATTAAAATTGAAATTATTTAGGCATTAGTATTGGACAAAATAAAACCAAATCACAGGACCTCCAATAAGGGATGTTTGATGATATAATAGCGAACCAAATTAACTATAAAAATTCATACCACATTTACTTTTAACTTTGATCGAAAACATACACACTATCCACTTAATTATTTCGTTGCCAAATTATCATCAAACACATGTCTAATGAGCTTTTCACACTTGACAAATGGGTGATATAGCCCAGGCAGAATAAGGAAAATAGCTGCAAAAAATCATATAGTTCTAATTCTTTCAGGAATGCATAGGAGCGGGTCCCATGAATAACCTGTAAAAAGTCCCAACGATTTCGAGCGCCGCCGGGGTCAGGAGGAGGGTTAAAAGTTCCTTTTTTTTTGGTTTTTTGCTTAAAACTTCAAAATTATCAATTGTATGCAAAAATTATATGAGACAAAGTGAAAGAAGACAAAATTCCCTATAAAATAGTATAATGCACTTTATATCTATCTTTAACCGTTTCCGAGATATTGATAAGTGAAAATCATCAATTAAAAAAAAAAAACTCTTCTACCACGTGTTCACTGTAAAAATATTACCCCTCACGTGTCAGAATATTATTTTAAAGATCAAAATTTATGTGAAGTATGTGGAACACAATATTTCCAACGAGAATACGAGTTAACATGCTCATTTAACAATCGCTGGACGAGCGGTAGGGTTATATGAATTTATTAGGTGATTTAAAATTTTTATGGGAATTCGCCGTTTTGTAATTCGGGTCTATACAAAAATGTAACGACTATTAGGTCAGCCGCGGACAAAATTAGTCGTCATCATAAATGTCATCATTTTGTGATGGTGCACTGTTCTTACACGATCCGTGGCATGAACCACAGATAGGCGAACAATAAATTCCACTTTTGCGACATCCACACCTTGAACCACATCCGGTGCCACAACTGCAAAATATGGAGTTTAACACATTATCTGGAGCTATTGGTGCACTTGTTTTCACGGGGCATAGTAATCCGTCTTCATCTCGACACCAACCCCAATGTTCGGGGTTAAGTGAGTGGTTACCAAGCCATTGTTGTACCTGAAAATAGACTCTAAATGCATGCTGTTGTGCTGCTGATGTGGTTGGTGGGAGTAACGATAGGTTAGCTTTCACCATGCTTGTTGACCTTATGAATGACATATATCGATGATTATCCAAATCATGTTCAGCAGGTGGGGCGTGATATATAACTAGGAACATCCGCTCCCCAGCTTTGGATACATCCTTTGGTGTTGAATTGGGGTCGTAGAAAACTTTAGCAATCGTTTTCATATCATTTGGAGATCGCTTGAAGCATTTGAGGATAGTCGATTTGCTTTTGCTGTAAATGGCGGATGTGGTATCACATCCTGTAAAACTGTGAATGAACAGAATGGATCCGCTATAATCAAGTAGTTGAAGCTGTTCGGTGCAGTACATCTTGTCCTGCACTTTTCCTCGTCCAGGTTTCAGGAAAAACACATTTCTATCTGGTGGCGCCAATGCTATTAGTAGAACGAGAAGGTCAACATCTTCCCCAACAATCACTACACTCCGAGAATCAGTAGCCTTCCTTAAACCACATTCAACAATATCACCATCAGCATCTCCTTTAGCAATACTCACCTGTATCCCTTTCGAAATAAGTGTCTTTGCCAACATGTTAATCAGCTTCGATTTGTTATTACGATTAAGAAGGAAGACGTCCTGTTGAATAGTAGCCACCGTATTGCCATCGAAGCTTATATCGACTGATATTTTTGACGATTCTCTTCGTTTCTGTTCAGTACGTTTAGTGGAGTTATTGTCTTCATACCCATCGAAAACTACAGCAGAGTTAATCCCATAGTGATTGATGATGTACGATGCATATTGCTCACAAATGGAAGCAAATCTAGAGCCAATATTCCACTTGACCCGATGAAGGAGGAAGCCTCCATCAATTACTGGAAAACAGGCCTTAAGATCGACATCACTGTCGCACAAAGGAAATGCATCGTACAATGCAAACTTTTTATTTTTCCGCATTAAACCATCAGTAAAAAGAGTGAGTGGAAATGGAGATAACTCATACTTTAACAGTTCAGCTACATCCTGATCTCCTTTTTTACTGATGAGTGTCCGCTGAAAAATTATTAGAGGGTCAACTGCTATTGTTTCGTTATTCAGCTTAATCGTACTGCTCATAGCGGCCAAAGGGAGCACTTTATTCTTTTTGGATTGCTTAATGTCTGCAAAGCTCGTTCCGTGGAAAGTTGCCATTGTGTTAGCTCCGATTTCTGCTGCTTTATAACAATTTATGGTGCTGTTTCCAACTACACCGGATGAAAGAGACATGATAGAATCATTAACAGGAAAAGGAGGGTGGTCGGCCAGCCACTGAGCAAGCTTACCTCTATCTTGTTTGTCTCTATTCATTCGTGAAACACGACAATCAACGTGTTGCTCTCCACTCTCGAATTGAAGATCAGCAAACCGCTCTAGCGACGAACAGATCGAAGTAGATGTGCGGGCTCCTGCAATCCACTTTGCAAGTACAGTGTAACTTAAACGAAATAGCTAAGTACGTAGGCACTACAGACAGAAGACTGACTTTTGTTCTCATGGTATGGACTTACCAAAAATGTTATTTTCGTGGATCCAAGTTTAAATTTCATCGGCCCACTAGATTTTCGAACCACGTCGGGCCGATGGCTCGTACATCTTATATAATGGTTAATCTTACTAGGTAGATTAGACATCACCATTGCCAAAAAGTTTTTACATTATATTGAATTGAATTTTCGTATATTTTGCATAGATCTGTCATATTTGGCTTGGTTACGCCATCACCTGTAATTGAGAAAATCAATTCGCAATTTCAAACAAAAATGCAATTCAATATAATGTGCAATCTTTCTGGCAATAGTTTCTGTGTGTTATCTATCTAATAAGACTAACGATTAGATAAAATGTACGAGTAATCGACACAAATGTTAGTAAGAAACATGCGATAATGAAGATTTTTTCAAAAAGTTTTGATTTTGCGGGCTAATATCTCAGAAACTATTAAGGAGAGGTATACATTTTTATATATCATTTGATAGCAAATTTTGTCTTCTTTCACTTTGTCTTATATGGTTTTTGCGTAAATTTGACAGTTTTCGAGTTTTAAGCGGAAAACTAAAAAAAAAGGACCTTTTAACCCTTCTCCTGACCCCGGCGGCGCTCCAAATCTTTGGGACTTTTTGCAGGATGTTCAGGGGACCTTCCTCTATGCATTTCTGAAACATTTGGGACTATATGATTTTTTGCATCTATTTCAGCTATTTTGGCTTATTCTGCCTGGGCTAATAGTCTGATAGAGTATGTACATTATTACCAGCTCATTTGCAATCAATTACATACAGGTAACTCGTAGTCTATCTTCTGTTGATATTGTCACTTCAGCTGATTCAACATTATGCTTTGATAGTAAAATCATCGAAATTGATCTGCAATTAAATGTTTGAAACTCTCTAATTACACTAAGGCCGCAAATAAACACGTTTTTACCACAAATCTCATTATAATTAAGAGTACCTGAGTCTGGAATGTTTGTGGTTATAATTTTCACTTTATGGTGACTATGATGAGCATATTATTTGATGGAAATTTGATATGAGATAATTGTCATTGAAACTTGCAAATCAAGTGTTGTCGTAAAGTAATTGTGATATGATGACGATATTGATTGGAGATAAATGCAATCGTGTAACGTATATCATTCAAACGCTTTAGGTTTAGCCTAGTCTTCCTGGAACTTCTTAAAAAATAAATAAATGAAAATTAAGTATCACAATAATGTTTTTTTCTATTCTTTTAGATACGGTCGAGATTACTACATCAACGACACAACCGAACCGGTCAACAAAAAACTAACAACATCGCTATCATTGCACGGTCTAAACACAAACAGCCGAGATGAGAACCCGAGCGACAAAGAGGTAACTAAAGCTCCTAGTAGTGATAGTCCTAGATTATGGCAACTACTCCCGCAAAGTCCGGTACGACGAACTGGCTCTTTACGAAGCCTCCGCAGCTACAGCGTTCACAACGATGAAAACCTCTTCCCAACATACCGACGTAGACGTCGTCCCATGCCTGCCCTGCATGACATCATCTCACGAGATGTTAGCCAATTCGAAAAGGAGCTATTGTATCAGGACCTGAAACGCAATAGCTTCCGTGCTAGATCGGCCACAACTAAAGAGTTTGTCCTGAACCCCATTTTCGATACGGAACATTTACTCGAGAATGAGGACAATCATGTTGAGGAAATCAACGGCAGTGCTAATAATGATAATAGTAGTCCCAATAATAATAATAATTTTAGGAAATCCAAAAATATTCTTAATAATCTGGAACGTGGTGATAGTGTTGAAGGTGATTCGGGGGTGGATAGTTTTAGCAGTCTATCGACTTACAATGAAACGGGTGGTTTTAGTAGGCCGCGTTTTGACGCGAAAGATTTAAAATTCAGGCTTAATGCGGAGAGTAATATAAAACGCTCAAACAGTTTACACTTAAGAGATTTGGATAGTCTATGGTAGAAGTTGAGGTGAAAAAGGATATTTACACGTGATTTGAGTTGAAAAAACGTGCCAAAAAGTTACTTAGTTTTCAATTTAATTGTAGTTGTGAGTATGTGTTGATATTTTGAATATATGATAACGTTTTTTTACTCTTCTAATCGCTGGTAGTAAGTATTGCTGGTTAGCTACGAACCTGATATTCCAGTGGCATAGTTCCAGCCGGATTAAATTTTTCGCTTATTTAAAGTTAATTAGTTCATGGTACCCGCAAATAAGTTAATATGCTCACTTCACCTGCAATTCGTTTGATTTTTTTTTTAATTTCCAAGTCA
Organism: Microchrysa polita; assembly: GCA_949715475.1. Lineage (NCBI taxonomy): Eukaryota > Metazoa > Arthropoda > Insecta > Diptera > Stratiomyidae > Microchrysa > Microchrysa polita. The sequence continues at coordinate 12,742,627 of OX454420.1, forward strand.
ATATTTTATTCAATAAAATTATTATTATATATTCAAAATACCCGGACCTCGTCCACGTGTAAATACACCGAAGCAATTTTTTAACTGTATGTAAGCACTAATAAATTCAATTTCTCCCACTTTGTGGTATCGTTCATATAGTATTTCATCATTCTACATATTTGTATTTGTTTTACCTATAGCTAGCTACAAAACAAAGAAAAACCAACACCAAAAATAACGTTTGCTAATTTTTAATTTTTAAATATTATTATTTATTCGTTTATTGTATTTAGATATACATATAGAATATTTCCATTCTTTTTGTTCGTTTCCATATCTTTTAGAATTTAGATTTTCAATGTGTTGTACTAATAATTTTCCCCATGCATAGTTTAGATATATTAAATTAATTTTAAATATACTATTATTCAACTAAAAAGAAATCAACCTAGAAAAAACATATATAATCCAATAAAGCTGGTGTTCCTCACAGAAACAAATGTTTTTAGTAAAATTTATTTTCCCAACCCTGAATTTCAAAAGAATAAAAGCAAAATTTTCATGATGAATGTTTTTATTTTGATCGCTAAGATTTTCTTAGTATATGAGTATGTATGAAAAAGAAACTCATTTGAAATTAGGTAAGTTGTCGAGCTCTTATAAATTCAAACTTATTTTTGTAGATTAATGTTATTTTTTAAAACGCTTTTATTAATAAAATTGGTTAATGTGCGCCTAGTGTAGTTTGCTGCTTTAATATATTTATTAGAAACTTATACGAAAAAAAAAAACAAACAAAATTGTTTCTGAAACTTTAATACTTGATGTACACTAAATACAAAAAAAAAATCAAAAATAAATTTTACTAATAACATTTGTTTCATACTATATGCATACAACATTCATTCAACCATTCATTCATATTTTATCACCATATACCTAAATATGTAGAATAACACACTTGTTCACATTATACATTATAACATCATTTTAAACAATATCAAACGGGTTATCCGTAAGTAATGCCCTCATGTACTGTTTGACATTATTAACACTTTAATCATATACCACCCATAAAATGAAATTAAGGTGTTACTTATGGATTAACCTTTATACTCCAATCAATAGAGACGAAATAATGGGGGTTAGCGTGCAAAAATTGGGGACTTCTCAAATTTTTGATATGTTATAAAGACAGGTGGGGTAAGTTAAAATCCAAGTTTGCGTCATTTTTCCCTCTGTGCTCCCGCCACTCTCTTCAAAAAACCATCTAAACTCGGCCTTTCATCAGTTTTTGGCCTGTAACTTCTTTACAGTCCATTTGAGCACAAAATCCGCTAAAACAATTTTGTAGAGGACAAAATTTCCTACAAATTTAATCTAAGATGTTGTACTCTACAATCAAAATTAACAGATTTATAGCCCCAAGAAAATGGAGAAAATATCAAAAATCATGCCAATTTCAAATTCACAAAAACGCATTGTATACCAATAACTCATAGCCTCCTCTGCATTTTAGTATAGAGTTCTCGAAGTATGTTTTGAAATTTGATAGCAATGATTTTTGGAATTTTTAGCATATTCTTTGCGCTATAACTCTGCCAATTTTGATTGTCGAGTAAAACTTGTCAGATGAAATTTATAGGAAATTCTGTGCTCTACAAGATTGTCTCGGCACATTTCGTGCTCAAATGGACTGGGAAGGAGTTATAGACCGCAAACTGATAAAAGAGCCGATTTTAGATGATGATGTTTTTTTCAAGATAGCGGCGGGACCACAGGGGGGAAAGTGACGCAAACTTGGATTTTAACTTACCCCACCTGTCTTTATAACATATCAAATATTTGAGAAGTCCCCAACTTTTGCAAGGTAAAATCTCCCCGTTGATTGGAGTATTAGAATTATTGTACGAGGATTACTACAAAAGTTTCTAGAAAACAAATGAAACGATTTTTTTTTTTCAAAAATGATAATGGGTTTATTTGCCATGAGCATTTATATGCTTTTGCATGCGCTCAATCAAACCAATTTTTGAAGCGATTAAATAGGCGCTAGTTTGAACTGATGTGTGAGAGCTCGCATTGTCATGATGAAGAATGGTTCGTCTTCTTGTGTTCGTTTTGCGAATTTCCCCGAAGACTTCGGGGAAGCAAATGGTCGTGTCCCACTCGAAATTGACCGTACCACGTTCCTCAAGTGGAACAATGGCCACTGAGCCCATTCGGCCGAAAAAACAGGACATCATTTGCCTGGCTGTGCTTCGTGCGCGAACAACTTTTGTTGGGTTTGACTTGTCTTGGAACACCAAGACACGAACCTTTTTAGGGTTTTTTAGAAATTTCTTTTTCAAAAAACCCTTTTGAAATTGATTTTGTCCGTCCATCCGTCCGTCTGTTCACTAAATACCTCGCAAACGGCTCAACCCATTGTCATGAAATTTGGTAGGAATGTGTAGAATGGTTACAGTCTTTGGCACAAATACCTTAGAAGTTGGTAGGAAGAAGACAACAAGGTGTCCCGAACGTTTGAAAAAAGTCGACTTTTTTAGTTTTTATCGGAGATTGACGTTTGGGAATTTAAATCAAAGATCTAAACGAGTACATCTTATATCAGTTAAAATTTTGCAATTCCTAGTAACAAAAAAAAAAGTTAAAAAAAAAAGTTAATGGCGCTTAAAGTTAAACTTCGTTTTCGACCTCCGTTTTTCTAAACCGTTATAGGGATCGATATGAAACTTTGCACAAAGATTTGTCAGTATGGCCTTATATACGTTAAATATTAAGACTGTTGACTTTTGCTAAGGAAAAGTAAGTAACAGTAAATTTGTAAAATTTCAATTTGTTCGTGTGTAGCCCCTCTTAGGTTTCCAAATATAAAAATTCTGCTAAGGGTTTTTAGAAAATTACATAGGAAATACGTCTACAAATTTTCATTCATTCATGTATCCAAACCGAAAATGTAGCCAAGTAAGTATTTAGTAAGGGCCTTTCACAATTCAAAGGAAGCCTCTTAAGCATTTCTTCAATGCATATCTTTTAACTTGATGAAACAATGAACATGAATTTTGATGGAAATGCATAGAATGGTAATAGTGTTTGCCACAAATATTTTTGAAGTTTGTAGGACCAAGTTAACAGGTTGTCCCTGTTCCTGAATAGCTGCAAAAGTATACTTGTTCAATACTCATAGGAAAGCTTGCGTGGGCTCTTATGTCAGGGGACACAATGGAATCATTTCATATAAGTTGCTTTTCCTTGATTAAAAAAACAGTAACAGTAGATTTACAGCTAATAATTCAGTTCATATATAAAACCAAGCCATCCTTACGTTTACCTGAGTAGTTACTTTTTGCTCAAAGGCCATCAGAAATCTTAAATCGAAAAATGTCTGTAGATTAAGCTGACCAGACTCCAGAAGACCCAATGCTGCACATATTTGCGGAATTCGCTTTTCAGGCAAAGCATAATATCTAACGTAGAAAATATGTGTAGCACCTTGAGAAGGCATGATTCAGTTGAAAGTGCGACTGCCACAAGAACAGATGAGCTGGAATTTACTAAGATAACTTAACATTATAGCGAAAATCAGTATTTTGAGATAATCTAATAATACAATAGGGTTCTCATTGAGCGGCAATACGGCATATTTGCTTGACCAATACTGCATCATGCTATCAGGTATGAGGTTATGTAAACATTTTCTCATATAAAATCAGAACCATTTTATTTTACGTCCTTCCTCGTCCTGCAGAACATTTTTGTATGCTGCAGACTAACCCCTCACTGAGGGTCATTTTTACCGCATCCAAATCCAGTGCGGGAACGACTCTTAACATTTGCGCTTAGTATTGCAAACGAACCTTCAATATTTTAAGTTCACCCATAACCTTCCAAGATCGGAATTTCAAAGTTTAGACCGTATTCTGCATACTGATAATTTTAGACGATGCTTCTCAGTTATTCCTAAGATGCTTTGTTTGTAGAGGAGTCCAACTTCGATTAAGTAGGTATACCAACATTAAGGTGGGGATTATGAAACATGATCTCCAGTACCACGTTGTTTGATGTACAATACTTGCTTTACAGTGCCAAACCTATCTTTCGGAATTTCACCTAAACAAGCAGAATTGAAACAATTTCAAAAACTTGACGCCCATTTTTCGATCTCGTCAGCAGACCTCAAAGGAAATTTGTAGTCGGTAGAAAAGCATAGAAACAATATGGTGATGACTATACCTTAAATTCCTTTTTTGGAACTTCTCAATTTTATGATTTTCCCCTGTGCTGAAAAAATAAATATCCTAATCGCTGATCCCCTCCTCCTCTGAAAAGATATCTACGCCACTGGTACTCCTTGACAAAGAATTTGACAGAATTTGAAGCACAAACGAATGTTTTAACACGAAAACCTATAACAGGGAAAAGTACTTGACATTTGAAATAAGATTATACACATAAAATGGAAGCTTTCCTGGTACATTTTAAATATAGCTATTGAGTGGAGTCTGAGAAGAACCTCCAAAGCAGTGGAAGGGTTGCTTATCCTGGTTGCAATATTTCTGGAAGAGAGTATGCAATTCTTCATGGTTAAGCGTTAATGGCATATTGTGGAAAAACAAAACTTTATCTTAAAACCCCTGGCAGAGTCCTTTCTTTAGTATGCTTTTACCTATGGAGGTTGATAGGGGAATCGGATGGAGTACAGTGGCTTAGCCACTGTTTTGTGGTAGAAACAATAAATTAAAATCGCATCTTTCGACATCTGCCACTTTTGATCCTTGAAAATGCTCAACAAATATCGACAGTGCGGTGCTCTACAAGACTGGCAGATTTAAAAATTCCAGGATGTGGAAAATGTTCGATTAGAAAACTCAAAATTGCGATTTCGGCAACCGTAACTTCCGAACGCGGATAGTTGGATAGTTGGGACCGTGTTGGTTGGTTGGTTGGTAAAAGTGGCGGCCTAGGCAGAGGCTAGCTAAAGCCCAATTAGCGCATAAAGCGCCGCTTTGAAACCACAAACTCCATGAAGTTTAACTAGTGTATATGATGAAGGTTAGGTAATGAGTTTATGAGTGAGGAGGTGTCTTGAACCAGCCAGTGAACCGTGTCATTTGGAGTAAATGTGAGCGCCAAGTAGCTCTACAAGTGTGGATTTTAGAAGGATCAAGAAGGGTTCCCGAGATATCGAGAATGGACGATTGCCAAACATAAAATTGCGATGCTTTCGTTAAATATCGTACAGGGCACAGGAGTCAACCTTTACACCTTAAAAAGACAGATTCTGTAGTGAGTCACTGTGTGGCATAGCGAGTGCTGTACACTTTGCTGTACATTTCCCAATGCTGTACGGCAAGTCGAAATGCTGTAATGTACAGCAAAATGCTGTACGTCTGGTCAGCTTACTGTAGATTTGATTTGGAGTTCTTTTATACAAACTGGGTAAATAGTAAATCTATTTTTGGATTGGTCTAATTAAAGGTGGAACAGAATGAAAGGCGCTAGCCTTTCATTCTGGAATGCATTAAAATTCATCATCATCAATGTGGCACGATAGCCCGACGTCGGGCCTTGGCCGCCTGAATCGTTGACCTCCAATTGTCGCGGTTACGTGACCTTGTCCTCCAGTTTCGGAAGCCCAGCAGCTGGTGGGCGTCTTCACCTACGGAGTTCTCCCAGCGAGCTCTCGGTCGTCCACGCAACCTCGCTCCGTCAATTCGCTGTGCGTTCATCACTTTCTTTGGCATGCGATTATCGTCCATCCGTTGTACATGCCCCGCCCATTGCAAACGTTGAAGCTTCACGATTTTCGATACTTCCAGCTCATCGTACAATTGATACAACTCATGGTTGTACCGGATACGCCATTAATCTCGCTCGCGAACGGCCCCGAAAATTCGCCGAAGGACCTTTCGTTCGAATCGGTCTAGCAAAATTTCGGAGGCTTGGGTGAGGGTCCATGTTTCGCAGCCATAACATAGCTAGTGCAGTCAAAATATCCCAATTCAGGCCTCCAAATAGAAAAAAATAGAGTAAGGCTAATTTTTGTCGTTTTTGAATCAGTAGGCTCCCAGGAATCTACAACTGATTTTGCTAAAAAAAATTTTGATCGGAAAGGTCCCAAAAAGGACAAAAAAGGATACTCTTTAATCCTTGACCGGAGGTCGGCATGTGGGGTATCTTATCAAAGGGGATGTCGAGTACATTACATATACGGTGTTTTTTTCCTGTTTCATGAACCCTCAAAGGAATAAATCGAGCTTAAATGGAAAATTTTCGAGTTTCTCGTGTATATTTCCAAAGCCATAACTACGAGAATAATTCAAGTTGTCCCTACTTTTATCACTTTTCAGAATGTATAATAGCTGGAGATTCTACCATTAAATTTGCTAAGAAAAAAGTTGGTCGGAAAGCTCTGAAAAAGGACATAAAAGGACACTAATTTCACACCTTGATCGAACGTGGGCATGTGGGGTGTCATATCAAAGAGGACGTCGAGTGCATTGCATATCCGGTGATTGTTTCCTGTCTCAAGGACACTAAATGGAATAAGTCGGGCTTAAATGGAAAATTACGGCTTTAGAAAGATACAGATACGGGAAACACAAAAATTTTTAAGTTGAGCCCAATTTTGTCCTTTTAAGGTCCTTGGAACAAGTAACAAATGCCGGATATGGAATTTACTTGACATCCTCTTTGATATAACACCCCACATGCCCACGTTCGACTAAGGTGTGCAATTAGTGTCCTTTTATGTCCTTTTTCAGAGCTTTCCGATCAACTTTTTTCTAAGCAAATTTAATGGGAGAATCTCCAGCTATTTTATATTCTGAAAAGTGATAAAAGTAGGGACAACTTGAATTATTCTCGTAGTTATGGCTTTGGAAAGATATACGGGAACCTCGAAAATTTTCCATTTAAGCTCGATTTATTCCTTTGAGGGTCCTTGAAACATGAAACAAACACCGGATATGTAATGTACTCGACGTCCCCTTTGATATGATACCCCACACTCCGACCTCGGGTCAAGGATTAAAGAGTATCCTTTTTTGTCCTTTTTGGGACCTTTGCGATCAAAATTTTTTTTAGCAAAATAAGTTGTAGATTCCTGAGAGCCCACTGATTCAAAAACAACAAAAATTAGCCAAAAATTAGCCTTACACTATTTTTTTCTATTTGAAATGCTAATATGACTGCACTAAGCACGGGTCGGATGATCGTTTTGTACACGCGGAGCTTCGTGTTCCTGTGCGAAAGTTTCGAATTAATTATAGGGAGGACCGAGAAATATGTCTTATTGGCTAGTTGTATCCGTCGCTTAATTTCGTCAGTTTCGTTGGCGTCCTTCGATAAGTTACAACCCAGATAGTTGAAGTTGTCTACATACTCGATATTAAGGTCCCCCACTGTGATGCTTGAATTTGCTGGCGTCCTTGTTTTCGATTGCATCATGGCCTTTGTTTTGCTTTCGTTGATATGTAGTCCAACTTCCCTTGCGGCGTTATTGAGGTTATGCAGAACAGTGGCGGCTCGTCATAGTGGGCAAGGTGGGCACGGCCTACCCTATAAATAAATACACTTATTGTATATTTACATCTTTTAACATCAGTAGAAATGTACAACAAAATTTTACCTTTGACCATAATAGGTGAACATCATTCATATTAATAGTTTTTTCCCAGTACTACCAAGTCTCTCGCGAATCTATCTATTACTGTTTGGGAGCCACTGCACAAAAACATTTCCGGTGTTTGTATTAATCAACAAATTAAGCTGCTTTTAGGCTTTTTTTTTGTTTCATCAAAATCGAAACTATGTGTATGCAATATTCAACTCACATATCCAAACCTTTAGGTATTGTTGAAAATCTACTTACCATCGACATAAAGACGAAGCAACCAGTCCAAAGTGGGCCACTTGCGCCGGTGACCAAATTACAACAACAAATCATTCGGAATTTATGAAACTTTGGGGAGCGGTGGCATCGAATTCAATACCGACAAGGTAGGCCGGCCTATAGCAGCTCGAATGGAATCAGTTTAATAAGAATCAGAATGATGACGTAGACAATTTAAAAGTACAATTTTCGGGGTTACCATGATCTGGTCAAAATGAATAAAAAACCAACGATGGCTCAATGCTATGTAGGAAAACATGTTTCACGGGAGGATTTGGGATTTCTTGTGTAATGGTGATTATTATTAGATTAATGAATTTGAAGTGTTTATTGTAACATGTATTAGAATGTAAAATAAGCTTTCGGGAACATGAACATTAGTGTTGTGCACTTTTAGCATTTTTGATTTGTTTTAGACTATGTACATTTACATTGAAAATGCTAAAGGAGCACAACATTAATTCGCATGTTCCCGCAAATCTATTTGATAGTCTAATAATGATATACTAGGACACTGCATTTAAAAACAAAATGATCCTAAATTAAATATAATAGCTTGATCTAAAAATAGTTGCAAAACTGTGAAATTGAAGCGGAAATTTATGGTTCCATTTAATACAATGCGAACTTTACGTGGAAAGTCGTTTATTTTAGGTGTTTCCAAAAGATTTTTATTCCGTGAAGGTGCCCATCCTGCGCAAGGAGGCACGGGCCGCCACTGATGCAGAAGGCCTTCGGCATCACCCAACCTTCGAGACATGATGTTGATATCGTCGGCGTACGCTACTAATTGAGTCGACTTGATGAGTAGCGTTCCGCTGCTGTCCATATTCATGACTCGAATTACATACTCCAAAGCAAGGTTGAAGAGCGTCGGCGCCAGCCCGTCGCCCTGCTTGAGTCCAGTACGAGTTTCAAATAGGTCAGTGAGTCGGTTCTGCACTCTGACCTGCGAGACGGTATTATAGTCATCGTCATCCTTGTGAGTCGCACTAACTTTGTCGGTATACCAAAATTCAGCATAATATTGTACAGTACACTCCGATCGATACTGTCGTATGCCTGCTTGAAGTCGACAAAGATTTGGTATACGTCGATGTTATATTCCCAGCACTTTTGGAGTAGTAGCTTCACTGTGAAAAGCTGATCGGTCGTTGAGCGACCAGGTCTGAAGCCGCCTTGATACTCGCCAATGATTCGTTCGGCGTACGGATTAATTCTGTTTTCAAGAATTTTAGATAATATCTTATAGGCCGTACAAACTAATGATATGCCCCTGTAATTCTCACACTTCAGCTTGTCACCCTTTTTGTGGATTGGGCAGATTATGCTTAGAACAATATCATATCATTTCGGACGGAAATTTTGGACCGCCGAGGTTCGATCTCCGGACCTCTAGATTACTAGCATCGTAGAGTGCGACTCAACCAAGTGAGCCACAGAGCGTGATAAATGCACATTTATTTTTGCCAATCTATCATTTTCGATAACTCGGGAGCCCTTCCCGATCTCTCTGAAAAATTTTCACAATTGTAGAGCATATTTCCGCGTTCGGAAACTACAACTGTCTAAATCGCACTTCTGTTCGAAAATTATCCATAACTTGGAAATTCTCGAGTGGAATTTTGAAATTTGTCAAACTTGTAGGGCACGGCACTGGTGAACATTCCAAAGGTTGTAAATGCCAAGATCCAAAAGTTACAACCGTCAAAAGATGAGATTTTAATTTATTTTTCCTATGACAAAACGATAGAAAAATCAGCCACTGTACTCCATCCGATTCCTTTATCAACCTCTATAGGAAAATCCATACTAAAGAAAGAACTCGGCATGGGTTTTTAGAATATTTATTTTCCCACATTTCCTTAGAGTCAATTTAAAACGGCGTTAAGAGCCAGGAGACCGGCATGGCATGACATCAACCATGGAGAAATGCATACTCTGCTCCAGAAATATTGTAACCAGGTTTAGATAAAATTTAGACCTCTATGCCTCGTCCTTAGGCTTACTTTAATTCTGTGCCTCGGCGTTTGCTCCGCTCAGACCTCGTCCGTCTGTCGCGCATTAGAGAATTGGCCAACATTTTTGCGATGCAGTGCTGTTGCGAAATAGGATAAGGCGTAGTGCATGCGCAGCGAGCGTTGAGCCAATGAAAGGCAATTCGTAAGATTTAGATCACTGGCTCGTCCATACATTTATTCAGATCCCGTGGCTCGCCCTTGGCTTTGCTCAGAACTCATTATGTCTGTCGCTCTTTTCATAATTCGCTAAAATCCTTGCGCTAGTAGGAAGCGGATAAGGCGAGGTGCGATCGCAGCGGTGAGCCAATAGAAGGCAATTGGTAACATTTAGACCTTTAGCTCGTCCTTAGTATTGCTCAGATACTATAGTTCGCCCTTCGCTTCGATCACAGCTCACTATGTTAGTCACACTTTTCATAATTCGCCAGCATTTTGAATACGCAGCGCTGCTGGGAAATAGGATAAGGCGAGCGCAGCGAGCGGTGAGCTTGCGGAAGGGAATTCGTAAGATTTAAACCTGTGGTTCGTCCATACGTACACTCAGATCCTGAAACTCGCTGCGCTTAGACCTATCTCTGTCTGTCCCGCATCAGAGAATTTGCCAACATTTTTCCGGCGTAGATCTGCGACCGGGAAGCATGGCTTAGGATTCGGTTGAAAACCAAATTCCGCAAGTATGTGTACAGCATTGGGCCTGCGGGAGTCTGGTCACCTTACTTTAAGGCCCCCGGTCTATTCAGGGAGCGTACATTCCAGGATCCGAAAGAGTAATCAGTTGTTCGTTTGCGGGGTCGTTGTTGTTTTGTATCCGTCCAATCCGAGGCTTTTGTTTCAGGTTTCTTGATCTGAAGTTTTTCTTAGGATGAGTTGTCGGCAGATCGCTAAACCATGATAGGGTTTAATCGTTGAGTAAAGGCCATCATGGGTATGCCTCGAAGATGCTGCTTTAGTGGTTGACTTAAATGTTTTGTGTCACCTATCACGTTAAGTAACCTGAGACGCTGCAGATGTTAATACAGCACTCAGGCGCAGCGGTTACTCGGATAATGCGGGAAAGTAACGCCCCGTAGAGAGACATAGGAATTGGCCGAAGTCGTTTTCCTATGAAACCCCTCCTGCATAGCTAAGGGTCCGCAGTTATGCCACAACTGAAGAAGATATAGGAATTAGCCGGAGCCTTTCAACCTTTATCTTCCCCCTTACGGGGGAAATATAGGAAATTCATATGCATTAAAATTCTAAAAAACGCTCGTATTGCGGGCGCAGCCCTCTTTACGCCGGTATTTTTTTGAGCTATTATCAAATCATGCGGGATCCAACGGGAACAAACCTATTTTACGACCAAGTGCTCATGCAGCGTCGAATTTTCGGGCTGGGGAGAAATGCTCAAGGAAGCCTCTATCTCAAGTTATGCCACATCACGGTCTTACGGTCAAATAAAATTTGCACTGATCACATAGACACCGCATATCACATATTACTCGTGTCTTGTCGTTTTATTTATGGCTAATTAAATAAGTTCAGATAAACATCAAGCAAAAATCCTAATAGTATAAGTTGGCTACGGATACAGAATTGCAATACGGTTAAGGAAGAGGGTTCCTTTTCTTTATCGTACTTTATGGAATGGAATTTTGACAAACATACACCTCACTACTAGACATAACACTTGGAATCTTGGAAATGAAATGCTGAAAACTACCAGCATAATCCGCAATCCTTACATATCAGCATTCAGATACAGCATTCTTCAAATACAATTCCACTAACTACGATACGGCAATTAAATTATGTATGTTTTACCTTATTAGGTGTCCTTATTTTGCTTTCGCCTTCTGTTCGTAGTGTGCATAACATTGAGCCCAATTGGTAATTGTCTTTTTATCTATATTTGCTCATACCAGTTATTATTGAAGTGCACATATGGATTATCTGGGTTTTACCATTGTTAATCTGCCAGATACAAGCATAAAGTCAATGTTCGACGACCGCCATAAAACCAACATTATGTTAAGTGCTGCAACATATCTTAATGCAAGACACTTTCCTTGAACATTTTTCTATCTTTTCATTCTCGATATTATTTGCAGCTAACAGCGTCGCCACCTCGCTTGCATCAAACTTTGTCGTCATCATTGTCGTCGCTCCAGCGCTCCAATAGTTGGAGCGATAAGCGCTCAACATTTACTACTGCTGCTGCTGGCGGTGCTGGTGGCAGTGGTGGAAGTAGCTGCGATATCTTTACAGCACGACCGGTTCGTGTCGAAGAAAGCGATCCAATACTCAGTAAAGCTACCAAACTCGAATATCTGAGTACGCCGGATCGTGACTTTTATCTGTTGCCCACCGAAGAAATTTCAAGTTTAAGAAGTATTAGCGCGTCGGAATACAGTTTATCGCAAGCTGGCGACAGTCTAACACCGAGTGAAGATTCCGATACGATTCGCGTGTACGATTTGAAAACGCAACAGACACGTCTCATACGTGACGATGAGTCAATAGCAGCGGCCGGGACGCCAGTGAAAGAGTTAAATAACACAAATACATTGAAATTAACGACAACTTTGACGTCGTCGCATCATCCGACAATTGTAGGAGCCACCAGCCGCAATTTGTCGCCCCCGGTTAGTGTAACGAGCCAACAACAACGAACATTCAGGACGACAATATCGAATCGCGGTTCAACGCCGAGCGCATTCCGATTTTTACAGCCCAAACGAAAATTGTACGATACCCGCAGAGTTATGTCCGAGGACACGTTGTCAGTTCCATACGATCGTGATCAGGTGAGTACGATTTAAGTGTGTGTGTGTGCATCCCTGTAGATTTGTGCGTGAAATCAATCCTATTTTAAGGACCTAAAGTGACCTTCCCCCTAAATTACGGAAAATGCAGTTTTTTTTTTACTTTTAGTTGAATATTTGAAAATTATGCATTTCTAACCACTTTTTAATAATTGCAATTTATATACGTACCTATTCTCCCCGATATCTTCCCGATGCAAAAAAAACGACTAAACTCATACACTTTTGCATACAATACAATGCACAGATAAAAATCAGTAAAAGCTCGTTTGCCTTGATTTTTTTTTGCGGTTCAATAAAAATTGCAATAAAATCCACGTACAATTCGTACATACATAAATTCAGTCTTAAGGTTAGTGCACGATCTGACCCCCATCGAAACGATAAATCTTTTTAATGCAACCAAAAAAAAGATCACATACACTCATCATCTACGTGGCGCGAAGTGAGTGAACCTTTCGAATATCTTCAGATTCAAGTATCCCCGAAACAAAAAAATTGTATTAACTCAAATTGTTGAAAGTGAATTATTACCTGATATACCTTTCGCAATTTTTTGATACCTCAAAAACATCGATCGATCGTCATTGCACTTAATCTTCTTTTACGCGAAATGACCGCGAATCTATAGATCCCAAATGCATGGTTTTTTAAGCTACACAGGTATAATTCTGGGTTCAATGATATCGAGTGATGTTTTTTGTGTTATCAGCCATTTAAATAAATTTCACTCGAGCAATTTTCTGATTCATCAGATTTGTATGTGATGGATCGATCAATTCAATTTATTTTAGCTAGGCATAGCATAAGTACATTATATCGATTCTTAAAATATAATTACTCATCAAGAAACTGGGCAGTTTTATCGACTAACTTTTTTATTCTTAAAAATTTGTATGTGCTGTGACACATACATAAAGTGATTTAATTACTAATAGTAGCTACGGATTTATGTATCTTGATATGCTATGCGACAATATTTTCTTGAATTTCAAATCAGATATGTTCGGAGTGCTTACAATCACGTGATTTGTGGTGACTAATTCTCTGACTAATGTTAAACGATAGTCATTTACATTCTACAAATTAAACTTAGCCAAATTTCTGACAATAATTTTCCAATTACTGAGAACTAGTGTCCAAAAAATTGCGATAACTGCGCGCTGTTGGGAATTTTGGTAAAATTGGAATTCCCATGAATTACAGGAAAATAAAAATGTTGACCGAGCGAAGAAGTTTTCGAGCTTCTGACGATTATTCAAAAAACAAGAAAAGCTTCAGCCAAATTTTTAAGTGATAGCTATGAATTTGTAAAATTTACTCGATCAGGGTGAACCAACTTGAGCGAGGGGGGACGACGAGATGAGATTCCTTGGAGCCATTAGAAAAATCTTAGCCCAAATTCAGCCCGGTTTTTGTTTGTGCCTAAATTCCTATTTTGCTCGTGTAGTAAACAATTTTAATCAATTCAATGCCGTTTTTCAAAATCACGCTGCACCCCTTGATCCCACTCGTAGAACATTAGTAAGAAGCAGTCCCAAATGACCAGTAATATAGATGGTCTGATCCCCTCCCGGAAAAGATCTTAGTCGTGATACTGCCAGTGATGATGGATATCGTAAGCCATCATATTGTAGCACTCTGGCCAAACAAAAGGGAAGGATAGGATATATGAACACAAATAGCAGAATCGCAGAATTTTTTGTCCTCTTGGAGAAGTCGGCTCGCGAAGTTGCTGAAGGTCTCGCCATTTTGCTGTCAACCATTCAGAAAAAAAAAATATGAAAACATTCTATCACTATCACAGAAGTGAAAAACATTTGTGTAGGTCTAGAGACGCAAGACTCTCTTGCCAGGACAGAATATTTCTTGGTTAGCCCATATCATACCAGGAATAGTTCATTCGGCTCATTAAGGAAGCATTTCAAATTTTATTTCGCGGACAATTTTGGATATTCTTGTCTCTTCAAAAAATTAAAAGAAAATTTCGAATTCTCCAATGATCTTCGTAGGAAATTTTGTACGAACATTTGGCAAATTTGTACTTTTGAAATTGGGTACCACAGAATCTCTGATACTCATTTTCACTTAACAACTTAACAACTTTTAGTCATGTTAAGAAAATGAATATTCCGGATGTAATAAGGGTGTTAGATAGTTTCTAAATAAATTTCTCTTTCATTTTGTGTCTTAGAAATTGTCAAAAAAAAGTACCTACCGTTACTATTTTGAATTATCTAATAATTCAAAATAGTAACACGAGTGTTCGCAATCTATCAGATAGATTCGGCTGCCACCAAAAAACTAAAAATCACAGAAAAAACAATTATAAGGCGAAATGATTGCCTTACAGTACAGGAAGCTACTCTTGTATTGGCCGTCACTCATATGCCAGTGCGAATCTATATTTTCTAAAGTTTTAATTCGCTCTGAAAAATTAAAATGTTCATGCAGCGTAACACTTTTTTTCCTCTAATATGAAATGATGTATGTATGTTAAAATTATGTACATATCTGATGTATGTGATGTCAATTCCAAAGTAAGCATTTTTACCGTTATACACAGTACCTCCAATAGCTGTAAGACTATCTAAACTATCCAATAACAGTTTTATAACAGAAATAAATATGATATGTATCCGCAATCCTCCGTGCTCTTAAATTTTTTAATATACCACACATTTTTTTGGAACAAAACCGTTAGGCACAGTAAAGTATTCGTTTTTTTAACAATATTGCAGAAATAGTACCCGTCTTTCGAAAAAATCCTCTGCAGGTTAAATTGACCTTCATCCGGGCGTACATCTTATTTTTCATTGGAAAAGGACCTTACAATTTGCACAGCACCGCGCAGCACTCAGCTATGGACTAGAAAGTGCGCTTTTCGGATAAATCGACAGGATAAAAATATCTAGGGATAAGTGTTGTGTTTCTGTTGCTAAAATTGATAAATATTTCATCATCAGAAGTTTTTTTCTGCGCATTGTGACGTCACACTAGACCCAGCATACAACACTTTGTTTATCATTGCCTTTACAAATTGTTCGTGAGCTTGACAATTCTCGTATACTACCGGTCTATTGTGACGTACGTACATGCGCAGAACGAATAATTTTCGAACAGCTATCCGCGTGATCTAGTCTGTCTATTGTTTTTGACTTGGTATGGTATCCATTCCTTGGGGTATCAGCCTTTTGCGAGAGGAGACGAGTATTTTATGTGGGTGGCGGATTTGTATTGCGTAGGCTAGAGCCTAGAGCCGGCACTTTAGGGGGCAACAAGTTTGAGGCAAATTATTTTTGAGGTTAAATGGTCAAGGAAGCTGCTAGATCCTTCACACATTTTTTTCTGTCATTTCGACACATCGTGGGTAAAAAATAAAATTATGTAAGTCTTAAGCAAATTTTCTTAGATTTGTTGATTTAGCAGTTCTCAAAGTACCGTTATAAAATCGTTGTGCGAATTTTCAAAGAGAAATCAATTTTGGGATCAACAGATTTAATTTTTCACATTAATTTGAAAAAAAAAACGCATAGCAGGATAATTGTGAAATTATACAAATTCAAATAATAACGAATTGCAATTGCACGCTATCACTATTAAAAATAAGACAAATCAAGTCGTTCAACACTATGTAATCTTCTTCTTTTATTTGAGCGCTTCAATAAAAAAAAAAATACTTATAAAAATTTGGATTAATTGTTGCCCATACAGATGGAGCATGGAGGTGTGATAAATACAATTTCACAGAAAAATTTTGAAAAATTAAATAGTAGTGACGGCATCATGTAAATGAGGCGCAGCATCGCGACATTATGTAAATGTGTAAGTCTTCGACGGATTTATTTCAAAAAATCACCGGCTGCAACGCCATCTAGATGTATCATAGCCGCAACAATTGAACAATGCCGTCATAGCTGCCCCTAAATTTAATTTAAACAACAAAAACAAGCATATTACATCATTAAACGCAAGGCAGTGCAACCATGGGAAACATAACCACAATTTAGTAGTCGATTTAGACGTTTAAGATTGTGCATTGCGGCTTTAATATCTAGACGGCGTTGTCGGCTCTCCTTGAAATCGTATGCTACAATACGATGCTAGTGAGTCACAGTCAAAGCGGTCATCCTACATCTCTTAATAAGAAAAAAAAAGCAAATGACAAAAAATTGGCTTTAAATTTCGAAAAACACTTGTTCCCATTTCAAGAAATTACATTCTCGTCTATCATTTAATCATTTCTTTTTTCAAATGTACACATAATTGGAAAATTGATTGTTGCTAGTAAAACACCACCAGGAGGGGCTACCTATACAGGGTGTCCCGCAACTGGTTAGCCATAGACAAATGGTAGACTCTACTCTACAGGATGTTTTAGGAAAAATGTCGCCAAAATTATTTCTCTAGCTTTTACCGTTAAGGAATAGTTGCCTTTTTTGTGATTCTCGTCAAAAAGCACGACTTTTTTCTAAAAACTGCTATTTTCTAGCTTCCACTTTAGCCAAATTAATATTTTTCATATTCTTCTGAAAGTACACAAAATTTCCAATAAAAGGACATATCGAACGTTTCGAACGGTTTCGTATCTTCCGAGATACGACGTTTTGAATTTTGCAGAAATGTCAATTTCAACTTTTAATGTCAAAATTGAACCCGAATTTCGTAACGATACATTGAAGTGGCAAATCTGCAAAGTTCACAAAAGTTGGCCCAAATCCTAAGCTTTCGAACGGCATATAAGAATAAGGCACAGAATCATCCAGTTTGTGAATAATATGTGTAAAAGGGGAAAAAAACGTAGTCCGTAAGAGGAAGAAATCTTGCTTTTACGTGGAAATAGTTCAGTCATACAAACATTTCCAATAGAAAAAAATACAGTAAGGCTATTTTTTTCTTGGTCTTGAATCAGTGGGGTCCCAGGAGTCTTAAACACATTTTGCTAAAAAAAATTTGATCGGAAAGGTCCCAAAAAGGACAAGAAAGGACACTATTTAATCCTTGACTGGAGGTCGGCATTCGGGATATCATATCAAAGGGGACGCCGAGTACATTACATATCCGGTGTTTGATTCCTATTCCAAGGACCGTCAACGGAATAAATCGCGTTTGAATGTTTCCCGTAACTTATCATCTGTATCTTTCCAAAGCCCATAACTACGCGAATAATTCAAGTTGCCACTTCCTTTTTAATTTTTGCTAAGGAAAAATTGAATCGGAAAACTCTGAAAAAGGACATAAAAGGACACTAATTAATACCTGACAAATTAAAATGTTTTTCCTTTAGACGAGGAAAATGAAAAATACTCTCACAATATTAATATGTACAGCGAACCTTCGTACAAATAATTCAACACCTAAAACAAATTTTTTTATACTTACCGTTATAATTAGTAAAGTAGCATCTACAACAGTAGCGAAAAGTATTTTTCCATAATGTATAACAACCAAGTCTATGCTTGATGTAAAAATGTTACTTCCTTTTCAAGATCGAAGTCGGTTTGGTACATTTGCAGACTATGTTTTTTTTTTCTTTATACGTATTATTCAGAAACTGGATGACTCTGTGCTTTATTCTTATATGCCGTTCGAAAACTAAGATACTACGCCAACTTTTGTCGACTTTGCAGATTTGCCACTACAATGTACCGTTACGAAATTCGGGTTAAATTTTGACATTAAAAATTGAAATTGACATTTTTGCAAAATTCAAAACGTCGTATCTCGGAGGATACGAAACCGTTCGTAACGTTCGATATGTCCTTTTATTGGAAATTTTGTGTACTTTCAGAAGAATATGAAAAATATTGATTTGGCTAAAGTGGAAGCTAGAAAATAGAAGTTTTTACAAAAAAGTCGTGCTTTTTGACAAGAATCACAAAAAAGGCAATTACTCCTTAACGGTAAAAGCTAGAGAAATATTTTGGCGGCATTTTTCCTAAAACATCCTGTAGAGTCTACCATTGGTCTATGGCTAACCATTTGCGGGACACCCTGTATAGTCTAAGAAAATTGGACCTAAAAATGGCCTTCGAACGGCAAAAATCCTACATCGGAAATTTTTTTTGATTATGGTTGGGGATGGTCCCGAGATGATGGCATAGAAAGTCCCAACCGATCGGGGGTCCGCAACCTTAAAAAAAGGGGGGAAGGGGGGCTTTTTTTTCGGTTTTGTGCGATTATTTCAAAAACGGTAGGAGATACAGAAAAATGGTCTGAGGACAAAAAAAACTACATAAAATTATCTTTGTCATGATATATAACACATTAGAGTTCAATTGAACATTTCGGCGTTAGAATAGAACATAAATTAGAATATTTTCATTTTAGACCTTTTTTAAAAGCTCCATAACTTTTGAAAGAATGCTAGTTCAGCCGTAAAATTTTGTATAAGTATTCACAACAAGTTTAAGATAATTTTAACGTGAACATTGAGTCGCTCCGGTCAAGGACCTCCATTATCCCCCCATTGAAATTTTTCAAAACGGCATATCCATAACTCCCCCTAAAATTGGAGCAGAGTGCTAAATTTTGGTTTGTTGCGATTGGAGGTCATACCCCCACCCACCAAAAATCAGCTCATTCGGATAAAAACTAAGGGTACCTCCCATACAAAGTGACCCATGACAACTTTGTCCTACAGTTTATAAAATGAGTAGTACGTAGAACAAACTCCTGATGGGTCACTTTGTATGGGAGATACCCTTAGTTTTTATCAGAATGAGCTGATTTTTGATATGTGGGGTGACTATGACCTCCAATCGCAACAAACCAAAATTTAGCACTCTGCTCCAATTTTAGGGGGAGTTATGGATATGCCGTTTTGAAAAATTTAAATGGGGGGATAATGGAGGTCCTTGACCGGAGCGACTCAATGTTTACGTTAAAATTATCTTAAACTTGTTGTGAATACTTATACAAAATTTTACGGCTGAACTAGCGTTATTTCAAAAGTTATGGAGCTTTTAAAAAAGGTCTAAAATGAAAATATTCTAATTTATGTTCTATTCTAACGCCGAAATATTCAATTAAAATCTAATGTGTTATAAATCATTGCAAAGATAATTTTATGTAGTTTTTTTCGTCCTCAGACCATTTTTCTCTATCTCTTACTGTTTTTGAAATAATCGCAAAAAAAACGAAAAAAATCCAACCCCCCCCCCTTTCCACCCTTTTTTTAAGGTTGCGGACCCCTGATCGGTTGGGACTTTTAATGCCATAATCTGGGGACCATTCCCAACCATAATCCAAAAAAAATTCCGATGTAGGATTTTTGCCGACCAAATATGCCATTTTTCTTAGACTATATAGTTAAAGAGCTTCTTTTGTTTTCAGAAAAGCTGAAACTATACAGCACACAATACACCAGTTTTGTTTAATAGAAGAAGAAATCGTCTATTTTGGTGAATAATTTTAACTTGAATATTTTTTTGCAAAGCTGCATATTCTTAGCAACATAGAAAAGAGATGGATTAGTTTTTTTTTATTGATTTTTGTTTATAATTTTAAAATAAAAGTGGAAAATATTCTAGGGATTCCGTGCAACTTCTTTATTACAACTGTATCTATGTTGCCTAGTAGGATGCAGTGAAATGGTTCACAAACTCTTCTGCCTTTTCCAATGTTGCAATTAACAAGATTCCTTTGGATCCCGAACTCCACTAATTTTTTCCTTTTCGGCTGATGTGATGTTTTTTTTAGAGTCGAATCACTGGGTTGACAAATTTTTTTAACGCCGGTATTATGTAACAACTCAAAGAAGCCACACCAGAGGTAGGTATAGCAAAGTATAATCAGGATCGGTCCTTGATTCGAATAAGCCATGTCTGTCTGTCTGTTCCCACGATAACTACCGAAATAATGAAAAGAGCACTTTTAAAATTTTGTCAGATGGTTGTGCTGATTAAATCTTTGACGGTATTGAAAATAGGCCAAATCGCAAAATTCGGCCTTAACTTTTAACAGAATATCATTAGCGAACCGAAATATTGGTCAATGTTTAATTATTACATATATTTTGAGCTCTTGGAAAGTCAAGTAGGTCTTGCTATCCTTGCCCCTTCCTCCCCTACGTATAGATACATATCAGCCATATCTTTGATAGAATGTCGCAAAAAACAAATTTATGTCAAATGGTAGCTGTTGGATGTTGGATGTCCTTATAAAATATTAAAGGTGTACCCCTTCCTCTTCTACAAAAAATTTAAATTTAATACTATGGGTATTGCGTGTCTTCTAGGTCTGTTCATGAATCGAGTCATTTAGCAAGCAAAAATCACAGAATTGTTTTTTTTAATATCCCAAACTAAACTATGTACTTAAAGTTTTTAAAATGATAAATGTGGTTTTTTGTACTCCGGTGTGGGTTATTTTTTGCTACTTAACAACTTCATTTTGAAACTGGCATAAGTCTGTCCGCGTGACATACTCCACTTTCAAAATTAAAATAGGCGACAATTAATTATCTCCTGATCAGAAAATATTATAGAAATGTGTTTTTTTGGAAACTATTTTTATTTGGGGCTTTTCAAAATTTTATAATTTTTTCAGTAAAATTCAATGGGATTTTTCTGAGAAATTATAAAATATCAGAATAAAATGAAAATATGAAAGAAAATCTCTCGAAATAATAGTGAAGTGTTTAGCTCTTCAAACTTTCAATTAAAGTGACTGACATTATGAGTTGAATGAATTGTTTAGAAGCATTATATGAGAAATACGTAGCTAAAGAAAAAAAAAATAATTTCTACCCGCTCCGATTTCGGCTTTTTTTCGACTATTGAAAATTCCAATATGAAATTGGCTTGGCCTAATATTTTTGTTACGCTCTGTGGCTCACTTGGTTGAGTGGCACTCTACGATGCTAGTAATCTAGAGGTCCGGAGATCGAATTTCGGTGTGGCCCAGGAAATATATAGTGCTTGCAACATTATATACACTCCTCTATATGCAATGTAACGTTGACTCGAAGTAGCCTATAAACGGCTGAGTGAACGCACCATGCCCCACAAGTGTTTACGGTACAGAGAAGAAGAATATTTTTGATAATGGTGCGTGGAAGAAATTCAAAGCACATTGGTCCGTTAAGTCTTCAAATTGCAACAATTAGTCCTGGTTTTTTGACAAATAACATGATTTTCCTTTATTTTGTTTCCCTGGAGTGAAATCCAAATAGGAATTTCAGACCTGTACAGGGTGTCTCGAAACTCAACCTCCATCCGGAGGAGAAAGTAACGCCCGCTCTGTACGTATTTTTAGAGTTATATGCGATCTAAAGAAGTTGAAAAAATGCAAACCTTGCTGATATTTTCAATGCAATGTAACTGTGAATCATAATACATATTTCTGAAAATTTTGTTCTTACAAAAAAAAAACTGTTTTCGTTTTAAAATAAGTATCACCTTCTGTTTGTGGAACCGAGTGCTCAATTATGTGACTACTACAAAATTGGTAAAATTCGAGTTTGAATCAAAAAGAAGTCACATGAGCAAGTGTGAATTTTACGGACTTCCAGAGATCTATAGTTACATTTTGAGTCTTGGAACTATTTTCCAAAAAAAAAAGATATTCCCACTAAAAGTAGTAATAATGACGCAAATTTGTTACCGTTGTAGAGTATAGACAAAATGCGCAAATTTTTTTATTTGCCGCAACGCCTTGAGAACTGTTTTCTTAGAGCACAATTATTTAAAGTTGAAAAAATGAGTTTGATTTCTCGGTTCCACAAGATCCCATGTTTCTAAAAACCAAAACGTCACCGCAAATAAAGAGACTAGAAAATTACACACTGCTAGTGTCAATGTGAAAAATACAAAATCCAAAAATTTGATAATATGTACTTGACTAATTTGTGAAAATATTTCGTTCGTAGCGGGATTTGATGTCAAGTTGCGTGACACACACTGTATACCTCTTCAATAGTTATCGAAGGCATACGCGAGTTACATGTTCCTAAATGCCTAAAACAAATAAAAACTGTAGAACTGGAATGCCCTGGACGCCTCTTTTAATATGACACCCATGCATATCTTTAGTTTAGTCTAAATTTTTTGTTTTTAGTGTGCTCATTTGACTGGACTACTGACCAAACATTTTTTTTCACACTTCTTGATAATAAAAAAATATTAAATTTACAATTTTTTTTTTTTTTTTTTTAAAGTTTACCGAATGAAAAATCGCTTATTTTTTATGATTATGCAAAATGTTTAACATAAATATAAAAAAATTAAAATCTGAAGAATATAAATACAATTTAATAAAATCAAATGAAGCTACCCAAATTTTTAAACGAATTGAAACGCAAATAAATATCTCGATTCATGAAGAGTTGGACTTACACCACTTTCAAAATAAGCGCTTCATATGTCTGTCGAAAATCCGAGGCTTTTTCAACCAAGATGCATGTGCACCGGTATACCATAAAAAACATTCTACTCTTCTTTACTAAGCAATAGTGCCAAACAACCTTAACCTTTCCTCATAATTGAAAATTCTAGTCCCAGACTAGAAGACTATATCCCTAGTCTGTAAGTGCTGAACCCGAAATATTCCGGGCGGGGTTGTAGACAGAAATTTGTCGTTGGCCAGGGAGTCCGCATTGTGACAAAATCAGTGATATGCATAAGCTTTCTCTACTTTGACCGTTTAAAAAGAAAATTTTAAGCAATTTGTTTATGAGGTACATACTAATAAAGGTCGCATAGGCTTTTTGCAAACTCAATTTTTTGTTTGTTTAAATTTCATTTGCAGTTTTTTTTTTAAACTTCCCGTTGAATTAAAAGTAGTCCCAAGCCGATTTATGAACCCTAATTTAGTTAGGTTCTTTCTCTTTAAGTATGGCTAGGATCGCAAGACGTAAATGCGAATTAACTCATGGCCTCAGTCTTTATCTGAAGTTAGTCGAAAATATGTGAAGCATAAATGCCTTTTGGTTTTCCAGTTTCAGCTGTCCTGTTTTCGAGAGAGATAAATACATTCAATTTTCCTCAGCTGATCAAAGCTGAACCCCTAAAACACCTACGCAGGATCGCCACACAAATCAAGTATCATCGCTTAAAGAAAGCCTAGCACCCTCCTATAGGCAGTAATACCTGAAATGTAGCTGCGGGAATTACCATCAAAAACTCAAAAACTTACAGATTACAGTTTTATTGTTTTCTTTTATCTAATCTGTCGAAAAGCCGGTGTCTTTTAAATTTCACTAGACAATCTCTGATATGTCTGTCAATCTGTAAAAGATAACTTGAAAGATTTTAATACATATAATTTTTCTATACCCAAAAACAGCTATCACGATCCAACGGCAGTGTTGAGAAAAGTGTGATCGAAGAAGACGTTATACCCGCTCTACCATCCGTTAAAGCCTTGGCCAAGGCTTTTCAGGGAACCTCACAAGACTCGAACGTACAATTGAACAAACCAAAGGTAAGTTAACCATACAATTATAGTGATGGTGATAAAAACCTCCAGTTGTTGTTGTGTTTGATAAAATATATGTTTTTAATTTCCATTGTTTTGTATGAGGTAAATGCGCTTTATATGATGGATGTGTTGTATTAAAATAATAATAGATAAAATATGTCAATATGTGTGTGTATTTGTGTTTATCTAAAAAAAAAAATTAATATGACGTGACTAATCCCTTATAAGCCTGTCTATCTAAGAATGTATAATGTTCGAGTACTGTAATTGTGTGTGTTTTCCTTTTATTCGTATTTTGTGTGTGTATTTTCTTACTGCCTGCAATATCTTTCTCTATTTTGCATGCTTACACATTAAATATATATAAAAAAAAGATAAGATATCGTCTGGTAAATACATAGAATGAAGAAAAATTTATTTTTAATAGTATATAAGATAATTGCACATTTTATGGTAAAAGCTATTGAATCTCTAAACATGAATTTTCTCCTCACGCCGTTTTTGCTTCTCCAGAAAGAAATCTGCTTTTTACTTTCAGATCTAAAAAGAAAATTTGCTTCGCTTCGCTTTCTTATCCTTTCCCGCGTACATATAAATATTTTACATCCCATATTAAATGTGTAAATTGTAGATAAAAGTGCTGTTGTTATCATTCGTTATGTGAATTTGTCACCATCATCATCGTCATCATAATTGCTGGCGCGGTACCATAGAAATAATCATACCATACAAATTTTATATTACACTATCATCGCATCTTCTACTCGGTTCAACGAAAAAGATGCCCAAGAGCTCGTCATCTCACACATATATCTACCACAAATACTAGCAACATTTTACAAAGATAACCAAAGTTTCGCACAGCCTTATGCAAATAAGTGACGGAAAGAGGTTGTGATAAAAAAAAATCTTATCTCTGCGATGCAGCAGTACAGATGCTACTCTCATTTCGCCGGTAGTGTATAAAATTTTTATTTCCTTCTTGAACATCATCGCAGTTTCTTTTCCTATACATAACTGTGTTTTAACCTTTCTTTTCCTATAAACGCGCGTCTTCACATTTTTGAGATTTTTGTGTTTTCTCGCCGTTTAGTGTGATTCGCGTAACGTTTGTTGCATAATTTTGTGATTTTTTCGCGAAAAAAAAAATTGTCAGTGGTCATTCAATCAAATCACCTGCCCATGCGGGGTCGTTGTCATCTTTATAGTGAATGCAAATCGACCGAAAAGTAGGTTACTATAAACTACTAAAATATTCATTAGACAAGATTTCCTTGTTAAGATAGTTACAGAAGTGTATATCGTTTAGGACAACTTTACAGCGCACCGGTAAAATTTAATTAATTCAAATTTAAACAAATATATCCGATTTTTTTTTTAATATGTACAAAAAATCCCATAGATTACATCTTTATGTATGCACCTACATACGTGTAGAACATGACCGCATTATGATTAGATTACACGCAGCTGAATTTGTGATATCTTTCGGGTTTTTTTTTTGTTCTTATGTTACGTCAGGAGGCAACGGTTTAACCTGTTTCGCGAAATTATTCATATATTTATTGTTGTTCCTAAACGCCACTATATTTTATCAAAACACCACTTTCAAATAGAATCGATCAATTTTGTTAAAATTTATTTAAAACGAAATTCCCCACACCCGAATTTAATATACGTTTGAAATTCAATAGAATATTTATATGCGAATATACAGATATAGATGTAATCTATTGTATGATAGATAGCATTTAGATAAACCTGCGATATCTTGCATACAGAGCTTAAGAAAATGCTTCGCTTATTATTATCAGCATTTGCATAGGTGGAATATTTTCTTAGTTACTTGCGAAATTGCAACAAATTCAAAAGAAGGACAAATATTAGAAAACATTTTTAAATCTGAAAAGCCATCAGCAAACAGCTGCCCATTTACGTATATACATCCAATTTCCTTTTTCTTTCTTTCGTTTTTTTTTTGATTATTAAAAAAAACAATTTAAAGAAAAATATCAAATACGGACAATATTTACGTAATATCCGTAAATTAAATAAACATATGTGAACGATGGCAACTTTAGATGTAATTACGTTCTTACTGCATCGTGCGTGTGTCGATTTAGTTGAAAAAACTTTTGTAAGTATTTTACTGACGTATGTATGTAGATGGTGGACTTTTGCGTTAAAAAATGAGTCACGCGGGAAACACCCATATTGTCGATGGCAGTGTATTGTTTGTGTGATATTGTTGTGAAGAGAAAATGATAAAAAAAAAATTAATACGATTGCGGTCACATGGCCAACTAAAAGAGTGTTGAATGCTTCCTTCTTGGTTCAAAACGTGCGATGTGATACGTGTAAGCCCCTGATTTTGCAATGAAAACTGAGATACAGGAGCCGACTTCTTAAAGGACGCTGTGAATTTTGTGTTTAAGGTCTAAAGGTGTCCTGCTGGCACGGATATACATACTTAATTGTCGGCTACCCAAGGGACCAGAAACTCGTTTTCACGAAACAGTGGAGACAGGGCCGGATTTCCCATATGGGCAACCTGGGCAGCTGTGACCGGGGCGGCAGATTTTGAGGGGCGGCAAATTTTGTTAAGGTTTCTATTGGTTTTACATTCTACTAGGGGGCTTCGCCCCCTGCTCGCTACGCTCGTCAACCCCTCCCCCCATCTGCAATTTATTCTATCCCGAACGGTGTAAAATGTATAATATTAAAAGGGTATTTGGATAGTTTTATTCTGTAGCGGTTATAACTAATATAATTTTTGAATAAACTAAAATAATAAGTTGAAAAGGGTCAAATTTGATTCAAGTTTTGGAATAGATAGGAGTTATACTATTTTATTTATAAAATTTTCTCCCGGTTTACACCAAAATTTACAACCGTGTAGTATTCTGGATTATACTTGTTAAATATTATTCGGCACTTGTTACGATTTTACGGAATCTGTTACTAGATTTTTGACAAAACATACAAAGGCCTCTTTTTCAGTAAATCCTAATTTTGCATTCAAATTCACTTAAACTTGTCATTCAAGACCACAATGTCAGCAAAAAATTTGTTGTATCAGCTTTTCATCTGTGTTTCTTTCAAAAGTAAGCAGAACCCTTTTTGGCGGAATTTGGCCGAAGTTTGGCAGAATTTCGGACGATGTATGAAATTTATCTTCCAAAGAAAAGTGTTCCGTCTGGAATCCGTTTTGTGATATGGAAACAGTCTCTTTGGTCATTGCATTAATTTCATAGCCAATTAAGTACATATTCGTAAAATTCCTTTTTCGCTTCAGGCTCCTTCGAACTACACTACGCAAACTTTTTTAAGGCCTCCGTATTTTGGTTCAGGAAAAGCCAAAAGCAGTTAATGAGTGTTATGCTAAGATCTGTCAGGAAAACTAAACTTTTGGTGTAATAAGCCTGAAATGCAAAGGACTTTCAGGCCCGTATTTATAAACATACCTTAACTCAAGGAGACCTTGATATTTTCTATAGTCAACCTCACTCGAAGTCCTACCTACCTACACTCAGAGAAATATTCACTAATATTGAACGAAATATATTTAATTCAAACGATTTGCGCTTTTGATTTGGCTCCACACGCAAATGCGTTTAATTCTAACGAGTGGCGTTTCTTTCAAAACCATAATGAGTTGTAAAAAAGCGTTTGAATTAAAAGAATTTACGTTTACCTGGAAAGAAGGAGCCAGTCGATTTAAACGTATTTTTCATTGAAATAAACACTTATTCTTTTATTGTAAACGGGTAAAACATTTTAAATAAATGAAAGGCAATTGTATCAAACGTCTTCGTTTTTATATTGAACATTTTTGTTATTTAAAATAAACGAAGCATTCTTTTTAATGAAACGCTATGTATTTCGAAAGTAACGCATCGCGTTTTCATTTCATTGAAATTACCTCATTCAAAATAATTGAGTTTTACATGGAATTAAAAGCAAACTCTGCTGAAATAAAATAATACATTCCGTTTGATTGTCCATTCTCCATTCGATTAGATACTTACTGTTACCTGGGTTGACAAATCAATAAAGAATAAAACTTATGAAAACTTTAGAAAAACACTTAATTTTTTATTTAGGTCTAATTTTAATATGGTTAATACATTACACTTTTATTCTAACACCCGCTAAACTTAAATTGCACGTGTGCAAGCGTCCATTCCTCCAGATGAATGCAAAAGTAAATTATCGAAAACACTCTTAACATCGACGAAGATTCTAATACGCGTTTGTTGTTAGACACTCCACATTTGTTTGGAATGAACATGAACACGCGAGACTCATCGGACCGGCCGGAAGTATTTAACTACCTGTTGTGCTACGTTGAAACAAATGACATTTTGGCATCGCGTCCTTTAGGTATGTGTATTTGCTACGTAAAGGAATGTATACACATTACTATGTAATGCGGAATCTTTTGATTTAAACGACCGTCGTTTGCGGTTTGGCTGCTCTTTTGTTTTAAAAGAAATTCTCTTAGCGTAAATGAGAACTCGTTCAAATCAAACGAGATTTTTCAAACGAATACTGCGTTCAATTTAAATGTGGAGCTTTTAATATGAATGTGCGTTTTTTTCTCTGAGTGTACCTACCTTGAAATATTATATTTCAAGTCTATTGAAAACTTAAGGTCTCCTTGAGTTTCGCCTTAAAACAATATTTTCCTATGTAGCTCCTCTCGGGTATCCCCACACCAAAACATTATGCAACAAATTAGCCCCGTAGTCTGTGCCCCCCCCCCCTTTGAGAATTTTCTAAATACGCCACTGGCCCCTAGTATTTTGTCGATTGATGACCACTCGACCCCAGTCGCATTGCTGACTGGAAGCCTAGAGCACCTTTCGGTTGTAACAATCAATGAACTTCTGAACCTACATTGGTGGCGAACTCCTGATTTCACTACAAGCCTCCTATATTCCTGTTGATCCCGTGAAAAAAAATCGGTGTGACTGATAGTATCCAGTCATAGATAGAGAGAGCTTAAGTAATTTTTATTTTTTTTTTTAGACGGAATGGACCGGAATAAATGGAATACAACCGTTCTTTCGCTTATCTGTTTTCGAGTATTACTGGCTATATAAATTCAGATTTGCAATCCTGGGGACCCTGTGCTAATTTTTTGGCGAGCGAAAAAGAGCCATTTTTTTGCTCTTTTTTTACATTTTCAACAATATTTCTTAAAATAATTGTCTTGCATAAACTGTGTTTGGTATTTTGAAAGTAGAATTTCCAATCCGATGGTATCCTAACCAATTTTATAAATCAAATATTGACGGAATTACAGGTTTTTAAAAATAGGGTATTTTTTACCAAAGAATTTAGAATTTCAAGTAAATGTCATTTCGGCAAACAACATAAGCTTAGAATTCGCCTTTTTTTGTGGAAAATACCCTATTTTTGAAAACATGTATCTCCGTCAATATTTGACCTACAAAAGTGGTTAGGATATCATTGGATTGGAAATTCTATCTACTTTAAAAATGCCAAACACAGTTTTTATGCAAGACAATTATTTGAGGAAATATTGTTGAAAATGTAAAAAAAGAGCAAAAAATTGGTCTTTTTCGCTCGCCAAAAAATTAGCACAGGGTCCCCAGGATTGCAAATCTGGATTTATATAGCCAGTAATACTCTAAAACAGATAAGCGAAAGAACGGTGGTATTCCATTTATTCCGAGGTTAATGTCGATTTTCACTGGCCTATAAGATGTGAAGACGAATGTAATGTTTTTTAATGTAATCATACGAACTGTTGTGCTTTTTTAAATAATTTCTGAAAGGAGCTCTAGTTATGTCCTTATGGGAAAGCAGGATATTTTCAAGGAAACGGAAAACATGGATTACTGGAATAAATGAAATGTTCTTATCAAATATGTCCGTAGAACTCCTACTAGTTCCACGCTAAACTACTGACAGAGGGCGGCTATTTGCCTACTGCCCAGGGGCGACATACAGATTAAATCCGGCCCTGAGTGGAGATTTTAAGCGCTTTCAAATTTGGTCAGAATCCGATTCAATTGTTCAAGAAAAAATCCGGCCAAGTATCTCAGCTCCATTTTTACGTTTGACGATAGTATTCATAAAAACCAACGGCTGCCATGAAAATTTGGGGACTAATTGTTTAATTTATTTTCTTTGATATATGAATGTTTAAAATTCCTACAATAATCTCAGGATTTGTCCGTATCTTCCTAAAATATTTTTTTTCTTCCTGGAGGGCCGGAGGGGTCTAAAGCCAACCATATTACAAGCCATTTGCCATTTTGCCTTCGCAAGTTGCGTAATGGTACTATAATCTAGAATTGACGCTCCCATTGCAGCCGTCCCTATTTTCGATGCAAACTTTTTCGTAGCTTAGCGTTGTGAAAACGCGAGTGTTATACACACTCGTAATCAGCACGTTATTGATCATTTACGTCCATAGCAATTGGAGCAAAGCTTGTAAACGCCCAGTACTAGTAGGTACCTAAATAACATATTGTAATGTATCCAATCCAGGATACTGCAACCTCAAATTGTATTTCCTTAGTTTACACGAGATGACGCTAGAGTCGCCAACGAGAAATAGTTCTCCTCTCCACATTGCATACTCTAATACAACAACAACGACTGTTTACAGTTCCGTGCATCGCCAAATTTTCCGAGACACTGAAAACGACCTATATAAGGCCGTCGACTACTGACGAAGGGAAAGTCTAGTTTTAACCGTGAATAATGTTGCATCAGTAACTATAGTAAAGTTGGCTTGTTCTGCTATCCATTCTCATAGGGAGAACTTTTGTGTTTCCAATTTTTTCCGCCATGTGTCCGCCGTATGGCGGACGGTAAGATAAGTGTCGCTCAAATCGTTAAGAAGAGCAAGAAAAAATT
The DNA here is from genome assembly GCA_949715475.1 of Microchrysa polita. Lineage (NCBI taxonomy): Eukaryota > Metazoa > Arthropoda > Insecta > Diptera > Stratiomyidae > Microchrysa > Microchrysa polita. The sequence goes on from OX454420.1 coordinate 12,773,646, forward strand.
CTTCTTGCGAGAGCTGATAGCGTAATGTTCCGTAAAGTTTGTATATCCGTGAGTTATAATAAATAATATTACAGTAACGCGAGTGTTATTATTGTGTACTCGAAAATCTGTCGAATCCACTGGAACGCCTCGAAAAGGCGGGAATATTACAGTATGCTGAAAGAACAGGAATTCTAATTTTTAGAAAATCTCCAACAAAATTCATTGTTTCATATTTCATTTCGAAATTTGTCCTTTCCTAATTTCTGGGTCTGAGAAGGTCTTTAGTCCACTTAGCCCCTTCCGTGGTTGTACCACTGGTTCTCCATTTCCTCGAGTTACTTCCAATTAGTTAAATGTGCAACAGCACTTTAGTTTTTGGAACATTACCAACGCCGCACAGTGGGGCGACTAGAACAAAAATTTGGACATAGGCAAATAAACTAAATTTAAATATGGCAGATTTGACTACTATGGTTTTACACTTTAAAGTATACGCTATCGAAAACCTTTGTTATTTTTTTTTAATTGTAACGGTATTGAATGTACAGATATGTTTGTTCAATAAGAAATGCATTTTTAGCACATACCATCAAAATTACAAATCCCCGTATCAACCACCTTACTTAATACAATGGCACATAAATATACTTTTCACGTTAGGCCTTTGGAGAGGAAGGCCTTGTTATGGTATTTGCGTATCTAACAAGGATCATAACGGTACATTTTAAAGATACAGGCCAAAAACCCTGATATTTTTTTATTTCATCAAAAACAAAAATGGCCGTCGTTGGCCGGGAAATGAATTAAACCATATTATTCCGCAATTAATGGAGTCAATAAAAACCCAGAGTTTGGCTGTGACCACCTGCGACCCCGGCTACAGTAGCTATTTTTATCGACTAACCTCTGTTTTTCATGTTGGACTTTTTGCATAATAACTTTCACTTTGATGTAGCTTTCCACTTTAAATTGTGCTTACATGTTGGCAATGCTATGAGCTTATCTGATTCTGAAAATAGGGTAAATCGGAGCAACAGGTCCCGCACCTCCCCTACAAATTTTATGTAAAAACATATTAAATTAGTAATAATTCTTGGCTAAATTAAGCTAATTCGCTCAAGTTGCTTTAATAAGTTTTTAATCTAATATCCTTCGGCAGGACTAAGGTTCGATTAAATCGAAGGTTCCACCACCTCCCCTATAAAAGATCTTAATTTACCAGAAAAATTGTCTTAGCTGCTCGTAATTCGTGAAGGGAAAAGTCGTTTGTTTCGATACTTCCATATTTTTCCTAATTTGTTATAAACTCCTGAAAAGCTTACATAAAAGAGTAACTTTTGTGAATTACTCAGATTTATCCATTCAAAGAACCGTTATGATATTAGCATGTGCATTTTCTACGTCGCATAAATTTTGTAATTTCTCGATGTTTGAATTACTATATCTTCGAAATAACAGTGAGTTTTTCAACGGGGGAGTAGTGAAATTACAACAAATGTATATATTTGTAGAACCTTAACCAAAATACTAAATTGCACCAAGCAGACGGAATAACTTAGGATTTTGTTTGGTAATTCGAGTTTTCCTAAAGATTTAATAAATAATGGTGCAGTTTTGTAACGGTAAATAAGAAAGCCGTATGGCCATAGAATATTTTACTCTAAATAAGCCGTACTATCTATTAGCATCATTTGTAACATCAGTTAGAAGAAACGGTATATTATCTCTACTATGGGGTTGGTAAAAGCATCCTTAAAACCGCTATATCTTCTTTCGGACAGGACATATTTGAAAACGGAGTTCACCATTCGATTCAGCACAAACAAATTCAACTTATAATCCTTTACATGGTAAATTTTGCAACAGGACATCTTCTCAAATATGCGATGTCCAAAAAAACATCAATTTGCGCCGTCTAGATATTAAGGCCGCAATGTATACTCTTAAACGTCAATTTAAGAGTCGAAATTGCATTACATTGTTCTTGTTTTTAATGACATCATATGCTTGTTTTTGTTGTTGTTTGTTCGTGTAAATCCAAAATTTAAGAGCTAAACTATGACGGCATTGTACAGCTGAGTTGCGGCTCTGATATATCTAGATGGCGTTGACATTACGCTATCCGCTCTCGAAAGAAGAATTTCTTTTTCTTTTTATCGCCACTAGCGACACTTACGTTACCATTCGCCATATAGCGGAAAATATCGGAAACACAAAAGTTCTTCTTGTGAGAATGGATAACATAACAAGCCACTTATATGTAACGGACCGATTACTTTTGAATTTATTCAAAATTTTAAAATACACATCAATTAGTCCAGTGGCGGCTATCACGAGAAAATCAGGTTTATTCTTTCCAGGGGCTGTTTTTGCGATTTTAACAGGCGTGATAGCTCGAAAGGAGTTGTTAATTATAAATAGAGAAACATGGCCAATCCCGAGTTTGTTCATAAAGGGAGGAGCCCCATATTTGTAATCGGTCGCGGACGGGCGTTCTTATAGTTTTGTAGGTTTAGTTAGGCTGGAATACAACCTGTACGAGTTGGTTATACCTTTTTTACGGTTTTCGTCCCATTCCATCCCACTTGTTTGTCATTTTGCAGCAAAGGCATGCGATATCCCTCTCTATTGTAGAAGGACAGGGGCAGTGGCACAAACCCCACCCATAAGCGTATGTCGCTACTCGCTGGTTGTATCTTCTTGCCTAACCTACTCGGTTTGTGGCATGGATTCCGCACCTAGGACATCTTTTTTCGCTTGTGGGCAACCTAGCACATTTTTATTTTGGAAGTCCAAATCCTTTAGTCTTACTTCACATATTCGGAAGGTGGTTTAACTAGAATATACTGAATACCGAATTAATATTCAAGTATAAGTACACCATTAAAGGAGAAATTCGATACTTTTAAAGTGGATCGATTTTAGAGCTTAGAAAAGGGTAAATGCATCTATAAAAAAAACCTTAAACTGCAACCCGCGATGGGCACATGGCTCACACAAGGAACACAAAACAAACACAAAAACTTAACCACTATCACTAACGTTTTTAGGCATTACATTAATATTTTCGCCACAATTTATCTATCAGAGTCAGTGGTCAGCAGACTGCAGTAGACAAAGAATGTTTGCCACAAGTTTATTTTCATATAGAGAATAAAAAATAGGATCTTGAGGTCGCTCTGGAGACAACTCCACAGTAGAGATGAGCATCGAAAGCAAAACATCGATGGTTACCATCGAGAAAACATCGATGGTTACCATCGAAAAAACATCGAGACGAAACCATCGATGTTTTGAGTTTTTTGAGTACTCAAAAAAATAATCACTTCAGTAGCAAAAATTGAGCTGATTGAATAGAAACATAGTTTAGTTTATGGTTTTCATTCATTGCCTTCTCCACTAACCAGAATGTAACTCCTCTCCTGGCCTTTTTTTCATAATATGCATTCGTATCGTACCCCCAACCCACCGCATAGAGAAACCAGGGGTACCGATCGGGAATCTGGCCGTATGGCGTCGACTTGGAAAACTATTCGACGGGATGGCAGTAAGCCCGCTGTTCCCCTTTCTCCATTATTCTCTGAACACTGACGGAGAACGATAATAACCGAAGAAAAATAACCCAAAATATGACCGTCGAGCGGTAAAAATCAAACATCTTTTGATTTTTTGCAGAATGGTTGGGGATGGCCCCCTGATTATGGGAAAAAAATCCTCACTGACTGGAGGATTGGCAAAATATATAGACAAATGGTCTAAAACCCCAAAAAAAATATTTTGCAACGATATATAATACATTCGAATTTGATGTGAAATTCGGCGCTAGACTAAAATATAAATTAGAATATTTTCATTTTAGACCTTTTTAAAAAGCCCCATAACTTTTGGAAAAAAAATGCAAATTTAGCCGTGAAATTTTGTGTATAAGTATTCACATTTAGTTGAAGATGATTTTCGTTAAAAATTTGAGTCACTCCGATCAAGGACCCCCATTATCCCTCCATGTCCATAACTCCCTCCAAAATTGGAACAGAAATCCTCGCGTGCCGAATTTTCCAATAGAATTCTAATGTACATGTTAGATATCGTTGCAAAGGAAATTTTATGTAGTTTTTTATCTTTTTAGACCATTTGTCTGTATCTGTTTCCGTTTTTTAAATAATCGCTAATAACTCAAAAAATGTCCCCCTTTCCTCTATTTTTTCAAGGTTGCGTACCTCAAATCGATGAGGATTTTGTTTTCATATAATAAGGGAGCCCCAACCATCCTGCAAAAATCCAAAGATGTTTGATTTATGCCGACCAAATATCGTATTCATCTTAGACTATAATCGGACATACTTCGGCCGTCCGTCATACGTTGTATCTTGACGGTGCATGAAAAGAGAAGATGGGCGACGAAATTCTAGCAAACCTACCACATCTCTTTAAAATTTCAACGTAAGCAGTGAGGAAAGGTTAAAACTATTTAAGGGCGAAACCACATTTGGTGTGTACAGTGTGCACGATAGATGGATTGCATGTTCCATGTTGTATGTTACGATGCATTCACTTCTTGTTTCTGATTGGACTGTTTTACGGTATGCGCATACATTTATAAAGAAAAAGTTGAGTTGTAAAAACAAATATGTATGTTGAGGAAAGAAACATCGATGGTTAAAAACCATCGATGGTGAAAACCATCGACCATCGAAACGCAAACCATCGATGGTGAAAAACATCGACACAAAACCATCGATGGTAAAAACATCGACCATCGGACCAAAAACATCGATGTTTTCGAAACATCGATGTTCGATGCTCATCCCTACTCCACAGTGGATCATAATTGTAAATATAAAAAAATTGAATTCAAAAGTTAACATTTCCGGTGTATTCAGCAGCTTCCAGGCTGAAATTCAAAGCCTAACACTCTATTACCGACTTTTCGAAAGTCTACTCCACGCATGTTAACTCCTCAAATTTACTGGCAATTGTAGTTTCTCAACCTTAACGTAATTTTTTGTTTCGGAGAGTCATCGGATAATTCTCAAGACGAACAAGAGAACATAAATTAGTCTTCATCGTGTCTGGTCGGGTTGTGTTCGTGTACCGCCAGGTTCAGGCAGTGAGTTAGTTACGTGAAACCTATCCCCTACCAGACATTCCTACATGTTCAATAGCAGCAGCTTCCAACGCATGCATATATAATTCAGGTGCATTTCAGTTTAAGTTAGGGAACAAACGTTTGGATTCTAAGCACAATCCAGATTAAAAATTTACTGCAGACGGAACGCTCGAACAATTTAATACAACAATTACATCATACACTAACTAAGGGTTTCCTCGCACGGGAATACCTTCTCGTCCAGGGGCGTAAGCATAGAAATATTTCGGGAGGGTTTTGGCATAGACGTAGACGTTGTTCAGTGAGTCCAGCACGAGAGGAATTTATTTGAAAACTTGTTCGAATACTAAACATCACTGCAGTTCCAATTCAGTTGTATTGAATCACAGCCATCCCCAAGCCTCATAGTGGTTTGTTAATCTATGGCTGCTCTCTATTACCTATCCTAAGGCACCAAGTGTTTATTGTTTAATTGAAAATGAACATAATGTTCTTAAGCTTCATTTCATAATAATTTAGTGGAAAAAGAAACATAAATTTGTATTTTGCCAGTTTCAGTTGTCCTACTTGCGAGAGACACTTCACTCCATCTATCTCTGTTACTCAGATCTGGAAAACAAATCCTGTGTACTCGGAACCGCAGAAATTAAATTCAATGTATTATTCAACTAACCAGAAAATGGTTACTCCAATTATTGGACTCTCATTTCGCATTATCAGCGCAGAAACGGTTTATTGGCTGGTAATTCTTACGTATAAATAGCAATTCCAATGTTTTCCAGTGAGTTTCGGTCGTTGTAGTCAGTACCTATTTTGGGAATTGGAGAACTCCGTTTTTTACCGTTCTTCATATCAAATCTATCTTTTTTTTGTATGCAAACACCTTATTATCTTGACAGTATCTGAAATGTACATCAGTTAAATGCTCCTTAGATAAACACTAATGTAGTAGATCTATGTTCAACAAAATGTTTCAAATTATGTTTACGTAAAAACTATTGAATTCATTGAAGAACTTACACCCTCGATTAGATTGTTGACACCTGTTATGCTTGTCTGTACTCGTATTATGTTTCGCTATAGTCATTATAGCTGCATTCTTCATACATTTATCAAATTACAAATTCCCCAAAAATATTTTTAATCGGCCTAGTAGCTGGTAATACCATTATGATGTGTAGTATACAATTACCTTCAAATCGATATCAAAATCAATCAACTTAGAAACAAAATGCCGAAATTATGTTTAGAGAGCGTTATCGTCGTTGTGATAACTGTGCCTAGTGGCATTTAGAAAAATTCACCAAATTCATCCGATAATAAATTCTATTGTTGGCATTCATAATATGAGATAATATACCGAAACACCTTCATGTCTGTATGCAGCATGCAGACCAGAAATTATTAGGAGTGGAAAAATATATTAAACAAGCAGGTAACTCATGGGCGTAGCAAGAATTTTGTTTAGGGGGGTCAGTTTAGAGCACGTTTTTACTAGAGTGTAATAGAGCAGTAAGTTATGTGATCATCGACCAGGGAGGGGTAACTCACTATTAATAATACCCTGGTGTCAAACTCAATAGAGCACATAACTCAAACATTTATTATTGGAATTCCCCATTGTGATTGCTTTCAGTGTCTCATAAATTAATCAATTTAAACATTTAGGCCCGTATTTATGAACATTCCTTAACTCAAGGAGACTTTTTTTCTATGAAAAAGTATGGGAAATGACATTTAATTTATTGAATTTCGGCATCCTTGATCCAAGGTCTCCTTGACCTGTGGACTTTCGCATAGCGGCGGTGACATCAGGAACAAAGCACAACCCTGGTCAAAGGAGACAAAAAAGTCTCCTTGAGTTAAGGAATGTTCATAAATACGGGCCTTAGAATCTGAACATAAAGCAGGTTAAGTATCGTGCATATTTTTAGAAATGCAGACTGTTTCCCTGTAAATATATCTACAGTCTGCAGTCTGTATTTGTTTTAATATTTACCTTCTCTATTGAAATTATCCGTATCAAATCATATTAGTACTCAGTGTTATGCTACATAATAGCCGTATATTCATGGTAATTTAATTATTTTATGACTGAGATAGCTGATAACTGATAAATAGGCAAGTACCCCGATAATTGTGATCGTATAGATTTTTTTCAATACCAGAATTGGCCAATCATTTAACTAAATATACATTGTACTCATATTCAATTAATGGAACATATTCATCCATATCAAAAATTTTAGTGATTATTGGTATGTTGTAAGCGTAACAAGTCAATATTGTTTCGGTTCTTAAAATACATTTAACAAAAAAAAATCATTAAATTAGTCCTAAATAATTTGAGGATAAAAATGTGCTTGAAATGGTTCAATCGTCCTCGTCGTCGTATGTCCAAAAATTTGGCTAAAACTCCTTCTAAACGAGTAAGTTTTTAGAAATTGACACAAGTGCGTATTGCTATGCAACGAGATCCTTCTTTGATATGAATAATCAAGTGATTATGCAAAAATGTTGGTTAAATTTACAACCCGTCTTGCCCAGTGTCTATAAAAATTCAACTCGAATCGACTTATTCGTTGTTATAAACTCTGTCGTTTTTATATTCGTCACTTTGTAAGTGAATAAATATTTTGAATTTGTCTTGTTTGTGTGACGCCATACCAGAAATTTTTAAGGTGTGGTCATTTTTTTAGTATGTATTCCGAATTCGGAAACCGCTATATAAATAATCGCAAATAAAATTACGTACAAATAAAAGGGCATTCGGTAGCTCAGTGAGTAGAAACGACACTCTATCTTTGAATTACCGGAGCTTGGGTTCGAATTCCACTATGACCATGGATGTTTATGTTGTCATTATAAAATGCTGCTGTTCTACATTTTTGTTTCATTCTCGTCGGCTTATTTTTTAGATTTGGTAGATTTCGTCATAGAAGACCATGATATATCTGAAAATCAAAATACATATGTACCTCAAAAAGACACATGTTTTATTTGAATTGTATTTTTTTAAAGGTACTCAAACTTAGAAAACTAAATTGCCGTATTTTTTTATGCATTAGCCATCTTCATTTTATTCTCCTAAACTCTATCCCGCGCAGGGTAGTGGCACGTGTGAAAATTAACTGGGTACACAGCAAAAAATGCCGGGTATTCGAGCAAGAAAATCCGATAGGTCAAAAAAGCAAAATTATTTCGGAGTAAACATGCTCAAAATAAAACCGCCATCAGGGGTTTTATTAAAAAAAGAATCCGAAACGGATGAAACTCCTAGATTAGAACCTTTTTCGGACACATTGCAAAGAATATCCCATTTGGTATTGCGTATTACACCCATCGGATCAATTCCGTAACGTGTTCAATCAAGTTATTGTGCTGGGGTTAATTTCATCCGATTTTGGTATTTTGCATCCACCGATCGGAGTGAATTTGGTGGTAGAGCGACGTCACATGTTGTATAAATTACAAACTCCATCAGTTAGTCTGGTTGACTTAGCAGGTAGGGCGTTCGTCTACAAATCATAGGGTCCCGGGATCGAATCCTACTGTAGATAGGTAAATTTATTATGCATTTTAGAGCGTAAAGAGGTAAATGGTCACCTATAGAGAGGTAATACAAATCTTATTTATGAGTTTTCCTTCCCTGTGAAAATTGTGTTTTTTTTTATTCCAAAAATATCGAGAATCACTCAATTTCATAAGGGTTTTTTTGAAAAAAAAATTTCTAAAAACCCTAAAAAGGCATTTTTAGAATTGCCCGAATATTTCTATTAAAATCAAAAATTGTACAATGCGCATTTTTTTGCATTATGTTATGTGTACTGTTCAATTATACAAGCCAAAGAAGACATCCTGTCTGTGATGTCTTTAATACTGTGTGACCGTTTTTTAACGACATTGTCACATTCGAAAATCAGAGACGTAAACGCTGGGGAACACTGTGGGCACATGTGACTCATAGATTGTGAACGAGAGGCACGTTGAGGCACCCTGGATAGCGTAGATCGTGCATAAAGAAATTACCGTATTGTATACTTCAAATGCCATTTAAGCCGCTTTCGATCACTGAGATAGAAGCATAGATATCGAGAATGAAACAAATTAGAAGTCGTCTTTGATATTCATTTTTATCTCCTGGAAAAAATTAAGGTAAATTGGACATCGTGCTTTTTCTTTTTAGGACATTTTCACTCAATATTTTTCACAACGCAAAATGGAAGTCTTAGTTACTTTAGATTCTAAAAAGTTATGAAATGCGTTTCAGATTAGCATTTTGTCAAATTACTGCTTTCCAAAAACAAACATGTTTATTATGAGAGACTCTGAAATTCATCTTTAATACGCGTAACAATGAGATATAATAACGGATTCGAATGCCCTCGACGTCTCCTACGATATAATATCGCACATGCCCGTTCCGCGTTAACGATATTTTTGTTTCCTTTTTGGTCCTTTTTCAAATCAAAATTAATTGTTGACCTAGCTTGATAGCTAGCACCTAAAAGATTATAAAACAAAAAAATTGCATTTAATGATTTTTTCTATTCTAAATGAATTCCGCTATTTAAAATTTTGTATAAAAGACAACTTTCTATAATTTTATAATAAATGGTAACGGTAAGGTTTTGAGGTTATATCATACAATACAATAATGCCTACATCTCATAAAATTTCTCAACTTATAAATCTAAAATTTATTAAAAACTTTGTATTCGATACTACATTTTTTGTTTTCATGCCGCTCCCTACCTCAACTCATGCATACTTGTATGATTTGCGGTATTGATTTTCACTTCCAACTTAGTGAGTGAGATTTGTTGAAAATTTGGGTAAAGTTGCTTTAGCGTTTGAAAAGATATTCATAAAAACACAAAATTTCAATTTCACATTGGATTTTGATGATTTGATGGCGAACTTCAAGATCGATTTTCGGACTCATTTTTGAAGTTTTCGCAACTGCGGCTTTTACCATCGGAAAGAGCACATTGTTTTCTGTGGGAATCACTAAAAAAGTGAAAATCGAAATTTTTACACGATAGCCCCTTTTTAACTTTCCCGGTCACATATAATAAATAACTATCACATCATCTTTATGAGTAACGATTTTATAATCATTATTTGTAATAAGGCGCAAAGGCATGTATTTATGATATAGGGGGCATTGTCATATACTATTTTACTGTTTGTATGAAAACGTAATGAATGACAAAGGTATCTCAACTGGCGCGTGGTGCATGAATGATAGGTTATACATGTGTTTTTTGCTGGCTGGTCCGTAAGTGCAACGGCCGAGAACTATCAAACACCCTTACGGGCAAAATAGAACGCTTACGTTACGTTAAGTTACGTGCTATCAAAGATGATTCAATGGAGTTTGTGCACAGAGCGCACGTAACGGAACGGAAGCCATGCCAGTTTGTTACTTACAATAGTTTTATTGCTGCTAACCTATTTATTTCTTTTTTATATCTTCCGTATAGTTTATAAAGTGCATACATTTTTGAAAATACTAAAAAACAACTCGATTACTTCCATTTTGCTTTTCCATTTGAATACCTTTTCGAAATTTTAAATTTGACATTTCGGAACGGAACGGACCATCTAAAAAATGTCACGTAACGAAAAGCAACCGCTCGTAATGTAACCTAACGTAAACGTTCTGGTTTTTCCTTTAGGAAAAAAATTATTTCTCGAATCGCTACTACAACAACAACAACCTACAAATATTCGTTAGGGCCTAGGCCCCTAGGCCTACCATGAACACGATTTCATTGCATTTCAAATGTCCGGAGTTATAGCAATTCTAAAAATCGAATTTTTTCAATTAGTTCATTAAGCTCTCAAACACAATCTGAATTTTATGGAAGTTACGTTTGCAGGGTTGATTTAAGAAAGTAACCCAATATCGAACTCTGGTGCTTCGTGCACCATCCTAGAAAGAGCGGCTTGCCCTGCCTTTCCACGTGTTGCGTGAATAAGTTTCAAGTGCAAGCTATATTTTTTAAACCAGGACTGACTGATAGTTTTATTTTAGTGACTTGACTAACCAATTTATGTAGTTGCAAAGATCGAAATATTTATGCGTCTCCCGACTCTTCCAGAGAGCTACTTTCGATAAAATTGGGTAGGCCTTCACGTTCATATGAGAGGACACAAGAATGGGAAATTTATCTGATAATTTTCAAAGAAAATGCATCCTTTGCAAGCAGGATAACGGTGAATTAAGGTCCTGTCAAATCTGGCAGAATATTGGTTCTATATAAAGGTGACCAGATGTACAGCATTTCGCTGCACTTGTACAACAGTTTTCCCTGCCGTACAATATTAAAAATGTAAAGCCAAATGTGCAGCATTTGTGCATTTTTCAAAATATTGAACACTTGAGCAGTTGCCATCCAAAGGTGGGACTTCACTGGGTTTTCCGAGCATCATAATCCTGGGATGATATCTCGAAATTGGTTTCAGTACTACCAAGACCAAGCTATGGAAAAAATCATTCCGAAACATCTAGCCGTGTGATTTGAAAGTACTTCACTAGGAACTGAATCACTAAACGCCACCCAGGGCGAGTATTTTGCAACCCAAAGATGTCCCACACCTGACTTATGACATGCCGTTTTGCCAAATTCAAATAAGAGGATAATGGAGGTCCAGGACTTTTTTTTCAGAATCAGAGACCGTCTCTAATTTCCTGCAAAAATGCAGAGAGAGATCATAATTTTCGCCGATCAAATATCGTATTTTTTTTTGCCTATGTCAGCATAAGCCCTACTCAGAGTTCAACCAAGGCGAAACCCAAATACAAACGTTGAGCAGATAGAATGGCATTTACGTCTTCCTTTTGGCGGACGCTGCAAGTATCGGAAAGACCATCGCCGAAAAATGTGAAACACTTTTTATCACTGTTTTAGCGGTGAATTGATTAATTTATGGGAAATATATCAGGAACAGGATCAATAAAGTGGAAAGCAATTAGAAGACGTGTGTTTCATCAGAGAGAACTGTCAAAAATGAAAACTTGGTAGATCCTCTAAACACTCAAGGAACTGGCGTATGGGAGTAGCCAAGGAAGGCAGGGAGGGGCGCTTCCTGAGGAAATCGAACTTATATGAATGTTGACTAAATCTAGAGCTGGCCCCCTCTCTTTGAATGGAATTTTGACTACGCCCATGATCTGCTTAATTTCTTACCACAACTGTCAACGAAGAATGGAGCTTCTGCAGCATTAATTTGAGATGAATTCATCAATTTCCTAAATCGTCTTAGTAGCCCTGGAAATCAGCCGGGACATTTTTATCCGTTGTTACTAGTGGTATTCGACGGACGGACATTGATCCTGTCCAAGTCGAATGAAATCGGATCAAAATTTCCCAAATCGGTAACAGCTGACTATCGTGTCATTTGTCCCCAATGCGATATTCTGAATTACAAATTTCATTTGTAATTATGCACCGTTCGAGATACAATTAAAAGGAAAAGTCTCAAGAAATATTAAAACGATTAACTCTGAATGAAGATTACAAACCAAAAATACTAAATAACAAAATGACATACGGGAAATTTCAGGGAAATTGTTCGCGGAGACATCTAGGGGATTAGTTTCGCAGATGATCCAAGCTATACCCTGGATCAATTTCCTGGATCATCATTTTGTATGGGATTTTCAATAAATCTGGAAATGATCCAGTTTGTCGAAAAGGGCTACTGATATAGAATTTCTTTCGGGAGCAGCCGGGATAGGGTTGACTTGATTGATTTTTTTTTATGATTTATGATTTTATTGCCGGTGTCTGCACCTTGACTGTTGTGTCAGACACCAAATAATCAAGGTCGATTCAGAATCGAACTTGATTATTTTTCATTTATACATTTCCGTGATATTTAGTGCTCGTAAACCGCTGGCCCTACACGAATTTAGTAATGGTCTTTTGGTCGAAGAGTACTTCTGCTCAATGACTTAAGTCTGGTTCAGGTGTCTTAGGTTGGTCGGTTGGGGGGGTGAAGCCAACAAACCAATATTAGCACAACGAGCATCGTTTTAACTCGTTTTAGGATGGAGAGATAATCAGAACCAGTCAGATTTAGTTAGGAAGTAAAACAGTTCCCTCTGCTGCTTCCTCCAAACGATCATCAAAGGCCCTATTCTACGTGTCATACTGGGTTCTGTTATAGAAAAATGAGTCAAGAGTCCTCTCTCATCTACATTCCCGCAGTCTCGGCAATGCGGATTCTAAGAGACATGCAATCTGAGAGAGGGATTCGACTATGGATAATGCACCCTGACAACTGCAGTAAGTCCGGCTTAGTTAGAATCGCATTTGTTCGTTTCAGGATTCCATCAGGAGGATGTTCATCTTCTTCTTTATGGCACGATAGCCCGACGTCGAGCCTTGGACGCCTGTATGGTTGACCTCCGGTAGTCCAGTATATCACCTACTAATTGCTTCCATCGATCTCCCGGTCGTGAAATAAAATGCGCTCCACATGAGGACTGTTTAGCTTAAGGTGACCAGACTCCCGAAGGCCCAATGCTGTACACATACTTGCAGAATTCGGTTTTCAAGCAAATCCTCAGGCATACTTCTAGGTTCCAGGTCCGAGGTCAACGCCGCAAAAAAGTTGTGAAATTCCCTGGTGCGCGACAGACAGAGAGGTCTGAGCGCAGAGTAGGGAGAGGTACGTATGGACGGGCCAGAGATCTAAATACTACAAATTGCCTTCCATAGACTCACCGATCGCTGCGCTCGCCTTATCCTATTTCCCAGATTTCCCAGCAGCGCTACGTATCAAAAATGTTTGCGTATTATGAAAAGCACGACAGACACCGTGGTCTGATCGGAGCGAAGGGCGAGCTATAGAATTTGACTAATCCTAAGGACCAGCAAAAGGTCTAAACTTTACCAATTGCCGTCTATTGGTTCACTCCTCGCTGCGATCGCACCTCGCCTTATTCACTGCCTACCAGCGCTGGTCGCAAGAATGTTCGCGAATTGTGAAAAACGCAACAGACAGAGTAAGTTCTGAACGAAGCCAATGGCGAGCCACAAGATCTGAGTAAATGTATGGACGAACCAGTGATCTAAATTTAACGAATTGCCTTACATTGGCTTACCGCTCGCTGCACTTCGCCTTATCATATTTCGCAACGGCACTGCGTCGCAAAAATGTTCGCGAAATTTTCTAATGCGCGACAGAGAATGCGAGGCCGACGAGCCGAAGGTCTAAATCTGATCTAAACCTGGTGGTAATATTTCTGGAGCAGAGTATGCATTTCTCCATGGTTGATGCCATGCATGCCGGTTCCCTGGGCTCTTAACGCCGTTTTAAATTGACTCTAAGGAAATGTGGAAAAAAACTTTATCTAACACCCATGCCGAGTCCTTTCTTTAGTATACATTTTCCTATAGCGGGTGATAAAGGAATCGGATAGAGTATAGTGGCTGATTTTTCAATCATTTTGTCGTAGGGAAAATAAATTAAAATCTCATCATTTGACGGTTGTAACTTCTGAACCTTGGCAGCTACTGTCTTGAAGTGTTCAACAAATATGTTTGCCAAATTTCAAAATTCCACTCAAGAATTTCCAAGTTATGGACGTTTTTCGATTAGGAAACACTTCTGTGTTCTGTGCAATTTAAGCAGCAGAAGCTTCCGAACGCGAATAGGAGAACCGTAAAATTTGGAGGAAATATGAGCGGTAAATAGCTCTACAATTGCAATTTCTTCAGAGAGACCGGGAAGGGCTCCTGGTTGTCGAAAATGAAAGATTGGCAAACATAAAAGTGCGATTATCTCGCTTAATATCGATCGCACAGGGTATAGGGGTCAAACTTTACACATTAAAGCCATACATGATTTTTCGAAGGCCTCATCGATGAGGTTATTATGTAGTGAATTAGGTTTCATTGTGTGACATGAGTAATGCTGTACATTTTGCTGTACATTTCCAGATGCTGTACGTCAAAATGTTGTACTGTACAGCAAAATGCTGTACGTCTGGTCAGCTTAGTTTAGCTCATCAGCAATTCGGTTGCTCTATGGTCCTATAACCAGCTGAAAACCCAGAATACTGCACGGATAGAAGACTGCATTGGATAGAAGATTCAAGATAGCATTCAGCGTATGTTGGCTTGCTTCTGCCATTCCAATGCATCCAATCTTTGTACTCTACAATTGTAGTCTTCACTGATAGCTGGCCACCGCAAACATGGCCAGCATGACTCGTATGCGAAAATTGGAAGGGCATCACCGCTGTGCGACTTCAAATTGACATGCTTGGTTTGTGACTCCATTTTTGGCTGAAGTCTGCCTTACAGCACTCTTTTTGGAGTGATGATCAAAAATAACCTCTTTTTGGAGTTAGAGCCAAAAAAACCTCTTTTTAGAGTTGGGGCCAAAAAGGACCACATTTTGGAGATGAGGTTTGTATGGCAGCAAGAAAAACCTATTTTTTTAAGTTTCACTAAGACTAAGTTTCACCTGTTATAAATTCGTCTATATCGACATCACAAAATACACGTAGGAACAGGCGAAATCAAGCATATGGATTACAGGGCTGCCATCGAAGAACATGTTCTTCTGAGAAAATATTTTTAATTTATGGACCAATTTTCAAAAAACCATACATTGACACGTTCACCTTCTATTAGTAACATGTGTGCACACTGTTCCTCCCTTTTCACGTCTATAACTCATATGTGACTCATGAAACAAAGAGACAACAATGGAAGACATACGTGCTGGTAACGACGCGACGTGTTAATATGTTGATTTCGAAGTCTTGCAGACGACTGAAGGCCTAGCATGAGGCCATAGACGCCACACTGTCCAAAGCAAGTTTTTCTAAAAAAAAAAGTCGTTCGTGGGCTAAGGATGAAATATGGTTTGGGAAAGACTCGCATAAACTACTTCTTGTAGGAGTCTCAACACATTATGTGGAAATGGAGAAAATTGAGCTGTGATAGAAGGCTTGCCCTCATAACCAGGTTTTTCTAATGGCCAATCAAACCTCCCTCCCTATTGAAAACACATGTAGGACAGTCGAAATCGGACCATGAGGTCATAAATTTACTCTGATGTCTCACTTGCAACACCTGATATTTCCCTACTCACTAGGCTGTCTGGAAATTTTACTGCATCAATGGATAACCCGTGGAAAAATTAACCAGATTTGTCTACCTAGCGTAACAAAGTAGGAAAGATTACACTAAATCAACCAAGACATCTTTCGGTTTGTGGTCTGAATTCAGGGAAAAGTACCTATATCAGTATCAAAACTAGTCCTGGCATGTTTCGCTCTCTGATTATGTCTGTGAAGGGATCAATATATGTAATACTACCGCAAAAATTCTGCAGACTCATTATTAGTATACTATGCCATCTGCAGCTGTTATTTAGTCAATATTCCACTCTTCCGAAAGGTCCAAATATTCGCTGATTTCATTCCCTACTCGCTTCAGTCATCAAATTGCTCATTGCTTTTCCTAGTAAATTCCTGCACTCATACAATCATTCACATCAATCACAGAGCTTATCAATGAACCGGCTTATTATTGGCAAAAAAATGCAACACCGCGCTTATCCATTCATCCATCTTAGAAATTCTATCGCACACTCATATTATGTTCCTCCTCATTACAAACTTATCGCTAAACGATAACACGATATCTTCGAATGATACACCGCCGACCGGAATTTATTAATTAATTTTTGTCTTCTTTCTCTAATTTGTCGCCCACAATCTCAACAGTCATACTCGTGGAAATCGGTAGACGCTAAAACGCAAGAAGAATCAAAAGAGACTGTTCAACCGTCAAC
The DNA here is from genome assembly GCA_949715475.1 of Microchrysa polita. Classification (NCBI taxonomy): domain Eukaryota; kingdom Metazoa; phylum Arthropoda; class Insecta; order Diptera; family Stratiomyidae; genus Microchrysa; species Microchrysa polita. The sequence goes on from OX454420.1 coordinate 12,790,558, forward strand.
GCTACAGGAAGTTCCGAAAGCCATAACAGAAGAAACTGTTTCGCCCACAACATTAGTAGAAGCTCCAAAAGCACCAACTGAAGATTCCCCAGCGTCACCGAAGCCATCGCCAGACTCGTATTCACCATCGTACGAAAATAAATACATTCCAGCTGAATCGCCTGTTCAACCGCCTATTCTTAACGGTTCGTGCAGTGAGCTAGCGGACAAGGAACGGTAAGTTTTCATCAGTTCTTTATTGTTGCGAGTTCAATGAGATTTGAGAATTGTTTTCTCTTTGCAGAACCCCTGAACCAAATACGGTAACAGAACAGATAACAGAACCAGTCGTTGCAGAACCAGTTTTGATTCCACAAAAGGTAGAAGAACCCGTTATAATGTCTCAACAAATCACCGAGCCACCAAAGGAAGTCGTGGAAGAGCCCACTACTCCACAAGAGCCATGCAAAGACTCGTACTCGCCTCCATACGATCAAAAATACAACCCAGCTGAGGGTTCTGCAACCGAAACAGTTGAGAAGCCGTCCGACGATCAAGCCAAGGTAGAAAATTCTCTCGAATGGAAGGAGGATGAAAATGTTGAAATTGTCTCGACGCCTAAAGACGAACCACAACAGGTCACACCACCAAATACTCCAAGTGACATGGAAAAAACTGACGAAGATGCAAAAGCCGTAATCGCGCCCACTTCATTGCTTCTTGAAACAACAGAAGAGGTCAAGGTTGAACCGGTGCATACTTCACAGGAAGAATCGGTGCCCGTGCGCGAGTCAAGTGATGTTGAGAAATTCATTGAAAGTGAAAGGAAAGCTTCATTGCCTCCAGTTGATTCAGCTCCGCAGACAGAAGTGGCTGATCAGCTTGAATCGAAACCGGCTGCTGAAATAGAACCTGAAACCCCACTATCACCAACAGTTCCTGAAGTCACTTCGGCTACTATTCCAGCAGCCGAGGAGCCTACGCCTTCTCCTGAGCCTACTCCCGTGGCAGAACCTACACCAGCCGAGGAGCCGACACCCGCTGCTGAGCCTTCACCAGCTGCAACCGAACCAATCACACCTGAGACAGCTGCACCGAGCTCTCCGGCTCCCGAAACGACAACCACTTCGGAAGAGACTAAGGCTCCTACTAGTAGCCTAAATGGTCAGGAATTCACCACAGATGCGTCCGTTACCTCGAATTCAGCAGATGAAACAAAACCGGCCGAGAATGGCTATCATCACGATCAAAGACCCGGTAGCCCATTCCGAGAGGATGCTCAGAGTGAATTACCCAGACCAAACACCGTTGAACAGAAACGAGCTGAGATCAAGTTTACACAAGAAATGCCAGCTCGTGATCGTCCAATCAGTCCGGTTTTGGTGCCGGGCAAGCTAAAGAGCACCCTCGCCTTCTTTGAGAACTTGAACAAAAAATCATAAATTTGTTTGGCTCGTCTTGTTCTTGTTCTCAAAGCAAAAATCCACACGTTCCGTTATTGTGTGTTCACCCTGGTGCAATAAAAGATGATTTCTGTGAATGGTTTTAAGTAATTTACTTGTGCTTTTAAGATTCGACAAATATTTAAAGAAAATGTTGCAGAAAACATTACACAATGTGCTCGCGGCACAATAACGGAACGAATGTAACATAAATTTCCTTCCCCTTCGCCTTGCTATCTATCATAATGATTAATTACTTTTATCCTACTTTATCGCGTCATCATGAAATGGGTGTATAAACATTTAAGTGCCATTTTATATAGAAAGAAGAAGAATCAAAACCAAAAATTCATGTAACCTACACCAAAACATTTTAAGCATAAACTTTTAACGATATTTAAAGAAATTATAATTATTTTATTATTGATCGTAGACACGCCCATCTGAGTGGCGTTTTATTGTTACTTTATAGAAATCATGTTGAACAAAAAAAACGAAAAAATAAGTTCTTTAGATGAAACTGTAAAAGATTTTAGAGCACTATAATTATGAATTCAAGTAGAGCATCCCTTATAGTCAATCAGAGTCGATCATAGCTTCTCCTTTACGAAATAACGAATTTAAACCGATAAATAGAATAAAATGGATCATCCGAAATCATATAACGAAAAATAAAAAAAAAATAAATAAAGACAAACTATTATGTTGAAATTTACGCCAGTTTTCTTTTAATTCGAAATAATGCAGTCCAAAGTCTAAAGTTTGACCGCCCTAGGTTCGTTCCTACTGCGACCGGGTCTACGAACCGGAACGACCCATGCCATCGGCATGGCCAAGAGTCGCAACGACCCCCTTCGACACAAGAAGTGGAAGCAAACTATATGTCGTCACATTCTTACCGTTTCTTCTCTCGGGAAGCAGTCTTGGCCGGCCCAGCTACTACTCACACTACTACTTACTACACATGGGAACTATATATAACGTCATCAGACGCGATCGAGAAAGCAATGCTGAAGGGGGTTTGGCCTTTCTCATTCACAACAATCTACCCTACAGCATCGTTGATGTCACTTCCGCCGATAATACTATGGAACAACAAGTGATAGCCGTCAAATCAGGAAATATCTACAACATTTACATTCCACCTGTCTCCAGCAGTCCCGCTAGTTAGAAAGTCAATATTAGTTCCCTACTAAACGGCCAATCTCGTCTTCTGCTATGGCCCTCCATCCTCCAAAATCACACCAGAGGTAACATCATCGCCGATCAGCTGGACTCATCAATAATCATCTCATGGACCGAATTCCTCCACCACGACATGTCAGGCGTGGTTTACGAGACCTTGAGAGAGAGGTTCAGGGATACAAACGGGACCCTTACGATGAAGTTACATACCGAGCCGCCATTGCAGCGATCCACACTGAAGAAGTGAATCGGTCTATCGCGAGTTTAGGTGCGAATAGAGTCCTCTCAGAGCGCCCACCACCAATTTCGCCTGAGGAGATTAGGCTCCCGAGAGCCACCAGAGTAACGCTAGCTCAACTTCGGTCGGGCTTTTGTTCACGCCTTAATTCGTACCTTTCTCGCATAAACCCGGACATCCAAAACATCTGTCCAAACTGCAATGGCACTCCTCATGATGTGGGCCATTTGTTTCAATGCCCCGCTGCGCCCACTGATCTTACCCCTATATCACTGTGGGAAAACCCTATCGCAGCAGCTATGTTTTTGTCCTTAGACCTCACGGACACAAACATTGACGAACCATAAATCGTACCCACATAGATGCACAGAGGTTACACACCTTTCTGCACCGCTACAAGAAGAAGAAGATCAGCTGGACGCATCAGATGTCTGTCCAATAAACGATGATAAACCGACTCGTATCACGGGATTTTGCACTAGCTCACCAGATATTTCCATCGCTAACCCTGGACTTATCAATGACATAACATCACTGATCACCTACAAATTGTACTAACGCTGGGCATGCCTTCTAAATTCGCCCATCCCGACAAGAAAAGGTACACAATCTTCAAGAAAGCTGACTCGGAAAGCTTTCAAAGGTTAACTAGCGAGGCTATTTCTAGTCTTACCCCCGAAAATGGGTTTTGGAAACAACCAGGGTCCTAGCTATCACCGTTTTCGAGGTACAGCCGTTTAAAGGTCAGCAACGTTTCTAGGCCAAATTTGACTGCCCTAGGATCAATATCTACGGAGATATGGGCAATTTTGTGTTTCCAAGTGAAAATTTTCGAAAGTGAGTTTTAAAAAAGTCGATGTAGAGCGTATTCAGAGCTACATTTTGGTGAAACAACCAGGGTCCTAGCTATCACCGTTTCCGAGATACAGCCGTTTAAAGGTCAGCCAAATTTGACTGCCCTAGGATCAATATCTACGGAGATATGGGCAATTTTGTGTTTCCAAGTGAAAATTTTCGAAAGTGGGTTTTGAAAAAGTCGACGTAGAGCGTATTCAGAGCTACATTTTGGTGAAACAACCAGGGTCCTAGCTATCACCGTTTCCGAGATACAGCCCTTCAAAGGTCAGCAACATTTCTAGGCCAAATTTGACTGCCCTAGGATCAATATCTACGGAGATATGGGCAATTTTGTGTTTCCAAGTGAAAATTTCCGAAAGTGGGTTTTGAAAAAGTCGATGTAGAGCGTATTCAGAGCTACATTTTGGTGAAACAACCAGGGTCCTAGCTATCACCGTTTCCGAGATACAGCCCTTCAAAGGTCAGCAACATTTCTAGGCCAAATTTCACTGCCCTAGGATCAATATCTACGGAGATATGGGCAATTTTGTGTTTCCAAGTGAAAATTTTCGAAAGTGGGTTTTGAAAAAGTCGATGTAGAGCGTATTCAGAGCTACATTTTGGTGAAACAACCAGGGTCCTAGCTATCACCGTTTCCGAGATACAACCCTTCAAAGGTCAGCAACATTTCTAGGCCAAATTTCACTGCCCTAGGATCAATATCTACGGAGATATGGGCAATTTTGTGTTTCCAAGTGAAAATTTTCGAAAGTGGGTTTTGAAAAAGTCGATGTAGAGCGTATTCAGAGCTACATTTTGGTGAAACAACCAGGGTCCTAGCTATCACCGTTTCCGAGATACAACCCTTCAAAGGTCAGCAACATTTCTAGGCCAAATTTCACTGCCCTAGGATCAATATCTACGGAGATATGGGCAATTTTGTGTTTCCAAGTGAAAATTTTCGAAAGTGGGTTTTGAAAAAGTCGATGTAGAGCGTATTCAGAGCTACATTTTGGTGAAACAACCAGGGTCCTAGCTATCACCGTTTCCGAGATACAACCCTTCAAAGGTCAGCAACATTTCTAGGCCAAATTTCACTGCCCTAGGATCAATATCTACGGAGATATGGGCAATTTTGTGTTTCCAAGTGAAAATTTTCGAAAGTGGGTTTTGAAAAAGTCGATGTAGAGCGTATTCAGAGCTACATTTTGGTGAAACAACCAGGGTCCTAGCTATCACCGTTTCCGAGATACAGCCGTTCAAAGGTCAGCAACAGTTTTAGGCCAAATTTGACTGCCCTAGGATCAATATCTACGGAGATATGGGCAATTTTGTGTTTCCAAGTGAAAATTTTCGAAAGTGGGTTTTGAAAAAGTCGATGTAGGGCCTATTCAGAGCTACATTTTGGTGAAACAACCAGGGTCCTAGCTATCACCGTTTCCGAGATACAGCCCTTCAAAGGTCAGCAGCATTTCTAGGCCAAATTTGACTGCCCTAGGATCAATATCTACGGAGATATGGGCAATTTTGTGTTTCCAAGTGAAAATTTCCGAAAGTGGGTTTTGAAAAAGTCGATGTAGAGCGTATTCAGAGCTACATTTTGGTGAAACAACCAGGGTCCTAGCTATCACCGTTTCCGAGATACAGCCCTTCAAAGGTCAGCAACATTTCTAGGCCAAATTTCACTGCCCTAGGATCAATATCTACGGAGATATGGGCAATTTTGTGTTTCCAAGTGAAAATTTTCGAAAGTGGGTTTTGAAAAAGTCGATGTAGAGCGTATTCAGAGCTACATTTTGGTGAAACAACCAGGGTCCTAGCTATCACCGTTTCCGAGATACAACCCTTCAAAGGTCAGCAACATTTCTAGGCCAAATTTCACTGCCCTAGGATCAATATCTACGGAGATATGGGCAATTTTGTGTTTCCAAGTGAAAATTTTCGAAAGTGGGTTTTGAAAAAGTCGATGTAGAGCGTATTCAGAGCTACATTTTGGTGAAACAACCAGGGTCCTAGCTATCACCGTTTCCGAGATACAACCCTTCAAAGGTCAGCAACATTTCTAGGCCAAATTTCACTGCCCTAGGATCAATATCTACGGAGATATGGGCAATTTTGTGTTTCCAAGTGAAAATTTTCGAAAGTGGGTTTTGAAAAAGTCGATGTAGAGCGTATTCAGAGCTACATTTTGGTGAAACAACCAGGGTCCTAGCTATCACCGTTTCCGAGATACAGCCGTTCAAAGGTCAGCAACAGTTTTAGGCCAAATTTGACTGCCCTAGGATCAATATCTACGGAGATATGGGCAATTTTGTGTTTCCAAGTGAACATTTTCGAAAGTGGGTTTTGAAAAAGTCGATGTAGGGCGTATTCAGAGCTACATTTTGGTGAAACAACCAGGGTCCTAGCTATCACCGTTTCCGAGATACAGCCGTTTAAAAGTCAGCAACAGTTTTAGGCCAAATTTGACTGCCCTACGATCAATATCTGCGGAGATATGGGCAATTTTGTGTTTCCAAGTGAAAATTTTCGAAAGTGGGTTTTGAAAAAGTCGATGTAGGGCGTATTCAGAGCTACATTTTGGTGAAACAACCAGGGTCCTAGCTATCACCGTTTCCGAGATACAGCCGTTCAAAGGTCAGCAACAGTTTTAGGGCAAATTTGACTGCCCTAGGATCAATATCTACGGAGATATGGGCAATTTTGTGTTTCCAAGTGAAAATTTTCGAAAGTGGGTTTTGAAAAAGTCGATGTAGAGCGTATTCAGAGCTACATTTTGGTGAAACAACCAGGGTCCTAGCTATCACCGTTTCCGAGATACAACCCTTCAAAGGTCAGCAACATTTCTAGGCCAAATTTCACTGCCCTAGGATCAATATCTACGGAGATATGGGCAATTTTGTGTTTCCAAGTGAAAATTTTCGAAAGTGGGTTTTGAAAAAGTCGATGTAGAGCGTATTCAGAGCTACATTTTGGTGAAACAACCAGGGTCCTAGCTATCACCGTTTCCGAGATACAACCCTTCAAAGGTCAGCAACATTTCTAGGCCAAATTTCACTGCCCTAGGATCAATATCTACGGAGATATGGGCAATTTTGTGTTTCCAAGTGAAAATTTTCGAAAGTGGGTTTTGAAAAAGTCGATGTAGAGCGTATTCAGAGCTACATTTTGGTGAAACAACCAGGGTCCTAGCTATCACCGTTTCCGAGATACAACCCTTCAAAGGTCAGCAACATTTCTAGGCCAAATTTCACTGCCCTAGGATCAATATCTACGGAGATATGGGCAATTTTGTGTTTCCAAGTGAAAATTTTCGAAAGTGGGTTTTGAAAAAGTCGATGTAGGGCGTATTCAGAGCTACATTTTGGTGAAACAACCAGGGTCCTAGCTATCACCGTTTCCGAGACACAGCCGTTCAAAGGTCAGCAACAGTTTTAGGGCAAATTTGACTGCCCTAGGATCAATATCTACGGAGATATGGGCAATTTTGTGTTTCCAAGTGAAAATTTTCGAAAGTGGGTTTTGAAAAAGTCGATGTAGAGCGTATTCAGAGCTACATTTTGGTGAAACAACCAGGGTCCTAGCTATCACCGTTTCCGAGATACAACCCTTCAAAGGTCAGCAACATTTCTAGGCCAAATTTCACTGCCCTAGGATCAATATCTACGGAGATATGGGCAATTTTGTGTTTCCAAGTGAAAATTTTCGAAAGTGGGTTTTGAAAAAGTCGATGTAGAGCGTATTCAGAGCTACATTTTGGTGAAACAACCAGGGTCCTAGCTATCACCGTTTCCGAGATACAACCCTTCAAAGGTCAGCAACATTTCTAGGCCAAATTTCACTGCCCTAGGATCAATATCTACGGAGATATGGGCAATTTTGTGTTTCCAAGTGAAAATTTTCGAAAGTGGGTTTTGAAAAAGTCGATGTAGAGCGTATTCAGAGCTACATTTTGGTGAAACAACCAGGGTCCTAGCTATCACCGTTTCCGAGATACAGCCGTTCAAAGGTCAGCAACAGTTTTAGGCCAAATTTGACTGCCCTAGGATCAATATCTACGGAGATATGGGCAATTTTGTGTTTCCAAGTGAAAATTTTCGAAAGTGGGTTTTGAAAAAGTCGATGTAGAGCGTATTCAGAGCTACATTTTGGTGAAACAACCAGGGTCCTAGCTATCACCGTTTCCGAGATACAGCCGTTTAAAAGTCAGCAACAGTTTTAGGCCAAATTTGACTACCCTACGATCAATATCTGCGGAGATATGGGCAATTTTGTGTTTCCAAGTGAAAATTTTCGAAAGTGGGTTTTGAAAAAGTCGATGTAGGGCGTATTCAGAGCTACATTTTGGTGAAACAACCAGGGTCCTAGCTATCACCGTTTCCTAGATACAGCCCTTCAAAGGTCAGCAGCATTTCTAGGCCAAATTTGACTGCCCTAGGATCAATATCTACGGAGATATGGGCAATTTTGTGTTTCCAAGTGAAAATTTTCGAAAGTGGGTTTTGAAAAAGTCGATGTAGAGCGTATTCAGAGCTACATTTTGGTGAAACAACCAGGGTCCTAGCTATCACCGTTTCCGAGATACAGCCCTTCAAAGGTCAGCAGCATTTCTAGGCCAAATTTGACTGCCCTAGGATCAATATCTACGGAGATATGGGCAATTTTGTGTTTCCAAGTGAAAAGTCGATGTAGAGCCTATTCAGAGCTACATTCTGGTGAAACAACCAGGGTCCTAGCTATCACCGTTTCCGAGATACAGCCGTTCAAAGGTCAGCAACAGTTTTAGGCCAAATTTGACTGCCCTAGGATCAATATCTACGGAGATATGGGCAATTTTGTGTTTCCAAGTGAACATTTTCGAAAGTGGGTTTTGAAAAAGTCGATGTAGGGCGTATTCAGAGCTACATTTTGGTGAAACAACCAGGGTCCTAGCTATCACCGTTTCCGAGATACAGCCGTTTAAAAGTCAGCAACAGTTTTAGGCCAAATTTGACTGCCCTACGATCAATATCTGCGGAGATATGGGCAATTTTGTGTTTCCAAGTGAAAATTTTCGAAAGTGGGTTTTGAAAAAGTCGATGTAGGGCGTATTCAGAGCTACATTTTGGTGAAACAACCAGGGTCCTAGCTATCACCGTTTCCGAGATACAGCCGTTCAAAGGTCAGCAACAGTTTTAGGCCAAATTTGACTGCCCTAGGATCAATATCTACGGAGATATGGGCAATTTTGTGTTTCCAAGTGAAAAGTCGATGTAGAGCCTATTCAGAGCTACATTCTGGTGAAACAACCAGGGTCCTAGCTATCACCGTTTCCGAGATACAGCCGTTCAAAGGTCAGCAACAGTTTTAGGCCAAATTTGACTGCCCTAGGATCAATATCTACGGAGATATGGGCAATTTTGTGTTTCCAAGTGAACATTTTCGAAAGTGGGTTTTGAAAAAGTCGATGTAGGGCGTATTCAGAGCTACATTTTGGTGAAACAACCAGGGTCCTAGCTATCACCGTTTCCGAGATACAGCCGTTTAAAAGTCAGCAACAGTTTTAGGCCAAATTTGACTGCCCTACGATCAATATCTGCGGAGATATGGGCAATTTTGTGTTTCCAAGTGAAAATTTTCGAAAGTGGGTTTTGAAAAAGTCGATGTAGGGCGTATTCAGAGCTACATTTTGGTGAAACAACCAGGGTCCTAGCTATCACCGTTTCCGAGATACAACCCTTCAAAGGTCAGCAACATTTCTAGGCCAAATTTCACTGCCCTAGGATCAATATCTACGGAGATATGGGCAATTTTGTGTTTCCAAGTGAAAATTTTCGAAAGTGGGTTTTGAAAAAGTCGATGTAGAGCGTATTCAGAGCTACATTTTGGTGAAACAACCAGGGTCCTAGCTATCACCGTTTCCGAGATACAGCCGTTCAAAGGTCAGCAACAGTTTTAGGCCAAATTTGACTGCCCTAGGATCAATATCTACGGAGATATGGGCAATTTTGTGTTTCCAAGTGAAAATTTTCGAAAGTGGGTTTTGAAAAAGTCGATGTAGAGCGTATTCAGAGCTACATTTTGGTGAAACAACCAGGGTCCTAGCTATCACCGTTTCCGAGATACAACCCTTCAAAGGTCAGCAACATTTCTAGGCCAAATTTCACTGCCCTAGGATCAATATCTACGGAGATATGGGCAATTTTGTGTTTCCAAGTGAAAATTTTCGAAAGTGGGTTTTGAAAAAGTCGATGTAGAGCGTATTCAGAGCTACATTTTGGTGAAACAACCAGGGTCCTAGCTATCACCGTTTCCGAGATACAACCCTTCAAAGGTCAGCAACATTTCTAGGCCAAATTTCACTGCCCTAGGATCAATATCTACGGAGATATGGGCAATTTTGTGTTTCCAAGTGAAAATTTTCGAAAGTGGGTTTTGAAAAAGTCGATGTAGAGCGTATTCAGAGCTACATTTTGGTGAAACAACCAGGGTCCTAGCTATCACCGTTTCCGAGATACAGCCGTTCAAAGGTCAGCAACAGTTTTAGGCCAAATTTGACTGCCCTAGGATCAATATCTACGGAGATATGGGCAATTTTGTGTTTCCAAGTGAACATTTTCGAAAGTGGGTTTTGAAAAAGTCGATGTAGGGCGTATTCAGAGCTACATTTTGGTGAAACAACCAGGGTCCTAGCTATCACCGTTTCCGAGATACAGCCGTTTAAAAGTCAGCAACAGTTTTAGGCCAAATTTGACTGCCCTACGATCAATATCTGCGGAGATATGGGCAATTTTGTGTTTCCAAGTGAAAATTTTCGAAAGTGGGTTTTGAAAAAGTCGATGTAGGGCGTATTCAGAGCTACATTTTGGTGAAACAACCAGGGTCCTAGCTATCACCGTTTCCGAGATACAGCCGTTCAAAGGTCAGCAACAGTTTTAGGGCAAATTTGACTGCCCTAGGATCAATATCTACGGAGATATGGGCAATTTTGTGTTTCCAAGTGAAAATTTTCGAAAGTGGGTTTTGAAAAAGTCGATGTAGAGCGTATTCAGAGCTACATTTTGGTGAAACAACCAGGGTCCTAGCTATCACCGTTTCCGAGATACAACCCTTCAAAGGTCAGCAACATTTCTAGGCCAAATTTCACTGCCCTAGGATCAATATCTACGGAGATATGGGCAATTTTGTGTTTCCAAGTGAAAATTTTCGAAAGTGGGTTTTGAAAAAGTCGATGTAGAGCGTATTCAGAGCTACATTTTGGTGAAACAACCAGGGTCCTAGCTATCACCGTTTCCGAGATACAACCCTTCAAAGGTCAGCAACATTTCTAGGCCAAATTTCACTGCCCTAGGATCAATATCTACGGAGATATGGGCAATTTTGTGTTTCCAAGTGAAAATTTTCGAAAGTGGGTTTTGAAAAAGTCGATGTAGAGCGTATTCAGAGCTACATTTTGGTGAAACAACCAGGGTCCTAGCTATCACCGTTTCCGAGATACAACCCTTCAAAGGTCAGCAACATTTCTAGGCCAAATTTCACTGCCCTAGGATCAATATCTACGGAGATATGGGCAATTTTGTGTTTCCAAGTGAAAATTTTCGAAAGTGGGTTTTGAAAAAGTCGATGTAGGGCGTATTCAGAGCTACATTTTGGTGAAACAACCAGGGTCCTAGCTATCACCGTTTCCGAGATACAGCCGTTCAAAGGTCAGCAACAGTTTTAGGGCAAATTTGACTGCCCTAGGATCAATATCTACGGAGATATGGGCAATTTTGTGTTTCCAAGTGAAAATTTTCGAAAGTGGGTTTTGAAAAAGTCGATGTAGAGCGTATTCAGAGCTACATTTTGGTGAAACAACCAGGGTCCTAGCTATCACCGTTTCCGAGATACAACCCTTCAAAGGTCAGCAACATTTCTAGGCCAAATTTCACTGCCCTAGGATCAATATCTACGGAGATATGGGCAATTTTGTGTTTCCAAGTGAAAATTTTCGAAAGTGGGTTTTGAAAAAGTCGATGTAGAGCGTATTCAGAGCTACATTTTGGTGAAACAACCAGGGTCCTAGCTATCACCGTTTCCGAGATACAACCCTTCAAAGGTCAGCAACATTTCTAGGCCAAATTTCACTGCCCTAGGATCAATATCTACGGAGATATGGGCAATTTTGTGTTTCCAAGTGAAAATTTTCGAAAGTGGGTTTTGAAAAAGTCGATGTAGAGCGTATTCAGAGCTACATTTTGGTGAAACAACCAGGGTCCTAGCTATCACCGTTTCCGAGATACAGCCGTTCAAAGGTCAGCAACAGTTTTAGGCCAAATTTGACTGCCCTAGGATCAATATCTACGGAGATATGGGCAATTTTGTGTTTCCAAGTGAAAATTTTCGAAAGTGGGTTTTGAAAAAGTCGATGTAGAGCGTATTCAGAGCTACATTTTGGTGAAACAACCAGGGTCCTAGCTATCACCGTTTCCGAGATACAGCCGTTTAAAAGTCAGCAACAGTTTTAGGCCAAATTTGACTACCCTACGATCAATATCTGCGGAGATATGGGCAATTTTGTGTTTCCAAGTGAAAATTTTCGAAAGTGGGTTTTGAAAAAGTCGATGTAGGGCGTATTCAGAGCTACATTTTGGTGAAACAACCAGGGTCCTAGCTATCACCGTTTCCTAGATACAGCCCTTCAAAGGTCAGCAGCATTTCTAGGCCAAATTTGACTGCCCTAGGATCAATATCTACGGAGATATGGGCAATTTTGTGTTTCCAAGTGAAAATTTTCGAAAGTGGGTTTTGAAAAAGTCGATGTAGAGCGTATTCAGAGCTACATTTTGGTGAAACAACCAGGGTCCTAGCTATCACCGTTTCCGAGATACAGCCCTTCAAAGGTCAGCAGCATTTCTAGGCCAAATTTGACTGCCCTAGGATCAATATCTACGGAGATATGGGCAATTTTGTGTTTCCAAGTGAAAAGTCGATGTAGAGCCTATTCAGAGCTACATTCTGGTGAAACAACCAGGGTCCTAGCTATCACCGTTTCCGAGATACAGCCGTTCAAAGGTCAGCAACAGTTTTAGGCCAAATTTGACTGCCCTAGGATCAATATCTACGGAGATATGGGCAATTTTGTGTTTCCAAGTGAACATTTTCGAAAGTGGGTTTTGAAAAAGTCGATGTAGGGCGTATTCAGAGCTACATTTTGGTGAAACAACCAGGGTCCTAGCTATCACCGTTTCCGAGATACAGCCGTTTAAAAGTCAGCAACAGTTTTAGGCCAAATTTGACTGCCCTACGATCAATATCTGCGGAGATATGGGCAATTTTGTGTTTCCAAGTGAAAATTTTCGAAAGTGGGTTTTGAAAAAGTCGATGTAGGGCGTATTCAGAGCTACATTTTGGTGAAACAACCAGGGTCCTAGCTATCACCGTTTCCGAGATACAGCCGTTCAAAGGTCAGCAACAGTTTTAGGGCAAATTTGACTGCCCTAGGATCAATATCTACGGAGATATGGGCAATTTTGTGTTTCCAAGTGAACATTTTCGAAAGTGGGTTTTGAAAAAGTCGATGTAGGGCGTATTCAGAGCTACATTTTGGCGAAACAACCAGGGTCCTAGCTATCACCGTTTCCGAGATACAGCCGTTTAAAGGTCAGCAACAGTTTTAGGCCAAATTTGACTGCCCTAGCATCAATATCTACGGAGATATGGGCAATTTTGTGTTTCCAAGTGAACATTTTCAAAAGTGGGTTTTGAAAAAGTCGATGTAGGGCGTATTCAGAGCTACATTTTGGTGAAACAACCAGGGTCCTAGCTATCACCGTTTCCGAGATACAGCCGTTTAAAGGTCAGCAACAGTTTTAGGCCAAATTTGACTGCCCTAGCATCAATATCTACGGAGATATGGGCAATTTTGTGTTTCCAAGTGAAAATTTTCGAAAGTGGGTTTTGAAAAAGTCGATGTAGAGCGTATTCAGAGCTACATTTTGGTGAAACAACCAGGGTCCTAGCTATCACCGTTTCCGAGATACAGCCGTTTAAAGGTCAGCAACAGTTTTAGGCCAAATTTGACTGCCCTAGCATCAATATCTACGGAGATATGGGCAATTTTGTGTTTCCAAGTGAAAATTTTCGAAAGTGGGTTTTGAAAAAGTCGATGTAGAGCGTATTCAGAGCTACATTTTGGTGAAACAACCAGGGTCCTAGCTATCACCGTTTCCGAGATACAGCCGTTTAAAGGTCAGCAACAGTTTGAGGCCAAATTTGACTGCCCTAGGATCAATATCTACGGAGATATGGGCAATTTTGTGTTTCCAAGTGAACATTTTCGAAAGTGGGTTTTGAAAAAGTCGATGTAGGGCGTATTCAGAGCTACATTTTGGTGAAACAACCAGGGTCCTAGCTATCACCGTTTCCGAGATACAGCCGTTTAAAGGTCAGCAACAGTCGATGTAGGGCGTATTCAGAGCTACATTTTGGTGAAACAACCAGGGTCCTAGCTATCACCGTTTCCGAGATACAGCCGTTTAAAGGTCAGCAACAGTTTTAGGCCAAATTTGACTGCCCTAGGATCAATATCTACGGAGATATGGGCAATTTTGTGTTTCCAAGTGAACATTTTCGAAAGTGGGTTTTGAAAAAGTCGATGTAGGGCGTATTCAGAGCTACATTTTGGTGAAACAACCAGGGTCCTAGCTATCACCGTTTCCGAGATACAGCCGTTTAAAGGTCAGCAACAGTCGATGTATAGCGTATTCAGAGCTACATTTTGGTGAAACAACCAGGGTCCTAGCTATCACCGTTTCCGAGATACAGCCGTTTAAAGGTCAGCAACAGTTTTAGGCCAAATTTGACTGCCCTAGCATCAATATCTACGGAGATATGGGCAATTTTGTGTTTCCAAGTGAAAATTTTCGAAAGTGGGTTTTGAAAAAGTCGATGTAGAGCGTATTCAGAGCTACATTTTGGTGAAACAACCAGGGTCCTAGCTATCACCGTTTCCGAGATACAGCCGTTTAAAGGTCAGCAACAGTTTTAGGCCAAATTTGACTGCCCTAGCATCAATATCTACGGAGATATGGGCAATTTTGTGTTTCCAAGTGAAAATTTTCGAAAGTGGGTTTTGAAAAAGTCGATGTAGAGCGTATTCAGAGCTACATTTTGGTGAAACAACCAGGGTCCTAGCTATCACCGTTTCCGAGATACAGCCGTTTAAAGGTCAGCAACAGTTTGAGGCCAAATTTGACTGCCCTAGGATCAATATCTACGGAGATATGGGCAATTTTGTGTTTCCAAGTGAACATTTTCGAAAGTGGGTTTTGAAAAAGTCGATGTAGGGCGTATTCAGAGCTACATTTTGGTGAAACAACCAGGGTCCTAGCTATCACCGTTTCCGAGATACAGCCGTTTAAAGGTCAGCAACAGTCGATGTAGGGCGTATTCAGAGCTACATTTTGGTGAAACAACCAGGGTCCTAGCTATCACCGTTTCCGAGATACAGCCGTTTAAAGGTCAGCAACAGTTTTAGGCCAAATTTGACTGCCCTAGGATCAATATCTACGGAGATATGGGCAATTTTGTGTTTCCAAGTGAACATTTTCGAAAGTGGGTTTTGAAAAAGTCGATGTAGGGCGTATTCAGAGCTACATTTTGGTGAAACAACCAGGGTCCTAGCTATCACCGTTTCCGAGATACAGCCGTTTAAAGGTCAGCAACAGTCGATGTAGGGCGTATTCAGAGCTACATTTTGGTGAAACAACCAGGGTCCTAGCTATCACCGTTTCCGAGATACAGCCGTTTAAAGGTCAGCAACAGTCGATGTAGGGCGTATTCAGAGCTACATTTTGGTGAAACAACCAGGGTCCTAGCTATCACCGTTTCCGAGATACAGCCGTTTAAAGGTCAGCAACAGTTTTAGGCCAAATTTGACTGCCCTAGGATCAATATCTACGGAGATATGGGCAATTTTGTGTTTCCAAGTGAACATTTTCGAAAGTGGGTTTTGAAAAAGTCGATGTAGGGCGTATTCAGAGCTACATTTTGGTGAAACAACCAGGGTCCTAGCTATCACCGTTTCCGAGATACAGCCGTTTAAAGGTCAGCAACAGTTTGAGGCCAAATTTGACTGCCCTAGGATCAATATCTACGGAGATATGGGCAATTTTGTGTTTCCAAGTGAAAATTTTCGAAAGTGGGTTTTGAAAAAGTCGATGTAGGGCGTATTCAGAGCTGCATTTTGGTGAAACAACCAGGGTCCTAGCTATCTCCGTTTCCGAGATACAGCCGTTTAAAGGTCAGCAACAGTTTTAGGCCAAATTTGACTGCCCTAGGATCAATATCTACGGAGATATGGGCAATTTTGTGTTTCCAAGTGAAAATTTTCGAAAGTGGGTTTTGAAAAAGTCGATGTAGGGCGTATTCAGAGCTACATTTTGGTGAAACAACCAGGGTCCTAGCTATCACCGTTTCCTAGATACAGCCCTTCAAAGGTCAGCAGCATTTCTAGGCCAAATTTGACTGCCCTAGGATCAATATCTACGGAGATATGGGCAATTTTGTGTTTCCAAGTGAAAATTTTCGAAAGTGGGTTTTGAAAAAGTCGTAAATTTGACTGCCCTAGGATCAATATCTACGGAGATATGGGCAATTTTGTGTTTCCAAGTGAAAATTTTCGAAAGTGGGTTTTGAAAAAGTCGATGTAGAGCGTATTCAGAGCTACATTTTGGTGAAACAACCAGGGTCCTAGCTATCACCGTTTCCGAGATACAGCCCTTCAAAGGTCAGCAGCATTTCTAGGCCAAATTTGACTGCCCTAGGATCAATATCTACGGAGATATGGGCAATTTTGTGTTTCCAAGTGAAAAGTCGATGTAGAGCCTATTCAGAGCTACATTCTGGTGAAACAACCAGGGTCCTAGCTATCACCGTTTCCGAGATACAGCCGTTCAAAGGTCAGCAACAGTTTTAGGCCAAATTTGACTGCCCTAGGATCAATATCTACGGAGATATGGGCAATTTTGTGTTTCCAAGTGAAAATTTTCGAAAGTGGGTTTTGAAAAAGTCGATGTAGAGCGTATTCAGAGCTACATTTTGGTGAAACAACCAGGGTCCTAGCTATCACCGTTTCCGACATACAGCCCTTCAAAGGTCAGCAGCTTTTCTAGGCCAAATTTGACTGCCCTAGGATCAATATCTACGGAGATATGGGCAATTTTGTGTTTCCAAGTGAAAATTTTCGAAAGTGGGTTTTGAAAAAGTCGATGTAGAGCGTATTCAGAGCTACATTTTGGTGAAACAACCAGGGTCCTAGCTATCACCGTTTCCGACGTACAGCCCTTCAAAGGTCAGCAGCATTTCTAGGCCAAATTTGACTGCCCTAGGATCAATATCTACGGAGATATGGGCAAGTTTGTGTTTCCAAGTGAAAATTTTCGAAAGTGGGTTTTGAAAAAGTCGATGTAGAGCGTATTCAGAGCTACATTTTGGTGAAACAACCAGGGTCCTAGCTATCACCGTTTCCGAGATACAGCCCTTCAAAGGTCAGCAGCATTTCTAGGCCAAATTTGACTGCCCCAGGATCAATATCTACGGAGATATGGGCAATTTTGTGTTTCCAAGTGAAAATTTTCGAAAGTGGGTTTTGAAAAAGTCGATGTAGAGCGTATTCAGAGCTACATTTTGGTGAAACAACCAGGGTCCTAGCTATCACCGTTTCCGAGATACAGCCGTTCAAAGGTCAGCAACACTTTTAGGCCAAATTTGACTGCCGTAGGATCAATATCTACGGAGATATGGGCAATTTTGTGTTTCCAAGTGAAAATTTTCGAAAGTGGGTTTTGAAAAGGTCGATGTAGAGCGTTTTCAGAGCTACATTTTGGTGAAACAACCAGGGTCCTAGCTATCACCGTTTCCGAGATACAGCCGTTTAAAGGTCAGCAACAGGTTTAGGCCAAATTTGACTGCCCTAGGATCAATATCTACGGAGATATGGGCAATTTTGTGTTTCCAAGTGAAAATTTTCGAAAGTGGGTTTTGAAAAAGTCGATGTAGAGCGTATTCAGAGCTACATTTTGGTGAAACAACCAGGGTCCTAGCTATCACTGTTTCCGAGATACAGCCGTTTAGAGGTCAGCAACAGTTTTAGGCCAAATTTGACTGCCCTAGGATCAATATCTACGGAGATATGGGCAATTTTGTGTTTCCAAGTGAAAATTTTCGAAAGTGGGTTTTGGAAAAGTCGATGTAGGGCGTATTCAGAGCTACATTTTGGTGAAACAACCAGGGTCCTAGCTATCACCGTTTCCGAGATACAGCCGTTTAAAGGTCAGCAACAGTTTTAGGCCAAATTTGACTGCCCTAGGATCAATATCTACGGAGATATGGGCAATTTTGTGTTTCCAAGTGAACATTTTCGAAAGTGGGTTTTGAAAAAGTCGATGTGGAGCGTATTCAGAGCTACATTTTGGTGAAACAACCAGGGTCCTAGCTATCACTGTTTCCGAGATACAGCCGCCTAAAGGTAGCTGAAATTTCAGGCCAAATTTGACTGCCCTAGGATCAATATCTACGGAGATATGGGCAATTTTGTGTTTCCAAGTGAAAATTTTCGAAAGTGGGTTTTGGAAAAGTCGATGTAGGGCGTATTCAGAGCTACATTTTGGTGAAACAACCAGGGTCCTAGCTATCACCGTTTCCGAGATACAGCCGTTTAAAGGTCAGCAACAGTTTTAGGCCAAATTTGACTGCCCTAGGATCAATATCTACGGAGATATGGGCAATTTTGTGTTTCCAAGTGAACATTTTCGAAAGTGGGTTTTGGAAAAGTCGATGTGGAGCGTATTCAGAGCTACATTTTGGTGAAACAACCAGGGTCCTAGCTATCACCGTTTCCGAGATACAGCCGTTTAAAGGTCAGCAACAGTTTTAGGCCAAATTTGACTGCCGTAGGATCAATATCTACGGAGATATGTTTCCAAGTGAAAATTTTCGAAAGTGGGTTTTGAAAAAGTCGATGTAGGGCGTATTCAGAGCTACATTTTGGTGAAACAACCAGGGTCCTAGCTATCACCGTTTCCGAGATACAGCCGTTTAAAGGTCAGCAACAGTTTTAGGCCAAATTTGACTGCCCTAGGATCAATATCTACGGAGATATGGGCAATTTTGTGTTTCCAAGTGAACATTTTCGAAAGTGGGTTTTGAAAAAGTCGATGTGGAGCGTATTCAGAGCTACATTTTGGTGAAACAACCAGGGTCCTAGCTATCACCGTTTCCGAGATACAGCCGTTTAAAGGTCAGCAACAGTTTTAGGCCAAATTTGACTGCCCTAGGATCAATATCTACGGAGATATGGGCAATTTTGTGTTTCCAAGTGAACATTTTCGAAAGTGGGTTTTGAAAAAGTCGATGTGGAGCGTATTCAGAGCTACATTTTGGTGAAACAACCAGGGTCCTAGCTATCACCGTTTCCGAGATACAGCCGTTTAAAGGTCAGCAACAGTTTTAGGCCAAATTTGACTGCCCTAGGATCAATATCTACGGAGATATGGGCAATTTTGTGTTTCCAAGTGAATATTTTCGAAAGTGGGTTTTGAAAAAGTCGATGTAGAGCGTATTCAGAGCTACATTTTGGTGAAACAACCAGGGTCCTAGCTATCACTGTTTCCGAGATACAGCCGTTTAGAGGTCAGCAACAGTTTTAGGCCAAATTTGACTGCCCTAGGATCAATATCTACGGAGATATGGGCAATTTTGTGTTTCCAAGTGAACATTTTCGAAAGTGGGTTTTGAAAAAGTCGATGTGGAGCGTATTCAGAGCTACATTTTGGTGAAACAACCAGGGTCCTAGCTATCACCGTTTCCGAGATACAGCCGTTTAAAGGTCAGCAACAGTTTTAGGCCAAATTTGACTGCCCTAGGATCAATATCTACGGAGATATGGGCAATTTTGTGTTTCCAAGTGAACATTTTCGAAAGTGGGTTTTGAAAAAGTCGATGTGGAGCGTATTCAGAGCTACATTTTGGTGAAACAACCAGGGTCCTAGCTATCACCGTTTCCGAGATACAGCCGTTTAAAGGTCAGCAACAGTTTTAGGCCAAATTTGACTGCCCTAGGATCAATATCTACGGAGATATGGGCAATTTTGTGTTTCCAAGTGAAAATTTTCGAAAGTGGGTTTTGGAAAAGTCGATGTAGGGCGTATTCAGAGCTACATTTTGGTGAAACAACCAGGGTCCTAGCTATCACCGTTTCCGAGATACAGCCGTTTAAAGGTCAGCAACAGTTTTAGGCCAAATTTGACTGCCCTAGGATCAATATCTACGGAGATATGGGCAATTTTGTGTTTCCAAGTGAACATTTTCGAAAGTGGGTTTTGAAAAAGTCGATGTGGAGCGTATTCAGAGCTACATTTTGGTGAAACAACCAGGGTCCTAGCTATCACCGTTTCCGAGATACAGCCGTTTAAAGGTCAGCAACAGTTTTAGGCCAAATTTGACTGCCCTAGGATCAATATCTACGGAGATATGGGCAATTTTGTGTTTCCAAGTGAATATTTTCGAAAGTGGGTTTTGAAAAAGTCGATGTAGAGCGTATTCAGAGCTACATTTTGGTGAAACAACCAGGGTCCTAGCTATCACTGTTTCCGAGATACAGCCGTTTAGAGGTCAGCAACAGTTTTAGGCCAAATTTGACTGCCCTAGGATCAATATCTACGGAGATATGGGCAATTTTGTGTTTCCAAGTGAACATTTTCGAAAGTGGGTTTTGAAAAAGTCGATGTGGAGCGTATTCAGAGCTACATTTTGGTGAAACAACCAGGGTCCTAGCTATCACCGTTTCCGAGATACAGCCGTTTAAAGGTCAGCAACAGTTTTAGGCCAAATTTGACTGCCCTAGGATCAATATCTACGGAGATATGGGCAATTTTGTGTTTCCAAGTGAACATTTTCGAAAGTGGGTTTTGAAAAAGTCGATGTGGAGCGTATTCAGAGCTACATTTTGGTGAAACAACCAGGGTCCTAGCTATCACCGTTTCCGAGATACAGCCCTTCAAAGGTCAGCAGCATTTCTAGGCCAAATTTGACTGCCCTAGGATCAATATCTACGGAGATATGGGCAATTTTGTGTTTCCAAGTGAAAATTTTCGAAAGTGGGTTTTGAAAAGGTCGATGTAGAGCGTTTTCAGAGCTACATTTTGGTGAAACAACCAGGGTCCTAGCTATCACCGTTTCCGAGATACAGCCGTTCAAAGGTCAGCAACAGTTTTAGGCCAAATTTGACTGCCGTAGGATCAATATCTACGGAGATATGTTTCCAAGTGAAAATTTTCGAAAGTGGGTTTTGAAAAAGTCGATGTAGGGCGTATTCAGAGCTACATTTTGGTGAAACAACCAGGGTCCTAGCTATCACCGTTTCCGAGATACAGCCGTTTAAAGGTCAGCAACAGTTTTAGGCCAAATTTGACTGCCCTAGGATCAATATCTACGGAGATATGGGCAATTTTGTGTTTCCAAGTGAAAATTTTCGAAAGTGGGTTTTGAAAAAGTCGATGTAGAGCGTATTCAGAGCTACATTTTGGTGAAACAACCAGGGTCCTAGCTATCACCGTTTCCGAGATACAGCCGTTTAAAGGTCAGCAACAGTTTTAGGCCAAATTTGACTGCCCTAGGATCAATATCTACGGAGATATGGGCAATTTTGTGTTTCCAAGTGAAAATTTTCGAAAGTGGGTTTTGAAAAAGTCGATGTAGAGCGTATTCAGAGCTACATTTTGGTGAAACAACCAGGGTCCTAGCTATCACCGTTTCCGAGATACAGCCGTTTAAAGGTCAGCAACAGTTTTAGGCCAAATTTGACTGCCCTAGGATCAATATCTACGGAGATATGGGCAATTTTGTGTTTCCAAGTGAAAATTTTCGAAAGTGGGTTTTGAAAAAGTCGATGTGGAGCGTATTCAGAGCTACATTTTGGTGAAACAACCAGGGTCCTAGCTATCACCGTTTCCGAGATACAGCCGTTTAAAGGTCAGCAACAGTTTTAGGCCAAATTTGACTGCCCTAGGATCAATATCTACGGAGATATGGGCAATTTTGTGTTTCCAAGTGAAAATGTTCGAAAGTGGGTTTTGGAAAAGTCGATGTAGGGCGTATTCAGAGCTACATTTTGGTGAAACAACCAGGGTCATAGCTATCACCGTTTCCGAGATACAGCCGTTTAAAGGTCAGCAACAGTTTTAGGCCAAATTTGACTGCCGTAGGATCAATATCTACGGAGATATGTTTCCAAGTGAAAATTTTCGAAAGTGGGTTTTGAAAAAGTCGATGTAGGGCGTATTCAGAGCTACATTTTGGTGAAACAACCAGGGTCCTAGCTATCACCGTTTCCGAGATACAGCCGTTTAAAGGTCAGCAACAGTTTTAGGCCAAATTTGACTGCCCTAGGATCAATATCTACGGAGATATGGGCAATTTTGTGTTTCCAAGTGAAAATGTTCGAAAGTGGGTTTTGGAAAAGTCGATGTAGGGCGTATTCAGAGCTACATTTTGGTGAAACAACCAGGGTCCTAGTTATCACTGTTTCCGAGATACAGCCGTTTAGAGGTCAGCAACAGTTTTAGGCCAAATTTGACTGCCCTAGGATCAATATCTACGGAGATATGGGCAATTTTGTGTTTCCAAGTGAACATTTTCGAAAGTGGGTTTTGAAAAAGTCGATGTGGAGCGTATTCAGAGCTACATTTTGGTGAAACAACCAGGGTCCTAGCTATCACCGTTTCCGAGATACAGCCGTTTGAAGGTCAGCAACAGTTTTAGGCCAAATTTGACTGCCCTAGGATCAATATCTACGGAGATATGGGCAATTTTGTGTTTCCAAGTGAAAATTTTCGAAAGTGGGTTTTGAAAAAGTCGATGTAGAGCGTATTCAGAGCTACATTTTGGTGAAACAACCAGGGTCCTAGCTATCACCGTTTCCGAGATACAGCCGTTTAAAGGTCAGCAACAGTTTTAGGCCAAATTTGACTGCCGTAGGATCAATATCTACGGAGATATGTTTCCAAGTGAAAATTTTCGAAAGTGGGTTTTGAAAAAGTCGATGTAGGGCGTATTCAGAGCTACATTTTGGTGAAACAACCAGGGTCCTAGCTATCACCGTTTCCGAGATACAGCCGTTTAAAGGTCAGCAACAGTTTTAGGCCAAATTTGACTGCCCTAGGATCAATATCTACGGAGATATGGGCAATTTTGTGTTTCCAAGTGAAAATTTTCGAAAGTGGGTTTTGAAAAAGTCGATGTAGGGCGTATTCAGAGCTACATTTTGGTGAAACAACCAGGGTCCTAGCTATCACCGTTTCCGAGATACAGCCGTTTAAAGGTCAGCAACAGTTTTAGGCCAAATTTGACTGCCCTAGGATCAATATCTACGGAGATATGGGCAATTTTGTGTTTCCAAGTGAAAATTTTCGAAAGTGGGTTTTGGAAAAGTCGATGTAGGGCGTATTCAGAGCTACATTTTGGTGAAACAACCAGGGTCCTAGCTATCACCGTTTCCGAGATACAGCCGTTTAAAGGTCAGCAACAGTTTTAGGCCAAATTTGACTGCCCTAGGATCAATATCTACGGAGATATGTTTCCAAGTGAAAATTTTCGAAAGTGGGTTTTGAAAAAGTCGATGTAGGGCGTTTTCAGAGCTACATTTTGGTGAAACAACCAGGGTCCTAGCTATCACCGTTTCCGAGATACAGCCGTTTAAAGGTCAGCAACAGTTTTAGGCCAAATTTGACTGCCCTAGGATCAATATCTACGGAGATATGTTTCCAAGTGAAAATTTTCGAAAGTGGGTTTTGAAAAAGTCGATGTAGGGCGTATTCAGAGCTACATTTTGGTGAAACAACCAGGGTCCTAGCTATCACCGTTTCCGAGATACAGCCGTTTAAAGGTCAGCAACAGTTTTAGGCCAAATTTGACTGCCCTAGGATCAATATCTACGGAGATATGGGCAATTTTGTGTTTCCAAGTGAAAATTTTCGAAAGTGGGTTTTGAAAAAGTCGATGTAGAGCGTTTTCAGAGCTACATTTTGGTGAAACAACCAGGGTCCTAGCTATCACCGTTTCCGAGATACAGCCGTTTAAAGGTCAGCAACAGTTTTAGGCCAAATTTGACTGCCCTAGGATCAATATCTACGGAGATATGGGCAATTTTGTGTTTCCAAGTGAAAATTTTCGAAAGTGGGTTTTGAAAAAGTCGATGTAGAGCGTATTCAGAGCTACATTTTGGTGAAACAACCAGGGTCCTAGCTATCACCGATTCCGAGATGCAGCCCTTCAAAGGTCAGCAGCATTTCTAGGCCAAATTTGACTGCCCTAGGATCAATATCTACGGAGATATGGGCAATTTTGTGTTTCCAAGTGAAAATTTTCGAAAGTGGGTTTTGGAAAAGCCGATGTTGGGCGTATTCAGAGCTACATTTTGGTGAAACAACCAGGGTCCTAGCTATCACCGTTTCCGAGATACAGCCGTTTAAAGGTCAGCAACAGTTTTAGGCCAAATTTGACTGCCCTAGGATCAATATCTACGGAGATATGGGCAATTTTGTGTTTCCAAGTGAACATTTTCGAAAGTGGGTTTTGAAAAAGTCGATGTGGAGCGTATTCAGAGCTACATTTTGGTGAAACAACCAGGGTCCTAGCTATCACCGTTTCCGAGATACAGCCGTTTAAAGGTCAGCAACAGTTTTAGGCCAAATTTGACTGCCGTAGGATCAATATCTACGGAGATATGTTTCCAAGTGAAAATTTTCGAAAGTGGGTTTTGAAAAAGTCGATGTAGGGCGTATTCAGAGCTACATTTTGGTGAAACAACCAGGGTCCTAGCTATCACCGTTTCCGAGATACAGCCGTTTAAAGGTCAGCAACAGTTTTAGGCCAAATTTGACTGCCCTAGGATCAATATCTACGGAGATATGTTTCCAAGTGAAAATTTTCGAAAGTGGGTTTTGAACAAGTCGATGTAGGGCGTATTCCGAGCTACATTTTGGTGAAACAACCAGGGTCCTAGCTATCACCGTTTCCGAGATACAGCCGTTTAAAGGTCAGCAACAGTTTTAGGCCAAATTTGACTGCCCTAGGATCAATATCTACGGAGATATGGGCAATTTTGTGTTTCCAAGTGATCAATATCTACGGAGATATGGGCAATTTTGTGTTTCCAAGTGAATATTTTCGAAAGTGGGTTTTGAAAAAGTCGATGTAGAGCGTATTCAGAGCTACATTTTGGTGAAACAACCAGGGTCCTAGCTATCACCGTTTCCGAGATACAGCCCTTCAAAGGTCAGCAGCATTTCTAGGCCAAATTTGACTGCCCTAGGATCAATATCTACGGAGATATGGGCAATTTTGTGTTTCCAAGTGAAAATTTTCGAAAGTGGGTTTTGAAAAAGTCGATGTGGAGCGTATTCAGAGCTACATTTTGGTGAAACAACCAGGGTCCTAGCTATCACCGTTTCCGAGATACAGCCGTTTAAAGGTCAGCAACAGTTTTAGGCCAAATTTGACTGCCCTAGGATCAATATCTACGGAGATATGGGCAATTTTGTGTCTCCAAGTGAAAATTTTCGAAAGTGGGTTTTGAAAAAGTCGATGTAGAGCGTATTCAGAGCTACATTTTGGTGAAACAACCAGGGTCCTAGCTATCACCGATTCCGAGATACAGCCGCCCAAAGGGAACTGAAATTTCAGGCCAAATTTGACTGCTCTAGGATCAATATCTACGGAGATATGGGCAATTTTGTGTTTCCAAGTGAAAATTTTCGAAAGTGGGTTTTGAAAAAGTCGATGTAGAGCGTATTCAGAGCTACATTTTGGTGAAACAACCAGGGTCCTAGCTATCACCGATTCCGAGATACAGCCGCCCAAAGGTAACTGAAATTTCAGGCCAAATTTGACTGCTCTAGGACCAATATCTACGGAGATATGGGCAATTTTGTGTTTCCAAGTGAAAATTTTCGAAAGTGGGTTTTGAAAAAGTCGATGTAGATCGTATTCAGAGCTACATTTTGGTGAAACAACCAGGGTCCTAGCTATCACCGTTTCCGAGATACAGCCGTTTAAAGGTCAGCAACAGTTTTAGGCCAAATTTGACTGCCCTAGGATCAATATCTACGGAGATATGGGCAATTTTGTGTTTCCAAGTGAAAATTTTCGAAAGTGGGTTTTGAAAAAGTCGATGTAGAGCGTATTCAGAGCTACATTTTGGTGAAACAACCAGGGTCCTAGCTATCACCGATTCCGAGATACAGCCGCCCAAAGGTAACTGAAATTTCAGGCCAAATTTGACTGCTCTAGGATCAATATCTACGGAGATATGGGCAATTTTGTGTTTCCAAGTGAAAATTTTCGAAAGTGGGTTTTGAAAAAGTCGATGTGGAGCGTATTCAGAGCTACATTTTGGTGAAACAACCAGGGTCCTAGCTATCACCGTTTCCGAGATACAGCCGTTTAAAGGTCAGCAACAGTTTTAGGCCAAATTTGACTGCCCTAGGATCAATATCTACGGAGATATGGGCAATTTTGTGTTTCCAAGTGAAAATTTTCGAAAGTGGGTTTTGAAAAAGTCGATGTAGAGCGTATTCAGAGCTACATTTTGGTGAAACAACCAGGGTCCTAGCTATCACCGATTCCGAGATACAGCCGCCCAAAGGTAACTGAAATTTCAGGCCAAATTTGACTGCTCTAGGATCAATATCTACGGAGATATGGGCAATTTTGTGTTTCCAAGTGAAAATTTTCGAAAGTGGGTTTTGAAAAAGTCGATGTAGAGCGTATTCAGAGCTACATTTTGGTGAAACAACCAGGGTCCTAGCTATCACCGTTTCCGAGATACAGCCGTTTAAAGGTCAGCAACAGTTTTAGGCCAAATTTGACTGCCCTAGGATCAATATCTACGGAGATATGGGCAATTTTGTGTTTCCAAGTGAAAATTTTCGAAAGTGGGTTTTGAAAAAGTCGATGTGGAGCGTATTCAGAGCTACATTTTGGTGAAACAACCAGGGTCCTAGCTATCACCGTTTCCGAGATACAGCCGTTTAAAGGTCAGCAACAGTTTTAGGCCAAATTTGACTGCCCTAGGATCAATATCTACGGAGATATGGGCAATTTTGTGTTTCCAAGTGAAAATTTTCGAAAGTGGGTTTTGAAAAAGTCGATGTGGAGCGTATTCAGAGCTACATTTTGGTGAAACAACCAGGGTCCTAGCTATCACCGTTTCCGAGATACAGCCGTTTAGAGGTCAGCAACAGTTTTAGGCCAAATTTGACTGCCCTAGGATCAATATCTACGGAGATATGGGCAATTTTGTGTTTCCAAGTGAAAATTTTCGAAAGTGGGTTTTGAAAAAGTCGATGTGGAGCGTATTCAGAGCTACATTTTGGTGAAACAACCAGGGTCCTAGCTATCACCGTTTCCGAGATACAGCCGTTTAAAGGTCAGCAACAGTTTTAGGCCAAATTTGACTGCCCTAGGATCAATATCTACGGAGATATGGGCAATTTTGTGTTTCCAAGTGAAAATTTTCGAAAGTGGGTTTTGAAAAAGTCGATGCAGAGCGTTTTCAGAGCTACATTTTGGTGAAACAACCAGGGTCCTAGCTATCACCGTTTCCGAGATACAGCCGTTTAAAGGTCAGCAACAGTTTTAGGCCAAATTTGACTGCCCTAGGATCAATATCTACGGAGATATGGGCAATTTTGTGTTTCCAAGTGAAAATTTTCGAAAGTGGGTTTTGAAAAAGTCGATGTAGAGCGTATTCAGAGCTACATTTTGGTGAAACAACCAGGGTCCTAGCTATCACCGTTTCCGAGATACAGCCGTTTAAAGGTCAGCAACAGTTTTAGGCCAAATTTGACTGCCCTAGGATCAATATCTACGGAGATATGGGCAATTTTGTGTTTCCAAGTGAAAATTTTCGAAAGTGGGTTTTGAAAAAGTCGATGTGGAGCGTATTCAGAGCTACATTTTGGTGAAACAACCAGGGTCCTAGCTATCACCGATTCCGAGATACAGCCGCCCAAAGGTAACTGAAATTTCAGGCCAAATTTGACTGCTCTAGGATCAATATCTACGGAGATATGGGCAATTTTGTGTTTCCAAGTGAAAATTTTCGAAAGTGGGTTTTGAAAAAGTCGATGTGGAGCGTATTCAGAGCTACATTTTGGTGAAACAACCAGGGTCCTAGCTATCACCGTTTCCGAGATACAGCCGTTTAGAGGTCAGCAACAGTTTTAGGCCAAATTTGACTGCCCTAGGATCAATATCTACGGAGATATGGGCAATTTTGTGTTTCCAAGTGAAAATTTTCGAAAGTGGGTTTTGAAAAAGTCGATGTGGAGCGTATTCAGAGCTACATTTTGGTGAAACAACCAGGGTCCTAGCTATCACCGTTTCCGAGATACAGCCGTTTAAAGGTCAGCAACAGTTTTAGGCCAAATTTGACTGCCCTAGGATCAATATCTACGGAGATATGGGCAATTTTGTGTTTCCAAGTGAAAATTTTCGAAAGTGGGTTTTGAAAAAGTCGATGTAGAGCGTATTCAGAGCTACATTTTGGTGAAACAACCAGGGTCCTAGCTATCACCGTTTCCGAGATGCAGCCCTTCAAAGGTCAGCAGCATTTCTAGGCCAAATTTGACTGCCCTAGGATCAATATCTACGGAGATATGGGCAATTTTGTGTTTCCAAGTGAAAATTTTCGAAAGTGGGTTTTGAAAAAGTCGATGCAGAGCGTTTTCAGAGCTACATTTTGGTGAAACAACCAGGGTCCTAGCTATCACCGTTTCCGAGATACAGCCGTTTAAAGGTCAGCAACAGTTTTAGGCCAAATTTGACTGCCCTAGGATCAATATCTACGGAGATATGGGCAATTTTGTGTTTCCAAGTGAAAATTTTCGAAAGTGGGTTTTGAAAAAGTCGATGTAGAGCGTATTCAGAGCTACATTTTGGTGAAACAACCAGGGTCCTAGCTATCACCGTTTCCGAGATACAGCCGTTTAAAGGTCAGCAACAGTTTTAGGCCAAATTTGACTGCCCTAGGATCAATATCTACGGAGATATGGGCAATTTTGTGTTTCCAAGTGAAAATTTTCGAAAGTGGGTTTTGAAAAAGTCGATGTGGAGCGTATTCAGAGCTACATTTTGGTGAAACAACCAGGGTCCTAGCTATCACCGATTCCGAGATACAGCCGCCCAAAGGTAACTGAAATTTCAGGCCAAATTTGACTGCTCTAGGATCAATATCTACGGAGATATGGGCAATTTTGTGTTTCCAAGTGAAAATTTTCGAAAGTGGGTTTTGAAAAAGTCGATGTGGAGCGTATTCAGAGCTACATTTTGGTGAAACAACCAGGGTCCTAGCTATCACCGTTTCCGAGATACAGCCGTTTAAAGGTCAGCAACAGTTTTAGGCCAAATTTGACTGCCCTAGGATCAATATCTACGGAGATATGGGCAATTTTGTGTTTCCAAGTGAAAATTTTCGAAAGTGGGTTTTGGAAAAGTCGATGTAGGGCGTATTCAGAGCTACATTTTGGTGAAACAACCAGGGTCCTAGCTATCACCGTTTCCGAGATACAGCCGTTTAAAGGTCAGCAACAGTTTTAGGCCAAATTTGACTGCCCTAGGATCAATATCTACGGAGATATGGGCAATTTTGTGTTTCCAAGTGAAAATTTTCGAAAGTGGGTTTTGAAAAAGTCGATGTAGAGCGTATTCAGAGCTACATTTTGGTGAAACAACCAGGGTCCTAGCTATCACCGTTTCCGAGATACAGCCGTTTAAAGGTCAGCAACAGTTTTAGGCCAAATTTGACTGCCGTAGGATCAATATCTACGGAGATATGTTTCCAAATGAAAATTTTCGAAAGTGGGTTTTGAAAAAGTCGATGTAGGGCGTATTCAGAGCTACATTTTGGTGAAACAACCAGGGTCCTAGCTATCACCGTTTCCGAGATACAGCCGTTTAAAGGTCAGCAACAGTTTTAGGCCAAATTTGACTGCCCTAGGATCAATATCTACGGAGATATGGGCAATTTTGTGTTTCCAAGTGAAAATTTTCGAAAGTGGGTTTTGGAAAAGTCGATGTAGGGCGTATTCAGAGCTACATTTTGGTGAAACAACCAGGGTCCTAGCTATCACCGTTTCCGAGATACAGCCGTTTAAAGGTCAGCAACAGTTTTAGGCCAAATTTGACTGCCCTAGGATCAATATCTACGGAGATATGGGCAATTTTGTGTTTCCAAGTGAAAATTTTCGAAAGTGGGTTTTGGAAAAGTCGATGTAGGGCGTATTCAGAGCTACATTTTGGTGAAACAACCAGGGTCCTAGCTATCACCGTTTCCGAGATACAGCCGTTTAAAGGTCAGCAACAGTTTTAGGCCAAATTTGACTGCCCTAGGATCAATATCTACGGAGATATGGGCAATTTTGTGTTTCCAAGTGAAAATTTTCGAAAGTGGGTTTTGAAAAAGTCGATGTAGAGCGTATTCAGAGCTACATTTTGGTGAAACAACCAGGGTCCTAGCTATCACCGTTTCCGAGATACAGCCGTTTAAAGGTCAGCAACAGTTTTAGGCCAAATTTGACTGCCGTAGGATCAATATCTACGGAGATATGTTTCCAAATGAAAATTTTCGAAAGTGGGTTTTGAAAAAGTCGATGTAGGGCGTATTCAGAGCTACATTTTGGTGAAACAACCAGGGTCCTAGCTATCACCGTTTCCGAGATACAGCCGTTTAAAGGTCAGCAACAGTTTTAGGCCAAATTTGACTGCCCTAGGATCAATATCTACGGAGATATGGGCAATTTTGTGTTTCCAAGTGAAAATTTTCGAAAGTGGGTTTTGGAAAAGTCGATGTAGGGCGTATTCAGAGCTACATTTTGGTGAAACAACCAGGGTCCTAGCTATCACCGTTTCCGAGATACAGCCGTTTAAAGGTCAGCAACAGTTTTAGGCCAAATTTGACTGCCCTAGGATCAATATCTACGGAGATATGGGCAATTTTGTGTTTCCAAGTGAAAATTTTCGAAAGTGGGTTTTGGAAAAGTCGATGTAGGGCGTATTCAGAGTTACATTTTGGTGAAACAACCAGGGTCCTAGCTATCACCGTTTCCGAGATACAGCCGTTTAAAGGTCAGCAACAGTTTTAGGCCAAATTTGACTGCCCTAGGATCAATATCTACGGAGATATGGGCAATTTTGTGTTTCCAAGTGAAAATTTTCGAAAGTGGGTTTTGGAAAAGTCGATGTAGGGCGTATTCAGAGCTACATTTTGGTGAAACAACCAGGGTCCTAGCTATCACCGTTTCCGAGATACAGCCGTTTAAAGGTCAGCAACAGTTTTAGGCCAAATTTGACTGCCCTAGGATCAATATCTACGGAGATATGGGCAATTTTGTGTTTCCAAGTGAAAATTTTCGAAAGTGGGTTTTGAAAAAGTCGATGTGGAGCGTATTCAGAGCTACATTTTGGTGAAACAACCAGGGTCCTAGCTATCACCGATTCCGAGATACAGCCGCCCAAAGGTAACTGAAATTTCAGGCCAAATTTGACTGCTCTAGGATCAATATCTACGGAGATATGGGCAATTTTGTGTTTCCAAGTGAAAATTTTCGAAAGTGGGTTTTGAAAAAGTCGATGTAGAGCGTATTCAGAGCTACATTTTGGTGAAACAACCAGGGTCCTAGCTATCACCGTTTCCGAGATACAGCCGTTTAAAGGTCAGCAACAGTTTTAGGCCAAATTTGACTGCCCTAGGATCAATATCTACGGAGATATGGGCAATTTTGTGTTTCCAAGTGAAAATTTTCGAAAGTGGGTTTTGAAAAAGTCGATGTGGAGCGTATTCAGAGCTACATTTTGGTGAAACAACCAGGGTCCTAGCTATCACCGATTCCGAGATACAGCCGCCCAAAGGTAACTGAAATTTCAGGCCAAATTTGACTGCTCTAGGATCAATATCTACGGAGATATGGGCAATTTTGTGTTTCCAAGTGAAAATTTTCGAAAGTGGGTTTTGAAAAAGTCGATGTAGAGCGTATTCAGAGCTACATTTTGGTGAAACAACCAGGGTCCTAGCTATCACCGTTTCCGAGATACAGCCGTTTAAAGGTCAGCAACAGTTTTAGGCCAAATTTGACTGCCCTAGGATCAATATCTACGGAGATATGGGCAATTTTGTGTTTCCAAAAGAAAATTTTCGAAAGTGGGTTTTGAAAAAGTCGATGTAGAGCGTTTTCAGAGCTACATTTTGGTGAAACAACCAGGGTCCTAGCTATCACCGTTTCCGAGATACAGCCGTTTAAAGGTCAGCAACAGTTTTAGGCCAAATTTGACTGCCCTAGGATCAATATCTACGGAGATATGGGCAATTTTGTGTTTCCAAGTGAAAATTTTCGAAAGTGGGTTTTGGAAAAGTCGATGTAGGGCGTATTCAGAGCTACATTTTGGTGAAACAACCAGGGTCCTAGCTATCACCGTTTCCGAGATACAGCCGTTTAAAGGTCAGCAACAGTTTTAGGCCAAATTTGACTGCCCTAGGATCAATATCTACGGAGATATGGGCAATTTTGTGTTTCCAAGTGAAAATTTTCGAAAGTGGGTTTTGGAAAAGTCGATGTAGGGCGTATTCAGAGCTACATTTTGGTGAAACAACCAGGGTCCTAGCTATCACCGTTTCCGAGATACAGCCGTTTAAAGGTCAGCAACAGTTTTAGGCCAAATTTGACTGCCCTAGGATCAATATCTACGGAGATATGGGCAATTTTGTGTTTCCAAGTGAAAATTTTCGAAAGTGGGTTTTGAAAAAGTCGATGTAGAGCGTATTCAGAGCTACATTTTGGTGAAACAACCAGGGTCCTAGCTATCACCGTTTCCGAGATACAGCCGTTTAAAGGTCAGCAACAGTTTTAGGCCAAATTTGACTGCCCTAGGATCAATATCTACGGAGATATGGGCAATTTTGTGTTTCCAAGTGAAAATTTTCGAAAGTGGGTTTTGAAAAAGTCGATGTAGAGCGTATTCAGAGCTACATTTTGGTGAAACAACCAGGGTCCTAGCTATCGCCGTTTCCGAGATACAGCCGTTTAAAGGTCAGCAACAGTTTTAGGCCAAATTTGACTGCCCTAGGATCAATATATCTACGGAGATATGGGCAATTTTGTGTTTCCAAGTGAAAATTTTCGAAAGTGGGTTTTGAAAAAGTCGATGTAGAGCGTATTCAGAGCTACATTTTGGTGAAACAACCAGGGTCCTAGCTATCACCGTTTCCGAGATACAGCCGTTTAAAGGTCAGCAACAGTTTTAGGCCAAATTTGACTGCCCTAGGATCAATATCTACGGAGATATGGGCAATTTTGTGTTTCCAAGTGAAAATTTTCGAAAGTGGGTTTTGAAAAAGTCGATGTAGAGCGTTTTCAGAGCTACATTTTGGTGAAACAACCAGGGTCCTAGCTATCACCGTTTCCGAGATACAGCCGTTTAAAGGTCAGCAACAGTTTTAGGCCAAATTTGACTGCCCTAGGATCAATATCTACGGAGATATGGGCAATTTTGTGTTTCCAAGTGAAAATTTTCGAAAGTGGGTTTTGGAAAAGTCGATGTAGGGCGTATTCAGAGCTACATTTTGGTGAAACAACCAGGGTCCTAGCTATCACCGTTTCCGAGATACAGCCGTTTAAAGGTCAGCAACAGTTTTAGGCCAAATTTGACTGCCCTAGGATCAATATCTACGGAGATATGGGCAATTTTGTGTTTCCAAGTGAAAATTTTCGAAAGTGGGTTTTGGAAAAGTCGATGTAGGGCGTATTCAGAGCTACATTTTGGTGAAACAACCAGGGTCCTAGCTATCACCGTTTCCGAGATACAGCCGTTTAAAGGTCAGCAACAGTTTTAGGCCAAATTTGACTGCCCTAGGATCAATATCTACGGAGATATGGGCAATTTTGTGTTTCCAAGTGAAAATTTTCGAAAGTGGGTTTTGAAAAAGTCGATGTAGAGCGTTTTCAGAGCTACATTTTGGTGAAACAACCAGGGTCCTAGCTATCACCGTTTCCGAGATACAGCCGTTTAAAGGTCAGCAACAGTTTTAGGCCAAATTTGACTGCCCTAGGATCAATATCTACGGAGATATGGGCAATTTTGTGTTTCCAAGTGAAAATTTTCGAAAGTGGGTTTTGGAAAAGTCGATGTAGGGCGTATTCAGAGCTACATTTTGGTGAAACAACCAGGGTCCTAGCTATCACCGTTTCCGAGATACAGCCGTTTAAAGGTCAGCAACAGTTTTAGGCCAAATTTGACTGCCCTAGGATCAATATCTACGGAGATATGGGCAATTTTGTGTTTCCAAGTGAAAATTTTCGAAAGTGGGTTTTGGAAAAGTCGATGTAGGGCGTATTCAGAGCTACATTTTGGTGAAACAACCAGGGTCCTAGCTATCACCGTTTCCGAGATACAGCCGTTTAAAGGTCAGCAACAGTTTTAGGCCAAATTTGACTGCCCTAGGATCAATATCTACGGAGATATGGGCAATTTTGTGTTTCCAAGTGAAAATTTTCGAAAGTGGGTTTTGGAAAAGTCGATGTAGGGCGTATTCAGAGCTACATTTTGGTGAAACAACCAGGGTCCTAGCTATCACCGTTTCCGAGATACAGCCGTTTAAAGGTCAGCAACAGTTTTAGGCCAAATTTGACTGCCCTAGGATCAATATCTACGGAGATATGGGCAATTTTGTGTTTCCAAGTGAAAATTTTCGAAAGTGGGTTTTGGAAAAGTCGATGTAGGGCGTATTCAGAGCTACATTTTGGTGAAACAACCAGGGTCCTAGCTATCACCGTTTCCGAGATACAGCCGTTTAAAGGTCAGCAACAGTTTTAGGCCAAATTTGACTGCCCTAGGATCAATATCTACGGAGATATGGGCAATTTTGTGTTTCCAAGTGAAAATTTTCGAAAGTGGGTTTTGAAAAAGTCGATGTAGAGCGTTTTCAGAGCTACATTTTGGTGAAACAACCAGGGTCCTAGCTATCACCGTTTCCGAGATACAGCCGTTTAAAGGTCAGCAACAGTTTTAGGCCAAATTTGACTGCCCTAGGATCAATATCTACGGAGATATGGGCAATTTTGTGTTTCCAAGTGAAAATTTTCGAAAGTGGGTTTTGAAAAAGTCGATGTAGAGCGTTTTCAGAGCTACATTTTGGTGAAACAACCAGGGTCCTAGCTATCACCGTTTCCGAGATACAGCCGTTTAAAGGTCAGCAACAGTTTTAGGCCAAATTTGACTGCCCTAGGATCAATATCTACGGAGATATGGGCAATTTTGTGTTTCCAAGTGAAAATTTTCGAAAGTGGGTTTTGAAAAAGTCGATGTAGAGCGTTTTCAGAGCTACATTTTGGTGAAACAACCAGGGTCCTAGCTATCACCGTTTCCGAGATACAGCCGTTTAAAGGTCAGCAACAGTTTTAGGCCAAATTTGACTGCCCTAGGATCAATATCTACGGAGATATGGGCAATTTTGTGTTTCCAAGTGAAAATTTTCGAAAGTGGGTTTTGAAAAAGTCGATGTAGAGCGTTTTCAGAGCTACATTTTGGTGAAACAACCAGGGTCCTAGCTATCACCGTTTCCGAGATACAGCCGTTTAAAGGTCAGCAACAGTTTTAGGCCAAATTTGACTGCCCTAGGATCAATATCTACGGAGATATGGGCAATTTTGTGTTTCCAAGTGAAAATTTTCGAAAGTGGGTTTTGGAAAAGTCGATGTAGGGCGTATTCAGAGCTACATTTTGGTGAAACAACCAGGGTCCTAGCTATCACCGTTTCCGAGATACAGCCGTTTAAAGGTCAGCAACAGTTTTAGGCCAAATTTGACTGCCCTAGGATCAATATCTACGGAGATATGGGCAATTTTGTGTTTCCAAGTGAAAATTTTCGAAAGTGGGTTTTGAAAAAGTCGATGTAGAGCGTTTTCAGAGCTACATTTTGGTGAAACAACCAGGGTCCTAGCTATCACCGTTTCCGAGATACAGCCGTTTAAAGGTCAGCAACAGTTTTAGGCCAAATTTGACTGCCCTAGGATCAATATCTACGGAGATATGGGCAATTTTGTGTTTCCAAGTGAAAATTTTCGAAAGTGGGTTTTGAAAAAGTCGATGTAGAGCGTTTTCAGAGCTACATTTTGGTGAAACAACCAGGGTCCTAGCTATCACCGTTTCCGAGATACAGCCGTTTAAAGGTCAGCAACAGTTTTAGGCCAAATTTGACTGCCCTAGGATCAATATCTACGGAGATATGGGCAATTTTGTGTTTCCAAGTGAAAATTTTCGAAAGTGGGTTTTGAAAAAGTCGATGTAGAGCGTTTTCAGAGCTACATTTTGGTGAAACAACCAGGGTCCTAGCTATCACCGTTTCCGAGATACAGCCGTTTAAAGGTCAGCAACAGTTTTAGGCCAAATTTGACTGCCCTAGGATCAATATCTACGGAGATATGGGCAATTTTGTGTTTCCAAGTGAAAATTTTCGAAAGTGGGTTTTGGAAAAGTCGATGTAGGGCGTATTCAGAGCTACATTTTGGTGAAACAACCAGGGTCCTAGCTATCACCGTTTCCGAGATACAGCCGTTTAAAGGTCAGCAACAGTTTTAGGCCAAATTTGACTGCCCTAGGATCAATATCTACGGAGATATGGGCAATTTTGTGTTTCCAAGTGAAAATTTTCGAAAGTGGGTTTTGAAAAAGTCGATGTAGAGCGTTTTCAGAGCTACATTTTGGTGAAACAACCAGGGTCCTAGCTATCACCGTTTCCGAGATACAGCCGTTTAAAGGTCAGCAACAGTTTTAGGCCAAATTTGACTGCCCTAGGATCAATATCTACGGAGATATGGGCAATTTTGTGTTTCCAAGTGAAAATTTTCGAAAGTGGGTTTTGGAAAAGTCGATGTAGGGCGTATTCAGAGCTACATTTTGGTGAAACAACCAGGGTCCTAGCTATCACCGTTTCCGAGATACAGCCGTTTAAAGGTCAGCAACAGTTTTAGGCCAAATTTGACTGCCCTAGGATCAATATCTACGGAGATATGGGCAATTTTGTGTTTCCAAGTGAAAATTTTCGAAAGTGGGTTTTGGAAAAGTCGATGTAGGGCGTATTCAGAGCTACATTTTGGTGAAACAACCAGGGTCCTAGCTATCACCGTTTCCGAGATACAGCCGTTTAAAGGTCAGCAACAGTTTTAGGCCAAATTTGACTGCCCTAGGATCAATATCTACGGAGATATGGGCAATTTTGTGTTTCCAAGTGAAAATTTTCGAAAGTGGGTTTTGGAAAAGTCGATGTAGGGCGTATTCAGAGCTACATTTTGGTGAAACAACCAGGGTCCTAGCTATCACCGTTTCCGAGATACAGCCGTTTAAAGGTCAGCAACAGTTTTAGGCCAAATTTGACTGCCCTAGGATCAATATCTACGGAGATATGGGCAATTTTGTGTTTCCAAGTGAAAATTTTCGAAAGTGGGTTTTGGAAAAGTCGATGTAGGGCGTATTCAGAGCTACATTTTGGTGAAACAACCAGGGTCCTAGCTATCACCGTTTCCGAGATACAGCCGTTTAAAGGTCAGCAACAGTTTTAGGCCAAATTTGACTGCCCTAGGATCAATATCTACGGATATATGGGCAATTTTGTGTTTCCAAGTGAAAATTTTCGAAAGTGGGTTTTGAAAAAGTCGATGTAGGGCGTATTCAGAGCTACATTTTGGTGAAACAACCAGGGTCCTAGCTATCACCGTTTCCGAAATACAGCCGTTTAAAGGTCAGCAACAGTTTTAGGCCAAATTTGACTGCCGTAGGATCAATATCTACGGAGATTTGGGCAATTTTGTGTTTCCAAGTGAAAATTTTCGAAAGTGGGTTTTGAAAAAGTCGATGTAGGGCGTATTCAGAGCTACATTTTGGTGAAACAACCAGGGTCCTAGCTATCACCGTTTCCGAGATACAGCCCTTCAAAGGTCAGCAGCATTTCTAGGCCAAATTTGACTGCCCTAGGATCAATATCTACGGAGATATGGTCAATTTTGTGTTTCCAAATGAAAATTTTCAAAAGTGGGTTTTGAAAAAGTCGATGTAGAGCGTATTCAGAGCTACATTTTGGTGAAACAACCAGGGTCATAGCTATCACCGTTTCCGAGATACAGCCCTTCAAAGGTCAGCAGCATTTCTAGGCCAAATTTGACTGCCCTAGGATCAATATCTACGGAGATATGGGCAATTTTGTGTTTCCAAGTGAAAATTTTCGAAAGTGGGTTTTGAAAAAGTCGATGTAGAGCGTATTCAGAGCTACATTTTGGTGAAACAACCAGGGTCCTAGCTATCACCGTTTCCGAGATACAGCCGTTTAAAGGTCAGCAACAGTTTTAGGCCAAATTTGACTGCCCTAGGATCAATATCTACGGAGATATGGGCAATTTTGTGTTTCCAAGTGAAAATTTTCGAAAGTGGGTTTTGAAAAAGTCGATGTAGGGCGTATTCAGAGCTACATTTTGGTGAAACAACCAGGGTCCTAGCTATCACCGTTTCCGAGATACAGCCCTTCAAAGGTCAGCAGCATTTCTAGGCCAAATTTGACTGCCCTAGGATCAATATCTACGGAGATATGGTCAATTTTGTGTTTCCAAGTGAAAATTTTCAAAAGTGGGTTTTGAAAAAGTCGATGTAGAGCGTATTCAGAGCTACATTTTGGTGAAACAACCAGGGTCCTAGCTATCACCGTTTCCGAGATACAGCCCTTCAAAGGTCAGCAGCATTTCTAGGCCAAATTTGACTGCCCTAGGATCAATATCTACGGAGATATGGGCAATTTTGTGTTTCCAAGTGAAAATTTTCGAAAGTGGGTTTTGAAAAAGTCGATGTAGGGCGTATTCAGAGCTACATTTTGGTGAAACAACCAGGGTCCTAGCTATTACCGTTTCCGAGATACAGCCCTTCAAAGGTCAGCAGCATTTCTAGGCCAAATTTGACTGCCCTAGGATCAATATCTACGGAGATATGGTCAATTTTGTGTTTCCAAGTGAAAATTTTCAAAAGTGGGTTTTGAAAAAGTCGATGTAGAGCGTATTCAGAGCTACATTTTGGTGAAACAACCAGGGTCCTAGCTATCACCGTTTCCGAGATACAGCCCTTCAAAGGTCAGCAGCATTTCTAGGCCAAATTTGACTGCCCTAGGATCAATATCTACGGAGATATGGGCAATTTTGTGTTTCCAAGTGAAAATTTTCGAAAGTGGGTTTTGAAAAAGTCGATGTAGGGCGTATTCAGAGCTACATTTTGGTGAAACAACCAGGGTCCTAGCTATCACCGTTTCCGAGATACAGCCCTTCAAAGGTCAGCAGCATTTCTAGGCCAAATTTGACTGCCCTAGGATCAATATCTACGGAGATATGGTCAATTTTGTGTTTCCAAGTGAAAATTTTCAAAAGTGGGTTTTGAAAAAGTCGATGTAGAGCGTATTCAGAGCTACATTTTGGTGAAACAACCAGGGTCCTAGCTATCACCGTTTCCGAGATACAGCCCTTCAAAGGTCAGCAGCATTTCTAGGCCAAATTTGACTGCCCTAGGATCAATATCTACGGAGATATGGGCAATTTTGTGTTTCCAAGTGAAAATTTTCGAAAGTGGGTTTTGAAAAAGTCGATGTAGGGCGTATTCAGAGCTACATTTTGGTGAAACAACCAGGGTCCTAGCTATCACCGTTTCCGAGATACAGCCCTTCAAAGGTCAGCAGCATTTCTAGGCCAAATTTGACTGCCCTAGGATCAATATCTACGGAGATATGGGCAATTTTGTGTTTCCAAGTGAAAATTTTCGAAAGTGGGTTTTGGAAAAGTCGATGTAGGGCGTATTCAGAGCTACATTTTGGTGAAACAACCAGGGTCCTAGCTATCACCGTTTCCGAGATACAGCCGTTTAAAGGTCAGCAACAGTTTTAGGCCAAATTTGACTGCCCTAGGATCAATATCTACGGAGATATGGGCAATTTTGTGTTTCCAAGTGAAAATTTTCGAAAGTGGGTTTTTGAAAAAGTCAACGTAGGGCGTATTCAGAGCTACATTTTGGTGAAACAACCAGGGTCCTAGCTATCACCGTTTCCGAGATACAGCCCTTTAAAGGTCAGCAACAGTTTTAGGCCAAATTTGACTGCCGTAGGATCAATATCTACGGAGATATGGGCAATTTTGTGTTTGCAAGTGAAAATTTTCGAAAGTGGGTTTTGAAAAAGTCGATGTAGAGCGTATTCAGAGCTACATTTTGGTGAAACAACCAGGGTCCTAGCTATCACCGTTTCCGAGATACAGCCCTTTAAAGGTCAGCAACAGTTTTAGGCCAAATTTGACTGCCGTAGGATCAATATCTACGGAGATATGGGCAATTTTGTGTTTGCAAGTGAAAATTTTCGAAAGTGGGTTTTGAAAAAGTCGATGTAGAGCGTATTCAGAGCTACATTTTGGTGAAACAACCAGGGTCCTAGCTATCACCGTTTCCGAGATACAGCCGCCTAAAGGTAACTGAAATTTCAGTCCAAATTTGACTGCCCTAGGATCAATATCTACGGAGATATGGGCAATTTTGTGTTTCCAAGTGAAAATTTTCGAAAGTGGGTTTTGAAAAAGTCGATGTAGAGCGTATTCAGAGCTACATTTTGGTGAAACAACCAGGGTCCTAGCTATCACCGTTTCCGAGATACAGCCCTTTAAAGGTCAGCAACAGTTTTAGGCCAAATTTGACTGCCGTAGGATCAATATCTACGGAGATATGGGCAATTTTGTGTTTGCAAGTGAAAATTTTCGAAAGTGGGTTTTGAAAAAGTCGATGTAGAGCGTATTCAGAGCTACATTTTGGTGAAACAACCAGGGTCCTAGCTATCACCGTTTCCGAGATACAGCCGCCTAAAGGTAACTGAAATTTCAGGCCAAATTTGACTGCCCTAGGATCAATATCTACGGAGATATGGGCAATTTTGTGTTTCCAAGTGAAAATTTTCGAAAGTGGGTTTTGAAAAAGTCGATGTAGAGCGTATTCAGAGCTACATTTTGGTGAAACAACCAGGGTCCTAGCTATCACCGTTTCCGAGATACAGCCCTTTAAAGGTCAGCAACAGTTTTAGGCCAAATTTGACTGCCGTAGGATCAATATCTACGGAGATATGGGCAATTTTGTGTTTGCAAGTGAAAATTTTCGAAAGTGGGTTTTGA
The DNA here is from genome assembly GCA_949715475.1 of Microchrysa polita. Lineage (NCBI taxonomy): Eukaryota > Metazoa > Arthropoda > Insecta > Diptera > Stratiomyidae > Microchrysa > Microchrysa polita. Next base: position 12,831,483 of record OX454420.1, read on the forward strand.
AAAAGTCGATGTAGAGCGTATTCAGAGCTACATTTTGGTGAAACAACCAGGGTCCTAGCTATCACCGTTTCCGAGATACAGCCGCCTAAAGGTAACTGAAATTTCAGGCCAAATTTGACTGCCCTAGGATCAATATCTACGGAGATATGGGCAATTTTGTGTTTGCAAGTGAAAATTTTCGAAAGTGGGTTTTGAAAAAGTCGATGTAGAGCGTATTCAGAGCTACATTTTGGTGAAACAACCAGGGTCCTAGCTATCACCGTTTCCGAGATACAGCCGCCTAAAGGTAACTGAAATTTCAGTCCAAATTTGACTGCCCTAGGATCAATATCTACGGAGATATGGGCAATTTTGTGTTTCCAAGTGAAAATTTTCGAAAGTGGGTTTTGAAAAAGTCGATGTAGAGCGTATTCAGAGCTACATTTTGGTGAAACAACCAGGGTCCTAGCTATCACCGTTTCCGAGATACAGCCCTTTAAAGGTCAGCAACAGTTTTAGGCCAAATTTGACTGCCGTAGGATCAATATCTACGGAGATATGGGCAATTTTGTATTTGCAAGTGAAAATTTTCGAAAGTGGGTTTTGAAAAAGTCGATGTAGAGCGTATTCAGAGCTACATTTTGGTGAAACAACCAGGGTCCTAGCTATCACCGTTTCCGAGATACAGCCGCCTAAAGGTAACTGAAATTTCAGGCCAAATTTGACTGCCCTAGGATCAATATCTACGGAGATATGGGCAATTTTGTGTTTCCAAGTGAAAATTTTCGAAAGTGGGTTTTGAAAAAGTCGATGTAGAGCGTATTCAGAGCTACATTTTGGTGAAACAACCAGGGTCCTAGCTATCACCGTTTCCGAGATACAGCCCTTTAAAGGTCAGCAACAGTTTTAGGCCAAATTTGACTGCCGTAGGATCAATATCTACGGAGATATGGGCAATTTTGTGTTTGCAAGTGAACATTTTCGAAAGTGGGTTTTGAAAAAGTCGATGTAGAGCGTATTCAGAGCTACATTTTGGTGAAACAACCAGGGTCCTAGCTATCACCGTTTCCGAGATACAGCCGTTTAAAGGTCAGCAACAGTTTTAGGCCAAATTTGACTGCCTTAGGATCAATATCTATGGAGATATGGGCAATTTTGTGTTTGCAAGTGAAAATTTTCGAAAGTGGGTTTTGAAAAAGTCGATGTAGAGCGTATTCAGAGCTACATTTTGGTGAAACAACCAGGGTCCTAGCTATCACCGTTTCCGAGATACAGCCCTTTAAAGGTCAGCAACAGTTTTAGGCCAAATTTGACTGCCGTAGGATCAATATCTACGGAGATATGGGCAATTTTGTGTTTCCAAGTGAAAATTTTCGAAAGTGGGTTTTGAAAAAGTCGATGTAGAGCGTATTCAGAGCTACATTTTGGTGAAACCCCGGCCCTGTTGCTACAGGCATTAGACGATTAAGGACAAACTTTAACACCACGTTGATCGACATAAATATGTACCGCGGTAGGATGATCCCTCAGCATCGCCGAAAGAAGAAACACATTGATTCCAGCATGAAATGAATTTAGCACTCCGTCGATGCTTTATTTATTATTATATATATGAAAAAATAATACATTTTATCAATATTTAATATTTACAATAATTTTGTTTTGCTTTCTGCATACCAAAACGCATCTATCTGACATTAATTTGCTTGTTCAAAAATTCAATTATATCACTTAATACAATTTATTGATTCACATATTTTTAATTTTCAATGAAAATAGGCATTTTTGCACGTTTTAACTTATAAAATTTCCTGAATTTTCTTTTTTATTTTATTTTTTGCTTTTTTCGATATATAATTATAATAGTTCTCTTTCATATAGCTATATTATTCATATATAATATGTTTGACTTTTTTAATTTTATTTTTTATAAACAAACTTATTGCGCGTAAATTTTGGTTTCCTTTTTTAAATATTTTGTTTTTCATAATAAATTTTCGTTTTATTTTTATCATTAACATCTCGCAACAACTGCGGAAGATGATTTTGAATCACGTTGATCGACTTATGCTAAGAAAAATGTGTGTGTGTGTGGCGAGAATTTTTCATCTAATTTTTATTTGATTTAAACTTTTTTTTATGTTAAAATTAACACGTAAAATAATAATTAAAATGAAGTACAATTATAATACATAAAAAAATTCGGTGAGATACGCTGAATGATTATTCTTTCGTGATACACTTATGCAACTAAAAAGACACTCAATAATAATTAACCGTTAATGAATTCGAGCCTAGAACATGATAATATAGTTTCTTCTTGCTAAAAACAAAAGTTTTCAAGTGAATAATAAAACATGCTAATATTGAATTGAATAGAAAGAAAGAGGAACCATATTGAATAGTAGGTAAAGGATGAAGACACTATTAAGTGTTGGTTGTAGTGTGTACGTTCAAAAGAATGTAAAAATTGTGGTTTAGCGTCGATTCAACAAATTCGACAAATTACGGATTTGATTTTGCAGTTCGGAATCCATTTTGTAGGCTTCGTCGTCCAGAGTGCCCTTCATTTCAATAAGATCGGGCAAATTGTCAACATCTTTGATGTTTAGCATTTTTGTAAAGAAATCAGTCCAAACGTGTTTTTTCAAGTATCTGTTGAGTAAGAAAAAAATTGTTAAGATATATTAATGACCAAATTAGATGATGTATACTAAAGTTGAGGGTACAGGCACATTGGTGTGAAGTATGCAAACTACAATAATGCTTACCTTGGCAGTTTTTGTTTAATTTCCCACGCACCAAATTTTTTATTCACTTGCATATACTCGCCGAATAGCATCACGTGAATTGTTCCAGCCACGCAAAAATAGTCAGTCTGATAGGACCAGTGGCGGCCCTCTTGCATTTCGATGCATGTGAAGCCGTCGGTTTGAATCACCTGTAAGTAGAATATGTGAATATGTAAGTATGTTGGAAAAAAATGATGAATAGTGGGGGTTGCAATTTGTGTTTGTCAAAAGTCAATTAGTGATAAATTAAGATTAAGCGCGGAAATAAGGTTTTTGGTTTAGTTTTCTTCTAAATTTAGACCAGACAGAACATAATCTTCGCTGCAGCACCATGAGAAGTATTTTTGTAGCCCATATGCAATATGTGGTTTTGGCCAAACAAAGCTAGGGCGCACGTAGCACGCGACGTCCATGAGACAATTTCTCCATGTTTTGGAGATGGCTATATGGTCAATCTGGTTCTCTGTTCGGCCATCTGGAGATATCCAGGTTGCTAAATGGCAAGGTTTGTGTTTGAACAAGGTGCCGCCAATCCAATCCAACATTGTCAGACCCAATTTTAGCGTTGAGATCCCCCATAATAATTTTTATGTCACCTCTGGGAGCCTTGTCAAAGGTGTCGCCAAGCAGGTGGTAAAAGGCGTCCTTAGCATGCTGGTCGGCTGACTCAGTTGGGGCGTAGCACTGAATTATGGTAATGTTCCTTACTCTGGACTTGCATCTGGCAGTTAAAATATATATACCTATCAACATTTCCCGACTTGGTGGATATCGCTTGCAGTTCGATGGTGATATTGGCGGCAGTGATATCAATTTCAGAATATGGCAACGAACTGTGGATCAAAAAAGCTAAGCCTCTACCTGCGCCGGTGGGTCGATCTCGTCGTATGATATTGAAGCCTCCGTAGAAATTTAGCGGTGAATCGGCCTTTAGGTTAGTTTCTTGAACCGCAGCAACTTTGATGTGATGTCTGTGTTAGAATAAATTACAATTCCATTCCGTTCTATACACATACATTTACGTATCCTACACTCAAACATTAAAACCTGTCATATCAATTACTTACAAATATACTTTAATAAAGATCACTTGCCAACTAGCATTCAGCAGAGACAGACGTGTTTCGCTTACTACTTTCGTTTCAGCTACACACAGGTTATGGGCCCAGACGCCCAGTAGCTACAGTCGGCAAGTCGCGTTTGTTCTCTTTAACCGTATATTACACAGTTGCACATTCGGTAAAAAGTTTAGTACCGTAAAATCCGATTTTATAAAAGGTAGTGCGCATGTGGCTGAATAGAAACGCGTGTGATTAATTAAATCAAAAACTGAACAATGGCTAATGAAGCGTGGGTCGGCATCGAGAAGTTAAAAGGCAATGAAAATTATCATACGTGGGCGTTCAACGTGTCGAATCTCCTCGATCTGAACAATTTCGATGGATGTCTCAAAACTGGTGCAGATGCTGAAACCGATGAGAACAAAATTCGAAAGGCAAAGGCCAGAATTGCACTAAGTGTATCGCCCGCAATCATTCCTCACATAAAAAATGCGAGAACAGCGTATGAATCGTGGAACATTCTCAAAGATCTCTATGAGGATCGTGGCATTGTACGCCGGATTAGTTTGCTTCGACAGCTGGTGACATCGCATTTGGAGACATTTTCGACAATGGACGAGTACTTGAGCCACATTCTTGAAGTGTCCAACAAACTCAGCGGCATTGGCTTCGACGTAACGGACGATTGGCTAGGTTCAATTATGTTGGCCGGCTTGACATCGGAATATCGGCCATTTATCATGGGACTCGAGAGTAGCGGCACCAAGATTACTGCTGACTCAATCAAATCGAAATTACTCGACTCCGCAAGCGATTCGAAATCTGAAGCCAACGCTTTATTCTCAAAAAGGAGAGATGCAGGTCAAAAGAATAGTCGCCCAAGATGCTTCAAATGCAAAAAACGAGGACATATATCAAACGAGTGTCGCAACAGCAGCGGCAAGCAACGACAACAATCACAGAGCACACAGCAAAATGCACTCTCACCGCTAGGTGTCATGAGTCGTTCGTCCAAGTTGCAACCGAAAGTATTTCACATCGACAGTGGTTGCTCACAGCATATGTCACCGTTTGAAACGTTGTTTATCGAATTAAAAAAAACAACCGCGAGCCAAATTTCTGCAGCAAATGGTGAAAAATTGGAAGTCAGAGGAATTGGCAGTATAAACATTACAGTGAACGGAAATTCATACATGCTATCCAACGTTTTGTACGTTCCTGGCTTATCAACAAATTTGCTCTCAGTTGCACAGATTATCAATAACGGTAAATCCATCACATTTAATCACAATGGTTGCTCTGTTTATGATGGCAAACAACTCCAATTCAACGTCAAACCGATTTCTGGAGTGTATAAAATCTACGATGAGAAAAGCAGCTGTTTCTTGACAAAATCGTCGTCTAATGCAGCGATCGTGTGGCATTAACGACTCGCACACACGAATTATACTGACATGTGCAAGTTACGCGATGGTCTCGTCGATGGTGTTGATTTCATCGGCGGTGAAGACGAAATAAAGAAGTGTGAGTGTTGCAAAGAGGGAAAACAAAAACGAGAACCATTTCATCGAAGCGTTACCCGTTCTGCGAATATATTGGACTTGATACATTCTGATGTCGCCGGGCCATCTGAGGTTCGATCAATTGGCGGTGGTACACGGTGACATTCATCGACGATCACTCGCGGAAGACATTCATTTACGCAATGAAAAACAAATCAGAAGTGTTCGAGCGTTTCAAGCAGTTCCAGGCAGCCGTCGAGAACGAGACTGGTCGAAAAATAAAACGACTCCTTTCTGATCGTGGCGGAGAATATATCAACAGTGAACTATCGGCACATTTACGTAAACACGGAATTGCACATGAGACCACGGTTGGCTATGCTCCACAGCAGAATGGCGTAGCAGAGCGGATGAACCAGACATTAGCCAACAAGGCAAGATGTTTGCGTCTCAATGCCAAGCTCGGCAAGGAATATTGGGCCGAAGCGATCACAATGGCATGCTATATTGCGAATAGATCATACAATTCAACACTTCATGATCGTACGCCAGAAGAGGCCTGGTCTGGTAAAAAAGCAAATTTAAGTGATCTGCGCGTCTTCGGTTCGCCAGTAATGGTGCATGTTCCTGAGCAAAAGCTTCAAAAATGGGATCCCCGATCGAGAAAAATGATATTCATTGGATATGTCGAGGGTGTGAAAGGATATAAGTGCATCGACCTGAAAACAAAGAAAGTCACATTGAGTCGTGATGTGGCATTTTTGGAGGAGGGCACAATTCCTGTTGCAGAGGCAAAAATCAACATTTCTGACAACCATAATGCTGAAAAATCATTCCACTGGAATACCGATTCAGTGAGGATATCGGATGTCAACAATACAATCATTGACAAATTGAAGGTCAACCAATCAAATGACAACAAGTCGGATGAAAGCGACGCAACAGTCATCAACAACAGTTCGTCTCGCGGCGATGTCAAATTGCAACAACCGGTCACATCAACACCAGTTCGTAGAACGGAACGAGTATCGGTTCCAGTAGTGAAATTCGATGAACAATTGCTGTACTCAAATTTGGCCACGGTGGATGAGCCGATAACATTTCGTGAGGCCATGAATTCGGACGACAGTGAGGATTGGAAATCCGCAATGAACAAGGAGATACAGTCACTCATCGACAATGAAACATGGGATTTGGTCGATTTACCTGTTGGACGGAAGCCTATCAAGTCCAAATGGGTATACAAATTGAAGCGTGACCAAGAAGGAAGTGTTGTGCGCTACAAAGCGAGATTGGTTGCGAAGGGATGTTCGCAGAAATATGGAGTCGATTATGATGAAGTCTTCTCACCAGTTGTCCGTCAGATTTCATTACGTTATCTAATCGCATTGGCTGTTAAGAACGGTTATAAAATTGACCAAATGGACGCAGTCACCGCTTTCCTCCAGGGCGAATTATCGGAGGAAATATACATGGAGCAACCGGAAGGCTATCGCGATGGCAGCGGCAAAGTGTGCCGGCTTAAACGCGCTATTTACGGTCTGAAGCAAAGCGTACGCGCATGGAACACACGTCTTGAAAACATGCTTTTGACATACGGCTTGAAGAAATCGTCATGCGACCCTTGTGTCTATTATTCCGAGGATCGATCAATCATCCTAGCCGTATATGTGGATGATTTCGTAATTTTGTGGTCGAAAGAGACGAAGAAAAATCACCTGAAAAAGGCGCTTTGCGATTCATTTAAAATGAAAGATTTGGGCACGGCAAGCAATTGCATTGGCCTGAATATCACGTATGGAGAAGACGGCTCGATTTATTTGGATCAATCGAAGCACATCAGTGACATCATTCGTCGCTTTGGTATGGAAAATTGTCACCCGGCAAAGACTCCGAGCGACGTGAATCAGAGATTGACGAAAGAAATGTGCCCGAAGGATGATGACCAGCGAGCAAAATTGAAGTCGATCCCATATCAACAAGCGGTCGGTTCTCTCTTGTATGTGGCACAGGGAACGCGGCCGGACATCGCATTTTCCGTAAACAATGTCAGTCGATTCAATAATAATTTCGGCGAGGCTCACTGGACAGCGGTCAAGAGGATCATACGATACTTGAAGGGAACAACCGACTACAAATTGAAGTTCTCCAAATCGGATATGAGTTATCTAGTTGGCTATACGGACGCCGACCATGCCACCAACATCGACGACAGAAGATCATGCTCTGGCTATGTTTTTAAGCTGTCGAACGCTGCAATTTCATGGTGCAGCAAGCGCCAAGACACTGTGGCTCAATCAACGACGGAAGCAGAATACGTCGCTTTATCATGGGCAGTTCGAGAAGCAATTTGGTTATACTATTTTGGCCGGGAATTGGACGCCGACATGAAGCAAACAATCAAAATCAAGTGCGATAACGAGAGCGCAATCGCATTAAGCTATTCTGATGCCTACAAAGCGCGCTCTAAACACATCGACGTGAAGCACCATCATATTCGTGAAAAGATCACCGAGGGCATCGTCTGCGTTGAATATTGCAGACGAGTTGACTAAGGCTGTCGCAGGGCCAAAATGCAAATTTTGTTTTACCGGAATGGGAGTTAGCATTGTGAATTAAATAAAACAATAACATTAGTTCTGGTATTTACTAACCATTTTTTTTGCATTGTATTCAAAATTCATATTTTTTATTAAATTTCAATGAGTGAGGATGTTAGAATAAATTACAATTCCATTCCGTTCTATACACATACATTTACGTATCCTACACTCAAACATTAAAACCTGTCATATCAATTACTTACAAATATACTTGAATAAAGATCACTTGCCAACTAGCATTCAGCAGAGACAGACGTGTTTCGCTTACTACTTTCGTTTCAGCTACTCACAGTCTGTCCATGAAGTCTGTGAGCTCGACGACTTTGTTTTGTAAACCATTACAGTTTATTTGGACAATCTTCGTGGGGAACATTACGCTAGGGCAAGTAGGGAGCTAATGTAGGGCTTGGAATCCTGTCGATATGCTGTATGGTCGACGTGGACTGTTGCCTACTGTTTCTATAACGCGGGGCTATGAAGTTGCTAGTCATGGGGGTTGTAGCAATTCTTGGCCATGGAGATTTTGGGAGCTTCGGGACGATTTACATAGAAGAATCGGCTACCATAGAAGCATTTTGATAGACAACACAAACATCTATGGTCACAATGGGAATCGGACCCATTCTCCGGCAACTCAGAAATACAGTGGCTTTGCAGTTAGCAGAAGACATTGCAGTTGTGGTTATAGCAAAAAAAAAAAAGTGGAGTGGATCGAAGTTTACGACAACGAAGCGATAACAACTATAAATCTTTGGCTGTTAACGGTTGGCCCTGAACTTGCCGAGCCCGAATTTAAGGCGTTCTTATCAGTAAGCGCAGAGAAATGTGCTCTCTTCATAACAGAGTAGTAGGCCATATGATAATCTCCAAAAAAGGCTTCTAAGCATTTGAAGGTTATTTGTGATTCGAGAATAAACTTTGGATTTTATGCGAAAAGGAGGCGGTCGCCACCATTGCTTCGACTAGTATTATGTGCATTACTACACTACACTACACTATTTAGTTGATCTGCGAAGAGCTCTACATCGCAGGGGGATTCAAAGAACAGTGACAGAGTATTGACACTGGAAAGGACCAGCTCTTTGAACAATTTCCAATCGGTTTTTTTTTTTTGAACACGTGGAGCATTGAGCTCCCAGCAAGATTGAATCTAATGTGCCTGTGATCTGACGAGAATTCCTCGCTTTATACATGCCACTCGGAGATGAACTTCGAAATTAGTCCGCTGGCAGAGTGAGGTCAAGAATCTCTCCCGAACAGCGGTGATGAAGCATGGTGCAGGCTCACCTGGAGTACCTTGACACTTGACAGTACTCAGTTATTGCTTAGGGTGCGGGTAATGAGCACGCCCTTGTTGCTTGTTCCCTCTGAGGTGTTTCCGTGCAGTATTGTAATTATTTTTCCGGTGTATCTAACGTGTGCCCCGGAAAAATGAAGGAGCACGTCGCGGTCGATGGGTGGCACCAGTCTTCCGTCGGGAGCCGCTAGTTCGCGGCTGGTAGAGGAAACAGGGCTCCTGCTGGTAGTTGGGCCGGACCATTGGCCCGACTCCGAGTCGGGCCTTGGCAGCTGTTTTTAATAGGGTTTTTAAGCGACGGTTTTTTCGATTTCGTTGTCGCGTTACGGGGTCGCGCTACAGTTTTGTCGCGGCGTCTTTTGCCATCGAGTATCAAAGTAACCCTGGGCGAACTCGTAGCGGATGCTCTCATTCAGGCGTTTCAGCTTCATGAAGGATGCCTCGTCGATTTTGGCAACGTCGACCGGAGTTATTCTGATTGTGAAAAATCCAGTTTTCAGTCGGTAGCCAGTTCTGCGCTTTGATGGAAGCCAGAATGTCTTCGGTTTTTTGCTCACTGTTTCTGGGGAAGTACTCCTGAATGGTTTACAACTTGGGAAAATTACTTTCCTCAATCAAAGTATAGTAAAACGTACATTTCACACGAATGTGATTATTGTTGGTCCTAACCCAATCTGCAGTGGGAGAGTCCTTACAGGATAAAACTAACCATCCCGATCTTGAGACACAGGATAGGAAGATAATTTGGTGTTCCTTGGGGCTATGCCTCCTGGTCACCTGCAGTATGGCTTTCTGTATGCGCAAGCGCAAGCAAATTATCGTTGTGGACAAAGTTTGTTACGGCCATACTAGTTATGCTTAATCGGGTTGGACTATTTCCCTAGATGTTTATAGCAACATCTAGAAATGAAGTTCAGTTTATCGTGAGTGTGTATTGAGAGTGTACTCTGCGTACCTAGAAACTTTGCAGGAGACTGCTTACGCTGTTGCTGGAATGAATCCGGAATTGAGAAGATTTGCCGATTGTACTGTACTGTTTGAATTTGTAAAAGCTTAGAAAGACAAGAAACCTTCTTGCAGTGTTACCAGATTGGCATCATCTAACGGGAAATCTGGCAATATAATAGACATGGAATGGACGCGCACCGTCAAAAGTAGTTGATCTGAAGTCATATGCAACAATTTCACATTCATTACATTGCCAAATTTGGAGAAGGTACAAGAAAAGTGAAAGTGACTCTCGCTTGTCCCCTTACTGCCAGCTCAGGCCTTAATCTCTGGGCGAGTTAATCTTTTGTTGCACATGAAGGGATTATGGCATATAAATACTTTTTACTATATGTAGGTTCTCGTTGTTTTTGGGCGTAGTTGCTAACCGTGTTGATTCGTTGAATCCTTTGGTCCCATTCATCGCTAGTCCAAAATGTTCCAAATCGAGAAATTAGCTTATCGGGAATTGATGGGATACTCGGAGATTCAGGTGTATCACATCCAGAAGATTGGGTAATCGGTGGATGTTGTACCGTCGGGAGAATTTTTTTTGTTGGACTTGGAGGTTGAACAGTTGGGGGTCACGTTGCAAGAGTTTCATTGATTTTCTCGAGAATGCAGTTTACACGACGTTCGAGACCTTCAACTTTGTCGTACAGTTTATCGAAAAATTCACTCTTAGGGTCTTTACCATGATTACTGTTGTTTACTACTGTAGCATCAGTCATCTCGGCAGAACTATCGATAAATTTATTATCGATTTTTGAAATGCATTTTTCTAAAGTATGCCTCATTATGTCGGTGTTGCTGGAGATGGTACTGGCCAAACTGTCGAAACATCTCGCCATTTCGTTGAAGCTGTTTCCGCTGGCTTTCGATTGTTGCAGGTGTTTAGTAACAATATCGTCTTTATCTGCATTTAGATTTTCAATGTGTTCCACGATGTTGCAAAACATTGTTCTTAGACAGAGTTCAGTATTCTGACAATCCGAGCAGAGGAAATGTTCGGCAAGAAATGGCGTACCAGTCTCTTGGAGCATCGAGACAAGTACCGTGGAGTCTGCGTTGACAGAATCCTTTACATACTACGACCTTGGACTTGTTGTCATAGGCGGTAGAATTACTTAAACTGCATTTATGGCTCGTCATGATGTAACAACACAGCAGAAATAGTCGCAGACTAAGTTTAATGATAAAAGGGGCAACTGTTTTTTTGCATGTATGAATGGCGCAGGCATTTTGTGCCTCTATAAATACGCAAATGGCCGTCTGTATTGGCATCTACTTGTAGGGACTGAACATTAACTCACCTCCACATATCCCTAAAAAATGTTTATCGTAATTCACGCTGCCTTTAAAAAATTGTCTTAGCACTGAAAATTGCAAACAATATTTTGTTGATTGCCAAGGTCCAAGGAACTATTGAAATGCGTCAAATTGCATACCTATACGCGACAAGCGAATTGCATTTCCAATCAAGTAACCTGATTCGAGAAAAGTTTTGGAACAGTTTGGATTTAGATCAGATGGTGGCACACTAATAATTGAATCGTGATTCGCATTCCAATCAGCATTCGTATTCTGTCTGGGCTTTAAGTAATTTTTCTAGAGAAATTCTTCTAGCCGCATCACTTTCAGCGTATGAGAAAAACGCCTCGCTTCAATGGTTTAGTTCTGGGCGTAAATATGAAAATCAAAATTCACTTACCTTCTTAAACTCTGTATTTTCCGGAAATAGCGTCATATCAATAGCACATCCAAAATCGATTAGCCTCAACGAAGGAACGTGGGAGTCTGAGTTTGGACTGTAAAAGGATTAAACAGGAAAATGCATTAGAAAGATGCGTGGGTCTAGTCTTTATATTTTCTGCGGAATACTTACACTCTCATAAGTAAGAAGTTGTCTGGTTTTATGTCGGCATGAACGATCTTACACGAATGCAGATGACTCACAACGTTCAGTATTTGACTACTGAAATGCATCACCAAACTTTCATGCATCACCTGCAAAGAACAAGATTTAGCTCAAAACAAATCTTACATAGCACAACAGCAGAGTTCTAATACCTTCTTTGTAGCTTGCCTAATTTTATTATTAATATCTAACAAGGAACCATAGGGAGAGAACTCCGTTACAAGCACACTAGCATTTGGTGCAATAATAGCCGAAGACAGATCCATGAATCCGGTGAGCTGCAGGAAAAACAGAATGCGTTAAAAAGTGCCCCCAACCTCTTGATTGTAATTGATACTTACGATATCGTAGTTCTTAATACGCTTTCGCACCTCTGAACAAATATAGATTTCCCAAAGATTTGGAGGTTTCTGATATTTCAAAGCCACAACCTGTGCCGTATTCACATTCGATGCCTTATACACCGATCCATACGAACCACGACCCACTTCCTTTTCAATATTATACGTTTCGTCCGCCAAATACGCCACCTTTACATTAGCCAATTTCGAAATCGGTGCATTCACCAACTTGTAATCCTCACTACCAGAGCGTGTAGGAAAATCAATTTTCGTGAGAAACGCTTTGCACAACTCCGAGTTGAACGGATCGATTGCCTCCTTTGCAAGATGCGTGTCGATCGTGGCGAGAGCCTTATCCAGTCGCCTCTGGCGCAAATCATCATTATTCTCCGTTGCAAAGAAGCTATTCTGCTCGTACGAGCACATTGAATCGTCATTTTGCATGGACAAATTCGACGTGTGTCGTTTCAACGAGCGACAATGCGGGGTCGAGGTTTTCGACGAATACGATTGTGACAATTTCCTAACAGGCGTCGAACAATTCGATCGATTCGGATACGGGCTTTCGCTGTAGGCTGAATTGAAGTCTGTGTTGGATAGGGAGTCGTCGTTGTACGTTAACGTGTCATTTGTTGCTGTCGATGTATTTGCACTGTCCGAGGACGGGCCGTCGTTTGAATGCATGTTTGCGATAGAGAGAAGCAGATTGGCGTCGTCATATTTATTCGGCTGGGCCGAGCCGTTTGCAGCCGTCTTCCTCGACGGTGTACTTTCAATTTTCCGACCAAACTCATCGTATTTGCTGACATTTTTGACTTTTTTCGGTTTCTTGACTTTTTGTACAGGCGTGGCGGGGGCAGGCGATTGAGCTTGATGATAACTGTTGGTGTACTCAGACTTGAATTCTCTCGATTCGGCGTAATACAGTTCACCGTTACTATGATACTGTCCGTTATCCTGACCGTATTGATAGTGGCTTCTGTCTTGATTCGGCGTGTACGCAGATTGTTGTGCGTTCGCTGCGTTGTAATTGTCGCCATAGCTAATTGAACTGCTGAAACTATTGGAATTTGGTGCAGATTTGTCTCTCTTGAATTTGATGGTGATCGTTTTGTTTTTCGTTCCGCCTGCGGTGTTGCTGCTGAAATGGATTGTCGACGCTTCGATTTGTTCCTCCAAGTCACCGCCATAAATTGAATTATTATTCGCTGTTGCTGGTTGATTGAACTGTTGATGGTGGTTATGTTGTGTCTGTTCGTAAGCTGGCTGGTGAGGCTTATTGCTTTTGTGTGAGTTATAGCTCTGAGTAGTGACCGCAGCGGAAGCGGGCGTGGCAGTGGCGGCGGCAGTTTGAGCTTGATATGGCGCCTGCTGCTCCTGCATTCGCTGATATTGTAACTCTTGGAGTTTTGTTGCCCATTTTCTCGATCGTACCTCTTCCGGACTGTATTCAATATCGTTACCCGGATAGACCAAATCTTTTCGATAGACACACTTACGATTCGGCTCGTTGGGTTCTTCGAGGAAGAGGAGCGGTTTCCATGTGTCGTGATTGTTTTTGCAGAAGCGAACAAAGTTGGCCGGCAATTTGACATTCTCCAGAGGATAGTCCACCATTTGTTGATGCGTCTCGTCCTGTGTGTCGTTGTAGATGTAGTTGAGAGACGAGGAAATCACATAGGCGCTGTTCTTTAGATTGCATTGTTCCGACTCGACGTGGGTGTACGAACTGGCGTTCGTTGATTGCGATTGTACGGCGGCGGCCGTTTGTGGGCGGTGTTGTACTGGCTGGCTGGCGGAATTATGATTCGAGTTGGCGTGAACCGGCGGAGCTGACTGGCTTTGAGGTGCTTGTGGCTGGTGGATTTGAGTATGATGCACTTGATGGACTGCTGCATCGGCTAAATGATTTTGAGAATGTTGCTGAACTGGCACCGGTTGCGATTGCGAATAGGCTTGTTGCTGATGCTGAACATAGTCGGGCTGAACTTCTGGCGTAGCGGAGTAATTTTGATGATTCTGTTGCGGTTGAATGTAGGCATGATGATTCTGTTGCGGTTGGCTGTAACCATTTTGCGATTGCGACTGCACTGCTTGGGAAGTCGGTTGAACTGGGGGCGGACATTGTTGAACTTCTGTTAAAGGAACTGTCGCTGTCGTCGTCTCGGCCGTTTCGTCGACTCGAATTTTCTTGGGAGGATTTAGGTTTGTGATTTGTTGTCGTTGCTCGATCAGATGATTGGCCGTGCGCTTCTTGGACGAGTTGTCTGTGTAGAGCATGCGTTGTGACAATGATAAGCGAAATTTCGTGTGTGCCTCTTGTAGTTCATCGTAGGGTTCGGCTTTTGCCTACAAAGAATTTTTATAAGAATTTCGAATTTGGGAGAATCAATGTTGACAAATACCTGAAATCCCAAATTATAAACCGACTCTGCCTGTTTGAAAGCATTTGCCGAATCATAGTAGTGAGCCCAACCGATATAGAATGCGGAACATCGCGTACCAACTCCCCTTTGATACAGTATTTGATACAAATTAAGTGGATTGGTTTGCAGATCGAGCTGTAACAGAACAAATATCATTACTACTGACAATTCAGCAAAAATTCCGATTTTTAACGTACATATTTCACCCATAGTTTGATCATCCGCACGTCCTGTTTGTACATTTCATTGTGCTCGAAAAGTGTTAAACATTTTTCGAGCGCTTCGCGAAATTTATTCTCAGGATCAACTTGACTGTTGTAGTCGTACCAACTGACGTAGTTATACCATAGTTCTAGCGGATCGGGACCACTGTATGCGGCTATTGCATTTTCCCATGCGCTGTGCGGGTATTTGAAGGTTAAATTTGAACTGAATTGTAGTGTGTTGATGCTGTACTTACCCTTTGTCTCGCATAAACAAAGACGACTGATCATTTGAATGGACTTGGGTATTCATTATATCGATTTGAGGCTCGATACGTAGAGATCCTTAGAATGAACCTAAATGATACAAAAGGGAAAATGTTGAAGTTATAGAAAACCTGATGAAATAATGGAATGCATTTTTTACAATTACAAGAATAACGTTAGTTGTTGAACAGGGATAACGTCCAGATAAGGGGTTTTAGTATTTATCATCAAAATACATTTGCGTGCGGCGTGTTGCATAAGGCGACTAAAAGGGACAGGAGAGATGAAAACTCCTACAGTGAAAAAATCCCTTATCCAAGGTGGATTAGCAAGCCGAGCAATACATAGCTAAGAAGCTGCTTGGCCGCTAGTATGCGAAGGTAGCAGGCAACCATGAAGCACCAGACAGAGTGCCCAAACTATTGCAGGGAAACAAAAGTCCTCGGGCTTGTTACTTAAGTCCCAATACAAGAAGACCCTATTAATTCTTACAATATTGCTAGGAATGAGGACGGTATTGTGAACAATCAAGACAAGAAAAAAAACATCAGGCAGTTGTCGACGAGTACAACAAGCGCCTTATCACAGATGGACAGGGTAATTTTAAGCGGAATAGGTCCCAAGACCAGGGCGCCCCGGCCGCTAACAGAATTAGATCAGTCCAACCAAATGCATCTACTAAACCAAACGGCAACTCTGTCAGCAGGCCTATTATGTCATACAGTGGAGTGGCCAGATATCACCTACAGGTTGCGTTGAGGGACAGACGCTCCACCTCTGGTAAGATCGCGACAGAAGTGTGGATTAAGACTGAAGCGAAACTGTCAGAGATGAGTGTCGAGCACATAATTAAAAACCAGGAGGGACCGCTGCCATGCTTCGACTCATCAGTGATGATCAAGAGGCTACAGATTGATTGATGCCAAAATTGATGCCAATACGTAACCACAATCTCCTACTGTCCAAACAATATCTTGTTGGTTGCTACCGTGAGAATCATCCCAACAACAGTCTCATGGACCGAATTCCTCCACCACGACATGTCAGGCGTGATTTGCGAGACCTAGAGAGAGAGGTCCAGGGATACAAGAGGGACCCTTACGACGATGATGCATACCGAGCTGCCATCGCTGACATTCACACTGCAGAAGTGAGTCGGTCTACTGCGAGATTAGATGCGAGAGTCCTCTCAGTGCGCCCTCCACCCATTTCGCCTGAGGAGATTAGGCTCCCGAGAGCCACCAGAGTGACATTAGCTCAACTTCGGTCGGGCTTTTGTTCACGCCTCAATTCGTACCTTTCTCGCATTAACCCGGACATTCAAAACATTTGTCCAAACTGCGCTGGCGCTCCACATGATGTGGGTCACTTGTTTCAATGCCCAGCTGCGCCCACTGACTTAACCCCTATCTCACTGTGGGAAAACCCTATTGCAGCAGCTATGTTTTTGTCCCTTGACATCACGGACGAAAGCATCGACGAACCATAACTCGAATCCACATAGATGCACAGCGGTTTCACACCTTTCTGCACCGCTAAAAGAAGAAGAAGAGGCTACAGAGTGATCACGTGTGAAGAAGGGTTCTCGAAGGATTTCATTGGTTTCAAGCGACATCTGGGAAGGTTCGAAGATCGAACTAATCTCCAGCAAGGATATTCCTAAGAGAACCAAAGCTCGTCTCTGGTTGCCGATCATGTGAAACGAGGGGCCGAAGCTCTCCTAGCCCTACGTTTCCAAAACCCAAACGATGCAATGGACGACTGGGTAGTACTTAAAGCCGACGAACGGCAAGTACAAAGCCAGTCCTATATGCTCTTCATCAACGAAGAGTGACTGCCAGCTCTTGAGGAAGCAGACCACAAATTACGTTACGCCAAGCTAAAGGTGTTCCGGTCAAACACAAACTCGGTCGGAGGACGAGCAGGATCCGGTTGATGGAGCCAATGACCTACTGGAAGAAATGTGCATTTGGGCAGCGGAGGCTGTGGATCAACATGAAGGTAGTGCAGATTAACCTACAGCACTCTAAGCTCGCCTCGGATAATCTACTTGTCTTCCTAAGGGAGGAAGAACTTCGAATAGCAGACCCAAATGATCCTCGCATCGGCGATCTCAACAACGTTATAACCCAGCAAGTCAACGACCACAGGAAACAGTTATGGAATTCGCATTTAAAAACCTGCCACGTAAAATCCGGCGTAAGCAACCTTTGGAGAACGGTACGTGCTCTATCAAACCCTACAAAACCCAAAGGTAAGGTAGCTATAAAATTCGGTGATAACACATACAACAACGACGACAAATGCGCTCACAAATTTAACCAACAATTCGTCGAACATCCCGGTAAAGATAAGCTCAAGC
Organism: Microchrysa polita; assembly: GCA_949715475.1. Lineage (NCBI taxonomy): Eukaryota > Metazoa > Arthropoda > Insecta > Diptera > Stratiomyidae > Microchrysa > Microchrysa polita. The sequence goes on from OX454420.1 coordinate 12,849,221, forward strand.
GCATAATTACCAGAGCTATCCGAAATAGCACCACTGACCAACACTTCCAGGTTACCTCAAACGAAGTCAAGCTTGCAATAAAAAATGCGAAAAACTCCAAAGCGTACGGACTAGACGGTATTGCGATGATTATGCTCAAACACATCGATTCTCCGGCCATTGAGTATATCACTGCTACGATGAACCTGTCGCTGAAAACCTTCATCATACCGGAGCTATGGAAAAAAGGACGTATCACCCCCATACCGAAGCCAGGCAAAGATCATACTCTAGCAGAATCATACCGTCCAATAACGCTACTGTCCCCCATGGCCAAAATACTTGAGACACTAGTGTTGCCTAAACTCCTGGAGCACGTCCAGCTTCCCAATCATCAACACGGTTTCCGGAAAATGCATAGCAACATAGTCAATGGACTCAATCAGCCGAAACCCTGCAAGCGCACTATCCTCGTAGCTCTCGATTTGTCGAAAGCATTTGACACTGTTAACCACACAGTACTTTTGACAGACCTACGCAACACTCATCATCAATGTGGCACGATAGCCCGACGTCGGGCCTTGGCCGCCTGAATCGTTGACCTCCAATTGTCGCGGTTACGTGACCTTGTCCTCCAGTTTCGGAAGCCCAGCAGCTGGTGGGCGTCTTCGCCTGCGGAGTTCTCCCAGCGAGCTCTCGGTCGTCCACGCAACCTCGCTCCGCCAATTCGTTGTGCGTTCATCACTTTCTTTGGCATGCGATTATCGTCCATCCGTTGTACATGCCCCGCCCATTGCAAACGTTGAAGCTTCACGATTTTCGATACTTCCAGCTCATCGTACAATTGATACAACTCATGGTTGTACCGGATACGCCATTGGTCTCGCTCGCGAACGGCCCCGAAAATTCGCCGAAGGACCTTTCGTTCGAATCGGTCTAGAAAAATTTCGGAGGCTTGGGTAAGGGTCCATGTTTCGCAGCCATAACATAGCACGGGTCGGATGATCGTTTTGTACACGCGGAGCTTCGTGTTCCTGTGCGCAAGTTTCGAATTAATTATAGGGAGGACCGAGAAATATGTCTTATTGGCTAGTTGTATCAGTCGCTTAATTTCGTCGGTTTCGTTGGCGTCCTTTGATAAGTTACAACCCAGATAGTTGAAGTTGTCTACATACTCGATACTAAGGTCCCCCACTGTGATGCTTGAATTTGCTGGCGTCCTTGTTTTCGATTGCATCATGGCCTTTGTTTTTCTTTCGTTGATATGTAGTCCAACTTCCTTTGCGGCGTTATTGAGGTTATGCAGAAGGCTTTCTGCATCACCCAACCTTCGAGACATGATGTTGATATCGTCGGCGTACGCTACTAATTGAGTCGACTTGATGAATAGCGTTCCGCTGCTGTCCATATTCATGGCTCGATTCTGCACTCTGACCTGCGAGACGGTATTAGTCATCGTCATCCTTGTGAGTCGCACTAACTTTGCCGGTATACCAAAATTCAGCATAATGTTGTACAGTACACTTCGATCGATACTGTCGTATGCCTGCTTGAAGTCGACAAAGATTTGGTATACGTCGATGTTATATTCCCAGCACTTTTGGAGTAGTAGCTTCACTGTGAAAAGCTGATCGGTCGTTGAGCGACCAGGTCTGAAGCCGCCTTGATACTCGCCAATGATTCGTTCTGCGTACGGATTAATTCTCTTTTCAAGAATTTTCGATAATATCTTATAGGCCGTACAAACTAATGATATGCCCCTGTAATTCTCACACTTCAGCTTGTCACCCTTTTTGTGGATTGGGCAGATTAGGCTTTTGCGCCAATCTTCGGGGATTACCTCGTCGTTCCATATTTCAGCAGTAGCACATGTACAGCGTTGGTCACGCACGTTCCACCATGCTTCAGCAGTTCTGTTGGGATCTCGTCAGCGCCGGGCGTTTTATTATTTTGAAGCGACTGTATGGCAAGACTCACCTCCTCTACTGTTGGGGGTAGAACGGGAGGGCCTGGTTCGGCTAACTGCTCAAGAGCTGGCTCCGCGGGGGATGTTGATGGTGCATTGAGGAGCTCTTCAAAATGCGAGGCCCATCGTTTGTTGACGCTTTCGATGTCGCTGATGATGTTACCATCCTTGTCCTTACATAGGCTTGTCCTGGGTTGATATCCGTTCTTAACATTATTTATAAGTTTGTACGCCTGTCTAATATTCTTACTGGCTAATCTTTGGTTTATTTGCTGTAACTGCTCGTCAAAATGTTTGCGTTTCTTACGTCTAATTAACCTATTAGATACGCAACACTACTCCTCCATATATCCACATATGGATCGCGAATTACCTTGCCGGTCGTCAATCCTGCACCGAGTTTAGGAATGGGAAGTCCAAACTCAGGAAAATTAAACAAGGCGTTCCACAGGGCGGAGTCTTATCTCCCACCCTCTTCAACCTTTACATGTCAGGACTGCCCACACCACCCACGGGACTCGAAATCATCTCTTATGCTGACGACTGTACCATCATGGCGACTGGCAACGACATTCCCGAAATGTGCGACCACATCAATGAATACCTGCTGACACTCAATGACTTCTTTGTGAGTAAAGGCTTGAAGCTCTCAGCACCAAAGTCCTCCGCCACCTTATTCACCAGCTTCAACCAGGAGTACAATATGCAACTCCCTATATCTATCGACACCAACGTCATCCCTACTATTCGGACTCCCAAGATCCTAGGTGTCACGATAGACAACTCCGGCAAATTTAACACACACGCTGAGAACATCTGCTCTAAACTCAGGAGCAGAAACAAAATTCTTAAAGCTCTTGCCGGTAGTACTTGGGGCACCGACAAAGAAACACTTCTGACTACCTATAAAGCCATCGGTCGCCCCCTAGTCAATTATGCAGCACCGACGTGGTCAAATGGTCTCTGCAACACAAATTGGGGCCACATACAAATCTGCCAGAACACGGCACTTCGCACCATCACCGGCTGTGTTAAGATGTCCTCAGTGGATCATCTGCACCAGGAGACTAAGATGATGACTTTGAGAAACCACAACGAACTTCTTACTAAACAGTATCTAGTCGGATGTTATCGAACAAATCACCCGAACAATGAACTCATGGACAAAACACCACCGCCACGACGAATAAGACGCTCTATCAGTGACAAAGAGCGCGAAGTTCAGCGACTACAAGGCGGCGATTGCAGACATACACACACAAGACGTTCGTAAAGCTACTCAAAGCCTCACAAATAATCGTGTACTTGGCACCAAACCTCCAGCCATATCTCCAGATGAAGAACAATTACCGAGAGCTACCCGCACCACCTTAGCTCAGCTCCGATCCGGTTGGTGCCCGCGACTAAATTCTTATTTATCGCGTATAAATAATGAAGTTGCAAACACCTACCCAGCCTGCGGAACCAGTCCACACGATGTAGACCACATTTTCGATTGTCCAGCTGCTCCTACGCAATTTACACCACTTGCGTTATGGTTACAACCAATCGAAGCAGCTTTCTTTCTAAACCTCGACCTCGAGGATGGAATGCCCACCATCTTCGAATAAATATGATGCAACTAATTAAACGTTTTCCTGTCTGTGCCGCTATACAACAACAACAACCTCGATTCCTTCAGGTGGTGTGGGAAGGCCGGACATGTAGATGTTGAACAGAGTGGGGGAGAGTACCCATCCCTGTGGAACACCTAATTTGATTTTCCTAAGCTTAGAACGTTTGCCTCGAAACTCGGTGAAGGAGTGCCGACCAGCTAGATAATTGGCAATCCAACGGATCTCTTGTGCAGGACGGGAGAGCCTGGTTCAGCTAACTGCCCGAGGGCTTCTTCCGTGGTCGAGGTCGATGGTGTATTGAGGAGCTCCTCAAAATGCGAGTCGATGTCGCTGATTATGTTTTTTTTACAAGGAATAGGGACAGAGTTAGGCGCTATCATTCATTACATATCATCCCTGTCCTAACATAGGCTTGCCCTGGGTTGGCAACCATTCTTGATTGTGTTTGTTAGTTTGTACACGCTTGTCTATTGTTTCTCCTGGCTTATCTTTGGCTTATTTGCTGTAACTACTCGCCAAGATGTTTAGGTTTCTAACATCCAATTAATTTACTGGATACTCGCCAAAGCTCTTGACCCCCACCTCAGGAGCATTTTCATACTAACAAAAAAAATGCATCCACAAAATTATCTAAGACAAAATTCGGTGACACTTTAAAAATCCAAGAGTGGGTCAAGGTTGTTCTCGGATGACTCATGACCATGCACCCCACATTGCATCAGCCTCCATGCTGTCGCATGTTGTCTCGGCCAAGTCCCCACCACCAGCTTTCTCCAAGAGCGAGAATTTTTCTCACCACCTTCTAATCAACTACTGTGCAGTAAATTTCCTTTACAAGACCGCTCCAAGACAACCCATTCATCTGCCTACAAGGAGTCCCGTTAGCAAACAGGTGACCGAATTGACACTTCTCGCGGACACCCAACTCGCGTCACTCCATCATCATGCAGCCGTGACGGCTGGCTCTGGCTCCCCCGCACGGATGCACGACACTCGCTTGCAACCATTTCAACGAATTTTTCACGTGCCGCCCGTGTAATTTTCGCCACCCAACGCAAGAACCCAAACAAAACGTAATCGGTTCACACCACGCAGCAACGTGAAGAGTAGGCACAAGCGAGCGAGAAAAAAATGAAAACAAAAGTGGAAAAAGACGTGCTGCACACGAGATGTGTCAAAACACGCTAAATGCCGAGGTGAGAAGTACCCGCAGCCAAATAGACCGAACAAGTTACCTGCCTGGAACATTTGATGCCTCGTTCGGCAGCCGCGACTCGCGAGACACTTTTCTTCACTCGAAACTTTTCACGCTGTCAAACGGCTGAAATACACCAGACACGGCCGTCCAATCGCCTCACACCGGTGGCGAAGCGTCCAAATAATGTCTTTTTGTCGTATACGCCTCCGGTTGTGAGCGTAAACAATGAATTTCCAGCCAAAGTTAAGAGGACGAACGAAGGAACACGGCACACAACAACGACAGGACACACTTCTCATACAAAATTCTGCTTAGAATGGATGACGGCTGCATATGAGAATCGTGCAACCCAAGCGAGAATTTTAAATATGGCGGATGAGGTGCGGAAGCGTTGCCAGGTTGGTATGGGAAAGTGTTATACGGTTGAATTTTCTTTGATAAAATTATGACGAATTTGAGTTTCTTAAAAATTTCAAGTGAAACGAAATCATTTCATTCGAATTACTAATCAATTTTCACTGATAAAACAAGAATTTTTGAATTTATGAAGTATTTTCGCATTCACTGAGAGGTACAAATACATTTGAAGAAAAGATATTTCATTCAATATCATGTGTGTGCATTTTCCAGCCGTGAATTCCCTCTTTTGTCGACATATGAAATTTCTTTTTGTTTTTCCTATAAAATAACGAAAACAACAACCCTTTTCCAGATCTGTTATACGCCCAACATCTGTCCTTAATTCTCTTTCGCACTCCTTACAGAATCGCCTTTTTCGCATCTGTCAAAAGTTTTTTAACCTCAAACTCGGCATATTTAGTAAGAGCTGTCAAACTTTGCCAAAATCGGTTTATGCGCCCGTTCAATTGCTTTTTCACAAATATTTCCCCATTTCTCGCGCTTGCTGATTTTCCGCTCGGCTGCTCGTTTTGTAAAACCGTTGCCACCAATGCGATACTGCTTGTGATTTGCATAACTTCCACGTAAAATGTTGAAGGTGAGTGTTTACATCCACCCCGGCTACGGCTGGTGTCCACCTAATTCCCGGCAGGTCGCTAATTAATTCGCTTTCTTCCCCCCTATCCAGGGCAAAGAGCAGCGCTCCTTCGAAGATGTGTGGCCCCAGAAGCGTCCCATCGTCTTGAAGCTACTCAAACAGGAAACGGTGACGCAGCAAGAGTGGCAAGACCTCTTCTACAGCGTCCATTTGGTGTGTCTGTGGGACGAGAAGGGTTCGGCGAAAATCTACGATTGCTTACGTGACGATATCGTGGACTTTATCGTCCAGGCACAGAAGCGAGTGTTGGTGCAGCGTGAGGACCAGGCCTTGCTCAAGACCTACATCATCGAATGGCGCAAGTTCTTCACGCAAAGCAACTACCTGCCATTGCCATTCCGGCAACTGGAGATCTCGATGCAAGGCAAAAGTGCGTCATCAAACCACACCTCATCGTCAAACCCACAGAAGAAGCCCGTAAACGAGGAAAGCATTGTGCGCAAACTGATGCTCGACTCGTGGAATCAGCACATTTTCAAGGAGATCAAAGATCGGTTGCAAGACGCCGCCATGAAGATTGTCCATGCCGAGCGCAACGGCGATGCCTTCGACTCGCAGCTGGTCATTGGAGTGCGTGAGAGTTACGTGAACCTGTGCTCAAATGTGGAGGACAAATTGGAGATTTATCGCGAAAACTTCGAAGCAGCCTACTTGAACGCCACCGCGGCATTCTATCGGCTAAAAGCCAACGAGCAGCAACAGATGAACGGCGTTCAGGTGTTTATGCGCTACGCTGACACGAAATTGCGCGAGGAAGAGGCTCGCGCTCAACGCTACTTGGAGCCGAGCAGTTTTCATCCGTTGGCACAGTGCTGTGTCAACGTGCTGATTGGCGATCATTTGACCACACTCCTCGCTGAATGCGCGCCCCTGATCAAAGCCGGCGAAACGGAACGTCTGAATTTGATGTTCCGACTGCTCGATCGGGTGCAAACGGGCGTCGATCCAATGCTCAGGGACCTAGAGAGTCACATTGTCTCGGCCGGTTTGGCTGACATGCTGTCCGCGGCCGATGTTATTACTCAGGACTCGGAGAAGTATGTGGAACGACTGCTCGAATTGTTCCGTCGTTTCAGCACCCTGGTCAAGGATGCGTTCAGTGACGACCCGCGGTTTTTGACGGCCCGAGACAAGGCGTTCAAGACAGTTGTAAATGATACGACAGTGTTTAAGGTAGGCAGTCAGATCTATCTCGTAAATTCAGACAATTTTAATCCTTCATTCTGTCCACAGCTCGAACTCCCCACGGCAATCACCGCACGCGGAACAAAAGTCACAACGCCCGAAAGTAAGTGTCCCGAACTCTTGGCCAACTACTGTGATATGCTCTTGCGGCGCACTCCACTCAGCAAGCGTCTGACCAGCGAACAGATTGAGTCGCGACTGAAAGACGTTCTGCTCGTGTTAAAGTACGTAAGCAATAAAGACGTTTTCATGCGTTACCATAAAGTTCATTTAACGAGAAGGTGAGTGCGTGAATTCACTGGTATCGATCCAGGGCGTGACGAGGATGCTTGTCTCGTTTCAGATTAATTTTAGATTCCAGCGCGGACAGCGAGAAGGAAGAAGATATGGTTGAATGGTTGCGAGAAGTTGGCATGCCTGCGGATTATGTGAATAAGTTGGCGAGAATGTTCCAGGATATCAAAGTAAGTAGGCCAGTTCCAGTTGCCAGCTCTGGCATCAGTAGCCGACATAAATTGAGGAGCAAGATTTACAAAGCTAAACTGTTGTCTAGCGTGAGCTTTGGTAGTAGGGTGTAGGATGAGCAGGAAGACGCCCACTAGCTCAAAGAGATTGCGTCGATTCCAGTGGTATCTTCGAGAAATGACTATCAGACTCCCCCGAATACTTAGCTCACCAGTCCTATGTGTGTGTGTGTGTGCAAGACGCCCACACTGCATCAGTGGCAGGTCTACTGCGAGTCCGGAGCACAGGTCCCATGTCTGTTAGCACGAGATGTCGAGATAAAAGCCAAAGAGTACCGACCGGCAGTAATTGCCCTCACCTGACATGAGGTATTCCCCCATTAAGGAATCATCGTGCGGGCTGTGGTTTCACAACATCGTAGATTTAACGGAAGCCAGGCCCGCTTCTGTTTTTTCTATTTGTGGACCGTCTGGTAAAACTTACGTTAGGAACAGACCTTAAATCGCCTTCGGACATCTGTCAAAATATACATTTTCGTCAAACGGATCCTCGACTATTTTATCGACATCAGAGTCATATCCGATCCACACAGAAACACAATTTTCCTGCGTCTAACTTACAAGACTTTCAGCTCTTTTTCGGAGGAAGGACTTACCGTGTGACCAACCAATCATCGAAAAGCTCGACAAATGGATTGGTATTGCCACAAATAAGGCATATCACCTTCGCCAATGGATGCTTCGCTTGATGTAGGCCGTGAATGTGTCAAAAGTAAAAGCAACAAAAAAGCATCGATCTCGGCAAGCAAGGCAAGGAAGAATAGAGATACACATAAAGCCAAGATCAACCAGGAAGACGTTTACCGGCGGCGTTTTAACCTTAAGCTGGCCCACGGTTGTAGCCGAAAATGCCCTCTTAAGAAACGGTTCCAGTGTTTTGCATTTGGGCACTTTGAACAAGACTGCAGAACCCAGCACTGTACTCCAGACATGTGCTTTAAGTATGGGGAACAGTGCCACATGACTTGGTCGTATGACGTACACCCCAGCGCTATAGTCTGCCAAGAGACCGGTTAAGTGTCGCAATCAAACGATATTCCTCAGACGGCACATGATCTACAGTACAAAAAAAAAGTGAATGTGAAAAGTGCGCGGCTAAATTTGAATTGCAGACAAGAACAACTTGACGGCAATTTGCACTTGCGGACACTTTTCATTCCAACAGGGAAAGACAGATAGTCATCTACCGAGACCACTACCGGGGCTGCAACATTAGTTGGTTGATTTATAAAATAGCCTACAACTACCTCGAGCTCAACGCCTCGATGAGTAGGGTCCATGGTCCCCTGGGTACAAACATTTCAGAGTTTCACGTTTCGCAAAACACTTGTCAGTATCAATTGTGATCGACCTTCGGTCCCCGTTAAGACTAGGCCTAACGCTCAATTCCGACATGCACATCGCAGACTCGCATAGGCGCATTGGCCCTTCTACCTACCTAGCCCTTTCGTAGCTCGGCTTTTTTTTATAGAGGTGGGGAAATCTTGCATAGATACTGCCATTGCAGTTATGCTGGATTCCTACCAGCTAAAACCAGACCACCTCTCTCGCCTTAACCCCCGTGGAACCACCTTTCAGTATTACTTCGCGGGGGTGGGCTATGGCTAATTAGCCTTCAGACTGATTTGCTGACTTCCGTCTGGCTTCTTCCCTCTGCAGGTCCTTGTGGATATTACACACGAACTCCGTCACTGCTTCCCAATTGCGTTCTTGGTCCAACATACATATAACCACATTTTGTGGACTTAATACTTGTCTAACTTGAAGCGATACAAGTATTGTCGGTATCCTCCGTGACCCGTCAAGAATTGAGTCAAGTAGTGGTTCACTTCTCCGTGTTTGCGCCGAACCCATTTTGCTATATTGGGGATCAGATAGTGCGTCCACCTGCCGGTTGAGGCTTCATCCCATCGCCGTTGCCACTGTCTCAGGCTTTCCTCTCTTTCCAAACTTTTCCGTAACTCTAACTCTGTCGAGCTTTCATTACGGCGACCACGGTAGAGTCTGCTTGTTTCCTCGACAAGAATTCCCATTGGCATCATTCCAGCCACGACGTATGCCGCTTCATGCGAGGTTGTTCTGTAAGCAGAGCATACTCTCAATGCGCACTTACGGTATACCGAGTTTAATTTTTGCGCGTTCCCAGAGGTGTCGACTGAGTTAGCCCAAACGGGTGAGGAGTATAATAGTATGGATGTAACCACCCTAGCCAGGAGCTGTCTTTTGGTAGATCTTGGGTCTCCTATATTGGGCATAATCCTTGCTAAAGCTACGGTGGCTACTGGTGCGTTCTCCGTAACGTACCTGATATGTTCTGCAAAATTTAGTTTAGAGTCGATCATGATCCCCAAATACCTAACCGCCACTTTTGTATTAATGATGTTGCTACCAACTCGAATGTTCAGCGAGCACCTTTTTCTGCGCTTGCTGATCAAAACAGCCTCTGTTTTTTTTTCAGCAAGCTCTAGGCCGACTGATAGTAACCAGAGCTTTATGGTCGTAATCGCTTCGCTCGCGTAAACCTTAACGTACTCCGGCTTCTTTGCTATCACAACCACTGCCATGTCGTCTACAGTCACTCCTCTAGGCATTTGTTGTTCCAGGATGCCATTGTACATAATGATCCAGAGCAATGGGCCGAGGACTGATCCCTGTGGAACTCCTGCAGTAACCTTATATTCCCGAGGTCCATCACCCGTATCGTATTGGAGAACGTGGTTTGACAGGTAACTCCTGATTATAGATGCGAGATACTCCGGTACATCTATTCTTTGCAATGCCGCATGAATGGAAGCCCAGTTTGCGTCTAACGTCACAACCAAGCAACAGGCACCACTTTCAAGCGATTCCTTTGCCAAGTCGGTAACAGTCCCAATTGCGTCCACCGTGGAGCGCGCTTTCCTGAAACCATATTGTCTGTCCGACAAGCCCCCTTTCTGTTCTACTACTGCAAGAAGCCTGTTAAAAATTATCCTTTCGAATAGTTTCCCTAGCGAGTCGAGTAGGCAGATTGGCCGATATTAGCTTGGCTCTCCAGCCGGCTTATTCGGTTTTGGAAGGAGCATCAACTTTTGCCGCTTCCATATCATTGGAAATGTGCCTTCCGCTAAGCAAGTGTCGAAGACTTCGATGAACTTTTGAGGAATGGCACGGATTGCTACCTACCTTGGGACCCCATCCGGCCCTGGAGCCTTATTCTCCTGCAGTCTCGAGACCGCTTGCCAAAGTTCTTCCTCTGTTATGGCAGGGATGTAAACCGCATGTCCTGAAAGACGTGGACCTATGGGTTGTAGCTCGTGCTGGGGGGAACAGAACCGATACAATGTTTCGAAGCATCTCTGGACACTTTATTTGTGGTGCTTTTGGCCCTATTTTCTTCATTACCACCCTATACGCCATTCCCCGCGGATTTATGTCTGTATCGTCACAGAGTTGCATGACGCCTGCCGTCCATTACCTGCTTCGAGCGGCGCGGCGCTCCCGCGTTTAAAGCTTTTCCGAATTTGAATGGCGTAACCAAGCAAAATATGGCGTAACTATGCAAAATAAACAAAAATTCCATTCAATACAATGGATAAGCTTTTTGAATATTGTGTGTGCTTATACCTTTTACTAGTAAAAGCTGTTTTTCGCACATTTTGTGAAAGCTTTGCCGCTGGAGCGCCGCGCCGCTCAAGTTTACGCTTGCAGTGGAAGAGAGCCCTGAAACATATTTTTTTGCTCCTTCTGATCGCTAGTTTTAAAGCTTTTCGCTCGATTCTAGGATTCTACCAGGGCATCACGAGCAATAAGCTGAGTCGTTCGCTGGCACTTACGTCTCGCCTTTAGACAGTTTCGCCTGACCCGCTATTTCTTCTGACCACCAGTAATTTTCGTTCTTTTTTCCAGATGAACGTTTTCGGGGCATAGAGGCGTCACAAGCCTCTGTAAGCTGTTCAGTGAACTGACCTGTTCTCTGCTCCGCATGACCTTCCCACTTTGAAGGAGCACTTCCTTGAAAACTGTTTCGTCAAATCTCTTTGTAGACCACCCAACGAATCGGGTATTGCTCATTAGTCGATGCACCCTGCATCCTACCGCGAACAGAATCGCTTGATGGTCACTATGAGTATAAAGCTCACTAACTTGCCACTCCATCGCAGGTGCCAGTGAGCAACTGACGAATGTTAGATCAATGATGGATCCCCCGTTTCTTCTTGTGAAGGTGTTTCTACCCCCTGTGTTCATAAGAACAATATCCATCCTCGAGAACGCATCCAAAAGTGCACGACCACGCCTATTCGTCACTCGGCTTCCCCATTCAGTGGCCCATGCGTTAAAGTCACCCGCAATTATCACAGGGCTTTTTGTACTTGCATCATGCACAAGGCCGTCAAGAAATTCCTCGAACTCGTTATCATTCCACCGTGGTGGAGCGTAGCAGCTATACACATATATGCCGTTAACTTTTGCTCTTACTACTCCTTTTAGATCGCCCGCCATTTCTTGCTGGAAAGGGTAGTCACCGCACGTCCAGATGGCCACTTGTTTTTTCCTTATCTGCGACCCAGATTGATCCTCCCAAATTCTTGTACTGGTCACATATGATAGCGACGTCGATGGTCTTCTCCTTCACCGTTTGCAGCAACAGATCCTGTGCTGCCCGACAATGGTTTAGATTTAGCTGCAAGAAATTCATACAGTGATTTGCTTGGGTGCTTCCCGATAGAACGGACATTTAGTCCCTCCCGTTTGATGGTTGCAGTTTTTCCTCTCTGCCTCCTTGCACAATAAACACTGGGGCTCGCCATCACAGGCGGCTATCTTGTGACCTTCTTTCCCACATTTAAAACAAGTTCTTGACCTATCGTGTTTGCTGGTGCAGTCCTTCGCGAAGTGTCCAAAAGCAAAACACCTGTGGCATCTGTTAGGGACCAAATGAGGCCTTATGCGACAGTTAGCCCACCCTACCTTCAGCTTGCCTCGTTCCATTGCCTTGTTAGCCTCCTTGGTGGGCATGCTTATGACTGCGATCTGGGTGCCGCCGTAGGCCTTCCGCAGTGACTTTACCGCGTCGATTTCCAAGCTTATCTCCATTCGCTCTTGAAGAGCCTCACAGATGTCCTCCCTTGTAGTTACCTCGTCAAGGTCGTAGCTCGGCTTGCTTCGGCTTTACACGCTCGCCTACGGATGATGTCTAAATTCCGGCGAGGGAAGTCAGCCATACCGGAGCCACCCTGTATGCCATGGCGTGCAGTTTAGGTCCGTGATAACGTTACCCACCAGAAACCCACATCCAGGCTCTTTAAATCGAGGGGGTTTCTGGCTGTTCTTTGCTTCTGTAAATACGGGTAGACAATTTACATCGTAGAACCGGCAGCCGGAGAGGCAGTTTTTATAAAGACAACAAAAACATCCATGGTCAGAGTGGTACTCGAACCCATGCTTCGGCAATTCAGAGATAAATTGTCATCTGTACCCAAACTAACGAATGCCCAAGAGCGAAAAATAAATAGTTGCTCTGTGTACAGCTGTTATGCTGCTCTACAGTGGGACGACACTCTGTAGCCCGATAAGCGGGAGCCATAGAACTAAACAGTGAAAAAAAAAACAAACAAACCGTTGGAGGCAAACCGACAAAGTTACGAGCCTGGGTAAGTGCATGAAACAATGATGAACAATGATTTTCGGACTGCTTTATAAGCGGTCCGAAAATCATTGTTTCAAACAGTTCAGTAATAATGTTGACACCATCATAAACCTCAGTGTATCTGGCTTGTCGTATAAGGAGACTAATTATGCTAACGAAACCTCTACTAGGCCTCGGATTACGACTTATGGCTATCGCACCATGACAATGATTGGATTTTCTCTTGAACAATAGTTCAAAGGGTCCACAAAACGCACGATTCCTTCAAGCGGAGAGTGAGTTTAGACGATACAAACTCAACATCTTGGGGCTGAGCGAAATTAGATGGTGGAGCAGTGGGGAATATTTTGCTGTTGCTGTTTGCTGTTACGGGTTCAACTAACTATCGTTGAGGCACGTCGAGAGTATCCGAGGGTGGCCGGCTCAACGGAGACGGTCGTGGGCGCCACACATTTCCAATTTTATAATCCGCGACCAGAAACGCGAGGATGCCGCCACGGACAAACTTCCACGGGGCACGACAACAGGCGAACGATCACACCACGATTAACCGCACCTCGCACGTCAATTGACATCGCCAAGACGGCTGATAACACGATTTGGGAATTTGGTGCGTAAAAGATCGATTGTGGCATGGACTGTATGGCATGGCGCGCCATCCTGCATGAACCAGAGGTCGTCCAAATCCATGTCTTCAGTTTCAGTAAAAAAAAGTCGGATAACATGGCTCGGTAATGCGCACCGTTAACCGAAACGTTGTTACCAGCCTCATTTTGGAAAAAAAATGGTTCAATGATGCTACCACTCCACAATCCGTACCAAACTGTCAGTCTCTGTGGATGCATTGGCTTCTCGACAACAACGTGCGGGTTTTTCCGAGCCCCAGATGCGGCAATTTTGTTTATTAACGTAGCCGCCGAGATGAAAATGCGCGTCATCAGAAAAGATAATTTTTCGCCCAAAATCGTTGTCCAATTCAAGCTGCTCTCAGGCGCAAACTGCGAAGCGATAACGAAGTGGATGGTCGTGCGACTTTAATTACTGAGTCAATTGGACCTTGTAAGGGAATAATCCAAGATCTTTGTGCAGAATTCTTCTCAGGCTAGTGCGTGAAATGTTTAACTGTTGAGGTAGATGGCGCGTTGATGTTCGTGGATAGAGTCTCACACTCTGGGCTCCAGCAGCCACATTTTCATCTGTGCGCACCGTACGACGACGGGGACCGTGAGTGTTGTCCACTAGCATGCCAGTCTCACGAACTTTTTGCACAAACTTCCGTACGTGACGCTCGGTGGGTGCTTCATTTCGGCCAAAACTTCTTTTCAATAAACGCACTGTTTGGGCCAGATAGCACTCACTTTGAAAATAAGTTTTCAATATTTCCCAATGTTGTTCAACGTTCCGCGTAGGTATGATACTGACTTTCTATCCAGATTTCGAGCGAAAAACAGCTGTCAGTGTCAAACTAACCTATGATTTAAAAACGAACTTGTAATTGGCCCACCCGTTATGTATTATATGGTTCGATTTTATAAAAACGAATACCTCTTGCCATAGCCAGCCTGACGTTGGGGCCCCAATTGCAGTACTCGTCTCGCAGGACTTGACTCGCAGTTTTTGGCTGGCAAGACTTGACTCGCAGGTCTTGATTCGTAGGATTTGACTTGCTGGACTTGGCTTGCAGGACTTGACTCGCACGACTCGGCTCGCAGGACTTGACTCGCAGTTTTTGGCTCGCAGAACTTAGCTCGCATGTTTTGACTCGCAGCCCATGACTTGCAGTTTTTGGCTCGCAAGACTTGACTCGCAGGACTTGACTCGCAGGTCTTGGTTCGCAGGACTTGACTCGCAGTTTTTGGCTCGCAGAACTTGGCTCGCATATTTTGACTCGCAGCCCTTGACTTGCAGTTTTTGGCTGGCAAGACTTGACTCGCAGGACTTGACTTGCTAATCACTGTATTAGTGCAACTACTTTTATGAAAAGAGCAATGAGGACCGCACTTACAAAATGGTGTGACATTCTGGAGGAGCATGGACTGAGGGTAAGTATAGCAAAGACTGAGTTCTTATGCTGCCCATTCTCAGACCCAGATGCACCGAGATACCAGATATGTACGTCAAAGGAGAGCAGCTTAAGTCTTGTACCAAGTTCAAGTACCTTGGCTCGATGGTGAACAACGGAGCTACATGCGAAGATGACATCAAACATCGCACAAAGGTTGGGTAGATGACGTGGCGATAAGAAAATGCCACTGAAGCTAAAGGGCAAGTTGTACAAAACGGTTGTACGTCCCGCACTCATGTATGGATCAGAATGCTGGACCATGTATGAAGGTTACGCGAAACAAATGACAGCGACTGAAATGAAAATGTTACGCATGTCAGCTGGTGTAACGAAAAGGGACCACATCAAGAGTAGCTACATCCGAGGCAGCTTGTCCATAAACCAACCAATCACCGAAAAGCTCGAAGACCGACAAATGGATTGGTATTGCCATGTTCAACGGCGTCCGCCTGAGAGCCCCGCAAAGAAAGCGATATCAATGGAAGTTCCACTTGACGGACCCAAGGCCAGAGGCGGACTGAAAGACACCTGGATGTGTCAAATGAAAAAGCAACAACAACGCATTGGCCTCGGCGATGACACGTTCCAAGATAGAGCTGCCTGTAGAAATATGCTGAGATATTATCGCCAAAACGGGCGATGTGCCTACACCGCGGGTCGAGCAACGCGAAGCCATGGAGCGGTATAAAGAACGAGGCAAGGAAGTAGAAGAAGCAATGAGGACCGCAAGAGCATAGTTCAACAGGGGATATCCGACAAAAGGCGTATTTGATTTAACAATCCTAACAACATAGAAACCGAATGAAATGGTTTCGACTCTTGAAATATCTAACAAAAATTTTTTGTTTCATCCAACAACAGGTCAGTGAAGATTTGAATGCCCAATTCCGTTCGTCCACCACACGACACGATGCAATCAATATAAAAATTTTAAATGCTGGTGCTTGGGCACGGTGCTCGGAGCGTGTATCCGTTAGTTTACCACTAGAATTAGAAGACTATATTCCCGACGTTGAAGATTTCTACAAGAAGAAACATTCCGGACGTAAGCTGCAATGGTATCATCATATGAGCAACGGTACGATTACGTTTGTCAATAATGTGGGGCGTTTCGATTTGGACGTGACAACATTTCAAATGGCCGTGCTGTTTGCATGGAATCAACGACCGATGGAGAAAGTATCGTATGAGAATTTACGTTTAGCCACGGAATTGCCAGGTGAGTTGTAATAAAAGTAGTTTTCAGACACATTAAAATTTCAATTAAATTTCATTGTAGATCCTGAACTACGCCGCACTCTATGGTCACTAGTTGCATTTCCAAAACTGAAGCGACAATTACTTTTAATGGATCCGGTGTGTCAGGCGCCTAAAGATTTTGCGGAAAACACTCTCTTCTGGGTGAATCAAGAGTTTGCCATTATAAAAAATGGAAAAGCCCAACGTCGAGGAAAGGTGAACATTATTTTATTCAAACACCACATTTCTCTAAATTGCATTTTTCCCACTTTCCAGTTCAATCTGATCGGACGTCTGCAACTCAGTACGGAGCGTTCACAGCAAGAAGACAACCAATCGATTGTTCAACTTCGAATACTGCGAACGCAAGAGGCCATAATAAAAATTATGAAAATGCGAAAACGTCTTAATAATGCCGCCTTACAGGTAAGATTTCACTTTCCAGACCTTTACATTGATTTAATATGGTTTCTTCCCCCCCGTTATTCAGGCCGAACTCGTAGATATTCTAAAAAACATGTTCCTACCATCCAAGAAAATGATAAAAGAGCAACTCGAATGGCTAATCGAACACAAGTACATGCGACGCGATGATGACGATATCAATACATTCATCTATATGGCTTAGTTTCAAATGTAAGTGCAGGGGGAGTTGTCTATTTTTTCGAACAAAAACACTGTATTTTTCTACCGGTTCCACTCGTATTTGAAAAAATGCGGTGATGACATACTCGCGCGTGTGTATGTTGAAAATTCCGTAGGGCCTGATTGAATGATTGAGTCAGTACATCTTGTTGATATTGTTTTAACTTGAAATATATCCATGTCGCTGGTGAGAACGTTCACGATTGTGCGCTTTTATAATAGACCAAATAAAATATTAATCAAACAAGAATAATTTGATAATTTCAAATTTTGCAATGTACATATAAACGTAATAGGCAAAACAGACAAAATTGAATTGTTCTAATCTGTACTCAATCCTGCTTCCATAGACATTTGCATTGTCGACTATTTTTACGCAAAATCGTCATTGTTGTAAAAAAAAAAACTAAAAGAGCCTTCATATGCATGCATATCTCTGCATTCAGTCGTTCGGATTGAGTGTACACAACAAACACACTGAACTAACGAATAAACTCTAGCCAGATCGCAATAAAATTAAAACAAATAAAATATTACTTATATACATGTATATTTATTAATCGCCAATACCACCACAACTACTACATATACATATTACTTTTTCAAACCAATCGATTGAAGATGACGGAGGATCCTGTTAACAGTGTGATGATTTTGAAAAAAAAACAAAAAAAACGCATGAACATGAAAATATCTTTAAAAGAGAAACTAAGAGGACAAATTTTCGGAACCAAATGAAGACGAAAAAACATATTTTGAGATTATTTAACACGTTACATGTCCATGTCGCATCTCAAGGACATGTATTCGTGTATGAATTTGAAATGTAGTTATTGCTGTTGATTGATTAAAGTAGTGAACACTCTATTATGATATGATGAAAAATTCAAAAATTGAACATTAATTTGTTCTCTCTCTCTCTCGGCGAATAAAATTCGTAAATTTGTAAAAATAGACATTAATTTAAGAGTATTGTTTGAAGTTGGTTCGAATCTCAGATATTATGTGTAAACACGATTGTAAAAAAAATTAAAAAAAAACTATTATAGTACGATGGGGGGTATAAATATGATGAAAAGACGCAAATAAAATGTAATTAAGTCAGATCTTTTGTTTTTTTTTTAATGTTTGTTTTAGCATAAAGAAAAGTAGAGAAATATTTCGAAAAAAAAAACATTTAACGCTTGAAAAAAAATGATCTCGAAAAGAGGTTGTGATGTGATGTGTTGTGTGTGATGTGGTTGTGATGTGATGTGCTGCGTACTCCTTTAATTGTATACAGTCTGCTGCTCCCGTCCAGTGATGAACAACAGTTAACATTTGAGTACAATACATTTATTCTGAATTTTACATACGAGTGTCTTGTGATTTTTAACATAATCTATTTCAATAACCAGTGCTTCGACTAGTTATTGAATATATTGAGTGTCTTAGCGTTTTTTTCACATAAACTAACTTTTTAAATTTTATATCTTTAAACATTACTACTAATCATGAATATCCGCTTCTAGTTGAAATAGATTGGATGCGTCAGCATCGGCATCAGCAGAAACATTTCAATTTAGAACATACGCATTTGCCTTTGATGACCCACATTGACAGCAGCAGCAGCGGCAGAAACATTTTTTCTGCTTCTGCTGTCAATGTGGGTCATCAAAGGCAAATGCGTGTGTTCTAAATTGAAATGTTTCTGCTGATGCCGATGCTGACGCATCCAATCTATTTCAAGCATTATTCTTACTACGGTTATGTCTCAGATTTCGCCCAGTTTGTCGCTTAATTTAACGTCTGATTTGATGTTTTCACCGCACTCTTCCGATCCGTTACTTCGGCATATAGTCTAAGAAAATTGATCCAAAATATGGCCATCGAACGGCAAAAATCCTACATGGGATTTTTTTTGGATTATGGTTGGGGATAGTCCCCAGATTATGGAATTAAAAATCCCAACCGATTGGAGGTCCGCAGCCTTAACCCTAGAGAGATAATCTACGTCGAATCGACGTACAGAAATTTTTCTTTTTATTATATCTCATTAGTGAAGCTTCATAATTTGTTGGTTCCAAGATTTAACTCAATTCATGTCTGTAGGCGTAATTACGTGGCAAAATTATTGGCTTGGGTGCCACACAGCCTAAGATATTGGGGGTCATAAGTCAAATATACGTCGAATCGACAAATTTGTACTGAAAAATATTTTAATTGCCCCGAATCGACATTTTTATAAATCTTCATAATGGGAATGTGTATTCACTTGGATATAACCACTAAAAGCCTGTTTCGATAAAGATATCCTTTATTTTAATCTATTGAAAGGACAGTCCACTTTCTCCTAGTATCACTTTTTTAAAATTAATATTATATAAACAAACAAATGATAATTTTGCAAAACCACGAGTTTAACAGATTAATATTAAATACAATTGATTATATATCTACCTTTTAGCAACATGTTACTCTTAACAAAGAAGTTATAAGGATGTTAACTAGCAACACGTCGAATCGACGTATGATTATCTTTTCAGGGGTAAAAAATATGATTATCTCTCTAGGGTTAAAAAAGAGTGGAAAGGGGAACATTTTTTCGTTTTTTTGCGAATATTTCAAAAACGGTAAGAGATACAAAAAATGGTCTGAGGACGAAAAAAACTACATCAAATTATCCTTGCAATGATATATAACACATAAGAGCTTAATTGAATATTTCGGCGTTAGACTTGAAAACAAATTAAAATATATTCATTTTAGACCTTTTTTAAAAGCTCCATAACTTTTGAAAGAATGCTAGTGCAGCCGTAAAATTTTGTATAAATAATCACAATAAGTTCAAGATCGTTTTAAGGTAAACATTGAGTCGCTCCGGTCAAGGACCCCCATTATCCTCCCATTTGAATTAGTCAAAACGGCATGCCAATAACTCCCCCCAAAATTGGAGCAGAGTGCTAAATTTTGGTTTGTTGCGATTAGAGGTCATAGTCAAACCACCCACCAAAAATCAGCTCATTCGGATAAAAACTAAGGGTACCTCCCATACAAAGTGACCCAAGACAACTTTGTTTTCTCTCTCTCTCTAGTTCCTCTCAACCCCTTGTGGGGCATTAACTACGCCTACTCTCCACCTCGTTCTGTTTTGCGCCAACGGCGCTAGCTGCGACCATGCAAGATTTAGCGTGTTCGCATCGCTTGTTACCGATCTTCTCCATGTGTTCCTTGGCCGTCCAACACGGCGTCTTGCTCCGGAATCCTGTGGATTCCAGTTCAGGGCCTTTTTTGTGACGTTATTGGGCACTCTTCGGAAGGTGTGACCTATCCATTGCCACTTAAGTCTTTTGATCGAAGTGCCTATCCTTTCTTGGCCAGTTATAGTGAGGAGATCCTCGTTCGAAACGATCTCCGGCCAACGAATATGTAGGATGCGCCGTAGACACTGATTTACAAAAGTTTGCAACTTACCAGTAATCTCTTTAGTCACCTTCCAGCCTTGAACAGCCATATAGCAGCACGGATTTCACATTGGAATTGAAGACTCGACGTTTGGTGCGTCTGGAAATATTGTTGTTTAGCCAGAAAGGAGTCAAATTGAAGAAAGCCGCCCTAGCCTGCGTGATTTTACATCAGCATCCGCTCCACCATCTGCTGTAACTACGCTGACTAGTCAATATTGAAGGTGATCAAACAATTTCCATCTGACACCTTTGTTACGATGTAATTGAAGTGCGGAGCCGAGTACATCACTAATGACAACGAGACCGAGTTCTAATCGTGCGAATAGCACGATGAGTGTATACCCTATACCCATGTACAGATCTAGAAGGCACACAAAACCCAAAAATTCAATTTAATCTTTTTTGTAGGGGAGGGAGGGGTAGATGGTTCGGACTGGCGCATATTTAATATTATAGCAAGGTATCTAACAGCTACCATTTGATACTAATTAGAAGTTTTTCGCGACATTCTAGCAAAAGATATGGCTGAATATAACTTTGTAGGGGAGGTAGGGGTAGGGGTAGTCGCACGTTCTCCACTTTCCACCAACTTCAAGCATATGTCACAATTAGGCATTGATGAAAATTTCAGGTCGCTAGCGATATTCTGTTGAAAAATATGGGCGAATTAAACTATCATGGAGGGGTCATTTGTATGGGAGGTAGGGGAACCCTTGGTCCGATTTGGCCCATTTTCAATACCATCCAAGCTTTTATCAAAACAATCATCTGACCTAAATTTTAAATCGCTAGCTTCATTATTTCGGGAGTTATCGTGCGAACTGACAGACACACGGACAGACAGACAGACATGGCTTATTCGATTCAGGGACCGACCCTGATCATTTATATATATACTTTGCCGGTGGCTCCTTTGAGGTGTTACATAAATGGGTATAGGGTAGAGAATAGGTGACAAAATGCAGCCTTGTCTCACTCCACTGTGCACCTCAAAAGGATCTGAAAGCTTGCCCTTATGCAGGACGTAACATTGGGCTCCATTGTAGGATTCCTTAATGATGGAGATTATCTTATCTAAGATATTTCGTCTTCGTAAGGCATCCCAGATGTACTGACGGTCAACACTATCGAAGGCTTTTTCAAAGTCGATGAACATGAGATGTAATGGGGATCTCCACTCCGCGGATTAAATAAATAACAGGCGCGACAATCCAGCATTGGACTAAGGCCGCAGGATGTGTTAGTGACATCCTATTTCCAAGATCTTATTTGCTTTTTTGTTGAGGTAACGAGATCAGCATCACGCTCAGCAGTGTTATTTATCCCCATAAATGGGTGCTCGTTTAACATCTGAGTGAGATCATAGCCCGTCACAAGCTCGTGAGTCCGAAAAACACCATGATCGCACTAACCGCTAGACCAGCCAGACTACTCCGCGGATCGCTCGATGATAATACGGAGGGTGTTAATGTGGTCGCTACAGGAAACCCCTTCGCGAAAGCCAGCCTGTTCATCGTTCAATGTGCTATTGACTTTTTCCTTGATTCGTCCTAAAACAATCTTAGCCATCAACTTGGAAATAGCAGGAAGTAGACAGATCCCACGCCAATTATTACAATTCTTCAGGTCACATTTCTTCGGAATTTTAATAATTAGGCCCTTTTTCCACTCACTGGGAAGAGTTTCAGTTTCCCAAAACTCTCGGACTAAGGGAAGAAGAATATCCGCTGTAGCGTTAATATCCGCTTTTAAAAATTCTGTCGGAATTCCATCAATCCCCGGGGCTTTACCGGCGTCCATTGATTTGATAGCGTCTGTTAGTTCCTTTTTGGATGGCGGATCGGAACTAATGCCGTCTATTTGAGGGACGTCTTCTGCTGGCAACGAAGATACACTTGCAGTCCCGAAAGTGTTATTCAGTTTTGGAGCGAACGGTATTCAGCTCTGTATCGTTCTTTAGCTGAATCGTCAGCAGCTGAGTTCATCTGCTCCTTAACTCTCTTGCGTTCTGAGATAAGAGACCAAGTGGAGTCGCTAATAAATAGTCTCCTACCGCGATCCAATCTTCCAAAATTTCTCCGCCACATGAAATAAATGAATCCTTAGCGACTTTCCATCTATCTTCAATTGTCGGATTCTCATTTGGTGGTGGTGCATTAGCTTTCTCGTGCAAAGCGGTGAAGAACGCACGCTTGGTTGATGGAATTTTGAGCTTCTGCACAATATACCTAGGGAGGGCAAATATTTGCACGGTTAGGACGCTGGATTGCTGCCGTTCGTAAGCGCATTTTCGCGATGACAAGATGGTGGTCACTGCCAATATCAGCACCACGTTTCGCCCTAACGTCCACGACACAGTTTCTCCATGTTTTGGAAACAGCAATATGGTATATCTGGTTCTCAGTTCTGCCATTTGGAGAAGTCCAGGTTCATAAGTGGCAATCTTTGTGTTTAAATAGAGTTGCACCAATGACGAGCTGACGATAGTTATAAAACTCTATAAACATCTCGCCATTCTGGTTTCTGTCGCCTAACCCATGATTTTCCATAAGATGTTCCAATCCTTGGTTATCTGACCCGACTTTAGCGTTGAGATCCCCCATTATGATTTTAATGTCACCTCTGGGAGCCCTATCAAAGGTGTCGCCAAGTCGTTGGTAGAAGACGTCTTTATCAGCTTGATCAGCTGGTTCGGTTGGTGCGTAACACTGAATTATCGTGATAATTCGTAATCTGGATTTGAAGGACTCAGATACGGAGTCCCGTTAGGATTTTATTACGAGAACCAGGCTACTAAAAATATTTCAACCAAGTTTGAAGAAAATACCGTTATCACTTTCCGACATACAGCAATTTTTCAAGTGGAACTATCCTATTGATTGGGAGTGTATCTCCTTTGCCTATATGGCCCATGGAAGGCCAGCGCCACCGGAAGAGATGAAGCTGCTGGTATCTTCCACAACTTCCAACAATTCAGCCCTACTAATAGGATGCGACGCTAACGCACGATACAAATTGTGGGGTAGTACCGAAATTAAAGAGGTGACTCGCTTTTTGATTTTATCCCAAATACTAACGGAGAGAACATCCAACCTTCGTTTTACCTAGTTCGGATAATTACGCGGAATGGAAAGAGGTCCTGGATCTAACGCTCCTGTCAGACAACGATAAATTTGGATTTTGACATGACATTTTTCACCGATGGATCTAAAATGGATTGTGGCGGATCACTAAGTATCTCTGAATATTACCGTCTTGCTGATCATGCCAGCATTTGTCGAGCCGAATTGCTTGAATAATGAATGCCTGTCATGCTCTCAGGAATATACAAAACAACCAGATTATCGCCATCTGCTTAGATAGTCAGGCTGCTATCATGGCATTGCAATCGGTGAAGACGGCCCCAAGGTTGTTGGAGTATGTGAGGAAGCATTAACCAGCCTTGGCACACGACAAAGAATCACCCTACTCTAGGTACCTGAACACAGAAACATAGAGGGTAA
The DNA here is from genome assembly GCA_949715475.1 of Microchrysa polita. Lineage (NCBI taxonomy): Eukaryota > Metazoa > Arthropoda > Insecta > Diptera > Stratiomyidae > Microchrysa > Microchrysa polita. The sequence goes on from OX454420.1 coordinate 12,873,273, forward strand.
CGAGATGGCTCTGGTACCATAGACCACCGGTCGCAGTGCCAGGGGCAACCTTGTTGCCATCTCGTTAGATTTGTGGATGGCCCACAAATCTAACGAGATGGCTGACGAACTAGCCAAAATGGGTACCACTCTTAACAGCTCTCATGCGGAGCGTGTTTGCGTCCCGATGGCAGCTGTTAGAAGTAAGATCTCATCCCACTATATAAGGGCTGCTAATTCCGAATTTCAAAATCTTAGGACTTGCGTTATATCAAGCAAGATTTGGCCCTCCTACGACTGGAAAAGACTGTCTGAGATTCTGACTAAACTGTGTAAAGATATCGCCAAACTTACTGCTGGTAGCTTCTGGAGCAGGCCCTAACTATTCTAACTGGCTGGGCTGATCTCAGCGGTGTTGGAGTTAATCCAGGCAAAACGGAATTGGTTCTCTTTACGAGAAAGCGCACGATTCCAACTATTATCCCCCCTAGGATAGGGGATTGTCAACTTGTGTTTTCTGATAGGGCCAAATTTCTTGGCCTTATCTTGGACAAAGAACTAAAATGGAAACCCAACATTGAAGAAAGGGTGAAGAAGGCCACCACGGCCCTGTATTTATGCAAGAGGGCTGTTGGTAAAACTTGGGGCTTACAGCCAAAAGTTGTATATTGGATGTATACCACTATTGTGCGGCCCATACTACTCTACGGAGTTAGTGTATGGTGGGCGGCACTAAGTAGAATTACTAATTACAATCTGCTTGTAAAAGTACAAAGGCTGGCATCTCTGATTATAACTGGTGCCTTTCGTACCACCCCTTCAGCCGGATTAGATATGTTATTGGGTCTAATCCCGCTTGACATCTTCGGTCAGCGAATGGCTGCTTTTACGGCTCTGCGCCTGCGTGAAACCGGCTTGTGGCGCATGTTGGACTATGGACACTCAGCGATACTTCGCAACTTTATCCTGCCAACAGCGACTGACTACACTGTTCCTAGGCACTCTTTTGGTAGGAACCATTATAGCTTAATTCCGTCGAGGGAAGCTTGGGATGATACCATGGCCCCGGACAGTGGGTCGTGTGCTATCTACAATGATGGATCCAAGACAGAAACAGGAGTCGGTATTGGAATCTACTCGGAGGAGTTGGGCATTCGGTTGTCGCTCCGTTTTCCTAATATCTGTACCATTCTCCAAGCGGAGGTCTCAGCTATATATGTAGTCACGTCATCTCTAAAAGAGATATTGTTCTGTACACCGACAGCCAAGCTGCAATTCGATCGCTAGAATCTGTACTGACGACATCTAGAACTGTTGAAAAATGTCGGGCACTACTCAGAGAGTTAGGCTGCTTTTTCAATATAACCATATGCTGGATACCAGGCCATCGAGTGTTTACAGGGAACTGCTGCGCGGACAGCTTAGCCCGCGATGCGGCAACTGCTGCAAAACGCAGGACCAATGCTAGATGGATCAACGGTAACACTTGTGCTACAACGAGATTAATATGGCCAAAACTGGACGCCATTCGCTCCGCCCAACTACTGTCCCTGGACAGGAAACACATACGGAGTGTGGTCGGAGTTATCACTGGACACTGTCCTATTGGGGAGCTCGCAAGGAGACTCCGAATTCCTCATAACGACTTTTGTAGGAGTTGCGATGACGAGGAAGAGGAAGAAAGTGTACATCACTTCCTCTGTGAATGTCCTGCCTTAGCGGAGAAACGGAAGCGTTATCTGGGCTCAAGGTTCTTTTTCGATACAGACGATCTTCGGGATATAAGCCCAGTACTACTCAATAAATATATTGTTAGTACGGGCTGGTTTTAAGCTTGGGGCAAAGCTTCTCGCGTTTATAACTGTTAGACAGGTTTTTTCTCGGTGGTATCACAACGGACCCAAATATGTGGTCTAAGTGCGCTGGTTTCTCTTGCACATAGCGGCCCCTGTACCTAACCTAACCTACTGCTGGTATAATGGGGCGTTGGCCAATGCCAGCTGCCAGCCTGTGAGAGAGAAACCCTGATTCACACTGTCTGTGTGAATGACCGGATTTTTTTTCCTGGGAGGCTTGGAGGATGCAGCAAATGTGAAATTAGGGGAGCTGGTCTACTTCCTAAATAACACTGGCTGGTTCAAGGCACCTCTCAACAACGCATTGGTCTCGGCGATGACACGATCCAAGATAGAGCTGCCTGTAGAAATATGCTGAGAAATTATCGCCAAAACGGGCGATGTGCCTACACCGCAGGTCGAGCAACGCGAAACCGTGGAGCGGTATAAAGAACGAGGCAAGGAGGAAGAAGAGGAAGAGTTCAAACACAACCTTCCTGCATCGAACCTTCAGGGCTCTTGCCAGGGAGGTATATTGGAAACTTTTGGCCGTTTCCATGTAGAAAACGGGTGTAGTCCGCCCCGTAGAGGCAGTTTCCGTAGGACCACGCTTGCCATCCCTGAAATCTGGAAAACAGGACGGATTGTCCCCTGTCTCAAACCGGGTAAAAGCGCTGGTCTCGGTGAATCCTACCGACCCATAACAATACTTTCACCTGTCGCAAAGACGCTAGAGGCCCTTATTCACCCCACTCTTGTTAAGCATGCTAAGCTAGAACCTCACCAGCACGGCTTCAGGAAAATGCATAGTACCACCACAGCCCTCGATGCGATCACTACACGCATCCGTAATGGGCTAAACCACAGACGTCCTTGCCACAGAACGATTCTTGTGGCAATTGACCTAACGAGTGCTTTTGACAATGTCAATCACTCGATGCTTCTCGCTAACTTACTGAATATGCATATCCCTGCTCAAGAGATCCGTTGGATTGCAAACTATCTAGCTGGTCGGCATTCCTTCACTGAGTTTCGTGGCAAACGTTCTAAGCTTAGGAAAATCAAATTAGGAGTTCCACAGGGTGGGGTACTCTCCCCCACTCTGTTCAACATCTACATGTCCGGCCTTCCTACACCACCGGAAGGAATCGAGGTGATTTCCTACGCAGACGATTGCACCGTACTCGCCACCGGGGAGGATAAGGATGAAATGCGCCTCCAAATTAATCGCTATCTCGGACGATTACAGGCTTTCTTCCAAAGCCGAAACCTCACCATCTCCGCGTCTAAATCTTCTGCGACATTCCTTACCACCTGGTCGGTGGATTGTCGGTGGGAGGTTGATGTACGTATTGGCAACAATCCAATTCCTACTGTTGCAAATCCTAAAATTCTCGGGCTCCATTTAGAGAACATGATGACGTCAGCTCATCACGCAGCTTCCGTTTGTGAAAAGATGCGCAGTAGGAATAAAATCCTAAAAGCACTAGCTGGTAGCACCTGGGGCAAGGATAAAGAAACCATGCTAGTCACATACAAAGCGGTGGGTCGAGCAGTTGCTGATTATGCAGCCCCAGTTTGGTCACATAGTTTATGTGATACAAACTGGACCAAAATTCAGGTCTGCCAAAATGCTGCTCTACGCACAGCCACAGGTTGCCTCTTGATGTCTGCCCAGGATCACTTACATCAAGAGACAAAATTGATGCCAATACGTGACCACAATCTCCTACTGTCCAAACAATATCTTGTTGGTTGCTACCGTGAGAATCATCCCAACAACAGTCTCATGGACCGAATTCCTCCACCACGACATGTCAGGCGTGATTTGCGAGACCTAGAGAGAGAGGTCCAGGGATACAAGAGGGACCCTTAGGATGATGATGCATACCGAGCTGCCATCGCTGAGATTCACACTGCAGAAGTGAGTCGGTCTATTGCGAGATTAGGTGCGAACAGAGTCCTCTCAGTGCGCCCTCCACCCATTTCGCCTGAGGAGATTAGGCTCCCGAGAGCCACCAGAGTGACATTAGCTCAACTTCGGTCGGGCTTTTGTTCACGCCTCAATTCGTACCTTTCTCGCATTAACCCGGACATTCAAAACATCTGTCCAAACTGCGCTGGCGCTCCACACGATGTGGGTCACTTGTTTCAATGCCCAGCTGCGCCCACTGACTTAACCCCTATCTCACTGTGGGAAAACCCTATCGCAGCAGCTATGTTTTTGTCCCTTGACATAACGGACGAAAGCATCGACGAACCATAACTCGAATCCACATAGATGCACAGCGGTTGCACACCTTTCTGCACCGCTAAAAGAAGAAGAAGAAGAAGAAGAAGAAGAAGAAGAAGAGTTCAAGGCACCTCTCACTCCTAAATTCACCACCTAGCCATATACATATACACTAGTTCAACTTCACGGAGCTTGTGGTTTCAAAACGGCGCTTATGCGCTAATTGAGCTTTTGACTAGCCTCTCCCTAAGCCACCACTTTTACCAACCAACAAACCAAGCTTGGTTTGATTTATTGCGACGTCCATTTCTACTGTTTCAGTTTTAATCGATACTGACCGCTAAAGCTGCTTCGTTTTCTTCACTTCGCACAACCAAGAAACCGACCAGACAAAGAGGTCGGTTTCTTGGTTCATATGGTCCAATTCGCCGTGTGTGTCCGGCCTTGGACCATAGTCACGCTCAAATTTTTCAACGGTGCAACGAGTTGCCTGATCACGGAACACGTCCACTCGCAGTGTCTATTAATCATCGGCAGATCAGAAACTAAGCCAAAAAAAACATGACCAGCATAGAATTCGCAGGACGAAAAGACAAGCACACAGTAGAGACGAAGAAAACCTAAGTGGACTGCCTCAGCATGACCGAAAGTATACTTTAGGCGAATCTGCATAATACCAAGAGATCATCGGTCCACTATCTAGGAAGCCTCTCACTTCTAGTGATTTGTGATGAGATAGGTCAGTGAATCGTGATATAGTCTCCAACCTAATCTAAAGAACTCGCAGGAGCAGTAGACACTGCAGCAACGCCAAGCGGCGGTTTTTTACAGCGATTTTATTCGATTTTTTCCCGTCTTTGTTCAAAACGAAAAAGGTCCCCTCCATTCGTAATGGCAACAAGGTCGTCTAATATCGTATTCCATTTAAAATTTGCAAGTGCGAGTTTCTGCTGGATCAAAGGTAGAGTAGGTTAGACATTCCAGGAAAAACTTGAAGTGATCTGCAGTGACACTCGCATCGAATGTAAATGGAGCCTTAACTATTCGAACCAAGCAAACCATTACAGAAAAAAAAATATTCAATTATTGCATGCTACTAACACCATTTATTTAACAAAAAACGTTTTAATTCTTAGGGTTGACAACAGCCAAACACCCTTTTGTTAAGCCGTACGAACAACCTGATAACAATTTTATTTTCATATATCCGTTTGACGATTTACCTACATTCATACATTGATCTAATAGAAAAAATGCCACATTTAATAAATAGAGAAACCAAAAAAGCTTCCTTAAGGGAAATATACATTTTCCATCTTGTTTTCAATTTGTAAAAAAAAAGTAAAATATTCATGAACTTATTTGAATGTATTGTTCAAGGAACCGACAAAATAAAAATTGAGGAACAATATATTTAAAAAAAAAAAAATTTATGCGGCAGCCGTTACAGCTCGTGGACAATTAGGAATAGCACATTCGATTTTCGATTTATAGTTGTTGCGGGAGCGAGCCTCGTAAAAGTCAAACAGTTCCGGTTGACTACAGAAACCGCATTGCTGAGAGCATGTGGGACCGTTCAATGGCAAGTTTAATTCTTTCCAGACTTTCTTCATGTCGCTGATGAGAGTGTCGATCATGGGACGCGTATGGAATGGAGTCGGTGCCAAGCGGAGTTTTTCTTCGCCACGTGCAACTGTTGGGTAGTTGATGGCTTGAACGTAGTGACCGTAGTCTTGTAAGAGCAAATTCGAGATAAGGGTGCATTTTTGTGGATCGCCAAGCTGTGGGAAACAATCATATTGTTAGTCTCTGTTTGCAGATTTGTATGTATTATGTCTTACCTTGACCGGAATAATGTGACTTGGCGTATGCTCAACCGGGAATCCTTCACGTTGCAACATATTCCTCAAATAACGTACATTATCCTGATGACGGGCCCGCAACTCACGTCCCTCATCCGAGGCCAGAATCTCAACAGCTTTATAGGCGCCGCAAAGCACAGTCGGTGGCAGTGATGTAGTAAAAATAAATCCAGCCGCGTAAGAACGAACAGTGTCAATCAATCGAGCGCTACTTGCCACATATCCGCCAATATTACCAAAAGCCTTTCCCAATGTTCCCGAAATCATGTCCATCTTATGCAATTGATTATCACGCTCGCCCACTCCGGCACCGTGCTCGCCGTACAAGCCCACCGCATGCACTTCATCGACAAACGTTAGGCCGCCAAACTCGTGCGTAATATCACACAATTCCTCCAGCGGACAAATGGCTCCCGTCATAGAATGAACCGTTTCAAACGCCACGATTTTCGGTACGTTCTTATCGACTTTCGATAAAAGTTCACGCAAATGTCCCGGGTCATTATGACGGAAAATATGCTTGGGCACTTGACTATTGCGAATGCCCTGAATCATGGAAGCATGATTGCCGGCATCCGAGAATATATGGCAGTTGGGTAGCAAACGTGCCAACGTAAATAGCGTCGAGTCGTTAGCAACAAAACATGACGTGAACAAGAGTGCCGCTTCCTTTTGATGCAGTTGCGCCAGACGCGCTTCCAAACGTTCGTGATAGAGTGAATTGCCTGAAATGTTACGGGTACCACCGGCGCCAGCGCCATGATTCTCCAGAGCAACACGCACAGCTTTCTTCACTTCCGGATGACACGAAATGCCCAAATAGTCATTGGAGCACCAAACCGTAATCGGTTTTTCGCCATTCGAATATTCCATAGCGTGCGGAAATTGTCCTTCGCCCGCCAAACGATTCACCTTCTTAAATACACGATAGGAATGATCCTTTTTCTTTTTCATCAATTGTTCGTGGAAGAACGTCTCGTACGGGAAAGCATTGCGTTCCGTCGGCAGTGTTGGAATGTCTTGAATATCCTCGCTCACCTCCTTGATAATGGAGGAGGTTTTCGAGTCGGCCAGGAACGGACACTTCTTCTCGGCCACCTTTTTCTCATCGAGCGTCGCTAAAGTGCTCATGTTGCGCGCTTGCTGTACGGCCGCATCGATCAGGCTACTATTAGTAGTGGGCGTGGTGTCGTGCGAGACATTCATTCCACCGGGACCAGTGATATCACCACCGCTGCCAATTGAAGAGGCCAACGAACGGGTGACGATTGGACATTGGGCGCCGTACGATTGTAGCAAGGCCGGAGCATAGTTGCGAACAAAATTCGCATTTAGACGACTCAAAAATGGGCAAGGCATCTTCTTAATGCTGCTTACCGCACGTACAGATGATGATGATATATGGGCGAAGGGAAGCTGAAAGAGGAGAAAAAAAACAGTAGATCATTAGTACGGCTTAATTACAAAAACAATTACAAGTGAATTTGACCTATTTGTGCATTTTATTTAAAACTTTCAGTTAGAGGAAATGTCTAGTAATCATGCGACGTATTACGTGCACTTGTCGCCTGAATACATTAATATTAAAATACGTCAGAAAACGACGTACATTTTGGTTTATGTAAATTTTTCGATAAATATTTAAGTATGTACTTTAAAAGAAAAAAAAATATCAAATGCAGGTACGTGCTCTAATGCACATTTCACACATTTCTAGTAGCTTATGTAGCAAGCCAGTAAAAGTCGCAGTATTGCGTGCATATGTTTAAAAAAAAAACGTAACATACTCGTATAGAGCTGAATGATTAGAATATTTTTGGCATACTTTGTATCAGGGAATTTTGGTCTCAAAGGGTTTTAATTTGTTGATTTTTTAGGTGCTGTAAATCTTGTAAGGGGTATTTGCTTTAACTGAAACATCGATACGAGTACAACAAACACAGTGGATTGTCTCCGCCATCTACACTGAAAAAAAAAATCCCAATGTAACACTTAACTACAAAATTTTAAAATTTCTTCTCAGTTTAATTTACCGTTGCTCGAGTGACGAATGGAAAATTGCTAAATCTCTCCATAACAAGAGTCGATCATATTCATCTATTAAAGGAAATTGTGTTTTACAGAGTACCATACCTCGCAAAAGCCTTAGGAATGTAATCTTAAGCGCAGTATAGACCTCGGGCGGAATGAAAATGAAATTTTTGTCCGCTGCGATTTTTTCAATGAAAATGCATGCTTACTGTCGTGGAACATGTTGGAAATGATGGGGAATTCCATAAGCTACAATGCGAATATGGTTCCAAACTTTTTCTCGGCCATTTTATGTATTATTTTTCGATTCCCCGGTCATTTCACCGTGGAAAATATCTAATAACGGGGGAATCGAAAAATAATACATAAAATGGCCGAGAAAAAGTTTGGAACCATATTCGGATTGTAGCTTATGGAGTTCCCCATCATTTCCAACATGTTTCACGACAGTAAGCATGCATTTTCATTGAAAAAATCGCAGCGGACAAAAATTTCATTTTCATTCCGCCCGAGGTCTATTCAGGCCTTTAGATGAGAAAAGTCGTTTGTTATAAAGGGTGTTCCATTAAGATGTGTACTTTGATTTTGAGGAAAAAAAGGGAAACGGTTCGGAATTCGTCCGAATAATATATTTCGCTCGAAAGGCCACACAATAGATTATGTGTGGAAAATTGTTTCGCGGATAAGTAGAAAACTAACTCTTTGAGTTATCCTTCGTGTAGACCCACTCTGTGCTTCTTGGCCGTGATCGTTCGGTCGCCACTCTGTGATATACGAGCTTCATAGAGAAACGAATTTCCAAACTCGGCATTGAAACGTTAACGACTGCACACAGTAGTCGTCAACGCGCCATGCCATGTTCGGGCAAACAAGAAAGAGCCCCAAGGTAAAGTCTAACGGCGTCAAATCGCATGATCTGGGCGGTCAATCATCAAACATCACCGCGACGAGAAATTACACAGTTCGGCATTAATATCGCAAAAAGTCCAAATTGAGGCGAGTTGTGTGTGGCATAGAAGCCGCCGTCCTATGGAAAACATATATCGTTCAGACCCTGAAGTTCAGAGTCACATCCGGCAGAAAATATACATCAACATAGTGTGATACCGCTCAGAGTTGACAATTTCAGTGTTTCCGTACTCATCTTCAAAGAAATAAGACCCGATAATGCCGCCAACTCATAAACCACACCAAACAGTCAGTCGCGGTGCATGCATTGGGTTCTCCACGATCACATGTACATTTCGAGATCCCCAGATACGGCAGTTTTGCTTATTAACATAGCCGCCGAGATGGAAATATGCCTCGTCCGAAAAGATTATGTTTTTATAACAAAATTATCATCACAGCAGTCATTTGTAGGGTCCAATGAGATGTACGGTGCTGTGCAGGGTCTCGAGGCTTAACTGATGCGTCAATCGAACATCAAATGAAATTCGGTGACCACTTTCGAGCAAGTGTTGGGCTACGTTTATGTGAAATTGGTTCGGCAATTGGTGATCGTGAAAGAAGCATAGATCCACCCCTTTGCACCAGCCACCAAACAGCAGTCGAAACTTTGGAGGTTCAAGGTAAATCGGTTCAGAAGCAAAAAAAGACGATGTACTTTTGAGGATTGCGAGCGCCTGATACACTCAGATTTTTTTCGAAATGGAGGAATCTCAATTCGATGTTGCATTTAAGGAGACACAACCTTCGGAAAAAAAGAAACAAGCAATCCTCTTCAGTGTGCGAGCCAGTTCAATAAACAATTTATTGAACATCCTATTAGGATCAATTTTGATGCTAAGCTATAAGAGCGTCAACTTGGTGACGCGCCCGTTGTCCGACCAAGTCTAGTCTGCCTTTTTACTTTTTTAAATCACCCATGCCTAGTTGATTTTGGTCAATTGTTTACAAAAGGGCTCTTCACTTAGTCATCATTAAATCTTACTCAATATCGATACGCAATCAGACCATTAAAATATTGCGTATCCGTCAGGCAATAAAATTATTGCGTACCAATGCATTTTTATTAGAACCTAAACAAAACGCATTGGTACTGGCCAAGCACTTAAACAGTATCAGCCACTTGTGTAAACAATTATTCAATGCTATCTAGGCATGTCGGACCACGCCACCAAGAAGACTTAGTCTTAGCATATAGTGCAAAGGTGCTACAATGTTATACTTTTCGACCCGGGATTTCGGTCATATAACATTCGGCCAACCTACGATTTCACTGTCCTCAGTGAATGACACAGACAACACTGAATACCATATACAGTAGCGAGACTCATCTGCTTCCTGTATATCAACTTCATTCAGTTGGCAGCCTAAAATCAATTCAAATCATACAATTGCTTGCATATCATTTCTTATCGAGTTATGTGCAACATTTGCCCTTGAACATCAACCATCAATTCACAGCGCAATCATCGCTTCATCCAGTTACAAACTACTCCCTTCTGAGAAACGAATCGTTCGGTCTCGTACCTAACATCTCCTGGACACAACTAATCAAAAATTCTGAGCGTTTCGCTTAATATCCAGTTCCGAGCCTCACCTGCTCCTGGATCCAACAACATGTCCAGTTCCGAGCCACACCTGCTCCTGGACTAAGTAGTCAACGATTCCGAGCCTAACGCTCAACACGTCCAGTTCCGAGTCTCGCCAACTCCTGGACCACTATTCAACAATTCCGAGCATAACGCTCAACACGTCCAGCTCCGAGTCTCGCCAACTCCTGGACTATCTCTGTACACTCCAATCATGAGCCTTCCGCTCACCTCTTCCAGTTACGAGCCAATCGTGCTCCCGGACCATCTCATTACACTCTCCAATCACGAGCCTGCCGCTCACCTCGTCCAGTTACGAGCCAATCGTGCTCCCGGATCATCACATTACACTTCAATTCAATCACGAGCCTGCCGCTCACCTCGTCCATTTACGAGCCAAACCTGCTCCCGGACCATCTTATTACATTTCAAACACGAGTTGCCGCTCCTCTCGTCCAGTTACGAGCCAATCCTGCTCCCGGACTTCAACTGCTAATTACAGCTCTTCTTAATTAGTGAATGTCAACTTGATAATCAACCCTTTTTTTTTTTCAAAATTTCTGCTCATCCATTGCACATTTTTTTTTAATTCAAACAGGTACCATTACCCTTATTTAAGCTATGCTAAACTATACCATTCTCTTCACCGCGATATACAGCATCTCTAACTGCAATCCTTATCAAGCATGTAGACCTATCTGTAATGTTTCTCCAATTTAAAAAGAAATGTGCCCTCAGCACCACATCAAGCCTTTTCCAATTATGTGTTTTTAAGAACATGCTTGCAGCACACTAACGTTTATCCATACCACTTTGCATGAATAAATATTCACTATACTCAGGTTTCAACGTTCAATACCTTCCTTTATATATATGGAAATTCTAAAGCACACAATAAGTGTATCATCTCCGACTTGTATTAAGTCCAAAAATCTTGAATCAGAAAATTTTCTATTTCCAAGAAGCTATCCAACTCTTCCTTTTCGCAATTACTCAGCTTGGTAATCCGAAAGATGCTTCACGTCATATTAAGCCAACAACCATAAAACTTCTTTCACCAAAATTGATATATTTAACAATAATTATTTTTATAAATCGCATAATTATGACTTCAGCACTTCACTTTGTTGAAGTTTATACTATCGAATTCACATCAATTCATTATTATTGTAAGAAGTCAACAAGAAATTCATTTATGAAACGTGAATAAACAATCTTCATGCCATATCATAATACTGAGGAAACCTTGCACAGCATTTTGAACTCAAAAGAATCAAACGGTTTGGTACCAACCAACACGTACCATTGATTCTCACATCAATGATTTAATTTGTTTATGTTAATGAACTACTTCAAAAATTACTCAATTGGTGTCATGAAAATGAACTATGTCATAATGCGCATAGAAAATAAGAAAGTCGGACATTTTGCGTCAAGAAATCCTCCTAGATCTCGCAAAACAACGGCAGAGCAGAAACGCTTTCACAACCTGTAGACAACTTAAAGTAGTCTACCTTCTCCTTCTGTTTGATTTTTTTAACAGTTTCAACATTTTAACAACCATAATGGAGTCTTCTACTCCTACAAATATTAAGGCATCCACAACATATAGTATGAGCCTTTTCAGCACTGTCCAAACTTGTCGATCGATGTTTAACATGACCATAAGCATCAGAATACATACTTTCCTTCTCAGTAATATTCACTGCAATCTGTTGCTACAGCGAATTCCAAGTCTCCCGATCAGATCGACAACAAGCAGTTAACTGCAACTGCGATTTAACAACAAATACAGTAACACTTTCAACCACATCCTTTTCGATATTTCAAAATCAACTCCGTCGTCAAACTTCACGATCAGATCGCGCAAGGGTTTACTCTAATATTTACGACAAATACAGCATGAATTTGCTGCTCGATTTTCAGGCCTGCAATGAGTAGCCGTTCAAAAATCATAATAAAATCTACTTCAGCATCTGAATCAAATCATTACCGCTAAACCGCGCAGACACTGGTAAAAAAAAATAAGAAACAAATACGCTGAGTGGACTAACAAGCACATTACTCTAACTCCAAAAATAATGGGCTTGACACACCGATTCTCGAATGACGAAAATGCTTCATCATTACATAAATTATAACCATCATTAGCACATTTGCCAAATTACGCATTTGAAACAGCATTCACTCAATAATGTCCGGAGACACCCTCTGATATGAAAGAAGACGACGTTTTACAGAAAATTTTAATTTGTCATCAACCTTCACCCTTGTCTTTTTTAATTCTTGAAGACAAATGTGTTTTTAAATTTATCGACATTTTCTTGAAAATATTGCACTTTCACCTCTTACACAAACGCCAAAAGTAAATTAAGAACTTCAACGACGAAAACATATGTGTCACCTCAATTTCGAATTCATCATAGTAATCCTCGTTATCATGATTTTTCTGTATGTCTGAACCCTTAACGTTCAAAATCAAATCACAACAATAACCAATAGTTCATTGAACCACTACTTTGAGAACTTTGCTCATCTGCTTACTCCCAACACTCATTTATATGTATTTTAAAATCTAAAAAATAAAAGTGCATACACAAGTGCGAGACACCTCCCTCATTGTTATTTTATTTTCCTTCTGGCCTCACACTCAAAATCATTCCGGCGACACCACCGTATCAACAGCACCTTTAAGAATGCACACATCAAAACAACATTTTAAAATTCTTGGACATCAAACAACATTTGGAGGACCACAAACCCGCAAATATGGGAATCCTCAGTTTACTTGATCATCAATATCAATATCACAGTTGTTCCATTATTCTAATGGATTCGGATCAAACCACAAAGAATGTATGCAATTTTACTCACCATGCATTTCTCCACTTAAATTTTGTTGCGTGCATACTTACAACAGATCAGCCGTCTTTTTTCCTTGTAGGTCACTCACTCATCCTTTGGACCATGTCATACCAAAGTGAAAATGCCATTCTGAAATTTCCTATCCGCTTCAATCCACTTCCTATGAAAGACACAACTTTCTTCACAATCCTTCCTTCATGGAATTTTAATCGGTGCACATCACAATTACAACTAACTTTCGCGATATATTTTTCTATCATGGGAAATGGTAACACAACACACGGGATTTGGGATTAAACCCCACACCTGAATTATTAGGATCAATTTTGATGCTAAGCTATAAGAGCGTCAACTTGGTGACGCGCCCGTTGTCCGACCAAGTCTAGTCTGCCTTTTTACTTTTTTAAATCACCCATGCCTAGTTGATTTTGGTCAATTGTTTACAAAAGGGCTCTTCACTTAGTCATCATTAAATCTTACTCAATATCGATACGCAATCAGACCATTAAAATATTGCGTATCCGTCAGGCAATAAAATTATTGCGTACCAATGCATTTTTATTAGAACCTAAACAAAACGCATTGGTACTGGCCAAGCACTTAAACAGTATCAGCCACTTGTGTAAACAATTATTCAATGCTATCTAGGCATGTCGGACCACGCCACCAAGAAGACTTAGTCTTAGCATATAGTGCAAAGGTGCTACAATGTTATACTTTTCGACCCGGGATTTCGGTCATATAACAATCCTAAGTCCGATGGCCTCAAGCGCAAAATTAGAAGACGGATTCGCAGCCGAATTGTTGACTCCGTACCAATTTATACTCCGGACCAGGTTAAAACAGTCATTGAGAATGCAAAAAATTCTAAGGCCCTTGGACCAGATGGCATTTCAATGACCATGCTCAAACATCTTGATCTTCCTGCCATTGAGTATCTCACGGCAGTCTTTAACTTGTCAATGTCTACGCTCGCCATCCCCGACATCTGGAAACAAGGTCGTATAGTCCCATGCCTTAAACCAGGGAAAAGTGCCAAACAAGGAACTTCCTACAGACCGATTACGATCCTGTCACCAGTAGCAAAGACGCTGGAAGCCCTCATCCACCCCACTCTCGTTTCACATGCAAAGCTAGATCCCCATCAGCACGGTTTCAGACGCATGCATAGTACAACCACCGCTCTAGACGCGATCACTACACGTGTTAGAGACGGACTAAACCACAGTACATCTTGCCATAGAACCATCATGGTGGCGATTGACCTATCAAATGCGTTTGATAAGGTTAATCACTCCATGCTTCTGGCAAACCTCCTCAATATGCATGTTCCGACTCAAGAGATAAGATGGATTGCCAACTATCTAGCTGGTAGGCAATCCTTCACCGAGTTTCGAGGCAGTCGTTCCAAACTTAGAAAGATCAAATTAGGTGTGGGGTTCTCTCTCCCACCTTGTTTAACATCTACATGGCCGGTCTCCCAACACCTCCGGAAGGCATTGAAGTTATTTCTTATGCCGATGACTGCACTGTACCCGCCACGGGAGCGGATAGGGATGTCATGCGTGAAGATATCAATAGATATTTAGCGCGACTAGAAGCCTTTTTCCATAGCAGAAACTTAACCATCTCAGCGTCCAAATCGTCTGCGACCTTCCTTACCACCTGGTCAGGTGATTGTAAGTGGCCGGTTGGGGTACGTATTGGCAACAAACCAGTTCCTGCTGTTGCAAATCCAAAAATTCTCGGGCTTCACTTTGAGAAAATGATGACTTCAGCTCATCACGCGGAAGCGGTATGTGAAAAGATGCGCAGTAGGAACAAAATTCTTAAAGCACTGGCTGGTAGCACCTGGGGCAAAGATAAAGAGACAATGCTAGCCACTTACAAAGCGGTGGGTCGAGCAGCGGCTGATTTTGCGGCGCCAGTTTGGTCGCAAGGTATCTGTAACACAAGCTGGAACAAAATCCAAGTCTGCCAAAATGCTGCTCTACGCACAGCTACAGGATGCCTTCTGATGTCTGCCCAGAACCACCTACATCAGGAGACACACTTGATGCCAATACGTGACCACAATCGACTACTTACAAAACAATATTTAGTAGGTTGTTATCGAGAGGATCATCCTAATCGTAACCTCATGGACAAAATTCCCCCTCCACGCAACATCAAACGTGGCCCTCGTGACCTTGAGAGAGAAGTCCAGGGTTACAAAAGGGATCCTTTCGATGAAGATTCATACCGGGCTGCCATTGCAATGATTCACACTGACAAAGTGAGTAGGTCTATTGCGAGTTTAGGTACGAACAGAGTCCTCTCAGCGCTCCCACCACCTATTTCGCCTGAGGAGATTAGGCTCCCGAGAGCCACCAGAGTGACTTTAGCCCAACTTCGGTCAGGCTTCTGCTCACGCCTCAATTCGTATCTATCTCGCATAGACCCAAATATACTAAACGTATGCCCTAACTGCGCTGGCACGCCACACGATGTAGCCCATTTGTTTTAATGCCCAGCTGCACCCACTAATCTAACCCCCCTCTCACTATGGGAAAACCCCATTGCAGCTGCCACGTTTTTGTCCCTAGAGATTGCGGACGAAAACGACGAAGAACTATAAAACGAGTCCATATAGATACACAGCGGTTCACACCTTTCTGTACCGCTAAAAGAAGAAGAAGAAGGAGACACGATCTCGTTAATACACAACACACCACCACCTGTCAAGTGAAATACTCGCGAAGTTCCCATTACTGTTTTCCGATGGTCTGGGTTGCTGCCCAAAATCAAAAGTCTCGCTTAGCCTTAAACCAAATGCAAAACCTGTTTTCCGTAATAAACGTTCAGTTCCATTTGCGGAAGCACCAGTTATCGAAGATGAACTTTTGCGACTACAACATCTGGGAGTCATCACACCGGTTGAGTATTCGGATTTTGCGGCCCCAATTGTAACTAACGCCTGAACAGATTTTCGGAAGTTTGGCTGGGAAGAAGGTATTCAGTCTTTTTCGAGTTAACCGACTTCATCCAGGCATAAAAACTGCCCCAGGACAATTTCAGAAGCTCGTCTCAAAAATTATAAGTGGGTACGTGGTATCCAAGGATTTCTTGACGACATCATCGTAAGCGGTATTGACGAAGCTGACCACAGTCGATAACTATTTTTCCCTTCGAATCGCATTGAAGACTATGGATTTAAGTTGCGTTTCGATAAGTGTGAATTCGGACAGAGGTAAAGTTTTGTGGACATATAATCAATACTAGCGGAAATCGACATTACAACGAATGCTATTCTATATCGACTATTGTTTTGCAGTGTTTCCAAAATCCTTAATTCCGAAAGCATGGAAGACCCAGAGTACCACGGCATAAAGTGTATCGGCCTGAACTAATTTCGTGTTACCAAATACCAAAACCGTGTGGCAATGGATGTGCCCTATCATGGTCAAAACGGAAACTTATCAAACAGTCTTCGTACATATACAATTAAATCACTTAGGGCCAATTACTCGTACATCTTATCTAGTGGTTAGTCTTATCGTATAGACAAGATGCACATCATTTTCTGAAAGATTTCAATTTTAGATGATGGCGTAACCAAGCAAAATATGGCGTAACTATGCAAAGTAAACAAACATTCAATTCAATGTAATGTACAAGCTTTCGAAAAGTGGTGTGCGTCTTGCCTATATGATAAGACTCACCATTACATAAGATGTACGAATAATTGGCCATTTTTGCACAAATGTTGAACCTATTCTGATGAGCAACCGATTTTAATCGTAGCTTTTTGAAGGTTTTGAGTGGCCGGATTACATTTTCCGTAAACCGTAATAGGCAAAGTGACTAAAACTGTAATTGCCCGCTTACTGTACTACAGCGAATTTATTGTGTCAATAATGCAGAAAGGGCCTGGGTAAAATCGGGAAAAAGTTATTTTTCACACAGATAACGATCTGGGTTTTCTATCGCAGTCCCAGCTCTTCTTTCTTCTTTATGGCACGATAGCCCGACGTCGGGCCTTGGCCGCCTGGATTGAAGACCTCCAATTGTCGCGGTCACGCGACCTTGTCCTCCAGTTCCGAAAGCCTAGCATCTGGTGGGCGTCCTCACATACAGAATGCTCCCATCGGGCTCTCGGTCGTCCACTCGTTGCGCGTTCATCACCTTTTTGGGCATGCGATCGTCGTTCATCCTTTGTACATGTCCCGTCCATTGCAGTCGCTGCAATTTCACGATCGACACCTGTAGCTCATCATACAGCTGATACAACTCAAGGTTGTACCGGATGCGCCACTCACCTCGTTCACGAACGGCCCCGAAGATTCTTCGGAGAACCTTTCGCTCGAATGTGTCCAACAGGTGTTCAGAGTTTTGGGTTAGGGTCCATGCCTCGCAGCCATAGCATAGCACAGGTCGGATTATGGTTTTATACACGTGCAGCTTCGTCTTCCTGTGCACCAGCTTCGAATTCATAATTTGGAGGACCGCAAAATAACACTTATTAGCTAGTTGTATCCGTCGCTTTATCTCATCTGTTTCGTTGGCGTCCTTTGACAAATTGCAACCCAGGTAAATGAAGTTGTCTACATACCCTATATTGAGGTCCCCCACTGTGATGCTCGAATTTACTGGCTTTCTAGTTTTTGATTGCATCATGACCTTGGTTTTAGATTCGTTGATATGTAGTCCAACTTCTTTGGCGGCGTTATTGAGATTATGCAGGAGGATTTCTGCATCACCCAATCTTCGAGACATGATGTTGATGTCGTCGGCGTAAGCTACTAGTTGAGTCGACTAATGAGTAGCGTTCCGCTGCTGTCCAAATTCATGACACGGATTACATACTCCAGAGCCAGGTTGAAGAGCGTCAGCCCGTCGCCTTGCTTGAATGTTTTAGTGATTGCATGACGAGATCAACTTCTTCTATTGTTGGGGGATGAACGGGAGGGCCTGTTTCAACCGTCAGCTCCAGCGCTTCTTGTGTGGGGTTTTTCGGTTGAACATTAAGGAGCTCTTTAAAATGTGAGGCCCAGCGTTTATCAACGCTATCGGTGTCGCTAATTATATTGCCATCCTTATCCTTACAGAGGCTGGTCCTGGGTTGGTATCCACTTTTAATTGAATTAATTAGCTTGTACGCTTGTCTACTGTTCCTACTAGCTAGTCTTTGGTTTATTTGCATCAACTGCTCGTCGAGATGCTTACGTTTCTTACGTCTAATTAACCTATTCGAAAATCGTCGAAGCTCGTCATAATTTGTTTTTTTTGTTGGCTCTAGTTGCGCGTTCGGTCCATTGGCGATATGCCTCGTTTTTCGCATCTACCGCATTTTGACATTCCAGCTCACCTCAAAGTAATTATGTAAGTGACAACTACTACGAAGTAGTGCAGCATCCCCTATACCTACTCCGAACTAGTCTCCATTCGACTGTTTTTCTGTTCTCAAGCCAGACGACATGGTTCGTAGCTTCAAGTGAAATGCCTATTTGAAATTGTTCCCGAAATCATAATATTTCAAACGGATTAAGGAACTTAAATTACCGCTGGAGAGAAAAGGCAATAGACATCTACCAAGCGATACTGAAATATGTCGCCGA
Organism: Microchrysa polita; assembly: GCA_949715475.1. Classification (NCBI taxonomy): domain Eukaryota; kingdom Metazoa; phylum Arthropoda; class Insecta; order Diptera; family Stratiomyidae; genus Microchrysa; species Microchrysa polita. The sequence continues at coordinate 12,892,212 of OX454420.1, forward strand.
ACTTTGTTCTGAATAATAATAAATAATACAGAATTAAAAGCAATGAACTCTGTATATAAATTAACATAAACTCTTACAATCTGTTAAAATATTTACCATCTGTTTTATCCTAATTTATTGAAAGATTCGTGAATAATTGTTAAAATTTTAACCGAAACCACATTTACTGAAATCACACACACGTTCAAATGTATTGCCTAATCACAGTTATATATGAAATAAGTCGGTCAATTGCATAAATTTCAACTAGTGGCTAATTACTATTTTTTTTATCTAACATGAATGTTGATACCACCAAACACAACGACGTAAATCTGCACAGCGCGCATTTAAAATATATTAGAAGCGAGGCCACAAAACACTAGGTACATTTAACTATGTTTGTTCGAGCAGAGTAACAAAGTCAGTTAAGTAATGTTTGGCTAGAGATGAATTCTTGAATTTCATACACTAATAGACTCGGACTATGATACTAGCAGCCAACAACAAACTAAGACTAACTAAATGCAATGGACTAAATACGCTTTGTAAGTCTCGCGACTATCGGAGAGGACATTTTTCACATTAAGTATTTGGAGATAGGAAAAAACAGTCAGTGCACACTTTTAAGCGACATCAGGTGTACTGCACACGGTTGACTGAGAGGCTAAACGCTAAAGTACACCTTTGCGTGGCTACAGTACGAGTGTCTAAAAAAAAGAGCAATTATTTTGTGCTACGGTCTAGAATAATGAAGAAAGCTTACTGGAGAGTTCGTGAATTTTATCGCGTGACAAATATAGCGAACTATGGCCACTGGGGAGTTACACAATTTTCAAAACTATATTTGGCTCGTCGGTTAAAGCAGTTTCTAAAAATCCAATGGTTCAGAAAAAGTTTCCTAACATGCTTTATGTTGGTGTACAAAATAATGCGTCCCTCAATATTTTCGAAAAATAGGGGAGAGGCGCTTACCACGATATATTTCAAACTTGCTGTTTTTTTAGACATTTTTATTTCAGCGACTAGGGATCTTTGTATACTGTAAGCATAGAAGAAAGAGAAGCAATATGGATTGTCTTTTTGTTTAGAGATTTTAGTATCGTTTCACAAAAAAAAAAGTTAAAAAAAACATCGAAGAGGATGCTAGACTAGCCATTTTTGTTATATGTATCTATGTTGTATTTTATTGGGTGGTATTAGAGTATGTACACATATTTTTATGGCATTAAACTTAATGTAAATTATATTCTTAAGAGAATTAAGCAATAAATTTTATTGGGTTTTTTAGTTGCTTGCATTTAGTATCATTATATTGAATTATGTACGATGATGTCAGATTTGTATTTTCTGGGTCAAAATTATCTTTACATTAATAAAACTAATTAAGTTGAGACATGAGAGAATTTACATGAACAAAACCAACTATTACAACAAAATCTATGTTGCCACTAATCCCCAACAAATTATTCTCTAAGAAACCACTGAAAACCATCATTTACAAACAATTTTGAAAACAAACAAAACCAGACGTTTTCAACTCATCTCCGCTACGCTACAACAAAATAACAAATCGTCTATCCATAGGTAATTGAGCTCTGAGCTCACACTGCTAACAATCTACGCCAATCGTAGTGTTCAATAAATAAATAAATGCCAATAAATAATAAATATATTCGAAACTTATCATTCAGCAGGAGAATTGGTAATGCCTTAATTACAATAAATTTGCATATTTCTTTTGAGGTACATATACACTTCACTTATAGAAGGAGATAGGTCTATCTTTTTCAATACGACTAAAGTCGTTTGATTTTTGCTCTATGCCAAGAGCAATTTTGATCTTTGCGTGTCACATGCAAATTTCCGTTTTGACTTTATCTTTTTGTAGGTGAAGTGAGGACAGTCAAGGTGACGGAAACAAAAATAAAATTTGAGTAATTATATTTTTGGAGATACGACACATAAAACAAAAAGTTGTTAGAAATAATAATTGGCAATATGGATTGGATTGTGGGGAGCGCGAACTTGATTATCTAATTTCGTGACCCCGTAATTTGACTAACAAAAATTAAATAACATTGATTGGCACGAGCCACGATTTGAGTTATTATTTTAATTGGTAATAAAATACAGTAATGTTGACATTGAGGTTAGATAATTAACAAAATAAATAAATGAAGTGCGTTATAAGTATGTTCTCTCAAAATGTCCTTAATTTTTAGTAGAGCGTAATCTAAGCTGACCAGACTCCCGAAGGCCCAATGCTGTACACATACTTGCGGAATTAAGTTTTTAGACAAATCCTCAACCATACTACTCACCCCCCCTCTCTTATTCACGCCGGTTTTGAGAAAGAGAAATTTCGGGAAATTTCGGAAGACTTACTACAAGCTCGAAAATTTGAATTGAAATATTTGCCTGTAACAATGAAGTCGCTTTTCTCACAGTCGTGAAAAGAGGCAAAAGCGGCACGACGTGGGCACGGACTACGCTAGCCCAAGCATACTTTGCATACTTCTTCACTCAAACAACAGTCAGTAATGCTTTAATTTTGTAAGTAAGGTAAATTTATACCTATAAGCAATAGAGTTTCGTTAAACTTTATAAAGGAGAAAATGTCCTATATTGCGAATGTTTGCGTATTTCTAGGCCTGCTGCTTCGTACTGATACCCCACGATAATAATTGTACATGAACAGTGGGGGAGGAGGCATGTGCTTCAATGGGGCAACGCCGAAAAAAGTTTCCACAGTTAACAACAGCCTAAATTCTAATTTCTAATAATGTCAAAATTTCGGAAACTGAGCCTCGGACCACTCCTAAAACAAATTCCTGGCTACTTCCCTGCCTCATGTTATCCTTTATGTGGTGAACATTGAGGTTATGTTGTACTAAACTAAACTCATGAGAGCCCTAAAGTCCTCAATGTTCCTCTTGAAATTTCCACCAAATATGGGCATTACGGTGCTCTGCAAGACTGCGCTTACGAATTTCCGAGTTATGGACACTTTTCAATTAGAAACAAAAATCTGCAATTTGGGCCGCTGTAACTTATGAACGCTAATACGTAGAACCTTGAAAATATAAGAAAATGTGAGCACCAAGTAGCTCAACAAGCGTGCCAAGTTTCAGAAAGATCGGTCAAATCTTTCCCGAGTTATTGAAAATGCGCGATTGTTAAACATAAAAGTGCTGTTATCTAGCTAAATATCGATCGTATGATGATCAAACTTTACAGGCTAAAAGCAAACAAGACTGATAACAGTCCTCACCAGCTTATTATGTAGCGCTGTGGTTGACAAACTTTTTAGCCAGAAGAGCCAAATTTGAGAATTTACCCTTTAGTATTCATTTAAAGAGCCAAATTGTTGTTTTTTCATAACGGCACGTATTATTTGGGGATAGCTGTAGGACTAGGGCCCGTATTTATGAACATTCCTTAACTCAAGGAGACTTTTTTGTCTCCTTTGACCAGGGTTGTGCTTTGTTCCTGATGTCACCGCCGCTATGCGAAAGTCCACAGGTCAAGGAGACCTTGGGTCAAGGATGCCGAAATTCAATAAATTAAATGTCATTTCCCATACTTTTTCATAGAAAAAAGTCTCCTTGAGTTAAGGAATGTTCATAAATACGGGCCTAGGACTTTGTAGAGTTTCAAGATTAACTTTTCAAAATACAACAGTACATAGCAGCCAGGATTTCCCTATGAAACATCTATGACTCAATATAAAGGGTTATCCATTTCGTGGTTTCAAAAGTATAGGGCTGGAATTCGACATCTGTCAAACTAAGTTGTTAAACCAATTTTTTTTTAATTAAGTTGAAAGTCTGACATTTACGAAAATGGATCGCTTAACTATCGCACAACGAATAAAAATTGTTAAAACGTACTACAAAAATTGTGATTCTGGCACAGCCACATATCGTGCTTTAAGAGGAGATTATGGTTTACACAATCGTCGACTTTTTTCTGCCTGCTATTGAAGAATACGACTTGGAGAATATGTTGTTTCAACAAGACGGTGCCACATGCCACACAACTCGAGCGAATATGGCTTTATTGCAAGAGACATTTCCTGGCCGCGTAATTTCTCGTCGTGGCGATATCAACTGGCCACCAAGATCATGCGATTTGAAACCGTTGGACTTTTTTTTGTGGGGCTACGCGAAAGACCGTGTTTATGCAGATAAACCTTTAACTCTTGAGCACTTAAAAACCAACATTCGTCAAGTTATGGCTGAGATACCGCTCAATATGTGTCAAAAAGTGGTCGAAAATTACCTCAAAAGAATCAATGCTTGCAACAATTCGCGTGGTGTTCATTTACATGATGTAGTGTTTCACACATAATGTCCACGTTCAAACTTTATAATAAACAAGAAATATCATGAAAGAAAATATTTTATATGTGTTTTATTTACGTTTACTTTTGAAACCACAATATGGATAACCCTATAGTATAATGGTAAGTAAAGTATGATAATGTTAAGTGTCGAATTTCTAAAGCACCATTGATCTTTGATCAGCATTCGATTCCATGTAATTTTAAATGGAAATTTCCTGGAGCCCAAAGGAAGACCATTAGGACATTTTTGCGCTAAATAATTTGAAATCCGTTAGAGGAGTGCTCAGGAACTGGGGTTTTTGGCGCCCAGCACCTGGATCTCGATGGCCAGCTCAAAGCTTTTCGAAAGTTACAGCCGTTCAAAGATGCGACCCAAGACCAATAAAATTCCGTAGGGGGTACCAAGGGCAATGGGGCTCTATTTTTCGAACTTTTTTTATAGAGCGGGGATGAAGCGGCCGATGTAGAGGATTTTGCTGAAATTTTCGGAGTCCTTGTCATCTCGCTTCGAAAGTTGTAGCCGGTCAAAGATGCTCCCCAAGACCAATAATTAAGGGCAATGGAGGTATATTTTTAGATTTTTTTCTTATAGAGCGGGGATGAAACTGCCGATATAGAGGACGTTGGGGCGGGAGGACATGTTTTTTTTTTAAATAAATTGCCAGGATTGATCGATTCAAGGGACAAAAAATCACTAGGGCCACAACACAGCAAAATTGGATCATGCGTTATTTTTAAAATCGAATGTGTAATGGGCGGCCTTACAGAACAACACAGAAGGCAGTTGCTAAAATTTATACATAATTTGAAGTCGTACTTATTGATACCAATTCGAAACTTTAACTGCGCCTTTGTGAGTTCCTTGATTCTGCGAATTTCTACAAAAAAAAACCAAACAGATAGTGGAACATGGGCTTGGACTTTTATGCTACTATGGTCATTCAGGGCTATACATTTTAAGCAGATAACGGTAAATATTTTTTTTATAATTTGTTTGAGTATGCTTTGAGTTTGAAAATGCTTTGTGTCATTAACGCACACTAAATGAGTCAAAGAGCCGCATGAGGCACCCGAGACGTCTTTTGTCGACCGCTGATGTAGTGAATTAGGTTTCATTGTGTGGCATTGGGAATGCTGTACATTTCCCAATGCTGTCCGACAGGTCAAAATGCTGTACTGTACAGCAAAATGCTGTACGTCTGGTCAGCTTAGCGTAATCAAACATAAAATCGAAAAATCAAACCTAGGAAAGGCGTTCACGTGGATGGGAGAGAAGTTGCCAACCGGTGAACGAAGGACTATATCGCCTTAGACAAATAACAAAATCTTTATGACGAAAATCTGTTATGATTATGAAAGTTCGCAATAGGTGTGGCTCATGTTTTTGTCATTGGAATTCGTCATTTATTTTTGACGTTTGTGTAAATGATGAAAATAGCGATATTTTAATGAATATCCTGTTCAATAATTTAAAGACACATTTATCTTAAAGAATTTGAAAAGATATGTGTAAAGGTTGATAACAAATTTAACACTTTTGCAAAAATTCTTGTTCTTCAATTTTACAGCAGATAACGTCTCCTGTCATGATTGTGCAAATGCTGGGTCAAAGGCGTGACTTGGAATTCGTCCTAAGAATGGCAAATTTGTATATGACGCTATTTCGTCATTCGAAAATCAGTGTGTTCAGGACATAATTCTCAGTTTAGCAAGATTTGTTATAGGAGATTTTTATGAGTTCTTGATCACAGCCATGCACCGGCTACAAGAGTGAAGAACTATACAGGGTGTCCGGAAACTGCCGCATAAACGCACCGGATTATGATTCCTCAGTTGATTTCCAGCAAAAAAGTTGTACAGAACATACCCCCTCAGCTTAACCCTTTAGCTGCCACAGGCATTTAAAGATTTTTGAAAAAAAATCATTTTCTTGCACGACTTAAACCCTAATATCTCCAAAGCTAGACCAGCTAGAATATGTTCCGTACAACTTTTTTTGCAGGAAATCACACGAGAAATCACAATCCGGTGAGTTTATGCGGCAGTTTCCGGACGCCCTGTATATTATGCAGACCATTTGTTGCAGAAAATTAAGCTAATAGATTTACATACTAATTTACCAAGATTAAGCTGCCTGAGGTGAATAGTACGCATGTGGTCGCAAATTCAAAGACGACGAGTTTACAAACATCTCGTAGTGATTTAAATCTATCAATGATTGATACGTACTTTCACTTTTTTCAGTAAAACCGGCTTATCTGCAAAACGTTTGTATAGTGCCATATCAATCTGAGTATTTATAGCCGCAGTCCGCATAGTTATTGTCAACTAAGCATGAATTGCTTTCATCATTACTATTGACATAGGCGTATACCCAATTCGAACATATTTGAAAAAAAAAAGTATGTGTGATTAGATTAGTCGTCAAAAGCTAAAATTAAGCATGATAAAGCAATTATTCAATTTGTTTTTGTAATCATAGTCAAACAGCAACACTTGTTCCCAGCTATAATGGAGTATTCCTTGATTGCAGTGGCAACGGTAGTAATCAGCAGGAAAATAGTATTGTCTATTTTGATGATATTTGATAAATATGAAACAGTTCAACATTTATGCAAAAACTTAACAACTGTACAAAGGTATAGAGTAGGCTCAAATTGGTTGGAGATGTCGCTCATTCTGCGGTGCAGGCCCATCGTCTGTTCTGGCGGTAATGCCCCAGCCTATTTTTACAGTAAGTTCTATGTCATATATTGCTGAAAGAAACATGCAGAAATCAAGATAAGGCGGCAAACAGTCTGGGTCCCTGCGGGACCGAATTTCACAAATCTGTCCCGCAGTGAAAATCCTCCCGAAATGATTCCGCAAAACATCCAAAGTGTCCCGCATTATTGGAATATTGGAAAATTGATTCCGTTTGCGATTGCAGCTATGACTGAAATTTTCGGTAAAATGTGCGCCACGTTTTGCTCTACATCGGTCCCGTGATCTCCTTCTATTCATTTTAGGTTTGCTCCCTCCCCACTCCCTTTACAATTTTGTGTCCTTGGGACGCACCTTTTAACGGCTGTAACTTTTGAACGCACACTGAAATTTTCAGCAAAATATTTGCTCTAGATCGCCCTCATCCCTCTGATCTTCGTTATCCATAATAACGTTTGTGTTTAGCAAACGATTTTTTGTTGTGTGTCCCGCATTGATTTCTGAAAAAGTTGGTCGCCTTAAGTGAAGACAAACTTTGATGGAGTGTACATTATCATATCATGCATATGAATGCAGATTTAGTAATTATCACGATTTTTTCGCACCCACGAACAATTTGAGAAAGAAAAGACCGACTGTATATTTTATTTAGTCATAACTAATTTTAGCTCGGATTCTAAGCTACTGTTTTTTTTTTTTTGAAGTGTTTCTAACTGATTGTGGATAGTATGCTGCAAAGTAAATTAAATGGGAAAAAAGATTTCAAATGAAGTCAACGTGACGACAAATGATACTGGGAGGTGGGAGAGTCTTTTCTTTCTGATAGAATACGCGAGTGATTTCATATAAATCCGTGACTCTCAAACACATCAAGCCCATAGACTCCTTTATACCTCTACCTATACCAGTGGTTCTCAACCTTCTTCAGTTTGTGCCCCCTTTGCGAGGTATGAAAATTCTGACGGCCCCCTGGATTTTTTTTTAGGTTTCTAAGTTTTCGACTGACAACTTACATTCGATTCATTTGAAATTCTGTTTATTTTGCTAGGAATTTTCCGATGCTGACAAACAATGAGTAAGTACAATATTTTTGCAATCTTGGAGGGTTACTCACAGCTGAAGGATTCTCTTGGATAAACAAATTTATAGTAACCTTTTTGTAAACACCTCTATTATGGTAAAACAACATCTCTTTAAAAATATACTCAGCTTCTTCAAAAGTTCTTGGGTAAAGTGGAAGCTAAGCAGTTAAAGAAGGACCAAACTGCATTTTTTTTGTGAAACAGTTTCTACGGCGAGGCGCATTTTACGAAACCCCTGGCCGGAAATAATATCCTACGACCACCACCTTTCGAACCCTGGCATAAGGAAGTCAACAAAATGAAAAGACAGAAAAGGCATTGAAGTCACACACTTCTTCAAGAGACTACAAATATTGAAATCGACGCTCGCCACCTAGTGAGATGTGAAGAAGTACGTGTCCATATTGAGAGAACCGTTGATCAGGCTGAACGTGATATTAAGAGGGTGAGGTTGAAGAACCTTTGCTCGAAGAGAGATTACAAATGATGAACAATACTAAATCCATAGACTATGTCGAACAATATTATTAGATGTAACTCGTTATTAGCAGTGGAACGTTTACTCAGGAAATAATGGGAAGCCATCTCATTTCCTCATACAAAAAAGAAGCAAGAAACAGAATTATATGTATAATAAATGCTTTGACACGGTTTCTGTAATTCAATTGAATTTTTAATTTAAATAAAAATATCGAAATGATCGTGTTACGATGTGTTTAAAATCTGCTCCAATTTCGAGCTTCCTATACCAAGAAGGTATGCATGTTTTAACGTCTATGAACCACAAATAAGCGAAAGTGGTCTATAAATTTGAGCGAAAAACTGACTTTGAATGATAATTCCAAACAATATTGAGCCTCCGGAATATTATCTACGTAAATTAACAGCCGTTACTTCTATAACTCAAGCTCACAAGCCGTTAATTCAAAGATAGCTGAAATACAAATTGTGTTATGACACGTATACAATGGCCATTCAATCTGGCTATTTGGATGCCAGGTAATATCAACTCAGTGGAAAGGCTGACGAAAACTGAAAACACAATCAATAATCCCGTTGCATTTATCCATATTCTTCCCTATAAACCTGCTGCAGTTGGTGCCCCTAGATCCCAAAAGTCTCTCAAGTCGTAGCCAACAGTCCCTAATTACCATCGTTATGGGACTTTTGAATGGAATACCCACTGATGGAGAGCTTTCTTCCCAGTTTTATCAACTGAAGGCGGGAGCTCTCCAGGCTACTTGGGAGTGATATTGAAAGACTCCATCAGAAAATATGGAATTATGATAGTCCTTTATTGATACATACAATGTGGACAAACATTATACTCTTCAAGATAGGGAAACGAAAGCACTGATTCACCAAGAGAATAATTATCAAAATATCCCTATTGTGATACCACCTGCCAAACGTTTGTTGCGGGACTACAAATCAACTGACGCTAATTACAAAGCTGCACGGGAAATATTCAACCACCGATTCGTTGGTTGGTATCGGCCTTCTTGAACGAATTTCTTGGTCAACCATGAACAGCATCGGATAGCCATGGATCTGGCCAAAATTAGACAAGGTCCGCTCTACCATTCTACTTTCCTTAGACAGAAAGCATATTCGCAGTGTGGTGGGAGTAATAACAGGGCACTGTCCTATTGGTGAGCAGGCAAGAAGACTCCAAATTCCTCACAACGACTTTTGCAGAAGTTGTGAAGACGGAGAAGAGGAGGAGAGTGTGTATCACTTACTTTGCCACTGCCCCGCCCTGGCTGAGAAACGAATGCGTTTTCTGGGCTCACGATATTTCTACGATACCGATGATCTTCGGGATGTAAGCCCAATACTCCTCAATAAATATATTGTGAGCACGGGTTGGTTCCTTGCTTAGGTAGTTAGTAGAGAAAGGATTCTCTCGGTGGTATCACAATGGACCTAATTCTGGTCTAAGTGCGCTGGGTGCAAATCTGGCGGCCCCTGTACCTAAACTAACCTAACCTAGCGCTTCAAGCATTAAGACCCTTATACGAGACCACACAAGAATGTCGACTTGGCTTAAAAAACATATCGATCAACACGAGCCATCAGGATCCACTACTCGTTCATTCATTCAACACATACACTTTGGAAATAGTCGCTCAAGGATCCCGCGCCTTACTTTCGATTGAAATGTTCCTCAAATTCCTCGAATTAGAAGCAATAGAAAGCAAGCCACGGCAAACTGATGATAGGTACTGATGAAGAAAAACTCAAGTTGAAAGCATGGAAAATGTTAACCGCTTACAATGAGGGTTTCTCGAATAATTCTTTGCAAAAATTTCGTAAACATGACAATCATAAAGGAGAAACATCTTTGCCTGATTTGTTTGCGGCCAGGGCACAACTCATCGGAGTGGTTATCCTCCAACTCAAGGAAATGCTCGAATCGTTGGTTGTACAACGGACCCAGATATGCTACGGTACAACCAGTCAGACTCATTACCGATTGGTTTCATACCGTGCATTCCATACCAACACAGGCGGGTCATATACTCTGCTGAGAACGGCCATCATGAATGCAACCGGGGAAACAATACAATGCCGTTTTAGACTCAAGGTCTTAAATCAATCCCGTAACGGAACGATTACTGAGAAGACTCAAACACAAAACAATTCCAGCAACATGTGTGTTGAAGGATTCGGCCAATGTCGATAAAGGACCCAGCGCCGAGTCAACTTTACATTATCTTTAAGCACGAATAGTTTCACAACTCGATTAGATGCATTATGGTCTCTAAAAGATAATGGCACCACAACCAACTCATAGTATTGACACATCCAACTGGCCAATTCACCAAAGTCAAACTTTGTTTTTTTGTAATAACTAAAGAAGAAATTGACTTGAAGACCAGAAGTCCTTTTCCTATGCGGTTAAAAATAAAACCGTGTGATTTGATTCATATCGGATTCAGAAACCTCCAAATGAATCACCCAGCTATTTATAATTAAAACAAGCGGCATTCCTCTTCTATAGGATATTTCTAATGCGTTCTCTAATATGTACAAATGTTTCGTGGACAATAACTCACATCCTTAGTTTTTTTTTCTGAGCTTTGAATTGTCTTTTGCCTCTTCCTTAACCAAACTTATGTTGGCGTATACATTAGCTAATAATAATAAATAGAAATTCCTTCACAGTTCACTAAAGTCTTCAATGAAATTCAATACATAGACTAATCCGTACAAGTTCAATGGTTAAGGAAAAGATTGGCGTGATATCGGATATGCAGTTAGAATTGACTTCGTATCATATGTCACGTTACTTTGTGTTTTTATTTACATATATGAAGATATCTAGGGTTTGTCGTGCTATATTGGCCGAATGCGTCAACGTGAAAAAAAAACTTCTTATTGTTAGATGTCAGAGTCAGGAGGATTTGATGTGCGGAATTCATTTGAATACTTTCATCCGAACCGGAAGTATGGACATTTAACCCTTTAATACTCGATCGGAATCTATAACATAAAAGTCGTGCCGAGTATATTTTTGTTATCCGCACCATTCGAGTATTTCTGATAATTTTTTTTTAATATTTTGCTCGATGAGGTATTTTTTTTTATTATTTGGGGACCCATCATTGTTAAGGTAATTTTGAGATAATATGGATAGGTCAGATCGAACGCTGTATAACAAATCTGATATGCCTTGACGCTGGTACAATCAGTTATCGGTAACTCTCTGCAAGGTTTTTGTTTTAATTCATTTATTTATTATTTATTATTATTTATTTTTTTGCCAAATTGATGGACGACAGGTGGAAAGTTATTAGAGGCCATAAACTGAAAACTACCTGGTAGACATATTTAAAGACATAGACAGGACCTAGCTGATATTGATTCATATCTGGTATAGTGAATTGCAGCTGGAGCAGTGGTTTTAAGGTCGTGAGTGAATTGTCTATGGTAATTTGACTTTTAAAAATCTTAACAAAAACCCCAACGATTCACCCGTCAATTAAACATACATAATGGCGTAACTTCACGAATTGGAGATTGTAATGAGCCTTCAAGATGGTGTTACCAAACAACGTTACTTAATTTGTACATGAATTTTCATTAAGAAACAAAATGATTGCGTTACATGTCGCTACTTGGGAAGCCATGTCCGTTTGTCCCGTCGAATAAGTGGAAAAGTAAAACATTTCCCAAATGGGTCTTTGCCACTTATACACATTGAAATTTGCGAAAAATATTTTTTTATTGCCTAGGAACTAATGGAAGTGCATCAAATTGCATAGCTGTAGGCAACTAATTAATAACATTTCCAATCTAGTACCCATTGAGCGCATTCAGCGAACAAAATTCACTGGAAACAGACTGAAAATGCTACAAGAATTACCGGCCACCGAACCCTTTCTCGCTGAAAAGTCGACATGTGAAATGAGGATCCAATTGGAGTAAACATTTTCCGCTAAATTTTTCGTTCGCTGAATGCAGCCATTTACGAAATACGTTACAGACAGTTTGGATCTAATAGTCTAAGAAAAATGGCATATTTGGTCGGCAAAAATCCTACATCGGAAATTTTGTTGGATTATGGTTGGCAATAGTCCCCAGATTATGACATTAAAAGTCCCAACCGATTGCGGGTTTTCGTCCTCAGGCCATTTTTCTGTATCTCTTACCGTTTTTGAAATAATCGCAAAAAAACGAATAAATGCCCCCTTCCTTTCCCCCTTTTTTGACATTTTTATGTCTTGACTCTAGCACATAAATTCGAAAAGCGTCACGAAAATCATAACGAAAAAGCGTTACGTTTTTGGCATTACCCTGTGAGTTTTGGGTGCCATTCAAGGTTCAACGGAAGTTGGGCTAGGTGGTACCCTGTGAGTGTTGGGTGCCATTCAAGGTTCAACAGTGGTTGGGCTTGGGTTCAATTTTCGTTCAACTTGAGTTCAACTTGGGTTCAACTTGGGTTCAACTTGGGTTCAACTTGGGTTCAACTTGGGTTCAACTTGAATTCAACTCGAATTCAACTCGAATTCAACTTGAATTCAACTTTCAACTTAGGTTCAACTCACGTTTAACTTTTGTTGAACGACCCAAAAAGTGTAACTTTTAACTTAGGTTGGACTCATGTTCAACTTTCGTTCAACTTTTGTTGAACGACCCAAAAAGCGTTACTTTCAACTTAGGTTCAACTCACGTTCAACTTTCGTTAAACTTTTGTTGAACGACCCAAAAAGTGTTACTTTCAACTTAGGTTCAACTCACGTTCAACTTTCGTTCAACTTTTGTTGAACGACCCAAAAAGTGTAACTTTCAACTTAGGTTCAACTCACGTTCAACTTTTGTTGAATGACCCAAAAAGTGTAACTTTCAACTTAGGTTCAACTCACGTTCTACTTTCGTTCAACTTTTGTTGAACGACCCAAAAAGTGTAACTTTCAACTTAGGTTCAACTCACGTTCAACTTTCGTTCAACTTTTGTTGAACGACCCAAAAAGAGTCAAATTCGAAAAGCAAATCGTCACGAAATAATGTATAAATCATTTCGAGATTGCATCAGTACTGTACATTAGCATTTGTTGAAAACATGAAAATGTCCCACTGAGTTGCGGACTTGTACGCAAGCTGTTTTTAAGGTTGCGGACCCCCAATCGGTTGGGACTTTTTCTGCCACCATCTCGGGACCATACCCAACTATAATCAAAAAAAAATCCGATGGAGGATTATTGCCGTTCGATGGCCATATTTTGGTCCAATTTACTTAGACTATAAAATGGGTGGTAATGCACTACAAATCAAAACCAAATTCGCATCGCAAGATTCCGACGTATCATGTCTGAATTATATTAGGGTATTATATCGAATTTGACAAATATGAAGTAGTCGAGCCAAAAAACGGACATTTGGTTATTTAGATTTCGAAAAATGTTTAGATAGTGAAGTTCTTGCAAAAAATGGCTCAATTTCACACCAACAAAATGTAAAAATTTGGGAAACCCTAACTCTGTGTGACACCAAATTAACACTCCAGTAGAGACGGTTGGTGTCATTGAACTTCTCATGAATCTAACACATGAATATCAAGTAAGTAGATTCAAGTGTACGATAGATAGGCAGCATAAATTCATTGTAAGCTTCATTGTGCCTCTGAGTATAGTACATTATAATAAAATCACACACTCAGTTCTCCAATCGATTTGCATTGGACTTTCTTTCATATTCAAGTAGGAAATACTCTACAGCACTCAACTCAATCATGTCAACAAAAGACATACAAATGCGAAGACCTTATTCAAATTACAATTTCATTGGAAATCTGCAACCGGATATGTTATTAAATATGACAACAATTGGTAGCTGAAATATTCATATCACATGATGAGCAAAAATTGACGTGTGACTATTGAGCAATTTGCAAATGCACTCTAAAAACCTGTTCCAAAAATTTACAGGTAAATCCCAGATATATTTTAGTGTATAGCTAATAATCACTTGTAATCAAATTTGAATATGCAAATCCACTCTCGAGATACTAAACAAAATTTTGTAGAAGATTTTTGAGCATTTTTGCATTTTGAGCTTTCGGTATCATTAGGGCGGCTACGACACGGAATCCATGGATTCCCGGAATCCAACAAAACTCTATATGTATAAAAAAAGAAAGCTGGATACCTGGAATCCAAGGATTTCGTGTGCGGCCCTCTTATCATTGCCAATAGAATTACAGCCAAATGACAGTTATTTTAGAAAATTAGCGCATTTTTAGAAATGCAGTCTGTTTGGAATCGTTATCGGTATAAACCTTGGGTAATTCCGAATATTAAATTACATTTTCGCATTTAAAATGTACGCGTTCAAAAGATTTTCCAGTTTCTTTCTTCAGCGGAAGTATTAATCATATTTCGTCGAGTTTTTAGTATAATAATGTATTTTTGTTGTATATGGACTTGTTGAATTTGGAACTTGGATTTTGCCCTGCTGATATTTTACTGCAGATCATTTTTTTCGTGAAATCTCTATAATCGTACTTTGGTCTGGGCGTTGACTTCATCGACTAAACTAAGCATTAAAAGAACGTGGTCAGGAGAAATAACCAGAACAAGAGTAAATTAAGGTAAAACTCACTTTAAAGACTTCCGGGAAGGCCGGGAAGGCAAATTGATTGTTTTGTCGAATCGAGCCGCCCGTGTCAAAGTACGTTATCCTTGTAGTCCTAGTTAAGTGATAACATATAACGCATTTCACTCTAAAATTTAGAGTGTGGATCCACGATTAAAGCTCAAATTAAGTATGCATTCGGCTCTAATTGACACACTTATAATATTATCATTTTCCAATAAAAAAAAAATAAAAAAATAGTCAGGGACAAGACATCGTAAAGGTCAACACAATAACAGACTTTCAAATCGGCTTCACAAAAAATTAACCAAAATCATATATTCCCGAACACTTGCATTTGAAGTCGGTGAACATTAAAACTAATTTTTATGCATGCATGCATGCTTGACCAGGTGCGACGACCTTAAATCAAATTGCAAATTTTCACATATGATGTTTATGAGGTTCATATTGGATTTGACACGAAATTGATAACATACCCGTACACTGCACTATTCGAACTCTTCAATTAGTGATCAAATTAGCTTAAGACACCAACAATCTACCAATGCAATATTATTTTCACTAGTAGTGAAAAAAAAAGTACTTTTTCTTGTTAAATACCGCGAGTATAAGCGCTAATATGTATGCTTATTACTTCACACTTGGAATGGAAAGTTTAATCTGAGAACTGGTTCCGTTGTGGTACGTGCAGTAAGTCCATAGAGCGCCGCCAGTTTGATAGCCATGAGTATGGACAGAAGAGAAGGGGTTAACATATCACACGCTTCACACATATGTCCGTTATCTACATATAAGTTTGACACCGATATGTCTTTTTTTATACTCTAGACCAGCGTGACAATGCTATTTTATGAAAATGATTAGAGTCTAATCATGCATGATATGCAAACATATTTAGGAACTTTATGAATCGAACCAATCGACGATAGAGTGAACTTTGCTTGGTTGGATTGATCAACTTAATTTTTAGAGCAGATCACATAGTCATCATTTCCTTGATCGTTGTAAAAATCTCGACTTACTCGTACATTAACATAAGTGTGAGACTAAGTCTTTCTATACCTCCACCTATCTAAGAGCCACAGTGAACCGATTGAAACTCAACCTTCTTGCCGAGTGTTTGAGATGTTAGGAACACTTTACCCGCAATATCGACATCCCTTTAGACAATTTTGTGGCGAGTCCGGCGACACCTCAATCGTGTCACTCCGCCAAAGGATTGCGGAGATATCGTCGGATTCCTGAAGTAGTACGAAGTGGAATGTGAAATTGCTGTAACAACATATAGGATGTATGTACGTAAAAACGTAGTCACCTGAATGCAATTTATCGGAAATATCGACGGTCTTCCGACCACTCTGTGCTCTAATTAGGGAAGAGGGTCCAATTATTCTTTAGGCAATTTTGTGGCGAGTCCGGCGACACCACAATAGTGTTGCTCCGCCAAAGGATTGCGGAGATGGCAAACATCCAGGTTGAAGGTTATCTCTGAACACCCTGTGCACTGATCGGAGAAGAGGTTCCGATGACCCTTTAGGCAATTTTGTGGCGAGTCCGGCGACACCTCAATCGTGTCACTCCGCCAAAGGATTGCGGAGATATCGACGGATTTCCGAAGTAGTACGAAGTTGATTTTGAAATTGCTGTGACAACATCCAGGATGTATGTATGTACATAAAAACGTAGTCACCTTGAATACAATTTATCGGAGATATCGACGGATTTCCGACCACCCTGTGCTCTGATTGGGGAAAAGGGTCCAATGACCCTTTAAACAATTTTGTGGCAAGTCCGGCGATACCTCAATAGTGTCACTCCGCCAAAGGATTGCGGAACTTCGATATTTATTTTTGGTCCGTAAACCTTCTCCAACGTAAGACGGATAAAACGGTTCAGTGGCTTAGACGTTTACTACAGTAACAGACACAAATACACATTAATTTTGATATATATAGATAGAAGATAGATAGATAGAAGAATATGGCTCCATTATACTCCGCCATATCATCATATTTCTATCATATCCTTAAGCCGGTTCGATTTCATTTAGTACACGTATAAAAATTTAAAGCGAATGAATAGAGTAGGCTTAATCACTTACTGTACAAAATACTAAATTAACGATACAAAGAAGAGGGGGGCACTTCGGGGCTTGAAATATTGTTTACGACCGATTCCCATACCTAGCACGGATATATACAACATTTCATAAAAATCGGTCCAGCCGTTTCAAAGGAGTTTGGAAACAAACTTTTTGAGGAGAATTTCATATATTAAAAGATCATATCCTTAAGCCGGTTCGATTTCATTTAGTACACGTATACAAATTTAAAGCGTATGAATCGAGTAGGTTTAATCACTTACTGTACAAAATAGTAAAACAACGATAAAAATAAGAGGAGGGCACTTCGGGGCATGAAATATAGTTTACGACCGATTACCATACCTAGCAAGGATATATACAAAATTTCATAAAAATCGGTCCAGCCGTTTCGAAAAGATCATATCCTTAAGCCGGTTCGATTTCATTTAGTACACGTATAAAAATTTAAAGCGTATGAATCGAGTAGGTTTAATCACTTACTCTCACACAAAATTTAATTTCGATATTAACCACCACTTCCTTTGATATTTTCAAAAAATTTTTGGTCCATAAACCTTCTCCAATGTAAGACGGATAAAACAAAAAAAGAATCATCCAAATCGGTCCAGTGGTTTAGAAGTTTACTGGCAACAGACACAAATACACGTCCATTTTTATATATATAGATGAGCTAGTAAAATCTTTGTATGAGGCGCCTTATAAAAATCACTTTTTATAAAGCGCCTTATAAAAATGGCAGTGGAGCCCATTTTTTGCGTCATCTTCTCCGTCTTATAGATTCCTTATACAATTTTTATTTTGTATGAGCTAGTAAAATCTTTGTATAAAGCGCCTTATAAAAATGACTTTTTGTATGAGCTCCTTATAAAAATTATTTTGTAGTATAAAGCGCCTTATAAAATTCTTTTTTTTTTTTCTTTTAGCACAGAATCGTTACTTCTTATTAAAAACCAATTCATTTCTTTGCTCTCCGACCTCATCACCACAGTACTTTTTTGGCATGCGAAGTCATTCTTTCTGTACCTAGTAAAAAAGTTGTATCACTTCCTTATAAAATTCGTCAAAGTTCATCAGAGTGTACGAAACAAATTCAATATCAGCTGCTTAGCCCATCTTTAGGTATGTATTGGAAGCTTTAGCTCGCTTTCAATAGATGTATTGGTGTGACATTTGCTAAATTTATGGTTGCCCACATCTCGAAATAGCAGAATTGAGAGTAAAATGAGCACTTTGCGAAACGGTTCAGTTGTTCTTCTCTTTCAGATTTACATGATCATTGTGAACGGTTATAGGGATGTCTTTGTTTTGCAATTTCTCACAACTTGAATGTGCACGGATAGAAGAAATTTAACACATTCATAAAGTCACTTATAAGAAGTGCCTGATCATGGTATTTCAATGATCGTTGCCATCTCTTTGCCGGTCAGCATTAGTATATCACCAAGAACCACAATAACTATTAAAAAAAAATATTAAGAAAACAAAAAGGGCGTTTTTTCCAAACACAGTGCATTATTGAACCTGGCTGGTGTGACTACAAAGAAACCACGTTGTTTCCAAATAAACGATTTTTATACTAGTTAATTTATCTTTATGAGCGATTTTAATGCAAATCAACCTGCTAACTATAATTTATTAGGATCGACGTATCGATGGTGAAACTAAACTTGATATGGAAACAAAGCGACAGATTTACGTCGCGCCAATACTTCTTAAGGGGTCAAGGCAATACAACGACAATATACTTAACCGCCTGACTGGCTGATGAGACTGCACTTGCCCTTCAATCATATTGAGAGTGTTATTATTAGCGTGAGTAATCTCGAAAATCATTAATTAAAATTACTAATTCCAAGATGGTAAAAGAAACAAATACTCGATGTTGATCGACCGATAGATTGTCGTTTGGGAGGCATAATCAAAAACTAAATTTCAATTACACCCTGGACAGACGATTGTAGTTAAACATACTTGAGTTAATGATATTTGAATTCAAGCATGTTTAAAGTCGTCTAGTGACACACGGCTAAAATACTTAATTACATTTGAACTGTCAAAAGAAAATATTTTACTAATTAGAGTCCGGATTTTCATGCAATTGTTTTTAATAGTATGAATTGTTGGTTTAACTATTTATTTATATTTTTTTATAGTCGAAAACTTGTTATTGCATTTATAATTTTATAAGAGGTATAATAAAATACAGTTTGCGTTTTGCTTTTTTGCTCTCTAAAGTAGTAATAGTCTGTTATGTTAGAAATAGAATGGAAACAATGCATTTTAAATGGGTGGCAGCTCATCTTTTTTTAGGTGAGTTTACCCATTTAAAATGCATTGTGTTGCTTTCTTCGGCAGCATTCAACGTGTCTAATGCTTGAAATAGATTAGACGCGTTGAATGCTGCCGAAAAAGGCAGCACAATGCATTTTAAATGGGTGACATCATGTACATGTACAAAATAGCCTTTCCTGCCATTCATTAAAAATGCATCGAGCCGATTCTGCTGCCATTCTATTTCTACCATAATCTGTTACAAGCATGATCGTAGGCTAGATCAGTGCGGACAGAAACCGCAACTAAATAAAATATTTAAGTGCTTTTAAGTATTGATTTCGACAAAAAAAAGTAGGGATTTTGGACTCTCAGTTTAATAGATATATATCAAATAAATCAAGTTTTAGTGTTGAGTTAATAAATAAACACCACACAAACTTTTTTTCTCGCTGTTTATTACAGGCACTTATATTAATATCACAATAATTGTCGAGCTTAGAACTAGAGTTATATAATAGCAGTTTAAAGTGATAGAAGTGATTAGATCCGTTCTAATTTGATTCTGTAGGATTATCCATGAAGAAAATTTACGTTGCACTGGAGACTGGACTGTTCTGCAGCTAAAAATAACACACGTACGAAGCTAATCACATATGTACATACATATGTATATTGTGTTGTTTGTTGATGCTGCACAAAAAATCGGCTCCTTAAGTTACAAGCTAGGAATGTCATCCTACCGCCAAATTGTCCGCTTATTAGTGAGCTGAAACAAATTGTGTTCGATTCAAAATGCTTAAAATTAATTATATGTTATTATTTTTACCTTTTTAAGGACGGATTCTGCCATTTTTCGCTTAAAATTTAGCATGACGTGACAGCCCAAATCAGCTGTTACTTCCAGAATTCCAATATTTTTATAGTAGTCGAGACCGGAATACACGACGAGTAAAGATCATTAAATTTTAATGACGTTTTGATAATGATATTTAAATTAAGTTGTTCGAGTATCATCAAGTGAATAAGCACAGGACATACGCATTAGTTAAACATAATCAGGAGTTAATTATGTTTAACTCGTGTCGTCTGTCTAGGGTGTTATATATGTCCGTTTAATTTGAGGAATTAAACACACATCAAACGTTTTTATTGCTATAATCACGAGCACACTAATTTACTCAGTTTCCGCCAAGTTCACTATTGAACACTGTTCATACTAACCCAGAAACCATCATACATCCAGGTTGACGGTTATCTCTGACCACCCTGTGTATTGATCGTAGAGGAGGGTCCGATTACCCTAATTTTGTGGCGAGTCCGGTGACACCTCAATCGTGCCGCTCCGCCAAAGGATTGGGGAGATATCGCCGGAATTCCGAATTACTACGAAGTTGATTGTGAAATTGCTGTGACAACATCCAGGATGTAATGTACGTAAAAACGTAGTCACCTCTTGAATACAATTTATCGGAGTTACACTGTATTTGATACAGTGACAACTAAATGTTTCCATTAAATTTCAATGGTGTCGATGAAAACGTGATTGCAACAGGTGATTCTCATACAAAATGGAATTGGGATTAAAAGGGGGAGGGGGACACTTAGGGACATGAAATGTAGTTTGCGACCGATTCCCACACCTAGCAAGAATACACAAAAAAATTTCATAAAAATAGGTCCAGTCGTTTCGGAGGAGTTTGGAAACAAACTTTTTGAGGAGAATTATATTATATTATATAGATTAAATATTTCTTTGCCTTGCTCCTCACTTCATCTCTCCTAGAAATCCGGCTGTATTTTCCAGGCAGACCCATTGATTTGCAATCAACATGGTAGATACGACATTTTTTTTGTTTTTGTGTTCTGTTTTATCCTATCCGGTAACCGATCAAAGCTAAAAATTTATTTTGTAGCTTTTACCTGACCCTAAATTGGCGCATCGTCAAAACCCAGTTTACTATTTCCATATTTCCACTTGACGGACCCAAGGCCCGAGGCAGACCGAAAAACACCTGGATGTGTCAAATGAAAAAGCAACAACAACGCATTGGTCTGGGGGATGACACGATCCGAGATAGAGCTGCCTGTAGAAATATGCTGAAATATTACCGCCAAAACGGGCGATGTGCCTACACCGCAGGTCGAGCAACGCGAAACCATGGAGCGGTATAAAGAACGAGGCAAGGAAGAAGAAAGAATATTTTCATATTTTTGTGGGTTGACCATCATATCACCTAAAGCCTTGACAAAGATATAAGTATGTACTCGTTTTAGATTGATAGATCTTTAGGGTGAGATGACGTATTTTATCACCGTTGCGTGAAAGTTGTACCCAATATCAGTGTAGGGGTAAAGGTGCTACGCGTATTAGACCACTCGTAAAACCTGCAAGTTTTCGTAGATGTCTATCATTTGTGACTACAGTCACCAACTTCTAACAAAATTTGACAAGAATTCTTTTAAGTTCTACGAATTGTCCAAAGGCACCTTTAGGAAAATAATCAGCTACGTGGCTAAATAACTGATGAATTAGCAAGCTTTTACTTACATACATATTACTTAGATCCGTTAGTTAACTTGAACACTTGAAAACGGTTAATCGGTCGACTAGCACCATTTTAATATAAAACCAAAAAAAATGTGCCTAAATTTTAACAACACCAAGCGCTAACCCGACACCATTAAGATAATTCCAATTGTGAACAATAGTGGGCTAAACTATCAATTTCCCGTTTGCGATATAGAAATTTGATAAATTATTTTTTACGCTTACTTTCATGTCGAATTTGTAACTAGAAGAAACCATCAATCACACTAGCAATTTATATGTGTGAAAACGAGACTCGAATCACCAGAATTGTAGCTTGACTTTGATTCGACGGTTTGGTGTAAGTTTTGAGCATGCAGTATTCATAAATTGGTCCATAAAACAGATAATAATATTTCTACAAACAAAATTTTCTGACACAATTAATTATGGTGCAATTTTACTAAAAACACGTTTTAATGACACGTGAGGTTAAAATCTACAAATTTCAATATTGCCTAGGTAAAGTAAGGCAGATCTCAATCCTGCTCCAATTTTATGCTACATATATTGTAGGAGCGTACGGGTAGAATGGATTCGCAAGTTTGTATCACATGTACCTATCAATTTTTGAATTATGTATTGTGATATAAAATACATACTATTGCCAAGCCTATATATAGTATTTTTTGCATTTCTTTTCTTTTTTGACGTTACAAGATAACCGGGCATAATCAATTTATTATCTTTGCCTGTGATGTCTAATCTATCTCATACGTAATTCGCGTGAATCGAAACTACTCGCAAAAAAAAAAAGTAATCACATGGCACTGTCTTTCGCGCTATCTGTGAAAACAAGGGACTTCTTTTACCAATCCTTGTTGCGTTATGAAATTTTAATTTGATTACAGATTAAGGCCACTGCAGACTTAACTATACCTATTCTCGTATTTGCCTGAACTATCAGTTTTATGATTGTAATTTCACTTAGTTTAGAACTATATCACATGATTTCCTTCAAATAGATTTCAGAGAGATAAGACCAATTCAAAGATTTCCTTAACGAATAAAAATTCATATTCAATGCTTTTTCATTCAAAATACTTTCTCATCCCAAAATTATCATTCCACGAATCAAAAAAATGAGAAACAACGCATATTGATAATGAAAACTCGAAAATCCCTGATCCTGACCCCTAAAATATTACGAAATACGGAAAACATCACATATAACACACATTTTATCGCGTCGCTAAAAAAAAAACGTCTAGTCATGCTTCGATTACAAATCTCTCGAATTTATCGTTCAAAGTATTTATTTTTTTTTATGTGTTCGTACCTTATCAATTGGTTGAAGAGCAAAGAGTAGAATATATTTGCTGGTAGCAAAAAAAAATAGTTTTTTGATTATCTTCGAAAAGGGGCGAGCGTGAGCATGTGTGGCTAATTTATTCCATTATAGTCTGCGGAAAATGCTTATTTGTATTGTGCTAATGGATCGCACGATTTTATAAATTTAAAGCATATAGCGATAGAGATAATTCATGATCAACTGAAATTCCATTGTACTGACGAAATTGATAATATGTACGAGAATGTACGAGTATCTATGAAAAACTTCTGGACAGTGGCAAGAAATTACTTCCTAAATATAAATACATATACCCAGTTCGATTTCGTAATTCCGTTATCAAGTTGTCTAAGCAAATTAAGATAAAGAGTATGAAGAGGATAAAAATTAAAAGGAGTGATCCGTCTTTTGCGAGCGAAGATTACATAAACTCTTAACCAAAACTGTATAACTCATTATTGTTAGGTATGTTGTCAAGCAAAAATTGTTATCATCAAAAGGTGACTCGAACACAGGCTTCCAGGAATTCACAAGGAACCAAGGGGAAAGGATCTCCTAGGAAATTGCCTTCAAAAGCAAAAAACAATGTTCGCTGCAGAAGTTCTCCGCGCAGTGTTCTGAAATATGTTTCAAAAGACTGTGGAATGGATTGTTTTTGAGCAAGCATTAAGCAAACTTTAAAATCCTAGCGTAGTTCACTGGTAAGCTATGCGTCTACTTCTTTGGCTTTGAAGCAGACAAGATTATCCAACAATTGTTTTTTTGATAGTACAATGAGGGGGCGATTTGTGCAATCCAATCCAAAATAGATTATGTATCAAAACAATGGTTTTTACAAGGTAGAAGTATGTACATAGACCTGTTCGGTGCCGAGATTTCAGTACCGGGTTTCGTTTTTTTTTAATACCCGGTACCACAAGCGGTTTTCCTGACTCACAGGTTTTTTTTCAGTACCGACGGTTTTTCTAACCATAAGCCGGTTTTTTCGAGTACCGAGTTAAAACCGAATCACGAGTCGGTCTTTCAGTACCGGGTTAAAACGAGTCGGTTTTTTGGTACCGAGTTAAAACCGACCGACGAGTCGGTTTTTTTTGGTACCGATTCAGTTCAACCATGAACCGGTTTTTTGGTACTGGGTTAAAACCGACCAACGAGTCGGTTTTTTTTTGTATCGAGTTAAAAAGAACCAACGATTCGGTTTTTTGGTCCCGAGTTAAAAAGAATTGAAAAGAAGGAGAAAAAATATTTTGGTGTTACCCGCCCAGAATGGTATCCTTGTTTTCTCTGGGAAATACTCGTCCAATCGGCGTGGTACGAACACTAAGGTAAATTTGGGTCACTGATTCCGAATTTAATGTCAAAAATTTGTCAAAATTTTGGTGTTGCCCGCCCCGAAATGGTACTCCTGTTTTCTCGGGGAAATACTCATCCAATCGGCGTGTCAAGAAACATTAAAAGAATTTTGGCTTACTGATTCCAATTTTGACGTCGAAAACAAGAACATTTTTTGTTGGGGTGGCCCGCCCCATAATTGTACCACTGTTTTCTCGGGGAAATACTCGTCCAATCGGCGTGTCAGAAGCACTAAGGTACATTTGGGTACCTGATTCCAAATCCGGTTTTCTCTTCACCGTATGTTTCTACAACTGACGTGTCTACCTCTACCTTCAATAATTTATTGCAAATACTTGCGCTTTCGACCTCTCATATCGATATCTCAATCTCCCTATCAGCATCAAACAGCACGAAACCCTTCCCATTTATATGATCCAAAGAAAAATCATATCCGCCCATGTCGACGATTTCATCGGCGGCAATGCACATTACAGCTGCTGAAAAAGTACGCTTATTCGACATGGAAAAGTTCCTCATCCTACAGCCCGACGTCGCAGCAGTCTAAACGGCCGCAGTGTGAACGGGCTGTAAAACACCGACTTGTTGTTCGATTTTAACCCGGTACTGAAAAACCGACATGTCCGTCAGTTTTAACTCGGAACCAAAATATCGACTCGTCGGTCGGTTTTAACTCGGCACAAAGGTTTTAATTCAGTGAAAAAAACAACTCGTTCGGTCGGTTTTAACCCGGTCCCAAAAAGACCTGAAAATCTGGTTGGTTGAAGTGAATCAGTACCAAAAAATCGACTCGTGTCGGTCGGTTTTTTTTTAACCTGGTACCGAAAAACCGACTCGTCGATTATTTTTACCTCGGTACCAAAAAACAGACTCGTCGGTCGGTTTTTACCCGGTACCAAAAAACCTGAAAAAAACCGGCTCATGGTTGAAATGAATCGGTACCAAAAAATAACGACTCGTCGGTCGGTTTAAACCAGGTACTGAAAAACCGACTCGGGATATCGGTACTTTAGAATATCGGGTGCGGTACTGATTGAACACCGGTTTTGTACCGGGATCCCGGTTTTTGGAACAGGCCTATATAGAAGTTATGTATATTTTTTAATTGACTCCATTTTCGAGCTACACGGTCATTTTGTGAGCGTGAATCAGTAGACCCACCTAATGGGAATCACTGGGTTGGGAGAGAATTTTTGCATTAAGAACAATCTCAACGATTTTCAAAATTTCATACATTACCCACTAATTTTAGAGCATTGAATTAGGGCTGCTTAAATTTAGGTACGGGGTCCGCATAAGCTACTCTTAGCGCATTTGCAACAAACTTTAGTTCTTTGTGATAATCTGGACGCCTTTACTAAAGGTCCATCCAGACTGATCGCCAAATGGTTGCACGTGCAACCAAGTGGCAGTTGTCATTGCATCCAAACTGATCGCCATTTGGGTGTGCGTCCAGTTTTGATATTCAATATGGCAACTCAACCAACCGCTTGTCAAATTCAAAGTGACAATTTTGCAACTTTTGTTCGTTCTTTTGTGTGAAATTTAATAATTCTTGAATGGTCGTGTAGTAATTCAACCGCGCAGAGTCCGATTTTAAAAATTAAATTTAAAAAAATCACCAACATGAAATTTCGGTTATGTCATTTTCTGTCACCATTTGGTAGCTAAGTAGCAACCAAATGGCGTTCGCGATGCCACTTTTTGGACGCACAACCATTTGGCGATCAGTCTGGATGGACCTTAAAAAATTTCTTCACACAACTGATGATTGCTGTTTGGAGTAGCTAATGTTTCTATTTTTCGTATGTTATGTTTAGCGAAATGTGAACAATGAGTGTATTCACGTCCACTCCGCTAAGTACATTTCGCTGAGAAAAATATAGCAATTTCTTGTTAGATTACTCTCCACTAGAAGGCATGGAACATTACGCTATCAGCTCTCGTAAGAAGAATTTTCTTGTTCTTGTTACCGACACTAGCGACACGTATCTTACTGTCCGCCATATAGCGGACACAGCGGAAAATATCGGAAACACAAAAGTTCCCCCTATGAGAACGGATTGCAGAACAAGCCGAAGGCATTCAGTGTTTGTGATACGTAGCGCAATGTCTACTTAGCTCAAATTTCTACGCTTCTCAACGAAGTAGACGCATGGCGGTAAAACAAATTTGAAAATTATGAAGAAATAGATTGGTACACAGATTTGCAGATTATGCTTTATCTCAATATTCCCTCAGTCTCAATAGTCTCTCGGTTTTGAAGCTATTGGGCTGAAATTTTGTACACAAGTTTCTTTTTACTGTACGCTGTATATATGTCGGAACGAATGGAATCGGTCCATGACGTCATGGTGCTGCCATAGAAACCAACCGCTGAAAATTAGGTTCTTATAAGAAAAACTTTTTTCTTTATGTACCAATCTTAACCAAACTTCACCCAAGTGTGTTCCTAGTCAATCAAAATCGGAACATTACGTCATAGGGCTGTCATACAAACCAACCCTTCAAATTGAGTTCTTCTAAGAAAAATGTTGTTCTTTTTCACATGACCTTAACCAAACTTTACCCAAACGTGTTTCTAGTAAAGCCTCAAAACATATCTAGGAACGGATGAAATAGGAACATGTCATAGGGCTGTCATACAAACCAACCCCTGGAAATTAGGTTTTTCTTGGAAAAACTTTTTGTTTATGAACCAATCTTAACCAAACTCCACCCAAATGTGTTCCTAGTAAAGCCCCAAAATATATATAGGAATGGATGGAATCGAAACATTATGTGATAGGGCTGGCATACAACCCAACCCCCAAATATAAGAACAACTTTTTTTCTTTTTTAATCTTAACCAAAATTCGTCCAAATGTGTTTCTGGGTTAGCCTCAATGCATACAGGAACAGATGGAATCGGAACACGTCATAGGGCTGCGGTATAAATTATTAACATAAAAGAAGCTTTAAGTTTCATTCAAATGTGACGGATATTCAAATTTTGGCCGTGCCCGAAGTTAGCCTCGGTCTCGTTTGACATTAGTGTTACATTGAGTGTATTCACGCACAACTGAGCGGGGCTGTGTGAAGTTAGCCAGTCATTTTTTGAAATTAGGTCCTTTTGCTCGGTGAACCGTTTGTTCTACAGCGGCTACGTTTGTTCTTGATTGTTCGCCAATTAATATCGTTTGTTCTTCTCTAATTATTTAATTATAGCAACTTTAAAATTGTGAGTGTGAACTTAGCCAGTCATTTTTAAATATGGGTCGGAAAGGTATAGGTTTGGTATCAATCGAATGCCAGACGTTTGTTAATTTTGTAGGGCGTTTGTTCATCCTGGAAACGGAAGGATACAGGAATTATTAAGGAAAAAGGGATTAGTTGTGACGCCATCTACACTCGACTAGCGAAAACGAGACACAAATGTGTAGGAGTTCATAGTACGACCATTGACCACACCTAACCGATTGGCGCTGCTACCATCAAATTCAAAATGTCAAATACACTGTATGAATTTCACAATCGAGTCGCCATTGTTAAATACATCAGACGTAAAATTTTAGCTCTGTGTTTTAATTAATATCGTGGTTTTCAAGTGCTAGCATCCTGCCCTCTTATTGACAATTACTTTAGCGGCATCCATTTACACTAAAAATGTCAAATCATTTTCGCTAGTCGAGTGTAGATGGCGTCACAACTAATCCCTTTTTCCTTAATAATTCCCGTATCCTTCCGTTTCCAGGATGAAAAAACGCCCTACAAAATTAACAAACGTCTGGCTTTCGATTGATACCAAACCTATACCTTTCCGACCCATATTTAAAAATGACTGGCTCAAGTTCACACTCACAATTTTAAAGTTGCTATAATTAAATAATTAGAGAAGAACAAACGATATTAATTGGGTGAGGTTATAAAACACAACGTTCGCGTAACGTGTCGCGTTTTCCGAAACTTTTCCTATTGTGTTCTGTAAACGCATAGATCCGGATCAGACTTGGTGTTCCCATCGCCATCTCTCGGAAAGTGACAAATGTGACAATTGACACATCACAGCTGATACGTTTTGCTCGAAAATTAAAATTTCCAGTTTTAAACGAGATGCAGATACATTTTATTTTGATTATAAATAGTTTAATAAATAAATGAAGGCGGAAATGCACGGTTCGACGGCAGATTGTAAATTTCTGTCAATCAATCAAGCTATGCCTCGCAAGGGGGCGCTTCGGGGATCTGTTTGTAGGGAGAAGTTTCTGATCCGTAACGGCCGGTTGATTTGAAACGTTGCGCGAAACGTTGCGCGAACGTTGTGTTTTATAACTTCACCCATTGACGAACAATCAAGAACAAACGTAGCCGCTGTAGAACAAACGGTTCACCGAGCAAAAGGACCTAATTTCAAAAAATGACTGGCTAACTTCACACAGCCACTGAGCGGACCAAAATTTTGACACGAATTCTACTTATATTACTCTCCACCAGAAGGCACTCAGTGTATGTGAAACGTAGCGCAGTGTCCTCTACCTAGCGCATAATTTCTACGCTTCGCAACGAAGTAGCCATATATCAGAGTAGATGGCGGGAAAACAAATTTGAAAATTATGAAGAAATATATTGTGGAAATAACAACGCATTGGTCTCGGCGATGACACGATCCAAGATAGAGCTGCCTGTAGAAATATGCTGAGAAATTATCGCCAAAACGGGCGATGTGCCTACACCGCAGGTCGAGCAACGCGGAACCATGGAGCGGTATAAAGAACGAGGCAAGGAAGAAGATATTGTGGAAATAATATAACGCAGATTATGCTCATCTACATATTTTGATGTGATTTTTGTCATAATAATGAATGTCGTTTGACATAAGTGTTACATTGCATTCACACACCACCTTCGCCGCTAACTTGCGTGTGCCTTCTGGTGGTGGAAAATATAAGTAGAAGTTGTGTCCAAATTTAAGTCCGCTCACTTGTACGTGAATACACTCATTGCATTCACGCACCACCTTTGTCGCTCACTTGTGTTTGCGCCTTACGCCTTATGTTTTGATATTCAAATCCTTAACGTTTTCGAATACGTTTATATTAATATTTCGAGGAAGAGAGAGGGAGTTGAGTTGCGTTTAAATTTCCCCTTCATGTTAGGTACAGGGACCGCGTAGGCTACTCTTAGCACATTTAGAACAAACATTGGTCCGTTGTGTTGTGTTATCGCCGATAGAGAATCATTCACAATGTATCCGCGTCCGCCTTGTAAATAAGGGAATGGTAACATTTCGTTCAGGCATTAAATGAAGTAAGGTGGTCAGTTCGTGAGATCGTAGGATGAAGGTGCCATCATGACGGGAAGTGCTCGCAGTACCTCTCCGTGGCTGCTAGTGACTTCACTTTTGTGATGGCTAAACTGTGAGGGCTGGTTGCTCTGGGGTTTTCCATTCAGACAATGCTCAATCCAGGAGCCGGCAAATCGGAAACCTCAAAGCAACTGCCATACATCCGTGCCAAGGGCTAACTACATCTACTACATACATATATGTCTTTAGACTTGGCTCTAGGATGTTAGATTCGTCATAAATTTCCGGGGTGTTAAGCGATCTGTGCCCATCGGGGGAAGATTTCCAGGGAAGCAAATGGGCATATCTAACGGAGCAGCCGGCGATGTCCGGTGCTATCCTACCTTACCACGTCAAGCGGGGCTCTGGTGTGATGAACTCGGCACGATTTCAGTATCTGTGGCGCCAAATTTTGATGATGCCATTTCATTAATATTGGCCTAAAACGACCGAATCTGCAATCCTTTTTCGCGAAATCGTAACGGTTCTCCATATATTCAATGTCAAAATTTGACATTTATATGGGGTAGTTCAGTTTTTAATGGGAAATTGTGGATATTTTTACTACATATTGATGTGAATCAATAGTATTGCACCGAAAATAACACTTTAAATTTCATTGGCCTCTCTGTCTAGCATATTTTACAATTCTTGCTCGCAGATGTATTTCGACATTTCATATTATTAACATCTTTGCCAAATTGGTAAAACTTACTATTCTAGTGGAGCTGATTAAAATTAAAACGTCAATTTGATGGCATCGAACACTTTCCCCAATGTGTAAAGCGGAAATATCCCCCTTCTCTTATCAAATCACTTAACTGGTTTCAATGAAAAGCCAAACTTTGACATTGAATATCTGGAGAACCGTTACGATTTCGCGAAAAAGGATTGCAGATTCGGTCGTTTCAGGCCAATATTAATGAAATGGCATCATCAAAATTTGGCGCCACAGATACTGAAATCTCCCCATGAACTCTTTTTTCCCTAGATACTCGTGGGAATCACATGAGCAAGAACAATAAAAAAAACCAAAACAAAAACCCCAATTTCGATACGTATGTTTCCTCACCCAATGACATGTTCCCGAAAGACGTCAGGCTACCCAGAAGGCCTGCTAGCCCCAGAGCAAATGTCAATGGTGCAAGACGCGATAATCGATAACATTGTGAGCAAGCCGCCCACCACCGTTTTTCGGGAGGGGGAACGGACGCCTTTTCCGACTCACCGGAACCTACGGAGGAGGCAGACGTACCACCAGGCGATGAAGGATAGCCGTGATGCAGATGAATGACCAAGCATTGGTGTGGTGCAGTGTAATCTGCACAACGCCAGAAGAGATTCGTTCAGAATTCACTAACAGTGACCTAGAGTGGCCATCGAAGTCTGTACCACCAGCGAGGGAAGCCATACTATTAAAGGCGAATTCGAGGAGATTTTACCGGATGTACGACTGAAGGGGCAATACCATGTCCCCATGGAATGAAAAAGAAGCAAAGATATGTATGTCTGTACATACTTACATTCTTTGACTTTCGAGTAGAGGATTTGTGTGGTGTCACTAATAATATAACGTCCGCCGTACACTGAATTCTGGCGCTAAGTGCAAAACTAATCGAGTCACACGTTTTTACAAGTTACATAAACGAATCGACGTTCCATGTGGACTAAAATTTAGACAAATCATGCGTTGCTTTTGGGCAATGTTTCTATTCAATCAGCTGAGACTGTATGATCAGTGGGATTTGGGATTATGTGAAATAGTGAGACTACACAAAAAGCTGTTATATGTTTAGGACTATGTATAGAGAGAGAGGGAGCTGAGGCATTACCGACAGAACGGGCACGTCCCCATGCCGCTGACCGATATAACGATAATAACGCCATGGAGCCGTATAGTGAGGCAAGGAAGAAGAACATGAATTCAACTAAAAATATTGGGTACGTCTCCCTCGATTGACTCTCCAACGACATCAACATCATCTACATGTTTGCTAGCAAACTGTAAAAGAGCCCCAAAAACCCATATAACTATCTCCCAATTTAGCAACATCTAATTTTAACCACTGAAGAAAACGCCACAACTGATTACATACTACAGAATATTTCAGGTGTCATGCAATTACAAAAGAATCAGAACACAGCATTGAGTTATGTAAGCGGGTCACAGTGTTTCGATTATTCAACAAGTCGACGACACTGCCTAAATTGGATCAAGGAAATTCTATCCGAATTTAGGGCACGAGACTGACTTGAACTGGGTAGTAATTTTTAATGGTAGGAAGAACGTTGAACTTTGTGGTCTCGTTGCCGTGCCCTTTTTCAGATTGTTACCTTCGTCGCTTCGGAAAACGATGACGGCAACTTTCCACTTTGCAATGGACAATGTGGACACCTGATGGAAAGTCGATTAGCGGAGAATTTTTCACCAGAAAACACGATTAAAACTTTGATTGGTAACATTAACACAACACAACAGTTCAGCTAGTATTCAAGACCTTAAAATGCACAAATATTTCAGCAAATCGGAATGTGAAAGGATAAAAAAGAAACTCACCTGGCTGCAAACCTCACACACGATTTTTTTTATACTACTTCTGCCTCTAGCAGCAATTTTCATGACAACTGGATATGGAGAGATAAGCGAACTTCCTTGACCCAAGTACAGATGGCAGTTAAGAGTGTGGAGACTTTTATGCGGGGATCCCCCAAAAACGGGAACGATACTAGAATGAACGAAAATATTCATGAGGCATAAATTCATCATATTTGAATACATCTTGAAATTGTAGCAAGTTAAATTATGGAAGCTGAGACACAAAAGAAGCCTCTGCTTCTAATGAGTGCATTCACACACAAGTGAGCGATTCCGAATTTTGCAGCAACGGGAGTGTAACTAGAAATAACTCCATTTCTTCAGCGAAATGTACTTAGCGGTGCGTACGTGAATGCATACTTAGTATTCAACTTCATTTTAGCAGAAAAATTATCTGTTTTCTTACTGCTATACTTTTTTAAGCACGATTTAGTTGAGTCGAGTAAATGCTAGAGTATTTTCCACTCAGCCTTCTACCACCATGCTAGTCGCGCCAACTCTAGTCGGTAGAGTCAAACTCTACTCTACTGCACTTTACACGAGTGAAAAGATTCTTCATTTGGCACTGGAAAAATGTCATTCTACCATTTACTCGACTCATGTAAACCGCGCTCTATGGTACAATCCTCCGAGCAGGTATTAATAGAAGGAGAGGAAACATCGGTTAAAAAGTGTGTCGAAAGCGCAAATTCCTCCCATGTATTAGATTCTCGGCACATTTTTGAGCTGTCACTTTGTATGTAATTCGTGACTTTCGCCCTCTCCTTCTATTAATACCTGCTCAAAGGTACAATCCACATCCAGAAAGGAAAACCGCAAGTATTCGTTTCGATACCACGCAACAATTAATCATCCCCATGTCTCCACATCTCCGTTTTGTTATCATCTTATCACTCTCCTCGAATTCTCTCAGCCAGCCAGCGAGAGCACATTTCTTCTCTGTTTATTTTGATTTTTATGGGAGTGTCAATGGATTTTTCTCTCGATTGTACTCCGTACTCACCTTCTAAAACTCTCTGAAATTCCCTGACAAATCTAAATTTTCTATGCGTGTATTGACGTTTGTTTTGACGTTTCAGCGCAATCTTGAGAAAAAAAGTATATTCTGTGAAAATTGCTTTCTTCAAATTAGAATTTTCCACTGTATAGTTGGATTGGGAAAAACCACTTGCTATGATTTAAGTTGACGAAGAAGACAACGACCTTGTTGGATGTTCTTGTGCAGACAATTTTTCGTGCCGGCAAAAATGTTTAGTCGTCTATCCGATGTTCTACAAAGTGCGGCTGACGTGGTAAGTGGTCGTTTTGCAGTCAAAACAATTCGGTGAAATAAGAATATTATTATGTTTACTTTATTATACCGAAGGAATAATGGCAAACAGAAAAGTTTAGGTTAAGTTTGGGAATGTTTCCAGGGTACATCCAAACGAAGGATTTGTCCTACGTTAAAAGTATCAAAGTGTCGGTCTGTTTGGTAAACACAATTAAGCATTCAGGTGAAGTTGAGGGCAAATGCATTCTGATTGGATGTCTCATACGTGCGGTGAATTCATCGATTTGTTATCTAATACCTACATGGTTTGAATGGGCTTTATCTTCTCATGTACATATTTAAATCGATTCTTGTATGACGATTACTTTATTTTTGCAAGGAATGTGATCTAGACTGGCTCTTTGGAATGACACTTTTGGGTGTTTTGTTTAATTATGGGATGTCTCAAGCAATAAAAACGTGGCAACTACAATATCGTTCCTGCAAAATGAGGCTGCTACGTGCAGCAGAGGCGGTCCATGCGCTGAGGCGTTCCACTAAGACCCGATCATATTTATTCATATCCCGGGTCTATTACAAAAGTAGAGTTTTAACAATTTACATTTGAAAGCGAGCGGAAAAGGTGCCCTACCGCCAAGGTGAAATAAGCCTAAGCCGATGGATGCATGACCAAGCAGTCGCTAGTGTGCGGAGTCTGGGTCACAGTCGACCACCAGTTTAAAGCTAGAGTTTCAGTGCTAATCGCCTGGGCCAGATGGCATTATTCCTGCGGACCTGCAACAATATTAAACCCAGAGCAATAACAGATGCTCTCATGAGCCTACAGGTCGAAGGTTCAATTTGTACCCTTGTTAGTAGGCTACTCACTTCTAGGCGTATTCATAGTAGGTTGGGTTCGTCTTCTGCTAGTAGATATGTTTGCAGGGGCACTCCACAGGGAGGTATTCTGTCTCCTCTACTTTGGAACGTAGCGATTAATCAATTGCTCTTGAATTTGGAAAGAATCGGATGTAAAGTCATCGCTTATGCTGATGATATTGCTATCGCCGTTAGAGGCAAGTTTCCTGACACACTTAGCGGACTTTTGGGGAACGCCCTTGCTATCCTAACAGACTGGGCAAGTCTTAGCGGAGTTGGGATTAATCCAGCAAAAACGGAGTTAGTCCTGTTCACAAGAAGGCGTGTGATCCCCACTTTTAACCTCCCTAAGCTAGGAGGCATTCAACTTGGTTTCTCCGACAAGGCCAAATTTCTTGGCCTTATCTTGGACAAGAAATTAAAATGGAAACCTAACATCGAGGAAAAGGTGAACAAAGCTACTGTGGCACTGTATTCGTGCAGGAAAGCCATCGGGAAAACCTGGGGCCTTCAACCAAAAGTTGTATATTGGATGTATACAGATATTGTGTGGCCTATTCTGCTTTATGGCGTTAGTGTGTGGTGGACCGCACTTAGCACAACTGCCTATCATAGTTCACTTGTTAAAGTGCAAAGGTTGGCTTCTCGTCTGATTACAGGAGCTCTTCGTACAACACCTTCATTCAGACTAGACATGATTTTGGGACTGCTGCCATTGGACATATACGGCCAACGGTCAGCAGCTTACACGGCCTTACGGCTTACGCCTTCGTGAAACCGCTCTGTGGCGAGCGCTGGATTATGGTCACTCAACGATACTTCGTAATTTCAGCCTGCCACTGGCTACTGATTACACTGTTCCCAAATACTTTTTTGGTAGGAACTATTCTACCTTAATCCCGCCTAGGGAAAGCTGGAGCAACGAAACGACCCAGTCCATCAGGTCCTTTTCTATCTACACTGATGGTTCCAAGACGGACGCTGGAGTCGGCATTGGAATTTACTCGGAGGAACTCGACATCAGCTTGTCTTTTTGCCTCCCTAATTTTTCTAGCGTCCTCCAAGCAGAAATCACTGCAATCTCGGAAGCGCTTTTATGGCTAGGTAGGCACGTTGTCACTGGTAAGGATGTCACTATGTACACTGATATTCAAGCTGCAATTCGATCACTTGAATCAGCATTTACATCTAAAACTATTGAAGGGTGCCGTTATGCACTCAGAGAAATGGGTCATTTCTTCAACATTACACTATGCTGGATACCGGGACATAATGGCTTTGTTGGTAATTGCTGCGCAAACGATTTGGCTCGGAATGCGGTAGCAAGTATTGTTGAAGGCGACCACGAGAAGATTAAAACACCTATTGCCGTCTGTGCATCGATAATTGAAGCCGCTTCTGAACGTAGGACCAACGCGAGATGGGCCTGCGGATATACTTGTGCTACGACGAGGATGATCTGGCCTATACTAGATATATTCCGTTCCATATTACTGTCGCTAGACAGGAAATATATACGCAACATAGTGGGTGTTATTACGGGGCACTTCCCTATTGGGGAGCACGCCAGGAGACTCCGAATTCCTTACAACGACTTCTGCAGAAGTTGTGATGATGAAGAGGAGAAAGAGAGTGTGCATCACTTTCTTTGTGAATGTCCAGCCTTATCCGAGAGAAGGAGGCGTGCACTGGGTTCGAGGTATCTTTACGATACAGATGATCTTCGAGATGTGAGCCCTACTTTGCTTAACAAATACATTGTTTTTGTAATTTTTGGTCTAAGTGCGCATGGCGCTAGTCAGGCGGCCCCTTTATCTAACCTAACCTTCAGTGCTATTGCTATTGTTTTAATACGTCTTGTAACTTGTGTTCATCGCCACCTGAAGAAGAAGAGAAAAAAGCTTCCCATCGCATGAAAAAAAAAACATTTAAACCAAATTTTTGCGTTTAACTTCTTGTCTAAAGTTTCTAAATTTGTTTGAAGGTCCTTTTCAAAAGATGGCTGGTCATTAGTGATCAGATTAATACTGATATTTTTAGAAGTAATATTCTTTGATAGAATTTCGAAAATATAGTTATTCATACAATTTTTATTCTGCGGCCCGCTCAATCTTGAAGAAAGTGATATTTGGCCCGAGCCAGGTTTTGAGTTTGACACCCCTGGGTTAGATGAACTCATCTAACCGACTTCTACCTGTTGGAGGTTTTCCTGACAACCCACACGAGCTTCGATGTGACAGTAAGGTCGCGTGCAGACTAAAGGCGTATTAGAGCGTAGCGTAGCGTAAAACCTGTCGCCCAATAGACCGCTTGTATTGGGCGACAGGTTTTACGCTACGCTACGCTCCAATACGCATTTAGTCTGCGCTTTCATTGCCGCTTGGCTGTCAGTAAATATTGCTACTTTCTTGTTTATGTAGCCTTTTTCAATGCATTTTCTTGTGCAAACTTCAATTGTATGTACTTCTGCCTGAAACACGGTCGGAAGTATTCCCATAGGAATAAATATACTAGTATCTGGGCTATTAATTCCTGCGTCAGAGCCCGTATCTGTATTTGAACCGTCCGTGTAGAATATAATGGTACTAGGGTGGAGTGATCTGAACCTGCCAGTCCAATCCTCCCTTGCCCACATCACTGCGCTAAATGAGGGGTCAAAACGTAAATTTTTAACCAGATGGTCTGATGGTATATTTAGTAAATCTTATCCATCATTGTTGATCGAAGTTCAGTGGGAACGCCGCATCACATGCCTTGCGCCTGATGACGGCTAATCTTGCCACCGGATCAATGTGTATGTGGAGTGGTGGCAAATTCAACAGAACCTCCAGGGCGGCGGTGGAGCTGGAAATAAAGGCTCCAAGAACAGCTAGACAGGCCAGCCTCTGAACTTTGTCTAGACTCAGCCTCCCGCCTGTGGTGTCTGTGATGCCCTTCTCCACCACACAACCGCCCCGTACTCCACAATATGTCTAACGATTGTCTTGTAGATCTAGAAAACTATATAAGGCTTAATACTCCATGCCTTCCCCGCATAGCTTCTGCTGATCCACAAGGCCTTTACTGCTTTCTCTGTTACCAAACTAAGGTGCTTGTTCCAGAGTAATTTCTTGTCAAGTGTGACCCCCAGATACTTGACAGTTTCTGGCATTGTTAACTGAACATTCTACATTGAGGGACACTTCAGTGCTTGAAGAGTTCCCTTCATACTGAATGGCATCACGGCGGCCTTTGTTGGATTAACACGTAGCCCATTTGCTGTACACCATTCCTGTACTATATGCAGAGAACTTTGCCAAAACATCCGGTAAGACATCCTCGAATTTACCTTTAACCGCGATTACCAGGTCATCCGCATAATCCTGAATGAAGAACCTAGCTGAGTTAAGTCTCCACATCAAACCATCAACTACCAAATACGACAGTAGGGGGATAGTACCCCTCCTTAGGGGCAGCCACGAGTGGCTTGAGCAGAGAGTAGTAGTCTTGCATATACTGGTAAAGATGATTCTAGACAAGAGCATACGCTGCACTCAGGTTATAGTGGTACTGTTGGCCCCTTTGGCTCTTAATACCGTTCCTACAGATTCGAAGGACGTGTCATCAAATGCGCCCTCTATGTTAAGGAATGTACATAGTGCCATTTCCTTATTAGACATTCCTCCCAAATTTTGTAATGCCGATTCCGTCGATTTTCCCGGTTGGTAGGCGTATTGTTTTGGGTGCAGCGGCCGCGGATCGAAGGTCCCAATTGCCCAACTTATCTTGCCATACGTGAAGATATCTCTTGCTGCTGCCCAGGCAGGTCGATTTGCTCTATTGGATTCATGCAACTGTGGCCATCATTCACGTTATATTCTAGTCTGCAGCCGGGGAAATGGGTTTGCTAAGAGCAGCAGGCCCGTGCTTTCGGCATCCCTCGTGATGTCCCCGTTTACTCCCTTCAGAGTGTTGATAGAGCTGCAACTGTTTTTTTGCCAGTACTTTGTGCAATCTAGCCGCTTTGGTGGTACTGTTGACGCTGTCGCAAAAGTTTGCCCAACTTCGTCTTTTAGCGTATCTGATCATTGAAAAAAAAACTTCGGATCCATTAATTGGGAGTCGAGGCTCTTCGATTTATAGTACAGCAGCTTTAATTGCGACTATCCAGTATCCGGTCAACTTTCGTTATAATAGGGTATTATGGAAAATTATAAACCCTTGTCTAGGTCGTCCTTGCCGATATATGGATTTGGTATTGGTTTATAAAAAACCCAATTGGTAAGAAAATCATGTACCTAAGAAAAGTGCTTCGTGCTCGAACCATTTTTTACTGATATGGCTCTGTTTGGAACACCTCAATTTCGGCCAATGTTTTTCGGGTGCATATGCATAAATCTATGACCTCTCACGTGTAGCGATTTAATTCATGACATTTGATGCCCCGCGAAGAAGTTTTTCTATCATGTCTTGGCCCCAATTGACGCAAACCTTGTTTGATGTGAGATTAACAACGCGTCATAACTTTTTACATTATCAGTTCACACTCAACATATGTATATGTTTTGTTTGCAAAAAATGAATGAATTTCAATGAATTTGCGAGCGACGGCTTGGTTCATATTGACTTTAAGGGCATCGGTCGATTGCTGCTTCAGGAAACCCCACAGGAAAAAGTCTAGCGGGGTCAAATCGCATTTCTGCGAGAAAAAGCCTTACCAGCAAATCGTTTTTTTTTTTATAATAAAGTTTTGTCATTTGACATGGCGTAGTCTGGCTGGACTAGCGGTTAGTGCGCGCACCTTCAGTGCACAGGGTCATGAGTTGGAATCTCACCGTGGATCATGGTGTTTTTCTAACTCACGAGCTTGTGACGGACTATGATCTCACTCAGATGTTAAACGAGTACCCATTTATGGGGATAAATAACACTGCTGAGCGTGATGCTGATGTCATTACCTCAACAAAAAGCAGATAAGATCTTGGAAATAGGATGTGTCACTAACACATCCTGCGGCCTTAGTTCAATGCTGGATTGTCGCGTCTGTTATTTTTTTTTTCATTTGACATGGCAGTGTGCGAAAAAAAGTCAATAGCTGACCAATTTGACTAAACGATGTCGTGGAGATTTGTTTAGGAAACCAAGCTAACAGTATTTTCAGTTCTTTTTTTTCTATATCCCAACCTTAGTTTTTTAGTCATTATCATAATATGATCGTATAATTTATCGCATTCGTGCATTATGATAGTTTCGCTTTTGTGCACCATTTAATTAAAAAAATTGACACCTTGCAGATAGCACCGCCTCCAACGCCACTCCAAGAATTCGAGTATCACTGGAAACAAATCAAAAACTTTTACGTCATCAACAAAGAACCCCCGAAAATTCATGTCAACGATACAAACCTGCCACATCACTTGGAGGGAATGCTTCAAATTCTCATTCAAGAACAATCAGCGAAAGACGAAGCACAGAAAACAACACACGAATGCATGGACTTTCTGCTGACAAATCGCCTTCTCGACGTTTTAGAACAGCTTTCACTGGCCGACAATCCGCCCGGCATACGCGTCTGCGCTCTCAATTGGATTCGTCGATTGCTTTCGTGTTTGGAAAATCCACCGCTGGAGCATGCAAGTTTATTTCAACCAATACAGGTTTGCCTATTACCAAAAATGGAAATAGAAAAATATTTGTTGATACATTCCATTTCAGACCTTCGTCAAAATCTGTGACGGTCGCAATCCGTCACCGTACGAACAGGAAGAAATTCTCTTCCTGGAAACCGTGGCCGGACTGGTACGAAAAGAACCATTTCTCATGAACATATTTCTTCCGTCCCATCAGCATTCGGCAAAAGTCAGTGTCTCTTTGAAAGGGAAACGCAATAAGAAACCGCCTACTAAAAATCCGCTCTTTGATTGTACGAAAATCGAGACGAATATACGTCGCGTCGAAATTCTTCCTGAAAGTAACGGTGTGGGTGAACAGGGAGAGTCTACAGATACGGCTGATGTGGTCGAAGCAACGGAGAGTACAGGAGTCGAGAAAGACCCTTCAGAGGAAAGCGCAACGCGAAATCTTCACGAAAAGTACTGTGATAGTAGAAGCATAAGTAGCAGCAGTAAAAGTGATTCAGTCACAACGGAAAATGGCAGTGAAACGAAAAAGGACACAAAATGTGATTGCGAGGAAACGGATAGGTTTAATTTATTAGATGCAATTTTAACGTATTTTGAAAGTCCGGTAAGTTGTGTTTTAAATTTTTTTCCTAAACATAATGAGTTTGACACAATTTTGTCCCTTTTTCAGGACAGCAAAATTGTGGTCCGGGCATGTGAAGGTGCTCTTCTGACGTGCTCATCGCCGATCTTAGATCCGAATTGCATTGCAATTAGTGCCAGTCTAGATGATTATATAACATTTTTGATTTTAAAACTGGTCTACTTAAGCGAACGGATTCCGGAGGATATTGAACCGGGCGATGTGGAAGAATTGAACGTTTCATGGGGTTTGATGCCGCGCGAACGGGAGCAAAACAATTTTATTGGCCGGGCTCAATTGCATGAATTTCTCTGCTGGATGGATTACACGGATTGTGTGGCGAGAGAATGTATCAAGTTGCATATGCTGGGAGCGAAATTTCGTAGTGAATTTTTGGTGGGCGTTATTGAGCCAGCACTGATTGCCATTGATACGCCTTTTATGCTGGTGCTAATGTCGAAAGTGATAAAGCAGTTGAGATCGGTTTATTTGATGGATGGTGAGTAATTTATTGGTGTTGCGGATGATAATTTCATATTTGCAATTTTTTACAGAAATTGCCAATTGGCTAGTTGGAGAAGATCAGACAGATACGTACACCAGAGGTGATTGTTTGTTGAATATAATCATCGAAAATGCTCATGACAATTCGGAAGTTTTGTTGTCAGCCATGCAGTTCATTGAGGTAATTTTAGTTTGGCTAAATTATCGTTTCTCGAAATAATCATTTTACGAACCAAAATAACTTTCATCATAAGCACGAACATCGGGACATTCCCTGGAGGAGCATTTGATTTTTTTTTCCGTTTTAAATTGAATATAACATAAATCCTTCTTACAAAGGATGAAATTTTCATTCCAGGCGCTCTTGGACAATCCGCATGAACGGATTTTGCATGAAATGATTTTCCGTTACATAAACAATCGAGGATACTACGACCATATGTCGTATACGATTCAAAGTTGGTCAGATGAAGAGGACGAACGAGATCGTAGACGAGGCAGTGCAGATGGTGCAGTCAAATCACGAACTCTTGCTCCACACAATATTCTCAAAGTTATTAACAAGTAAATATCCAAAATCGTCTCCCATTCTATTCAATACAGATGATTTCTTATTTTTCCACTAGCTTCCTCTTGTTACTGCCGCGACAAATAATGGCCGAAGCGACGGGCACATGCTACGAGGAATATGTTCAAGATGCCAGTCGTCACTATAAGAATTGGATTAAGAAAACTGTCGGATTTGCGTGGCCTATTGAAGCCGTCTCGCCACCGGAAAAAGAGGACTGTGGTGCTGCATCAATGTCGCCCGGTGTTTCAATGGAAATGCGACGATCCAATTCGGCACAGCCGTCCGGATCGAGAGAGACACAATGCAATGATAGTGGCATTTCGGAGGAGAGTTTCTATGAAGGGCCACTGTTGAAATTGTTGTTTTCGCATGTTCGACATATGGCCGTGCAGCCGTGTGAAATTAATTTGGCGGTAAGTGTGGAGTGTTTTATATTTACGGTCCATTATTAGTATGTATATTCAAATTGGGCCACACATATCAACAGCCGTTTTGAATCTGGACTGCCAGTCGCTTATATTGTCCCCATAGGACGGCGGAGCGCTCATAAAAGGAGGATGAGTTGCGGAACTGCGTCCTTTGTACAACAACCACGGGAAGGCCTTGTTGACCTTGTCGGTTATAAAAATATAGCGAAGCGTATGGAAAACCTCGCGACTCAGCTCTCGCAGCCACCAGTCTTCATTATAAAATATTCCCAATTTTAATCCCCTATGTTCGTGTTAGCTTTCTTAGGCATACGAAATTCCTTCTTAATGTAGAGGACAAGAGACAACGGGCAGGAGGCATTGAGGCATTGACTCTGTCCCCTGGGATATCTCCGGATGTCCAGCGTTCTCCATTACAAATTTCCGCCAAGAAAAAAAAACATAATCTCTCGCAATCATATTACGTCCAGAGAAAAGATTTCAATTTCCTATTTATTTAACTATTTCCGAATTTTAACAAAACCTACCACAGGCAGAACCGGGGTAAGCAGCATTTCAGCTGACAGTTTACAGGAGTCCCAGCGGGTTGCGTGTTCTCTCTCACCTTGTTCTCCATCCTTACCATTAATTTCCAGGGTACTGGAGGAGGAGGCTTTTTCATGACCTTCTCTGGTTTGTGAGGATGAAGGCTGGCCTCAGGATCACGTAAAGCTGATAAAGGTCGCGGATCAGAGATCGGTCTCGATGTTCAAACATGCTATAAGCAAGGTAGGAGAACATTGGCCTAGTGCCAAGCTCATGGATAAAGCCGACACTCCCACACGTCCGAGGGCCCGCGTATTGCTGCCCCCTCTGGTGTCCGACAAGGACAAAATTTTGAACATAATCCAATTGTGCAATCCCAGTATT
Source organism: Microchrysa polita (assembly GCA_949715475.1). Lineage (NCBI taxonomy): Eukaryota > Metazoa > Arthropoda > Insecta > Diptera > Stratiomyidae > Microchrysa > Microchrysa polita. The sequence goes on from OX454420.1 coordinate 12,935,739, forward strand.
CCAACAGACGATTGGCAAATCATAAAGTTTAAATTGCATCTTCCAACTTCCGCGAGGATCGCACATCTGCGGTCGTCGTTGATCAATAAACCATCCCCGTTTTACAGTGGCAAATTCCATGTCTGCTGATAAGGTTGTAGGGGACGATTGTGCCTCCTTATGCTCGGATTTAGCTGCCTTGGATACTGCGTCCCATTCGTCTCCAACAATAGACTCTCTCCAGTTCGATACGGATGGGGAAAAGAAAGTAAGGGTGGATGAGAGAGCAGAATGGTGAGGTTTTTAGAGATTAATCTCTACCATGCAAAGGCAGCGTCAATTGCTATTGCCAATCGTCTATCGCAAGGCATGGACGATATTGTACTGATTCAGGAACATTGGGTTGCGGATAATCTCGTTAAAAGTCTGAATTGTTCCAATTATGTTACTGTAAGAGGGCAGGGTATATCGCGATCATGTATTCTTGTAAAGAGAGCCATCAAGGCCTTTCTGTTGCCTAGTTTGAGTGGCAAGGACTTTGTCTTGCATGAAGATACATGGTAAGGCGCTTTGAGTTGCCTCAGCATATAGGTCCCATGACGGCAATATACCTTCTCCGAATTTAAAGGAAGCCATCTTAAGGCACTATTGTAATCCTGGGATGTGACTCTAATGCGCATCATGTTGTCTGGGGCAGCTCGGACACAAACGGCCGAGGAGAATTACTTCTCGAATATCTTTTGGGAACTATCTGCAATGTGACGAAAGTAGGAAAACAGACAAGAGGTGTTGAACATCACCCTTGCATCGGAGGAGAGTGTCAGCGGAGCATTCCTTCTCTGATTATCGGTATTTGCAATTCAGTCTTGCTGCGCGCTCTGATGTGGCCCCGCTCACTCTAAATCTTAGAATACCAGTTGGTTTCGGGATAGTCTTCTCGCAGATCTGGCTTCGCTTCCAAATACTCCATGCAATGGTCAACAATTGGACTAAATGGTGAACCGCTTCACTGATGCGATGAGGGCTGCGACTACCGCAGCGAAGCGTTGATACACAAAACTCTTGCGACGTACATACAACTCGCCAATCATCAACACGGCTTTAGGAAAATGCACAGTACCACCACTGCATTAGACCGAATCATGTCTAAGGTCTTGAATGGAATGAACCAACCAAAGCCGTTTAAGCGCACCATCCTAGTGGCTTTGGATCTGTCGAAAGCGTTTGATATGGTGAATCACTCGCTCCTACTGACAGACCTCCATAACTCATCCACACCGTCGTATGTAGTTAAATGGATCGCAAACTACCTTGCCGGACGTCAATCCAGCACTGAGTTTAGAAATGGGAAATCTAAACTAAGAAAGATCAAACAGGGAGTACCACAAGGCGGAGTTCTTTCCCCCACTTTGTTCAACCTCTGCATGTCAGGGCTTCCCACCCTACCTGAAGGAATCGACATAATATCCTACGCTGACGATTATACCATCCTGACATCCGGCAACGATATTTCAGACATGTGCGACCGTATCAACGGCTACTTAGAAGAGCTCAACACCTTCTTCATTAGCAAGAACCTGAAGTTATCAGCACCCAAATCCTCGGCCACCCTCTTTACCACGTACAACCAGGAATACAACCTACGGCTAGAGATTAGTGTAAACAACACCGAAGTCCCCACTGTCCGTCACCCCAAAATCCTCGGCGTCACAATTGACAATCACGGCATTTTCAATAGCCACGCCGACAATATATGTGACAAATTGAAGAGTAGGAACAAGATCCTAAAATCTCTCGCTGGCAGCAAATGGGGAACTGATAAAGAGACATTACTCACCACTTACAATGCCATCGGTCGTTCAGTGGTAAACTACGCCGCACCCATATGGACAAACAATCTCTGCAACACTCGACGGAAACGGATTCAAACGTGCCAGAATGCAGCTATGCGTACAATCACTGGATGTGTACGCATGACATCACAAGATCACCTCCACCAAGAAACTAAGCTGCTTAATCTGAAAACTCATAATGAGCTACTCGCAAAGCAATATCTTGTTGGTTGCTATCGTAGTCAACACCCGAATTTCGATCTTATGGGCAAAACCCCACCTCCACGTCATGTTAGACGTACATTAAGGGACAAGGAAAGGGAGGTCCAGAGATTGAAAAGAGTTCCCCTCGATAACACCAACAACTACAAGGCGGTTCTAAAGCAGTTGCATACTAGCGAGGTAACAATAGCCACGAATGATCTGTCGTTAAACTGTGTCCTTCGAGCTCGACCACCAGATATCTCTAATGACGAACTACAGCTACCTAGAGCCACACGTACCACCTTGGCTCAGCTTCGATCTGGATGGTGCTCCAGACTCAATTCATATTGGTCCCGTATCGGCAACGCCATTGCAGACATTTGTCCAGCATGTGGAGCCAGCCCGCACAACGTGGACCACCTTTTCAATTGTACTGCCGCACCAACGCATCTAACACCAATTGCGCGCTTTGGGAAAAACCCATTGAGGTGGCAACCTTCTTAGGCCTCGAACTTGAGGAGAGGATGCCAACCATTTACGAATGACACTAGTTCCCCCCCCCCTTACTTGCGCCGCAACAACAACAACAACTACCGCATCATGTCCTGGCATCTCACGTACAGGTAAGAAAAAAAAACTTGCCGGAGTCCTAAGATTTCCGACCTAATAGTCGTGTGTAAGAGAAACTTTAATAAAGCTAAGGCCTCAAGGCTCGAGTCGGATTGGCTTTCCTATAAGAGACATCTCAGTTCCTTTAACAAAGAATTAAGAGGAGCTAAGCGCAACGCTTGGAGAAGTTTCTGTGAAAAAATAGAGGTGTCTGCTGAGACATCAAGATTCAGGAAGGTTTTGGCGTATAACCCATCTATGTCAAGCTTTCTTTTAAAAGAGGACGGATCACTCACTCTTAGGGGGCTATTAGAGAACGCCCTAGCTATCCTAATGGATTGGGCAAATCTCAGTGGCGTCTCAATTAATCCATCCAAAACGGAATTAGTCCTCTTTATAAGAAGGCGTACGGTTCCTACAATTAACCGCCCTAGACTAGGAGGTTTTCAACTTGAGTTTTCTGACGCTGCGAAATTTCTTGGTCTTATCTTTGATAAGAAACTAAAATGGAAGCCCAACATTGAAGAAAGGGCGAATAAAGCTACTGTAACACTGTATCCGTGTAGAAAAGTTATCGGGAAGACCTGGGGTTTGCAGCAAAAAGCTGTGTATTGGATGTATACCGCTATTCTGCGGCCTATTTTGCATTACGGCACTCAGCACCACTCTCTCTCTCTCTTGATACCGTAACTCCTAGTGGAGCATGGTGCGTTGATGACTACCATGTCTAGTCATCAACGTTACGAAGACAACTGAATTCGGAGTGTGATACGGTTGTCAGCCATACCACTTCCTAGTCGCATTGTTAGTTTATTATTCTACGATAAGAATATTTCTTATCATTTTCTTCTGAATAATAAACTTGCGACGAGTCGTGCCGAGTTTGGAAACTCGTTTCTCTATGAGTGTCTATTTCACAGAGTGGCGACCGAACGATCACGGCCACAGAGCACGACGACTCAGCACCACTACCTATTATAATTTGCTCGCCAAAGTGCGAAGATTGGCTTCTCTTCTCATAACAGGAGCTTTTCAAACTACACCTTCATTCGGATTAGATATGGTGGTAGGACTGCTCCCATTGGACATTTTCGGCCAACGGAATCCACTCGGATGAATTGAATATTAATTTGTCTTTCCGCCTCCCTAATTTCTGTAGCGTCCTCCAATCGGAGGTCTCAGCGATTTTCGAAGCCCTAATTTGGTTGGGTTGCCATACGTCATCACTAGTAGGGACGTCTTTTTATTTACCGATAATGAATTCGATCACTTGATTCAGTACTGACCACACCAAGAACTATTGGGAAGTGTCGCTCAATACTTAGAGAAATGGGTCGCTTCTTCAACATTCCGCAATGCTGGATATCGGGCTCTAGTGGCAATGCAGATGACTTGGCCCGGTTTGTGTCATTTAAGACGGCTGCGCCAACTTGAAAACACCTATTGTCGTTTGCGCATTGAAGAAACGCTTATCTAGGGCTGAATTTAAGACAGTGGTCAGCAGGGCGGTCACCCGGCGGTTTCAGGAGCTGCAAACGGCAAATTTAGAATTAAATTGAAGAAGATTCATGAGCGACAGCAACCTAAAAGTCTCTTTTTGCTTAAATTGGGTTATTGGGTTATAGCGGCTGGTAAACTTACAGGGAAGAAGAAAGGATAAAATGTTTTGTTTATATCTTCGCTGGAGACTAAAAAGCTTAAAACTCTTGCGACGGTCCGTACGACAGGTTCCATAATGTCAAAGGCGATTAACTTGCAAATAACTACATGTAACGATAAATTAAGAGGTAAACAGCCCCATAACTTGGATGAGTTGGTCAACTTGTGAAGTTACTAATGTTTGCAAAAGTTGGTGAGCCAAGCTCGTACAAATTATCGTTACATTTATAGTTCGTTATCGAATCATAATGCATCAATAGTCTTCAGCAATCCTCTTATCCTCCTCAGACAGAATTATGTGATTGGAAGACCCTGAATCTACCTGTTGTCGATCAGCATGGATGAGTTAGGGTCTTGTGAAATACTTCGGGCCATTCAACCAATACGTCTGAAATAGATTTTCAACCAACAACGTTCATTTAATCTGGCCAAGCGCGAAGTGATCTAAGTGAACTGCTATCCACACTTGTTCTTATTGGTCCGGGAATCGAACCAACGTCTCTATTACTCAACTCTACTACTCTTGCATAAGAAAAAAATTCTAAAAATTGCCCTCAAAATTTTGCAAACAAATTCTTTGTACAAAAATCCACTTAGACTTGCAAATGTTTGTGGTACACCAACCAATTTATATAAAAATTTCTCATTCGCAGATCATTGCTATTCTATCCAAACTTGCCTTCCTTCCGCATCCATATTTGCATGAATTACTGCTGAATCCAGAACTACCAACAGCCCACGGAGTCAACACACTGTGGAGTAGTATGCAAGTTGTAGCACGTCAACTCTTACTAGAAATACCAAAGCACGATAATTTCCAAAAGAAAATTGGTGATGCCAGCAAGCGATTATTGACAAATCCTCCAGTGATTTGGTAAGTCGTTTCATTTATTCATATTCATTAGTAATTAAAGCATATGATTTGAATTTTGATTCTAGCGAAAACAACGACGAAAACGAATCATTATTCGAGGCCATTGTTGTATTAGAAGAGTTCTGCAAGGAGTTGGCGGCAATAACGTTCGTTAAATATCACCATGCAACCGAATAGTCAATAATTGTGTGAGATCCGGTTGTAAAAACAAAAAAAAAGCATATTTTACATAAAATATAAATAGCACATAGCGTAAGTGTTTTTTTTTCTCCCATTTCCTTCCATTCCTTCGTAAGTGTATTAAAGAGTCCGCGCGTATAAATATATAATATTATGCCTAGCACATACCAAGTACATAAGATGTAAGCACAGGAATTATATTTCTAGTCAATAAAGTATAGTATTAATTGAAATTGTGTTTTTCAAATCCCCTCCGGCCGTTCGATCCTATTAAAACGTTAATTCCCAGACTGAACTTCTTGAAAATTGCAGGATAATTTATACACTCAATTTTTTTGGCGAGAAAAGGAAATCGAACCACATCATAATTAATGCCGTGTGTCATCTGTACATAAACGAACGGCGACGATCATCATTTAAATTATGAAGACTAGTTTTAAAAGAGTATAGAAAACAATTTTTTAATTGACCATTACACGACTCGGATACTACAATGATGATGTCTTGTTGAGTGGCAATGATTTTGACGGTTGATCGTTGTTGCATTGCATTACTCGTTCGTGGTCATCATAAATAAAAGTGTCGTTAAAACGTTTTGTGTGCGTTCAAAACCCATAATAATAATCGACGATGTTTCCATTATCGTGTCAATGCACCGCGAGCGGACAAGAGAACACAGAAACAGAACTCGTTACGATTTTTTCTCGTTGCAGATCGATGTGATTCCATAATAACAATCTGATGGAGATTGACGCATGTCATCTGGAAAAGCAATGACGAACAATTCAGTCAGGTAAGTCAAGTGCATTGATTTGATGGACATGATGGCATACAGCAGCAGAAGCACGGGAAAAAAACCCGGGCGAACATCACCATTCCTGGTTTGCCATCATCATCATCATAACGAGATTAGTGGATGGAGCCGGGTCTGTGATATCTATGGAGATCACAGTGAAATCTTGTAGAGGATGAAGTATACTAAAGTCTGGTTGGTGATGGGCTGATATTTAACCATTGGATAATTGTAGTTATTTATTTGTTTCGTTGAATGTTAATGCTACATAATGAGACTCCATAATGTACCGAAGGATGATGATTATCGTATTTGGTATTTGAAATGGCACTAAATTCATGTGGGGATTATACATCGTTTAAATGGGAATTAAAATCATTATTACTTCAAAATTCCCTAATATGCATCCTTTCATTTTGCTTATGGAAAATGGATCTACTCACTGTTTCCCAAATCTATCAAATTTTGAGGGCAGTCAATAAATCAAATCTTATCGTTATCCATTACGCCGCAATTTTGTTTTTCTTTCTTTTTGCAGTACAGAATAGCATCCGATGTGTATGTGTATGTAATAGTCAAATGAAGGCGAAAAAGAGCCAAACTCAAACATCTGGAAAAAGAGGAAAGTTTTGATGCCTAATTGTTGCACAACACCCTCTACTAGTCTAAGAAAATTGGCATATTTGGTCGGCAAAAATCCTACATTGGATTATGATTGGGTATGGTCCCCAGATTATGGCATTAAAAGTCCCAACCATAATCCAAAAAAAAATCCGATGTAGGATTTTTTCCGTTCGATGGCCATATTTTGGCCCAATTTTCTTAGACTATACGCACGCACTAAAAAGTTATTTTGCGCGTCGGACTAAGCTAAGCTGACCAGATCCTTCAGGAACAAATGCTGTACATAATGTTGAATAGAATCCAATAAATATTGCAATTGCGAATTTCCCAAAAGTGAACACCATTGGTCATTAGAAGTGTTTTCTTACGCTCCTAATGCATTCATGTTTAGTCTTGCACATTTGACGAAAAGAGAACGCATGGTACCTGAAAGAGCGGCATTAGGGTAGATAGATAGGACGCTCGTCTTCGAATCATAGGTTCGCGGGATCGAATCTCATTGTAGGCGCAGGTAATTTTCTATGCTTAAACATCACTAACACCTATAGAGGTCAATGCTGCGCTGCGTGAGCATTTTTATAAAAAAAAAACAATTCATGAAATCAATAATTTAATAAACGTTACAGCAAGAACGCTATTCTCAATGTAAGAATGCAAAGTAAATTAGCTCTTAGCAAAATTATTTTAAGTACGATGTTCTTAATTTTAGTAGAAAAACTGTAACGTCAAAATCATGTTTCAAAATACTTGGTTTAAGATCGATGCACACTTTTTAGTCATCAGTCGCAGTCACAGTAATTACAATACAAATTGACAGATTGTCAGTCAATCAATTAACTTGTATGGAAAGTGGCTGTGACTGATGACTGAAAAGTGTGGATCGACCTTCAAGAGTGTTTTCGATTGATTTCACTCTACTTTTTTTTCTCAGTGAAGGGGGCCCACTCAAGAAGTTGGCGGGAGGCCCAGAGTGAAGTTGTTCCGTCACTGCTGATGACATTGCAAAAATCGAAATTCTTGTCTCTTCATAAACGTAACTAAGACCGAGTGTGCACTGATCCATAGGAGAACAAAAGTCTAAAACTAAACCAGTAAAAAACGTTGAGAAATTTTGCTAGTTCGAGAGCATAGTTACAGATAAGACTACAATGAGTTAATAACAATCAGAGAGAGAGACTTGAATAAATATAAGTTTATGGAAACTATATAAATAAGAAATAGTCATTTAAAGGGGATCCATCGTTTTCAGTTTCTTGGTTAACACTTTCTCTATAAAACACACATAGTTCGAGGACACTCAAATTTTAAGAGAATACCGATTAATTAGATAAATTTCGGCAGAGTGTGCTGTTGATCTCAACACCTAAAATATATCAAGATCAGTGCCAATTTTAGATTTTATGAAATCCTATAAGGTCCTAGAAATGCTTTGAATAACGCAAAACAAGATAAATAGAGATTTAAATAAAATTTATCTGACATCAATTCGTGTAATAATTTTTTAGACGTATGCGCACTACGAGACCACTGTCCCTGCGGGGCCCTCTCCAACGCGGGGCCCGGGGCAAATTGCCCCTTTTGCCCCACCCTCTGTGCGTGCCTGATCGTGCTGGTTGTGGTATAATGCCCATATCGCGGGAAGAGTGTTCTAACAACATCAGAGCATTCGGCGTGGAGTTGCGTTTTCAATCGGGAGCCGTGATTAGAACCGAGTGTCGGGTACAAATCCTCCAGCGCCATGTTTTTCGTTTCGAATCTGTCGGTATATAACATCATTACTTCAACAACTGTTGTGTGTCAGATCAGGATGAGGCCATCGACTTTGGGAAATTTGTGATAACCATAATACAGTCGAGACTCGATTCGAACCTCAACAACTCGAATACCTCAATATCTCGAAGAACTCTATCGGTCGGTCGGAATTTTCTATGTAAATCTCGGCATTCCAAACTCGATAATTCGATTGAGTGTATACATAACCCGAATACGAATTCGGGCAAATCAATAACATAAGCCTCTGTTACTCGAAGAAAATTGTTTAGAAGCCTCTATAACTCGAAGTGCCCATTCAACATAAAAACAAGGAAAAGCACAAAACCTCCACAACTCGAATTTTAATTGTTTTAGAGCCCTTACTACTATAAGAATTTCACAGTTTAACATTGAATGCATTTAAGCCTCTAGAACACGAAAGAGAAAGCCAATTTACAAACGAAAAAAAAACACAATAAAGGAAACCTTTACAACTCGAATTTTAATGTTTTTAAGTCTCCGCTACTCGAGGAAACTCACCGTTAGAAATTCCGTGCAAAATGCAAACGGTTTACGGAAGGAAATTAGTAGCATGCAGCAAACGAAATTTACTGGAAAAACTCTGGAAATGCCACAAGCATTTAATAGCCACCGAACCCTTTGAAACTTACAACTATGAAAGTTATATCTACAGAAAGTGCATTTAATGGCAATTCAAATGACTATGATTTTTTATCTGAAGTACCGTTAACTCAGGCAACAAACACAATGCCTGTTTTGATTAAAGTTCGCGCTTACCGTGTGGCGCGGTTTCATTGAAGCTCAGTGTAGTTTGCTAATACACTTATTCTTTCGGATAAAGTTCGCTTAATTGAAGCTGTAAAAAACGAAGATCGCATTCGAAAGCTGAAATCGCCGCCGAGTTCAAAAATCTAGCGAATACATTGTCAACTATTTTAAAAAACAAGGACTATGTTCTGTTATGAGCCCACGCCAATCGAAGGGTCCGATTGATTTCGGTTTAAAAAAGCTGAATTTCCGGACATTGGTAAATGTTTAGTCTAGTGGTTTGAAAAATGTAGAAAAAAGAACGTTAGCCTAAGTGGCCCACTGATGAAAGAAAAAGCTCTTAATTTTGCCCAGAAATTGAACCATCCAGGACGGTTTCTGGCGAAAGTTCAACAGTTTAAATGACTGTATGCAGTCACTGGAAGAAACAATTTTTCGTTGTACACCAAACAAACCCCAGATTTTTCGAGACGATCCCTGCTTTGGTGGAAAACGGAGCAAGGAAAGCCTAACTATTCTACTTGCTGTCAATGCAACTGCAACAGAAAATAGAAAACCCTTGGTAATCGGCAAATATAAGAGCTCGCTATGCATGAAGAACGTTAAGTCCCTACCAGTATTTTATGAAGCTAATCAGACGGCTTGGATGTCGTCTTAATTTTTTTCAAAATGGCTGAAAGAGTAGGATAAGGAGCTGCAAAACAAAATTCAGCGAGCAATATTGTTTATTGACAACTGCCCCTCGCACATTATTCCTGACGGATTCGAACTATACAACATCAATATTATACGTACAACCCCTAGATCAAGGAATCATCAAAAAATTTAAGGTATTTTACAGGCATGAACTCATAAAAAAAATGATAAGAGAATTAGACGGAAATATAGAATTAAAACCTATCAATGTATTGGAAGCAATACATTTAATCGAAAAGGAATAGAAGAGCGTAACAGAAGCTACATCAAAGAATTGCTTCAGGGTTTGTGGATTTCCCTCTAGCAATGAAGAACCTGTTGAAATAAGTTCCTAATTATATGAATGAAGAACTGACAACTTTATCTCGAGCCTTCGAAGAACTCGTTGCAGTAGAAGAATGCTTAGCCACAAACGATTTTCAAACCGAGGAAGACATAATTGAAGATGCAACAGTAGCTATGACCAGTTCGGAGGACAACATTGAAGAAGAATACGAGGAAGTATCGGAAGTATTTTCTATATCGACCTCTAAGGAAGCTCGAGCAGCCACACTCGTAATCCGTGTTTATTAGAAGGTTCTGATGGCGTAAAGGACGAAATGTTGAAACGTTTTGGCGAAGTAGAAGACTTTATAGAGAGTCTGAAAACCATATGGACAAGTTCTGCGTAAAAAACTAAATCCGTGAATGACTCTTTTATTATTTTTGAATTGGTATTTTTGTTTTGTTTTTATTGTTATTATATGTTATGAATAATCTTTTTTAGTTTCCATTAATGTAACTCTTATTGTAACTATTTGTATATTTCTTTTAATCTCTCCTAAATTTACTTTGTTATGTATTGACCAATGTACTTGCGTTCTTCATTTTGTGAATTAAATTGATATCACTTAATTTTCACTTTTTATTTAAGCATTTATTAATACAGTGCTTGTCATCAGATTAGCACACCCCTTCGCATGAATAGTTTCGGCTAATTTCCAAACAAACTAAAAGAGCTAAAATTTCAAAATTAAAACTGTTAATAGTCTATTCAATTCTGAGTTAATTAACACAAAAAGAATTGTGTTTAGATTTTTTAATATTGATTTATAAGTGTTTTTCGAAAAAGAACACACAAAATAGCCATTTAAAATTTGTCATCAGGATAGCACATGCAAATTCTTTTTTGTCTATCTTCCACAATTAAAGACGTAGGACCCCTAATTTTTTGTGGTTGTTTGAGTAAGATATTAACTTTAATATGAATAAGGGAAAATCATTATCTGCGGAAGAGGGATCAAAATTTAAGGCTTACAAGGAGTCAAGGTGGTCAAAAAGTGAAATTTCGAGAAAAAATTAATAAAAGTTGATAAGTGTAGTCCGAATTCGTGTGTAATAAGTAGCGTTAAGGTAAAAATAATAGAGGCGATAAGAATTGAGTACATGTCAATCCTTATGAGAGAGTTATTTTGAGAGAAACATCTAGCCCTCATGACTCGGTCACAAGGATTAGGGTAAATTTTGACATTAAGGCGAGCCTATCTTTTGTTCAAACAGTGATAACAAAACTCCACATTTCAAGAAACTAAAACTACAGAATAACCTCCAACTAAACTTTCCCCGAAGGAAAATACATACGTTAAAACTTATTAATCATGAGAACACTTGAAATGGAACAAACAATGGCGGTATGTTATCTTTTCGGATAAAAAGAAGTTCACTTTAGAAGAGTAACACAGTTATAATGTCTACTTCCAGGATCTTTGCTAGGAAGGACACCATTAGGATCGCATTCATTGTCGGACAGATTGTGTAATGGTCTCGAGGGCCAAGTGATACTGTGAGATGATACTTCTTTTTATTCGAAAAGACAACATAGCGCCATTCTTTATTAGATGTCAAGTGCTGTCGAGTTTAATTTAAGCGCATTTTCCTTTAGTTTTAGTTTCTTTAGATGTGGAGCATTTTTGTATCACTATTTGAACAATAGGCTCACCTTAATGTCAAAATTTACCCTAATCCTTGCGACCGAGTCATGAGGACTGGATGCTTATCTCAAAATTACTCTCTCATAGGGATTGACAAATTCTAAATTTTTATCGCCTCTGTTAGTTTTATCTTAACGCTGCTTATTACACACGAATTCGGATTCAACTTATCGACTTTTATTAATTTTTTCTCGAAATTTCACTTTTTGACCACCTTGACTCCTTGTAAGCCTTAAATTTTGATCCCTCTTCCGCAGATAATGATTTTCCCTAATTCATATTAAAGTTAATATCTTACTCAACCAACCACAAACAATTAGGGGTCCTACGTCTTTAATTGTGGAAGATAGACAAAAAAGAATTTGCATGTGCTATCCTGATGACAAATTTTAAATGGCTATTTTGTGTGTTCTTTTTCGAAAAACAATTATAAATCAATATTAAAAAATCTAAACACAATTCTTTTTGTGTTAATTAGCTCAGAATTGAATAGACTATTAACAGTTATAATTTTGAAATTTCAGCTCTTTTAGTTTCGTTGGAAATCAGCCGAAACTATTCATGCGAAGGGGTGTGCTAATCTGATGACGAGCAGTGTACATATTTCAGGGATAAACTCGATAAGTCCAAGTTTACTTTTTACAAGCTTCAATATCTCGAATTTTGATAACTTGAACTATACATAACACGAAGGAATTTTTCGGTCCCTTGGGATTCGAGTTATCGAGGTCCGACTGTATATGCACCATTATTATCTTTATACCCTTCACTCGTAGAGTAAAGGGTATATTAACTTTGTCATGAAGTTTGTAACGCATTGAAGGAAGCATCTCCGACCATATAAAATATGTATATATATGATCAGCATGACGAGCTGAGTCGATTGGGCGATGTCCGTCTGTCTGTCTGTCCGTCTGTCCGTCTGTCCGTCTGTCCGTCTGTCCGTCTGTTGCTACGCGTTTTACTCGGCCAGTTTAAAAGCTATCGAGCTGAAATTTTGCACACATGCTTCTTTTTATTGCAGGCAGTTTGTATGTTCGAATCGCTTCAATCGGACCGTGGGGTCATGGGGCTGCCATACAAACCTAACCCCCCCAATTTGGTTTTTCTAAGAAAAACTTTTTCATGCGTGCACCAATTTCAACCAAATTTCACACAAATGTGTTTCTATTGATAAGACAAAACTTATGTAAGAATGGATCAAATCGGACTATGGGGTCATGGGGCTGCCATACAAACTTAACTCCCCAAATTAGGTACTTCTAAGAAAAACTTTTTCATTTGTGCACCAATTTCAATCAAACCTCATAAAAGTGCATTTCAATTGATGCCACAAAACATATGTGAAAATGAACGGAATCGGACAATGGGGTCATGGGGCTGTCATACAAACCCAACCCCCCAAATTGAGTTCTTCTACGAAAAACTTTTTTATTTGTGCATCACTTTCAACCAAAACTCGTAAAAGTGGATCTCTATTGATGCCATAAGACATGTGTAAAACTGAATGGAATCGGTCTATGGGGTCATGGGGCTACCATACAAACCCAACCCCCCATTTTAGATCTTGTAAGAAACATTTTTTCCACACCAATTTCGAAAAAAATTAATGCGTCCTTGTCAAACCAAAAAAAAAAATTAAAAACGAATGGAATCATACTATGGGACCATGCTCCCGCATCCCCCCAATAAAGTTTTCTGAGTAAATATTTTTATTTTCTCACTTAACCAAAAACACACAAATATTGTTTTATCGACGCCACAGAAGGAAAAGAATGGGGAAGGATTGAACACAAGTCATATGTTCGCCAAAAAAAAACTTTTAGCCCGAGGAGAGTGAAGGGTATTCAAATTTCGGCCGCGCCCGAAATTAGCCTCGGTCTCGTTTTGGTCTATTTTACAGTGTCACTTTGCGAACAATACAATCACTCATCTCTCAATACATCTAGCCCAAATCAGATTCATATACAGATCAGGATCGCTTTAAACAAGCCTGTTTTGCAATTCCTTCGCCATATATTATTTGTCGTCATTGTCGCCGCGCCATGCTATGCCACCACACAAACAGCATCTTATAATGCAGTTGCAGTCGAATAATAATTTTTTTGCTACCTCACTAAATTCCTCGATAATAAGAAGTTGTATAAATATTTAATCTGAAATGAAGTTCAAAGGCACCATCAAGGTAGTAAAACTAAAAATGAATTGCGATTGCCTTCTTTGGCGGACTGAAGATTGACCATTATTGGTAAAGCAGCGCGTCTCTAAGCCCGACTTCGGCTTGACCAATGCTGCAGCACTTACCATTGTCCATCCACCAGTCAGTCATTTCATTCCACAGCAGGATGGCGAGGTGTCTTAAAGAGAATGGATGCATTTGAGCTTCGCGTTCTGTTTTGGAATCAGAATGCAGTTTTAGATTATATAAAAAGTGAATCTGCAGGGGTTTGATGGACGGTGGTAGATATCGATATTAATTTTGGAATATACAATTTATAAATTCGAAATTCTTTTAATGTTTGGAGAAAATGATGCTGTGGTCTAATTAAATAAATTTAGTAGGATTCTCAATGGAGAACTAAACCGCAATTAGTTACTGGGCGTTCTTATGATCAACTTTTTTGCGATAAAATAATTTTCTGTTGTTACGTCTGTTACTTCTACAGACTACTCTCAAAAGCCATTCCTGCATGAAATCTTTTATCTTTCAATAAGATACAACGAACAAGAAAACAGCTTCTCAAAACTTAAGTAAAAAAAAATTCAACGTGTGACTTCTTCTTGAAGGCAGTTAACTTGTCCTTCTGATATTTTTTCGCATTATTCTTATATGAACAACGTTACATTGCTGTACTTTCCGATACATTGCGATTATGTGTGGTTGCTTTAATTTTTTTTTTATTTTATGTTAAGCACATCGAAAGAAGAACAGGGAGAACCTAGAACCTACCGGCAACCATCTTTTCATTTATTTATAAGTGGAATGAAGTAATACAACATCTCGGCGGATGCGTCATTAAAAATTCATAAAAAACCAAACTTGCCAAGAATTTGTTGCATTTTCATTCCTTTATCGGGAGCGATTGTAGCGTGCGGACATTGCAAAAATATATGGCAATGACGGCAAACCGATGTTATGGTGAGACTCGGTGGACAGTAATAGCTTGTTGAAAATCATGGAAGTCCGGCCAATAAAGGAAGAGTTTGCTTTGCAACTGGTAAGTTCCAGTTTGAGCGTTTTTTGAGTATGCTTAGTAAGATGATCCATCTAACAGACGCTCTCGTCATAGTTATTCAAGAACTTTATTGTCCTGCGCCTTTCAGAATTCACCAACAGTGATCTAGTCTGGTCGATAAAAAACAGGACCACCACTTGTAGGAGATAAGGCGATAACCGCGTGGGAGCTGCAGGCATGAAAATTGGAAAGGACGATGGACTATGAAGCCACCTCGCATTATAGGGCAGCGCAGATATCAACAGAAGAGGTGAAATTTTTCAGGCATTATTACTTCACATAGTGAGGGGACGTTAGCCAACTTTTCTAAATAGACAAAGGCAGGAATTCTTTGTCGTCTAGTAACTCGATAATGGAATGGATTCGCAATTGGCATGTATTGTGTGAGCCCCTTCTATCCAAACTTGCGCATATCGGATTCGACCTAACCTATGTCGTCTTATCGTCTGTATGGAACGTTGAATTCAACTGCATAAACTGACTTGACTATACAGAGTCACTCAAGGAGTACCTTGCACAAGTAGGATGAACTTCAGTTTAGAAAGACTCGTTGCGAATACAAACTCCGATTTCCTTTGAAGAAATTTGTCCCTTTAAGTCAATCAAGGATACATTAGAGATTAGATTCAACTGTTATACTGTAGGAGGGCATTAACCAACGATTAAAGTGAGGCTCTCTTCCAACAGTCCGTAGTGTGGTTATTATTTTGTAGACCCTATTATGTTCCAGAATGTAAGGCTAGCGCCTTTCATTCTGTTCCACCTTTAATTAGACCAATCCAAAAAATAGATTTACTATTTACCCAGTTTGTATAAAAGTACTCCAAGGAAAATCTACAGGCATTTTTCGATTTAAGATTTCTGTTTTTTTAATCAAGGAAAAGCAACTTATATGAAATGATTATATTGTGTCCCCTGTCATAAGAGCCCACGCAATCGTTGCTATGAGTATTGAACAAGTATACTTTTAAAGCTATTCAGGGACACCCTGTTAACTTGGTCCTACAAACTTCAAAAACATTTGTGGCAAACACTATTACAATTCTATGCATGTCCACCAAATTTCATGTTCATTGTTTCATCAAGTTAAAAGATATGCATTGAAGAAATGCTTAAGAGGCTTCCCTTGCATTGTGAAAGGCCCTTACTAAATATTTAATTGACTATATTTCCGTTTTTTATAGAGTTATTCGAATGAAAATTCGTAGACATAATCCCTATGTAATTTTCAAAAAACCCTTAGCAGAATTTTTATAGTTGGAAACCTAAGAGGGGCTACCCACGCACAAATTTAAATTTTACAAATTTACTGTTATTCACTTTTCCTTAGCAAGAGTCAACAGTCTTAATATTTAACGTATATAAGGTCATAATGAACAATCTTTGTGCAAAGTTTCATATCGATACCTATAACGGTTTAGAAAAACGGAGGTCGAAAAGGAACTTTGACTTTAAACGCCAATAACTTTTTTACCGTTACTCGAAACTGAAAAATTTTGACTCATATGAGATGTACTCGTTTAGATCTTTGATTTAAATATCCATACGTCAATTTCCGATAAAAACTAAAAAATTGGACTTTATTCTAACGTTCGGGACACCCTGTTATCTTCTTCCTACCAACTTCTAGGGTATTTGTGCCAAAGACTGTAACCATTCTACACATTCCTATCAAATTTCATGACAATCGGTTGAGCCGTTCGCGAGTTATTTAGTGAACAGACGGACGGACGGACAAAATCGATTTTATAGATTTTGAAAAAAAAAAATCTAAAAAACCCTAAAAATGACAGGTGAGTAAGCTGGCTGTTTTTTTTAATGGGGTTTCGTTACCCAAACCTATACACGGGATAACCAAAAAACGTACTTAAAGGTACGTTGTCCTAGACGCGGCTGCACGGGCACGACAGCGACTCGCTCATTTCATATAAAAACTCGTTTCTCTCTCATTTTAAAAACGAGTTTTTATATGGAATGAGCGAGTCGCTGTCGTGCAGTCGTTTCGAGGAAAGTGTACCTTAAGGTAAGCTGACCATACGTACAGCATTTCGCTGTACAGTGCAGCATTTATACCTGTCGTACAGCATTGGGAAGCGTACAGCAAAATGTACAGCATTACTGACGCCCCGACCTCTCTTCGTAAGGTCCTCGGAAGTCTGATCACTACTCACTGAAAAATAATAACTTCTTGGAAAAATGTGATGTGAAACTTGGAAGAAATCGATCCCAAACTACAGACCAAATTCAGAGTAAACAAATCAATATCCTTAAAAGTAAATTTTGTCGTTATTGACCAGAGTCCGGGGGCAACGAAACACAAAATCTAAAAAAGCCTCAACATAATTCTTTCATCCTGGAGATCCTGCTGACTCAATACAGTACTTGATTCAGGTTCAAAACTTTAAAGGTAATAGTATAAGGAGTGCCCATATCCTGCGTCGGGCGCAGCCGGCCTGAGAGGGCACCCATCTATTTTGGTCCTTTTTCCTAACATGTTACTATACATTTCAAATACTTTTCGAAAAGCAATTAAACTAAAATCAATACTAAGAAACATCTGTAGAAACAGAATAATACCCAAACAAAATTATAGATTTTCTAGAAAAAGCAAAGAAAGAAAATTTTAAGATCCAAGCTTTATAAGAAAAATTGAAGTGAATGAAAGGCAAGCAGTCGTTAGGAATGTACCCCATGAGGCTACAAAATTAAATGTAGAAGAACATCCTTGATGCAGAGATGTCGCGATCAGGGGTAGGCGCCCTGTTAAGTCAGACCCCTTTCGACACAACTTCTAAATGTCCATGGAAGGAGGTGGGCATTGTATGAGATTCTTAATGTTAGACCAGTAAACGGAGTTGTAAAGTTTTGGACCTCGCTTCCATAAAATAGTCTATTCCATACTAAATATAAAAAGAAGTCGACGTATTACAAGTGGTGGTCGTTAAAACTCACATTCTTGTCAAATTATTTAATTTAACCACCATTAAATTTGGTTATTAGTTCAGTAATATCGTGTCGATTTAGTACCAATCCGTGAAAAAAATACAGAAGTTTTTTTCTCACTCTTTCTTTATGTATTATGGGGCGCTGATTCCGATTATGAACTTTGCACCCTAAAAAAAGTGCCGCAACCTTTAAAAAAAGGGGGGAAAGGGGGAATTTTTTCGTTTTTTTGCGATTATTTCAAAAACGGTAAGAGATACAGAAAAATGGTCTGAGGACGAAAAAAACTACATAAAATTATCTTTGCAATGATATATAACACATTAGAGTTTAATTGCATATTTCGGCGTTAGAATAGAACATAAATTAGAATATTTTCATTTTAGAGCTTTTTTAAAAGCTCCATAACTTTTCAAAGAATGTTAGTTCAGCCGTAAAATTTTGTACAAGTATTAACAGCAAGTTGAAGATAATTTTAACGTAAACGCTGAGTCACTCCGGTCAAGGACCCCCATTATCCCCCCATTTAAATTGGTCAAAGCGGCATGTCCATAACTCCCCCCAAAATTGGAGCAGAGTGCTAAGTTTTGGTTTGTTGCGATTGGAGGTCATAGTCACCCCACCCACCAAAAATCAGCTCATTCCGATAAAAACTAAGGGTATCTCCCATACAAAGTGACCCATCAAGAGTTTGTTCTACGTACAACGTACTACTCATTTTATAAACTACTGTAGAACAAAGTTGTCATGGGTCACTTTGTATGGGAGGTACCCTTAGTTTTTATCCAAATGAGCTGATTTTTGGTGGGTGGGGTGACTATGACCTCGAATCGCAACGAACCAAAATTTAGCACTCTGCTCCAATTTTGGGGGGAGTTATGGACATGCTGTTTTGACAAATTTAAATGGGGGGATAATGGGGGTCCTTGACCGGAGTGACTCAGCGTTTACATTAAAATTATCTTAAACTTGCTGTTAATACTTGTACAAAATTTTACGGCTGAACTAACATTCTTTGAAAAGTTATGGAGCTTTTAAAAAAGCTCTAAAATGAAAATATTCTAATTTATGTTCTATTCTAACGCCGAAATATGCAATTAAACTCTAATGTGTTATATATCATTGCAAAGATAATTTTATGTAGTTTTTTTCGTCCACAGACCATTTTTCTGTATCTCTTACCGTTTTTGAAATAATTGCAAAAAACCGAAAAAATGCCCCCCTTTCCCCCCTTTTTTAAAGGTTGCGGCACGTTTTTTAGGGTGCAAAGTTGATATTCGGAATCAGCGCCCCAAAATACATATAACAAAATTGAGAAATAAACTTCTGTATTTTTTTCCTGACGAAAATACGATATGATTGGACTATATGGCCTGTACATAAATTAAATTTCAGACTGGTCCGCAGATAGCTACGGTTTGGGAAACGGAACTATAAATATAATGCGCATTCCGTTTTTGGTGATTATTTCAAAAAACGGCAAAATATTGATACAGTGAAACCTGTCTAAAAGACCGCCTGCATTAAGCGACCACCTCTCATAACGACCGATTTTTTCGGGAACGGAATTCGTTTCCATACAACTCCATACATTTGTTCCCCGTATTGAGCGACCATCACTCATTTGTCCATACAAATTTTACCCTTCTTAAACGACCACCTCTATTAGCGACCATAAAAAATGCGATGTGCCCGTATAAAGCGACCATAGGCAAGTACAAATGTGCTTATGCTTTTTTTGCAAGTTTTCTTAATAAATTCAACAATTAACGGTATTAACTCATATAAAGCCATAAGGCCGCAGAAAATGTAAGTCGTTACGTTACGCGAATAATATAGATTATGGGCAGTAAGCAGTAAGTTTTTGTAGCCATCATTCGGTCGTGATACAGCTGCTGATTTCATTGTTGTTCATCAAAGACCAATAGTGTACCTAGTCATTAGGAGATTCCAGATTACAAAATGTGGTGGAGAAAATTTTGTTTTGTTTCTTATGTTTTTTTTTGCTGAGTTTGAATCCGGAGCTTCCCACCAAAATTTCGTTGCGGAACAGGGCATAACCGTCGTATAATAATCGAAATAGTGGACAATTCAACATAAAGTACATTTCTAACTTTAAGAATTTCGTCCAAATTACACTAAAATAGCATACGTGTGAAAATCCACACATTAGGGTACTTAACGTAAGTTTTTTTTTCAGGGGAAGATGAAGTAGGCCAGTCAATAAACCGAAAAATAAGGCGTTAGGTCGCTCTAGTTTTTTGGGATATTGTTAGGATAGATACCAGAAGTGTACCATCAAGTTTGCAACTTCGAAAAACCTGTGCTAACCCCATGACCCTCAAAAAACCTCAAAATTTTCGGACTTTTTTCATATTTTTGTTTGTGTTTTCTAAAAGGTGCTTCCTACAAGTAAGTTGTCCACTGCACTGTTAAAGCTAAGAAAATCTTCTTTAATTTGAGTGTAACCCCAGCTTTGTAGGAGCAAAGGATCCCAAGATACAGTACTTTAAACATTGTTTTTTGAAAAAAAGTTCGAAATTGTAATTTCAGTCATGTTCCGAGCTGAATATCGGCTTAAATGCGAATTTTACAGAGAAAGTCATGTGACATGAAGTTATAAACCAGTTCCTTAGCTGTATATATGTCGGAACGAATGGAATCAGACCATGGGGTCATAGGGCTGCCCCTGAAAATTAGCTTCTTCTAAGAAAAACTTTTTTCTTTATGTACCAATATTAACCAAACTTTACCCAATTATGTTGCTGGTTAAGCCTATCAAAATATCTAGGAACTGATGAAATCGGAACACTACGTTATAGGGCTGTCATACAAACCAACCTCTGGAAATTAGGTTCTTCTAAGAAAAACTTTTTTCTTTATGGACCAATCTTAACCACCCTTCCCCCAAATGTGTTTTTTAGTAAAGCTTCAAAACATATCTAGAAACGGATGAAATCGGAACACTAGGTCATAGGGCTGTCATACAAACCAACCCCTGATAATCAGGTTCTTCTAAGAAAAACTTTTTCTTTATGAACCAATCTTAACCAAACCTCACCCAAATGTGTTGCTAGTAAAGCCTCAAAACATATCTAGGAATGGATGGAATCGGAACATTACGTCATAGGGCTGTCATACAAACCTCCTAAAATACAATTTCGGACTTTTTTACAAAAAAAGCACAAGTGCTGTATCTTGGGATCCTTTGCACCTACAAAGCACTCAAATTAGCTTTAAAAGTGCAGTGGACGACTTACTTGTAGGAAGCACCTTTTAGAAAATACAAACAAAAATATGAAAAAAGTCCAAAAATTTTGAGGTTTTTTTAGGGTCACGGGGTTAGCACAGGTTTTTCGAAGTTGCAAACTTAGTGGTACACTTCTGGTATCTATCCTAACAATATCCCAAAAAACCAGACCCGAGCAATTTTTTGCGACCTAAAATCGGTAATTGACTGGCTTAAAGGTTAATTGAGTTTTTATCGTGCGTGAGTAAAATAGAATTCTTGAATGAAATATGCAACAGATGCATCTTCACATGTTCTTCTTTTCAACATGAGTGGTTGTTTTGCAAGCATTGGCCAATTCGGCGTAATTCTGTAAATTTCGTCAATATACGGTGAAGTATGCAACCCTTTCAAAATTTTTCTATTTAAACGGTCGACAGCTCTTGCATTCGACAAAGCACAGGTATATGAACAGCAAATTTGAGCTATTTACTCTGTGGTCCAGAGCCACCTATCTTTACTAAATGCGCCAGTAAAAAAATATCCAGGATACCTCGTGTCAAGGAAGGTAAGTTGCACTGTCCAATTCTGGATGGAAATTTAGGTCGTGGATTTCTTGAGAAGATAGTAGCTTTGAAATCTCTCGCGTTAGCTTTAATTTAGGAAAATAGTTATACATTGCCTTTAAATTGATGAATTTGTTCCATAAGTTCATTACCCTTATTAAGCGACCACCTCTAATAAAAATAACAGGCGCGACAATCCAGCATTGGACTAAGGCCGCAGGATGTGTTAGTGACATCCTATTTCCAAGATCTTATCTGCTTTTTGTTGAGGTAATGAGATCAGCATCACGCTCAGCAGTGTTATTTATCCCCATAAATGGGTACTCGTTTAACATCTGAGTGAGATCATAGTCCGTCACAAGCTCGTGAGTTCGAAAAACACCATGATCCACGGTGAGATTCGAACTCGTGACCCTGTGTACCGAAGGTGCGCGCACTAACCGGTCACCTTACCTTAAGGTACGTTGTCCTCGACACGACAGCGACTCGCTCATTCCATATAAAAACTCGTCTTTAAGGTACGTTGTCCTCGACACGGCTGCATCGGCTCTAGTCACAGCGACTGGCTCATTTCATATAAAAACTCATTTTTTTCTCATTCTAAAAACAAGTTTTTATATGAAATGAGCGAGTCGCTGTCGCTAGAGCCGATACAGTCGTGTCGATGACAACGTACCTTTAGAATAAGAGAAAAATTAGTTTTTATATGGAATGAGCGAGTCGCTGTCGTGCAGTCATGTCGAGGAAAATGTACCTTTAATGTTGTATTTTAATTGCGTGTGATTGATTTATTTCTATTTAGATTTTGGCGGTCAATCAAGACTGTCCTCTGCACAGACTATTTAATTAATTTATAAAAGAATGAAAAAAATACGTTTGTTGCGCATGGTCGTGATAATAAAAATAATACTGTACTATTTATTTAATTAGATTCGTGCAATTTTTGCAAGGGTCAATGTATCTGTCGACTGGTCTATAACTCATTTGCTTTATAAGTGAACATAGTTATCTTACGTTTAGTTCAAATACACAATTTGTCCCTAACGTGCTAATAAAATCGTCCCTAACAGCCCTAACACCATAAACGAGTCGCTCACAAAGCGCATCTTGTATGCTTGCACAAAAAAGGCAACTAAATATGTGGACAACGACCGAAGTAGTATTTAATGCAATTTATCAAATATACTTAGTGATAGTTGTCCCGCGATCAGTGTTGCCAACTGGAAATTTAGAAAACGGCTAAATTTAGCCGGAAAACCGGCTATATATTTTTCAAAAACGGCTAAAAATCCGGCTAAATAAATAAATTCGAGAAAAACGGCCAAAAAACCGGCCAAATAATACAAAACAGTAACATTACAAAAAAAATATAGTATAACAAACTGATTTTAATAATTTTATTTATTTTCTGGAGTACTACCCGTAACTATGCTTTAGGCAGATTTCTTAGTTTTATTACATATATGCTCCAATCGCTGGCATTAGAGTCAACATTTACATTTTTCGGAGTTAGATAGCTCAACTAGTCAAAATTGTTGTATATACATACATGTACAATTTCTCGGTCAAGTCTATAACCAGATTAGGTTCGAAATTGTGGAACATAAAATTCGTAAAAGGAACGTCCAATACGTAACTATGGGCAAGGGCAACCGCATTTATGTATGGATATCTTACCATCATCGTACCTGAACAATCTTATATTTTGATTAAAATTTAACCATTTTAGGCCCAAGGCACATATCCAAATCATCATGAAGATAATCGATCATGATGATGAAAGTTCGAAATTGGAGTGACACATATGCTTTCGTCATTAGAATTCGTCATTTACTTTTGACGTTTGTGTAAATAGTGAAAATGTCCCTCACAATTGCAATATTTTGGTGAATATTCAATTCAATAATTTTTTAACACACTTTTCTTAAAGAATTTGAATAGAAATGTGTAAAGATTGATAACAAATTTAATATTTTTATAAACATTTTTGTAATTTTACAACATATGGCGTCCCCAGTCATTATTGAGCAAATGATGGTCCAAATGCGTAATTTGGAACACGTGCTAATGATGATAAATTTGCGTCATTCGATATGTGTGTGACGCTTGTTATTCATTTTCGAATTTGAGCTCTCCAAATTTTATTTTATTTTCCATAGTTACGAAATTGATGTTCCATTGTTTATGTTCCGCAATTACGAATTTGATGCTCCAAAGATACGAAATTGATGTTCCAAAATTATGAGCTTGGCCGGGAAATGGTAAAGATTTTTGATAAATTTGTTGCTACAAACCCAACAACTAAATGTAATGCATCTACGAAAAAGTGTAGTTTCTATGAATTGTCAGACGTTGTGCAAGTAGCTCACCCAGTAAACTACAAAAATTAGATTTAAGTGAGTATATATTTCCGGGGGCAACTTACCCGCTTCTTCAGCACTTAGCTTTTGTGCTGAAGAAGGGGGTCGAAATATATGCACACTTAAATCTAATTTTTCTAATTTACTAGGCAAGCTACTTGCACAACGTTAGTGTTGAACACTACAAAGTTCCGGCGATATTATCAATATCTATGAATCGTGCTAAAAGGTTTTCCCCTTGTACTTTGTGGCATGATTACGTTATCTGTGGTAAACAATTGACACTTTGAAAAAATTGAAAAATGTTCAGGTACCCCCATGCTCCGAGAATTGCTCAACAGAGAATTTTATCTAAGAGGCGCCACAGACCTTCCGATCGATCGGCCAGATTTGTTTAATGCGAGATAAATCGGAAGGTGTATGGGACCATCGGATTCAATTTTTTGATTTGACATGTGGAACGTATTGCCAATTTTCCGTACAAGTTGTCATGACAATCATGTGTTCTCGGTTGCTGATTTCTTGACATAAACCTGTGGTCGTTCTTCATGCTGTGGTTGTGGCGGTCATTCTCCATCAAAGTGGCAATGGATATCCATCTTCCATCGCCAAAAATGGTATAATTTTCGCTATTTTGTGTTGTGTCTTATGGACCGTGAGACTGTCTGTATTTCAGATTGCCCGATAAATTATCTAATGTATGTGCTGTACGAGTGGCAGATAGATTGTGGGCAATCGATTGCCCGAGAAATCGTCGGGTTTGGCGCCCTTAAGAAACTGTCTTCCATTCTGCAAATTATTCAGCATATTGGTGGTTAGTAAATTACATGCTTAGACTAGGTACTAATTTCGTTAGTTTACGTGCAACCCATTACCCTAAATTTATTGAAAAAAGGCAAGGCTCCGCGGAAAATTTTTCCCAGGAGACATAAATGCAAGTTTTCCTCTAGGTGGACATATGTACTTACCCTAATACACGATAATAATTGAATGAAGAAATAATTTCACGGCGATTAATTTTTTTGTTAAAATTGAACAATTGATTCTAGTTTCAAAGTAAAAAAATGCATAAAATAATTTTAGCCGGAAAAACGGCCGAAGAAAATCAAATCCGGCTAAAAATCCGGCCGGCCGGAATTATAAATTTCTTCCGGCTAAACAGTACGATTTCCGGCTAAATTTGGCCGGAAAACGGCTAAATTGGCAACACTGCCCGCGATGTATCTTGTCCAAACGCTTCAGGTTGTTGCCTCCACACAACGAGCGAGGGCTTTACTTCACACAGGTTACCTTGTACAGGGCCACAAACGGCATGAAGCCCGCGCTGGCTCGGATTCCTGCCGGCCACCATGCAACGCCAGAAAAGGAAATCCTGTTTTCTATGCTCGGCTAACAATTTCCACACACCGACTCCACATTACATATTTGATCATGTTGTTTAGCCAATAGCAAGAACCAAACCCATGCCATCAGGTTCAGATTGTCTCCTTATTGATTCCAAATGCAAGAACGCTAACAGCGCAGCAGCCGCAGCAGTTTTTTCTTGATCTCGTTCTTAGACGTGCAGAGGTTCTTCTTGTTTTACTATTTTTCCATACTTCTTCGTACTGGATATCGACTGTTTGACCGATTATTATTAAATAGTACTTCATATGGACGAAGTAGTACTTTTAATTGATTCCTCGTAGATTTATGCATTTACCAATAATTATTTATTGACAGTCAAGGTGGACATTCTTTTCGTTTAATTGCAATTTATAAAGAGGGTGAAATCTCGCTATATGTCATGAATTGTAACCCGACGCGATACCATCTTCTTTGCCAACTTTTATAGTTTGCTGGCAGTTTGGTTTAGTTGCGAGCGAACTGGAAGATTTGTTTTGATCGCTCAATGATTTAGGTGGTTGGACCGCGTATATCGCCTGAATGTGGCCGTTAAATTAAATTAATGGCTCTGTTATAGGTTGACTGCTCAAAATGCAAATTCCTAGCATGTTGTATGCAAGCGGAGTATGCCTATTGGTAAAATATTCGTATAGGCCTTTAGAAGATGATTTTATCATCGATATCACGCAGAGGTGTACGAGTATAGCCTGAAGAGCTGGTTCGGATGGGCGTTTTTTTTTTTTTTTTGTTCACATTAAACACCGAGACATTCGATAGGATACAGAGTGTCCATAAAAATTAATTTGTTTAATGGACCTTTGAGCTTCAATGTTAGATTGTTCAATTAAAACATAAATATATCCGTTGTTAAGAAAAAATATTCCTTCTAACATCAGAGTTTGGAATTCTTCGGTAGTGAAAAAAAATGTCCTAACAAATATAAACTCAAAATACCATTTTTAAATCGTAATTATTTATTGATGTACTCGTATATGATTCGTGAGACACGCGAAAGTGAAAGGATCTTAACAATTTAGTCGATCGTTCGTGGTATCTTGTCTAGATCCCCTAAAAAGCTAAGTTGAGTCTGAAAAGCAGGTTGTTGAGAATTGCTGCTCGCAACAAGGTTGAACCATCAATTCTTGCTGGAAACCCACAGCAAGTCAACTAGCACCGTAATAATAATAATAATAAATGTTCGAAGGAGCTGATTCGAAAGAAATGCTCACCCTAAAACATAATCACAGTATCCCACAATTTGGCTATTTGGACAGTGTGTCTACAGAAAAGATTAACACGTCTTAAATTTTCTCTCATAAATGGTAATGGTAATGTTCATATCCTTCACTCTCTTTAATTGATTAATTTTATTTATCGTTCTGGGAAAGAGCATAAATAAATAAATAACAGGCGCGACAATCCAACATTGGACTAAGGCCGCAGGATGTGTTAGTGACATCCTATTTCCAAGATCTTGTCTGCTTTTTGTTGAGGTAATGCATCACGCTCAGCAGTGTTATTTATCCCCATAAATGGGTACTCGTTTAACATCTGAGTGAGATCATAGTCCGTCACAAGCTCGTGAGTTCGAAAAGCACCATGATCCACGGTGAGATTCGAACTCATGACCCTGTGCACCGAAGGTGCGCGCACTAACCGCTGGACCAGCCAGACTACTGGGAAAGAGCATGGTATGGTAAAATTACGAATTTCAAAGAAAATTAAAATTTCCATGAAATTTACACGAAGTAACCGCCACTAAATCCAGATTGACTCTGCTTTAAATTAATCCTGAATATCACCACGCTTGACGGAGAATATGCTATCGAATCGACTCATTTTCATCTTGAAAATGCATTCGGACAAGGGGGAAATTATTTTTTTTTTTAGATATTTTTAACATGATTTATGACGTAAAACGCCTTTGTAGAAATGGTTAAAGCTTAAATTATAAATTCACCATGGTATTTTGCCGTTTCATTGCCGTTTCATTTTCATTTTCGCTCCGAGATTTATCCAGGCCTTTAGATGTTAGAAAAGTAAAATTAATTATTAATTAAATATTGAGTTTCTGTTTATTATAAAGCATCGAAGGCCGGTTTACTCATACATTTTGTCCAATAGATAAGCTTAAAGCATTCTATAGCCAGTGTAAACGTTAAACGACCATGCTACAAGTATGCTTTAAGCTTAAATTATGGATAAAAATGTATGAGTAACCGACCCTAACATTACAGAAAAAAAATCAAATAAGAAGCTCCCTCAAGGGTTCTCTTATGTCAAAGGAAGCCTTATTTCTTAAGGGACTATGGATTCCGTCTTTAGTGCTAAATAAAACGAGGCTAATTTCGGGCGCGGCCGAAACTTGGATACCCTTCGCTCTCCTTGGGCTACAAGTTTTTTTCGAGCGTACCTGCAACTTGTATTTAACCCCCCCCCCTCCCCCATTTTTTTCCTTGTGTCTTCATAAAAGTTCCATTGTGTCGACAAAACAATATTTGTGTGGGGTTTAGTTGGAATAAGTGGGCAAATAAAAATACTCAGAAAATTTTATTGGGGGAAGCGGGAGCATGGCCCCATAGTACGATTCCATTTGTTATGACCTTTTTTGTTGCTTTGATAAAGACACATTAATTCAAGGTTTTGTGAAATTGGAAGTAAAAAATGTTTTTAGAAGACCCAAAATAGGGGGTGGGGGTTATATGGCAGCCCCATGATCCCATGGTCTGATTTGATCCATTCTTACATATGTTTTGTGTCATCAATAGAAATATTTTTGTGCGAAATTTTGTTGAAATTGGTGCACAAATAACAAAGTTTTCCTTAGAAGAACCTAATTTGGGGTTCTTTGTATGGCAGCCCCATGGTCCCTTTTGGTCCATTCTTAAATATGTTTTGTGTTATTAATAGAAACACATAAAATTGGGTGGAAATTGGTGCAAAAAAAGTTTTTTTTTGAAGAACCTAATTTAGGGGCTTAGGTTTGTATGGGAGCTCCATATGACCCCATTGTCCGATTTTACCGATTCAAACATACAAACTGCCTGCAGCAAAAATAAGCATTTGTGCAAAATTCCAACCGAGTAAAACGCGTCGCAACAGACGGACAGACAGACAGACGACGTTCAACAAACCCTTCCACTGCGGAAAAGCATTTATTTGCCAAGGGATGCGTTCGGCTTTCGGCGGAGTGGCCAGTACTTACTCGACGATTTACTTCACAGAGACACAAAACCTGATATTTTGAGAAATCGACGGTGACGCACCTATGCCTAGATTATGTCATTGGTCGTCATACAGTAAACTGTTGCGATTAAGAGGCGAGCCTACCCAAATGCCTTAAATAAATTGACCAGACTCCCGAAGGCCGAATGCTGTACACATACTTGCCGAAGTCAGTTTTCAACCATACTACCAAAACTTCGGCAAATTTCGTAAGGCCTTCATACAGGCTCCAAAATTTGAAATAAAATATTTTCCTTTAACAAGTCGCTTTTTTCAGAGCCGTGCAAAGGGAAGGCAAAAGCGGCACGACGCGGGAGCCGAATACGCCAAGCCACCAAGCATACTTTGCATACTTCTTCACTCAAACAACAGTCAATAATGCTTTATTTTTTTAGGTAAGGTAAATTTATACATATGCGCAATAGAGTTTCGTTAAATCTTATAAAGGGAGAAAATGCCGTAAATTGCGATTGTTTAAATAACCCTAGGCTTGTTGCTTCGATAATAATTGTACATGAACAGTAGGATAGGATGCATGTCCTGCAATGGGGCAAAGCCGAGAATAGTTTCAACAGTTAACAAAATTCTTAATTCTAATAATGCTAAAATTTCTGAAACTGGATGTCGGACCCCTCTCGAAACAAAATCCTGGCTACGTCCCTGTCTCAGATTATCCTACCTTCATTGCTCTAAACAGAATTGAGCCGTATCCGATTTTCTGAGAAATATGTGGTGAACCCTAAGAAGGCAAGTTTCTGTTGCACTAAACTGGACCCATTAAGGGACCGTAAAGTCCTCAATGTTGCCCTTAAAATGTCCACCAAATGGGGAGTACGGTTCAAAGATTCGACCCAAGACCAATAAAATGCCATAGGGAGTACCAAGGGCAATGGAAGGCTATTTTTAGAATTTTTTTTTAAAGAGCGGGGATGAATCGACCTATTAAGAGGACGTTGGGGCGGAAGGACATATTTTTTGTTGTGTTTTTTTTTTTCAATAAAATGCCGTAACGTCCAGCATTTTGCTGTACAGTACAGCATTTTGACCTGTCGTACAGCATTGGGAGATGTACAGCAAAATGTACAGCATTCTCCATGCCACTCAATGAAGCCTAATTCACTAATAAGGTCCTCGATGAGGCCTGTCATCAGTCTTGTCTGATTTTAAGGTGTAAAGTTGGACTATATTGAACCCTGTACGATCGATATTTAGCGATAGAATTGCTCTTTTATCTTTGGCAATCCTTTAATTTCGAAAACCCGGGAGCCCTTCTCGATCATTCTGAAATTTGGAGCGGAGCGGAGCGACCTTATATTTCGGAGCGAAAGAGCGGTTTTCGGCAGGCTGGAGCGGAGCGATTTTTGCTTTGAAAGTCGCTCCACACCGCTCCGCTCCGAAGTAAAAAATCAAGAAAATTCCGAGATAAAAAATTGAATTTTTTCGACGAAATTTTTCATTTAATGGCACTCTTTGATGATTTTGGACGATTTAAAGGCGAAGAATTCGTTAAGAGACTTGCAAAATTTCGGACTATTGTGAAATTCATTGTGATAAAAGAGGTTTTGCGTTTAGTCGTCATAATCATCACTTCTCATTATTAAAAAAATGCAAGATCATCCATGACAGAAAAGTCCTGTCCTGTACTCGCTGAATGAAATGCCCGTTTTAATTTAAATTAGTTATTAGGTGCATTTTATTGAATGGAGTACAGGACGGCTTCCATAACAATTTTACAGATCTCGTTCTATACGGGATGGCCGAAAACTATCGCATAAAGGCACCTAAATGATTCCTTGTGATATTTCCTGCAAAAAGGAGTATAAAAAAAGCCCGAATTATTAGTTCTTCAGCTACCACAGACATTTAAAGATTTTTCAAAAATTTAATACTCATATTAGCTACATATTTTCTTTCGGTCGTGACCAAAAATTTTTCCTAAGAATAAACCCAATAAAAATCGGATAAGCAGTTTAAGCTGTGTAAAAAAGCTTCAAAGACCAAGATTTGTGATCTTATTTCATATAAATCTTAGTCTTAGTGGTAGCATTTTTGTAAAATCTTTAAATGCTTTTGGTAGCTAAGGAGTCAAGAATTCAGGATATTCCCTATTATACACCTATTTTGCTGGAAATGACCTTAATAATCATATTTCGGTGCGCTTATGCGACAGTTTAGTTTCCGGACACCCTATCTAGAACAACTCAATTTTATGTTCAAATTTGTACGAAATTGGTGCTATCCTGTTCTGTACTTGATCGAATAAAACGCAACTTTTAAGCCATATTCTATAATACGTAAGAAGATATGTATAAGTTGAATTGATGAATTCGCGGAAAATTATAAATATTTACTAAAAACAATGAAGTTTTGTTGTATGTTTGTAATGGAGCGGAGCGGATTTTAGTCGGAGCGGAGCGGTTTCAAATTGGTCGGAGCGGGAGCGGAGCGGAGCGAAAAAAAGTGTCGCTCCAAATCCCTGTTTCCAATCATTAATTTTCCACAACTCGGAACCAACCGACATTTCTGAAATTATGCACACACACACACACACACACTTTGGGCTGTCGTTTGAAGGCTGAGATTCCGGAAAAATAGTATTGGCACAGCGAAGCAAATAGTGCACGTCGACCAACGTATCACTAGAACCCAGATGTAGAGTTTTCATAATCCCCACCTTAATGTGTACCTACTTAATCGAGGCTGTTGGACTAGCGACTCCTGAATGATTCGCGGGAGTTTAATTTCTAAAGCGACGACGCATCTTAGGAATAACTGCGAAGATTATTATAGAATCGCCTAAAGATTATGATTGCGCAGAATACGCTCTACAACTTGAAAGATCGATCCTCGAAGGTTATGGGGTGAACTTAACATTGAAGGTACCGAGCGCAAATGTTAGGAATCGTTGTAGTGGTTTGCATGCAGCATACAATAATAGTCTGCAGAGCGAGGAAACAGAAAGATGGTTCGGCGTATGAGTGAACGAGATGGTTGTGATTTTATTCGAGAGAAATCGGGTAGTATGATGTTTATTTCAAAAAATTAGATTCTATCCGCTCTACCAAACTATTGTCATTGGACCGGATGCATATTAGCAGTGTGGTTGGGGTTATAACGGAGCATTGTCCTATCGGGGAGCTCGCCAGGAGACGCAAAATTCCTCACAACGACTACTGCAGAAGCTGTGAGGATGAAGAGGAAGAGGAGAGTGTGCATCATCTTCTCTGTGAATGCTCGTTTAAGGTTTCTTGGTTGTAGGTACTTTTACGATCTGGATGATCTCAGAGATGTAAGTCCAATACAGATCAATAAATTTGCCAGCACACGCTGGTTCCATACAAATTGTTGAATTTTTAAGGCTCTCATAGGCGGTATCACCTATCACTGGTCTAGGGTCTCACTTCCGGCGGCCCCACTACCTAACCTAACATATGATGTTTATTTATTTATTACAGAACATCATTGTTCACGCAAATTAGTCCTGAATGTGCCGTAATGCCCTCAATTAGAAGGCTATTGTATCACTAGTTATTCTCAATACTGATTTTCGCTAAAATGCCAAATTTTCATAGTAAACTCCACCTGACCTGTTCCTGTGGCTGTCACACTGAAAAACACCGCTTAAATCGTAAACTCATGTACGCCCGTATACGCTAGGAATTGTCAAAATGTTAGCCAAAGCAGTAACAAGTATGCAATTGAAAATACTACAAAAAAGGTTCATTCCAAAATCCCCCTGTGGATAGTGGTAAATATTGTTACGAAATTACCCAATAACTAGCAAAGAACTAAATTTATACAATTTAGTATAAAAAATAATGTGTGAATACGTAGATCAATCCCCTTGACCCCCGCCCCCCTTTTATACGCCACTGAGGAGAACATTGAGAACTTTAGAGTTCCCTGTTTAGTATCAACAGAACCTTGCCGTCGCAAGGTTCACCACATATTTCCCAGAATATCGGCTAATAAGTATTCTTTCTCAGTTCTCTTCACGAAGATATCACTTATGAAAAGAAGAAACATGGTGGTAGCTCCGTGAGATATTATTCTTTCTTCAAATCGGCGTGAAGGGGAGAGAGGAGGGGTAGAATGGCTGATAATAATTTGCCTGAAAACTGAATTCCACAAATATGTACAGCATTGGGTCTTCGGAAGTCTGGTCACCTTATGCTAGTCAACTCGTATTCTATGTACAAATCTTCCGATACTTAAGAAATGACAATAGTCAGATTTGCAGGCGACTTTACTGTGGCCGTAACTAGGGATGTCAAAAACCAGACGGTTAGTCTGAAAACTGGTACTTTCAGGACGGTTAACCGTTTTTTTCGGTTTTTCCTCATTCCGGTTTTAACCCGGACGGTTGTTTGTCCAACTGGTTAAAACCGGAAAAAGAAATAGTCTCAAAATTCATTCATTTTTTTCTGGATTTTTCAGTCTGCAATTCTATTACTTGTCCCTTATGAAAAACTTCGTTTTCAAATTTCAGTCCTTAAACATATTTTCGAACATTCTCCTTATACATTGCGTTTCACGTGTATCTTGGTTGAGCGTAGTGAATGTGATATTCGTGTATAGTGTATCAGTGCATCCGCGTTTCATCGTGTCGCTAAAAAATGTGGTGTTCCTTCCCCTTGCCCCTGTTGCAAATGCTTGAAATTTTTTTTCAAAAACTAATAAAATAATGAAATCCCTTCTGACAATTTTATTTGATTATCTTTTTTGTTCAAAATGTTTCTCTTTTAAATTAGCTGTCTTACTACATCATGTAAATGAATTTTGATTTGATTTTGCATACGATATGAACACCAGCCATACGAGTAAGCATTTTTTTAAATTAAAATTCTAAGCAAATCAATAAAAAAACTCGGTTAACCGGAGAACCGGTACTTTGGGCCCGGTTAAAACCGGACGATCTAACCGGCTTTGCAAAAGAACCGAAAAAAACCGAAAACCGGGATATGGACCGGTTTTTGACATCCCTAGCCGTAACCACCGAAACACCGCAGTTCGTTGAACTGGACGCCATCGAGGCTCAAACTATGGGTTTAAACTGAGGGATGGGATTGAGCAACAAAAAAAAATCTCTACTAATCAGTAAGTAAAGAAAAAGTCTTCAAAATCAGGGATGGAAGAATAGTCATAAAATACGTAAGCTTGCCGTAAGTACGCTACAGGTGGTATTTTAGCTGACAATTTTTAGAAATAGGGACTTTACAACTATACTACCATAAGATGAATCTTTTGAAATTTTCCGACTAACAGTCCGAATCCGAGATAGGTCGATCATACAGAAATATTGAATATTTGCAATTGAAGTGGGAATTATCTGATTAAATTGGAAGCGTTTAATTAAAATTTTACACTCATTAAGACAAGGTATTACCAGTCAATCTTTTGTGTTTAAGCAATTAGAAAATTGCGATGCATAGTTACCACCGTCCAACAGGAAAATAAAAAACAATTTCATCTGTTCTACTACTCCTTTAGCAGACAATAAAAAAAATATCTCTGCAAAATACTTTTCACAAATATTTACAATAAAATAATAGCGATAACCGCCGAGCCTATAATTAAAAGATAATCTACAATGAATGATGGCATTGCCACGCCACCATTACACCGTGGCAAGTACGACGGCGTCTGTGCAAAATAGCCAAGAAGTTACCCTCCTCAAGCCATCTAGCTTTTTCCTAGGATCATGCTTGCTTGCTGCAATCACCTTCTGCATTTATCTGTATAGACGTTTACACAATGCTTTCGGTTTCGGTATCGTTGCGCCGCCAACACAGAGGCATTCAAGCGGGCAGGTTGCACATCTATTAGCGATTCGAATCTCGCTCACTATCTTCCCTGATTTAACCAATGTCAAGATTCCATCATCTTTTTAACTACCTATCCAACAATTTATCGCAACATTTTGCTGAAGGTAGAAAAAACAACGACAGCGCTACAAGAATTCTAAGAAGACTTGCCAGTGCAATAATGCGAATCAGTGCAAGGGCATCATTTAAGAAATTGATCGAGGAGGAAGGAAGAGACGATCTTGACGATCGAGCGTTCTTGTTATACATTCATGGAGTGTCTTGGAGGTTGTGTTGTTATTGTTGTTGCGGTCTTGACCATGTTCGAATGGAGAATGTACTTCTTTTTTTCCTTTAGCATTTTTTCTTGTTTTTTGCCTTAATCGTGTTTCTTGTACATGTTTCCCAATCAGGGCATGGTATATAATGTGTTTGTAGGGCTTGAAAATGTAACTAGAATACACTGCATAAAGTTAGCTTTTGATCCATCTGCCGCACAAAGTAGACGAAAACTATTGGCTGGCTTCCATTCACATTGCGAGTCATATGTGCATCTCTTCAGGGTTCTTTATAGGAGCAATTCTTGCTATGGAGACGAACAACAGGATTAAGCTTCAGAAAGGTTAAACGGGGCTCAGAGGTTGAGGTCGTTGATCTGCTTATGCCTTCCCTGAAAATGCAGAGTGGAAGCAGAAGTCATCATAAGAGATGCACATCGAACTCGTCGAGAATTAGAATTATTCGAAACTGTACATTTTGGGACTCAAGTAAGAGCATACAAGGTTCCAATTTAATTTTACAAGGTATCTTCGCAAGAGGAATATCGATCTCAATTGGGATCGACGAATATAAAATATTAAAAATAAATGAAAATCCTGGATAATTACTCGAATCTACCACTGTTTTACATAATATAGGTATCCGCAGTCACTCATATGTGAAAAATATTTCAAACTAAAAATATAAAACGAAGGGCACAGGAACATGAGCCATGTATGTATACGTATATCGGACAGAAAACAAGAAAAAAAAAGTAAGAAACGCACAACAACACAGGAACGAAAAACTCCAAGATTGCAGACTGGAAAAAGAAACTTGAATTTATGCAATAAGTCTGAAAAAAGTGCATAGTAAATACACTGTGAGAACGAAAACACCAGCCACTCCGCAGTAAAAGCAGCAACAACAACAACAACTCTTACGACGCGATACCACGGCAAGCATCATCAACGTCAACCAGCACCACGACCACAGAAAAAAAATAAAAGAAACAAAAGAAGCTATACTCGTATAGCAGCCGTGGTAGCAGCGCCGAATGAACGAAAGGAAAGAATTTGCAGACATTGTTTTTGTAAATCCTCCAACTTGAACCATCGGAAAATCTCACAGTTTTGCAAAGATTTTCAAGAGCAGTGCGCGCACTATGCACACAACGCAACACATCGATATTGCATCGTACTCCGCTACTATAGCCCCCTGATCAGTTGATGCAAGGATGCTCTAGGATGCAGATCAATAAATCAATACATTTGCCATTTGCATCAGACGTCGACGCTCTTGTTCCTCTTGCTGTTGTTGTTGTGGTTCTTGCTATCGCCGTAATCGTCATTCGACCAAGAGCCCAGGGTGGGGAGGAAGCATAGAGGTGAGCGGCGAGACAAGCAGGAGGCGGGATCTGAACGAATAGCCTCCATCGCAGGCACACAATTGTTGTTTTATTTGTGGCAGTCGGCATCTACGTGTATGGTTGGTACTATACCTCATAAGGTTATACCTAGGATCTTGATAGTGTCTTAAGTGCAACTAGCCAAACTAGACACCCTAGCGAATCCTAAGTTCAAGTTGTGTGATCAGTTGTGGTAGTGCCTTAGTCTAGTCAGAGCCTAGAAAGCCTAGAGATGTCGTCTAGTTTCTACCGTTCTATCGACTAGATCCAATACACTCTGAGTGTGTCTAACTGAAAAGATTTTGAGATTTTTCAAAAACGGTTTCGGAACTAATCAAGTGAAGTTAAATTTAAAATTGTGCGTATTATTAGGTGGTTTTCTGTTAAATCGAAACAAGGACATTATTCTGGAATTTCCGAACGTATTTAAGTGAATTTGGTTTTGCAAGGATTTGATAAATTTCAAAAAGGCGTAAGTTGTATTTTTCAGTATTTTTTTTAGTCATATTTTGTCAAACTTTTATTATTTAATTATTTTGTTTACTGGTCTTTATTTTCACACAAAACAATTTGGTCAAACTGTGTACATAACATATATATCGCTAAAAATCAATTAATTAAAGTTATAATAATTCGTCTAAATACAAAATAATTAAATAATGAAGCTCAATTTGAATGAATAAAGAAGAAAAGTCTTAATTTTAGATCAGTAAAGAAAATGTGATAAAAAATCATAAAAGTAATTCGCACATATTATTTAGAAGACATTAATTAAATATTTTAATTAATTAAAATTAAAAATTAGATAAAGAAATAATAATAAATAATAAAAATAGTTGTGATACAGTCAGCACGAGCATGACTTCGCAATTCACCGTAAATGTTGTGGCATTGGGTGTAATTCAGCAAATGTATTAAATAAGTTTTGCTGATTTGTATCAGTGAGATTTGTAACAGTTCTTTTGCACTCCAGACTGAACAGTGATATTTAAATTATAATATTTATATTTTGAGAAAACTCAATTCATTTCTCGTTTAAGTCATTAAATTACTTCACTCAATTAATTATTTTATTTTTTAATTTATTTTGACGGTTAAATTTCAAAGAATTAATTATTATTTCTAAAAAAAAGAAAATTAAAACATCCTGTTAAGTAACGAAACTTCAGAAAAAATTCGGCCTCCTGTTGATGTCGGAAGCGTGGGAAATAAATTTTCCAGTATGCTATCGAAAAAGCAAGTAATAGTATAATTATGATGATCGTGAAAAAAAGAATTAGAGATGTTGCTTATAGTAAAAGTATGAATTGCAGTTTGAAGCTGACACTTTTAAAAAAGTGTACTAAACTTGAGGGATAAAAAACATCGACGAAAAAGTACAAAAATAGAAATACAGAAATGCACATTTCAATCGCCCACCAACATTAAATCCCCAGTGCCCAGGGGAAAGGTATCTCATTGTACCAGACACGACTTGAATTGTGTAAAACAAAACTAATTTTTAAAAAGAGTAAAATCCAAATGTCGAAATATACTAATATAATATTTTTGATTCAGTCATTTCGTAAGAAATAAAGTTGGCAACTGAGCACAATCCTAGGAATTCCAACAAACCCCAAACCACACGAAAA
This sequence comes from Microchrysa polita, assembly GCA_949715475.1. Lineage (NCBI taxonomy): Eukaryota > Metazoa > Arthropoda > Insecta > Diptera > Stratiomyidae > Microchrysa > Microchrysa polita. The sequence continues at coordinate 12,973,746 of OX454420.1, forward strand.
ACCTGCGGGTCACCATATGTATGTCGGAAAACATACTCTCTCGGAACATACTTTGCAATCGTACGGGCTACGGGGATATACTATGACACGAGTTAAAGCTTTGAGCTTTCCGCTGCAAAAGTTCTAATCACAGCTTAATTTAGCACTTTTACTACTACCACTAGATATTACTAAAGGTGAAGATCAAATCCCTCTCTCTCCCTCTCTCTCTAGTTTCTGTCAATTCTTTGTGGCTCTGGGGTATAGGGCATGACCTAACCCTTTAAAGATTCCAATATAGTTTTATCAATACGGTTTGGCCCACTTCGGTGTGTATGGCCTATCCATCGCAGCGCCCGCTCTAGCACTTATGCCGCCCCGGCCAAGACTTCAACTTGCCGCCCCTAAGATTTTCTTTTGGTTTTGAATTTTGATAGGGTTTATTAGATGCATTGACTTGCTTCAATCTGGAAAGATTTGCCATACATACGTCCAGGTATGTCAATCTTGAAATACCGCGCTTGGCCTAATCTTTCGAATCTGAAAACTTTCTCACAGTGACACCCTGACGTATTTTTTTCTCGAGGGTCTTAAAATCCAAAAGTAATGAGCCTAGATAAGCTACAATCTGCATGTGAGTTAAATGTAATCAAGAGAAATATAGGATCGGCAATTTAAACCTTAATTGTTGTTGTCGATTTAAATAGCATTCTCCAACCTCCTAAAAAAACCTTGGCTGCTATGCTATTAAGTAGAAAAAAAATGACATGCCCCTTTGAACGAAATCCTGGCTATGCCCATGCGCTGTAGACCAAAGCTCTGGGATGCAATTTTGCAAGAAATTTTCGGGGGAATTACGACATTAAACATCCTACCGACGAGTTAAGACTCGTGCTATGAACCCCATGTTTTTCAACTTGTTATTTATGTAATAGTCACACAATTAATTTACTATAGACGGAACCTAGTTATTAATTTTTTTCGAATAGATTTAACTCCGGCCCGATTGCTAGTGGAAAAATATGAATATTCTGCCGACGAAAAACTGCATTACTGGAATAATCCGCAAGGTAATATGTCCCTTATGTCTAGGAAATGCAAGTCTGAGCAAAACTCACTCAATAGTACATTGAATTGGTCACTTTACAGGTTACTTCTAAATGAGATGAAACTGAGAAGTGACGAAATATGTACATATATGTAGGTATGCATCCAGGCTCTGCTAAGCAGACTCTTGAGTACACGAAACATGTATTGTTGAATAATATTCAATTTAAAAAAAATCTACCCACGAGTTTGCATCGAACTTCTAGACTATGAAATACGCTTAGACCAATCAAAAAGTGTCCCAACATCTGACTAAACTTTTTTGGTCTAAATATCCCAACCTTCAAATTTGACAGTTTCAGCTGTCTGTGGTATCCACACGAACTGCCATTTGTTAACAGTCATCGGTTCCACACTAGCAACAATCTCACTCGCTGCCAAATTTAGATATCAAATTTATTTATGCATTGGTGTATCATTCAGTTATCAGTTTCACAGCGGTGAACCATTTATCGAATACATAGTGACAATTTTTCAACTTCTGCTGTTCTAGTTTGAAAAGTGACTTTAAACACCTCGCCTACTAAGATTTGTAAATCTGGTCTAAATATTCAAAAAGTTTACCCAGGTGTCGGAGCCACTTTTTGATGTCATTTTATTAGTGTATGCGCATTCCATTGTTCTATAAATTCAATGCGGATTTGGTATCATTAATTTACTAGGAGGGTAGTCTGATAAGTACCCAGCCTCCCCGCCTGATGGTGTCAGTATCGCAAGAGCAATTTATTATCGTGTAGTACATTCTTCTAGATGGCAACTGTCCAAATTGCAGCCGGATGAGAATCAGACTCGTAGTTTTGCTTTGGCCGAGTGTGAAAGCTGGAGTGTCCGCAGATTTTAGAAAAATGGAAAAAGAGCAATATCAGTCGGTGATTCGATTCTTGTTTTTGGAAGGGAAATCGCGCAGCGAAATCAAAGAGCGTTTGGATGCTGTGTACGGTGACTCTTCTCCAACGATGGCGACCGTCAAAAATTGGTTTAACGAGTTTCAACGTGGTCGCACGTCGGTTTTTGATGAGCCACGTCCAGGTGCCCCGAAAACGGTTAGCACGCAGGATATCGTGACAAAAATCCACGACCTCGTATTGGCAGACCGCCGATTGAAGGTGCGAGAGATAACTGAGACAGTAGGCATTTCAAAAGATCGCGTGGGTCATATCCTGCATGAAAAGTCTGTCGGCGCTATGGGTGCCGCGGTTGCTCACTCTGAGCAACAAGCGCAGCCGTGAGACCACTTCAAAGCAGTGTTTGACGCTGTTTAAGCGTAATCCGAAGAAGTTTCTGCGTCGTTTCGTGACAGTCGACGAAACTTGGATACACTGATACACACCGGAGACCAAGCAACAGTCGAAACAGTGGACTTCACCCGGCGAACGTGCTCCGAAGAAGGCGAAGACTGTCCCATCGGCCGGAAACGAATCTGGGATTCACAAGATGTGATCCACATCGGCTACCTGCAGAAGGGAAACACAGTCACAGGGCTGCACTATGCCGGGTAGTTGGGTTTGTATGGTAGCCCCATGACCCCATTGTCCGATTTTACCGATTCAAACATACAAACTGCCTGCAGCAAAAAGAAGCGCATTTGTGCAAAATTTCAGCTTCATAGCTTTTAAATTGGCCGAGTAAAGCGCGTCGCAACAGACGGACAGACGGACATCGCCCAATCGACTCCCCAAGTCATGCTGATCTGATCATATATGTATATACTTTTTATATGGTCGGAGTTGCTTCCTTCAATGCGTTACAAACTTCATGACAAAGTTAACATACCCTTTCACTCTATGAGCGAAGGGTATAAAAATTACGTGATATAATTTCGTCCTCTCTTTCAAAATTAGGTAGCCCTTCCTCTTGGCAATAATTAGAGTTAATGCAATGCACTTAATTCTGGTAAAATGAAGAGAAAGTAAATGTTCCATTGTAGGACGAAATTAGCGCGTCATTCTCCAATCAGTTTTTTTTTTTCAAATGTGAGTGCCTTCACATCGGTATTTCACGTGAAATCCATATAAATATGGCCCAAATTTTGATGTTCGGCTTGAACACATACCTCTGAAATATTCAACAACCCGCTGAATTGACAGCTTTACATAGGAGATATACATCTTATAGAAATGTGACCATAGCAAGGCAACAGCCAAACTGCCAACTGTATCGCAGTGCCTAAGGATCATTTTACTGTTGGGCAGAACAGATCGAAAGGCCGATTCCTTTATCTTTTTCAGTTGTGGCAAAACTGCGGACCCGTAGCTATGCAGGAGGAACTTGATTGAACCGCTTTGGCCTATTCTTATGTTCTCCACGGGGTGTTACTTTCCTCTGCATTATCCGAGTAAGGCCCCTGTGGTTTGGGAACAGCGTAAAACTCAGTGTTCCTGGCTTTTCGTATAAGGCCATTGAACACTGTGCTTATGCATATGATCCGTTAAAGTGTAATAACCTTGATTACAGTGAGCGTTTCGCCGTCCCTTCAATATTCATCGGAATGCATATCAGCGCCCACTCTAATGGGGAGCGAGCCGGGCGGTCGCCCGGGGCGCCAAATTCTGGGGGCGGCTTTTTGGCTAAGGGTTGCCAGATTGGGCTCCTTCTCGCCAATTGGGCTATCTTTTTTCTCAATTGGCGACAAATATTCTCAAAAGTCGGCGCGCGATTTTTTGGGCTACATAAAATACGCGTCAGGTACTTATTTTTGTTTTAAAAATTATTTTTCCAAGACAAAGTAGATTTTTTGAAGGGTACTGATCCATTAGAATTAAAAAAAAAGCAGAACATTCTCTGAAAATGATTCAGTTTATTATTAACACTAAATGGGTCAGACACAATTGAAGAAGCAATTCCAAATGACACTGGCCCATCTTGGCTGAAAGTTTTTTAAATTAAAACAGCCGACGTCCAAAAAATATTTCCACATTTAAGTAAATTATCTTTTATTATTTTATTTCTGCCACATTCTGTAAGGTGATCGTGAAAACGGCATTTCCAATTACTTTTTCCCATTCAAAAGAGACTTTATTTATATACTTGGGAGCAAAAAAATCGACCCACCCCAAATGCTTCCGTTCTAAACATGATTACTCAATAAATAATAAACAGTCTGTTTTTCTTTTTAACTCTGTAAAATCAATAAAAAAACATTATTTACCATTAAACTGTGTTAAAACTTTAAATTTTGTTTTATGACGATACAGTGTGCGAAATAATTCACCTGACCAACTATATTTTCTTTCGTAAAAACACAAATTTGCGGATATTTTCAAGTTTTTATTTTTTCTGTTATATACATAAAATTAAGACTAAAAATTAAACATAAAAAAATTTCAGAGATTAACACAAACATTTTTAAAAATTAAAACAATATTTTTCGGAACGAAATAAGTGAACTGATCATTTTCACTTTCCGAACGAAATAAGTGAACTGATCAATTCACTTTCCGAACGAAATAAATGAACTAATCATTAAAAAATGAAAATTTGATTCTCCTGAACTGTAGTTTTAATTAAATTGTGGTTAGAGGGGAGCTCCTTTGGAGTTAAGAACCATAACCATTCTTCATGGCATCGAATTGATTAGATTTTGAGGAATGGACAGATCTAAATTTGCCCACTCTGTCACAATAGACTCTTTCAATTTCTTAAGAGTATTAAACTGTCTTCCATTTTTATAAACCTTGCTGGAAAGGATGCCCCAAATATTTTCAATTGGATTAAGGTCCGGACTCTTAGCAGGCCACGTCAAAACCGGTATATTTCGCTCTTCGAAAAACTGTTTTGTGTGTTTGGATACGTGTATTGGAGCGTTATCCTGCTGAAAGGTCCAGGATTCTCCAAAATGAGTTTCTGCGAAGTCGATAAGAACTCCGTCTAAAAGTTCTACATATTTTTCGGAGTTCATACGATGATTTATGAAACATATTGGACTCTTTCCTTTGAAGCCAAATGAAGCCCAAACCATCAGCGAACCTCCTCCGAAATTACGTGATACTTTTACTTGTTTTGGACTCCTGATATCTCTATAATAATATCGATACCCATCTGGCCCGTCCAAATTGAACTTTTTCTCGTCACTGAAGATTATATTTCGCCACTCCAAGTCCCAGAATTTGTGTGTCTCTGCAAAATGTACCCTGTCAGCTTTATGCCTAGGCAGTAACTGACATTTTCATATGACACAAATGGATCCGCACTTAAAATTTGTTGCACGCGACGTTTTGAAACTGGGAGAGCCAATTCTTGGCAAATTTGAGCAGCGCTTTTGTTTTCTTTGACTGCTAGCGTTTTTATTCGTCGTTTATCGCGATTTTTCACTAGTGGCGGGCGACCACTACGAGGTTTTTTCCCATGGTTCGCTGGATCCTTTAAAAACTTTTGCACTGTAAAGTAGCTTCTAACCGCTGGAGCATGCAAATACATACAATCTGTTTCATTGCGATGCGATGAACTTGGGGTTTAAGGCTTCATATGCTCTTTGGGGCTTGAAAAACACTTAGGGGTTGTTTTTAAGGGAAGGAGGTGCTCGGCATATTTTTTGCTTTTGCCATTGAATTACGGTAAATTCGCGTCAATTAATGCACTATCCCTATAAATTTAAAAGTGGTAGCGCTAACTTTACAGACATAAATCATGTTTTAAAGCGTTTGGGGTGGGTCGATTTCTTCGCTCCCAAGTGTATTATTGCATTTAATGAAATTATTTATGTACAAAGATTAGCTTCTTACGTTTTATTTTGGCACTAAAATTTTTTGGGCTACTTTGGGCTATAAAAAAACTGAAATTTGGCGATTTTTTTCTGAAAATATCTGGCAACCCTGTTGGCTAGTACTCGAATGAGAAAAAAGTGGAAAAGGCCGAAAGAAAATATTTATGTCAGCTTCGATTTAGTGGAATGGCAACAAAAGAAACTAGAGATAAAATACATAAAAAGGAAAGTTGTGTTTTAAAGAAAAAAAACCTTTCCAATTATTGATACGGAGTGCTGCGTTTGCAATCATAAAAAGCTTAGGAAAAGTTGCCAAAATATTACGCTGTGACTCTGGCACCCGTTCTACTTCCGAAAAGCCAAGCGGGACAGCGTATGAAACGAGAAATAAGAAGTCGCGTCGCATAACACTCATCAAATAAAAGCGTTAAAATCAAACTGAAAGAAATTGTACGCCCGAAACTACTACTTTTCGCAGACGAGTTTCTTTAGTTGATTGCAATAGCATTGATTCATCTAGCATTGAGAGGACAAGTTTTGAACAGGTTGGTTTAGATTTCAGCAACATGAGGGATGGAACCACAGTACACATTGCCAGAGCTGCAACCAGTCTTAATATTTTTCTGGACATGCTAATAATCGAGATATTGCTAGGTTCTCCTGGTTTAACTAGCTAGCTACTCAATTCTCTATAAAAATTATCAAGATGACGCATTTATGAAAATAAACCACTGAAGAAATCAGTTTGCGAAGAGATCCGTAGTGTATAAAGATGTTATCGAAAACTACTCCAAAATATTAGTAGTGAAAGCACCATTATTTGGCACAACATTTCTCCAAGCAGTATTTTCAAAAATGTGTTGAGGGTTTTAGTAAAAGAAATAATTTCGCATTATTTTTCAATTTCTTACGTCGCGTCGCTATGAAAGCCTCCAGGTGTCTGTGTGCCCTCTGCATATTTTTTGACGGCGGTGAAAAATATGTCGCTCGGGGAATTCATTAGTAACCTATAATTTTAGAACTCCAAATAACCTTACTATCAAGCCATGCTGAACTGTGGCGCTTAGGAGTCTGAACGAAGGCGGAACAGTAGTGCATACTTGCTGGGCCTTCTCTCAGGATCAAGATTATATTTCTTGAATTACTAGGGCATTGGTTCGAGTTCTACTATGACCATCAATTTTTGTGTTGTCTTTCTAAAAATGCTCCTAACCAACTAACAAATTCCACAGAATTTTTTTCTTGCAATAGTAATAGAAGCAGATTTCGTAATATAAAAACTGAAAAATTACTTTTGCCGCCGTTTTTTTAAACCATTATCATTACATCATTACTTTCGTGCCTTGTGCATTACCTCCGATAACCAATATGAAAAGAATAAGTATTAATGCCATTTATAGGAGGCTTATTGAATGACACTGATATCTTATGAAAAAAAGTAGGGCGCAGTTAGCATTAAACCCATGACCATCGTATCGCCCCCGTCCTATGCCTTGACCACTCGACCAATCTGAGCATTGCTCGGAGGCAGTTGCAGTTGCTTCTATAGAAATATTTAACAAATTTTTATAAAATCTGTTCTACAATAAATCTTTTCTCATGTGATTTTACCAACAGTGGCTATATACAAACTGACAATCATTCGTTTGCAGTGAGAAGATTTGACAGTGTTTCAATCCACATATTTATCAATAAAATGTACCCAGTTTTTGTGTAGAGATTTTCTTAGGGGTTTAGAAATTGACGATGAATCAAGACTTCAAACAAATTCCAATGAAGATAGCTGGTTTCCATTTTGGTATTCCAAAGTACTGCATCACTCTCAACTCTTAAAAAATTACGAAGCCCTTACACGTACAAAATTACGATAAACAATTTATCGGATGACAATTTAACGACATACTATTAGGATGAAACAACACTACCGATTATCTGCTATAGGAGAATATTGCATGTGTGCGCTCATTTGTGATTGATTGATTACATATATGCTAGCAGGATTACCCCTGTGTGTTTTTCCATCCAATAAACACAATAAAATAGTATTAATGGAGAACTTTTTTAGCTTCATATATTAAGAACAAGTATTACAGAAGCATTACAGCACCATCTTTGAATTTCTCATACAATCTACCTTTAATTTGCCTTGAATAGTACCTAAGGGGTGGCAATTTGTCCTCTTGCCCGGGGCGGCGTAAGTGCTAGAGCGGGCGCTGATGCATATGTTCCTCCACGTAAAACAAAGGTAGTTTCAGCAAAATGAGACCGCAGTACACACTGCAACAGAACTACTGTGGTTTATATATGTGGTTGGTTGCCAATATAAGAATTACCTTCTTTCGGTCTCAACCGACACTCTGCGAATAAAGAGAAAACAATATATCCACTTTCAGAAATTAAAAAGGAGTTTTATATCTCCCAAAATATTTGCGGAGTTTGTTGTTTTAAGTAGCAAGAAACCTTAAGAACCAGAGTTGCTGTTGAGAAGTTCTTCATGTTCTCTTCAAAGGCGCCGTTCAACCTTATTCTACTGGCTGTTCGCTTGTTTGTGTCAGTTTGTATTACTTTACAAATATCCACGTCATCACGTGGTTACATTGTTTACCACGCGGTATACCGTGATCTACCTTTAACCTTCCGTTAGACGCAATGCATCTGACAGATGCCTCGCATTGTTTTTTTAGCATAACTTCTTCTGTATTGCGAATTCCACTTTGTAACTTAGAGTAGCTTCGTATACCGAGTACGAAAGCATTTTAGTCTGAAAGTGATAATTGTGGGGTCCTTTAGCTTTACGTAGCAGGCTCGAGCATCTATTAGATGCATAGCGAGCACTCGTGTAAGTGATTTGAACGTGTAATTGATATAGGCGCAGCAGTATACAAAAAAATAAAATATTTACTACAAGTTGAATACTTTTAGAGTTACACTATTACATCTTTGTTTTACCATTGAAGTCTATTTTAAAATTTAGTTATGCTCAGAAAGCTGTAAAACTGCAGTTATGTAAGACAATTCCCAAAAATCTCATTTTTGTAAGACTTTTTCTTAACAAACAAAATATTATTAACAGACCCGATTTTCTTCTTTTGATATTGACTATTGGTATGACAAGGCTTCAAATATACAGATAATGAAGAAAAAATCCTTATGAAGATATTTATTACCTTACAACAGGATGACAAAGTTGGCATCTAATAGATGCATTGCGTCTATTAGTGTTACATTTTTTATTGCGACTAGCGGAAGGTTAAGGCCTCTTTGTAGGCCTATTGAAAAGAACCGTATTTAAAAATGATGCAGAACAGCATTCTGAAAGGAAAGGAAGGGGCTATTACGAACTACAAATTTAAGATTGGTCTTATTGACTAGCTCAGCATCAATTTCCAATATAGGCGCAACAACAATGACCTCTGATTAGCGAGATAACTCTTCGCCAAAGGAACTTCAGGGGCCAGGCTATCGGAGAGTGAAGTGCTATGTTTACTACCATAGTAAAGCAGCCAAGTTATGGAGATGATGGAAACCGCTCCCAACATACCTGATCTCATTTCACTGAGTTCTCAAATTGAATTTTATACACCGAACTAAAAATTCATAACTGTGCACATAGCTTAGCAAGGAGATGAACCCAAAATAATAAATGGTAATACTATACTAGCCCAAATTCTTTTTCTGGCTTCAAAAATGTTTCTTTCATTCATCCAATTCAACTCTTCTGGGGTTAAACGAACCATAGGCATTTTTCCGGAGACACAAAAAATACACCAGCCTGTGCAAAAGGAAGGTCATGCAAAGTTTCTTTCAAGAACAGCGACTCTTTCAATCAATGCACACATAGAAGAGGATATACGATTGTGCATATCGTAAAAACGACTAAAAAACAAGAAAACATTTATCCAAGAAGTGGCACCAAGCAAAGCGATCCACGTTTCACGGTCAACGTATGACTTGGGTTTGCGAATATGTAATATGGGGGGATATCTTATTATGTACCATGCCAGCAATACCTTAAGTGCATCTTGGTTGTACGTACAAGAAGTACGAGTATGTATGTTGAGGTTTTGCATATCTGCATACAAGAAGTGCAACAAGTCTGCACCAAACGACTGGAAATAAGAAGGCGATAAGGAGCAGCAAGCAGGCTGTGTTCACTAGGTATATAGAACTATGTCTGGCCTCGGTTGTTTGTGTACAACGTGCATGGAGTTTTGCATGGTACATGGTATCCATGATGATGCAGATACCGTGTATCCGTATCCATTCTATACGCAAATTAAGTATCCACATAAGTATAATGTGGCGTGGATGATGATGATGAAACACAACGATGGTACTATAACCATTTTTTTCTTGCTTAAATTATGTTCAAGAAAGGGGAATTGCATTTTATAAATTTTGCGCCAAATTGTTGGCTTCACTCTAGGCTGAATGTGTTCCGTGTGGTTTTGAATGAACTAGAGAAGAAAATGTGTCTTAGTGAGATGTGTATAAATATCCAAATTGGGTTTTGAGGTCGTAGGACCTCTTCCTATGCCACAAAGCAGATGTCTTTCTAGTGATGCAGGATGTAGGTACCCAGTCTCGAAACTAATAGAAGGAAAATTAATAAATCTTTTACTAAGGAATCTAAATCAGATTGCAGAAGTCTGTAGTTCAGACCTTGTAATTTCAAAATCCATCTTTATCGATTCTTGTACACCGAACCTTAAGTTTAGACGCCGAAACCTCAATAACCACACCGAAATTAACTCCGATATGAAAACATCCATGTAAAACAAAAAATGAAAAATTCCAAAGTGCAACTAAAGCAATAAGAAAACAAGTTACAAGATAACCACCACGGCATACCAATGCCATGAACACGAGATCTCGGTTAGAGGCCATTAAGGCTAAGAAGACCTTAAGAAAACCTGTTGCCTATAAGGGCAAAAATATACACCGAGCGCGATTATGCTTCACATCAGACTCGTAAAATGCATATTCATTATACGCTGGCCTCCATACGACGTCTCGTACAGCGTCTGGACCCGGGTGGGTCGCTGTGGTGCACTTCAGAGCTCGCAAAGTATCATGGAACTGGAAACGCTGTTGTAAGGATGATTTGCAATAAAAATCAAAAATTCAGGTGAACAAGGCGCAATCAGATCATCGAATCTTATTATGAATCTCGCGTAAGTATAGGCGACATATAACATTGAAAATTAATTGAAAACGCGCGGGGATTGCAAAAACAAAGGCCATGGATGAAGCTGCGCGATGTCTAGCCTTGGTTTGATTTTAACGGCCAACAGACATACTTTTCGTTTAAAACGCGTATAGAGAAGCAGCGCATTCTTATGGAGCCAAAGAGTGCCGTCTTCTGCTGGAGAGACGCCATCTCGAACAGGAACAACAATAGGCAAAGTGTGGTAACAACAATCGGTAACACAAAACCAATACGGGCGTGCCGACCGTGAAGTTACCATAAGCATAACCAGCACTACGACAACAACCCATGGCGACAAAGCGTTCGACAACCTTTTGCATTTGGTTTTTTATTTCAAGGACACAAGGATTGGGTTTATTTTCTTATTAGTCACGCATGAAATAGGAACGGACGCGACCGTCGGCGCGCGGCAATCCCGAGGGACTTGGAACGCGTTAATGCATAGTTAGCCATCATTATAAGTTTCCCTGCTCCTTTCCCTACTCAATCAGGATGTTGCATATAAGTCCTCCATCCAGAGACGTAAACGATCTATGGATCAGCATTAATTGGGATTTTTAGACACATACGTCGACGCATAGGATTGCAACGAATAACTCTAGAGGCCCTAGTGGCCTACCTTATTTATAAGCAATGACAATAGTGACTGCTTATAACTTCGTGTGGAGCGTCAACAAAACAGGGTCTCAGATTTGCGGTTTGTGTGGTGACTATATGGTGGGTAGCTCAAACAAAGGGTCGCGAAATTGAATGACACAAAAAAGTGTAATATGCAATTTTCGAACAATAGTCTGGCGAGAAACGCACCAGAGCACAAGGGTTTGAATAGCTCGGGCATGTACATATAAATGCAATGCAAACTTGTGCGTACAGGGACGAATACAGGGAATATCCGAGGCCTTTGTTTTAAAGGGGCCATTCATTGTTTGGAATTAACAGTCTGATTTGAATATTTAGTGCTAGAGTAGGTACACAGTTCTATTGTGTTGAACGTGTGTGTGTGAGATCAAGTTATATCAGAGGGTTAAGAGTAGGATTTCGTGCATGTGTACATCGAGATACACTCAAGGATTTCGTGTGGGTCTATACAGGACTTCAACTGCTTAATGGAGAAGGTCAATGTACTCTCCTTTTTAAATATTGTAAAGTAAAATAAGTATTAAGGTACGTTGTCCTCGACACAACTCCATCGGCTCTAGCGACAGCGACTCGCTCATTTAATATAAAAACTCATTTTTCTCTCATTCTAAAAACGAGTTTTTATATGAAATGAGCGAGTCGCTGTCGCTAGAGCCGATGCAGTCGTGTCGAGGACAACGTACCTTCAGTCTGCAGATATAATTTTTAACTCGCCCAACATCTACAGTTGAGAATTTGAATTGTCTTTTTTAAACCTGACACCCCACGCCATTGAGGTTTAAAAGCAGGGTGGTGCCGCACACACACGGCCAATCCAATCCCATTTATCAGCTGAGATCCCCATTTCTTTTTCGTGGTTTCATGCACCACGCCATATCGTTTATAATTTCGGTTACGAGGCACGAGAAAAGTTAGTGTATTACCTTTTTCTCATATCAGAAAGGCATCTTTTGCAGCCCAAACTCTTTCGGTGTACTCTTGTAGCAAAGGACATCACTCCTACTCAGTGGCGGAACGTTTCAAAAATATCTTGTGCTCGAAATCGAAATGGGGCCCATTTACACAATATAATACTGTACTGTTAGCCAACATTTTTGAAACGACCATATTTTTTGTCCGCTATAGCTATATAATTTTTTTTGCAGCGATTCGTATTCTCTTCTTCGATAGGAGCAATGGCGTAGATAGCTTTTCGGAGAGGGAGGGGATCAGTGACTAGGTTTTTTCTTAACAAGGAAAATAAAATTTAAAGGAGTATAGGGGATCGTGAATAACCTGAATTCAGACTAGCTTTTGTACAAATATTGGGAGATAATATTGGGATATAGAGAGTTTTTTTTTCACAAAACTTAAGACCGCAACTCATTGTGAAAACGAACATTTTGTACAAAAGCACAAAGTCTGAAGAGAATTTTGTGCGGCCTGAGTCTACATAGTTTAAATCGATCGTACTGACTTTTGTACAAAATTTCATGCAAAAATTTAACTCATATTTCATTGCTTCAAAATTCAATTTTAAATACTGCTTTTACACATTGCTTTCGCATCATACAAGAGTTAACACCATCTAAAAATTGAGGAATAATTTTTTTATTTTACTTAATTCAGTGCTGAAATTAAATTAATACCTTTTGTATTACGATCACAGGGGCAAGATGTTCGACCTAAGGCGAATTCTGTTGATCTTCCCCTTATCTACGCCACTGGATAGGAGAATAAGGTTTTCCTACCACCCAATAACAGTTTTTAAGAGCAATAGGTAAGTCCTAACCATCAGCAGCTGTACATATTTTCAAAGCTTTGCTCCTCGGCACATTTACCGATCTGCACGCCACTGATATTTTTGTTTAACTTATTGGATGATTGGAAATTTGCTAATTCTTTATTGTAAACAGCGTTTTAAAATTTCTTTTCAACTACTAAAAATGATGGGTTTCGGCCGAGTGTATTTTTTACGCTGAGTATTTAACTATTTTAGTTCCACATGGAACACCGTACGTTACGCCACTGCTCCTACTACTTCTGCTACTTACCCGAACCTGTTCATCGCTTCGTTTTGTTCAAAAATTGAAACTTTGCTGTGTGTTTGCCGTTGTTGAGCCAAAAATTAAAACTATTTACCTTTCCTGTACCTCCAGAATTTGTTCCGACCGAGCCCTATGTCTCCTTAGCTGATACATATATCTTTAAAATTTTAATCACGGGAAGTGGCAGTGGAAGCAAGTGCTTAAGACAGCAGGGTTACTTGATTAAGTCGGTTATAGAAAAAGTTGCCATTATTTCACCAAGAGTGAATGTCCTGAAATTTTTTTTTGAGAAATTGTGGCCCTGTCAAACAAGAAACCATCAAATCTAAAAAGTTCCATTCAAAAATAGCAGTAAACATGATTTTCAACTGTCATATCCCTATCCCCTCTTATCTATTCCTCGATTAATTGAATTTTTATATAGAGGTGGGGAATCTTCCTAGATGCAGCGTGCGTAGTTATGATCGCAGACAGTTATTTACCGACTAAACCTAAACACCTCTTCCATCCCCGTTACACCCCGTGGGACCACCTACGGGGTGGCTACTCAGCCATCAGCGCAGCTTACAGACTTACGTATAGGTTAGGTTAGGTACAGGGGCCGCCAGATTTGCACCCAGCGCACTTAGACCAGATTTGGTCCATTGTGATACCACTGAGAGAATCATGTCTCTACTAAATGCCTAAAAACCAACCCGTGCTTACAATAAATTTATTGAGCAGTATTGGGCTCACATCCCGAAGATCATCGGTATCGTAGAAATACCTTGAGCCCAGAAAACGCATTCGTTTCTCAGCCAGGGCGGGACAGTGGCAGAGTAAGTGATGCACACTTTCTTCCTCTTCTTCATCGTCACAACTTCTACAGAAGTCGTTGTGAGGAATTCGGAGTCTTCTCGCGTGCTCTCCAATAGGACAGTGCCCTGTTATTACTCCCACCACATTTCGAATATGCTTTCTGTCTAAGGAAAGTAGCATCTTAGAACGGACATTGTCTAGCTTTGGCCAGATCATTCTCGTCGTTGCGCATGTCAAGCCATGAATCCATCTTGCATTGGTTCTGCATATTGTAGAGGTCTCTATTAACAATGCACAAGCCGCAGTAGGTGTTTTCAAGAAGGAATTACCGTCTTCAACGCTACCTGCTGACGCATGCCGGGCCAAGTCATCTGCATTGCGATTACCTGCAAAGCCACTATGGCCCGGTATCCAGCATAGCGTAATGTTGAAGAAGCGACCCATCTCTCTACGTACTGAACGACATTTCTCAGTAGTTCTTGAAGTGGTCAGCACTGAATCAATTGATCGAATTGCAGCCTGACTATCTGTGAATATAAAGACGTCCCTACCAGTGATGACGTGACAGCCCAACCAAGTTAAGGCTTCTAAAATCGCGGAGATCTCCGCTTGGAGGACACTACAAAAATTAGGCAGGCGGAAAGACAAATGAATATTCAACTCATCCGAGTGGATTCCTATACCAACTCCTGCATCTGTCTTGGAACCATCAGTATAAATGGAAATGGATCCACTGACCAAGAAGCTGTTACTATCCCAAGATTCCCTTGAGGGGATCAAACTACAATGGTTCCTACCAAAGAAGTGATTGGGAACAGTGTAGTCAGTCGCTAGGGGCAGGTTAAAATTACGAAGTATCGCTGAATGCCCATAGTCCAGCGCTCGCCAGAGACCAGTTTCACGTAGGCGCAAGGCCACTTTTGCGGCCATTCTTTGGCCGAAAATGTCCAATGGGAACAGTCCCAGCACCATATCTAATCCGAATGTAGGAGTAGTTCCAAAAGCTCCTGTTATAAGAAGAGAAGCCAACCTTTGAGCTTTGACCAGCAAATTATAATAGGTAGCGGTGCTCAGTGCCATCCACCACGACTTACGTATGCGCTTCTCTTTCTGCAGCTCCATATGGACTGCACTGCCCTGCTCAGTGCATTCCAGCTGCGTGATGAATGTAGCATGAGAGCCACTATATTAGACGGGCTTATGTTGTCTCCCAGTGCCGCCTCCAGTTCAATGTGGATGTCACCGAATCGGGGACATTCAAAGATTACGTGCCTCGCATCCTCCGCGACTCCCTTGCACCTTGGGACACTCTGGCGAGTCGTCCAGCTTGAAGCGATACAGACATTGCTTATATTCTCCGTGACTCGTTAAAAACTGCGTCAAATAAAATTTTACCTCACCGTGCTTTAGGCTTACCCACGTATTAATGTCTCGGATGAGGGTGTGTGTCCATCGGCCAGTTAGGGCCTCATCCCATCGGACCTGCCACCTCTTCATCGACTCAGTTCGTTCTATCTCTCTCTGCCTCGGCTGAATTTCCGAAGTTACACCATGACGACCGCTATAGAGTCTGTCTATTTCATCTACCAGGATTTCCAAAGGCATCATCCCAGCTGCGACATAGGCGGCTTCATATGTAGGATGTAGTTGGATACGCACAACACATCCTCAAGGCACACCTGCGATAGACAGCGTTTAAGGGTTTTGAGTTACAGGCGAATTTTAGTGATCCAGCCCAAACTGGTGAGGCATATAAGATAATGAAAGTTACCACTCTCGACAGCATAGTCTCCTACACTCCTACACTCGCCCAAATTGGCGAGGCATATAAGATAATGAATGTTACCACTCTCGACAGCAATAGTCTCCTACACTCCTACTCGTTTTTGGACCACCTATTAGGCCAGTCAATAAACCGAAAAATAAGGCGTTAGGTCGCAAAAAAATGCTCGGCTCTGGTTTTTGGGATATTGTTAGGATAGATACCAGAAGTGTACCACCAAGTTTGCAACTTCGAAAAACCTGTGCTAACCCCATGACCCTCAAAAAACCTCAAAATTTTCTGACTTTTTTCATATTTTTGTTTGTAATTTCTAAAAGGTGCTTCCTACAAGTAAGTTGTCCACTGCACTGTTAAAGCTAAGAAAATCTTCTTTAATTTGAGTGTAACCCCAGCTTTGTAGGCGCAAAGGATCCCAAGATACAGCACTTTAAACATTGTTTTTTGAAAAAAAGTTCGAAATTGTAATTTCAGTCATGTTCCGAGCTGAATATCGGCTTAAATGCGCATTCTTCGGAGAAAGTCATGTGACATGAAGTTATAAACAAGTTACTTACCTGTATATATGTCGGAACGTATGGAATCAGACCATGGGGTCATAGGGCTGCCCCTGAAAATTAGGTTCTTCTAAGAAAAACTTTTTTCTTTATGTACCAATATTAACCAAACTTCACCCAAGTATGTTCCTGGTTAACCCTCAAAAAATATCTAGGAACGGATGAAATCGGACAACTACGTTATAGGGCTGTTATACAAACCAACCTCTGGAAATTAGGTTCTTCTAAGAAAAACTTTTTTCTTTATGAACCAATCTTAACCAAACCTTACCCAAATATGTTCCTAAAGCCTCAAAACATATCTAGAAACGGATGAAATATGAAAACTAGGTCATAGGGCTGTCAACTGTCATACAAACCAATACAATTTCGGACTTTTCTACAAAAAAAGCACATTTTTTAAAGAGCTGTATCTTGGGATCCTTTGCATCTACAAAGCTGGGGTTACACTCAAATTAAAGAAGATCTTAGCTTTAAAAGTGCAGTGGACGACTTACTTGTAGGAAGCACCTTTTAGAAATTACAAACAAAAATATGAAAAAAGTCCGAAAATTTTGAGTTTTTTTGAGGGTCACGGGGTTAGTACAGGTTTTTCGAAGTTGCAAACTTAGTGGTACACTTCTGGTATCTATCCTAACAATATCCCAAAAAATCAGAGCCGAGCAATTTTTTGCGACCTAAAATCGGTAATTGACTGGCCTATATGTTTGGAATCATTTTAGCAAGAGCCGCGGTGGCGGTTGCCGCCTTATCACATACGTACTTCAAGTGCTCTCCAAAACTTAGTCTAGAGTCTATCATAACCCCCAAGTACCTAACGGCATGCTTAGAGGATAATAACACACTCTCCAACTCTGATTTTGAGAGAGCACTTTTTCCTGCGCCTACTGATTTGGACCACTTCGGTTTTCTGGTCAGCTAGTTCCAATCCAACTGTTTCCAACCATAGCTTTATAGTTGTAATCGCCTCGGCTGCAAACAATTCGACCAACTGCGAGACCCGTGCGCAAACTATACAACAGCTATGGGTGAGGTTATAAAACACACCGTTCCCCTACCGGTTCGCGCAACGTTCCCTTTAATTTCAAATCAACCGGCCGTTACGGATCTGAAATTTTCTCTTTATCAACAGATCCCCTAAGCGCCACCTTGCGGAGTACCTTGATTCATTGAAATAAATCTACAATGTGCTGTTGAACCATGAACATTTATTTATTAAACAATTTATACTCAAAATAAAATTTCGTTTGAAACTGGAAATTTTAATTTTCGAACCAAATGTATCAGCTGTGATGTGTCAATTGTCACATTTGTCACTTTCCGAGAGATGGCGATGGGAACACCAAGTCTGATCCGGATCTATGCGTTTACAGAACGAAATAGGGAACGGTTCGGAAAACGCGGCACGGTACGCGAACGTTGTGTTTTATAACCTAACCCTATGTCGTCCGCAAAACCAACCACTGTCACTTCCATTGGGTGAATTCACATTGTCAGACGAAACCGAACGGGTAAACTTGCAAGACAAGAACCATCGTTCTTACAATGTGAAATGCACAATGCTTGTCTGCTGGCCACTACAAAAGCTCTCGCCGTCCGTTTGTTTGTGCTAATAAACGGACGGCGATAGCTTTTGTAGTGGCCAGCAGACAAGCATTGTGCATTTCACATTGTAAGAACGATGGTTCTTCTCTTGCAAGTTTACCCGTCCGGTTTCGTCTTACAATGTGAATTCACTCATTGGCATAGCGAGCTCCAGAATGGCGTTATACATGATATTCCACAACAGAAGCGGGCCGAGCACGCAACCCTGCGGAACGCCAGCCGTTACCATGTACTCCTGGTGTTCATCGCCAGTATCATAGTTGAGGACGCGATGTGAGAGGTAACTCTTAATTATCGCGGCTAAATATTCAGGCACGTTCATTGATTCTAAAGCCGCATGAATGCACTCCCATTTCGCAGAGTTAAAAGCGTTTTTAACATCGAGGGTCACCACGGCGCACCACATACTCTTACGAAGTGACTCCGTCGCCAATGTGGTTACCATCGTAAATGCGTCTATCGTTGATCGTGCCCGTCGAAAACCATACTGATCGTCTGATAAGCAGTTCGACCTCCGACAAACGGTTATACAACTTGAACATTCGAACATTTTCCCCGTAGAGTGTCGAGCAGGCAGATGAGGCGGCAAGAGTTAGGCTCCCCAGCCGGCTTACTTGGCTTTGGAATGAGTATACTAGTTTGCGGAAAGGTCCGTTCTTGCAAACAAGTCTCAAAGACATCGATCAACTTTTTGGGAATCCCTGGAGCTACGGCCTTCAGTGCCCCATTACGAACACCATCCGGGCCGGGGGCTTTACCATACTCTAATCTAGAGGCAGCCTTCAGAAGTTCAGGCTCCGTAATTGCGGGTACACTGCCTCCAATTGGTGTCGGGCTTTGTCTCGCGGGCTCTAATTCGTGTTGCGGAAACAACGTAGAAACGATGTTTTTAAGCAGCACAGGAAATTAAGGCTGTGGAGCCCTCTGTACAATTTTTCTTTATTATGACTCTATACGCTCCTCCCCATGGGTTTTTTATTCGCGTCCTCGCAAAGCTGTTTGAAGCAGTTTTGATTGCTCCATTTGATCGAAAGCTTCAAGGATCTACGAGCTGCTTTATAGGCCTGAAGAAGAGGAGGATACGCCATCGATTGTGCCGAACGTTGGCAGAGTCGCCTTTTCGCGATCTCCTCAGTCCACCAGTAGTTCTCGATTGATTGGATTGAGTATAAATAGTTTTCGTTCACTACAGTTTAAATCAACCATACCAACCAAACTGCAGTTGCTTTTTTTTTTTCGGGGATAACCAAGTTGTCTATCGTTGTCTGTTGGGGTATGGTTTATCCAACATGAATCTTTCTTTCTAGCAAGCAAGAGTTTGAAATGCTAAAGCGATTTTTATACAGGATTTCAAACTTGTTCAACAGTGGAAAACCACCTTTTAGAGAACACTGTGAATGTCAGATAAGGATAGGAGAGAGACAATGCTCAAAGAGTACTTGTAATTCAGTAGTTTCTCCTATTCCACCTAAACTAAAGAGATTTTCGGGATGAAACACCATTCAGTTAGTCACCAGATTAGGTGTCTTCATATGACCATCATGCTGATAAAAAATGAAGCTTAAATAAAGCTCTTAGTGTCATTTGCAACGCTGAACTTCCAAATTAAGTGCAATTTTCCGAGTACCTTAGCATAATCAACCGCCGCCATTACAACATTCCCGATCAAATATTTGCATAATCCAATCAATTTTCCAGTTTGATGTAAAGATAATTGCTGAACCGTGAGTGTGGTAAGGAAGGACCTAAAATATGCATACATATAATTTACATTCAATTCTCAATCAGGTTCTGTATCTAATGCGATTTTCTCGCCTTAAATCCACCACCGAAGCACATCTTCCCCATATTAGTATCAGACAACACCTCAAGGCGCATATATGGAGGCATCAAATTCCTTATTACCTTTGACTCAAGGCGATGGCGGTTATGGCATGGAATGTCTTGTATCCACGTTATTATATACGACCGTTC
Source organism: Microchrysa polita (assembly GCA_949715475.1). Lineage (NCBI taxonomy): Eukaryota > Metazoa > Arthropoda > Insecta > Diptera > Stratiomyidae > Microchrysa > Microchrysa polita. The sequence continues at coordinate 12,994,123 of OX454420.1, forward strand.
CGAATAAATGTATACTACTCGGACCCACAGCATCTTCTCCTGTGATTCATTTCAGAGGGTCTAGTTGCAATATCAAGATTTTCATCTTATACCCTTGGTAAGATGTAAGTTTTTTGCAGCTTAAAAAAGACACGCCTGGCATAAATTACAAACATAAGATGCTGTCATTGCTCCCATCTCTCTATATATCGTATCCTCCAATGCACTCGATGGCTTGGTGTTGCTTCTACGGTCTGTTGCTTGCTTGCATCTATTGCCATATCTATCTACATTACTATTACGAGTATTACAAGTACTCGCCATAGTGAATATATTTAATTTGCATCTTTTGGCACAGAAAAAACGCAAACGCCTTCCATGTGGGATCACTTAAGACATTTTTGCATTAACCACCTGCGGATGGGTGCTACACACGTTTCATTTACTTACAAGCCGTTTAGAAATATGGAAAGTACTTTGTCAAGATCTTTCTCTTCGTCTGTCGTTTCTATAGACTTTTTTTTTGCATCAAGCCTATGGACGACATTTGCATTAGTGTCTTCTTCTGATTTTAAATCGCCGTTTCTAGTTTTGCATATGTATATGTATAGCCACCACAAGATATCCGAGCATCGTATGCAGATAATGCAACTGACGCAACAAGATTGTTGCAGGCCTAATCATTCGTACAGTGACTTGGCGCTAACATTGGTCTCAAGAAAGACGAGATAACGAGCCATTAATTGTAAAATCTTAAGACACATGGGTCCTTGTATTGGTTATTTGACGAAGAACAACTTAAAAAGATTCTATTCTAGATTAAAAAGTGGTCAGGCAACATCATGCGATCGCAGTGAATTTATTGCGTTAATTAAGTATAGATTGGAAAAAGGATATTGTAATAGAGAAGTTATTTAGTGTTTGGTAGTCGGTCAAAGACATTGATAAATTGTATTAAAAATATTGATTGATATGCCGGAAGGTTGCAGTCTTCATTTGGCAGAATGGAAATCAATTCAGTAATTTTTAAATTTGTGTCCTTTCTTCGATTTTAACCTAGCTCCTAAATTATTAAAAACAAATAAATGGGAATGTCGTATAGGACAGACTGGCTTGATAACTGACACTAAACTGGGCTCTAAGAATAGAGTAACGCTGATTGAGGTTCCTTGTTACTTCGGTATAAGACACAACAGCCCAGCTGTCACGTACAGCTGCATCATCCCATTTTTCTGAGTGACGACCTCAGAGGTCAGAGCAATAAGATTCAGACAAGGCACACGTTGTCGATTCTGTAAGAAGAACGACGATCTTTTCGCATCCCTTGTAAGTGCAATAGTGTAGCGCAGAATCGCTGGACCCACCTCAAATTGTCCTATCCAGATACTGCCGACATTGCTTCGCTTATAAGTATGATCGACCAGGATATCCCACGTAGCCCATCCCTTATGATCAATATTGCGATTCGTAACCCTAAACAGTATATTCTAACCAAAGACAGACTTTATGTACGTAAATACTTAACCCATTAAAACCCAGCGTTGCGAAAACGCAACGTATTACTTTTCTGTACCTGTAGGGTTCCATGTAAACAATAATCCAAAAAATGTTAATAATATCGAAACTTAATATAATTATCTAATCGACCTGTTTTTGCAGGATGCTCAGTTACGTCATTATAGTGGATTTCAAGGACATCGAAAATCGCCTTTTTTGTGTCTCAATTTTCAATTTGCTCTCATTTATTCGGGTATCAATACAAATCCAAAATTATTATATAATCAGAATCTACAGACATTACAATTTACCATTTCACCCTTTACCTGCCCCAAAAAAGATCCTTCCAAACGCCTAATGCAATTTTCTACCTACGTTGCGAAAACGCAACGCTGGGTATTAACGTATAATGCAATGCAACAACTCTGACGAGTTCGTATGTGGGATAAAAGTGTTATTTTTGCAAATTCCTAGGCCATAAAACAATTTTTTTGAGAATTTTGGGACTTGTGAGATTTTATCTCATTATTCTGTAATTAGTGAGAGTGCGTTACCTGCGCCTGAGCTTTGGTAAAAATTGTAAGGTGAAAAAGTTAAAATGTTCCATAAAATGTGTTGACTCTCCGCAAAATTGAAGAATTATTGAATGATAGTTCTGAAGATGATGAAATAGAAAAATTAAAAATGCGAAAGACATTGAAGTAATTGCTCTTCCGCCGTAACGTGTCGATGCAGTTAGTGACTGCGAAGATAACGATGAAGATGCCCAAGTGTAGAATAATTTCAACGACGGACTACTAATGAAACTACGGGTGAAGTGGAAATTTTGATCGATAAAATAATTGAAGGTCCCTTGCCACCAAAAAGACGTTCGACATCCAAGAGGAAAAAGCCTGAGCCTGGAGCTAAGTGGACAAAGCCAAATCATCATACTGCCAGCTTGCTTGGTGAGCCACTCCACTGTGGCTGCGTTTTCACACTCGATCAGGATGTGGCCTGGCCTGAATCTTATTCCGGCGAACTTCGGCTTTACCTGTTTGGCGCGCTCGGAGAGAATTTCTGCCAGTAACACGTTTTGAATGGACGTCTTTTCCTCTGACGTTAACACACTGGTATTTGAGGCCACCTTCGCGTATGAAGATTTCGCTTTTCCTTTGCCTCCAGAGGGGGCAGACAAGCGGCTTCTATCGGCCGTTGTTGTTTCAATGCGTTTCATAATATAAGTCAATAGATTTAAGACTCTTTATGTTAACATGTAAATAATAAACATGTTTTTCATCAAAATATTCTTTTTACTAAGATAAAGTTCATGTAATAAAGTTTTTCATATTGGCTGAAAAGTATTATATCGTTTTGACCCAGCGTTGCGTTTTCGCAACGTGTCAGCGCTTCCCAGGACGAACTAAAAATACGTTATTGGCTTTTTTTTTCATAATTGGACCAACAATAATAAGATTCTAAAGTTTCATTGCCCTAGCTCAACGGGAAGAGGGTTCGGGCCTTAATGGGTTAAAGCTTGTTAAGGCGCAGTTTCAGTGAGTGGCACTATCGTTGATTCTTGTTACCTTTTTGATGAATTGACACAGTGCTCGAATCATTACGTTGTTTTGGAATACACATCACAAAACTTAGGGAAAACTTAGGTAGAACTATTCAATGAATTGTCTGACAATGTAATTTTGTAAGAGACAGGCAAATTCTAATGTCAATCTTACTCCATTAGTTTGATTGAAATACAGCCTATACTCGTAGATTGTGTAGTTTTTTACCAATTCAAGGCAAATATGGGTCTCAGTCCACGTTTTTGTCAGGGGTTTTCCCTGAAAGGGTTTTACTGCTATACGTACAATTAGTAATTTGGTAAAGCCTAAGCTGAATTCTAGAGCAAAAATTCTAACTAAAATTTACTTCGTTAAAAAAAATGGTAGTCCATAGTCATTTATTGTCAGGATATGTGGTCCGCAGGCATCTTTTTAAATCGGGAACAACTGCTCTAAATAGTGAAATTAGTACAAATGATTACTAATTTCAGAGTAAAAATGGTTTTCAATTGGGGAAGGTGAACATTTGGTAAAATCAAGCGGAAATTCAGAACTTAATTAAGTGCCATTAAGTTTTGGCATCTAGAAATAAATAAAATCAATGAACTGGTAGATGCTTGTAGCATTTCTGCGTAGAAGCGTATGTCTTAAATGAAATCCACACCAGATGGCGGTGTAGTTCTATGATAGTGTGCAAAATTGAGATCCGCTCACTTGTGCATGGATGCACTCACCCTTATTTTGCACATATTTTAGGAATGCACGTTTCATCATCAGGGCCGGATTTCCCATATGGGCAACTGCCCGGGGCGGCTGATTTTGAGAGACGTCGATTTTTTCAAACTTTTTGTAAATTTTTCATCGCGTGAAAATGCATTTTTAACACTTTAGTCGCTCATTTTAATTTATTCTAGTTACGTGTATTCGCCTCTATCCAGGAAGCCCAATTGTAACCTCACATTAAATTGTAATGTGACTCTACCCTTAAAAGTTGAGACGAGGGACCAAGAGTAGAAAGCAACTTCGTAACGCATTGGCTTCAATTTAAGGGCAGGAATATAGCATGTAGTCTGGCTGGTCTAGCGGTTAGTGCGCTTACCTTCGGTGCACAGGCTCATGAGTTCGAATCTCACCGTGTTCCATGGTGTTTTTCGAACTCACGAGCTTGTGACAGACTATGATCTCACTCAGATGTTAAACGAGTACCCATTTATGGGGATAAATAACACTGCTGAGCGTGATGCTGATCTCATTACCTCATCAAAAAGCAAAAATAGGATGTCACTAACACATCCTGCGGCCTTAGTCCAGTGTTGGATTGTCGCGCCTGTTATTTATTTTAATATAGCATATGCTTCAGAGTCTATTTTTATAGGAAGCCCAGACGAGCTTTTTTTTAAACGAGCTTATTAAAATTCCCTTGTAGTTGATCGACTCTTCTTGATTGTAAATTGGCATCGAGAAGTCATAAAAACAGTAATAATTCCGTTGCCCCATTTAGGGCAACTACAGAGACGACAACTTCTTTAAAATAGAATAAATTCGTTCACTATGGAAGAAACGGTCCGGACCCCCTGGCTACGTCCCTGGAAGTAGTACATACATATATGTATTTTCATACAAACAAAATATGTCGGTCAATTCTATAAAAATATAAAATCTTCATAATCATATACGCCCGCTAACGTTATTTGCCTACCAGGTGTATGTGACGTCTACTGCTTTTAAGCTTAACCATTGGCGGCAATTTGGCTGCTGCCCAGGAGCGCCGTAGAGGTTAAATGCGGCCCTGTTCATCATACTCGGATTTAACTCGGAACTTATTGTATTCGATAATTTAGGATAATGATGAAATGCAATACAGCCAAAGTGCCGAAAATGGCTTGGCGAGCCAGTCGAGGTCCTTATATCCTATCTATCTCACGATCTTCAACGCCGGAATTACTTTACAGATGATCTATCTATCGAGGCGATCTCAACCATTTTTTAGAATCAGGGACCACTTACGCCGACTCAACTACATTCTACACTCGAGATTTGATTCTATACATGTCGGCTCTGTAGCCTACGAGAGGACTTCCTTTGTTTTTTGGCTATATGCCCAGTTTTGAAAGAAATTAAAAATTTATATTTTGGAAAATACATTTTTAATTTAGAAGAAATAATTGAAGTATTAAATGAGTCGAATTGGATCAATCTCTATGATTATTTAATGCACGCGCTAAATAATAGAAATGGCTTTCTATAATCTTTTCAATGCCTCATGCATTAATAGACTTTACAACACGTTAACAGAATATGAACAGAACGTTAACTTTACAACACGTTAACAGAGCATTAACAATGTTGTCAGAGCACTAACTGAATGCTACTACTAAGTTGTCTTAACCTCTTGTGGGAAATAGCGCGTCTACTAAACTTACTCGCCATCGCGTACGGTTTCTGGCTTGTATCGTAATTGACCCCATAACTTTCTCAATGACGCGCATTCTTCATTTACCGATCTGCGCCACATAATTTTAGGACGTCCCTTTCGTCGACTTCTTTGGGAGAAGTGGTTCCATCGTATAGCGCAGACGTGTCAAACTCGCGGGCCGCATGCGGCCCACTTCGCAGTTCTGTTCGGCCCGCGGCCTTGTCGAAGCAGCACAATGTGTATCAACACAAACATGGTGAAATTGATAAGGTGAACAAATTCAGCCGTTGAACTCAAGTCCACAAAAATTACTAAAACTCGTCTGTGGCTTATGGAAAATTATTTTAGGATTTTTTCTCCAAATACTACAAACAATTTGCTGCTGGTTATTTGGTTTTATAAGACAGCTCATCTTTTTTTGTGCAAGACAATACTAAGCCTCTTTATGAAATTGTTCTGTCCCGAAATGCACTTAATAAAAAATTGATTGGCTTTACCGAACATGAATTGAGATTTATTTGGAAAAATTGCTAAGCTTTAAAAACTGCAGAAATCTTGGAATTAGTGACTAAATCACCTGGATGTGAAATTCCAACATACTAATTACAGCCTAAGTGCCTGATTTTTAGACCTATACTTATCAAGCTGCATGAGTTTGTTTAAAAATATATCACAAACAACTGTTTGTCCCTTTTACCACCTTTCTGCTGAAATAATTTAATTTGACTTGTTTGCCTCCCAATGTTATTTTGGGCGACCTGAATGACCGGTGCTACAATTGTTTATCATCTGCCCAAAATTTGGCGCAAATCATGTAATTAACAAAAAATGGTTCCTTGAAGATCAATCATATTTTCACGTTTTCGCTTCTTGTCTTAAGTTTTTAATGTTCTTGAAGTACATTTTCGAAAGGTAGAAGTTCTCACGGATAATCCCGATGCCTCTATAGTGATCCAGACTTTCTGCCATATTTTAAAAGTAATATTCTGTATTCAACTTTCGTAATACAATTAAATAAAAGCTTTTAAAATTTTCCTCCTGCGGCTCACCCAAGCCTGAAGAGAGTCTTATTTGGCCCGGTCCGGGTTTCGAGTTTGACACCCCTGGTATAGCGCGACCAGCACTACAGTTATCACCTTTTCGCAACGAATGACCAATACGTGCGCCAGTTTAGATCTTCACTAGAAAATCATTCATCTTTAGTTCGACAGCATTGACTTGCCTCCATCTCGAGATTCATAGCATTTCGCTCAGAGTCAAGATCTTGTGCGAGAGCTGGCTAATGTTATTAGCACAGTCCAGAAATTGTAGGCGAGACTTCAGGTCCATTGGATTCCGCTGACGCTACTTAGGTAAGACCGCATGAACCCAGAATGCAGCTTTGCCTGACCCGCTAACAACTTCAAAGTCCTCCGAAGCCTTACCATTATGGAGTATGCGACTTTTCGCACCGAGGAAAGTTGCCCTAATAAATGCATTGCTCGATTATAATACAATGTTGATGTGGTCGACAGAAAAAAAACCAAATAGACCCAGCCGGATCCTCCTGGATTTTGCTTTCTATGCGGTCCTTAATCCTATACAAGACTATTCGAGCCATTATTTTCGCAACAGTGGAAGCACACCTATTCCCCTCTGATTATTGCCTTCTGTCAAGCTGCATTTCTTCGGAAGTTTGATGATCGAACCTTGCTTTCAGTCAGTGGGGAAAGTTTCTCCGTACCACGCTCTTAGAATTAGTGAACGTAGCCACTCGGTTGTAAGTTTTGTTTCGGCTTGGTAAAGTTCGACAGGAATGCCGTCGAGGCCAGCAGCCTTACCACGCATTAGCGTAAGAGTTGCATTGATTATTTCGGTTTTAGTTAGGCCAGCTTAACGTACATATATTTACGTTTCGATTAGGAGCTATGTTATCCGCATGAGGGGGATTCTCGCCATTTGTCATACAGTCTAAAATCGAAGCGAAGTGCTGTTTTTTCAACGCCTTATCTGGGTTTCGTTCTGAATGGGTAGCCTTTCATCGTTATCCTTTACGGGATGTTGTTCGGAGCTTTAAACTTCTTGATTGCATTATATACGGTATGTAAGTCGCTGTTCCGTTCAGCTTTCTCCGCTGTTGCAATAAGAGAGTTTGTGTACGTTCTTTAATCGCAACGCCAAACTTCTTCGACATTTTGCATGATACAGGATCTCAATGTTGTGGCGATTGTCATTTGTTACCGATGCGAGACGAACCCTGAGCTCTTTCCGCTCGACAATCCGTTGCCATGTTGCATCCGACATCCAAGGCTTCGGCCGACAAGCAGGATTTAGACCAAGGATGGTCTCAGTGCTTTCTATAAAGTTATACTGTCGACTACAAAAAACAAATATCACACCAAAAGAACAATGAGTTTAAAAGATTCGCCAAATAAAAACTATCAGCATAAAAAGAGAATTGATATCAGTGCACAGTGCTATCCGCCACTCATATGGAGTTTCTCATTGTTGGTGGATATACTGGCTTAGTCTCACATTCAAGTTCTCTGGACGTGGCAAAGACTCTCTAGAAAACTCAATTCGCTTCACCTGTATAAATCAACTAAAATTGACGGCACTATAAAGTAGAAACGGATTTTATATCTTGTTTGCCTTTCGTTGCTTTGGACAGTTTAGTCTGTGGTTCATGTTAAACTGATTTGTATTTTCCAGTAAAATCCAGCCAACAGTAGAGCGTGAGAAAGCAGGTTTCCCGGTGTAAAATTACTAACAATTTGTCCCATTCGAAAATCATTTTAGACATCCCTGCTCTAGTTTTTAGACGCAGAGAATCGAGAATCTACGGGAAAGAAAATGATAACTGAGGCATAACAAATTTCATTTCAATTTGCAATGTGTACCACTTTCTAAGGACGACGTAGCACCGGATTGATCTACGTAGACAGCAGCGGTAACAAACATTTATAGCCATTCCAACAACAACACCATCTCTAAATTATATTGTGCATTAAATAAATTTCTAACTTCCACATGTGGTTTAATAATTACATAATAAAAAAATCTACTCACATTTTTTTCATGTTCTCACCATACGCACCGTATCCTTCTTTGGCACATTCTGTAAAGAAGTCTTTAAAAAAAATATCAATAAAAGGAATATCAATAACTGCGCTTATAGACTACGCCACATGGTTGACAATATGCTAAATTACAGGGATATAAGCCGTGTGTAGGCAAAATGCAACTCAAGTTGCTGAAATGTTAAGTTCTGCCGCCATGTTGGATCGTGTCGGTAAGCACAGTTATATCCACGCAACTCTTCAGTAATAAAAAATGTCTGGGAAATTTAAGAATTGGAATCAAAACTCCCTATAGTAACCGATAAATTCAAACGCTTTACACAATCTGCATTTATTATTCATAATACATTCTAATTTCAGCGAAACGTCTCATCAATAACAAAAAATCGTTATGAAGCGTGGTAACTCCACCACCGTTGGCGATATTTGACTGCCAATGGGAGCTGGAGTTCCCATGTGACGAACGACAGACAACACTGTTGCCGCAATCATGCATACAAATCAAAACATATTTTCCGCATACATACAACTCGCTATCCCACGCTGCTGAACGACCAAACAAGTATTATATTCCTTCTATTCCCAACTCCAACCAGTCCAGTCAATACCACCCTAATAAGTGCAGTTTTTAACATTCCGCACAAAAACATTGCATTTCAGACTCTTTCAGGTAACATATACCGTGGGCATGATAACCACCTATTAAGCGAAACAAAATCCAATCTAGCAAGTGGCGAGCGTGTATAAACCGTCACAATTGTGTACGCGGCTCCCAGCTCCCACTATTTCAAGTGAACGCACAAGTTCAAGTGGCAGGCGAAGTTCAAAGTCGCAACAATATCTCCATACTACATAATTCACTACACTACATCATGTTCAGTGCGGAGGACCGTTGAAACAGGGGGAGAACTATTATAAAAATCTCTTGGTCAGTATTATACCTATATCTTACCCATAATTTATAATTGAACATGAAGAACGTAAAGTCGGCTTCGGCGACGGCCGTTTCAATACGATGCCAAGTGCGCTTGTCAAGGAATGTTCACGTTTGCTCTTATGTATGTACACACCATACGAGGATCGGGGGAGACGAGGACGATCATGTCCGAGACGAAGACGGCAGCAAAATGTGCAATTTTCTCCTTTCGATCCACAAGAATCTCGACATCGTTCGATGAATAATTGACCAAAAAAAAGAGGAACGGTTAGTAAAATACCTATTGAATATAGTCGTCGTACCGAAAGGACGGTTACATGTATGCTGGAATGAAGAAATTCATGCGGTCGAAGACAATGGACGCAGAGAAGTATAAAGAATGGATACTTGAAATTTTGTATATTGACTTATTATTACTTCTTTTTCAGTTGAGAAACAGAATAATTTAAGCCTTAGCTCTGTCGCGCCGTTACCTTTTATGCGGATATCACTTTTCATAAAACTTGACACAATAAACATAATATCCATTCGTAACATACCAAATCGTTGTTCCATTTATTGCAACTGATCAGAAAGGCTCCATGTAAATTCAACGAATAAACTCAAGAGATTTCTTATAAACTGAAATGAGCATAAGGACCTACATATGTAAACTAGTAATAACTATAATTTAACAGTAAGTTTCATATTATAAGTATATATACAACCAAAGGACATTATGGTTGTTATTTTACAGAATATATCAACTAAATCATTTCCTTGCATCTTTAAATAAAATTCCATCTTTTCAAATTAATTTTAAACAGGTTATACCAGAGAGAGAAAGAGATTATCATTGAAAATAACGTGTTAAAATTATGTTTTTAAGATAAGCAGAAAAAATAAATGGTTTATCACTTAACTAGCTGCTTCGACAATATGTACTTGGGCCATTTATGTCGAAAGGATCACACTTCATGCGCTTTTGGTTTAAATCGATCGTGCCTTCAATGTACTGGACGCGATTGCTACGATCTTCTTCGATCTGAAAAATACAAAAAAATATACACATGTAATAATTCGAATAAGTTGTATTAATAAAAACTAGAAGTATTAACAGTTTCTCTGCAAACGATCACCTCCTGAAGGATTCTTAGATTGTAAGCACCCAATGCAAAATTTGCGGCAACTGATTCTTCGTCATACGATGAAACATTTTCATTTTTTAGTTAATTTAAAGATTTGTGTTAATAATAATAATAAGCATAATGGACTTAATCATAGAGGTGGTCACTGCTATCTAAAAGTATATTGTGCCATAGTCCTTTAATTTAGCAGGTCGTCAACCCGTTTGATATAGGCTAGAAGATCCTTCAAAGAGGAGCACCTTATAATAATAGTGCTGAGTAAATCACGTCTCCTGGATCTGGCGATCGCTGGCATTCCAGTAATAAATGAGTGGAGGTTTCGTCTTCCTCCAGGCAAAGGCGACACTGGGTCTCCCTTGATAGACCATTTTTATGAAGATGGTAGCGGAGCCCAAAGTGCTCCGTAAGAAAGCCTATTAATAGTCAAAGTGCAGACATTTAATATCGAAAAAGCTGAAGGGACGCACTAACTCTTAAGCCAGGGTGCGATGTCCAGTAGTTATGACTCAGGTCCGAAGACCAGTTACCAATTACGCATCTAGCAGCTTTCCAGCTAACTCCACAGAAGGGCTCAGGACCGATGAGTGTGGAAGATGAGCCCCCTCTTGCTAATTCGTCTGCGTATTCATTTCCTTCAACGCCTCTGTGACTCGGAACCCAATAGATTGAAACATAGTTACGGCTGGAGAGGCACTGAAGGAGGTCAAAGCACTCGCTGACCATCTTCGAGGTAAACTTGTGTGAATTTAGCGCCTTAATTGTTGCCTGGCTATCAGTGCAAATAGCGATATGTGCGCCACGGAGACCTCGTCCCAGGATCTCCCTGGCACAGAATTCCAAAGACTCCAGCACCTACACCGCGATCGGTCTTAGAGCCATCGGTAAACCAAGTGATGCTTCAAGGATCCATACACGTGTTGTTATTAGCCCATTCCGCCCGATCTGGGATGTGAAGGGCGAATTTCCTGTTCCGTGATCATGTAATCTGATACCTGTCAGATTGATAGGCTAGGGACTTTGTGCAGGATACGCATGTGACCCCGATCACTGATACGAGTATCAGATAATAGGTTGATTTTCAAAGCACTCAATGCTGCAGTTTCCTGTATGAAAATATGCAGTGGCGTCTTTCCCGATATAGCTTCCATGGCTAGGATAGATGTAGTGCTAAAAGCACCAGTGATGCCAAGGCAGGCAAGTCTTTGGAGTTTATTACAGCTCTTAATTGTGTTGCGTTGTAGTGTTCTAGGCCACCACACTAGAGAAGCATAAGTGATTACAGGTCGTACTAGAGTACTGTATAATCACTCCGTCAATTGGGCGGTCTTCCGAGCGTTCTCTTTTGCATGGGGGCCTAAGGGCCTTACCAGCCAAGGCAGACTCTACAGCCTGTACTTTAGTGGCACCTTCGGCAATGGCCTTTCTATATCTGCGATTTTGCGCAGGGGAAAAACGCAGGAGCTTCGTGTCTTTGTGTCCATGCAATCAATGGCTGCATGAACAGAAGAGACCCTGGAGTTGTCAGAGAGAGGGATTGGGGCTCGCAAAGCCCAAGACGACTTCCAATATTCGCGAAATTCCGGCTCGTAAATGTAAGGCGACTTCGAGTGTTCCCAGTCCGATTCGCGGAATTGTGGCTCGTAACGCACGACGACTTCGAATCTTTTCAGGCAGCAGGACGATCCGTACCACCTTTGTCGCTCAGGGCGAACCTTCATCGATCCTGCCAAAAAGAAGAAAGAGACCGCTCCCCCGTTCGCCGGTTCCCTTTTTGGCTTTCACGTGTTGTTGCGAACGCGACCACGATCGAGTAGTTCTCTCCTCTACTGTGGTGGCGCTCGTCCTCCGCCATTATCGTTGACGTAAAAAAATATGCGGACCGGGTGGCATTTTAAATTCTAATGCAGTGGCAAATACAATACAGGGTGTTACATAGCATTTCATAATACATTAGATATCGTTTATAACGACATCGAAGGGACCGACTATTTTACGTCGTTATAGCCGATCGTCGTTATATCCGCTCATATCGTTTATAACGACCACTGTCGTTATATACGATCATATTTTTTATAGCGTCCTGTCGTCGTAATAAGCGGTCATTGCAATGTAAAGTCAAAACCCGTTTTTGACCACGAACTTACGGTGGTATACGACAAGGATATACGTCCTTGTGTGACACAAAATTGAATGGAATTGCTTTGAATTTTGTTTAAATTATTTCTCGGAAATAAGAAATACAGGAAAATGAAGGAATTACAGCAAAATGAAATGAAATGAATGAAAATTTCAATAATTTGAATTATTTCAAATGATTAATATTTGTAAAAATCCCGCCAAATTCAAAAGCAGATATCTATTTGTCGGAATCGCTCGGAACAGCTGGGCCGACTGATCAAGCCACCAACTTCGGGGAGTTGGGTGCGAGATGTCACGACGGTGAAACGCAGGATTTTGGCTGTTGGCGGACGAAAAAAAAATATATTTGAGCCCTGAAGGGAGGAAAAACACTCCCTGAGTCGGCAGCAAGTACGGACAGCTAAGTTTTTTCTGATAAGTTTTGTCTAGGCTATGCATGTTCATATTTCGTAATATTTGCCCGTCTCCAATTTGTAATTTGTGCCCTAGAATTGAGTGTAAAAAATATGGCCTTAAATGAATAGTCTCCCGACATAAACTACACAAACTGTAAAAATTAAAGAAATTCATGTTTCAGAATGTTTTTTTAAGAATGCCAAAGAATTTTGCACTTTTTCATCATTAAACTTTTGGAGTAATTTACGGCAACTTCACTCTACTTTTCACAGCAGATAAACTTAATTTCTTCGGTTGACTCCTTTATTTTTCCAAAATGGTTTCTTTTAATAAATTCTTGATTTCAAGGGCTTATAAGAATAAAGCCAGAGCTAGTAAATCAGGAAGCCAACTGGGACGTCGTCGAATCTTGTATCTCGATATGTCCCTGTCGCAAAGCAATTCGCAGAAAACTAATTTCGAGGCGCTTATTGTGTAGAATAATAACTGCTCCCCTATCTTGAAAGACCGTTGGAAGCGAATTGATGTGGATCCGCTAAATAAAGTTTTAGGGCAGATCCCGAAAACGATGTAATGAATACGGGCACGATTTTTGGCGTGCTGTTTTTCACGAGGGGATTTGTCTCAAATCCTCTACTGTGTTGATTGTTTTATTGCAAACGACATTTCGTAACATGAATTTTCGATTTCTTACGACGTTTTAACAACCTTCAGTAGTGTTTGCGATGCGATGTCGTGTCATTTCGGCCTTCCAAAAACAAGAATTTTGGAACTTTTCTTTACATACGGATGAGTGAATTTTCACACTGAATTCAATTTTCAACTCAAACTTGATCTTTGACATGTGACGAGCGTTCGTTGTTATATCCGATCATTTTGCCTCTCGAGTTGGAAAAATTCAGTCGTTATAACCGATCAGTCGTTATAGTGATGGTCGCTATACCCACCAAAATTTGAACCGAACGAGCCTCTTAGATCTCGGGACCTGGAATTTCCGTCGTTATAGCCGATGCGTCGTTATAGCCAATGTCGTTATAAACGATATCTACTGTATTCAACAAAATTTAATTATCGGAATTACAAATAGTGTCGTGGAGATTGGTAACAATCTACAGGTCTTACCTGTAACGAATCACCGCGCCTTCACGGTTTTATTTCCAAATCATTCATACATTTTAGGTACAACTCACACCGCGAGACTTCACGACTTCGATACTGCATGACTGGGGAACTAAAAAGCGTTACAAACACAATGGCGGTCTGCGTCCGTCTAAGTAATTCAATGTATCGCACGGGTTCGCGGCGATCTGTCAAAAACCTTAATTGTAACGTGATTTTTGTATTATTTTACAACCGATCGCAGAACGTGTGCGCATCAAATCCCGGTTCTTCAATGTCTGGCTCATAAATGCGCATGCCCCCACTGAAGTCAAACAAGACGCGGTTAAGGTTGAGTTCTACAACCGCCTAGAAACTCTCTTCGATTCACTTCCATCAAACAATGTCAAGTTGCTGCTGGGCGATTTAAACGCCAAAGTTGGAAAAGGGGAGGGTGGGTTACCGGAGGTCTCAGTCTTGGTTATTTCAACGATAACGGCCAAGATTAATCGACTTCGCGACCGGCAGTATTTTGACCATTGGTTCTACGTGGTTCCCGCATCGGCGCATTCACAAGCAGACCTGGAGATCTCCAGATCAACATAGCGTAAACCAAATCGACCATGTCCTCGTCTGCAAGAGGTGGGCATCGAGCGTAGTGGATGTTGGATCCTATCGTGCGGTAAACATCGATTCAGACTACTATATGGTGAAGGCGACTTATAGGTGCAGAATTTCCTCGGTGCATCATTCAAGGTGCAATCCGGCCAAAATTTTTGCGGTTGACAAATTTACGAATGATGCGACGATGGTTGCTTACATGGCTGCCCTTGAGGAAAAGCTGGCGCCCGTGCTAAATAACATAAGCAACAAAGGCGCCTTTGAGATCTGTGATGAACTCAAGGGCACCATCAAAGGGGTCGCAGAGGAGCTTGTGGGTTAGAAGACCAGCACGAGCACGAAACGATTGGTTTGACTTACGATAGATGCGAAAAATTAAGCATATCGATAAATGGATCCAATCAGCGCCATCTAGATATATCAGCTGCTCCAAAAGAATCTGTCATGTGGTCATGAACTCAAGCAACACGTATTGGATGGATGCATAGATGGCTTAGGCGCTATGATGGGTTGGGCTGATTACGCCCAATACTGCAGCCTATTGGCTTATTGTATTTCCCATTAGAGCGAAAGAGTTTCAGGTTATCAGCTCTGTCCTTTTTAAAGGTTTCGAGGAAAGTTAACCAGGTTTACTTTGGGTGCGTCCATTATAATGGTTCGATCCCCAACGAAGGTTTGTCTCCATCTCATAAGAGCGGGGCAATCGAAAATAACGTGCGAGGCTGATTCCTCATCTTCGTTACAGAGGCGGCATAGTGGGTCTTGTGGGTAGATCCCGATTGTATGCAGATGTTTTCGCCCGGTTATGTTATTTTTGCTGAGGCTTAGGATTTCGGTACAGCTGGTTTACCAGTTGGTTCCCAGCATACGCTTGCTGTGTCTGAGCCCTATAGCGAGTCTCCATCGATTTTGGAATGTTTTTCGGTCCACTGTTTGACAACGGTTTTAGCAGTGGATTTACTAATTCCGATTGCAGGTTCGGGACCGCTGAAGGGTAATTCGAAACTCTCTCCTGCAACACAGAGTTACGTTGAGAACACAGAGTTACGTTGTTTCGGGTAACTAAGTTTTTGAGGTTTTGTTGGCATTCCCAAACCAATTTGGAGGTTGTTTTGGGACTTGCAGAGCCTTTATGGCAGCTTGACTGTCGGAGAGAATGGTCTTGTTTGTATATCCCTTTCGAGTACTCTCCCCTGCTGCAAGGTTTATGGCTATAAGTTTTGCCTGGAAGACGGTTGTGTATTGATCTAGGGTTTGGAGATAATATAGTTGTTGATTTTTGTATAAACTCCTGCCCCTGTTCCTTCGTCTGTCTTCGACCCATCTGTGTACCACACTATATGTTTTGATAGATGTCGTTCCATTTACTCCCGTCTTCCCTAACTGTAGAGGTTTGGATGTTGGAGTCGAAGGTATACATGGCCGGGATATAATCGGGTTTGCAATTATTTCTGTAATCCTACAGTGCCCTACCCTTTGTGGTGTCCACATGTTCGATGATTGGAGCCTGTACGCTGCCAGTCTTGCCTCTTTTGTGATTGTGAGGTCTAGTGGTGGCAGGTCAAGTAGTTTCTCCACAGTTAAAGTTGGTGCACTGCGCACGGCGCCGGTTGTACTTGCGCAGGTCAGTCTTTGTACTGATGCCAACTTCGCTGCAGCTGTTATTTGCTTGATTTTGGTCCACCAGACTATCGAGCCATAGGTCAGACGGGGTTTGACCACGGCTTTGTAAATCAAGTGAATCGTGGTTTTAACCCCCACGTTTTTCCTATTGCTCTTTTAGTTGAATATAGGATAGGTTCTGTTTACCTTTTGTAATCGTGTTTTGCAGCTGCTTGTTCCACGTGAGTCTGTTGCCAATGGTGACTCCCAGATGTTTTACCTCAGTGGTGAACTGCAATTGTTGATTAAATAAGGTTGGAGCATTTAGCCCTTCCAAATTATGTTTGCGACTGAAGGTTTATTATTAAGTATTGCAAGGAAGCCAATGGACCTACTCCCGAAACGATCATCACGCCGTGCGATACAAGGCAAATCTGGATCGTCGAATACTAGCTCAAGCGCCTGATGCTAATATTGAAAACGTTGCAGAAGCAATTAAAAAAAGTGCAATAGATGTACCTAAGTCGAAGAAAAACTCCAAGAAACCCTAGTTCGATGAGACTTGCAAGTCCAATCTGAGGTATAAACACTTCTGTCTTAAAAAGAAAATCGATTATTATCAACGGCAAGCGGACTTTTTGGGTGGATGCACCACATCGAAGAAGTTTTGGAAAGTAGCTCGGCGATTGAACGGAGTAGACAGTTACACAATTGGTATCGGAATTGAAGTAAGTCAACTCGAAGATTACTTTCGTAAAAACCTGCAAACAACAAAAAATAAAAATGACGATGTACAATATACCAGGCCCGGCTGGCTCGATAGCAATTTGAATGCAGCGACAACGAAATACGAAAGAGGCTGCAATTGCCGACCAGCTAGATAGTTGGCAATCCAACGCTCTTGCCAGGCAGGCATATTGGCAGCTTTTGGCCGTTTTGTAGAAAACGGGTGTGGCCCGCCCCGGAGAGGCAGTTGCCGTAGGACCACGCTGCAATTTCCGGGTCGATAGCAATTTGGATGCAGCGATCACGAAAGACGAAAGAGGCTGCAATTGCACCTGGGGCAAAGATAAAGAAACCATGCTAGCCACTTACAAAGCGGTGGGTCGAGCAGCCGCTGATTATGCAGCCCCAGTTTGGTCACATAGTTTATGTAATACAAACTGGTCTAAAATTCAGGTTTGCCAAAATGCTGCTTTGCGTACAGCCACAGGTTGCCTCCTGATGTCTGCCCAGGATCACTTACATTAAGAGACACAATTGATGCCAATACGTGACCACAATCTCCTACTCTCAAAACAGTATCTTGTTCAGAGAAAAATGTTGTATATCCTCCAGTGTTGAACACTGGAGGATATACAACATTTTTCTCTGATTGAGTACAACGATCCCGGCAATACAACCATTCAAATCCAGTATCTTGTTGGTTGCTACCGTGATCCTCACCAACGACAGTCTCATGGACTCATGGTTTACGAGATCTAGAGAGAGAGGTCCGGGGATACAAGCGGAGCCCTTACGATGAAGATGCATACCGAGCTGCCATCGCAGCAATTCACACTGCAGAAGTGAGTCGGCCTATTGCGATTTTAGGTGCGACATAATGTAATTAGGGTTGTAACCGCCTCTTGTCCAATTTAATACTCAGTTATAGGAGATTTAAAATTCGTCCAATTAGCGCTGTTGGTTTCCGGGAAAAGAACTGACAAAATATTCTGGAGGAGTACAGAACTCTTTAGCCTTGTTCTTTAACGAAATTTTCGTTCTCACCACCCCTTAACATGATTCTATTAATTTTTTCTTGTCGTAAAAATGTCTAAATCGGTTTTAATTGCTTTTCTCAGCCGCAGGTCTTAATGCCGTGATACTATTTAACATATTGGGTACATTTATTATGTTCCCCATAACTAACCATCAGCCGATCCGTGATATAGCTGCGAAACATGGACTCTAAGCCAAGCCCCCGAAATTTTGCTATACATATTTGAACGGAAGGTCTAGAGCTCTATGTCATGAGCTGGGAGTGTCGAAAATCCTTAAAAATAAGCTGCATTGAAGCGGGTCATGAACAATGAACGATGATCACATACGCAAGACGGAAGAACGCAGTTCGAATGGACGAAGCGAGACTGTGAGGACAACGGAGGGCTCGTTGTGAATTCTCATGCCGACACCGAACAGTTACAATTAGAAGTTAAGTATACAGGTAGCCCATCTTTTTGTAAATCGATGGAAAAGCACTTCACTATCAGAAGATCATACTTCAGTCATCGTTCTCGTATGTCGGGCTGTCGTGTTCAGAGACAGAAGAGCTGGTGCTGCGATTGGGGTTTCCCGACAGTGATATAGAGAATAGTGAGCACAGCGACGAATTTAAATAAATGGCGCGGCACAGCAGTTACGATAGATGATCCGGATATCCGAATCTATGTAAGAAAGAAACGCTTTTCGTCGCGGCCGAGCGAATTATCGTTCTGGTGTCTTTGGTGAAAAAGGTAATGAGGCGAATTTACATTATTATTCGCGACTAAACTCGACCTGTATTTAACAGTTCGCCGCCTGAAAATGATTTTAGTTCAATTACCAAAAACTCATTGATGATACCTGTCGATACAGAGGGCATCTTACACCTCCAGATTGATGCAGAACATTAGATGTTCTGTCACCTGGCATAACATGCAGTTGGGGTATTTGAAACTGGATGCATGTTAGACACATATTCGACCTGAAGTTCTTGCTGCTGCAATCCCTCCCTCAATTTTGAACAGGCACGTCTTGAAGTTTTAGGCGACAATTGTAGTGCCGCCTTCTTCTACCTGCCTCGATGGAAAACCTTAAATCGACCTGGTACGACACTAAAGTTTATTAGCGTTTCATCAAAATAGAAAATGTGCTTTTGTTGCAAAGATTTTCCAGATAAAGTAATTGTGAAAATTACCTTTGCCAGCGGACTCCAAATTTTAATTTCATGATCAATTCCACTCGTTGCCAACATACAATTGGTTGGATGTGGCTGCACACAATTAACAATTGCCATATCACCCTTGTAGATGCTCTTTATCCGATTTGTTGGTCGCTCCCAAATGAAGAAGTTGCAATCATCCGACCTACAAAGTTTACGCAATAAATAACAAAAACAACTTTGGCTGTATATACATAGTTGAAGTAATTACCCAGCCACGATGTATCTATTATCGTTTCCAAAGAAATTAGCTTCCTTTATATCAGTCGTAGTGTTACAATGACCAATAAACCGTTCTTTGTAATCTTTGGAGTTTTCCCTTAAGTGCTATTAGAAAGTATTGAATTTTAGACATTTTTGGTTTCTTCAATGGAATATCAATACGAATACCTTTTCCGCTGGCGGAATATCCAACATAGATTCCCAAGGTCTACTTTGTTTGTGATTCTGAAAACCGAATAAGTTAAAATATAAAAAAACCCACAACAAATCATCATTATCATCATCCAACCTCTGCCGACATTTCAATTTCTTTTCGCAAACACAGCACTCCGTGATTGTTAGCATAACTAGGAAAACGAGCAATCAACTCTTTGAGGCATATCTCGGCATCTCCGATGCGATCTAAATCGTGCAAGGCACGCGCCAATCGAAAGTGGGCTTTAATATAGGATGGATCAAGCTTCAAGGCTATATGGCAATCACGTAAGGCAGCGTAGACATCACCGTACCTGAAATTGTAACAAATGTAATTGATCAATGTAACCATATGCCTAAAACTCCATATATTTGATTGAAAACAAGACAGGATAGCATAACTTCGTAACTAAAAAATTGACATGAGTTGTCCTCTATAGAACAGCTTCTTCCAAATTTGTATGGAAGTTACGCTATCGTGTCCTAGAAATGTAACGTAAATTTTACCATTTCTAGTTTATCTAATACCTACCACAAACGTCTCATCAGTGCTGTGGCTCTATTCAAGTACAATATTGGGCAATCTGGGGCCAACTGTATGGCTTGTGTATACTGATCTATGGCCATTAGGTATTTTTCATTTTCCAGAAAATCGTTACCCTGCAATCGGATTAAAATAAAAATTTACAATTTTACATGATAATTTTTGTAATTTACCCGTTTCTTAAAAACTTCAATATTTCCTGGCATTTTTCTCTTGTTCTTCGACATTTCAAAACTAGCTTCATCTTCAGGTTTATTATACTCCGGCAGGTTCAAGAACTGTAAGCACACATATTCAAACAGTTACATTAGAACTTGACGATTTGATCGACTATTGAATTAGTTCATATAACTCACGACTGGCTTTTGAGCATTATCAATATCATACAAATAAATGTGTTCGCTTCCCATGTTCACCAACAACTCATTGCCGTACGAGTTAAACGATAAATATGTAATCGCCTTGCCATCATATTCAGTCATTGCGATATCGGTATTTCTTAAAAAATATCCCGGACAAAAATAAGTGGCGCAATTCGTTAATGATTCGCGCGCCGTTGTTGGTGTGTCAATTTTTGCAAGTTTAATTTTACGTCGATCGTATAGACGTGCGTATATATCGCTGGCACCAACTGCTATTTGTTCGGGTCTGCAAAAACAAAAACAAAAATCGTCCTAAATAAGTTAAATTGATGATTCAGATAGTTAACATACCGCCTGGGATTCACAGCAATACTTTTTCCTTCCAATTGATCACCCACGTTGACAAGCAACACTTTGCCTTCGCCGCGGCATTCGTGGGGCTCGCGGATGTCGAACTGACTGCAAGACACGATTGTTTTTTTTTTTTTAATCAAAAGTTCAAGTTCATTAGAGAAAAAGATGACATTTCTTACAAAACATTGGCATCCTCTCCCACGGACCAAAATACGAACGGCGTTTCAACGGACGTGGCAAGTCTTTTCACTCTGCCCTTATGGCAGGTGCAATTCCAAATTGGACTACTTCCTCGATTCAAATCAAAGACATAAATCGATCTATCACCGGCACCCGTAATCATCATTGAATTGCCGCGTTTTGGCAGAAACTGAAAGTTAACGGAAATTGATAAATTCGGAATTATATACGATGTCAACAAAACAAGAATCTTTCTTAATTTTTAGTTATGCTATGAGGCTGCAATGGCTGGCTAAAACTTACTTTAACTGAAAATATATTTCCTCTGTGTGGTGTTGATATATCCTGTATTCGATTACCACCTTGCATTCCGGATAAATCGTTTAAATAGCGACGTCGAAATGGATCCCATATCATAACATGAAAATCATCGGATCCTGATGCGAGATATCTGGAAAAGAATAAATATATGTAAAGAAAAATAGTTAAATGTGCTGTAAAATGTGAACGGTGTTGTCCAGCGAGTATTCAATTAACGAGCGTTTCAACAGCCAGACAAAAAAATCCGTTTTCCATCGCACTCAAAGACATGAGAGAATTGACTCTAAATGACTCAACTAACAGATTTATGGGATTCAAGACAAGCACCATCTTAAAATTTTGGTTGGCTGGGGGATCCATGTATTTCCTGATAAAAAAATTAATTCGAGAAGGAACTTCATCTCTATTCATGCAGTTCCCAAGTACAGCAGGGTACTAACATGTGCTAGTTGCATAGAATTTTAAGTGAATGTTGTTGAAATTTCGTGGATATTAAGATTTTCATTTTCACAAGTGTCCAAGTCTCAACACCGGTTTTGACGTTCCTAACACATTGAATTCAAATTACGAAACATCTAATCTAATGTATTTGTACTTTATTTCACTTAATTGCATTATGTATATACAAATTGTAAAAGATAACTCCTCCTTTCATACCACAAGTTACGACTTATTGTGAAAGGAGTAAATAAAATGAATTGAATTGAAAAAAAATTGAAAAAATCGAAATGTTGAACAGAATAGGAGACAGTACATTACCCTGTGAAATTCCCTGTTTGATTCAACGATGAGGTTTGTCAGTTGCTTTAGTACCCAGGGCTGAAAGCAGTTTAGTGGTTTAGATAAATGTTTCGAGCGTCATCAAATTATGATTAGTCGAGAGGATTCAGTGCGGGGAACGACTCGACTGAAATCAGGGATGGCAAGCGTTGAGATCGCATTGAAATTACATTTTCAGGGACCATAGTAGGTAATAGACGAACTAATTTATCTGTTAGAAGCGCGAATATTCTCTAATCCTAACTACGCTAATAACACCATTAATATGGTCAAATCGAGTCTGTCTTCACTGTTTTTATGAACTGGGCCCGCATTTTAGTCTATAGATGGTGCACCGAAACAGGACCTTAGGGTCTTTGGCCTATAATGACGGTATGGTAATATGTATTGTACGCTAGTACAACTTATAATTACATATGATTCGGTTGCTTCTGTGTAGTCGTCTCAATACACCACAAAACAACGTTATAAGGAGCGGCAATGAACTTCCACCGACTTGCGTGGGCCTTCTAAGACATTTCTGAGAGCATTCGGTAGCTCAGTGTGTAGAAATTATAATCGATCTCAAAACATACGCTTTCAGCTCTCGAAAGAAGAATTTCTTATTCTTTTGTCGATACTTGCGACCATTACCTTACCATCCACAATATAACGGACAATATCGGAAACTCTAAAATTCTCCTTATGAGAACGGATAGCAGAACAAGCCTCTATCTCTGTGTTGTCTTTAAATCGCTCCTACACTAACCGGTTAAACGATACCGAAGCATAACCCTTCTTAATAACTGCCAAGAGCTGCCAAGCCCCCCTCGATTTCAAGAGAAAAAAATTCGCTTGAGACGCCACCTAATCAAATCAACGATTTGGCCTGCCTTTTTAGCATCGCATCTATCTAGCCCTGCACGCTATCTGGGGAATTATCATACGTCTTTTTACTCTCTCTCGAAATCCGTTTATAGTGTGATACTCGTATCATAACCCTTAGGGGACAAATGCGCATCCTGCAACAAATTTGGTTGTTATCTGCTTGGTATCGGATTAAATGATCACGAAATTCCACTTCGACAGGAAATTCGCCCTTCACATCACATGTTACCAGTGCGTGATCATAATCTTCTCCTGTCTCTTCAATATCGAGTCGTTTGTTATCGAGAGGATCACCCAAACATCATCTCATGGACAATACTCCCAGACATGTCAGAAGTCAACTCAAAAATCTCCAGAGAGGTCTAGAGATACAAACGGGCAATTGTCCGAGCTGCGGTAGTGCGCCTCATAATGTGGACCATCTATTTCAATGCTTCGATGCACCCACTAACCTCACTCCGAGGGCGTTATGGGACAACCCTATTGCAGCTGCTACGTTCTTGTCGCTTGAGAGAATAGGCGAGAACGACGACGAAACTAAGAACGCATCCACTGACATGCACAGCGGTTCACACCTTTCTGCACCGCTACAACAACAATAACTGGTTTTCATGCCTCAGTTGTTGGAGAAACGTTACTGTCGACGCACGTAATTCACTATGTTACTCGCGAATTTACGATAATGCAAAAAAGTGGAGCGACAGCCCGAAGTCAATCCTTGACCTATACATTTCATGGTTATGCAATGTTGTCCTTCTTTACCGTACCATAGCAGCATTGCCAGTGAGCTCTCGGTCATCCTTGAAATCCAGAAATCAACCTTCTTGTGCATGCAATTTATGTTCATTCGTTGTACATGGCCCGCATTGCAGTCGTTGTACTTTGTACACAGTACCTACTATATTTGTGGTTGTACCGCATACGTAGTAATCTATTTCGATTAAGAGCTACCCTGAAAATTCATCGGTGTTTCGGGATTGCGCAGATTCTTCGCCAATCTTTCGGGATTTCCTCGTTTTTCCATATTTTTACTAGTAGTACATGTTTAGAATTGGAAGACATGTAATTCGGCAGTATGTTGATGATCGTTTGTCTATGCTATCGATGTCACTGATTGTGTCATCATCCTTGTCCTTTCCAAGTCTTGAATCGAGGGGTGTACCGTCTTCTTTGGTGATTCTCTATATATTTCTCTGATTCCATTTAACACCTAGTGAGGAATAGGGTAATAGCTAGGCTTCTTTGACACCTCTCTCTATTAGCAGTTATCGCCTTCTCACGATTTGCGTGTATCGTCGTTCGAAATTACCTGAGACCAACGAATTTGTAGGATGCGCCGGCCAACTCACAAAGTTCACAGTTTACTTGTTATGGTACTAGCCACCTTCCACGTGGAACACCAATATAAAAGCACAGATTTACCAATGCTCTTGACGATTTTGCGATTTGTGTTTCTGCAGATGTCGTGGTTTTGTCAGAGAGGAACCAGACTCTAGACCGGCATTAGCCCCACCAGCTGCTGTTACTATGCTTCCGAGGTGCGTGAAACTGTCAACTTTTTCTATCGGTTGTCCAAAGATAGAAGATAGAAATTGTGTTTTGCCTTTCTCAGGTCAAGCTCAGCAGCAGCATTAATTTTTAATGCCGCACTTCAACTTTCACAATACAAAGCATCCATCATTCGAGCCAGATGATCTAACTTGTTAGAGAGAAGGCAAATGTCGTTGGCATAGTCGAGATGTTGAAGGTAATCAAATATTTTCCATCTGATGTCCTTTTTTATAATTGTGTAGAGCGTCGCAGATAACGTTCTTGACGAACAGCATTTGTGATAAAATACAGCCTTGTCTAACTCCATTACTCACCTCAAAGAGACTAGACAATTCAACCTTGTACAAGACATAGCATTGGGTTCCGTTGTATGACTTCTTTATTATGAAAATCATTTTCTCTAGAGAGGCATACTCTCCTGTTCAAATATAAGTCCGGTCAACTCTGTCAAACGCCTTCTCCAAATCAATGCACATAAGATGTAATGGGGTTCTCCATTTATAATTCAGAGGGTGTTGAGAAACCCTCGCAAAAACCAGCTTGTTCCTTGTTCAGAGTGCGGTCGACCGTTTTCTTGATCCGGTCAAAGATTATTTTGGCCATCAGTTTGAAGACTGCAGGGAGGAGACAGATTGCACGGCAATTATTACACTCCTTGCGATTTCCTTTTCTTAATTTTAATGAGAGAGAGAGAGAGTCTCAGTTGTCCAACACTCTTGGATCAGACGGAGGAGAATATCCGCTGTAGCGTTGAAGTTCCACGGGTAAACCGTCTGCCCACGGGGCTTTACCAGCCTTGGTTATTTCCATCTTGTATGGTATACTGATATTTAGTTTGGCGATTTGCGGAAGGCTTACTGTTTCCGGTGGAGATGGGCTTGAACGGCTAAAGTTGATGTTGAGGACCTCCACGAAATACTCTCTCCATCGGCGCAGTTGTTGTTCGTCTGTGACTAGGAGAGACTGGTCTTTACCTTTTACAGGATGCTCATGTGTAAAAGATTTGCCAGTAAGTGGCTTTATAAGCTTGTAAAGGGTCCCACTGCCACCACGGTAAACGGCCACTTCTACCTCTACCGCTAACACGTTGACATTATTGCGTGTATTACGTCTTAAGCTTGAAATACATATCACGCAGCAGCAGCAGCATCGGCAGAATTTCATAGCTGACAAATATGCTGAATGCCAAGTCTTCTGCTCAACATTTTTGTCAGCAATGTAAAATGCATTGGGCTTGACGTTCCGCGATGCCGATGCTTCTGCTGGCACGATTTCAGTATCTGCGGCGCCAAATTTTGACGATGCCATTTCAATAATGTTGGCCTGAAACGATCGAATCTGCAATCCTTTTTTGCGAAATCGTAACGGTTCTCCAGATATTCAATGTCAAAGTTTGACATTTATATGGGGTAGTTCAGTTTTTAATGGAAAATTGCGGGTATTTTTACTACATATTGATGTGAATCAATAGCATTGCACCAAAAATAACTTTTTAAATTTAATTTGCCTCCCTGTCTTGCAAATTTTAAAATTCTTGCTCGGAAAGATATTTCGACTTTTCATATTATTAACACCTTTGCGAAATTGGTAAAACTTACTATTCTAGTGGTACTAATGAAAATTAAAACGTCAATTGGGTGGCGTCGAACACTTTCCCTAATGTGTAAAGTGGAAATATCCCCCTTTTCTTATCAAATTACTTAACTGGCTTCAAAGAAAAGTCAAACTTTGACATTGAATATCTGGAGAACGGTTACGATTTCGCGAAAAATAATTGCAGATTCGGTCGTTTCAGGCCAATATTAATGAAATGGCATCATCAAAATTTGGCGCCGCAGATACTGAAATCTCCCCCTTCTGCTGACGCGTCTAATCTATCTGACCAAAAACAACAAAGTTGTAAAAGTTACCCCGCCAAAGAAAAATTCATCTGCCGCAAAAAGAATACATATCACTCCAATCCGCTGCTCATATCTAATTTTGTTTGCTGGATGTACTTTTGTTTTAGGTGTAAATGCTGGAGAAGTTTAAATGTACAGGACTACTTCTTAAAGTAATTTGGTGGGAGCTTTAACATTTTATTCAGTGCCACTTTGACGGCTCCCTCCAAATTACTTTAAGAAGTAGTCCTGTACATTTAAACTTCTCCAGCATTTACACCTAAAACAAAAGTACATCCAGCAAACAAAATTAGATATGAGCAGCGGATTGGAGTGATATGTATTCTTTTTGCGGCAGATGAATTTTTCTTTGGCGGGGTAACTTTTACAACTTTGTTGTTTTTGGTCAGATATCATATATTTTTGCATAATTAAATAGCCAACTAATATTTTTGTTTTGGGGAAAGTTTCAATAGGTTTTTGTTCAGCATATTCCATAAATTTAATATCATAAGTTATATTCACAGGGTCTACTTTAAAATAAATAGATACTGCAAACGCAATTGCAAATACGCCACAAATGGCTGTTGCTTACCTTTTTTTTTAAATAATTTTGGGATGAAATGGGTATAGTTTATTAATATGTATTTTGTGCAAAATAGATTTGTGTTATCTTTGTGTTATGGCTCTGCTAACATTCTGTTAGTAATCTGTTAATTTTTTGTTAACTCTGTTAATGCTCTATTAACGTTCTCTTAACACGCTATTATCTTTTCGTTAATGCTCTGTTAATGTTCTCTTAATTCTCTTTAATCATTCGGCTAACGCTCTGTAAACGGTCTGTTACCTTTCTTTTATTACTCGATTTACGTTGTGTTAAGGCTCTGTTAATTTTCTGTTAACACTCTGTTAACGATTTGCTAACGCTCTGTTGTTGCCTTGCCAACGCTTTGTTAACGTTCTGTTACTGATCTGTCTTAATGCCCCCCTGACCCAGTGTCCCAATGTCACATTGTCCCAATGTGACAGTGTCCCAATGTTCCAATGTCGTAATGCCCTAATGCCCTAAGGTCCATTGTCACAGTGTCCTCATGTCCCAATGTTCTAATATCCCAGTGTCCCAATGTCCTAATATCCTAATGTGCCAATGTCCCAATATCCTGATGTCCCAGTGTCCCAATTTAGGTCCTATTGTCCCAATGTGCAAATATCACATTGCCCCAATGGTTTAATGTCCGAATGTCCCACTACCCTAGTGTCCCAATGTCCCAGTATCGGAATATCCTAATGTCCCAGTCTCCCACCTAATGTCCTAATATCCCAATGTCTAACTGTCCTAATGTCCCAAGGTCCTAATGCCCCAATTTCCTAATATCCCAGTACCCCAATGTCCCAAATGTCCCAGTATCCTAATGTGATAATATCATAATATCCCAATGTCCTAATTTACCAGTGGTCAGTGTCCCAATGTCCCAATATACCAAGTGTCCCAAGGTCCCAATAGCCTAATGTCCTAATATCCCAGTGCTCCAATGTCCCTGTATCTCAGTGCCGTAATGTCCCAATATCCCAATGTGCCAATATCCCAATGTTACAATGTCCCAATGTTCTAATATCCCGATGTCCCAGTGCCCCTATGTTCCCACGTCCCAGTTTCCCCAGTGTACCTAATGTCCCAATGTCCTAATGTGTTGATGTCCTAATATCCCAATGTCCTAATGACCCAAGACCCTAATGTTCACATGTTCTTATATCCCAGTGCCCCTATGTGCGAATATCCCGATGTCCCAATGTCACAACATTCCGATGTCTCAGTGGTCCAATGCCCCTATGTACCAGTGTCCCAATGTCCGATTGTCCCAAGGTCATAATGTCCCAATGTCCTAATATCCCAGTGTCCTAATGTCCCAGTCTCCCAGTGTCCTAATGTCCCAATATCCCAATGTCCCATTGTCCCAATATCCTGATGTCCCAATGCCCCAATATCCCGATGTCCCAATGCCCCAATATACCGATGCCCCCACGACCCTGTTTCCCCATTGTGCCTAATGCCCCAATGTCCCAAGACCCTAGTATCCCAATTTCCTAATATCCCACTACCCCAAGATCCTAGTCTCCCAGTCTCCCGGTGTCCCAATATCCAAATGTCCCAATGCCGCAGTGTGTTTTAAAAAATGGTCATGCGATGAGCCGATAGACGCATTGTTGGAAATCTTTTGTTAACTTTACCTATTAATTTACCGTTATTCCATCCACTTATCTAAATGGAAGACATTGATTCTTTAGAAGGACCACCAGAGGATCATTCGTTCCAAATTTCATAAAAATCGCATCACGAAGAGAGACAGTAGAAGCAAGTCTTTCTGCAACTGTAGACTTCATTCCGAAATTGGGTTACTCGCTTAAGTCTGTGAGGGTGAAAATTTCACCGTTTATTGCATATATCTTACCCGTTATTGTGCCGATCGAAGATTTTATTTGGAAAGGCACTAGAACAGGATATGTGGAATATTTTGGTAAAAAAAATTTTTTGAGGGCTGTTGCCTGGAAGGCTGTAGCCTGGTCAAACAAAAAAGCAAGTTGTCTCCGGTAATCATAGACTTGTCCGCTTTCGTTTTTCTTTTTCCTTTGGCGGGCGAGACGCTCTCGCGTCTCTTGATTTCAAGCATTAAGCATTAAGCTTGAAATGCATATCCAGCTGCAGCAGCAGCATCAGCATCGCGAAATATCAAGCGCAATGCATTTTACATTGCTGACAAAAATTCTGGGCAGAAAGCTCTACATTCAGCATATTTGTCAGCAATGAAATTCGGCCGATGCTGCTGCTTCTGCGCGATATGTATTTCAAGCATTACGCTTCTCTGCGCGCTGTTTTAAGAGAATTGTAGCCGATCCTCAGTGTTTTGTTTGACTGTACTGTCGGTAGCCGAGTTTATTTACTCCTTAATTCTCTTCCATGTAGATATTAAGAAACCACATACAGGTATCCAAATCCACTGGAGTCTGCCCACAAATGTTTCGTCACACGGTATAAAAGCGTCCCTCACTATGTCCCATCTATTATCAATTGAAGGAGGATCTGGTGTTTGTGCATTAGCTATTTCGTGCAATGAGCATTAACCATATATCCGATATGTACGTACATATATACAAAAAAAAAAACAAATTAAAATTCTCATGTGTTTATTTAGAAAATAAATCAATAAGCAAAAAGTTCAGAAGTTTGATTTTATCGGGAAGTACACGTACAGTACACTTTCAGCTGCGGGAGCAATTATGTACGTGCTTCAAACAATTTGCATGTTATCTTGTTAAGGGTAATTAAGTCTGTGAATTCGATGAACAGTAGGGGACATACATATGTACTTACTTACGGTAGGTATGAAAACATAGTAATTGCCATGAAACTACCAACCTCCAAGCACCACTCCTAATCTAAATCTAATAGTGAAAACCGGCTGATAACTAATTACCTGCCATCATCACTCCACTCCAGACAATTGACACAGCCGTTGTGTCCTTCCAGAATGGCCTCGAGCTCAATGCGCTCCACTAGATGCGGTGCCGTCTGCATACGATTCTGCATCGCTCGCTCGGCATCATTGTGCTGTCGATCCCATAGTAAATTCACTGAATTAATGCTTTTAGCATCTTTCCACGGTTGATGCATTTTGCTGGATGATTCCTTCGGAAAACTTTCACCTGTTCCAATCTGCGTTATGATTGATGGTTCGATGGGAAGTTTAGGACGTGGATTGTCGTCGTCAACATTTGACGACAAAGGACGATATCATTCGCGAAATCGGGACTCTGTTCAACGAGTCTTTTCGGTGTTCTATACTCGAAACTTGAATCGATTTTTAGAGAACTAGACAAGCACACAAAGCGTACAAATTTCGGCTGATATGGTGTTACGACGATGGAGCTCCTGATAAGATAAACAGACACCAAGTGAAAACAACTGATAGGTAAAGTGACAGTTTGGACTGCCCCCCCCCCCCCCCCCATTGCCTAAAAATAAAAACAAAAACAAAAAAATTGGAGTAGTGCCATACTAAATGGAAACATACTAGTAATGATATAGCAAAGGCCCCGCATTGAAAATTTTTGAAAATGCAGAATATTATGAGGCCTTGCTTGCATTTTTGCAATAGAAGCACATATTAATTTTCTACAAAAAAAGTAAATAAACTAAATTTACTTAAATTTCACCTGGAAAAAGAAAGTCAATTAAAAAATTTATAATGCGTATGAATCAAACAAAAACATTTCTTGCGACACACACTGTTCCATTGACAGTTAAACTGTCATTTTGACAACGATTTATTGACATTGACGTTTTTATTGCTGGTCGAGATTTGTTGGTGATGTGTCAGACGGGCGGCGATACTAATAAATGTTAAAAAAGTATTTAAGAAAACAGTGAATATGTCGAAAAGTAGTGATTTATTTTCATTGCCAGCGGCACCGCCCGAACTATGCTTTGATAAGAATGAATTCATGAAGGTGAGCATAACTCCGTGTGTGTAAAGCAATCAATCGAATAAGAACCAATGCAAAGTTCTGATCGTAAAATCGGAAATATTGATAAGAAAAGTGGGGTATGGTAGTTATGAAATATGTAAGCGGCATGATAAAGTTATGTCAAGATATTGCCGGCGAGAGGACCTTCAAATCGGGTACAGTTTTAAGTATTTGAAATATATAGTTGATGGACGGGTTTTCATAAATTGATTGGACAATACCTCTGCATGACCACTTAGTATGTATTTTCAGAGCGAATTCTGCTATTAGGCCATCAATCCGCTTTGCAGACTTTCACCTTGCCTTTTCTCTTCGAAGATCCTTGTGAATGTTGCAGAAGAATCCCACTGCATTCCAATTATTTAAAGACCCCCACATCCACCTTGGGTAACTGCGCTCCACTCCACCTAAAAACAAGTCTAAACATCTTACTCTACTCCTTTGCAGTTCGAACATTCGTAGAGTTGTAAAAGCATACTTTTATTAAATTTATCCGGCAAAACGGAAATATATTCTTGACAGTGCAAGGGGAATGTATCAGGAGCACACACAAAGGAGAGGTTCTTGTACCCGTTGTATTCCTTTACTCTATGGGTCGTTTAGTAGTACATATCGTATTCAAGAAGACGAATTTAAAAGGTTGCTCCTCATTATCGAAGCAACATCGCGAACATTATATCCGTTCCAAAGCAGTTTGAGCTCCACTTTGCGGAAAACTTTTCTAGTATTGAGTAAGTAAGGTTCCTATCGCGGCCGGGTCTTCGCCCCGGAACCACCCATGCATTTTATACATGGCCAAGAGCCGCACAGCCCCCTCGACACATACAGGAAACCAAAGTTGCATCACATCTTTTTTACACTATCGGAGCAACCCATGCCGGCCCAGTTGCTCCAAATTCTACTTATACGCGCCGGCATCGAAATAAATCTTGGTCCATGGATGTGCTGCGTCTGTGGTAAGAGGATTTATTCTAACGTACAATCCTCAGTGCAGTGCTCATGCTGTATGGAATGGTGCCATTTCAAAAATTGTTCTGGGCTCAACAAGACGGATTTACGATCAACAACAACGATCAGCACCTTCATAGCACCAAATTGCAGAATCTGTGGCCAGCAGTCTTCATCGACCTCACAACAACCTACGAATCAGGGCCAACAATCATCACCTGTTACCCCACAGTCTCTGCACACCACACAGCACCACGACACACTCTTACACCAGCACCACCACTGCAAGTTGCAAACTACTCCACCACAAAGATAGTTCAACTAAATTGTAATGGTCTACAACATAAAATTGTTGAGATCACTGACTTCATGGACAGACATCACATCCTAGTTGCTGCAATTCAAGAAACCAAACTAAATGCCGATTCATCGCTAAATTCTTACGGAGGCTTCAACATCATCCGACGCGATCGACCCACTGGCTCAGGAGGAGGTTTGGCTTTCTTGATACATAACTCGCTGCCATATTCATTAATCATGCCGCCGATACCACAACAGAATTACAAGCGATATCAATCAGGTCGGGAAATGTTGATATAGATATTCTCAACATCTATATACCACCAGCATCAAGTTGTCCCACTGGTTTCCAGGCCAACATTTCCCCCCTACTCACCGGGCGATATCGCCTATTACTGGGCGATTTCAACGCTCACCATGATTTATGGCACTCAAACCTCAACAACGACACCAGAGGCAACCACATCGCAAACCAACTAGATGATTCCGATTTCTGTCCGTTGAATGACGACTCATCAACCCGCATTGCAGGATCATGCAGAAGCTCGCCTGACATATCAATCGCCAGCCGTGGGCTCATAAACAGCATTACTTGGGAACCGTTCATAACTTTCTCGTCAGACCATTTGCCTATTGTCCTCACGATTGATAAACCGTCTCAGTTTACGTACACTGAGAAGAAAACATATTCAAATTTCAGCAAAGCCGACTGGATTGGCTTCCAAACCTATACAAATAAAGCGTTTTCTGCCCTTCCAACCCCTACTGACGTAAGTACTGCTGAAAAAAACCTGAGACGGATTATCCAGAATGCAGCCAAAAGATGCATTCAAGCGGGCCGCATCCCAATCATGAGACCGCATTTCCCATCATCTGCTGCAGAATTGGCAAAAACGAGAGATGAATTCCGAACAGCAGACCCAAATGATCCTCGCATCGGCGATCTCAACAACATGCGATCTCAACAACATTATAACCGAGCAATTCAACGACCACAGGAAACAGTTATGGAATTCGCATTTAAAACATGCCACGTAAAATCCGGCGTAAGCAACCTTTGGAGAACGGTACGTCCTCTATCAAACCCCACAAAACCCAAAGGTAAGGTAGCTATAAAATTCGGTGATAACACATACAACAACGACGACAAATGCGCTCACAAATTTAACCAACAATTCGTCGAACATCCCGAAAAAGATAAGCTCAAGCGCAAAATTACCAGAGCTATCCGAAACAGCACCACTGACCAACATCTCCAGGTTACCTCAACGAAGCCAAGCTTGCAATAAAAAATGCGAAAAACTCCAAAGCGTACGGACTAGACGGTACTGCCATGATTATGCTCAAACACATCTATTCTCTGGTCATTGAGTATATCACTGCTACGATGAACCTGTCGCTGAAAACCTTCATCATACCCGAGCTATGGAAAAAAGGCCGTATCACCCCCATACCGAAGCCAGGCAAAGATCATACTCTAGCAGAATCATACCGTCCAATAACGCTACTGTCCCCCGTGGTCAAAATACTTGAGGCACTCTCTCTCGATTACCGTAACTCCTAGTGGAGCATGGTGCGTTGATGACTATCGTGTGTAGTCATCAACGTTACAAAGACAACTGAATTCGGAGTGTGATACGGTTGTCAGCCATACCACTTCCTAGTCGCATTGTTAGTTTATTATTCTACGACAAGAATATTTCTTATCATCTTCTTCTGAATAATAAACTAGCGACGAGTCGTGCCGAGTTTGGAAACTCGTTTCTCTATGAGTGTCTATTTCACAGAGTGGCGACCGAACGATCACGGCCACAGAGCACGACTTGAGGCACTAGTGTTGCCTAAACTCCTGGAGCACGTCCAGCTTGCCAATCATCAACACGGTTTCCGGAAAATGCATAGCACTACAACCGCTATAGGCAGGATTACCTCCAACATATTCAATGGACTCAATCAGCCGAAACCCTGCAAGCGCACTATCTTCGTAGCTCTCGATTTGTCAAAAGCATTTGACACTGTTAACCACACAGTACTTTTGACAGACCTACGCAACACTACTCCTCCATATATCCACAAATGGATCGCGAATTACCTTGCCGGTCGTCAATCCTGCACCGAGTTTAGGAATGGGAAGTCCAAACTCAGGAAAATTAAACAAGGCGTTCCACAGGGCGGAGTCTTATCTCCCACCCTCTTCAACCTTTACATGTCAGGACTGCCCACACCACCCACGGGACCCGAAATCATCTCTTATGCTGACGACTGTACCATCATGGCGACTGGCAACGACATTCCCGAAATGTGCGACCACATCAACGAATACCTGCTGACACTCAACGACTTCTTTGTGAGTAAAAGCTTGAAGCTCTCAGCACCAAAGTCCTCCGCCACCTTATTCACCAGCTTCAACCAGGAGTACAATATGCAACTCCCTATATCTATCGACGTCATCCCTACTATTCGGACTCCCAAGATCCTAGGTGTCACGATAGACAACTCCGGCAAATTTAACACACACGCTGAGAACATCTGCTCTAAACTCAGGAGCAGAAACAAAATTCTTAAAGCTCTTGCCGGTAGTACTTGGGGCACCGACAAAGAAACACTTCTGACTACCTATAAAGCCATCGGTCGCCCCCTAGTCAATTATGCAGCACCGACGTGGTCAAATGGTCTCTGCAACACAAATTGGGGCCACATACAAATCTGCCAGAACACGGCACTTCGCACCATCACCGGCTGTGTTAAGGTGTCCTCAGTGGATCATCTGCACCAGGAGACTAAGATGATGACTTTGAGAAACCACAACGAACTTCATACTAAACAGTATCTAGTCGGATGTTATCGTACAAATCACCCGAACAATGAACTCATGGACAAAACACCACCGCCACGACGAATAAGACGCTCTATCAGGGACAAAGAGCGCGAAGTCCAGCGATACAAAAAGGTTCCCTTCGATAACTCCGACTACAAGGCGGCGATTGCAGACATACACACACAAGACGTTCGTAAAGCTACTCAAAGCCTCACAAATAATCGTGTACTTGGCACCAAACCTCCAGCCATATCTCCTGATGAAGAACAATTACCGAGAGCTACCCGCACCACCTTAGCTCAGCTCCGATCCGGGTGGTGCCCGCGACTAAATTCCTATTTATCGCGTATAAATAATGAAGTGGCAAACACCTGCCCAGCCTGCGGAACCAGTCCACACGATGTAGACCACATTTTCGATTGTCCAGCTGCTCCCACGCAACTTACACCACTTGCGTTATGGTTACAACCAAACGCAAGTGGTGTAAACCTCGACCTCGAGGATGGAATGCCCACCATCTTCGAATAAATATGATGCAACTAATTAAACGTTTCCTGTCTGTGCCGCTTATACAACAACAACATGTATTGAGTAACGCTACGAAAAGCGAGCCTGATTCTCATTTTTGTGAAACTTTGGCTTCTTTTTTGCCATTAATTTCTAGCGCAGCGAATTGACGTCGTCTTCCGCTGTGAGTGGGAGTGTTGACAATGGTGTCGCCGCTCGCCTTTACCATCAATTCTCAGCGCTATGGCATGGCGCCTTGGTCAATGACTTTTTTTTTATCCCGAACTTGAAAATCTTGATCTGAGCAATATGTGGTTTCAACAAGAGGGCGCCACATCCCAGACAACTGGTACTGGGTACTCCACTTTCCGTTGCCGAAGAAAGATGCCAGGAGAAAAAACGGAGACTTAGTATAATGAAGCACGATTTATTTAAGCCACGAAAACAAACGTTACAAATTTGTGTCTTTATCGCGACATTGCTCGGACGGTCAACGTTCTACCATGCCGTTGCACTGGGGATGATATGACGTGGTGTGAGTGCGGGAACAACCGACGAGCTGAGTATGAGCCTCGAAAAGACGAGCCTTGATCCGCAGTAACTGTTTCCGGTGCTCCAAATCTGCTAATCCAGGATTAGAAAAACGATACATACTCCGCAAGGGTATGGCTTTTGGCCACCGAGTGCAACGATCAATAATAGTCAGCAGGTACCGGTAGCCATCCGATACTGGCAATGAACCAACCAAGTCCAAGTGCATGTGTTGAAATCGTCGAGACGGTAGCGGGAACTGTTCGTTTTGGGTTCTAACGTGTCGAGAGACTGCTGGTCGGACCGGAAATACAAGTTTCTTATGAGACCAAACAAATTTGCGACGGACTAACTCGCTTGTCAGTTGTCACCCGTCCGCTCGGGTGAGATGAATTTTGCATCATGTCGAAAATTCGATTGCGGAATTCCGAGGAACGCAGGCCGAGAATTCGCAGTCGACATAAACGCGTTTTAATTTTAATGCCGTGTCTGCGCTAGTTCTTGTGCGTTGATAGCCGTTGGGAACTCCACTTGTTCAATACGCGATAGCATATCCACCAAGGAATTCTCTTTCGCTGATATGTATGTGCCGAAAGCCCGTCGTGTATGTATTCCAGTTGTGGCGCTTGTCTTGGAGCTTCATGGTCGAAGCGCTGATGAATGCTGGACACTAGCGGTTTGTGGTCAGTCCGTATGTGAAATGAACGACCTTCACGACATCAAAAATGTTTGATGGAAAGGAAGATAGCCAATACTGTAGCGGCACTCTGCACCGCATGGCTTTTTGGATAAGAATCCCAAAGGCTGTCACGAGTTGTCTACTCGTTGTTCCACAACGCCAGCAATCCCGATGTTCCATATGCGTCGGTTGTTAGGCGCAATGATGCATCTTCTCGGGGGTGTGATAATGTAGCTTCTGCAATTGCACGTTTGCAACTTTCGAAAGCTGATATAGTCGGATCGGTCAATTTTATTGATCTCTTGTCTGGGAACGATTTCAGTATCTGTGGCGCAAATTTTGATGATGTCATTTTATTAATATTCGCCTGAAACGATCGAACCATTTTCGCGAAAACTTAACGGTTCTCCAGATATTCAATGTCAAAATTTGACATTTCTACGGAATATCAAAGTACTGAACTTGCCTCATCGGAAGTCAAGCTTTGACCTTGAATATCTAGAGAACCGTTACGACTTCGCAAAAAAGGATTGCAGATTCGTTCATTTCAGACCAAAATTAAGGAAATGCCATCATCAAAATTTGGCGTCACAGATATTGAAATCTCCCCCTTGTTTGCTTTCCGAGTTTGGCCAAGGAGAGCACTAAATGTAGTTCTGCCGCATTTGGCATGAAGCGCCGGTAAAAATTTATGATTCCCAGAAAATTACGCAGGTCGCACATTTTTGTTCTGGACGCTGTACCTTGATGATGGCTTCCACTTTACTGGGTAGTGGGGTTACTTCATCCTGACTGACCAGATGACTAAGCAATTCCACTATTGTCTTCCCGAAATGATACCTGGACACGTTGATGACAAGGTCATTCGTCCAAAACGGGCGCGCAGATGCTGGATATGATGCTCTTACTTTTAGACATAATGATAATCGATGTAGCACTTGGCGAATTCAGGCCCATGTAGAACTTGTTCATAAACCGCTGAAATAATTGACTGGCGTTACGTAGCCCAAATGTCATCACGAGAAATTCGAACAGGCCGAATGGGGTGTTTTCTTGATATCTTCTTCCGCCACTGGTATATAGTTGAGAAAATGCTGGCACATGCACTGGAGATCGATCAGGAATCGTCGACGCGTTCAGTCGCCTGTAGTCACCGCAAATTCGCCAACTGCCAGATATCTTGCTGCCATGTGTATGGGGCTTGCGTATTCACTTTCTTACGGACGACAGTTGGCCAGTTCCAACATTGGATCAATTTCCAATTTCGCGAACCGAAGTTTGTGGTGTGGCAGCCTCCTTGCACATTCCGCCACCGGTGGTCCTCTTGTCATGATGTGATGCCTGACCTCGTGTTTGCAATTGCCTGCCATGTGTGCTGATTCATCTTTCGTTACGCTCGGGAATTCAGAGAGAATTGCATCATATTCGTTGAATCGGTGGACTTCAAGGATTAAAGTTTCTGTGCTGAGCACTTTGCCTTTGGCTTCAGCCTGGGAATTACCATCGATTAGGCACTTCCGTTTTATGTCCACTAAAAAATTGTGATGGCGGAGAAAATCCGCTCCAATAATCGGTTTCGCCACGTCGGCTATGTATGCCAAAGTCTACGATGAAGGATCGCATGCCCTAAGTTTAAATGACGGATGCATTGGCTGCATACAATTTGCGATCTGACATTATTAAGTGCATGCCATCCCACTGCGTGGGATCACCGACACCTCGGCTCCTGTGTCAATCAAGAAAAATCGTCTTGAAGCTCTGTCACGCATGTTGCGATAGTCGTCTGCCTCGTCTTACGACCATCGTGTACGTTTTTTATCTTATTCGCAAATGAACAATTTCCACCAGATTTACGTGCGGCACTCCAAAATCTCCGATGGTAGAAACATATTCCTTTTTTGTTGATCCGACCGGTTGCGGCTTGTCATAAAATTTGGACATCGTATCGACCGAGCCTTCCACTGCGGCGACTAGATCTTCCAGGGTGAGCCAGATGAGGGTGCGGTCTCCAAAGATTGATTGCAAATAATTGACACCGCACGGCTACTAACGTTGTGTAGACGCTCGGCTTGTTCTGCTAAAGCATCCATGTTGTCGGCCCCATTAGCGGCTAGTGACTGCTGTGTCCGAAGAGGCAATTTTTGCAGGAAAAGGTCTCGCAACAATTCTGAAGAGCAGGATATACGCGATTATGTCGGCGATGTAGGACAGGAGCTGAGCATCGAGAGAGGCGAAAGAGCGCTACAAGTAATACAGGGTGGCACACGGGGATGGGGATTTTGGATGACATCCTTCTAAAAATCATGCGTTTTCATCATCAAACTTTCAGAGTCATTTTCATTCACTTTCCGCAGCAGAAATTTAAAATTTTCCATTTGGACCCTTTATCAAGGACTGTAGTAGCAAGCAGACGGATAAAATATATTCTGTAATGAAACGCTCACCACGCCACTTACGTGGCGGCCTCTCGCTGCCGTCACTATTATCCATCGTGTGGATAGCACCTAGAATTGTGTTGAGAATATAACTCCCCTTGCGGGGAGGCCAAAAAAGTCCAACCGGTGTCGACTGACAGTACACAGCTCTTCTCATCAGATGCCATCTCAAGATTCGTGCACTGCCACGAGTGGCATGATCGGGAATGAACAGCCACAGATGGAATGTTCGTGTTTTTATAGTGCGGTCGAACTTTTCAGCAGGCGAATCACTATAATATAAACTGCTACTTGCAGTTATACCGACTCGCATCTCATTGCACATGTTTATTTTAATTCATCAACACATTTTCCTTTTATCTTATTCCAGAAAACCTTTTCCGTCGACGACTTTCTCCACGAACATCGAAATGCCGCCGCATTGGAAACGATGCGAGACGATCTCGGCATCTATCTCAAAGTTCTTCGCTCCGCAATGATTGAACTTATCAACGAAGACTATGCCGACTTTGTCAACCTATCTACCAATCTAGTGGGTCTGGATCAACAAATAAACACAATTCACGGTCCCGTTGACCAACTGGGCAACGAAGTACTCGGCGTGAAACAGGCCATTACCGAAACAATGGCCGAAATCAAAGAATGTCTCAATCAAAAGAAGCAACTGCGACAATACAAGAAGAATCTTAAGAGCTTAGCCAAAGTATACAATTCAATTAACAAGTTGACCGATTTGTTAGAAAATCAACTGAGCACAACCGACATCAAACCAGTCGTGCTGGAACGAGCGGCACAAGAGCTCGTTCAGCTCCAATTTCACGTAAAATTCTGCTCTGAGTATTTGGACAAGGCGCAAACAGAAAAGACCGAAAGTCTACACAAAGACTTGCTCGGTAAATTGCGAGAATACTTTTTGAAGGCCTTAAATCAGGATAGTGATTCACTGGAACGGTGCCTACGAATATATGCCACTCTGGACGAGTACGGCGCGGCCGAAAGTGTTTTTCGTGACGACGTTGTCGGCGGTTATATGAGTTCGAGGATTTCGGAAAATATTCTACAAAATTCAGCGCAAGGTCTAGTTGGTATTTATAGTCAAATTTTAGATTTTATCTCGCTTCATATGAAAGATCTGCTCTTGCTCACGCACCACACGGACAGGATAAAAGGATTTAGCTTTCTGATAAACAGTTTTTGGCATGATGTAGAACGTCGTTTGGAGCTGAATTTATCATCAATATTTGCACCAGGAAATCCTGATTCGTTCTATGTGAAATATAAGTGTACCCTAGATTTTTTGTCGAACATTGAAAAAATGCTTGGTACGCAAAAGGCCGTTGATGAATTTCACCGAAATACCCAGTATAAGAGCTTCCAGTCGAGATGGAATTTGCCCGTCTACTTTCAAATACGTTTTCAAGAAATCGCCGGCCGTCTGGAGACCGCATGCGATCAACCACTGTCGGATCAAAGCGTTAATAGTAAAGCGACTGACCTGAAGTGCGTAGTCTTTCAAACAACTCTAAATTGCATCACAAAACTGTGGGACGATGGAATCTATATCGAAGACCTATTCCCGAAATTCTGGAAACTCACGTTGCAGATTATCTCGCGAGCTTCTCGATGGATGGCCGATTCGATGAAGCCGCCCAAAAAGCCAACAGAAGGAAGTGAGCAAAAACCGCCACTTGATCGCAATTCCTTTCTTGTCGTATTGCATCGAGATGCTCAGCATTTGATAGGACATTTATCGAATATTTTGAAAACGGCAATGGATAAAGCGCCCGTGAAAATTCGAGAGCATTTTCCATCACTGGAGAAATGTTTTGACGAGTCACGCAATCAATTGCGAAAACAAATGAGCTCTATCGAGGAGATTCTGATTAAGGAGATCATTTCAAAAAGTTCGGCACACATTCGACAAACCAACGATATTCCACGATTGTATCGAAAAACAAATCGCGAAGTGCCAAGCAAACATTGTTCTTATGTGGATCTGATGCTGGAACCATTCAAAACATTCAAGAAGGACTTTCACGAACAGATTGGCGACGAGAAAGTACGCGAGATGTTCGAAATGTCTTATTCGAAAATTACTGTGCAGTAAGTTTAAATTTTTTTATCAAATTGATTCTTTAAAATGTTTCAGCCTATTTTCTATTTTTTTTCCAATTTATAGATTGTAAGTCATTAAATTCGTATGGAAAATAAACTCTGGTTGATGACTGGAATGCGTAAATCCATCTTAAAACATATTTAATTTGCTAATTTCTTTCCAGATATTACAAATCAATCGAAGAAGTTCTAACGTCCGTTCAAAAAACCGAAGAATCACTACGTCGCCTGAAAAATCTCCGGGAAAAGAGTGCAACAACGGCCAGTTCGCAAACGGCCAGTGATCGTCAAGGTATGTCGGACGATGATAAGATTCGGTTGCAACTACAAATCGATGTGCGATTTTGGACTCGTGAAATTGAAGCGAACGGCGTGAGGCGCGAAAGTGTGGAAAAGCTCTCGGAAATGATAAGTCTTGTCGAAGATCCAACTAAAACAATTAAGAGCAGTGATAAATAGCTTGTGAATGCCTATAGTAACTATGTGTAGGATGTTTATTCTATTTTTAGGAAACCAAACGTTGAAAGCAAGGAATATATGTATACATAATTGTATTATTAATAAATTGTGTCGATTTTATTTAATAAAGAATGGAAAATGCATAATTTTGTATCAAATACAAGATTGTTGTGTCATTTCTGGTCACGATATTGTCAGTTGAGGGACTGTTGTTGTTGTTGTTGTAGCGGCGCAAGTAAGGGGGGAG
Organism: Microchrysa polita; assembly: GCA_949715475.1. Lineage (NCBI taxonomy): Eukaryota > Metazoa > Arthropoda > Insecta > Diptera > Stratiomyidae > Microchrysa > Microchrysa polita. The sequence goes on from OX454420.1 coordinate 13,036,316, forward strand.
ACTAGTGTCGTTATTCATATAATGGTTGGCATCCTCTCCTCAAGTTCATTACCTAAGAAGATTGCCACCTCAATGAGTGTTAGGTGCGGCAGTGTAAAGATGGTCCACGTTGTGCGGGCTGGCTCCACACGCTGGACAAATATCTGCAATGGCGTTATCGATGCGGAACGAAAATGAATTGAGTCTGGAGCACCATCCAGAGCGAAGCGGAGCTCTAACTGGTAGCACCTGGGGCAAAGATAAAGAAACCATGCTAGCTACTTATAAAGCGGTGGGTCGAGCGGCCGCTGATTATGCAGCCCCAGTTTGGACACATAGTCTATGTGACACAAACTGGTCCAAAGTTCAGGTCTGCCAAAATGCCGCTCTACGCATCGCGACAGGTTGCCTGCTGATGTCTGCCCAGGATAACTTACATCAGGAGACAAAATTGATGCCAATACGTGACCACAGTCTCGTACTCTCAAAACAGTATCTTGTTGGTTGCTATCGTGAGGATCATCCCAATAATTATCTCATGGACCGAATTCCTCCACCACGACATGTCAAGCGTGGTTTACGAGACCTTGAGAGAGAGGTTCAGGGATACAAACGGGACCCTTACGATGAAGTTACATACCGAGCCGCCATTGCAGCGATCCACACTGAAGAAGTGAATCGGTCTATCGCGAGTTTAGGTGCGAATAGAGTCCTCTCAGAGCGCCCACCACAAATTTCGCCTGAGGAGATTAGGCTCCCGAGATCGAGAGCCATTAGAGTAACACTAGCTCAACTTCGGTCGGGCTTTTGTTCACGCCTTAATTCGTACCTTTCTCGCATAAACCCGGACATCCAAAACATCTGTCCAAACTGCAATGGTACTCCTCATGATGTGGGTTGTTGTTGTTGTAGCGATTCAAGAGATTTTTTTTTCTTTTTCTTCTCTTGAATCGAAGGGTGTCTTGGCAGCTCTTGGCCGTTTTAACAACGGGTAGCTCCGGGACGATTTACATCGAAGAACCGGCTGCCGTAGGAGCATTTTATGGACAACACAAACATCCATGGGTCACAGTGGGATTCGAACCCACACACCGGCAACTCAGAGATAGAGTGACATCTCTGCCACTGAGCCACCGAATGCCCACGCTCATGATGTGGGTCACTTGTTTCAATGCCCCGCTGCGCCCACTGATCTTACCCCTATATCGCTGTGGGAAAACCCTATCGCAGCAGCTATGTTTTTGTCCTTAGACCTCACGGACACAAACATTGACGAACCACAAATCGTACCCACATAGATGCACAGAGGATGCACCTTTCTGCACCGCACAGGAAAAAGAAGAAGAAGCGGAGCCAAGGTGGTACGTTTGGGTCTAGGTAGCTGTTGTTCATGATTAGAGATATCCGGTGGTCGAGCGCGAAGGACACGGTTTTCGGATAGATCGTTCGTGGATTTGATTACCTCGCTGGTGTGCAATGGCTTTAGAACCGCCTTGTAAGTGTTGGTGTTATCGAAGGGTACTCTTTTGAATCTTTGGACTTCCCTTTCCTTGTTTCTTAAAGTACGTCTTACATAATGTGGTGGTGGGGTTTTATCCATAAGATCGAGATTCGGGTGATGACTACGATAGCAACCAACAAGATATTGCTTAGCGAGGAGCTCATTATGAGTTTTCAGATTTTGTCTCTTGGTGGAGGTGATATTTTGATGCCATGCGTACAGCCAGGAATTTGTTTCGGGAGGGGTCCAAATTTCGATTTCAGAAATTGTCGTGTAAATCAATGTTTTGGTATTGATAGTGGAGAACTGTTTTACTGTATTTTTGATGATACAGAAAAAATACATCACTAAAAAAATGTGTTGAAATGCATACTTTTTTATTCGATGTATACCGATTGATTTCTTCCGCTCTAATTACACGGCGGATTTAAATAGTTTCTGAATATCTAAAAAAATTTAAAAACAAAAGTAAATCAACATATGATTCCTGAGGAACGCCGGATGTTGATGGAAATTGAATTAGTTTAACTATAGTAAAAAGTCAGTTTTGAATTTATTACTCGCTTTGGTAAACTGCGACAAATTTTTCAGAGACTTTAGGTCATCCTGCATGTCAAATAACTTAAGGATTGACGAGGGGATGCTAGTTCGTTGATAATTTTGAGTTTCAGCTCTGCCGCCACTTTTATTAATGCATAGGCACGAGGCACGACATAGCGTAAATTCCAGTGATTGTGATTGGAGTGACTGGTTAAATAGGCAATGAAAGAGGATAGTAAAATTTACTATTATTCAAGTCTATGCGCGTTTATAAATATTTTTTATTTAGAATAAGAGAGAGATTCCATTGTCAACGGTTATTTCCCATTAACAATGGACTCTTTCAAAATTGTTCACCATATTGGCATACACCCAAGAGTTTCGTACCCCAATAGACTACTCATCAGGAGCTACCTTTTCGTCTATTGGGGAGGTAGCTCGACTCTTTTTTATAAGCCTGAAAGAAACGGTTATTTCCCATTAACAATGGACTCTTTCTTCCATTGTTAATGGGAAATAACCGTTGACAATGGAATCTCTCTCTTATTCTAAATAAAAAATATTTATAAACGCGCATAGACGTGAATAATAGTAAATTTTACTGCCAATTTAGATTCGTACCCTTGTAGTAATTTGCACTGTATATAAGTGAAAGTGGTTAGTTCGAAATATTGCTTCCAACATTAGTTGGAAAGCTAGCCTTGACACCAGGCTTATAAAAAAGAGTCGAGCTACCTCCCCAATACAAAAACTATAGACTACTAGATCATGCATTGCGCAGGAATGTTATTTCATCCGATACGAATTTGACAGTCGGCTATCGTGCTGTGACGTCACACTAGACCAAAGATACAAAATTCAGATTCATTCGCAAAGGGGTGAACATTCAGTTTTTTGTAAATATCTCGAAAACTGTGTCTGGCCGCAAAACGTCTTGAGTACGAAATTAAATACATGATATTACCTTTGTAATGATATAGAATACTCTATACATTTCCTCAGAAAATTATACGCTAGACCCAAAAGTATAATAGTGAATTTACATTTGAGTGTTACATTTCGCACTGTAACTCTTGATAGAATGGACCTAGAGTCATAAAATTTTGTCCACATATTGCTAACAAAATGCATATGATTTGAACCAAAAGTTGAATGGCTCCGACCATTGACATCCCCCTCACTCCTCCTACCATTTTGCTAAAAGGCATGCCTGTAGCTTCTTTTTAAATTGAGCCAGGCAGATCAAATTTGGTGTGGTGCCTAGTCCAAGCCCAATTATGCTCAACACCAAAAAACTATTACCATTCGAACAAAACGAAGGGTACCCCCCATTCAAAGTGAACCAAAAATCGAACAAACTTTACATTTTTTCACTTCTAAATTCTATCGAAAATAGAAAAAATCTATTTATCTCTTAAAACGTACTTATAACAGTTAATTGCAGTTATGTGAATGTATATCCAAAATTTTGTACCAGAGCGTGTCTTACAAGTACGAAAAATGAGGTTTAAAGGTTGCTAGTACACGTTACTCAATATAAATATTTGGAAATAGCCTTAGAACTGGCACCATGAAGCTTCCAAGTCAATTTTTTGACACTTGTAGAGTACACTTTCGTACAAACTTTTGAACATACGTGAAGAAGACTACAATTATGTATATGTATATGTTACGACGATTTATGTAACACCTCAAAGGAGCCTCCGGAGATATGACAAAGTACAGTACGACCTCGATTATTGTAACTAATAAAAACTGGGGCAGTTGCAATAACTGAGTTGTTGCAATAATCGAAGCAGAGAAGAAACGCAAAATTTATGAAAAAGCTTTAAGTTTGAAATTATAAACCGAGTTCTTTTACTTTATTGTGAAGCATGCTTAAAAATGGCGTATGCCGTGAGGCATAGGGTGGGGTATACACTCATAGTGCTTTAATTATATGTACTTAATTTCGTGCTCAAGACGTTTTCCAGATATTTGCAAAAACCTGAATTTTTCCCCCTTTGCCACCCCCTTAACCCATGACGCAATTTAGTGTAACTTTTTACTGTGTATACTTGGCAGTGTATTGAACAATTTGGCATCAAAAATTTCTTTTTGTTTTGAATGTTTGGGTTTGGGTCTTTTTTCAGCCAATCGTACTGTACTACTATAAAAGGATATTGAACAATCTACCCATATTCATTGAAATATTAAGGTTAAAAAATTGTTTTTTTCGAGCGACAATGTTTTTTTAAAATCAGGAAGCTAAATAAGAAATAGAAGAAAGCACCTACAAAAATATATGAAAACTGCATAAAATTACGTCATAATCGATTGTTTTAGATTATAAATTTAAAATAGCAATTCATTTAAGAGGGGTGACCAATAGGTTTTTTTTGTATAGAGCACTCTGTCCCCGTTAAATGATTCAAAAGCAATAACAAAGAAATATGTAAAAGCTGCTAAAGGGTTAAGATTTGGGGGTATATTCCTCACAACTTTTTTGCTGGAAATTACATGAGGAATTACAATCCGGTGCGTGTAGGCGGAAGTTTCCGGACACCCTGTATAACAGATACATATAAGAATGTTTTTTTCTTTAAAATGTCCGCAAACAGCCGAAAAAACGCATAAGAAATTTATTTCCCATGTTGTTTCCAATAAAAGGTGTACACCAAAGTGAGGTAGGGGCTTGTAAGATTATTTAAAAAAATGGTGCACATCGTTAGGATCATATCTTAGCAAAACTAAGGATTTTTTTTTGGCAATATTTGCATAATGTTACCAGAAAACATGAGGAAAAATTTCTACTGTGTTTATCCAATACTTTCTCGACACCCTGTATAGCAAGGGATAAAGGAATGTTTCTTGCAAGGTCTCTTTTTGTTTAATTTATAGATGAATTTGTTTTTTTTTCTACAAAATCGAAAAAATTCCATGCGACAAAATCATTTGTATTACGGCTGAACAATCATTTTTCCGGGGTTTCCCTTCGGCATTTAACTTAACAACTCCTCACCTCCAGAATATAGAAAATTTGCGGCCGTCTAAGCAGCAATTACATTTTTCTTTACAAATTTGTTCGTGAACTTAACAATTCTCGTATACTACCCATATACTATAGGTCTATTGTGACGTAGATGCGCAGAACGAAAAATTTTCGTACAGCTATCCGCGTGATCTAGTAGTCTATAGTTTTTGTCCCCAATAGACGAAAAGGTAGCTCCTGATGAGTAGTCTATTGGGGTACGAAACTCTTGGGTGTATGCCAATATGGTGAACAATTTTGAAAGAGTCCATTGTTAATGGGAAATAACCGTTGACAATGGAATCTCTCTCTTATTCTAAATGAAAGAGGATACCTTATTTTTTCTGCACATTTTTTTGAAACAAATCGGAAGAAAACCATCTGGGCTGGTGTCTTTAGAGATGACAAATTTATTTATATACTTTTTCAGAATCAGGGTGAATAGCAGGATTTGTGTGGTCTTTTTTAAATTAATCAGAGAAGGAAAACACAGGGACTTGATAACTACATATAAGCTTGAAAAAAATTAAATCAGCGAAAAATGGAGGTTGATATCGTTTTCATTTCAGTTGGTTAGAAGAAACAGCCTGAGTGAGAAAAACATGAAGCTGTTCTTGAAAACAAATAGTTGCAGCGAAATGGGATTCAACGTAAGTTACTGAAACTTTTGAAAATTGATCACCGACAAAGGAACAACCTTAGCATATCTATCTAAAATAAATTAACTGTGAGGAGAAGAGGTTACTTCCGAAAATGGGGTTATTTATTGGTATAGCCAATTAGGACAACAAACAAAACGTTAACTATGAGGTAACTCAAATAAATACATTCCTTATTTATTACTCATGTTGACTTCTTTAGAGCTATAACTGTTGTTATAGCCAACCGTTAGAAAACGTATTAACAGCTACCGAACGTTTTGGCAGTGATTCATACAAGCAGAAAAATTTCAATGATTAAAAACAGCTCGAGTCAATTTGATCCATTGCCCTCGCCGACGGATCACTTACTTCAACATATGTATTTTTATGAGATCCGAAATTTTAAAATTTGTTCCATTTCCTGCAAAAAAGTTTGGCTTCTGTGCACACTTTCAATTTCGAAAATGAAAGCCTCTCTTTTTCTCCGCTAGAACAAAATAAAATACGGATGCGCTATCTAAAAAATCGCAATGGGTGAAGAGGAAACCGGGCCGCATGGACTGGAAACAAATTACGGCATAAATAAATAATTACCCCCCCATTTTCGCAACAACTAATTTAATTCCAAAATCATGTGCAATTCGGTGAATTTTTGTACTGATGTCCTGACAGAGGACCTGCAAAAAAATGCGGAGCATATTTAAGTAAGTGTGCATTATTTTAGTTTCATGTTATCATCACTAAAATTTCAAAGCCCATTGAAAACATTTCGGGAGGGGTTGTGTTTTATATATAATTGATATACATATGTAAGTAGTCGTTGAATATACATGAATTGAAGTAGTCTTAATAAATATAGAATTAATATATTTGTCATTGAATAGAATATGTTTGAATAATATAATAAAATATAAATAAAGATATAAAACATGGCGCAGCCGAGAAGGACCTCCGTGTAACATTTACAGGAGAGAGTTAAAAAAAAGAATTAAACCATAGAATGGTGAAAACAAGAAAAAAAAATAAAGAAAGAGAAAAAATTACAAAACAAAAAGATATAGCAACGAAACAAGATATTGCAACCCAACAAGAAGATATTTCAAAAGAACAAAATATAATAACGAAACAACAGAGGAACTTAACATGGATTTCAAGCACCCAGAAAACTTACAATTTGAGGGAAATATGGCTCTTAATTTTAAGAACTTCAAGCAAAAATTCCTTATATATATGAAAGCGTCGGAACTGGAAACCAAAAAGAATGAGGTTCAAGTGGAAATCCTCTTAAATATTATTGGCGATGAAGCATTAAAAATATATAATACAATGGAAATCAGCAAGAATCCTGAAGTAAAGATGGGAGAAATTCTAGATGAATTCGAAGCGTTTTGCAATCCGAAAAAAGATGAAGTCTATCTTTCATAGACATAGACAAATTTTATAACCGCATACAAGAAGCAGGAGAAAATTTTGATCAATTTTTAACAGATGTAAAAGAAATGGCTTCTCATTGCGAGTTTGCAAAAGAAGAATTTGATAAGGCGATACGTGATCGAATTATTTTTGGCATAAGTTCAAAAAAGTGTCAAGAAAAATTGATTGAAGTTGGAAATATTAATCTGGATGAAACTATAACAAAATGTAGGCTATACGAATTGGATAAAGCCAGGGTTCAAGAGGTTCAAAAAGATACACAAGATGTTTGTGCTATAAAAAATAACAAAAAATATTATAATAATAATCAATATAAGAAATCATTTAATCATAATACAAATAACCAAAATTTTAATTACTTAATAATACCCTGCTTGGGGTAAATTATGTACAAAGTGTAACAGGTTGAATGATTTTGCTGTTGCTTGCAAAAGAAAAGAAGTTCATGAATTACATGAAGGTGAGCCAAATTATTTCGTTTTCAATATAAATAAAAATACTTCACACGGTTGGATAGAACGAATTCAAATTGAAGAGAAAATATATGTTGATTTTAAACTAGATTCCGGTTCAGACGTAAACGTTTTGCCAAAATATATTTTTGAAAAACTTAAAGTGATGCCCAGACCAACGCGTCACGAATTTTCGCGGCACATTTTTTGGTGCCCACACCGGCGCGTCGCGAATAATTCGCTGGGTACTGTCACTCACGGCTGATATCATGTTGTTGCCTTAGAAAAGGTATTAGATTTATGTAAGGAAGGGACTTAGAGATGATAGAGAATAACTGCAAAAACTGGCCAAATACAATTATTTTAACATTTATAATCATGCTGCAATTTTCGTGCACTATATCAAAATGTCGCGGCATCTTTACTTATTATGTAAAAGCGTAAGCGGAAGAAATCAACGTGAAATTCGACATTTTACCTCTCCATGTCTAAACTTATTCTAAGGATAAAATTATTGACATGCGCAAATTGATGGAAATATACAGTGCAGTACAACCTTGTTATACCGTACCATAAAAAAAAGTTGCGGCAATGTTCGATTTGACTGTTTGAATTGACTATCGCGTACCCGAAAACTCTTACATCTTATCTTCTGCTCGTCAAATGGTTAGTCTTATCGTATAGAAAAGACACAAAGCTTGAACATTGTTTTGTGGCTGTTTTGAATTGAATATACATATGTAACTGTTTACTTTGCATAGTTACGCCATACTTCGCTTGGTTACGCCATGGTATGAAATTGCATAATAACTTTTAGTAGAATCCTTACGTGATTCCTTACGATGGCGTAACCAAGCAAAATATGGCGTAACTATGCAAAGTAAACATTCAATTCAATAAAATATTCAAACTTGTATGTAACTACTTAGGGACAAACGAAAGCACCGAACCACCAGGATCCTCATTTCCTATCGTATACTATTCATGAATGAAACGATTGACCTTGTATTCTTTCGGAAATCCGTCGATATCTCTGCAATCCTTTGGTGTGGCAGAACGACCGAGGTGGCGCTAGACTCACCATAAAATTGCCGAAAGGGTCATCGGATCCTCTTTTTTTCCGGTCAGTGCACAGGGTGGTCAGAGATAACCATCAACCTGGATGTTAGTCACAGCAATTCCACAATCAGCTTCGTACTACTTCGATAATCCGTCGATATGTTTGGAATCCTTGAGTCCAGCGGAATCCTTGAATCAAGGTTTCGCTGGACTCGCAACAAAATTCTCTAAGGTGGCGTCGGAGCATTTTTCCTGCGCAGCTCACAAGGGGATAACTGAGATAAGTACAATAACGCACAAAATGTATGCTTTTGTTAGTTGTCAACCTAGATGTCGGTCACAGCAATTTCACGATCAACTTCGTACTATGCACTTTGGAAAATCGTCGATATCTCTGCAATTCTTCGGCCGAGCGATACGATCGGGGTGTCGCCGGACTTGCCACAGTAGGGCAATTCATTTGTGTAACAACAACGAGTAAAAACCTTCCTTCCTTGGAATTCAAGTTTCCAAAAATGTAACTTCTTTTACTCATCCACTGATATCATAAAACATTCAAAACTTAAATGCTCGGTCAAAACCTAAACAACTCATTCCAAATCTACATCTTTTTCGGGTAAACCAACATCAAGTTGTACTACACTGCACCTGTCAAATAAATTATTTGAATAAAATGACATTAGGTAGCAAATATCCGAACCGGAAAAAATACTGCAAAACTGGCGAACATTCGCGTTGGTGTGGGCATCTCCATATAACGCAGTGTGTTACAATTTTGACGCCGCGGAAAAATTCGCCGCGAATATTCGCTGACGCGCCGGTGTGGGCATCACTTAACAAATATCATAATTCAGAAATTGTTTTAAGACATGAATTATCACGTATAGAAGCATTCGGTGGTCAAAAGATTTTACCTGTTGGTAACACTTTCCTAAAATGTAAATTTAGAGATATAGTTACGTCTGAGAAATTTTTAATTGTTGATATGATGGTTAGTCCCATATTGGGTAGAGAAACATGTTCTAAACTGGGTTTGATTATTAGAGTACATAATATAACTGATGAAAAAAATGAAATAATATCTAAGAATATAGATATATTTCAAGGTATTGGTAAATTTCCTACAAAATGTAAACTAAATGTTCATAAAGAAATCACTCCGATCGTGAAACCTCCTAGACGTATACCAAATGGCTTGGTAGAACCAGTTAAAAATACTCTGGCTGAAATGGAACAATTAGGGACAATACAAAAGGTTCAAAATCCTAAAGGATGGGTTAGCAATTTAGTAATATTGTAGAAAAAAGTTATAAATCGATTCGGCTTTAGTTCACGAACCTTTCCTTATTCCAACTATTGAAGAATTAAAAGTAAAATTATGTGGTATGAAATTTTTCACTGTCTTGGATCTTAAAAGTGGCTTTTGGCAAGTTGAACTTGACTCAAAATCAAGTGATTTATGTACCTTTAGTTCTCCAATGGGTTACTATAAATTTTGCAGATTGCCTTTCGGAATTAGTGTTGCTCCTGAAATTTTCAAAGATACACTCAAACAAATTTTACTGATATACCTGGAACTTTTGTTTATATAGACGATTAAATAGTCGCAGGCAAAACAGAATCTGAACATGATACAAATTTACAAAAAGTTTTCGAGAGAACAAGAAACTTAAATATAAAATTTAACAGAGAAAAAGTTCAATACAAACAAAGGAAAGTAAATTACCTCGGACATGTCTTTTCTGAAGAAGGCGTCTCAATAGATCCGAAAAAAATTGAAGCGATTTTAAATATTCAACCGCCAAAAAATAAAAAAGAACTACAATGTACATTAGGTATGATTAATTATTTACGTAGTTTTGTTCCAAATTTATCTGAAATTTCACGTCAATTGAGCAATTTATTGAAATCAAATGTACAATTTACTTGGCTTGATTCCCATAACGATATTTTAAATGAAATTAAAAAACTAATTAAAGAAGCTCCTACTTTACATCATTTTGATGAAACAAAACCAATTGTCTTACAGTGTGACGCATCACAATATGGAATTGGATGTTGCTTGATGCAAAATAAAAAGCCAGTTCCATTTGCTTCGCGCACACTAACTACTGCGGAGCAAAATTACGCTCAAGTAGAAAAAGAATTGCTCGCAATAACATTTGCTTGCAATAAGTTTCATTTTTATATTTATGGTAGATCCATAATGGTTGAGACAGATCATAAACCTTTAATATCTATAATTAAACGAGATCTTGATAAAATCTATGCGACTAGAGTTCAAAGGATGAAACTGAAACTAATGAAATATAATTTAAAAGTAGAATTTACTCCTGGGAAATATTTACATATAGCAGACTGGTTATCAAGAAATCCTTTAGATAGTCAAATAAATCCCGAAGAAGAAAATTTCAATGAGATTGTGCATAGTTTAAATATTAGTGATAATAGAAAAAATGAACTTGTTCGGGAGATAAAAAAAGATCCGATTTTCACAAAAATTATTGATAAAATAAAAAATGGTTGGCCAGTCATTGTTCAATGATATTAAGTTTTATTATAAAATTCGGAACGAATTGTTTTTAGAAGAAGATATATTGTTTTATGACAACAGACTCCTGATACCAAATTCTTTAGTTAATGAGTATTTGAAAATATTACATATAGATCATTTAGGTATAAATAAAACTATGGAAAAAGCCAAAAACTTAGTATTTTGGAAAAATATAAACCAAGATATTGAAAGCATGATACAGACTTGCTCAATTTGCCAACGAAATAGATGCTCAAATACAAAAGAGCCTATTATATTTCATGAAATACCGGATCTACCTTTCATGAAAATTGCATTAGATATTTTTGATTTTGCAAGGAAAAACTATCTAGTTTTAGTTGATTACTATTCACGATGGCTTGAAATATTACCATTAAAAAATAAAAGTGGTAAAGAAATAATAAGTCGGTTAAAAAATATATTTGCCACTCATGGATATCCAAAAAAATAGTAGCTGATAATTCTCCATTCAACTGCTTTGAATGTAAGCAATATGCACAGAATATTGGTGCACATTTCACTTTTAGTAGTCCTTACTATCCAAAATCAAATGGACTTGCAGAAAGATATGTAGGTATAAGTAAATCGTTTTTAATAAAAGCCCAAAATTCAAAATCGGAAATAAATACTGTTTTATTAGAATACCGAAATTCACCACTTTCAGGAATAGGATACACACCATCTCAATTATTATTTAGTAGGAGATGTAGAACTTTGATACCAATACATGATAATTTACTTAAACCTAAGTTAAATGAAAATGTAATGGAAAAAATTTTAAATTTAAATGAAAAGGTGAGGGTAAATTATGATAGAACATCAAAGCGGAGAGAAACATTTGAAAAGGGAGATGAAGTCTGGTTTCAGAAAACAGATAGAAAGTGGTACCCAGGTAAAATTATAGAAAAAGAATCAGCTCCTCGTTCTTATTTATTTCAACTATATGATGGCAGTGTTTACCGAAGAAACAAAATTAATTTAAGAAAAAGGAAATCTTTAAATTGAATATCATCGCAAAGCAACATCGAAATGATTTAAGTTTGTAACATTGTTGTAATAATTCAAGTTTATAATGCTGCTGTCATCGTACCAGTTAAAAAAAAATAAAGGAGAGAAATGTTTTATATATAATTGATATACATATGTAAGTAGTCGTTGAATATACATGAATTGTAGTAGTCTTAATAAATATAGAATTAATATATTTGTCATTGAATAGAATATGTTTGAATAATATAATAAAATATAAATAAAGATATAAAACAGTCCGGACCCTATGGACCCCCCCCTGGCTACGTCCCTGGCGTACACATCCAGTAATTGTACGCAAAGCTGCATTCTGGCACGTTTGAATCCGTTACCATTGGGTGTTACAGAGATTGTTTGTCCATATATGTGCTGCGTAGTTTACCACTGAACGACCGATGGCTTTATAAGTGGTAAGTAATGTTTTAGGATTTTAGGATCTTGTTTCTACTCTTCATTTTGTCCCATGTATTGTCAGCGTGGCTGTTGAAGATGCCATGATGTGGTCCCGAGGCAACCTTGCTGTTCTACAGCAATATCTGCCTCCGGGGCGGACCACACCCGTTTTCTACGCGAAAACGGTCAAAACGGTCCAGAGTTGCCACAACGCCTCCCTGGCAAGAGCCCTGAAGGTTCGATACAAAGATGTGTATATGTGTGGATTCGAGATATGTGATTTTTCGTCATATTGGACCATTACATCTCGGCGCGGCTGCTCTAAATTTTATTAATTCGCGCCGGCATTGAGACAAATCCAGGCCCAAGGGTATGGTTTTGTAGTGTTTGCAACCAACGAATTGGTTCGAATGCCAGGTCAGTACAGCTGCTGCTTGGAGTGGGTACATCTCAGGTGTTCTGGCTTGAGAAGAGTTGGTCAGCATTCCATATCATATGTTGCAGCGGGATGTATAAATTCAGGGCGACCTCGGGCTGCCCCTAGCCCATCATCTCCTCCACAGCCCCCAGCACCCCTCAAACAATATGATCAGGAATGCTAGACCTAGCTTAACCCCTGCCCCTCCTCCAGCAGTTTTCATCCCGCTGTCCTTATTCCAGTTTAACTGCAACGGCATTTACCAGCGTCCATGGCAATTACGTTATACTGCGCAAAGATAGACCAGCGGCCAGGAATGATTCTCACCCTGGAGGTGGACTTGCCTTCCTAATACACAAGTCCGTACATTACTATGTATTGGAAGTAGATGTCGGCGGTATGGCGGAAATGCAAGCCATATCAGTTTCATCAGGGAGTACATACAAATATCGAAATATTTAATGTGTATGTTCCACCTCAGTCTAGCTGCCCTTCTGGCTATCGTTTCGATATTGGTCCTCTCCTATCTGGAGAGCATAGGATCATTCTTAGTGACTTTAACGCGCACCATGAGCTCTGGCATTCTGACTTCAACACCGATGCCAGGGGTATAACTATCGCCGAATCTCTAGACGCTTCAGATTTCTGTCCACTCAATGAAGACTCGCCGACTCGAGTCACAGGCACTTGCAGTAGCTCTCCTGACTTAACTATTGTAAGTGCCAGCCTAATCAGTGCTACTCGATGGGAGACGCACACTGCTCTCTCGTCCGATCACCTCCCAATCATAATAAGAATTGACAAACCAGCAAACCTGACTAAGTCTGAGAAGCGAACGTTTGTCAATCACAAGAAAGCCGATTGGGAGGGTTTCAAAGCATACTCGTCGGCGAAGTTCATCGAGCTACCTACACCAACTAGCGTTCATAAGGCCGAACGAAATATTAGGAACGTCATTGCCAAAGCAGCGGCACGTTATATTCCTGCTGGACGTATCCCGAAAGTTCGACCTAATCCCCCTACCAGTGCCGCCAGATTAGCCGATGAACGAGATAACATCAGACGCGCTCACCCAGGTGATCCCAGAATTCAGGAGCTTAACTCCGAAATCAATCGACAAGTAAAAGACTATCGGAAGGCGAAATAGAACGAGCATCTCAATGACTGCAACCTCAATGAAGGTGTCAGTAAACTATGGTCTGCTGTCCGCGCCCTATCCAATCCTAGGAAAGGAAAGGGCTATAATGCCATCAAATTTGGCCATAAGAGCACCAGCGTTCCCCTTCAGTGCGCAAGCCTGTTCAATAAGCAATTTATTGAACATCCCAAGTCCGATGGCTTAAAGCGTAAAATTAGAAGACGGATTCGCAGTAGAAATGTTGACACTATACCATCGTATACTGCGGACCAGGTTAAAAAAGTCATTGAGAATGCTAAAAACTCAAAGGCCCTCGGACTCGATGGCATTTCGATGGCCATGTTGAAACATCTCGACCTTCCAGCCATTGAGTATCTCACGGCAGCCTTTAACTTGTCGATCTCTAAGCTTGCCATCCCTGAAATCTGGAAAACAGGACGGATTGTCCCCTGTCTCAAACCGGGAAAGAGCGCTCGGTGAATCCTACCGACCCATAACAATACTTTCACCTGTCGCAAAGACGCTAGAGGCCCTTATTCACCCCACTCTTGTTAAGCATGCTAAGCTAGAACCTCACCAGCATGGGTTCAGGAAAATGCATAGTTCCACCACAGCCCTCGATGCGATCACTACACGCATCCGTAATGGGCTAAACCACAGACGTCCTTGCCACAGAACGACTCTTGTGGCCTAACGAGTGCATTTGACAATGTCAATCACTCGATGCTTCTCGCTAACTTACTGAATATGCATATCCCTGCTCAAGAGATCCGTTGGATTGCCAACTATCTAGCTGGTCGGCATTCCTTCACTGAGTTTCTACATGTCCGGCCTTCCTACACCACCGGAAGGAATCGAGGTGATTTCCTACGCAGACGATTGCACCGTGCTCGCCACAGGGGAGGATAAGGATAAAATGCGCCTCCAAATTAATCGTTATCTCGGACGAATACAGGCTTTCTTCCAAAGCCGAAACCTCACCATCTCCGCGTCTAAATCTTCTGCGACATTTCTTACCACCTGGTCGGTGGATTGTCGGTGGGAGGTTGATGTACGTATTGGCAACAATCCAATTCCTACTGTTGCTAATCCTAAAATTCTCGGGCTCCATTTAAAGAGCATGATGATGTCAGCTCATCACGCAGCATCCGTTTGCGAAAAGATGCGCAGTAGGAATAAAATCCTAAAAGCACTAGCTGGTAGCACCTGGGGCAAGGATAAAGAAACCATGCTAGTCACATACAAAGCGGTGGGTCGAGCAGCTGCTGATTATGCAGCCCCAGTTTGGTCACATAGTCTATGTGATACAAACTGGACCAAAATTCAGGTCTGCCAAAATGCTGCTCTACGCACAGCCACAGGTTGCCTCTTGATGTCTGCCCAGGATCACTTACATCAAGAGACAAAATTGATGCCACAATCTCCTACTGTCCAAACAATATCTTGATGGTCGCAACCGTGAGAATCATCCCAACAACAGTCTCATGGACCGAATTCCTCCACCACGACATGTCAGGCGTGATTTGCGAGACCTAGAGAGAGAGGTCCAGGGATACAAGAGCGACGATGATGCATACCGAGCTGCCATCGCTGAAATTCACACTGCAGAAGTGAGTCGGTCTATTGCGAGATTAGATGCGAATAAAGTCCTCTCAGTGCGCCCTCCACCCATTTCGCCTGAGGAGATTAGGCTCCCGAGAGCCACCATAGTGACATTAGCTCAACTTCGGTCGGGCTTTTGTTCACGCCTCAATTCGTACCTTTCTCGCATTAACCCGGACATTCAAAACATCTGTCCAAACTGCGCTGGCGCTCCACACGATGTGGGTCACTTGTTTCAATGCCCAGCTGCGCCCACTGATCTTACCCCTATATAGCTGTGGGAAAACCCTATCGCAGCAGCTATGTTTTTGTCCTTAGACCTCACGGACACAAACATTGACGAACCATAAATCGTACCCACATAGATGCACAGAGGTTTCACACCTTTCTGCACCGCTAAAAGAAGAAGTCCACAAGCAAAACCGTTTATCATTTTCCGAAAAATATTTTCCATGACCACAAAAATGGAAGCTGATAATTTTTTTGGATAAAAAAAATACTTCGGTCACAGTTGTTTTATTCAAAAATTTAAATAAACAGGAAGTCACACGTTCTAAAAGAAATTTTGGTAATGCCAGTGTTTTGGTTTGGGGAATCATAGCACAATAGGCCCATTGGTCACAACGCGAATGAGATCTACCAATTAGACTGAACTGCTGGAAGCGGTTTTGATCCCATTCCTGGAAGAAAATGATTAGCAGAACTGGACTTTCCATCAGGATATCGGGTAAATTACAACCTCCTAGTTATCACAGAAGGATCGTCTCCGGAGCGGAGAACTGCGCCTCTACCCGCGTCTCAGACAGGGGAGACACCACAGCCTCTCCAAGATATACACAACACAGAGAGGAGAGCCACCACCAACTCTTCAACATGTAAACTTTGTGCAAAGAGGAGGATCAACTCTCGAGAACATCACAACATAGAAAGGGGAGATACTACAACTTTTCTACAAACAAAACGCTGAGATTGGTTAATACAGCAGGCGTTGTTTTACTAGGTATAACCCTTTTGTATCGGCACCCATACAGGATATATTATTCCTTTTGAATGTCAATTGACGTTATAAAATGTATCTTTGTATTTAGCAGAAACAAAGACAAAAATCTTGTATTTCAACTACCATTAACATTATTGGTAAAAGCTTAATTCAAGATCATTTAACATACACACGTCACACAATCTTTCTACACATAAATATTCTAAGCGTGGATTCTTTCTAGCTTCCCTCGCCTTCGTCCTTCATCATTTGTTCTATTAGGCGTTTTCTCTCCTCTGCCTGACGCATTTGTCTTAGCACCAAACTTTCGAAGTCACGATCAGTAACTGAACTCGTACTACTCAAGCCCATTTTCGATGGAGGTTCTCCTATCCACTCCAGCGTTAGAGGATTCGCCATATCTCCCTTTTCATAACTGACCGCCATCTCGCCTGCTTCTTTCGTTTTAAATTCGACTAGGGCACTGCCTCGTTTTTTCGAGGACACCACCATTGCTACGATGTCTCCGTATTTATTCAGGTATTTCCGCAAGGTCTCTTCGTTGTAGCCGCCGTTGGTTTCGTCATCTTTAGCGGCTTTCCATTTGATTTTGATACGATGTTGTGATGAGTCATAGTCTATGTGGGAAGATAGAACATTCCATCACTCAATGTTTGAAAATATTCAACAGTACTTACGATTCTCCCTCTTCAGTCGCTCCTCTCTCAGTTGCTGTCTTAATAGTTCCTGTTCCTCTTCTAGCAATTTTGATCCTTCCTTTCGAAGTCGTTCGATTTCATCCTGGAGTTGATCTTCGGGACTCTTCTGAACATTGTACGACCGGCTGGCACCTTTAACCAGCTTTGAGCTGGCCTCTCGTTCTCGTTGTTCTAATTCAGCTTTCAGTTTCTGTCGTTTGCTGTCGAGTTGTCTGTTTCGAATTTCAGCAGCCTTTTTGGCATTCAGCACTTTGTCGTAGGCCGACCGGGCTGAGGCGTCCAATAGAATTTCTAGTGCTCGGGAGAGTTCATGAAAGAGCTCGGCTGCACGGGGATTGTCAGGATTCTTATCCGGATGGCATTCAAGCGCTTTTTTGCGATATGCTTTGCGGATCTAAAAAGAAAGAAACAGTGGGAATTAGTGACTTGGAGTGGGAATCACCCTATTGAGCTGTAAAAGCCTCAAGAGCACTAAGCATGAATGGGTGCGTTCTCAACGTAAGATGTAAGCTGTGGAAACGTTAGTTTCGACAGATGGAAATGTCCGTTCTTTGCGATATAAGCGTATTAAGGCACCGCCGTCTCTATATCTAGATGGCGTTGATTAAGGCTCAGTTAGGCGCGATTAGCTTCTAGAGAACTGCAACATTTTGGTTTTGGCGGCATTCTACCGAAAATCACTTACCTCACTTTCTGTAGCCGAAATTTCAATACCAAGCAACCCGTAGAGATCCACATCGCTAAACTTCTTTACGTCCACCATATTTGCTGCTTTATTATTGCTTCAAAAACTGAAAAATTGCCAACAAATTCTCCACCACCGACCCAAACGTTTACACAGCTGCCTCTTTTACCAGACGAAAAGTGACAACAACTTGTTTATATTCAATTGTGAACGACCACTTTCCCCTTTAACGTAGTTCTGAACTTCAAAAGCAGATGGCGAACAATTTTCTTAAAAAAAAAGTTAGGTTATGAAATAAACAAATGTCACCGCTGGAGTAAATATTTTTTTGACCAATCATCCATCTATCAGCCGGCTTCAAAGTTTCATTAATATTCCTGCAGAAATCACGTCAAATACACGCAACATGATATCCTTGAAGCGTCCAATCAACCTCTCGGGCTACAAAGTCCTCTTTCCCAGCATCGGAGTCGGCAACGTTGCTCAATTGTCCGTGGATTTAATAGTAGCCACCCTGAAACTGCAACGAATCGGAACCGGATGGCACTCGGCTCTTATGCCTGTCTTTGGTCCGCCAGCATACCACCACGATCCGGACAACAAAACCACATCCTTAGAAGTGTACGTCAGCGAAGAATTCAAGCTGCTCGTATTGCAATTACGTTCGCCACTAGTTGCATCACTTGTTGAACGTTTCCACCAAGATCTTGTGTCGTTCCTGGCCGATAACAAAATATCGGAAGTGATCATTCTGACCAGTAGTCATGCATACGAGAAACATTCAGTAGAAACGACACCGTTCGAGTATGTCGCCAACGAACAGTACAAACGCATACACGGTCCGGTGGACGAGCAGCTGGGCTGGTCGGAGTTTACACAGAGCGTTGTTCATGGCGGCGGAAATGGAAAGAAATTGCTCACAGCATGCACGGAAAAGGATATTCCGGCATTCATGTTGTTCAAATATGTTTCGGAAGGTGACAACTCGCCGGATGCCTCGCAACTGGTTGGAGAATTGAATAAAATTTACAAATTGTTTGATAGAGACGCCGCGGGGCAGGTGAAACTTTTGACACCGTCATCGTGGAATCTGCTTTTTGGTAACGAGCCGCCAGAGCTAATATTCTAAGTGAAGCTGTTGGAGGAGTATTGAACACTTTTTTCATGTCTCAGGACCTTTGCACATTTTCTACGTTTCTATTGTTGTATCTATTTAGATTTAAGTTGGATGGAAGGTTGACGATTATTATAAAATTGTATTTCTCTGTAGACTGGTTAATAAATGTGATTTTCGGTCAGTGTACAGGAGTCTTTGAAAATTCGGCCTTTTTGCTCTTTTAGCTGTGCATAAAGGTGTGAAACCGCTTAAGTCTTGTACCAAGTTCAAGTACCTTGGCTCGATGGTGAACAGCGGAGCTACATGCGATGATGACATCAAACACCGCACAAAGGTTGGGTGGATGACGTGGCGAGCAAACTCTGGAGTTTTCTGCGATAAGAAAATGCTACTGAAGCTAAAGGGCAAGTTGTACAAAACGGTTGTACGTCCCGCACTCATGTATGGATCAGAATGCTGGACCATGTATGAAGGTTACGCGAAACAAATGACAGCGACTGAAATGAAAATGTTACGCATGTCAGTTGGTGTAACCAAAAGGGACCACATCAAGAGTAGCTACATCCGAGGCAGCTTGTCCATAGACCAACCAATCACCGAAAAGCTCGAAGACCGACAAATGGATTGGTATTCATCATCAATGTGGCACGATAGCCCGACGTCGGGCCTTGGCCGCCTGAATCGTTGACCTCCAATTGTCGCGGTTACGTGACCTCGTCCTCCAGTTTCGGAAGCCCAGCAGCTGTTGGGCGTCTTCACCTACGGAGTTCTCCCAGCGAGCTCTCGGTCGTCCACGCAACCTCGCTCCGTCAATTCGTTGTGCGTTCATCACTTTCTTTGGCATGCGATTATCGTCCATCCGTTGTACATGCCCCGCCCATTGCAAACGTTGAAGCTTCACGATTTTCGATACTTCCAGCTCATCGTACAATTGATACAACTCATGGTTGTACCGGTTACGCCATTGGTCTCGCTCGCGAACGGCCCCGAAAATTCGCCGAAGGACCTTTCGTTCGAATCGGTCTAGCAAAATTTCGGAGGCTTGGGTGAGGGTCCATGTTTCGCAGCCATAACATAGCACGGATCGGATGATCGTTTTGTACACGCGGAGCTTCGTGTTCCTGTGCGCAAGCTTCGAACTAATTATAGGGAGGACCGAGAAATATGTCTTATTGGCTAGTTGTATCCGTCGCTTAATTTCGTCGGTTTCGTTGGCGTCCTTTGATAAGTTACAACCCAGATAGTTGAAGTTGTCTACATACTCGATATTAAGGTCCCCACTGTGATGCTTGAATTTGCTGGCGTCCTTGTTTTCGATTGCATCATGGCCTTTGTTTTGCTTTCGTTGATATGTAGTCCAACTTCCTTTGCGGCGTTATTGAGGTTATGCAGAAGGCTTTCTGCATCATCCAACCTTCGAGACATGATGTTGATATCGTCGGCGTACGCTACTAATTGAGTCGACTTGATGAGTAGCGTTCCGCTGCTGTCCAAATTCATGGCTCGAATTACATACTCCAAAGCAAGGTTGAAGAGCGTCGGCGCCAGCCCGTCGCCCTGCTTGAGTCCAGTACGAGTTTCAAATAGGTCAGTGAGTCGATTCTGCACTCTGACCTGCGAGACGGTATTAGTCATCGTCATCCTTGTGAGTCGCACTAACTTTGCCGGTATACCAAAATTCAGCATAATGTTGTACAGTACACTTCAATCGATACTGTCGTATGCCTGCTTGAAGTCGACAAAGATTTGGTATACGTCGATGTTATATTCCCAGCACTTTTGGAGTAGTAGCTTCACTGTGAAGAGCTGATCGGTCGTTGATCGACCAGGTCTGAAGCCGCCTTGATACTCGCCAATGATTCGTTCTGCGTACGGATTAATTCTCTTTTCAAGAATTTTAGATAATATCTTATAGGCCGTACAAACTAATGATATGCCCCTGTAATTCTCACACTTCAGCTTGTCACCCTTTTTGTGGATTGGGCAGATTATGCTTTTGCGCCAATCTTCGGGGATTTCCTCGTCGCTCCATATTTTCAGCAGTAGCACATGTATTGCGTTGGTCAGGCACGTTCCACCATGCTTCAGCAGTTCTGCTGGGATCTCGTCAGCGCCGGGCGCTTTATTATTTTGAAGCGACTGTATGGCAAGACTCACCTCCTCTACTGTTGGGGGTAGAACGGGAGGGCCTGGTTCGGCTAACTGCTCAAGAGCTGGCTCCGCGGGGGATGTTGATGGTGCATTGAGGAGCTCTTCAAAATGCGAGGCCCATCGTTTGTTGACGCTTTCGATGTCGCTGATGATGTTACCATCCTTGTCCTTACATAGGCTTGTCCTGGGTTGATATCCGTTCGTAACATTATTTATAAGTTTGTACGCCTGTCTAATGTTCTTATTGGCTAATCTTTGGTTTATTTGCTGTAACTGCTCGTCAAAATGTTTGCGTTTCTTACGTCTAATTAACTTATTAGATACTCGCCGAAGCTCGTTATATCTTTCTTTCTTGGCTCGGGATGCGCGTTGTGTGTATTGGCGATAGGCTTCATTTTTCGCCTCAATCGAGGCCCTGCATTCTTCGTCGAACCAGTCTGCTCGTCTGCGCCGGCCTTTATAGCCCACGACCTCTTCTGCGACCCCCTTGATGCTGTCTTTGAGCTCCTCCCAGAACTCATGGATGCCTAAATTGTTGATGTCATCAAGCATGGGCGACAGTTTTTCCTCTAGTGCTGTTGTATACGCAGCCGCCGTGGCATCATCAATCAAATTGTCAACCTCGAAGATCTTGGCAGGGTTGATTCTCGTTAGGTGCACCGAAGAGATTCTGCACCTGTAGGTCGTCTTCACCAAATAGTGATCGGTGTCACAGTTGGCTCCTCGATAGGATCGAACATCTAGGACATTAGAAGCCCATCTCTTGCTGGTCAGTACGTGGTCGATCTGGTTCACGGTGTATTCATCTGGAGACTTCCAGGTCTGCTTATGGATTCGTCGATGAGGGAAGCATGTAGAGCTTATTACCAGGTTTCTGCCGCTCGCGAAGTCGATAAGTCGCTGACCGTTGTTGTTGTTTTCTTCGTGGAGGCTATGACCTCCAGTAGTTCCCCTATGCCAGCTTTCATTTCCGACTTTGGCGTTAAAGTCTCCTAGCAGCAGCTTGACGTCGTTTGATGGAAGTGAGTCGAAGAGTGTTTCTAGGTCGTTGTAGAACTCGTCCTTAATCGCGTCTTCTTTTACTTCTGTAGGGGCATGCGCATTAATGAGCCAGAGATTAGCGAAACGGGTCTTAATGCGGATCGCACATAGCCGCTCGTTGATGGGTTTGAAGCCGATAACGTGGTCCTTCAGCTGCTTATTCACGATGAAAGCTACTCCAAACTCCTTGTTGCCCTCCTCTTTACCACTCGTAAAAATAGTGTGCGAATTGAGGTCGTTAATCTCGCTTTTGAGCCATTTAGTTTCCTGGATTGCAACTATGCTCAGCTTGTATTGTTCTACCTGATCCAGGAGGGCCCTTAAGGCCCCCAGTCTATTCAGGGAGCGTACATTCCAGGATCCGAAAGAGTAATCAGTTGTTCGTTTGCGGGGTCGTCGTTGTTTTGTATCCGTCCAATCCGAGGCTTTTGTTTCAGGTTTCTTGACTTGAAGTTTTTCTTAGGATGAGTTGTCGGCACATCGCTAAACCATGATAGGGTTTAATCGTTGAGTAAAGGCCATCATGGGCATGCCTCGAAGATGCTGCTTTAGTGGTTGACTTAAATGTTTTCTGTCACCTATCACGTTAAGTAACCTGAGACGCTGCAGATGTTAATGCAGCACTCAGGCGCAGCGGTTACTCGGATAATGCGGGAAAGTAACGCCCCGTAGAGAGACATAGGAATTGGCCGAAGTCCTTTTCCTATGAAACTCCTCCTGCATAGCTAAGGGTCCGCAGTTATGCCACAACTGAAGAAGATATAGGAATTAGCCGAAGCCTTTCAACCTTTATCTCCCCCCTTACGGAATTGGATTGGAATGGATTGGTATTGCCATGTTCAACGGCGTCCGCCTGAGAACCCCGCAAAGAAAGCGATATCAATGGAAGTTCCACTTCATGGAACCAAGGCCAGAGGCAGACCGAAGAACACCTGGATGTGTCAAATGAAAAAGCAACAACAACGCATTGGTCTCGGCGATGACACGATCCAAGATAGAGCTGCCTGTAGAAATATGCTGAGATATTATCGCCAAAACGGGCGATGTGCCTACACCGCGGGTCGAGCAACGCGAAGCCATGGAGCGGTATAAAGAACGAGGCAAGGTAGAAGAAGATCAAAACAAAAAATTTCGCGGCTTTCAGAAAAGGCCGAGCGAACTCTGATCAATCAAAGTTTACAGAAGTGCCAATCAAATAGATCATGATACATTCTGCCTTGGCAAAGCATTTAATTTAACATTTAATGAACGCGTCGCAGGTGACCAAAGGAAAATCTGAAGTTTCTCTGGAACGAGTTGATTTTGATCATACCGATTTGAACCTGAAGCGTTTTGTACTAGTCCTGATTTTCCAGCCAGAGCTGTTAAATTTTTTTCTCGTATACTTCAACACAAAGTAGTCTCATCTCCCACAAAATATTTGTTCGAATAAAAGAGCCAAACAAGACTAAGAATCGATCCATAGAGTCCTCTCAGCGCCCCCACCACCTATATCACCTGAGGAAACTAGGCTCCCGAGCGACACTAGCCCAGCTTAGGTCGGGTTTTTGCTCGCGCCTCAATTCATACTTATCTCGAATAGACCCGGACATTCAGAACATTTGTCCGAGCTGCGGTGGTGCGCGCCATGATGTCGACCACTTGTTCCGATGCCCCGCTGCACCCACTAACCTCACTCCGAGGGCGTTATGGGATAACCCTATTGCAGCTGCTACGTTCTTGTCGCTTGAGACAATAGGCGAGAACGACGACGAAACATAGAGTACTTTCACCGACATGCACAGCGGTTCACGCCTTTCTGCACCGCTACTACTACAACAACAACAACAAGAATCGATCCATCGACTTTAACTGTAACTATAAGTTTTCTCCATTCTCGTAAAGACGGGCTTGTTGTTGTCGTAGCAGCGCAAGTAAGCGGGGACTAGTATGGTCATTCATAGATGGTTGGCATCCTCTCCTCAAGTTCAAGACCTAAGAAGGTTGCCACCTCAATGGGGTTCTCCCATAGTGCAATTGGTGTAAGGTGCGGCAATGCAGTCGAAGAGATGGTCCACGTTGTGTGGACTGGCTCCACACGCTGGACAAATATCTGCAATGGCGTTGTCGATGCGAGACCAAAACGAGCGAAGCTACGCCAAGGTGGTGTGGCTCTGGGTAGTTGTTGTTTCTCGGTGGAGATATCGGGTGGTCGAGCGCGAAGGACACGGTTTGCGGATAGGTCATTCGTGGCTTTGATTACCTCGCTGGTGTGTAATTGCTTTAGGGTCGCCTTGTACGGATATGAGTTGTTGTTATCGAGAGGAACTCTTTTAAATCTTTGGACCTCCCTTTCCTTGTCCCTTAATGAACGTCTTACATTACGTGGTGGTGGGGTTTTGTCCATAAAAAATAATAAAGACGGGTTTAACAGGATTCAGCGACCTATATCGGCTCTCCCTACTTTTCTTCATAAATTGTACAAGTATTATGAAAAAAAGCATTAAAAAATAAAAAAAAAATGTTTTTAATCCAGCAAAATTTAGATTGCGTGGACGACCGAGAGCTCGTTGGGAGCAATCAGTATGTGTGGATGCCCACCAGATGCTGGGCTTGCAGAACTGGAGTACAAGGTCGCGTGACTGCGACAATTGGAGGTCATCGATCCAGGCGGCTAAGGCCCGATGTCAGGCTATAGTGCCATAAAGAAGAAGAAGAAAATGTATGTCAATGGCCTTCGATACGCCAGGTGGCCAGGGAGCAGGGAGAGCCTGGGATTAGCTCTCATTCAGAAGCCCTGGGAAGTACACGGAGAAATAAAAGGACTGAAGGTAAGCGGGTCCTCACTGTTATATGATACTAGTTCGAGCAGACCTCGAGCGTGTATACTAATAAGAAACAGCATCAACTCTATAATATCTTACAAAGTTCAGCAACAGTGATTTGACTGCAGTATGCATCACTCTTAACGATCACACCAACACGAAGCTCGTTGTGGTGTCAGCCTACTTCCCAGGTAACGGGGAGGTACCAGCAACACGGTTTAAAAGTCTGGCGGACTTTTGCGGCCAAAACAAGGCGCTTCTTCTAGTCGGAGGTGATGCTTGTGCACACCACACGGTCTGGGGAAGCACAGATATTAACACAAGAGGTGAGTATTTATTAAAGGTATTCTGGTATTCTCCAGCTTAAATTTCAGCATTATCAATACAGGTAGCAAACCTACTTTCGTAACTAGGTCGAGGAAGGGAAGTACTCGATCTAGCCTTTGGTAACCAACAACGACCTGAAAAGTGGGTCAGAAACTGGCATGTATCTGACGAAACATCACATCAAACAGATCACATGCATATCAGGTTTGAGCTTACAGTGCCCACGCGGCCACGCCTAGTTTGTGAGAAAGGCGCATGGCATACTACAGCTTACTGAGTGGGACAACTACAAAATCTCTCTACAAGAGAGGTTATCCGTAATCGACAGGACATACTCCAGCTGGCTAGGTCTGGACAGCTTGGTTTCCAACGTTACCTGGGCCATAGTGACCTCATTTGAGAAAAAACTGCCCACTCAGAACGAAGCACAACAAAGAAGTATCCTGGTGGACTCTACAGCTATCGAGATTAAGGAGGCTAACAAGACGACTCTTTACGAGAGCTAAAAGAAAAGGAGAGTGGGACACGTATCGCTCCCAACTTAATGAATACAACAGCCCTCGTGGGGCAAATTCTGTTAAGGTGTTGAATGCACTAACACAGCTACTAGACTCAAACGAGTTACGGCTAAAAAGGACACTGAGCACCTAAGCACTATAAAGCACCCTGATGGGCGCACACGATTGATGCCGCCTTGACGACGGGCGAGCTACTCCTTAGCACCCACTTTCCGGGATGCCGCGTACTGAGGAATGAGGGGCCTTCAAATGAAGACAGTCTGTATAGAGCAGATTCATAAAAATGGGCTATACGCTCCTTTGAGCCATTTAAATCCGCCAGCACCGACGGGATTTTTCCAGCACCCCTTCAAAAGGGTGTGGAACTTCTGACTCCACACCTTCTGAGTATCTTCAGAAGCAGCTTTGCGCAGGGCAGTCTTCATTCCTAAAATGGGAAACTGGCCAAAGGAGGATCCCAAATCGTACAGACCAATCAGTCTTACTTCATTCATGGTCAAATCAGTGGAAAAAATCATTGATGACCCGCTACACAAAAGGCGGTTTGCTTACCAACCAGAAAAATCAACAGAATCCGCGCTCCACAACGTTGCAGGAGAAATCGAAAAGACCTTTGAGGCCAAAAATACCGCCCTTGCTGCTTTCTTGGACATTGAAGGAGCATTCGACAATACTGCCTTCGATGCAATTGAAAGAGCACTGAGAAATAAGATGGTAGAAACTACGACTATCGGATGGATAAGCAGAATGCTTTCCTTCGGAAAAGTCGTCTGCCAAATCAACGAACAAACTCTCCTTGCTGAGGTTCCTAGAGGCTGTGTACAAGGCGATGTACTTTTGCCCCTTCTGTGGTGCCTGATTGCTGACGACCTTTTGTGGAAGCTCACATCTAATGGCTTCTCCGTACAGCGATATACGGACGATGTGGTTACAGTTGTAAAGGGTTTGTTGAGGAAACACTAAATGATTTACTCGAATCAGCACTAAAAATAGCCCAAGACCCAAGAATGGTGTGATGGAAATGGGCTCCGAGTCAACCTATCCAAAGCGATCATCATATCCTTCTCCAGGAATACAAATCGGGCTGAACTCAGACGTCCGATAATGTACAACACCCCTCTACCAATTACCTCGGGGTAATCCTCGACAGTAAACTTTACTGGCAAAAGCATGTCGAAGCGGCGGCTTGAAAAGCCACCAGAGCCCTTTGGATATGCAAAAAAATCGTAGGGGTGTGAATCCCTCCATTATGCTCTGGATTAACAGGGCAATAGTTAGACCAACTCTAGACTACGGTTGTGTTGTCTGGCGGAAGAGAGCCCTGACTACGGAGGGTAAGTCATTGCCGATCTAGCCCTAGTCGCGCTCTAGAAGTGTTACTTCACCGACACCCAGTTGACGTACACCTCGAAACCGAGGCAAAACTAACACTGGTACGATTCATCGCGAGCGATACCGGTCTATAGCTTACTAAGGGGCAGCTAACATGCCTCAACAACATCACTTTCGTGAATATCCTGCTAGGTGGTCGGAGGTCAGACCACCTAGCAAAGGAGATCTCATGCGACCGCCGTTTTCAGGCTGAAACATAGAGCAGAGAGAAGTGGCATTCTAATTTCGCTAGGCTTCACCCACAGACCATAATATGGTTTACTGACGGTTCTAAAATATCCGAAGGTTCAGAAGCGGGTGTGGTTGGCCCAGCACATGGTGCATCACACCACTGTGTGCACTTCAGGCAGAAGTGCACGCAATAGCAACCTGCGCCGATCTCTGTTTACGTGATAACTACGTAAACAAACGAATAGCGATCTTCTCAGACAGCCAAGCGGGTATTAAGTCATTCACTAAGTACACCGTCACGTCAAGACTTAATCAATGTTGCCTGAATGTGCTGAACATACTAGGCGTAAATAATAGATTAACACTATTCTGGGTTCAAGGCCATATGGACATCACAGGGAACGAACAGTTGGATGAGTTGGCGCGAACAGCCGCAGCATCCCACTTCTGCGGACCTGAACCCTTTTGTAGCATCTCTACATGTATAGTAGAAAGACTAATCAAAGACCAGGAACAACTTAAGGCATCTGAGCACTGGCAAAATCTACCCGGGCTCAGGCAATCCAAACTGTTCATAGCAATGAGGCTCGTACAAGACGGGAGCTGTCGATTCTCTGAAGAAGATGACGAGACCTCAAACCACTGGATACAACCGCTGGATACAATTTGGAGTGGCCTATCCAGACACGGACGACCTAGCTTCGACGTCAATTAGCAAACTCAGCTCATTTCTTAGCACGATCAACCTCGATCGCCAGGCATAGTCCTGCCCACCTGCGACTAGGGCGATCGAAACTGCGCTAGGTTTTCTAGCATCCTAAAAATACAGAATGATTAACTGAAACTGAATACATACATATTGCCATTCGGGATTATTTTAGATGAAATGGAAGACAGGGGGACATAATACGAAAACCCAGGACATGTCTCTCACTAACATCTCGGAGATATTATGATCGGGGTTCGCCGAATAACTGTAATGATGACCTTCTGGAATTCATTCAATTAATTAAGCAGTGCACTCGCGGCCTAATTGACTGACAATTATACCGTTTTACAGTGAATTGAAGTGCAACTGCCTTGTTTTCGCTGGCGAAATGACACAAATCGGTGTGGAGACTTTCCTGTTTTTTTTTTCCAGAACCACCAAGCGATTTGATTTGATTTCACGATCATCAAAATTTTGCACAAAACCAAAATCACGCATACTTTCTAATTTTTAAACACAGCCCAAGATGACTCCGGCAACTACTCAATTCAACCAACGCAACGCCATAAAAATTATTTTCTTTTTTTTTCACCAATTAATTAAATTTTTATCTTATTCATTAAAATTAAAAAAAAAAACGAAACTTGTGCTTAAGAATCTATCCGAACGATCTTCATCGCGTAAAGCATATCACCGCAAAACTCGAATCTCGAGCCAAAACCCGATCGAGTCACGTAATTCACCGTGGCACAATGGCTAAATCGAATTTGAAAAAAGTACATGATAACGCGACAGAAAAAAAAACGCTGGACACGAATCCACGATCGTAAAATTCTTCCTACACTTTCTATCTAAGCGCTTAGGGGATCTGTTTGTAGGGAGAAGTTTCTGATCCGTAGCGGCCGGTTAATTTGAAATTAAAGGTAACGTTGCGCGAACGTTGTGTTTTATAACCTCACCCATTCTTCGCACTCGCCTCCAAAAACGCAACTTCCGTATCCAAAACTAGCCACTGCCTCCCTCGCCTACTCAAACATCCATCCGGGTTCATTTTGTAAAAACGGGTGGAAATATGAAAAAAAAAGGCAATAAAACCCGATGATGCGTTTGAGTACAGCTAACTAAATCGCAGGTTTGCTAGTGTTCCACGAGTATATCCTGATTCGTATGGGATCGCAATAAAATGTGCTGTTGGCGACACACGAGGGGGCCGATGCACAGATAGACCAACGAAACTCCGAGTAAAATCGCACAAAAATGTTCAATCTTAACTAATACGTAAGAAAATGAGACTTTAAACGCTAGTATTTTTCCACCCGCGATATGCTTTCCGATGAATTTACACATCACTTGAAAAAATTGCTATTTGATTAGCTGTTTCGATTTGGTCACATCATATGAATCCTCGCTATAATTAGAATAGTTTACCAGGTGGTCCTTGGCAATCCAAAACAATTTAAATAAACGAGCCACGACCAAACCTGAATATCCCAATTTTTTTTCGGTCTGCTCCTCTATCTTTTTTTTCTCCTGCACGAAATGAAATCTAAACACTGCCTGACCCTGCAATCACAGCAGCCGGTCACCACCTTCGGTTTGGTCAAGCTTATCATCTCAAAGCTAGCGGTATACAGGTGTCATCAACTAATTGCTTGCAGATGTCTTATCAGCCAGCAAGAAAAATGCAAGATGCACTGGTGCATCATCTTTGCACCGGGCAAGACAAAAAAAAACAAAAACAAAAAAGGAAAAAAGATTAGGTGGAACATTACATAACGTTGGTTAAATTTCCCCGTCGCTTCCCTCCCTCTCAGGCGTGTCTTGTCCACAAATTTGGCCGTTTGTACCGCGAGGTTCGACGCACCCCGATCAGTGTGGTTGCGACTTGAGACAAACAAACGCCTCATTTGCTAACTGAAATGAACTATCTCTTTTTACCCAAAATTTTGACCAGTTTTATAATGTGTGTGTTTTAAACAAATAACGGAAAACATTTCCTGAAATAGATTTTGTACAATAGTTCGACAAAACTTATCAGTTTCGTATTTGCCTCAAGTCAAGACGAACGAAACGACACATCGCTTAGTATGATAAAAGCCATTTTAAATTCATATATTGAATTTCTTATGTTTATTACTCTTTCAATAAAGATAATTATAATGTATTGATATAATATTGAATTGTAACCTTACACTATTGAAAACTTATACATACTGCTAAATATAGAACTGTATTTACATTGATCATTCAAAGTTTCATTTTTACGATATATAGTTGATTTTTACTTTTAATAGTTTCCATTTTTCTTCTTCTTGTTTACACACTAAAAATACAATAAATTCTAAACATACATATATATATATTTCTGTTTTATTGACTCTCTCGTTCGTGAAAAAATATATATTTTGCTCTGTTAATGAATTTTGTTTTGTAACTTTTGTTTTTGTATTATCTGTTATTTGTTTTCGTTTTTATTATATTTTTTTATTGAAATCTACATAAGCGATAAATATGATTCGGTTTTCTTTTAAACTTGCAACACGTGTTCAAAAGAGACGTTCTTTAAATAGATCAGATTTTGATTATGACATTTTTGTGTCTGTACGTGATTTTGTGTGTTCATTATTATTATACCCGAACGTACAATACAAGAAAAATGCATTTTGAAAAAACAGATAATAATCATCAATATAAGTTACTGTGATGATGGATTAACACTAATTTTAGTAAATTTTTTGATAAATTTAATGTGATCTTAGAGATTAATCATGTTAAAAACTAGTAGTAGTAGTTTAAGAGTTGACTATGTCATTTCTATACAGCTTTTCGGGGTTTTTACATTTTCTCAAAATTTTTTTTTCAGTTCAGTTCAATCTGATTTGTGTTTAGTATAATATGTTTGCTTCTAGAAGCTATAGGTTGATTAGAAATTTGTATTTTTGTATTCACATTCCTTTAAGTCTTAGAGCTGTGGTTTTAAGTATATGTATATGTATAGTCACCTAATTTAGCAATACGGAATTGATTAATCTTAACGTTAGTGTAAATTTCTTTTCTTTTTGCAGCAACTGATTTTCGTAATCTTAACAACTAAAAAGCAACTGGATGAGTTTTACTGTATTTAATAAAATATTTTCACATCTCTAAAATGATATTGTTAATATATCTGCTGAATATTTCTTAGATTCTAGCATTTACATTTTTTTTTACATTTAACTTAATCAATTAAAAACATCCACTCGCGTACATTTTACATATTAAAAAAAGCAATTTGCACAACTACATTATATTGAATTGTTTCAAGCAATTAGAAGAATTACGACCGGCGCGTTTCTTACGCAATATATTGCATCGTGCTCTTACACACATACACATATATGATCCGATCACACACATTTTCTATATAAAAAAAGCACAACTTCAATTCGGACTAGGCAGCGCAAAATTTCCATCTAGTACCGAACAGTAAAGTCTTACAACAATCACAAGAGATTATTATCAAATCGAATTGGAAAAACTGGAAAAGTTTGCACACAAAAAAAAACAACGAATAGAACAATATTGTCAAGAACAATCACTTTTTTTTCTCACATTACATTCGTCCTGTAGTTGAATTCACATGCATTTATATTATTTTTTTTTCACAGGGGCTTGTTGCTCAATGTTCAATGATAACATTTTTGCATAATTTTTTCCGCGTAAAATATTTTAGTATCATTTGAATAAATTTGTAATTTTCAGTAGTTTTATTTTTTAGTATACATTGGTTGCGTTTTATCGACATTATCCTTTTTCTAAAAGAAACAATAAATTCTTTTCGTTTTATTTCGTTTTCTATCACACTATGCATTTCAATATGATCACTGTTTACAGTCTAGTTATTTTCTTTATATCGATTTTTGTTTTTAAGTCGTTTATGTTTTTCTGGGTTTTGTATTTATTTTATTTTGATTTTTTTGTTTTGTGAATTGCAGAACTATAAAACTTAAGCATTTACGATGAATCTCAACAAATTTGAGAGAATAACAAAATTTATCCTAATAAAACAAAAAGAGACGGCAATATAACTATATATGTACTAAACTTAGAATTAATTAAAATTTTAAACGAAAATCCTTAAAAGAAAAGATTTAAAAAAAAACAACGTTTAACTTGTTTCGTGTTATTTTTCATAACAGCAAATTAATGTATGTAATAGTTTGTAGCATCACAAAAACGAAGTGTATTGTATTGAAATATCGTTGGGACTCACTCAGCGATATGATCGCCGATCGCTGTGAGGATCATGCGATCGTTTTATTTTCTTTTCTCTTTTTTTAGGCCCACGTATCGTTATCGGCTAACGTTGGAATATGCGGTTGCATTTTAAGCGTTTGTGCCGTTGGGTCGTAGTGGCCGGCCAAATAGTAAGTGTCATTATTATCATAAATCGATTGATATTGCTTTGGATCAAGGCCAAATTTGCCAGTGTAGGCTTCCAATGGTAGAACTTCACATTTATGCGAAATTGTTTGTACGTCGTTCTCGTCCTCGTGTGGGGATTCGAAAAGGGCGCCCTGCAATGAAAAAAAAAGTATTAGAAAATTTTAAATCATATGAAACAACTAATTGTATACAGGGTGTCCCATTCATGGTGGAGAATATTTTTTAATCGTAGGTAGTGTGTGGCTCATTTGGGGAAAATTAATGTACAACGGGACCCCTCTATCTTTAACCGTTACAATATAATATAATTTTTTGTAAATTGTGGCCGACTATATCAAAATTTGCCACAAACATTTCATCCAAGATATGACTTCACTTTCTGAAACAACATAAAATTTCCAATAACACCTCGCCCGTTACGAAGTTGCTCGTATCTTCCGAGATACACCCGATCAAGCTTGAAAGAAATTTTAAAATCAGTTACGTTTACGATTTATTTTTACGAAAGGTTTCTCCGGGAAGGTAGTGGAATTTAACTGCATTCCATTTGAAAGGGATTTTAGTGACAAATGGTATACAGCCTTGCATATAGTTAGGAACCTTGGAAAGAACGAGTCTCATATTTCTGTGTCTTTTAGGTTATTTTATCAAGATTCATTTTGTAGCTGAATCATACCAACAATGAAATTTAGCCACTTTTAACATTTTGTTAAATTTGGAGGAGAAATTATAAATTTTGCTCAGAAAAAAAAGCACAGTGTCAGAAGACACAAACTGATCTCTTGGTCTATTTCTTTTAAATCGCATGTGGAATATGCAGTCCGAGAGACATAAATAGCAATGAATATTTCAGATTTCTGTCCACTCAATGAAGACTCGCCGACTCGAGTCACAGGCACTTGCAGTAGCTCTCCTGACTTAACTATTGTAAGTGCCAGCCTAATCAGTGCTACTCGATGGGAGACGCACACTGCTCTCTCGTCCGATCACCTCCCAATCATAATAAGAATTGACAAACTAGCAAACCTGACTAAGTCTGAGAAGCGAACGTTTGTCAATCACAAGAAAGCCGATTGGGAGGGTTTCAAAGCATACTCGTCGGCGAAGTTCATCGAGCTACCTACACCAACTAACGTTCATAAGGCCGAACGAAATATTAGGAACGTCATTGCCAAAGCAGCGGCACGTTATATTCCTGCTGGACGTATCCCGAAAGTTCGACCTAATTTCCCTACCAGTGCCGCCAGATTAGCCGATGAACGAGATAACATCAGACGCGCTCACCCAGGTGATCCCAGAATTCAGGAGCTTAACTCCGAAATCAATCGACAAGTAAAAGACTATCGGAAGGCGAAATGGAACGAGCACCTCAATGAAGGTGTCAGTAAACTATTGTCTACTGTCCGCGCCCTATCCAATCCTAGGAAAAAAATAACAGGCGCGACAATCCAACATTGGACTAAGGCCGCAGGATGTGTTAGTGACTTCCTATTTCCAAGATCTTATCTGCTTTTTGATGAGGTAATGAGATCAGTATCACGCTCA
Organism: Microchrysa polita; assembly: GCA_949715475.1. Classification (NCBI taxonomy): domain Eukaryota; kingdom Metazoa; phylum Arthropoda; class Insecta; order Diptera; family Stratiomyidae; genus Microchrysa; species Microchrysa polita. Next base: position 13,070,649 of record OX454420.1, read on the forward strand.
GCAGTGTTATTTATCCCCATAAATGGGTACTCGTTTAACATCTGAGTGAGATCATAGTCTGTCACAAGCTCGTGAGTTCGAAAAACACAATGGAACACGGTGAGATTCGAACTCATGAGCCTGTGCACCGAAGGTGCGCGCACTAACCGCTCGACCAGCCAGACTACTAATCCTAGGAAAGGAAAGGGCAATAATGCCATCAAATTTGGCCATAAGAGCACCAGCGATCCCCTTCAGTGCGCAAGCCTGTTCAATAAGCAATTTATTGAACATCCCAAGTCCGATGGCTTAAAGCGTAAAATTAGAAGACGGATTCGCAGTAGAAATGTTGACACTATACCATCGTATACTGCGGACCCGATGGCATTTCGATGGCCATGTTGAAACATCTCGACCTTCCAGCCATTGAGTATCTCATGGCAGCCTTTAACTTGTCGATCTCTAAGCTTGCCATCCCTGAAATCTGGAAAACAGGACGAATTGTCCCCTGTCTCAAACCGGGAAAGAGCGCTGGTCTCGGTGAATCCTACCGACCCATAACAATACTTTCACCTGTCGCAAAGACGGTAGAGGCCCTTATTCACCCCACTCTTGTTAAGCATGCTAAGCTAGAACCTCACCAGCATGGCTTCAGGAAAATGCATAGTTCCACTACAGCCCTCGATGCGATCACTACACGCATCCGTAATGGGCTAAACCACAGACGTCCTAGCCACAGAACGATTCTTGTGACAATTGACCTAACGAGTGCTTTTGACAATGTCAATCACTCGATGCTTTTCGCTAACTTACTGAATATGCATATCCCTGCTCAAGAGATCCGTTGGATTGCAAACTATCTAGCTGGTCGGCATTCCTTCACTGAGTGTCGTGGCAAACGTTCTAAGCTAAGGAAAATCAAATTAGGAGTTCCACGGGGTAGGGTACTCTCCCCCACTCTGTTCAACATCTACATGTCCGGCCTTCCTACACCACCGGAAGGAATCGAGGTGATTTCCTACGCAGACGATTGCACCGTACTCGCCACCGGGAAGGATAAGGATGAAATGCGCCTCCAAATTAATCGCTATCTCGGACGAATACAGGCTTTCTTCCAAAGCCGAAACCTCACCATCTCCGCGTCTAAATCTTCTGCGACATTTCTTACCACCTGGTCGGTGGATTGTCGGTGGGAGGTTGAGGTACGTATTGGCAACAATCCAATTCCTACTGTTGCTAATCCTAAAATTCTCGGGCTCCATTTAGAGAGCATGATGACGTCAGCTCATCACGCAGCATCCGTTTGCGAAAAGATGCGCAGTAGGAATAAAATCCTAAAAGCACTAGCTGGTAGCACCTGGGGCAAGGATAAAGAAACCATGCTAGTCACATACAAAGCGGTGGGTCGAGCAGCTGCTGATTATGCAGCCCCAGTTTGGTCACATAGTCTATGTGATACAAACTGGTCCAAAATTCAGGTCTACCAAAATGCTGCGAGATTAGGTGCGAATAGAGTCCTCTCAGTGCGCCCTCCACCCATTTCGCCTGAGAAGATTAGGCTCCCGAGAGCCACCAGAGTGACATTAGCTCAACTTCTGTCGGGCTTTTGTTCACGCCTCAATTCGTACCTTTCTCGCATTAACCCGGACATTCAAAACATCTGTCCAAACTGCGCTGGCGCTCCACACTTGTTTCAATGCCCAGCTGCGCCCACTGACTTAACCCCTATCTCACTGTGGAATAACCCTATCGCAGCAGCTATGTTTTTGTCCCTTGACATCACGGACGAAAGCATCGACGAACCATAACTCGAATCCACATAGATGCACAGCGGTTCCACACCTGTCTGCACCGCTAAAAGAAGAAGAAGAAGCAATGAATATAGACGAGGTACGGTCTAAAAAGCTGAAATTTGAGGCCAGTTGAATGTAATGAGAATCACCAGTAAAAGTCTGAACATATGCTGAGGCCATTTTTCGTTAAATGGTGTAGAAAATCATTCGCGACTGTCCTTTCTTAAAATTTACTCAAATTTGCCTAACAATATTTTCGTGACCGACAATTTCCTCCTAAGAAAATCATGTTGAAAAAATTCGGGCTTGCCCCTCCCTGACCGAAATTCTGGCTACGCCCATGCTTCAAAGTCAAATTTTTGTGATTTGACCCAACAACAATATATTTTTCCATCTCATTTTTCTCCAACTTCTGCGAAGGTGAGGTGCTCGTACGATTCTTTTAAAAATTGGCGCATAGTCTAGCGATCACGAGCAAACCACAATCCACACCCTGTTTCGAATTTTTCTCGATTAAATCACAACCATCTCGTTCACTCATCTGCCGGACTATCTTTCGGTATTACTTCAGAGGGGCAGCAGCCTCAACGTCTTTACGTCCTGCGTGAACGATTCTTAACATTTGCGCTCGGTATTGATGAATTTTCAATTTTAGGTTCACCCAGAACCTTCCAGGCGACGCTATACACTCCTCAGTTCTTCCTAAGATGCTTTGTCGCCAGACAGGACTAAGCTCCCGCGTATGATTGCGGAGTCTCTAGTCCTAGTCTACTTCGATTAAGGAGGTATACTAACATTAAGGTGGGGATTATGAAACATCTGATCTCTAGTATTGCGTTGTACGACGTACAATATTTGGTTCGCTGTGTCAATGCTATTCTTTCAAAATCTCAGCTAAACAAGCAGAATTGAAACAATTCCTAACCTAAGCCTTGAAGCGAGGGTCAATTTTTCGATCCCATCAGCAAACCCCAAAAGACTAAAGGGGGATTCAGAATATTGACAAGATTTACTAAATCCTGGATTTAGTTACCAGTTGTACCAAATATGTATAGCATAAACACTGGTGACTATTTTTTGAATTCCTTATTTCGAACTCCTCTATTTAATGCTGTTCTGAAAAAAATAATCCTGACCATTAATCCACTCCTCTATGAAAAACTATCTACGCCACTGGTTCTCCTTGACAAAAAATCATCAGCATTTGAAGCATTTGATGCTTTAACACGAAAAGCTATAACAGGGAAGAGTACTCGAAATAAAATTATACACATAAAATGATGGCTATCCAGGCACAGTTTTAATGTAGGGTGGTGTAAGGGTTGCTTATCCTGGTTGCGATATTTCTGGAGGAGAGTATGCAATTCTTCATGGTTACATTAGCGATTCTATGCCGGGGGTTCTTAACGCCATTTTAACAGATTCGAAGGATATATTATCTTGGGAAAAAAAAACTTTATCTAAAAACCCCTAGCAGAGTCCTTTCTTTAGTATACTTTTACTGAAAGAGGTTGATAGAGAAATCGGATAGAGTACAGTTTAGAGTAGTTGATTTGCCATCAGTTTGTGATAGAAAAAACGAGACCGAGGCTAATTTCGGGCGCGGCCGAAATTTGGATACCCTTCGCTCTCCTCCGGGCTAAAAGATTTTTCGGGCGTACCTACGACTTGTATTTAACCCCCCCCCCCCAATTCTTTTCCTTCCGTCTTCACAAAAGTTCCGTTGCGTCGATAAAAATATTTGTGTGTTTGGTTGGAATGAGTGGGCAAATAAAATATTTACTCAGACAATTTTACTGGGGGATGCGGGAGCATGGTCCCATAGTTCGATCCCATTTGTTTTGACCTTTTTTGTTGCTTTGATTAAGACAAATTAATTCAAGGTTTTGTGAAATTGGTAGAAAAAAATGTTTCTTAGTAGAACCAAAATGGGGGGTTGAGTTTGTATGGCAGCCCCATGACCCCATGGTCCGATTTGATCCATTCTTACATATGTTGTGTGTCATCAATAGAAATACATTTGTGTGGAATTTGGTTGAAATTGGTGCACAAATAGAAAGTTTTTCTTAGAAGAACCTAATTTGGGGGGGTTAGGTTTGTATGGCAGCCCCATGACCCAGTGATCCAATTTGGATGAATCAATCATACAACAATAAGAAGCACGTGTGCAAAATTTCAGCTTGCTAGCTTCAATACCCGCCGAGTAAAACGCGTCGCAACAGACAGACAGACGGACATGATCCAATCGACTCCCCAAGTCATGCTGATCATATATGTATACTTTTTATATGGTCGGAGATGCTTCCTTTAATGCGTTACAAACTTCATGATAAAGTAAATATACCCTTTCACTCTATGAGCGAAGGGTATAAAAAATCCGATGTAGAATTTTTCCCGTTCGATGGCCATATTTAGGCCCAATTTTCTTAGACTATTAAAGCAGGGTGCAGCCTAGTTTTTTTTTTAGTTCGTTCCTGTGAAGATGAAATTTTGCCGCTGAACGAAATAACGAGACTAAATGGACGATATTCAAATGACTGTTCTGCAGGCAACCAAGAAACATTTCCTAAGAAGCATCAGAATAGTTTCTTGTTGTGTATTGGAAGACCAAAGGATCTTCAGGCGCCTAGTGGATGTTTCAGAAGGAAAGAGTTAGCGTAAGAGGACCAGACTCCCGAAGGCCCAATGCTGTACACATACTTGCGGAATTCGGCTTTCAAGCAAATCGTCATCCATACTAACATGGTACGGTAATTTCATTATTTACGCTTGATACTGGCACCTAGGTTTCCATACGAAAGGAACCTAACGTGAAAATGTACGTATGTCTGTGCTACAGAATTTTTCATTAACTCTCAACTTCCAAGTAAACTAAGTATTCGATTTTAAAGAAAATTTGATGATCTACTCAGACATGACTTTTTTGGAAGTATTTTTTACAGAAACCGCAATACAACCCAGAAATCTCTCTCTGATTGCTTCTTATTTTGAGTCATATTGCTCGGATTTAGCCGTATTTTCAAACCTTTCCCAAATCAATTTCCAAGCATTATTTACTTTCTTTCCGCATGCATTATTTTTCTTACTTATTACGGAAAACATGCCAGATATCAGTGGCGGCTTGTCACAGTGGGCCAGGTGGGCCCGGCCCACCCAAATATTATTTATTAAACATACCACTAAATATATTCCAAAACACATTCCTATATTTAAAGCACATACTGTTCAAAAATCAATCAGGGTGCTTCATTCATTCTAAATTGCTATTAAATCCCATATAAAAAACGTTCCACGGCTTTTATCCTTCTTTTGTCATCATGAAATTTTCTACTTTTTTTATCGAGAACACTCATTAAATTGTTTGATTTTTTTATAGGGTTAAAACCTACGTTTTTCTATCTCACCCAAGGTCGTCTTTTTCGTTCTACTAACGCCATCTAGATGGCAATGGTTATACGCAAAATCCATTGACTTTGAAAGCTTCGAGTTGCATGAAATTAAGGACACTGACTGCAAGTGACCACCTGCTTGCATGCTATTTGTTGGATGCAAGGGAAATTTTGCATGGAAATTGTTGGTGGGATTTTAGACAAATAAATGCCACATTAAACCGCCTCTTGGCCGGCCCAAAAGCTCAAGAACACAGTCGAACTTATAGAGTGCGAGTTTTATATGCGAGAAAAATGAGAATGTCATCTCGTACATTGTCTTTTTTCTCGCATACAAAACTCGCACTCTGTGATTTTCGAATTAATAATAGGGAGAGGTGTGTTAGATCGGACTTTTTTTTAGGTTAGTGAATGAAAATAAATACATAGCTGTTTTTTCATTCATAGGAAAATAAATGCAATTATTATGGGGTAAATTGTGGATGAACTTTTTCCTTGCTAAACATTTGGAAAGGAATATTTTATGACTCTTACCCCATTTTTTGAAAATAATGACTTCGATGATTTGGATTTCAATTTTGGCCGCTGTTTTCGGTTAAATTAAATTGAATCGTAGTGTTTAACCCTTTTTTGATTCTTGTGGCGCCCAAGCATTTTGTATTGTCGTGCACGGATTTAACTTTTGAATAATTTGCAAGAAATCAGATTGTAGTGTCGTGCATAATCGGTTTTTAAATTTGAAGGTTTGGTTTTTAGCCTGTTTTTGTGCCATTCCGAAATATTGTGCCTAGTGCACGAACGGGAAACTTTTGTTGAATATTTGTTTTAGCATTTCCTGGATTGAAAATACATTGTAGTGTCATGCATGACCGTTTATCCTTTGAATTTGTGTTTTGTAGGTTTTTAACTACTCTATAATAATAACATATAGGGTTTTCCAATAAGGGCGGGTAGATATTGAAATGGACTAAAACAAGCTATGTGTGAGGTATATACGATTCTTTTATTTTATTTGAAAGATGCATATATGTACCATTGTGTGGGTAGGGAATTTAACATCATTCAAATGTCCGCCGTGGCTTTTCACGGTGGCAGGGATCCGAGTGACTCTCCCGCATAGATCCTGCTGAATTTCAGCGAATGGTTGATTGATATTGACTTTAAGGGCATCGGTCGATTTCAACTAAAGAAACCCCCACAGAAAAGGTTTAAAGGGGTCAAACCACATGATCTTGGGAGCCAATTCCCGCAAAATAGGCGTAAAATTTGTTTTAACGAAAACTTATTTTGATAATAAAGTTTTGTCGCTTGAACGCGCTTCTTAACCGTGTAACTTGCCATGAGTGAATAGTAAATAACAGAAATCAGTAAAGTGATCAATTCTCATCCTCATGGCAAAAACGCTCTAGACGTCTGCGTTGGTTCTTTCTGGACAGTGCATAACTATTTATTATAACCCTGATTTTTATAATTTAATATTTGTTAGCCTCATGAAATGCCTAAAATTGTTCACAATTTTAAAATTCAAGTTGGTATGCAGATACTGGCATAGAGCACAAATAAAATCAACTCCAACTATTTTTTTATGCGTATTCTAATTGTAGTTTGCAAGATAATTTAAGACGCAAATGTATTAATTCTTACAATAGTATACAGTAATATTTCGAACAATATTTGAGCTCATTTTTTTACTGTTTTTTTTAGGCGGAATCGGTATGGGGGAATAGGTATCAATACTTTTCTTAGTGGCCCACCCAGATTCGCAGAGCACGAGCCGCCACTGCCAGATATATCAATTAACCGTTTCCCGGACAGAACGTAGACGTCCAATTTTGAGCATTTGACATACAAATCGTGTCAAATTTTGGCGTTGTGTCCGGCAATGAGTTAAATTATTCGTAATGGTGAGGGCCAAGAAAATTTCGAAGAACTCACCGAATACGTTGTAAATCTTTTTATGGGTTGGTTACAATATCCCGCCCATCATATTCCCGTTTTTTAAAATCCCGACATTTAATATCCCGCCATTTCAAAAACCCGCCAATTAAAAATCCCGCTCAATTAGAATCCCGTCTAATCAAAATCCCGCCAATCCAAAATCCCGCCAATCCAAAATCCCGCCATTTCAATAACCCGCTTATGCAAAATCCCGCTTTTCAATATCCCGCTTTTCAATATTCGCGATTTTTGAAAGAATACTTACCTTTGGTGACGGGATATTGAAAAGCGGGAAAGTCGGGAAAGCCAGGAAAACCAAGGTACCCGCCTAAGTTCTGGAGTATTGCTGACACAGTTGCAGCAAATTTTCCAAGAACTCAAAATATTGTTGAGGCTTGGCACAGACGATTTAACTTTATCACAAGGAAAAGCCATATCGGTCTGTACCGGCTGGTGGAATTACTAGGTAAAGAATTGCTTCTAGCTAAAAATCAAGTTGAGCCGTCCGGATCCGAAGATCGCATCCAAAAGGTCTTTAGACGTAATCAGCAGTTAAGGAATATACTTGCATCAAAAGAGGACTATGAAAAAACGGATTTTTTGGAAAACTTGACGCATAAACCAATGTAAATAATTGATAAGTCGAACGCATATCTATGTTTTGTTAACAATAAAAAAAAATTGGCGGTATTTTGGCGGGATTTTTTTATTATTTAATAGCGGGATTTTGAAATGGCGGGATTTTGGAATGGCGGGATTTTGGAATGGCGGGATTTTGGAATGGCGGGATTTTGAGGTGGCGGGATTTTGATATGGCGGGATTTTGAGGTGGCGGGATTTTGATATGGCGGGATTTTGGAATGGGGGGATTTTTGTGCGGTGTTTGCCACACTACGGTCGGTGTGGGGCCGGCTTAAGGTTATTTTTATTATTTTAGAAACCGTTGGATCGCGGGATTTGCAAACAAATTTTCCTTTGAAATAATACATATTGTAAATTGTAGATAAGTTAAAAAAGACAGGCACTAATTGAACGTTAATCAAAGTTCAGATGTAAGCTTTAAGGTATAATACCAAAAATGTACCTCTTTACAACTACCTTTACTATGACAAAATCTAAAGTATAGAAAGGTGTCAAAGAACGGCGGATTTTTTTTTCATCAAAGCTTACATCTAAAGATTGAATTAAACATTGTTTTACTTTTGGAGCGCAATTGATATTATTTGACCCGGGCTACCAAAAACCTAAAATCGACCCTGCTTAAGCTGGTGATGGCTTTCTAGGCACAAAGTAGCTATGTAGTGGAGTCCGGCGAAAACCCTCCAGAGCTGTGAAGGGTGGCTTATCCCGGATGCGATATTTCTGGAGGAGTGTACTCAGCTCCTAGCCCAATTTTCACGGATTTGAACTTTATAAAGCCTAGCGCAGAGGGAATCAGATGAAGTACAGTGGGTTATTTTCCATCATTTTTATTTTGGAAAAATAAATAAAAATCGCATCTTTCGACGGCAGTAATTTTAGAACCTTGGTAGCTAGAGCCTTGAAATGTTGCCCAAATATGGAGAGTTAATTACTCTACAAGTCCGCCAATTTTCAAAATTTCGCTCAAGAATTTCCAAGTTATGGACCATTTTCAATTAGAAAACACAAAAGTGAGATTAGGACCTTCAAACTTGGAGGAAATTTGCGCCAAGTAGGTTTACAAAGTATCCCAAATTTCCGGAATCTCGGTCGAATTCCGAGTTATCGAAAATGAACAATTGGCAAACATAAAAGTGTTATTATCACTCTGAATAACATCGATCGTCCATGGGTCAAACTTTGCACCTTGAAACGCAACTTTAACTAGAGCCTTGGAACTTTCACCAAATGTGGCCAGTACAGTGCCCTACAAGTTTTCTAAATTTCAAAATTTGTTCCTCACGAATTTCCGAGTGATGGACAATTATTTCAATTAGAAAACTCAAAATTGCAAGTAGCTCTGCGAGTGTGCCAAATTTGGGAAAGATCGGGAAGGATTCCCGAGCTATCGAAATGAACTTATTATGTAGTGAATTGGGTTTCATTGTGTTGCATGGGGAATGCTGTACATTTTGCTGTACGACAGGTCAAAATGTTGTACTGTACAGCAAAATGATGTACGTCTGGTCAGCTTAGTTAGCGCTGTCTCATATTCATGCACATTTTACAGCAGCGGATTCTTATCGATGCACAAAATTCAGCTGTACTTTCCAGACATCGATTTTATGAAGAACCAGCATTTACTCAAGTGAATTTAATTTTAGATGGTAGATGCGGCGACCCGCTCTGTAGCTCACTTGGTTGAGTCGCACTCTACGATGCTAGTGATCTAGAGGTCCGGAGATCGAATCTCGGCGTGGTCCAAAATTTCCGTACATGTGCGGATAGGAAATATATAGTGCTTGCAACATTATATACACTCCGAAATGATATGCAATGTAACGTTGACTCGAAATTGCCTATAAACGACTGAGTTAACGGACCATGGCCCCACATGGAGCTATACGGTACTGAGAAGAGCAGAAAAAGATGCGGTGATTATAACTCTTGCACTACGAAGTACATAAGCCGTTGCTCACGTAATGAACTAAAGCAGTGGTTCCCAACCAGTTTCCAGAATGGTTTTGTTAACCATTCAGTTGAAGTCAGATTTTTGTTGTTATTTTTCAGCGCTTTCGGATCGATGCACTTTTCTCAGCGATACTTCAGCTTTTTTAGGCTTTGTAATAATACGATGTTGAGGACAAAGCAGTCGCACGAGGTCTGCACAGTACGGCGATTCGGCACCATTCAACCATGTGGGCGTAGTTCTTTAGGATGGATAGACTGAACCGTTGTCGGTATGGAAGAGGATCTTCTTGCCGCTGTAGGAGCGGCTCACCTTTTAGCGCACCGAATTTACCCAATAAATCACTAGTATTGTCTTTGATCGTTTTTCCCTTTTACAAAAAAAAAAATGTATGTATCGCCTGCATGTCCCACAAACATGGCTTTCTACTTGAAGGTGATTCGATTTGAAACCATGATCCGTCAACAGAAAAAATAAAAGGAGTCTATGTCGGTATGTACGGTATGAGTCTGTGTCGGTCTATGTCGGTACTATGTACAACTATTTGAAAAATGCTTACAAACCAAATATGTATTTGCTTTTGTGGTAAATGTAGATGAAAAGTCGTTGGGGCAATGGGAGCCAGGTTTAGAAATTTGCGAATTCATTCGCAATCGATTTTTTCAACATTGGCTATCGAGAGATCAATTAATACTGTCACAGATATTGCTTACTGAAAATCTAAAATTTGATTTAGTCACAGAGGAATATTCCGTTTTTACAAGAATAGTCACTAGTCTCTTCCGCGGACCACCTCTAAAATTCTCACGAACCACGACTAGTTAGGAAACAGTGAACTAAAGTGATCATACCTGCACAGAGCAGGTTGACTTTTATAAGCTGCAGTCGCAATATATCAAATGACGTTTTCGCAATCTCTCCGCCGAAAAAAGGATTGAATCAAATATTGAACAATAAAATAAATGATGTTAAACCTCTCTAACTATAAATACGACTTGTCGAGACAAAAAGTTCAATTAAGGGAAAATTCGACTAATGGCATTAAACTGCGATGCCAACAAATAAGAATTTTGCTTCTGTTGCTTATTATTATATTCAAGTCAGTTAAAGGTTTCCCACATGCCCCACAAATGAGACACATCCAGAATAACATCGTGTGGCAGAGATCGCGCCGCCAACGCACCAATCCACTGAGTCGACTCCTTCAATTTGACCAGAATGACGACCACTTCACTACCTTACACGTCCCAATGATTTGTCAGTTTGACAATTACCGCTCAATCTTGTTGCGATTTTACTCCCAGGCTCTCAGCTTCCCCAAATCACTTTTTCCAATTACCGTTTGGGACACGCCTCCGAATCAACTAAACGAGTGGCTGGACTGTCAAATATCGCAGTTACGACACGACATTTGAATCTTGCGAGCAGTAATGTCTTATGTGCGTGACCCCAGTGAGCTATGCGCTAGATTCTGTTCCCAAATTACCTGAGATCTTTGAGGCAGCTGAGGAATATTTTGAATCCGCCAGCACTCTTTCGATACCTTCTAATTTGGGATTTTTAAATAGATAATAATATGTAATCTATTAAACAACGCATGCTCTCGGCGATGACACAATTCAAGATAGAACTGCCTGTAGAAATAGACTGAGACATTACCACCCGAATGGATGACGTGCTTACCACGCAGGTCGATGAGCGCGACGTGACAGAGAAAATTGAAACCAACTGCGTTGATTCGCGGACCGAAGGTTGTATAACCTTGGAGGAGATCCGCAAAAGATCTGCTGACGACTGGTAACAACAAATTTCTTGCCATGATGCCGCCATTCTAGTTGCTAGAATATTAAGAAATTCGTTTCGTTTTTTTAGCACCTGTTCAGCATGTTTTTTTTTAGGTTAGCTTAGCACCTGTTCAACACCGAATGAACCGATACTGATACTGGGTTTCTGTACGGCAATTTTGCAGTTTTTTTTTCATTTAAGACACTTTTAGTTATCTGTGTGAAGACTTCATTCATTCTGAACGGTACCCAGATTTTCTCAGGGAAATACTCTACCGACCGGCGTAGTAACTCAAGGGTAATTTAAGATCGCTTATTTCGAATTTGACGCCAAAACTAAAAAAAAGGTTGGGTGCCTACCAAAACCATCGTTACTGACAGCCCGGAGCTAGAATTTATTTATGTGTTAGTTGGACTCTCGGCACATTGCCTCTCATTCTAACTAATGCAAAATAATAGCCATAACAAACAATTGCCGCTATATTCTCGCTAATGCAAGCATTGACACTAATACATACACAATGTACTCTTCTCAACTGCACTCTTCGCACTCATGCAAAATTGTATGTCACGAGAGTCCAAAAAGAGCATAAACAAATTCTAGCTCCGGGCTCTGAGTTTCGGCGGTTTTGGTGCCTACCCAGAATGATTTTTCTGTTTTCTCGAATCGGCACGGTGGAGAGACTAAGGTCATTTTTAGCCGCTGATTCCGCTCTGATCGTACATAATCAAATTTTGAGTCAGCGACCTAAAATTACCTTAAGACTCAGTCACCCACAACGCGATCTGCTTTCGCGATCTCAAATATGTTTTCGGCGCGCAAACTGTATTACGGTATATATTTCAATAATATACATGTCAAATAAAACACGCGAATTGACATAACGAAGTGCACGCCGCGAACCCGTGCGATTGATTGAATTACATTGGCCACAAATGCAGTTCGCGTTGTGTTTCTGCCGCACCGATTCAACGAGTAATGTCAGAATACCATTCTGGGGGTGGGCAAGCGCCAATTTTTTTTTTTTTTTTTGACCTCAAGTTTGGACTTAGCGACCCAAAATTTAAGTTAGTGTTTCTTCCACACCGAGTATTTCCCCGAGGTACTATTTTGGGGCGAGGAGATCCCAAACGAAATTTTCTTGATTTTGACCTCAAATTCGAAATTACGGACCCAAAATTACCTTAGGGTTTCTGCCGCGCCGATTGGACAAGTTTGTTGCCTGAAAAATTCGGGGTACCTTTCTGGAATGAATGAAGTATTCAAAAATATTAAAAACGAATCGTGACAAAAAAAAAACAACCCTCAAAAAAAGCGCGCTAAAATTCGATGCAAAAGAACCTTACACTCACTTCATTCGGTGTCTCGTATACTGTGAACATCTTCGACGTAGTCTAAATGCTTATTCGAATCAGAATTAGACTCGGGAATCACTTTTCCTTGTACCCGTTTTTAAACGAAAAAAAAAAACAACTTCAGCAGTTTTCCTTTTTCTGGAAACCAAAACAACATTTGCGCCTAATAGGGGATTTATTAAATCCTGGATTTAACTAACAGTTGTACCTTGAAAATAAAATTCCTTTAAATCCGTAAGAAATGATTCAACTATTTCTTAAGAGCTTACAAACAGAAAGTTGGCAGTAAAATGTCGCAGGTTTCTCGAAAAAACAGGGAATACGCAAAATATATTTCAAACCCTAACATACTAATGCTATTGACGAAACAAATTACATAAGCTGGAGCGTATGAGTTCTCCTAGATCCGTTCAACTCTCAATTTGCAAAAGTGATGTTCGCTAATTCAAATAAGTGCTGATCTTACATTTATCTGTAGAATTAAGCAATTCCAAATTTAGATCCTTGAATAGATTCATAAACGTGTGCATCCATTTTTCTCCCAATTTGGGTGTTGTAAGGAGGCTAACAAATATGTAATTAAAGCTAAATAGGAAATAGAATAGCGAAATAGCATGCGCTAACCATCAATAACGAAGAATTTTTTTCGAAAGTACGTACGTGACGAATTGTTTTGTTTCGGATATTTAAGACTATTCATTAATATTCGCCAGTCAAGCATTCATTTTCCGCCAAAGAAAATACATTCTGCCTCCCCCAGTAAAACATGAAAAGAGACTTAACGACACGGGCTAACCATTATGATGCTGTGTTAAGAAAAGCATTGAGGAACCACTTTTTCGGTACTGTTTAGCATAGTCTAAAGTCATAAAAATACAGAAATAAAATAGTCTTCATGTGGCTAATTCGTTATGCGGTATTCACTACTTTGATCTGATGCGCTTTCAAGACACGAAAGCGAAGCTACGAAAAAAAAATACAGCAGCACAGTTTTGTATGCCAGTACACATTATATGTTTGTCCCTTACTTTAAGGTTAAACTGGAAAAAAATGTTCTCCTTTTATATGGTGAACAAATCCGTTCTATAGGCCAATTCTATTTATATTAATTTACATAAAAATATTTTTATTTATTTTTTCTTCACTTACCGGAAATTTAAGATTTGGACATCCTGTTGTTTCCTCGGGATGATAGAACCACTTAACACGAACCACTCTATTGCTTGCCGTTGTTTCCCACATGGATTCAATGCGTCCAATGTAGGGACGATCGGGTCGCCCCGTAGATAAAAATACCGCACTGTCACCGATCTGTGTAAAAAAAACAAGAGTGAAATTTGTAGTCGCATTGCGTATCCCTTAAGACGTTAGTTTTTCATAAAGAACAGCTTTCATAAGGTTAAAGCTCCATTCAGTCAGTAACAGAAAATAATTTAGAAATTTACCGTTATAGTTTCCTTCCCCCGCTGGATGGTTCTGTAAAAATGCTTCTTGGCACGTCCCTTAGCACCCATTCGTCGATATCCTTTACCGGACCAACCCCACAGCTGACGAGCTGGCAAAAATGCCGCAATCTTGCTATGATTGTCGGCAGAATTTTGACGTTCCTTCTTCTTTCCCGGTTCCTGTAAAAACCAGTTAAGTGATTTAGTAAAATTCCTACGAATAATGGTTACACAAACTTCCTTACATAAATCGATCCCGAACTTTCAGTGGTTGATGATGCAACTTCCTCTTCCGTCATGGTCTCCTCCTTTTCATTCGGATCAAATTGATCCGCCTCCTCCGCCTCATTTGTCTCCTTTTTCGGTGCAACCGTTTCATCTTCATTCGCTTCTTCGTCTTCTTCCCCATTTTGTGATATGCTATCCTCCTGTTCGATTGTGTAATGATCATCAACTGGCGACGCGTCCTGCGAATAGTCAGCATCTTGTGATGAATCGGCTGTTTGGACATTTTCACGATGATGCCGCTTCTTATGCTTTCGCCTCTTTTTGTGTTTACGATGTTTACAAAATTCATCGATGCATTTGTGTTTTTTCTTGTGTTTGCGCTCAGTAGCGGCGCCGCCGCCATCCGTGCTGTCCTTTTGACGATCCTTGCGCAATTTCTTGAGACGACGTCGCTCCAAATAGTCCGTTGTGTATGTTTCAGTCTTAATTTGGCTGGTGGAGGGTTGGGGTTCGGTCGTTTTTGCGCAGGTAGTGCTTGTTGTAGTTTCGGAAGATTGTGCTTGACTGATGCGACGTTTACGTTTGCCGAGTGAGAGTAGCGGGTTGGGATCGTATTCTGTGGGGGTAAGCAGAAAAAAGAAAAAAATTGTTAGTTAGATTTTGGTTTTGGCGCCATATGATCTAAAAATGTTATAGGCAACGAGCGCGATTACGGGGCCTTGTCCGAGGCACGACTGCGTCTTGGCGAAGCACATTAAGGGATTTTCTTGTTGGTAGCTTCTTGCGTTGCAGTTTTTGTTGTTGTAGTTGCAATTCAAGCGCTTGGCCGTTGTAACAACGGATAGTGGGATAATTTACATCGAAGAAACGGCTGTCGCAGTCGTGGCCATGGACACGCCCACAGATAAAATTCAGAAAAACTTACCAACAATCGGATAGTCATTGAGCAGGAATCGAATATCTTCGATAGCAATCCGGCCATTGTCACCGTCATCAAACTCGACACTAACAAATTTATTTTCATAGACCGAATCGGGTGTCCCAGGCTCGGCTGCTGTTCCCGGGTAGAGACAACGATACTGTTGACTCCAATAAGCACAAAGCCTTGTGCCTGGCGGCACTTCATCTATCGAGGCGGGAGAAATTTCCAAAATCTGCAATGAGGCAATAAAAAGGGTTTATAACATTTGCTAGTGGATGGAAGGCAATTTAGAAACACTTACAGCATCCCTTAGCACCTCCTCTCGCGACATAATATGCGGCCGATTGCCCCTCTCTCCATCCAAAGTAACGGCATATACATCCGGCGGTTGTAGAGGACTCAAACAACCGGCATAAAACAGTCCTCCCATTGCCGTCAACACCCTCGTTTTCTCCTTATCCAACATTTCCGGTTTCAACAGACATCGATCATCCTGCTTGCGCTTCTTCTCCTTAACGTCGGCTGTTTTATGCTTGCGCTCCTTACTGCTCTTCGATTTTTTGTGTTTCGAATGTTTCGTCGACTTTTTGTGTGACTTCTTCTCGGGCGTAAAATTACTGCTATCACTGAACATAGGAAACGAGTCGGGAGTGGTCTGTTTCGAGTGCTCATCGTCAAACACTTCCTGCTTGATGGTCGTCTTGAGCTCGGTTTTGAATACGCTGGCACGAAGCTTGCAGGAGGACTCGGAAAAGACGCTTGTAGCATCGTCCGTAAGAAACCCAGCGCTATCAAACACGTTTTTCTCTTTCACATTTTCATTGTGACGATTTTTTGATGCTAGAATGTATCCCACCAGACTTTTGGGCTTTTTCGCCACAATTGTCTCGGTACTGCCCTCATCATTCTTTCGAGGCGTTCCAGCCTTGCGTTTTGACGACGACGTGGACGAACTTGTCTCGACGTCCTCAAACTTACTCGACTCCGTGTCGCTGGACGCCTTGGGCAACTCAATGCCCCCCAAAGTTTCAGACAACAGACTCGGCGACAGGCATGCAAATTTCGCCCCAGACCTATCCACCTGGAACATTCGTGACGTCGAGCTTTTGCTCGAAACGGGCGTCGAATCGCGATCTGAAAACAATTGACTCTTGCGTGCCTGCAGCAATGGGTTGATTTCTTCCAATTCACGTTTCTTCTCCTGACATTGACGCGTTATGTCGGCAAGCCGGAGGCGCATATCTGTCTCCATGGCACTAATCAACTCTTCCGGAGTGGGCCAATTGCACTTCTCCTTGCAACAATGCGGCGGATTGGCGGCTTCATTCTTGCAACTACCACATTTGGCATACTGGGCCTTGACACGATTAAATGTTTCTTTGATCTCTTTTCCGACACTGTCGTCCTCCTCATCTTCCGCCTGGTTGCATTCGCCATAATCTTGTTGCTGGTTACGGCTACTACCTGCAACCTGTTCCTCGTCGTCCACGACATCGTTGTCGTTGTCTTGAGAATGTCTATGGCGTTTTCGATCTTTGCGTTCCTTATCGTGTCGCGACTTTTTGCTTGACTTGGAATGTTTGTGTTTCTTCTTTTTCGAGCCGTGACTGTCGACCGACGAGGACGAGGAACGTTTACGATGTCGTTTGCCGTCCTCCTCTTGGATACGTTGCTCGGCCAGGGCACAGAGAAGATTCAAGCCGCCCAACTGTTCGGGATATTGTTCCGTGGAGGATTTCTCGTCTGTAGTTTGGTCCGCGCCAATGCACGTTGGCGTCGTCGTCTGAACGTTGCCGGGAGGAATGAATGATTGCGGTGTGTGCAGATCTATTTCGGGAATTTGTGGACGATGCAGGACGGTCGGTGTTGCAGGCAAATCGATTGGCTCTTGCTTAATGTAGGGCACCTTCTTTTCGATTGCTTCAATGCTTATGTTCGAGAGCAGTTCGAGACCACTCAAGTCCACGGGTGTGGAAGTAACTTTACTGGCCAGCTCTTTGTACGTTTGCTCCTTTTCTGATATGCTGCCGTTCGCTATGTCGACGCTTGTATTAGCCGCCAATTGATCCGACTCTTGTGTTACATTATTGCTGTAATTCCATTCCACATTGGCCGCCTGTATGGCCATCTCCTCCAGGGAGTTGGTAGAGGTCACAGCATTACTCTCGAAGCCCGAGTCATTCTTGCTTAAGTCCAGACAATCACTGGCCATCATCTCATTGCTGGGCTGCGAGGACAGAGACGTCGTCGTTGCGGACGACTCTTGTAAATTGCCATCCTCCGGTGGAGTGCAATTACTCGAGATATTATGGCACACGTCCGTGGACGCGACAATCGACAGAGACGACGACGTTGTCGACGATGACGGAATAATTGTAAGATCGCGCGGTTCCACGAGATCCGAGACCGCGTTGCATGGAAACGACAAACACTCCTCATTGGTGTTATCATCTTCACTCATGACGGGTGTGTCGGTTTGTATGGTCGCATCCTGAACTTCGGGTACACAACTCGATGCTGCCTCCAAGTTGAGATTGTCCGTGACACTGGTCGAGTCTGTGGGCGAAGCGAGGCAGGTTGTTGCACCGACGGGAATCGGTGAAGTTGCAACCACTGATGCGCTGGTGGCTCCAAGTATTGGCGGAATAATAAGCGGTGGTGGTGACTCGTGGTCCACCAGTGGTCGACATTCTTGAATTGTCGGTCCACTACCAGCCGCCGTCGGATGATGAGGAGCAATTTGAATGAGACCAGTTGCAGGTGGATGATAGTAGAGTTGAGTTGGCATATTGGTGCCCATATCGTTGGTTTGTACGGCCGTGGTGATTGTTGCAGCCGATGCAGCGGCTGCCGATGCATGAATTGAGCTGTTGGCCTTTTCGTCACCAAATATTGCCGCCTGGTGATGATGGTGATGATGAGCTGTCGTGGTGTTGCCACCAGATGTTGTTGCACTGCCGCTACTGCAATCTTCGATTTTGATGAGAGCATGATGAGGGATGGGCAGAGGTATTGTTGGTCCAGTGTTGGTTTTTCGTTTTGGATCGGAGGTGAGTGCCACGAAGCGGGTACTGTGGGTTTGAGTATGCTGGAAATAGAAAATAATTTTACGAAATTAAAAACTGGGCAACAACACAAGAGCAAGCTCCATGAAAAATTAAAAATTGAGATGGTTGCACTAAAATGCACTCATCTTTAACACGGAAAATCCTCGAGAACGATAATAGCAAGCTAGATAAAACCGTTAAATACCACACCCTTCAAGCTCATCTCAAGGATCTGTGTGTTGGTAAAAATGGCGGCTGAGGCTATACTTGCGAGGGCCTAATCGGCATAAAAGGCGCTAGCTGTTTTGACATAGGGAGTCATCTACCGGGATCATACCGTCAGGGGAATGTCTAAACTTCATGCTCTTACCTATAGACTCAACGGACTGTTTGGAACTTCGGCATTTTATTTATAGGATCTAATTGTCAAATGGGGATTTCTTCAGCGCATGCACTCATCTTGGGAAACCCAATTCCGGGGTTGGAACTTCAGCTGGCTGACTTGGGTAACAATCTCCAACCACCTCGAGGCCAATATCAATGATGGGTAGGCCCCAAACCCATCCCGGCGTACAATATTTGCTAAAAACTTCTCAAGAGCAGGTGTGATAATCCTTCGGGTCCTAAGGGTTAGGCCTCACGCAGAATTCAGACGTCCATATCTTAGGTTCGTTTGACCTGCCCTGCTTTTAACATCCGGATCCTCCGGTTTACTAGTCAGCAATGCGACTCGGGCCGTGTGGAATCAATCAACAAACAAGGTAGGTTTAGGCTCGTAGGAATATTGCAGCTAAGCCCCTTCGAGACTCAGGTTATTCGAAACCGCCAATCCCCTATAACGGATTCTTCCCCAACAAGCAAACACTGCGACGTGATCGGCTGAATATGGCCAACCATCCGGAAGAAGAGCTTACATGACTCGACTATTCCAGAAGATATCTTCTTTGCGGATATGAATAATATCTAAAAGGGCATACTAAGAAACACAGAGCACTCTATGTGACGACGACTGATTTGCTATACTTTTCCAGGGATATTTGAGTTCCATACCACCATCTAGGCAGTGCACTGACACAAGTAAAAGGTTCGTAAGATGTCTAAGTCGTGGTCATCTGCAGAGGCCGTTCTCATAACCAAACGCAGAAAGAGGAATGCTCTGAAGATCAGAGTCGAGAGCGCCTTAATCACGTCCAAACCCGCAATTAAGTACCTGGGAGTGATGATTGACGCGAAGCTAAACTTTAGAGCGCACATTGACTATGTATGTGAAAAGGCGGCGAACTCCACAGTGGCTTTGGCAAGGATAATGCCAACTATTGGAGCCCCGAAAACGGGGAGAAGGCTGTTGCTGTCAAGGGTGATTACCTCCACCCTTTTGTGCGCCTCTCCAATGTGGGGCACAGCACTGCACTGTTCATCGAAAATTAGAAGTATCCGTTCGATATATTGACGGAGCGCCTTGAGGGTGTGCTGTGCGTACAGAACAACATCTCACGAAGCAGCGTACGTTGTGTCAGGAATGCTGCCAATAGACTGTAAGGCTTTATACTGGACGGCAGGTAGAAAGACAGGCAGAGCGCGAACAGAGAAAATGCAGAGAACGAGGGGAGTCGATGAGGAAATGCCAGTGCCAGTGGGACCGGGCATCCACGGGTCGTTGGACCTATACCCTCATACCTAAGATTGGGAGGTGGCTCCACCGCGGACACGGGGAGTTAAACCATCATTTGACTCAGTTCCTCACGAGTCATGGGAATACAGACAGTATCTTTATAGGTTCAAGTTCCATTGCCCAACCTGCAAAGAAGCTGAAGAGAGCGCAAAGCACGTTCTGTTTGAGTGTCCACGGTTCGCAGAATGCATGCATGCTTGAGTCACCCAGCATGTAGAGGCAGGCAGTTAGCCGTGCAATATGCAGCATTCATAGAGAGTTGCGAAAAGAGGAAGAGAGGCGAAAGGAACGCGGCAATTGACGGCTGAGTAGCCAAAAATCGGAGTAACCAATGGGCCTGTGAAGTTATGTCGTTCCACAGGGAAATAGCGGAGAGGAGGTGTTCGGGGCTATTGCGGAGGAAAAAAAAGTTAGCAAGGCCTGGTTTTTTAGTCAGTAAGAATCTAACATAACTGCCTGGATTCTAGTCAGTACCTTATGCAAGGTCTTTCCCGCCCCCATAAAAAAAGCTTGTTCTCTTTGAAGGTATTTGTATAGGCTGCGCACAACCGCACTCTTCTTCTTGCCTCCTTATACCGCACCATGGCGATAGAGACTCTTTCTCTGATTTGCCGGAGCGTGATTTCGAATCTCATTGTGGCCATGGCTGTTTTTGTTGTTTTTAAAATCCTCCGATGACAGCCGGTTCTACGATAAATTGGTCCAGCTTGAAGCTACTCGTTGTTAGTATAATGGCTGCCAACCCCCTTCGATTTAGGAGAAGAAAAACTTTTGAATCGGTACAACAACAACAACCTGCAATGTAATCACTACTGGGCAGACGAAACACGTGACTTGTGTCTTCTACTCCGCCCTTGCATGTAAGGCACCCTAGAAACTCGTCTAGCTTGAATCGATTAGTGGTTGAACTCGCCATGTGTCCGTTTGAACCATTTTAAGTAGGCATCAGGGATTGGAGAGATTGCCCTTCTCCCGATTGCACATTGTGCGACCGTCTCATACTTTTCTGTCTCTCCAAGTTTTTCCGATCTTCAAAATCGCTAGGCATTTCGTTACTACAACTACAATTGCTTGTCTCGTCTATGGTTATGTGATTTTGTAGGAATTTCGAGCTGCCTATATTGGGCATAATTCTTGCTAAAGTCACGCTGGTGACCTCTACCTTTTCGCATGCATTCTTCAGATGCTTTTTAAAGTTTAGCCCCGAATCGGTCATAACCTCCAAGTACGATTAGGTTTTTTGAGGTTAGATTACCATGACCTCCAAGTACAATTAGGTTTTTTTGAGGTTAAGATATTGCTTCCTGCTCTGATATTCAGAGTTTTTACAAAAAAAAAAGCTTAACGCCAACAGACAAAGCTTCGTAAATGTAATCGTCTCGACGCACTCTAGTTTCTTTACCACATCCACCCTTGCGATATCGTCCATCCAGCAGGCGGACCAATGACTGACACTTGTGGAACATCCGCAGTTATGTTATCTGCGTGGATAGAAAAACAATTTGCAAAAATAAAAGCATTCTCCACATCACATCAAGAGCGTTACCACATCGGAAAAATTCCCTTGTGCTTCCAATACCGATGACGCTCTGGTAAAAAAATTGTCTACTCCATAATTTTTTACAGGGTGCCGAGCCGAGCCCCACATGGGTCTATACTGAGAAGAAGAAGAGCCGAGCAGAAAGATTGGCCGATATGAGCTTGATTCTCCTGTCGGTGTTTTTGGCTCGGGATGTTCAATGTTATTTGAAACGGTGCCTTCAACTAATCAAAACTCAAAGAATTCGAAAAATTTCAAAAGAACCGTTCGAATTGCCACATTCAACGGTTTATTATTATAGTCTCCATCTGATCCGGGGCTTTTGCTCGGTTGAAACAGCTTGACATAGTTCTTCTACTGGTGTACGCCCTAATAGCGTTGGATACTTTAGTTGTTGAACTTTTTTGCTATTTTTTTTCTCAGACCGCTCTGATGAAGAAAATAAGCTGAAAAGCACAACAATTAGAGCACCCAACGCAATTTCGTGCACCAGAAGATTAACTTTGGCAATATGCTTTCGTTAATAGCGACCTGTAGTCAGACACAAGCGTTTTTATAAGACATTAGTATGGGTCACCCTCTGACACAGATGTCGCATTTTTAGACAACTGCGGCTGAGATTCACAATATCTGCCACCAGTAGTTTTCGTTTCTATACTTGTTGACTTCTTTCCGTGTAAAGAGGCGTACTAAGTTGCCGGGAACTGCTTTGAAATCTGAACTAGTCTCTGTTTCGTCAGTCTTTCGATTTGGCAACTTTAAAGCAACAATTCTCTGCAAAGATGCCAGATGCCTTGAAATTTTTTCCGTTTCGGTGCTTAAGCTTGACCTTCCAGAGACCTAATAACTCCGCCCACGAAATGCACCAATCAGTGAATCAATCTCTAAAGTTATAACATTCCAAAAACACCATTAAAACCTTCGGCTAGAGCTTAACTGCGTGTACAGACTTAGACTAGAAATCCTTAAGCCAGCCCCACACCGACCGGAGTGTGGCAAACATTGCGCCAAAGATCGGTGCAAGAATGATATCTTGCATTCGCCCAACCACACTGCTGCTGCACGATCTTTCGTATCAATCTTTTGCGCGGGGTTTGCCATACTCCGGTCGGTTTATTCGCCTCTGAAGCTTTTTGAAGCGCAGCGAATATGTAAGTATTTTTGGTGATTTCCCATGTCACTATCCCACGCTTTTTCAATCTTTATTTTGACATGATATCAACCCAATAAACTCCACGCATCCTTTTAATTTGGGCTAAAACAATATTACTCACCTGATGCAACGTTGTACTGGCCGTTGTCAAATAATCCGATCCTAACAACTGGAGCGGAGCCAACGGTGGCGGTTGAGCAAGTGGCGGCAAAAGTAGCGGCTGTTGAAGAGCGGCCGTTGTTTGTGAATACGTTGGCCACACGAGGGCTTGTTGAAACGGTTCTAGACAAAGATAATCTAATCATACATACGTATCGATATAAACATCTTATAAACAAAACCCAAACTTTTACACACTAATTGAAATGGAACGCCAACAAACTTACCTATTGTAGCGGCCGTTGGCAAAAACAAAAATTGTCCTGTAGTGGGATCACGAACCAATTGAAAGCCAACCGGTGGCATAGGCACCATCGATTCAACAGGTACAGGAGCTGCTGAAAGAAAAAAAGAATAAATACAATAATGAAGGCGTTTAAATTCAGAGCAAGTCAACATACAGACATACGGTATTGGTATTGTAAAGAAAAAGCTAAAAAAAAACAGAAAAGAGTCCTCTTCGAACAATACAGAAGAGAAATTGCCCACCCATAAAAAGCAAAAAGAACTGTGTGGCTTGGCCATGTGGTGAGCTTGCGCAAGATTTTTGCCTTAGGAAGCCATCCATCGTTGATGCGAGTACGAGTACGTATACGTTTCGTATTGCGAAAGGAATACAAAAAGACTCTTGTGCTCGTATGGTGCAGTGAACAAGACTTGCCGGCAAGTTTACTCAGGGAAGAAACACACGGGGAAAGGACTCTGGATTATACTTTTCGCTAGCGGACGAATCAGAATGTTGTTGAGTGAAAAGACAGTGTTCTGATTGGGCAGCAGACACGTGTCTTTTTGGTCCCATATATAGCAGAATGGAAACATTTATTGAAATATGGAATTTTAACCATTTCAAGATTTAAAAAAAAAAATGATTGACAGGCTGATTCGTGATCGTGGGAATATGAACCGATTTCAAATAATCTTTTTATTTGTATCTTGAATTGTATGCAAATATTCGTAATTTAAGGAAGTTTCCGGATGATATGATAATTTGTCGACTTAAAAATTATGAGAATCCATCCATATCATACAGCGTTGATACTCTATTTAGCAATTTGAAATGTTGGACCTGGGCTGACATCAGGGAGCACCCTACAGTACTGCCGGCACTCCTAAATTAGTACAATTCCCACGGGTGCTGTCAATAGGAATCGTCAATGTCATTGTGTTATATTATAGGTGAACACCGAAGATTTTAGCTACCTTCGGAATACGTCCTATAAAAACCAAACTAAATATTTCGATTAACTTCGCCATAGTAAAGGCTCGGATATCCCATGCCGTTTTTTATGATTACCAAGTTGGTAGCTCGGATTTTCTTTAGAAAGTGTTTTCGTCATTAAAATCCCCAAGAACAAGTAAAATAACGAGAATATTCTACGAATGCTACCAGTGGTGGATTTACCAGTAGGCTGAGTAGGCTGGAGCCTAGGGCGGCAGATTTTACGGGGGCGGCAAATTCGGAGCAAATATTTTTTTTTACGTCAAACACAATAGAGAGTTTTAGCATGCCGTAAAAATGCTAAAAACGTCAAATACAATTTAAAATTTTTATTTGTCGGTGTATCCTAGGATACCGTGAAAGATGTGTTCTCCTTAATTCAACCCAGAAGAACTCGATGCAATGACCATTCATAACTTTATCATCACCTGTTTCAATATGTATAATGCTGACTAGTACACCACAACCGTTTTACTACTTGCTAATACTCTCTATTACATAAACATTTATTACAGTGGAAACCGAATTCCGAGTACGAATTTCAATGCCAGATATATCATTTGTCCTTCTGATGAGATACGTTTTGGGAGCAGTGTGTGAAGTGTGTTTGTACCTCAGTGAGATACAAAAGTGAAGAACTGTTTGTCACCGTTATTTCAGAGTTCCAAACACCAGGAACGATTTGTAATTGAAGACGAATCTTCGAAAAGTCAATTGTTTACAGGCTCAACTTCGAAACCAAGCTCTTTGCTTAATTTTTTTTATTGTCTCTTGGTCCGAGACCTTTGTTTTAGTAAAACTAGGGGGCTTCGCCCCTGATGGCTCGCGAAATTTTTTTTTTCAATACTTCTTTGCGATTTCGTTCTAGTTCGAATGCGAATACATAAAAATATAGCTAAAAATTTGCGTGATCATTTCAAACATTGCAATTTCTTTGAATGCAAGAAAATATACCACTGTGGTACGCATGTTTTTTTAGATTTTATAGTAACCCCCATAATATTTGAATTTTTGGGGAGCAACAAGCGCAAGTAACTTGTTTTAACTTTTCACATATATTTCATGAAATGATTGAACCTACCCTT
Organism: Microchrysa polita; assembly: GCA_949715475.1. Lineage (NCBI taxonomy): Eukaryota > Metazoa > Arthropoda > Insecta > Diptera > Stratiomyidae > Microchrysa > Microchrysa polita. Next base: position 13,095,948 of record OX454420.1, read on the forward strand.
TTCTGCAAGAAAAACACTACATACATATATAGGGACTCTAAAGTTTGCGTTCTGACCACGATAGCCCTCTATCCATTACAAAGTTATTATGTTGGTGGTTGGTTTACACAACTCAATTCAGGTCAACACGCTTTAACAGTGCCGCAGTGGTATTCTAGGTTTTTCATGCATTCGGAATTACAGAATCACTACAAAACAATAGGCATTGACCTCAACATTTAACTTGAACCACTTTCAACAATCCAATGCTTCATGTTTGGGCAGGGCCGGATTTAGCCTCTATGGCGCCCCTGGGCAGTAGCCAAATAAACGCCCTCTCCCACTGGTTAAATTTCAAAGTAGTAGTAGTCCTTTAAACCAGGGACGTAGTCAGGAATTTGTTTCGGGAGGGGTCCAAATTTAGATTTCAGAAATGTATTTCGGTATTACTAGCGGAGAACTGTTTTACTGTATTTTTGATGATACAGAAAAAATACATCACTAAGTAATGTGTTGAAATTGAAATGCATCCTTTTTCATTCGATGTACAATTTACGAATTAATTTCGTCCGCTCTAATTACATAGGGGATTTAAATAGTTTCTGAATATCTAAAAAATTTAAAAGCAAAAGTCGATCAACGTATGATTCCTGAGGAACGCTTGATGTTAGTGGAAATTGATTTGAATTAGTTAGAGTTATTATCACAATCACGGAACGGTATCGTCTGTCTATTCTATTAATGAGGGGCCACCGAAGACAAAGTTTTTCAGTTTAACTAGTAAAAGGTCAGATTTGAATTTATGTATGTATTAATTGCTTTGGTAAAGCGCGACCAATTTTTTACAGACTTTAAGGTGTAATTTTCATATAAGATTTGTAGTAGATTTACCTCTGAAAAGCTGAACTTATTAGTAGTAGAACTAGAGGTGTAAAGGAGGATGGTCATCCTGCAGCTCAATAATTTAAGTATTGACGAGAGGACGTTAATTCATTGATTATTTTGAGTTGCAGTTCTGCGGCCATATTTATGTATAGGCACAAGGCACCACGTAAATTCCAGTGTTGAGCACAGAGTGACTGGTTAAATAGGCAACGAAAGTGGATACCTTATTTTTTCTGCACATTTCTTTGAGCAAATTAAAAAAAAACATCTGGATTGGTGTCTTTTAAAATGTCAAATTTATTTATATACTTTTTTAGAATCAGGGCTAACAGCAGGATTTGATCTATTAAGTGTCGCATTTTTTAAGTTAATCAGAGGGGAAAAACATAGAGACTTGATGACTAAAATTAAAGAAATCATTATATCAGCGATCAATTGAAGTTCATAATGTTTTCATTTCAGTTGGTAAGAAGAAAAAGCAATGGATCAACAAACACCCTGGGTGAGAAAAACATGAGGCTGTTCTTGAAAACCAATAGTTTCAGCGAAATGGGATTAGCATATCTATCTAAAATAAATTAACTGTGAAGAGAAGAAGTAAATTTCCAAAACGAGGTTATTTATTGGTAAACCTAATAAGGACAACAAAATCTAACGTTAATTGCGTGGTGACTCAAAAAAAACCATTCCTAATTTCTAACTCATGTTCACTTCATTGGAGCTATCACTTCAAACGTGTCTTATGGCCAACATCCCTTAGAAACCGTATTTCCAGCTACCGAACGTTTTGGCAATGATTCATACAGGTAGAAAAATAAAAAACAGCCTTGCCGACGGATTACTTACTTGTATGTATTTTTATCAGATCCGAAATTTTCAGATTTATTCGATTTTCTGCAAAAACGTTCGGCTTCTGTGCACACTCTCAATTTCGAAAATGAAAGCCTTTATTTTTCTCCGTTAGTAAAAAAAAAAGAAAACAGGTGTGGTCTCTAAAAAAATCGCAATGGGTAGAGAGGGGATCCGGGCCACATGATCAGGAAAGAAATTACGGCAAATATTAATAACTACCCCATTTTCACAGCCCGTAGTAATAATGGACAAAGTGGATTATAACAGTAACAGATTTAGTTTCAAAATCATGTACAAGTCGGTGAATTTTTGTACTGATAGTCTGACAGAGACAATCTGCAAGAAAATGAGTAGCACATTAAAAAAAATGTACATTACTACAGTTTTCATGTTTTCATTACTGAAATTTCAAAGCCCATTGAAAACATTTCGGGAGGGGTCCGGACCCCATGGACCCCTCCCCTGGCTACGTCCCTGCTTTAAACATGCTAGGCAATACGTGTGGTATGTGAGAACAAAATTTTAAATTTTTACGCGAGTGACCGATGTTATTTTGTTTGCTTAACAGTATGGTATGCTTGCGAGGAATGGGGCCAGGTGAATCTCCATGGGGATCAGACCCTTCCCGGACCCGTGTTTAAAAAAGAATTGAAATTCCAATGACGACAACATTAAAACTGAAATGAAGCACATCCATGACATTGACTGTACATTTACTTCAGAGTGTGTTCAGAATGTTTTCTAAATACCTTTCCCATTTCAGTTTTTTTTTTAACGTTTCAGAAGTCATAAAAGAAAAACTTAACCTCAAAAACTAAATTTTTTTATTAGCGTCATGTGGTATGATTTTTTGGCAGTGGAGTTTTGCGTTTTTGGCTCTAAAGGAAAAATAAATTTCGAAAGTTTAAACGTACAAACTGTGAAAATGTTTCTAAGCCTGTTCACACGACAGAAACTAGTAAATGAAAATTTTATCGCTAATGCATGATTTCTAATATCCCGAGTTGGGCACCTCCTGAAACCAAATTCTGGCTACATCGCGGCCAATAAGTATAGGAAGAAAATAAAGTAGTAAGAGAAAACTTGAAAATGTGTGCTAACTTTTACAAACTAGGGACACTGGAACACAGTCAGATTCCATTGTAGAATCCATGTTTGGGCGACCTAGAAATGTCAATTTTCGGGTCAGTATATCCCAGAGACTAGTTTAGTGCGAAAGCGAGTTTTTAAAAATGTACTATTCCAAAAAAATAAAGTGTTTATACAAGTGTATATTGGCAATGGTCAAGACGATAAGGGCAAATACACTTCTATTTGACGAAGTTGGAGTTTCATTTTTCAATTTCAGTTGAGTGTGCGATTGGGCGCCCTGGAATAAACCGAATTGAATAAATTAGAAAGATGAAATTAAAATGTTTGTCTAAATATGTCAACTGTTCTTCGAGTTTCCAAAATGCATCTTTCACAGAATTTGGAACCAAGCGATATTTTCAAAAATCGCCGCCCCTCAAAATCTGCCGCCCCGGGCAGTTGCCCAGGTTGCCCATATGGGAAATCCGGCGTATTTAGGGCAAAGAGTCTTGCGATTACCAGAAAATGGATCTTACGCGTATTAGCAAAACCCAATGTACGGGAAATATAAAATGATATATCAACGACTGCACTTCTTTTTTATCTCTCGGTTGGTGCTCGCAACTTTTGTAGAAATTGCATAAATTAAATTTATGCTGCGGCGTTTAATCGTTGCAATTCTCTATTCTATTTAAATAAGTGTCAAACAACTTTGTGAATTGAAGAAAAATTGCAAATCACATAACAATTGAGATAAAAACTAAGTGTGCTAGCTCTCGGAGAAAAAATCGTTTGAAAACATGTGGAAACGACGAAACCTTTATTAAAAATAAAAGTTATTTTGAAAAAATGGAAAGAGAGTGGGAATGAAATGACTAAAAGTTATACCCGAACCGTATCGCGTCGAGACAAAAAAATTTTATCGCGGTTATTGAATGGATTTGCAGATAGTAAAAGTTTATTTTATAAAATGTTATACCTTCGTGAAATATTCTCATAAGCGGACACTTCCAATAAGCGGACAAAATCGCATTCCCCAATCGTGTTCGCTTATGGGAAGTTTGACTGTATTCCGTTTATACTTTTGTGCGGGGACTAATAGAATCTCTGTATATTTGTTGTAACTGGTTCGTTTGATTGGAAGAAACGTTTATTTTTTGTGCCTTTTTTGTATGGGGAGTACCCTTAGTTTTGATCGGATGGTAACAATTTTTGGTGAGGAGCATAATGGGGCTTAGACTAGGCACCTCACCAAATTTTATCTGCCTGGCTCAATTTGAAAAGAAGCTACAGGCATGCCTTTTTGAAAAATGTTAGGAGGAGTGAGGGAGGCGTCAATGGTCGGAACACCTCAATTTTTGGTACAAACCAAATAAATTTTGTTTGTAATAGAATGAACAAGATTTCGTCACCCTAGGTTCTTTCTATCAAGAGTTACAGTCCGAAATGTAAAACTCAAAAAATGTAAATTCTCTATAATACTTTTGGGTCTAGGGTATAATTTTCCGAAAAAACGTCTAGAGTGTTATATATCATTACAAAGGCAATTTTGTGTAGTTTGTTTCGTGCTCAGAAGATTTTAAGGGCAGATTCATAGTTTTCCAGTTATTTGTAAAAAAGTAAATTTTCACCCCTTTGGGACCCCCTCCCCCCTTAACCCATGGCGCAAATTGGTGTAACTTTTTATTGCGTATATTGGGCAGTGTATTCAACAATTTGGCATCAAAAATTTCTTTTTCTTTTGGATGTTTGGGTTTTGAGCTATCTGTACTAGACTACAAGGTGAGGTGCTTGAACGATTCTTTTACAAATTGGCGCATAGTCTTACGATCATATCTTTCTTACATCATTTTATTCTAGCTCCATTATTTCTAACAGTTTTAACGCGTTTCCAATTACATACATGATTTTTTCAGTCGTTTTTATTTGGAACCACATTCCTTAAATGTTTGCGTCGGATAAATTCTACAAGGAAATAAATGTATATTTTTTGGTGCGCAATTCATAGAATATGCGGAACTGTTTTGTATAGGTAAAAGTACCGTTATGAAATTATTGTTTGCATATTCAATACAAACTCAATTTTCAAATTTCTCTAAAGTTTGAACTTTTTTGAAAACAAACTTCAAGTTTGTTTCCAAAATACATAGTTAAACTTTATAGAAAAATCTGTGAGATTTTTCGTTGGATACAACTGCGGTGCATATGTCTGTACAGTATTATGGCATGGCAACTCACTATAGCTCTATGGCAACTACTCGGAACTTTGAGAAAAGGCCCCAGCGGGAGATATGTACATACATATATCAATATCATTGTGACCTGTAAGTAAGCGTCAGTAGCTCAGTAGACAATGTGCTGAGCTGATGAAATGCAGGTCGAAGGTTCGAGTCCCGATTGGCGGGACGTAATGTTTTCCTTAATTTTTAATTTCTTCAATTATAAAATATTCAAATTAAAATAAAATCTACACAAAATTTAGGACTGCAGTTTGACACTAATTTATGACTAACATTCTATTTCGTCGTATATACATTGATTTATCGTCTTTAATATAATTATTACTCCAAAACACCCATAAATCCACTCAGAATCACCTTCAACGCAGTAATATATACCTATGTTTCACCAGGCCTGACATGCCAAATGGCAATGTTAAACATGTCAAACACGACTTGTACGAATAAATCTCATAAATTTTGCAAAAAAAATACATCATTTAAATCGTTTGTTACAAACATACATGCATCCAAACAAAAATCCCCCGCAATGCAGCAAATCATTTTGCATTGCATTTTCATTTGCACTCATTATTATGAGTACACGGAGAGAAAAAATGTAGTGAAAGGTATTAAAACTGTAATAAAAACTATTGTATTTGTAATGATTTTTGACCCTACTGCAACTGATGTAAAAGTTATTACATCTGTAATGAAAAATGTCATTGCATTGTAATAGAATTAACAATTGGTTGGTAATAAAATTTGCCAGGAACATAATTAGGCGATAATAGAAAAAAATACAAAAAGTAATTTTTTTATTTTTTCCTTTTTTTTATTTTTACCTTTTTTTTATTTTCTACTTCTATTTTATCCTTAACTTCTTTTTCCCTATTTTAAATTTACCTTTTTACAATTTGCTTCTACTGGGAATTGAACCGGGGACCTATCGTTTCGTAGTCCTACGTCCTACACCTAAGCTATCTAAGATTACAAGTTATGCGAATAAATTATTCGTCTTATTTTTTGACAGTTTCAGAATTATTACGCGCTCTTGATGAAAACTATTACACAATGCAATAATTACACTGTGTGACAAATTTAAAAAAAAAAAATAACCGTCATCTCCAATTTTTATTTTTTTTTTATTTCTCATTTAATTCTTACTAAAACCTCATATTTACTTTTTCCCTTGACCCCCCAGTTTCAGAGATATGGAAAGATATTGATATTCCCAGAAAATAATACAAAATAAAGTTCCAGTAACAAATCGGTTATTATTTATTAATTTTTTTTGGTAAAACGGACATAAAACAATATAATAAACATATTTAAATATTTAAAATTATAAACTTAATTGTTAAACACATTTACTTTAAGGGAAAAATAAAAAAAATCAACTTTTTCTCCTATTTTTAGAACTGTCTTCTCGCTGTAAGCGCCAACAATAATCTCCTAACATCGCTGCATCCTAATGACCTTGAAAACGTTCCTCAAACCTTTTTATGTCCTGATGAAACCGCTCACCTTGTTCATCGCTTACGGCTCCAAGATTCTCAGGAAAGAAAGAGAAATGGGAGTGAAGAAAATGCATTTCAAAGACATTCTGCACCCCATCTCTTTATATCTAACCATATTTGTTACTAAAAGTTCTGCGTTTTCGGCTTTGTGATTTCCTAAGAATCCTTTTAGAACAGCTTTTAATGAAGTCCATGTACCATGTACCAAATCATTCAATTCCTCTTGGCGAATTAGCTGTGGTTTTCGTTGATCGCTTGATGAAGGAGAGGGGAAAAACTGTATATCCTGAGGGTCGTTACTTTTTTCACTGTGACGAGGGCGAATAGTGCTGTTTACACTGTGAGGCACAGGTTTCGTGACAGAACTCACTATAGGGTACTCCACTTTATACTTATGCTTTTTCGTAGCACCCCGAAAATCGAACACTCAAAAATAGCAATCGTCGTGATGATTGCTAGACTCGCTCAAAAGTGTTGGAACCGCGAAAGGCATTTCTTGTTTTCCAGTTTTTTGAAGTGCAGTGACATACAACACGATATGCAAAATAAAAATCGGGTATCCAAGGCTTATCCTGACACACAACGCGGCCAAAATAAGCATCCCTTAATTTTTGTTACTTTTCTCTCTAGCGATTTAAAAATATATTTGCCACACACGTAGCAAAATTTATTTGGTGAATTTTTGCACAGGTTGCGAATACTTCTTTCAGATTCCATATTGTAAACCAATTAAAGTAAAACTATCACAACACGTGCTATTTACCATAACAATATCTTTTTAAGTTTTTAGGGTTTTTTTTTAATTTTTGTGCATGACGGTTTTCGCTCTTTAAGGGGTATTATAAGGATAATAAAAAAAGAATATGACAGGTAAAAATAAAAGGGATAATATAAGGATAATAAAAAACGAGTATATCAGGTAAAAATATAATAAATATTAAAGTTACGTAAAGATATGTAGCCGCGAAAAGATAAAAAAGATGGTTTTTCACGGTTTTAAGTCACAATAAAAGGGAATAAAAATAAAATAACCGAGCAGTAATTGAGTAGCAGATACTATATGCGGACCATTAAAAAAGATTTCGGCGTGTAACTGGAAAACCTGAGGGTCAGGAAAAAAATTTATTGCATTTTTGTCATATGGGAACCAATAGCTAACCAAAATAGCATTCAGTTTTTTGACGGTTTTTTGGTGTCACGCAGTGTTATTATTACAGACAGTGGTGAAAATTACCATAAACACAATCAATGTTACTATCCATACAAATATCATGCAATGATTTTTGTCATTACACTACAAGAATTTTTACAACAGGCCAGCACCAGTAAAAACAACTGAATTGTAATCAATTTCACTACATTTTAATAACTTTCGCTACAAATTTAGTGAAATTGTATGTTGTGAATTTCATTGTATGATTTTGTTGAATTCATTGCACATTTTTCTCTCCGTGTAGGTACTGAGTACTCAGTATTTAGATGTTATATTGTTGGCGCAAATACATAAATTTACAATGAAATGTGTGCACTTTTAATTTAAATCCATTCGTGAAAATTGAAATGCAGTTGCTGCATGTATGTTGTACATAACATTTAATGCATAAATAAGCAATCAATTCATCATCAACATCATTGCCAGATCTCTCTGTGTGACTCGACACAACGACAAGTGCGTCCGTTGTGCAGTTTCAATTTCAAATTGCACAATTTTGGTGCAACATGAAAGGATTGCAGACTGCAGTGCTCGTAAATTATATCTATGTATAAAAAAAACAACAAAAAACTCGCATTTTTCATTTTTTATATACCCTACATAAGAATAATATGTTTCGCTCACATTAATTTAATCCGCGGAAACATGAGTTAAACTGCATACACACAAAAAAAGATCACAAACAGCCGAACAGGAGAGCTACTAAAATACGCGCCACCGAAAACTTTTCATTTATTGCAACAATCTATGAACAGCAGGAGGCGTAGTTATGGCCGACTAAAAAGCCATACTTACGGTTTTATACCCCCATTCTCCCATCATATGGATGACACTCACTCTCTCTGAAATCTTCAATCGCCTATGGGCGTGGTGAAGACTTACTAACAACAATTGCCTCCAGCAAAAAAGGCACATTTAATCAACGACCACGCCCACCGATATCTCTAACCAATCAGCGAAGCACAAACGACCGCGTGCCGTATTTTCGATAGTGGATACTTACTTGGATATTGCCATAGTGTGGGCGGAGTTCGAACGGCACTTTGAACATTCGACACGCCCATGGCGAGGGCGTCCGAATTCAGTGGTATCATGGTTGAATTGGTTCCCGTGAAAAACATGTTTTGGCTGAGTGATGATGCGGCGCCACCTAGATTCATAAATAGGAAGATAATTTCCCCCGTATAAACGTCACGTAAATGTTACGCGCGAAATATAGAGGGAGGGAGAGAGAAGATGGTTGATTTTAGAATGTGTGTTATTTGCATTGTGTGGATGTGTGTGGGTATTTATTTATGAAAAGTGTGAGTGTTTTCTTTTTATTATGTTTGTCTTTTTGTGTTTTGGTTATTCGTATGGAATTCGTGAGAATGATTGTGGGAATTTGTGACTTTGTGGGCGCCCGAAAAGACAACGATAGGAGGACGACCGCGACAACGACAAACGTTTCCTTGTCGTACGTAACCGTTCTGTTGCATCAAATTCCAATTAAAGGTTTATTGCTTCTTTTTCTTGTTGTTGCATTAATTGCGGTTGTGTGTTTACCTGATTTGGGTGGGGTTTTTAACTTTTTGGAAAGTATAACGGATTGCTTTGAACTGCTGGGGTATTAATTGAGAGAATTTGCAGTATTGGGGATTTGGATAGAGCATTCATTTACATTTTTGGACAGACAGAACATTTTATTTTTTTTTGGAATTAAGTATGAATATTTTTGTTCTGATAAAACAGATACAATTCAATAAAACGAAACATTATTGGAACTTCGTTGAAATTAAAATCATTATTTTTCGTAATCATAGGACACCCCAGGAATCTAAAACTTATTTGACTGTAAAAATATCTTAGGAGAACGAGATGAGAACTATAGAGATGAGCAGTGACGCAACCAAGGGAGACTCTAAGGAGGCTATAGTCCCTCTTAGTCCCAGAAATCGAGATTGAAAAAAACTACAAAGAGAAAATAATGCCTATAGAGCGATCTTTAATCCTGGGTGCATTTTTTTTTACAAATACATATTTGCTAATGTGTAAGCATCATATTAAAAAAAATTCGTCAAAAGATTTGTCTTCAAAATTAAACATAAACATTCCGATTAAAATTGGTATGCAGTTTTAAACCAAAATGCACAGGATCGTGGGTTCGAGTCTCAACGTGGACCAATTCAGTTTATGATATTTTTTTAGCTCACGACCCATATGCCGAACTATGATCTTACTAAAATGTTAAACGAGTACTCATTTATGGGGGTAAATAGCACTGATGTGCGTGGTGTTGATCTCAACACCTCAACAAAAAAGCAGTTAAGATCTTGGAAATTAGATGAGATCACCAACCTGCTTTATGAGCGGACAAATGCACCAAAAATCGTACTTTGACAGGACAATTCTAATAACAAACAGTATCAGAAAGAAGCACAGCCACAGGACACACAAATGCCTCTGTAGAGCAACATCCACACTGGCTGCAATTTGATTGGCCGTCTAGTTTTGATATTGAATATGGCAACTGAATCATCTGTCAGCTTACACTTTGACAACCGCTTGTCAAATCTAAAGTGACAATTTTTTCAACTTTTGTTCAATTTTCGTGTGAAATTGTATAATTCATAAATGGCTAAGTAATAGTTTAAACGCACGGAGTCCAATTTTGATAATTATACATAAAAAATCTCCAAGTTTGGTAGGTAATGTAATTTTCAGGCCCCATTTGGTAGCTAGTGTAGACGCCATTTTGCAGTAAATGTGGAAGTAGCTTTCGGCACATCTATGACAACTATTATTTCTTTGCCACACAATAGGTACTACTATTTTACTCTGTACTGTAACATATAAAAGAAAGTCGTGTTAGTTACACCATTTATAACTCAAGAACGGCTGGATCGATTTCCATGGTTTTGGGTGTGTTTGATTAGGCTCCGGCCAGATAGCAGAATAACTATTCAAACATGCGAAAATTCACAATGTTTTTTTTGTCTGCTTCTGCCTGCATTTCTTGAATATATCAGCGGATTTTAGTAAATTTGCTCCAGAAATGTGGTCCCTGCTCCAAGTAACAGATCAACTAATGAGACATATGAAAAAATTCACAATGAACACAATTATGAAGACAAATATTTTTCATACACTTCTATATTTCTTGAACGAATTACGGGTTTTCAGTTAATTGATCCCACCGATTTCGTTTACACGAGGCTTCAGGAGGAAGAAACATGCGAAAAATTCACAATGGGCAACCATTCACAATAAGTTTTTTCCGCATACTTTTGTCTATATTTCTTGAATTTATTAGTGGCTTTTTGGAAGATTTTCCTGCAAAATTGATCACCTCCCTGAACATCAGAATCATATTGAAACATGCAAAAAAAAAACTCACATGAGCCAAATTAAAAAGATTTTTCTTTTTCGCATATTTCTTCCTGTATTTTTTGAACGAATTGCAGGATTTCAGTAAATTGATTGATTGAGTAGAAACACGCACAAAATACACAATGTGCAAAATTATGGAGGCAGTTAATATTAGTCAATTTACGCACTTTTCCAATTTATCTCCTAAACAGATAAGGGCATTTCGGTAAAAAAAACTTTACCTACGCCAAATCGATCACTACTATTAAATATAAATTTGCAAATTTGCCCCATTTAGTCTCTGCCTGAAAACATCAGAGTAACTATTGAAAAAATGCATAAAATTCACAATGACCCTCTGAATTTTCTTAAAAAATATTAGCGTATCTTTGTACTTTTTTTCATCTGAAGTAGCCAAATAATTACTGAAAAACTGAAGCAAAATGTTGAAGGCAGCTTTGCTCGGATTAGGGGATTTTAGTAAAATTGCTTCACCGTATTTGTCTCCTTGCTGAAAACGATTAAAACAACTTCACTCTATGATCGTTAAAGAGTTAATAAATTATATGATTTTCTTCTTCACATACTTCTGTTTGCATTTTTTTATCGTGTTAGGAGATTTTCGAAGATGATCAAACACGAAATAAGCAAAATAAGTATTGAAAACGTCGGAAAATTCACAATGAGTAAAATAACTTGGCTACCCAAACCCATAGCGGAACACTTAACCATTGACACATGCAAAAAATGACAACTAACAAAATTGTGAAAATATCTATTTTGTCATTATCTTCGGAAGAGATAAGTGGATTTCAATAGCCTAAGCCCTACCGGATTGGTGAATAACTCGAATAACAGAATGGCTATTGAACGTCGCTTAAAATTAGCAATGAACAAAAGTATGAAATAAATCTTTTGCACATACCTCTGAATAGCACCATAACTATTGAAATAGATTATCGAAATTCCGTAAATTGTCTCTACTCCGAAGAGTAAACTAACTTTTGAAAAATGCACAAAATTCACAATAACCAAGTTATGAAGACAGGTATTCTGCCACTTGCTTTTACCCACCTTTTTATAACGAATTAGCACTTTAGAATTGGACCCTCCAGACTGGTTTTTACCCCGAACTGCCAAACAACTCTTGAAACATGCGGAAATTAATGAGTAAATTTATGGAGACAGTATTTTATCATGCTTTTGAACAGATTAGAAGATTTTTCTGAATTCGATTTCTCACCCGAATGTCTTCGGCCCTCATCAGCAGCTCAACAGCAAAATTCCTATTGGAACATCTTCAACTTTGATCAGGAGAAAAAATGTCAATGTCAAAAATCTTTTGCGTGTCTCTTGATTCAGTAAATTATATCACCACCTAGATTCACCTTCTCACCCCTTCAATGACCACCGCCCCTTAAAGCTCATTAAACATTTCAAAAATTAGCCGTTCAGTTTCCCCAGCTTTTTGTATCTAACAAATAACTGAGTTGATTATCCTTAAAGTTATTAAATAAATTTCGTTTCGTGCCTTGGTAATTTCAGTTATTTGGTCTATATTATATACTCGTGTTCGTAACCTCAAAGCCGGTCCTAGGGGTGGGCGATCTGGGCAGTCTCCCAGGGCCACCACTTTCAAAGGTCCATCACTCTCAAGCAACCATGCAATTCCAATTGCTACCACTTAAAATCGCTCTCACTCCGAAGGGGCCTCCACACAACAGCCTAATAAAATATTTATTGAAATTAGATTAAAGTTAATATCAAGCGTTAATATAAGCTTAGCTCCTGTCAACAGCTACATAATTACTAGCCTGGTTTTTCGTTCGAAAACAAACTACAACATCAAGATCAAGCAACGATGGGCTTGGCTTAGCCGTCTATTAGAAATGAGGTTGCAAAAATTAATTTGTCGGGTCTTATTGAAACATTTGCCAATGTCTATGATCTCGAAAAACTAAAAATTTCTTTAGCAGCAAAATAATAATATTTATGAGAATGTATTTGGCCAATAGTACGTTGATCTCGGCCCTAACCTAACGTACGAAATTACTACCCAGGGCCGGCACATCAATAGGCGAATGAAGACAGCCGGCTCATAGGGCACAAGAGCGTGCACAAAAAAATCGCGGTGCGCCCGCAAACAAAATCATATATTTACCGAAAAATAAAATTATCTTCGAATAAGAAAAAAACGTCCCGGAATCAGAGACGTAGAAACCTTTTTGGAAACCCCTCCCTTTTCATCTGTGATAAGAATTATTCATTTCAAACAGGATTTTGACGCTAGAGTGTTTCTACTAAAATTAAATCGTACTTAAAATAACTTTGTTAAGAGCTGCTTTGGCTCTTTGCCTTCTTACATTGAGAATGACGTCCATGTTGTAACGTTTATTAATTTAATGGTTTCATCAATAGTTTTTTTTTTCATTCTGATTCCGCCTGAGGTCTATCCAGGCCATAAAGTGGGATTCGGGAACATATGCTTTCAAGACGAGCGCACGAGCAAGACTATACGAGATGAAGTTTGTAGCTTGCTAGACAATTGAAAAAACTACACAATTCAGTTGCACTTTATTTCGCCCCCCCCCCCCCCGCGACGCGGGCTCTTATGCGCCGCCCCTGAGCAGGTGGTTTCATATGCCGAGTAACCAACAACTGGTTGTTTGGTAAAACCGTATCAAAACTGTTGTATTCTACAATCTCACCAAATTTATCTCTGCAATAGTTTATATTTTTCTGGTGTATTACATTTTTTGTTAAAATATAAAATATACAATTTGTATGTTTGTATCAGGGTATACCCACATGTTCCCAGTTCACTCTCAAAAACCCCTACCGAAAGTCATTTCTGCGTACACCCCTGTTGAAAGCACATAAGATGCAAAGTGTCCAACACATGCTCTTAAGAGTAAAAATAAATGCAAATTTTTCACTCTGAGAAAGTTTTGATATTTATTTAAAATCGGTTTTCCGAAAATTGTTCAAGCTTGGCATGAATATTTGAAAAACATCTAAATAGGACTATTATCCGCTATCTTCACATTGAAAAAATTGAGGAAATACAATTTAAAATAAAATCAAAATCGAAGATATAACAAAATTTCTTAAAAAAAAAAATACCTTAAAACTATAACTTAACTTCCATACCCCTTTCCAGCACAACCAAGGGGCGCAATATGCCAACTTCGCTTAGGGCGCAATTGAGCCTTGCGCCGGCTCTGTGTCAGACACATTTGAACGAAAGAAACTGAATTTCCAATTGTTGTTCGCAAAAAAAAAATTGTTTGGGTACTGGTTATCGATTTCGCCCAGGGCCACTACATTGCTTAGACCGGCCCTGCGTAACCCTGAACGTTTTCCTAAAATCCCTCCTAAAATATTTTTCTACGCACGCCCCAGTGCAATATTAGTTTTAATGATGAACGATTGGACTTTTAAATGCTGTAAAATTTGAATTTTTTTTGTACAGAAACAAACTATGTATACATAAGTTCCCGCCAATAAATAGTGCGTGTACAGCATTGATCATTCAGGCATCTGGTCACCTTAATCTATATAGCACTCTGTACAGAAGTTGACCGAGATAAGTATCAATTCAGCATTCATTTGGCCTCCGGGAGTTTAGCTTTCATAATTTGGCAAGAATTAAAAAAATACGTTTGGGTAACTTTTTAAAGTCTTTTTTTAGTCATTTCAGCAGATTTCAAATGATTAAAATAGGCCCTGCCAAAGTTAGGTTTTAACCGTTACTTACGTCTAATTTTGACGCTGATCTCATTACCTCAACAAAAAGCATAGATAAGATCTTGGAAATAGGATGTCACAAACACATCCTGCGGCCTTAGTCCAATGTTGGATTGTCGCGCCTGTTATTTATTTATTTTATTTTACGACTAAATTTAATTATATTTGTTGCTTCCAGTAGTTTATACGATTCTCAATAAAATGACTCATCAAACTCTACGAAATTCTTTGCATATCCTCTCGTTTACTCGGAATTGTCAAGGTCTTGATATTTTATCAGTTCGTTAGTTAATTTTTATGGATATTGTAGAAGTAAGTAAAATCAGGAGCACATGTATAGAATTTACGAATTACCATTAAACAATTTTTGCCGATATAGTTTCAACATGCATAAAAATGTAAAAGATGCACCATACTGTATGTATTTTATTTTCCATCACTTCTAATTAATCAAACGACAATAAAGAAGACGAAGAAGCTCCAAAACATTTTCAACTTTGTCGCACGTTTTATAATATGAAACAAGGATAATTAAGTACAACCCACTCACCAATTGAGCACATTTATATTTAACGATCACACATATCCATCCATATGTAGTAAATTTCGTATCATGTTCGTCCATTAATTTTTCATGTTCACAATCATTTCCAGAAAACTAGTTCTTTTCACGTTCTCCAGCTCAGCCTGCGTGCCAGCATGCCTCAGCGGCAATATATTGTTGCCCATTCATCCTCATCTGATTTAGGAGCAGCAGCAACTTCGGCATAAAGATACCATACAAAACTATATAGAGACCCCTTGGCCTCTGGTCTCAGATTCAGAGTCCATCCATCTATTCTCAAGCACAATCTCATTTTTTTAAACACAGATAGTCGTCCCCCTTTGTGTGTATTTGTCGAGTGTGTCTGTTTCTATTTAATTTGATGCTCGTTTGGCTTTTTATAGAATTCCCAAAGGGTCATATCATCTTTTCCTCCTATATCTTCATTTTATCTCATCTGCTCCTCAATTGCCATATAAGAACTCGAAACTCGTATAATATAACACAACATTTCAGTTCGTGACATAAATTTTAGATTTTACTTTGAGTATTTAATGTTTCGAGTTTAATCGTTTATGGCAGTTGGAATGGTGGTGCATTGAATGAGATGTACATATTTGTTAGCACTAAAATTACGAAGAGTTTGATGAGAAGGTTTTAGTTGCGATTTATTTTATGAACGGTATACACATAGTTTGCCTATAAACCAAGTCATGATCCTTGGGGTTTTATAGGAATTAAGGGAGAAACTTCATTCGATTTCGACCATTTCCTAGTAGTTCTGTTTTTAATTAAATGTTTTATCAGGTGAGTGTCTATCCGGTTGCTCAATCTAGCCATAAACCTTTAATTGTTAATCTATCTTCACATACATATTATTGTTTACTATCTTATATCTTAATTATATCTATCAATTCTAATATTTAATGATATAGACCAAAGATTAGACCAAATAGATTACACAACTGGTCTAAAAATTTCTTCGCAAATTTAGCTATGAATGCAATGATTAAACTGCTTCAATGCACCCAAACTTCGATGCAAATTCTACACTATCCCAAAAACGAAATTTTAACGTAAAAATGTCTCTTGAACATCATAAATTTCCACTTTAAGGTCATGCATATGTTATGCTGATGGCCACTTCAATTTTAATTTCCAATATTGCTGTGCCTGTGCCTGTGCCGGGTATCCTAAATTGCAGCCAGGGCTCTATTGCATTCATTCACATAACATATAACAAACTATGTATCTCTCGAGGGTATAAACTTTATGACAAAATCGTGCCGTTCTGCGGAGGCCTCTTCTGAGAAGATGTTGTCGTGGTGCTTCGCTTTGCAATGGGGGAGGAATTTGTGTCCAATTACTGAACAACTCGTTGTTTTTCCTATTTTCCAACCGAGAGGTGGAGAGACTCTGTGTGGAAAAACGTAACAAAACAAAATCTTCTTTGGAAAAGCTACATGTAGCTTAACATGCAATTGTTAAGCATCATTCACACATAGTCACGAAATATGTTATTTTGAAGTGGGCAGAAGCACGAATCCACCAGTACAGTATACATATAGTGCAGTCATATTAGCATTTCAAATAGAAAAAAATAGAGTAAGGCTAATGTTTGTTGTTTTTGAATCAGTGGGCTCCCAGGAATCTACAACTGATTTTGCTAAAAAAAAATTGGATCGGAAAGGTCCCAAAAAGGACAAAAAGGATATTCTTTAATCCTTGACCGGAGGTCGGCATGCGGGGTATCATATCAAAGGGGACGTCGAGTACATTACATATCCGGTGTTTGTTTCCTGTTTCCAGGACCCTCAAAGGAATAAATCGAGCTTAAATAAAAAATTTTCGAGTTTCCCGTGTATCTTTCCAAAGCCATAACTAGGAGAATAATTCAAGTTATCCCTACTTTTATCACTTTTCAGAATATATAATAGCTGGAGATTCTACCATTAAATTTGCTAAGAAAAAAGTTGATCGGAAAGCTCTGAAAAAGGACATAAAAGGACACTAATTGCACACCTTAGTCGAACGTGGGCATGTGGGGTGTCATATCAAAGAGGATGTCAAGAAAATTCCATATCCGGCATTTGTTACTTGTTCCAAGGACCTTAAAAGGAAAAAATTGGGCTCAACTTAAAATTTTTTGTGTTTCCCGTATCTGTATCTTTCTAAATCCGTAATTTTCCATTTAAGCCCGACTTATTCCATTTAGTGTCCTTGAGACAGGAAACAAGCACCGGAGATGCAATGCACTCGACGTCCTCTTTGATATGACACCCCACATGCCCACGTTCGATCAAGGTGTGAAATAAGTGTCCTGTTATGTCCTTTTTTCAGAGCTTTCCGATCAACTTTTTTCTTAGCAAATTTAATGGTAGAATCTCCAGCTATTATAGATTGTGAAAAGTGATAAAAGTAGGGACAACTTGAATTATTCTCGTAGTTATGGCTTTGGAAAGATACACGGGAAACTCGAAAATTTTTCATTTAAGCTCGATTTATTCCTTTGAGGGTCCTGGAAACAGGAAACAAACACCGGATATGTAATGTACTCGACGTCCCCTTTGATATGATACCCCGCCTGCCGACCTCCGGTCAAGGATTAAAGAGTATCCTTTTTTGTCCTTTTTGGGACCTTTCCGATTCAAATTTTTTTTAGCAAAATCAGTTGTAGATTCCTGGGAGCCCACTGATTCAAAAACAACAAAAATTAGCCTTACTCTATTTTTTTCTATTTGGAGGCCTGAATTGGGATATTTTGACTGCACTAATACTCGTATAGGGTCGCAATGCCAAATATGTAGTAAAGTGTTCTTTATGTAGATATAAAAACGGAATAAGGAGAATTTGTTCGTATGATGTAATATTATTGTTACGATTAAATTGACACATATTCACTGTTTGATTTTTGAAAATAGAAAATGATAGACACTGGTTTTTGGGAAAATGTTGGTATGAAATTAAATTAGAAGAATTCTATGATATGAATGGAGATATCTTCCTGTATGTACACGTTACATACAGCACACACTCAAAGGTAAAATGTTGTTCAGTAGGTTTTAATGTTATATGGAGTTCCATCTTCCAATTTCTTACTTTATGCCTAAACCATCTCGAGCAGAACTTTCACCAAAAAAAAAATAGACCGAGTTCTAATCGTGCGAATAGCACGATGAGTGTATACCCTATACCAGTGGTTCCCAACTCAGAAACGTCTGCGGACCACTTAGCATGAAAATGGATATCGACGGCCCAGCATTCAATCATAATAAAACAAATTAAGGTCTTCACTTTTTTTGGCGCGGTATGGCATGGCTATGTCACTATTTGCGACCAAAACCAAAACCTGCGGGTTCACTTATTGAATCGCAGACGCAAGGACAGACGTATAGGTAGTGCAGGCGCTATGGCCACAATCCGAAAGAATCATAGTTGAATCACTTTAGAAAAATGGTGTGCTAATTTGTATGTTATAAAAGGAAAACGACAAATTCTTGTACACTAATTTGAAAGTCAAAACCTAAAAAAGCTCGTTTCCAATTTTTGTTGCCGCACAAAATTGTACCCGCATAGTTCAACCGAGCATCTACTGAAAATCAGGCTTGTTCTGCTATCCATTCTCAAAAGGAGAACTTTGTGTTTTCGATATTTTCCGCAATATGGCGGATGGTAAGATAAGTGTGTCGCTAGTGTTGATAAGAAGATAAAGAAAATTCTTCTTACGAGAGCTGATAGCGTGATGTTGCAAACGTTCTCACCACTCCACACAGATGGTGCGGTTTCGCAATCCGCTTTACTATTATACGCGCACTTCTCGGGACACACTTCTCTGGGCTTGCTAGGCAAGAAAAAACCTTCCGGGTTAACGGTAAAACTCATTTATAAGGGTTCTTCATTTTTCCACTATCCAAAACAGACAAATCTGTTCCGTTCCTTACTCCGAAAGATACTTCCATTAACAGAAAATGCCTATGCCTACATAAACGCTAGTCAGCAACAATGGGTACCACCCGCTATTCACAATGGCTTCCCATAATGAGATTTTGGTAGCTTAGAGAGAAGAGACACACTTTCTTTGAATTGCTGGAGGTCTGACTGTGACCATAATATTTTTGTGAAAAATGCTCCTACGAAAGCCTGCCATTTTTTTTTAATTCGGGCGGGGCTTTTATGAAAATCAATAGTTTAAAATTAATCAAGTTCATTTGCGAAGATGAATGAATTCGAAAATGTACACGTAGGTTAGGTACGTGGCTAAATGGGACATGCATGCTTTTCAAGTACCAATGAATCGTCAGAAATGTGTCTTGTTTGCGCTTCAAATAATAAAAATGACATAAAAGAATGTATTCTCGTTCATAAAAATGTTTGGCCCGCCATTGCTTTCCAAACCAATATGTGTTCGCGTAAAAATAATTTTGGACACCCCTTGTTCTGCACACAATCCCATGAGAATTATTTCAGGGAGCTTTAACCTTCTGACTTCTGACCGACACGACCACCAGGTCTGGCATCCGAAAACCCATACATTTATCACATGTTACTGATAGACGTGAACATGTGACTCAAAGGTTGGCTAGATTTTGCGCTTGATAGTCTAGTCGGTCTGGTTTGTTCGCGTCAACACTTGCCTCACTAGCTGAAATTATTCTCGCACCGGAATAGGTGTCTTCTGATCTCCAAGCGCTAAACGTCGATTAAAAGTTAGGTATCCAGTAAACGGTATAGCTCCGTCTTTAGACTCCCCGCGGACCACCTACAGGTCTCTCACGGACCACCCCCGGTCCGCGGACCACCTGTTGGGAAACAGTGCCCTATACCCATGTACAGACCTAGAAGACATGCAAAACCCAAAATTCACATCTTTCTTATCAAGGCATCCAACAGCTACCATTTGATACTAATTTGAAGTTCTTCACGACATTCTATCAAAAGATATGACTGAATATAACTTTGTAGGGGAGGTAGGGGTAGCCGGACCTACTCGACTTTCGATCAACTTAAAGTATAAGTCCGAATTAGACATTGATCAAAATTTCAAGTCGATAGCGATGAGGCGTTACATAATATTGGCGTAACAAAAACAATATAAACATCATTGTGCTTATCCAGAACTACATAGTAGTTAGAGCTGGCATTCTGTAAGGCGATAGGCGACAGTCGATCGTCTGGTATCGTATAACGCTAAATCAGACAAGATAATTGACATGCGTACAATAGCTGCGTACCTTCAAAGGTTGTTTATCCTTGGGCGAAACGCGGCAATTTTGCGCTGATTACATTGGAGAAACTAGAGTAAGATACAAAAAAAAAAAAACAAAGCGACTTTCGCCTGTTGCCTATTGCCTTACACACAGAATGCCACCTCAGAAAACTTGGCGTCGCCTGGATAAGGAAGACATCTGTGGTCACAACTTCTGTCAAGTTGATCTATACGATAGGTCAGTGGACCGGTCTGGAAACACAAATTCATTTCCAGAACATAAAAAAAAATTTTGTTTAGGGAAAAAATCAAATTGAATTTTTATGATCGGAGGTCAAATTGGTGCAAACTGGCTTAAAAAGTTCCAAAAAGCAAATCAGTCGTTGCCACTCAATTTTTGACAAACGTCATATCCTGACAGAAGTCAATCTAAGATACAATAAAAATTCTAAAAGCCAAAAAATTCTATTTACATAATATTTGCATTTTGGTCTACGGTATAATTTATCAAAATAAGTCAGCCCCCCCTCAACCATCTACATATGTAAGCTTACAACGCTTGATCAATGTTTTTATTTTTTGGTCCACTGTGGTGTGGACCACTCCATAAGTTATCAATCAGAACGGGTTCCTCACTGGAGGTCCCAAAAGAGAGACCCTTCAATTATTACTCCTGAACGCACGCACTTCCATGGATCATTGCAGAAACCCGCCTGATCCATACACAAGGCTTTACCGCAACTCTTCTAGACGACTCTTCCGACACTGCTGTGGTGTGATTTTCACAGGCTTAATTCATATTGAGCTCTTTGATTCAGGGACGTAGGGGTCCGAAGGGGTCTAACACTCGAAACGAGAAATATTGTGAATTTTTTTAACGGCGACTAAATGGGCCGAAAACAAGTGAAGCGCAATTTATTTAATTTAATAGGGCATGTTCATATGTGTCTCTTTGTTGTTTACGTGTTGCCTACATTCTCACATTGAACACTTCAATCGCAAATGCCTTTTTGAACAGACGCGGACACCAAGGAATTGGTTTTGCATACGTTTTTCGATATGTGTGGCTAAAGAACACTCAGGACTCATGAAGCGGAAAATTGGAATTAACAGATTCTAAAGTACAAAGGGTATCTTGAAAATTATTGGAAATTCGTCGGATATCGTCGTTGGAAATTTTCAGCACAGCTACATTTAGAGGTAAAAAACATTTTCAGCTTCAGTAAGTGTTCTTCCAGCAATGATTGTAGAGCCTAGAAGCGCCTACTGGCGGCAAATGTTTGAATCATTAATACTACAAGATACGAATAATATCTGCTTTAGTATTGAAAAAAGGTGGCTTCGAAAAAACCTTAAAGCATTTCCAAGACTGGAGTATCTAATAAAATAGAAAAAAAAAACTTAATTCAGATGCCCACATTTGATATAGAAAATTCCCCAAACGTGACAAATTTCGAACAACATATGTAAATCCAAGAAATATCACAAAATCTAAAAAACCCGGCCAATATTGAATATTGGCTTCGAAAAAGCTTAAAGTTTTTTTTCCAGATTGGAGTGTCTGATAAAACAGAAAAATGAAATAAAAACCTAATTCAGGATGACCACACTCTAAAAAGTGAATTTAAATTTCCGCTGGAAATGCGGTAATTTTATACTTTTTCCCGCTCATAATCACACACAGAGTGCATTTTTCAACAATTTCTGTGTAAAATAAGAAAATTACACTAAAATCGGTGTGAAATGTATTTTTACGCTTTTCTGGTGCATTTTTACAACGTTTATGTGTTTAAATCGGAATTGTGGTGTATTTTTACAACGTGCAGTTGAAGTTTTACTCATTTTTTGTAGCGTGCTCTCCAGTTGTCATACTTCAATCGGCTGTACTTAGCACAGTGTAAATTCTCTGCATTTAGAACTCATGTGTACACGCTCTGTGGCTCACTTGGTTGAGTCGCACTCTACGATGCCTATAAACGGCTGAGTTACGGTACTGAGAAGAATAACAAGTGTACAGATCGCACAAAAAAGACCATATTGCAACCTCCCATGTAGACGAAAAACTGATCAGCAAAACTCGACCGATACTTGTTTATATTTTATATATCCTTAAATAGTTTTATTGATAACTATATTATTTGTAAAGATTCGCCACTTAAATCTTTACAACGAAAAAAGAGTGAAACCGCATTATATTCCTATTATTACGGAGTGTTTTTACACATAGCGCGGTGTAAATTTGCTATTATATTGGAGTACTTTTTTAAACATTTTTTATGTAAAATTACACTTGATTTGCAAATTTAGATTACAGAGTAATTTCACTTTGAAATGCACCTTTTTTACAAAAAAACACGCTTAATAAGCGTGCTTTTTTTGTAAAAAAAGGTGCAGGTTGGGGTATTTAAGCACAAAAAAACGATTTGGGTTAAAAGCTGTTTATATCTATTGCACCAACCATGAACTTTGAAAAAGGCTGAAGTTTCAAAGTTGTGATAAATAAATAGCCACTAAATTAACATGTCTTACAAAAACAACAATGAACATTGCGGTCAGTTTATCGCAACACTCAACCTCCCACAGTAAACTTTAACCAATGGTTTTGGTATTAGCTCATGCTTTTCGTGTTAGAGCGCCTCTGGTTGTCACATCTGTAACAATTCTTCCGGGTTAACTTTGGTCAGAGTACGTACCCCCGATACATTACTGGGTTTATCTGGGTTATGTTGTTATTGTAACCCCATGTAGTTACCCTAAACTAACCTACATCCGAGCACAATAAAACACACCTAATATTACTTAGTTTGGGCATCTGCTCCAATATTAAGCGTGTTTTTTTGTAAAAAGGTGCAGGTTAGGGTATATAAGCAGCGCCGGTCCTAGGTATTATGGCGCCCTGTTCATATACTGAAAAGTCGCCCTTCTATACAGGGTGTCTGGAAACTGCCGCATAAACGCACCGGATTGTGTGATTTCCAGCAAAAAATTTGTACCCCCAATTCCCAACCCTTTATACTCCAATCAACGGGGAGATTTTACCTTGCAAAAATTGGGGACTTCTCAAATTTTTGATATGTTATAAAGACAGGTGGGGTAAGTTAAAATCCAAGTTTGCGTCACTTTCCCCCCTGTGCTCCCGCCGCTATCTTGAAAAAACCATCTAAAATCTGCTCTTTTATCAGTTTGCGGTCTATAACTCGTTCCCAGTCCATTTGAGCACGAAATGTGCCGAGACAATCTTGTAGAGCACAGAATTTCCTATAAATTTCTTTTGACAAGTTTTACTCTACAATCAAAATTGGCAGAGTTATAGCGCAAAGAATATGCTAAAAATTCCAAAAATCATTACTAACAAATTTCAAAACATACTTCGAGAACTCTATACTAAATTGCAGAGGAGGCTATGAGTCATTGTAGGAAATGTTGTCTTCTACAAAATTGTCTTGGCAGATTTTGTGCTCAAATGGACTGTAAAGAAGTTACAGGCCAAACACTGATGAAAGGGCCGATTTTAGATGGTTTTTTGAAGATAGCGGCGGGAGCACAGGGGGGAAAGTGACGCAAACTTGGATTTTAACTTTTAACATATCAAAAATTTGAGAAGTCCCCAATTTTTGCACGCTAACCCCTATTATTTCGTCTCTATTGATTGGAGTATTAGGTGCCACAGGCATTTGAAGATTTTTTAAAAAATCATTTTTTTATATGAATAAAACATCAATACATATATCGAAAGCCTGACTAGCTAGAATATCAAATTAAGATGATTATTAGGGACAACAAATTTACCTAAAAAATAAAACTAACCGCACTAAAATCGGAAAAAAGGTTGGATTTTCTTAATGAAAATGTATGCTTACTTACTGGAATAGGTAGGAAATGCTGGGGAATTCTATAAGCTACATCCGAAAATGGTCCCATAATTTTTCTCGGCCATTTAAAGTATTTTTTGATTCCCAGGTCATTAGATATTTTTCACGATGAAATGACCGGGAAATGAAAAAAAAAACAAAAAATGGCCGAGAAAAGTTATGAAATCATTTTCGGGTTGTAGCGTATGGAATTACACTGCATTTGTCACATATTCCACGACCGTAAGCATACATTTTCATTGAGAAAATCACAGCGGACAAACATCTCACTCTCGAGGTATATCCTGCGCTTAATATAGATTGCATAGAAAATTTTACGCGGTAAAATCTCTTCCTACAAACTATACAGCACTCGTATACATCCCACAAAACTCCTCTATCGCCCACTCTCATACAATTGAAACATGTACTACGAGTTGAGACTACGAGAATGAGTCATCAAGTGAATACGCACATCTCACCTACAATGAGCCTGCAAACCAGCTATTCTCCTCTTTTGCAGGCAGAATATAGGGGTGTACCGTGTACGCTCTACAACAATTCTTATGTGCACAATTTCTGTACTGCACAACTCTTTACTTCTGCCAAGCATACAATCTATGAAACTAGCGCCCATAGGGCGCCCATCTCGCATATGAAGTGTATGGATTAATTGGAGCATGTTTGCAGTACGAGATATGCGAAGCATTTTTGAACGCGGACGGATGGAAAGACGTCTCTCGCTCTTCCTCTCGCGTAGATACAACGCGGAAAAGTTTGCAGATGTGTCTTCCGAAGTTTCATGAGTTGCGACTGCGTCGATAGGTCGGTCAAATGGAATGGAAAACGATTAGCATGCAAATTGAGTTTGGTTGTTAGCGGAGTTTCTATGTAATTTCTAGCGTCGCGATAGCAGCGGATCTATGGGAAAACACACCCTTAGATAATTGAATTAGTTTAAGTTCGTTTAATAAGCACAATACGTGGACGACATGTATCAATCAATATAAAGTCTTGATCTTATAGGCATATTGAATTTGTGAATTTGGCGCCCCTTTCGGTTGGCGCCCTGTTCAAGTGCACAGTCTGCTCATATAGTAGAGCCGGCCCTGGTTAGAGCTGGCATTCTGTAAGGCGAAAGGAGACAGTCGACCGTCCCTTTTAATTTTTCTGGTATCGTATAACGCTAAATCAGACAAGATAATTGACATGCATACAATAGCTGCGTACCGTCAAAGGTTGTTTATCCTTGGGCGAAACGCGGCAATTTTGCGCTGATTACATTGGAGAAACTAGAGTAAGATACAAAAAAAAAAACAAAGCAACTTTCGCCTGTCGCCTATTGCCTTACACACAGAATGCCACCTCAGAAAACTTGGCTTCGCCTGGATAAGGAAGACATCTGTGGTCACAACTTCTGTCAAGTTGATCTATACGATAGGTCAGTGGACCGGTCTGGAAACACAAATTCATTTCCAGAACATAAAAAAAAATTTTGTTTTGGGAAAATCGAAATCCAATTGAATTTTTATGATCGAAGGTCAAATTGGTGCAAACTGGCTTAAAAAGTTCCAAAAAGCAAATCAGTCGCAGCCACTCAATTTTTGACAAACGTCATATCCTGACAGAAGTCAATCTAAGATACAATAAAAATTCTAAAAGCCAAAAAATGATATTTACATAATATTTGCATTTTTGGTCTACGGTATAATTTATAAATCAGTCAGCCCCCCCCCCCCTCAACCATCTACATATGTAAGCTTACAACGCTTGATCCTATCAATGTTTTTATTTGTTGGCCCACTGTGGACCACTCCATAAGGGCTTCCTCAAAGCTATCAATCAGAACGGGTTCCTCACTGGAGTTCCCAAAAGAGAGACCCTTCCATTATTACTCCTGAACGCACGCACTTCCATGGATCATTGCAGAAACCCCGCCTGATCCATACACAAGGCTTTACCGGAACTCTTCGAGACGACTCTTCTGACACTGCGTGTGTGTGATTTTCACAGGCTTAATTCATATTGAGCTCTTTGATTCAGGGACGTAGGGGTCCGAAGAGGTCTAACACTCGAAACGAGAAATATTGTGAATTTTTTTAACGGCGACTAAATGGGCCGAAAACAAGTGAAGCGCAATTTATTGAATTTAATAGGGCATGTTCATATGTGTCTCTTTGTTGTTTACGTGTTGCCTATACATTCTCACATTTTTTTCTCACATTGAACACTTCAATCGCAAATGCCTTTTTAAACCGACGCGGCAACCAAGGAATTGGTTTTGCATACGTTTTTCGATATGTGTGGCTGAAGAACACTCAGGACTCATGAAGCGGAAAATTGGAATTAACACATTCTAAAGTACAAAGGGTATCTTGAAAATTATTGGAAATTCGTCGGATATCGTCGTTGGAAATTTTCTGCATAGCTACATTTAGAGGTAAACAACTTTTTTAGCTTCAGTAAGTGTTCTTCCAGCAATGATTGTAGAGCCTAGAAGCGCCTACTGGCGGCAAATGTTTGAATCAGTAATACTACAAGATTCGAATAATATCTGCTTTAGTATTGAAAAAAGGTGGCTTCGAAAAAACCTTAAAGCCTGGAGTATCTAATAAAATAGAAAAAAAAAACTTAATTCAGATGACCACATTTGATATAGAAAATTCTCCAAACGTGACAAATTTCGAACAACGATCAGTCTATCAGGCAAATTTATGTAAATCCAAGAAATATCACAAAATCTAAAAAACCCGGCCAATATTGAATATTGGCTTCGAAAAAGCTTAAAGTTTTTTCAAGATTGGAGTGTCTGATAAAACAGAAAAATGAAATAAAAACCTAATTCAGGAGGACCACACTTCATAGAAACTTCTTCAAACGTAACAAATTTCGAACAACGTTCAGTCGATCAGTACGATTGAAGCGGGTTTCGACTAAGGAAATATTCATATGACAATCCTTAGCGTACAGCGGAAGCTTAAAGCTCTAAGCTTAAGCTTACATTATAAATTTGAATTTTAACCGTGCCGATAAGCTACAGAGTCTAAAACTAATGCTAAACTTTTTAGGAAAATTATGTAAAATTGTCACCCGATATTAGGGCATATTGACTAAAACTATGGTATAGTCACATGCCAGAAAAAAAGCTCATTAAATATAAATTTTGAATTAGTGCGCGTTATTTCAGTTTTTAATGTTATTGCTCTTGAACTACAGATTGCCATAAGAAAAAAAAATCGGGAGAGTTCCGGACCACATGGACCTGGTTACGTCTCTGCACTGATTCTTTACTTGAGCTTAACATCAGTCCAAATAAAATTGTGCTCTGATTCGATTCACACGAGAATAAGCTAAAACCTACTGTCGGACTAATTTCCTTTAGGAAAAAAAAAAAGCTTTCGTATTCTGGAACGTCGGTCGTCCCGAATGGTTTTACAAGGCTGTACATGGACCCAGAAAAAGTTACCAAAACTGTCAATTTCTAGAGTCAGCCAGTCCTACCTGCCAGCTCTCACCTCATCTCTGTAGCCACCCTAGACATGACATACAGCTTTAGCGAGAAATACTTTCAACAAATCAGCAGAAATAAGGCCTGATTTTGGTTTCTATTGATCTTTATTAATGTTGCGGTTCCATTGGGGTTATAACGGTATTAGTGACGCGCTAATTTTTCTCTGATATTGCTGAAGAACTAATTTGACTGGTTAGAACTGAAATATGATGTAATAGTAATAATTTTAGAAGATTATTTTGGAATTTCAAACATTATAGTGTTGTCTCGCGTTTTTCATTTGAATTTATACAAACTTAAGGGATTTCTTGTAGTCTCTATAATTAAAATTTCTTATAGGAATAAGCTGCATTAAAAGACGAAAAAAACTCAAAATGGTCAAAACATCTATGAAAAAAAAAAGAATTCAAATGCTTTACAAATTTTGGTAATATTTGATGAAAATGACAAAGATCCCATTTACCATTTCAACAACTAATAAAATTGTATTTTTACACCACTCGATCAGGAGCCTCTTTTAATCGCGAACTCTTTTAACCTCTCCTGCGACTGTTCGCTTATAAGAGCTTTCACTGTATAACCAGGAAAAAAAGTTTTTGGTGTAAAGAAATTTCGCAGCTTATTTTCAACCCATATACTATAGTCTAGCCTAAGCTGACCATACGTACAGCATTTTGCTGGACAGTACAGCATTTTGACCTGTCGTACAGCATTGAGAAATGTACAGCAAATGTACAGCATTCCCCATGACACACAATGAAACCTAATACACTGAATAAGAAGCTCCTCGCTGAGACTTTTGATCAGTCTTTTCTGCCTTTAAGGTGTACAGTTTGACTTCAGCATCCTTTACGATCGATAATTAGCGAGATAATGGCACTTTTGTGTTTGAAAATCGTCCATTTTCGATAACACGGGAATCCTTCGCGATATTTCCGAAATTTGGCACACTTGTAGAGCAACTTGGAGCTTACATTTCTCGAAAGTTTCGGCTGCCCCCAACGCAATTTTGCCTTTCTAATTGAAAAATGTCCATAGCTCGACAATTCGTAACATGTAAAGCACCGAGCTGTTGATATTACGTGAAAATTTCAAGGCTCTGGCTGTCAAGGTTCAGAAGTCAGAGCCATCGAAACATGTGATTCATTATTCATAACTCGAGAACTGATCAAAATTTCTAAAATTTGGCACACTTGTAGAGCTGATTGACGTACAATTACTCGAAGTTTCAGAGTCCTACCTATCAGCACTCGGAAGTTACAGCGCTGCTCAAATCGCACTTTTCTGTTTTCTAATCAAAAATTGTCTATAAGGGTATGTACTATGTTCACCGAGTGACAAACTTGCATTTATGTCTCCCATGAAAAATTTGCCGTGGAAACTATCCTTTTATTCACAAAATTCAAGATAAATATGGACTCGCGGACTGATAGATTGCCGAAGACACTTTTATCCTATGAAATAAAGTGCAACTGCATTGTTTTCGCTGGCGAAATGCCAACAACCGGTGTGGAGACTTTCGTGTGAAGTGAGTACCACCAAGGGAATTCGATTTCACGACTATCAAACATTTTTCCAGTATTTTAAAATGGTAGTACATACTCTAATTTGGAAATTCTTGAGTGAAATTTTGAAATGTCCCTTGAAACCGTTAAAATGGCGTTAAGGGCCTAGGGATTAAAGCATCACTAATGTAACCATGGAGGAATGCATATTATCTTCCAAAAATATCGCAAATCGGATACGGCACCGCTCTGGAGGGTCACCTCAGACTTCTCTCCATAGCTACATTGAAACTGTGCCTGGAAGGCTATCTCGGCCCAATGAGGTATCAGTTTATCTATTCCAATAAACGAAACGAAGCTTTTAATTAAGTAAGTACTTTGCGGGCATGATGAAAAGCCAGATGCCGGATCACTGAAAATCTGAAATTTCTGAAATCCCAGCCAGTATTGGCGTCATACATATATCGTCCAAATAGTCAAAAATAAACTTGACTTCATGTATCACGAGTCGACTTGTTGTATCTATAGGACGCATTGAAAGTAAAACACATACTGGTCAGCTGAGGGATATGACATTAGTCAATATGGGTGCTTGCATATGGGAAATACAATGTGTTCATCCTCCTCAAAAATGATTCGTACGCTTGTGGGGTTCTTCTTACTTTATAAGACAAACGCAAGTCTGATTCTTTACGTACTCATGTTGTTGGCAAGTACCAGCACATCAACGTTATGCGCTGTGACAAGTTGACCGCCATACCACACTTTTGCAGACAACCAATATTTTTACAAGTGTAGCTTGACAAATTTGTTGTTTGCAAAAATCTCTACATGTTTCCATTGAGGCCATTCCTCCTTATTTTTCCAACTTTTAATAATCATTTCGACGTGGGATTCATGTGGACTTATTTCGCGATGTGCATTTTTCATTCATTACGAATGATACAGCATTCATTCATTTTGCGTAAGTCATGAATACTTTTCACGAGCGATGCATTAAACATACCTATTATATGTTACACATATGAGTGACGATTTTGTAGTCTTTATCCGTAATAAGGTGTGTATAGATGATACAGAGGGACATCGTCATATACTGTTGTATGAAAACGTGATAAATGACAAAGGTATCTGGACTGACGTGTAGTGCATGAATGACACATGTGTTTTTTGCTGGCTGGGATCTTTTGTTTTATGTGTATAATCTTATTTCAAGTACTGTTCCCTATTATGATGATTTTTGTCAAGGAGAACCAGTGGCGTAGATAGATGTTTAGCTGAGATTCCGGGGGAGTAGGTTTGACATAGCGAAGCAAATATTGTTGAGGGCTAAACTAAAAATTGAAGGCTCGTCTACAATATCGAGCGCATATGTTAAGAATCGTTCCCGCACCAAAGGTGGATGCCGTAAACATAGGTCTCAACGAGTGTTGTGTCTGCAGCATACAATAATGTTCTGCAGAGCGAGGAAGCAGGACGTCAATACATTGAGGCAGCCTCTGTGAAGTAATACCGAAAGATGATCCAGCGGATGAGTGAACGATATGGTTGGGAGAAAAATCCTACATAACTGCACACCGGATAAGACGATGTAGTATTGTTCAAGTTCAAGCCGCTCATGTACCACTGTATTACAAAATTTTCTTAGTGAATCTGTGAGCTGTTCTTGTGGTAGTAGCACTATCTCAAAAACCACTTGAAGAAATCCAAATATGGCTGAGGATTTGCCAGAAAACCAAATTCCGCAAGCATGTGTACAGCATTGAGTCTTCGGGATTCTGGTCACCTTAGTCTAGCCAGATATGTAGTTGAAACTAATTTTCCTGCTCCTATAAAAAAAAAAAACATTTCGTCCAATACCAATAGAATGCTTTCACAAAATCCAACATATAATTTCCGTGAAAAATATTAATCTCGTGCGACCCATTGTGCGCGGACGGCATGGCGCGGTAGCGGTATTGTCATGGTAGACAGCAACTCAAAAAGACGACCATCACAATGTGGTTTTAGTTCCTATACGAGGTCCTCTAGACATACAATCATAGTCTTCAAATCCTATTTTTTCATATGCATCCCACCTTCCTAAACAATATGCAAATTGAAGTGCAACACTGGAGCATTTTTAGCATATTTTCTTCAATTACACAGAATATTAAATTCTACAAGCGCTACTGGAGTTTGGTTTAGTTTCCATAGTCATATATGCCCACTATGTAGTCTTTATACCGGGAAACACTTTTGTGTAAAAATAAAATAAAAATGGCACAAGTTAAAGTGCCTATTCCAAACGCGCTTTAGGATTCAGTGAATTTCCGCGAATTCCCACAACTATGTTTACAAGACGACCATACCATGAATGCGAGTAGAAGTCGCTATTATTATAGACTACACACGTTACGTACAACGTAGTTATTATTATGTTAAGTACGTTCGCCATACAGGTAGGACGCATACAGGTACTCTCACTATAGGAGCATTATATTCAACCCATATACTTATAGGTATGACTTTGAAGTGAGGAACCACATTGCGTACTTTACGTTGACCACCGGGAATCTTGCTCTTGCTCCGACCACGACCAGCATAATACGAAGAGAATCTCATGGCATGACGGAACGTGCCTTGCACAATACCATGTACATACTCTTTGAGCCTTTAGCTTTCATTCGGGGATCTACATATCTGATGTCTGCTAGTTGCTACTGCTTCTTGCTTCCAATGGCTATATCACTTCACTCCTGTATGTGCTTAGCACACAAAGTCTGGACGTTATAGAAGAAGAAAAAACGAAACTTCTTCTCGATTCTCATTCTTCTTTCATCGTCGTCATCATGTTTCTATTCTACTCGTTGTCAAAGGAATTGTCTGACTGAAATGGCTAATGAATGGTGACGCGTGGGCTACTCACCAAGAATTATTACGCACGCAGGGGATATCTGTGCATATTATAAAATGCATACAGTATGGACTTTAATACGAAGTCCACCCTCTCATACGCAACGTTGGGAATATTATATTGCTTCAAGAAAGACATCTTTATGAACGTCTTTTGTGAATGCTTTTTATGAAAAGCCTTATATGCGTAAAGTACGGAAGCTGAATCGAGGCTGACCTTTTTGATGCGGTTGGCAAATGTCAGGCGTCTATATTACGTAGACACGATCTTTCTTTAATCCTTATGGGTGTATGACTCCATACGCAATATTGAATATCTTCATTATAGTTTAAAGATATATTTGTAATATATGTACACTTGCCAGAAAAAGTCTCCGCACACAATGTAAGGAAAACTGCATATTACGGAACCTCTAGGAAATGAAAACCTTAGATTGAAATTTGTTATCTAAAATGTTTATTTAATTTGTTAACTAATATTTCTACTCATTATTTTACTGAAACTCGGTTGTAAACAAAATTTTCTAGAACAAAAACTAAAAAACTTCACAAAAACGAATAAGAAAAAGTCTCCGTACACGACCATAATTTTTTTTACTAATATTCAGTTTTTTTTCACAGGATTTTGAAGAGTTCATTAGCTTTAAGGATAACATTTTTGGAGGAGGACCTCCATGCTTTGATTAAACATGGACTGGATCAATTTGGCCGACCCCTGGCCTGTGATTTTGCCCCTTTTGAAGAGAATGGCGCTTTAAAGCATTCCCTTGTAGGTTATGATGTGCTGACGGTACCTGTGCGCCTTCAATTTCTGAAAGTGTTCGGTGGAATTACGCTCTCAGACTTGATATAGCGTATGCGACCTACGATCTGTTTTAAAAAGCGATAGAAGCGTCACAATTAAAGGCAAGTGCAAGACATCACTTTCCGGTGAACCAAGTTTAATTTTAAACGCCAATAACTCTTTTACCGTTAACCGTTACTTGAAACTGGAAAATTTTAGCTGATATGAGATGTACTCGTTTAGATCTTTGATTTAAATACCCATATGTCAATCTCCGATAAAAACTAAAAAACGTTCGGGACACCCTGTTATCTTCTTCCTATCAACTTCTTAGGTATATGTGCCAAAGACGGTAACCATTCTACACTTTCCTACCAAATTTCATGACAATCGGTTGAGCCGTTCGCGAGTTATTTAGTGAACAGACGGACGGACGGACAAAATCGATTTCATAAGGGTTTTTTGAAAAAAAAAAAAAAAAACGGGAATATGATGGGCGGGACATCGTATCCAACCCGTGAAATTATGCGACTTTCACCGAATTTTGCATATTCTTTCGCGAACTGTTTTGACCTATTGTTATTACACATTCTTATCGAAACGATAGTTTTTAAAGTAACTTTTGGAATGACATTAGAGAGTTTTAGCATATCGTCTAGAATGAAACGACATAATTTGACATTCCATATAAAAATTCGCCTGCGTACCGTATACGAAACAAAATATCTTAATTTTGCATGTCCTAAGTAGGCATAGGTGTAAATCACGAGAAATCATTTCGCCAATTTCGACTGTTTCCAGAGTATCAAATATACGAAAATACACCCATGCCTACTTAGGAGATGCAAAATTAAGATATGTATTTTGTTTCGTATACGGTAAGCAGGCGAATTTTTATATGGAATGTCAAATTATGTCGTTTTATTCCAAACGATATGCAAAAGCTCTCTATTAACAAAATATGTAAATACAACCTTCTCCCTATTGACTTATCCTTAACCGTGTTATTATGCCTGAAGTTAAATATTATCTAATATTAAGAAGAGTCACAGATCAGGTGACGATTCTAATTTTTCTACAGAACACAAACTCACCTCCCTAGTTCAGTCAAATGTAGTCAATCGGGGTACATACTTCTAAAAACCACTAAATTTGTCTTAAATGCAGCAGAATGCGCTAAGATTTCCAATGATTTTTTAGCTACTTTTAAGGATTATGTCTCTATTGTTTGCTGTGGAAGACGCTGCCCTATAATCGTCAAGGCTGCAGAAAGAGCCTAAAAAACTTTATCTCATAAATCAAGAGCCCAAAAATATTCGTAACTCATTTATTTCTTCTATACATACTAAAATACTTCCTGCCTCTAAGTCAGAAATGTTTTTCCTCCTCCTTAATAAAAATGCTTGGCCCGCCACTGTTTTTGAAACCAGCAATGTGGCCCGCGTAAATAAGTAGCAGACATCCCTGGTGTAGACCATGTTAATTTACTCCTTTTTTTGGTTTATCACAACGTTAAAACGCCCTATACCAAATTAACGGTTTTACAACAAACGTACCCAAAGCTGAGGTTTTCAACGCAACTCCTTAATAAAAATGATTGGCCCGCCACTGTTTTTCAAACCAGCAATGTGGCCCGCGTAAACAAGTGGCAGACACCCCTGGTGTAGACCATGGTAATTTACTTCTTTTTTGGTTTATCACAACGTTAAAACACCCTATACTAAATTAACACTGTTACAACAAACGGGCCCAGAGGTTTTCAACGAAACGCAGTGGCGTAACTAGGATCCTTTCCTGGAGGGGGTCTATGGCATCCATATTACTGGACATTTGACTTTGCCTCCGCAGGTTGAGCGATGGTGCTATTTTCCAGTAATGACACTATATGATGGTGTTCTAAGGTTCCATTGCATCCACGCTTATTTTTTATGATATCGAAACACCCGTTAGGCCGAAGTTTCACGAGTAAGTTTCAGGAGTGTAGCTGGGTATTGTGAAACAAATTTCGCATCGCCATTAGATAATAATTTGTTAATGCCCGGCACTACACGAAAAAAATAACAGGAACTTAGGGACAAACAAAAATCGGACTGTAGTTGTTGTAATGGAGTAGACAGTGGGAGTATTGACAGGACTCTATCTCACAAAGAATGAATTGATTTTGGATGTGATTTGCTGCGATGGCGGCTACTTATGTTGCGATAAGATTTTGAAAAATATAACATTTAATCCAGTTTATTTTTTGACTATTGCTTTTTTTTGCTTAAAATATCGTAACAATATGTACAGAAATATATTTTATCGATGGCTCTTTTTTATATAAATCACGTACATCTATAGCTAGCAGAGTGAATTTAACATTCTTCCACAACTTCAATTACAATGAAAAATTAAATTTGTTTTCGTGTGTTATTGTATTATATTTTGCATTTTAAGAGATTTTTTTTTTGCAAAAAATCACTTTAGGAATCGGCCTTTGTTTTCTTCTTTTTTTGCCCAAAAAATGTTCATAAAATTCTGGTAACGATCTGTAATCTCGTACAGGCCATCGAAGCTCGTGAATAACCTATGCTCTAGGAACAATTCACATTTTTATAAAATTTGCAACGAAATGCATTGCTTCAAATAATCATTATGCATTTTCTCCTTTTCGAATTTCTGGGTTTAAGAGGGGCTTAAGCGCACTCAGCCCCTTCCGTGGTTACGCCACTGATTGAAACTTTAGATTTGCACCCAGTTCACTTAGACCAGAATTTCGCCCATTGTGATACCATACCGAGAGAATCATGACTCTACTAACTGCAACTTTAACAATTTTAAGCGGACTGAATATTTAAAATTAAAATTACTACGTTAAATACGAGTAGCTCCACCCCTGTATTCATAAATTTAAAATGACGTTTTTCGGGAAAACCTGGTGTGATGGAGATAAGTGAAATTTGGATTTGAGTTCAGCACGCCAAATTACCTAAAAATCACTTATCAGAGCTAAAGAAATTTTTAAAAAGTCCCCAAATAAAATCTGAACATGAATTTATACCAAAATTTTTTTGCTTAAAAAAACTGTTTTGGATGTCTACCTTCTTTCCCTTTTCTCTGAAGAAAACTAGGGCTAGATCCGCAACAGGGAGTTTTTATTAGGAGTAAAATAAAAATTCTTTAAATGCTAAAAATTATCTAAATTCCTAACACCCTCATTAAACGTTTCGCTGATTCAGCGCAAGCATTTTCTCCAACCTAAAAACTGGACGAATTTTGTATGAAATCGCACCAACACTATCCAAGTGAGTAATTTGCATCGTCTTCTTCCTTGTCTCGTTCTTTATACCGCTCCATAACGTCGCGTCGCTTGGCCTGCGGTATAGGCACATCGGCCGTTCTGGTGGTAATGCCGCAGCCTATGTATACATTGGAACAAGAAGATACGTATATATGGAACGGCTATCTTCATACAAACGTTCATGTGGGTCCAACTTTGTAGCGTAAGTATATCAACTGCCAATTGGCTTCGTGTCGAAAACCCACGAAGATAGCACGAAGTTCGTTGTCGGTAACATGCCATTGCCTGTGCACATGCGTGCGATTTGCTTATTAGTATCGACTCATAGGCGTATCATAAAAAGAGCAATTGTGGGGTTTATCTAAAAATGTATGAATAAAAGTCGCTTCGCCTTTTCATCTTTTTTGTTGGTACATTTTTATTGAATTTAATAAAAAACGTACTGGGTTCGTTTATGTTTTAAATAAAATAAAACGCAAAATCGATGCCCCCTGAAATATTATCCCTACCGACGCTAATGTTTTTTTTCATGTATGTAGCGTTGTGTATAATTGGAGACACATTTTAACAGCTGTGTCCATTCCACTTTCTTCTTGTCCCAATATTTCTATTGGATCGTGTCATCGCCGGGGCCAATGCGTTGTTGTTGCTATAAGCCGTAATGCGGCCCGCAGATCATATTTTGGGCACCCCTGACCTATTGTTGTTACACATATCACATATGACAATTTGGGCTCTCTATCACGAGTAAATTCAGTGCAACATTAGCTAATCCCACCACCAATTGGCTAATTCTGCAAATGGAAGGCTTAACATGACTCGTGACGATAAGCTGACATTCATTTGTTATGTTTGTGTAGGCCAGTCTTATCAAACATATGGCCCGCGGGTCACAATCCGGCCCGCAAAGGTACATATTTTATCCGACTTCTTCTAGCTTCGAGAAAATTTGTCAAGTGGAATCGTTCCTCCTTGGCAGAAGTTGGAGAAGTTAGAGAGTTTGTTTTTGTTTTTGGCTTTTAAACTGTGAAGAAACTAAACCGCTTACCCTATTTTAGTTAGTCAGTTTTTTTTTCATGGGAAAATTTTTTGATATGCTTTTCATGTTGAAGACCGTAGTAAACTAATACAATTTGTCCATCAACAACCTCGTTCCCATATGTTAGTACTTCGCGTCTATTTTCAATGTCCTCCCGCATAGTTTTTACAGAAATTAGTTGTGCTCATCTTTAATTCTTCCGTCTGAAAATGTTCACTATCCACACTGGCCAACTATAGATGTGAATTGATTATAAAAATAAAAAAAAAACTCCTTCAGCCGATGTATGGATAAGATACTACAACAGTGCGCCCATATCCAGAAGAAGTGAGCAAGCATGGCACATTCATATAATAAACGAAACATTCATAAATTCATCCATCAATCATTCACACGATCGCTGGGGTCTCTGCTTTATGAGTTTTATAACAGCATAATGCTGAATGCTAAGAGAAGTGAGGCGCCCCGAAGAGTTGTGTTCTTTAACAGAGTAGAACCATTTTTTTTCAATCTTTAGATTAAGAATGACGAATAAGTTCAAAAACAAATTTTAGGAGAGAGTGGGAGCTGAATACCAAATCAATTGAGTAAATATTTTTAACGTTTTTCTATCATGGTTTAAATACAAGCTTTTGCTCAAATACAGGTTGTAGTTCATTCCAATTATTCTCGGAAAAGGAACCATTACGTATTCATTGCAAAAAAAATTCAACAGGCTGTTGTCTAGACACTAACGACTTACTTTATCTCACAATCCACTTAATATTCAAGCAAAGCAAGCATCCCTTCAAGTTTCACGTCACATTAAAAACAAAAGATGAAAAATATCCCTAGCCCAACCCAAGAGTTTTCAATACATATTCCCCATTTTTCACAATTTTCCATCGATTTGACTTGAATTATTTTCCGATTTATTAAGAAAAGAAAAAAAATAACAAGGAAGTAGAAAGGATGCTTTCAACGCCAAGACTCTCTCTTCTACATTTCTCTACTGAACTCCGTAATAAGTGTATGCTATTATTCGTATTATGCTTATGTTACCTTTTCTTTTTCTATACCCTTTGTGTATGAGCTGTCTACTACCTAAGCATACGAGGATCGAGAAGTATAATATGTATCGGAGTGGAATATAATGTAGAAATATCCGTTTTGTCTGTAATAGCATTCCTTTCCAATATGTTGGTTATTGATTTGGTTGAATGTATAACGACGTGCACATTAAAGGAGAATGTATACAGGGTGTCCCGCATTAGGTGGTCAATACTGTAAGGGTTGATAGCACAACTTGTTTCAGCAAGAAAATTACCAATACAATCGGATTTTTTTTACCGTTACCTTGTTATCGCTCTTTTTGTGAAAGTCATCGAAAATCGTGACTTGTCATGCAAAATCATAATTTGCAGCCCTCCTGGTGACTTAATCCAAGATTTGATTTCAGTTTCAAAAACTACATAAAATTTCACAAAAACTGAAGTCTTTCCTGTTGCCAGCATTATCGCCACTTTCAAGATACAGTTACTCAAACTTAATAGAAATTTTAAAATAGATTTTTCGTCGAAAATTCAAACAGCAATTTTATAACTGTGCTTTACACGTACAACTCTGCAATGTTGATAAAAGTTGCTTCAATATGTTGGCTTTCCAACGGTATATCACTTTTTATATTTGCATTGCAGAATTTTAGGGAAACACGCATTGAATGGTAAAAATGAAGGCTTCTCAACACTCGGAATAATCGGACCGGGGTCAAAGCAATCCCCATGAATCTCGGGAACCTCGATTTCAATATGAGTTTCGTGTCACTGTTTGGCTAGGTCTTGTGGGTGATAAGCTTATTGGCCCTTTGATCCTTAGCCCTCGACTAAATTCCAGAAGCTTTCTCGAATTATTTGAAAACGAAATATTGCCGATAATCAATCAGATGCCTCAGCGTGCTGAAATCTGGTGGCAGATGGACGGGTGCCCCCCGCTCATAACGCGAGACCTATCAAAGAATATTTGGAAAACCGGAAAATTTCCCGGAAAGTGGATTGGCAGATTTGGGACAGTTGCTTATGGCCTGCGAGAAGTCCCGACCTTAATCCTCTAAATTTTTATTTATGGGGTAACTTAAAAAACAATGTATATTCCGAGCCGATTACCTCCCGGGAACAGCTGCTGCAGTGAATTAATGATGTTTTGTGACAACATAAAGGAAAACCCTCCTGAAATCCTTCGGACCGTTTCTTCCATGCGCCGAGGGTGTCGAGTCTGCAAACAAAATGAAGGAGGCCAATTCCAGCAGTATTATTCCCAGTGGCGCAACCACGGGAGGGGCTAAGGGGGCTAAAGGCTTCGTCTACGTGATTAACATAAAAAGTTATCGATAAAATATATTTCTGTCCATCATTTCGTAAAATATTTGAAGCCTAACTGTTGTTGTACAAGTATAATTTAGTAAAAAATTAAATGAAATGGGAACAAGAGTTGTATCTTTTGATGTTATATCATATAGAGCACTGTTCCCCAACAGGTGGTCCGCGGACCGGGAGTGTTCCGCGAAAGACCTCTAAGTGGTCCGCGGGGAGACTCTGAAGACTTCTTAAAACAAAATTATATTTTCTTGTGACGAATTAAAGTGACATGCCAACCACGCGATCTCATCATCATGTAACATATTATCCAGTAAATACTTTGCTACTACATACTAGGCCTGTGATTTATGGGAAGGCAAAATGGGATGCTTAAGTTGCTTATAGCCCAATTCCGAAATTATTCACACTTATTATCAAAAGTCGATTCAGACTGTAAAATTTAAAGAGCTTTTTTCGTGTTACTGGATAACTTTCGATTGGAGTTAGCTCTTCCAGACAATAAGAAGTCACAAATTCCTGTGCAAGAAAAATTCCAGCTGGTGAGGAAAAATTGTTTTGTTCGAGTCAACAACAATTTTTCTTCCTTCCCTCAACCTGGCAAATCTTAAATCATGCTATCTAACAAGATGGCGTTAGTTTAAAAATTCGAGCCCAATGACAAGCGGTTGCGACAGTAGTTTGTGGACTGCGCCTTCCAAGTGATGGAAGCCGAACCTAATTTTCAATAAATCATCTTCCTCAGACTAAAGCACCAAGATAACGTAGTCTGTTATGCGAAGGATTTTTATATTATCAGTGGTTTTCCACTTTAAGGTCTGGTGCGCTGCGATTTTCTCAATAAAAATTCATACTTAGTGTCGTAGAACATGTCGTTAATGCTGGGGAAAATAAATAAATAAATAAGCTAGAATCCGAATGGTTCCAACCAGCGCCGGTCCTAGGTATTATGGCGCCCTGTTCATATACTAAAAAGTCGCCCTTCTATACAGTGTTTCCGGAAACTGTCGCATAAACGCACCGGATTGTGATTCTCCAAGTGATTTCCAGTAAAAAAGTTGTACGAACTTACTCCCAATTCTTAACCCTTTAGCTGCCACAGGCATTTGAAGATTTTTTAAAAAATCATTGTTTTATACAACTAAAACATCAATACAGTAAAACTTCGTTATAACGCTCTTCTGGGGTCTAAGCTAAAAAAGCGCTATAACCGGGAAAACGCTTTAGCCGGGAAGTCCAAGAAATATACTTCATATACTTTTAGGTGACAAAATTTATTATTCGATTGATACATGGAATGAAATAGTAAGGAATTGCAATCAATTGATTACTGTTTTAGACTGGCAAACAGACTGCAGTAATACTGGGGTTTTCAATTTATTGAAAGATTCTTCCTCTATGTCCATGCTATACGCAAAAATTGCTCGAATCTTTTTTAATGCAACTAAGACTGCAAATGTTTTTGGCATGCTTGACGCCTCTTTCTTGTTCTCTTCGGTGTCGACGGATGCTGATGCAATTACGAGATCTTAAATTATACTTTCAATTGTTGTTATGTCTTTCCCTTTTCCAGGAAATTTGACCTTGATGTGAATTAACGGAACAACTTGTACATCATGGTTTTGTTTGTGATTATTACAATGAAAAGATTGACTACGTGTTCAATGAATTCGTCAATATAATTTTTTTTTAAGAAAATGAGACTGGGAAAAGAGCGTTATAACCGAGAAATAGTAACGTTATAACGAATCGAAATTCCCTGTAATAAATGCTAATGGGACCGGGACCGAGAAAAAAGAGCGTTATAGCCGGGAAAGCGTTATATCCGGGAGCGTTATAACGAAGTATTACTGTATATCGAAAGCTGGACTAGCTGGAATAGCAAATTAAGATGAATATTACAGACAACAAATTTACCTAAAACATAAAACTAACCCCACTAAAATCGGAAAAGAGGTTGGCTTTTCTCAATGAAAATGTATACTTACTTACTGGAATATGTGGGAAATGCTGGGGATTTCCATAAGCTACATTCGAAAATGGTCCCATAATTTTTCTCGGCTATTTAAAGTATTTTTCGATTCCCCGGTCATTAGATATTTTTCACGATGAAATGACCGGGAAATGGAAAAAAATACATAAAATGGCCGGGAAAAGTTATGAAATAATTTTCGAATTGTAGCGTATGCAGTTACACTGCATTTGCCACATATTCCACGACCGTAAGCATACATTTTCATTGAGAAAATCGCAGCGGACAAACATCTCACTCTCGAGGTCTATCCTGCTCTTGATATGGATTGCATAGAAAATTTTACGCGGTAAAATCTGTTCCTACAAACTACATATACAGTACTCGTATACATCCTACAAAACTCCTCTATCGCCCACTCTCATACAATTGAAACATGTACTACGAGCTGAGACTACGAGAATGAGCCATCAAGTGAATATGCACATCTCACCTACAACGAGCCTGCAAAGCAGCTATTCCCCTCTTTTCCAGAATATAAGGCTGTACGCTCTACAACAATTTCTTATGTGCACAATTTCTGTAATGCACAACTCTTCACTTCTGCCAAGCATACAATCTATGAAACTAGCGCCCATAGGGCGCCCATCCCGCATATGAAGTGTATGGATTAATTGGAGCAGGTTTGCAGTGATGCACAAGTACAAGATATGCGAAGCATTTTTGAGCGCGGACGGATGGAAAGATGTCTCTCGCTCTTCCTCTCGCGTAGATACAATGCGGAAAAGTTTGAAGATGTGTCTTATAAGGTTTCACGAGTTGCGACTGCGTCGATAGGTCGGTCAAATGGAATGGAATACGATTAGCATGCGAATTGAGTTTGGTTGTTAGCGGAGTTTCTATGTAATTTCTAGAGTCGCGATAGCAGCGGATCTTTGGGAAAACACAAAACACACCCTCAGATAATAATTGAATCAGTTCTAGTTGGTTTAATACATATATACAAAACGTGGACGACGTGTATCAATCAATATACATAAATAAATGCTATACAACAGAGAAGAGAATTGATTTGATCATCATGCATTTGTCATTAAAGGAAGTCTTGATCTTAAAGGCATATTGAATTTGGCGCCCCTTTCGGTTGGCGCCCTGTTCAAGTGCACAGTCTGCACATATAGTAGAGCCGGCCCTGGTTCCAACATTTTTCTCGGCCACTTTACATATTATTTTTCGATTACCCGGTCATT
Organism: Microchrysa polita; assembly: GCA_949715475.1. Classification (NCBI taxonomy): domain Eukaryota; kingdom Metazoa; phylum Arthropoda; class Insecta; order Diptera; family Stratiomyidae; genus Microchrysa; species Microchrysa polita. The sequence goes on from OX454420.1 coordinate 13,138,970, forward strand.
AGATGATTTTGACGATGAAATGACCGGGTAAGCGAAAAATAATACATAAAATGGCCGAGAAAAATTATGGAACCGTTTTCATATTGTACCTTATGGAATTCCCCACCATTTGCCACATATTACACAACAGTAAGTATGAATTTTCATTGACAAAATCGCAGCGGACAAAAATTTCAATCTCATTCCGCTCGAGGTCTATCCAGGCTTTTAGGAACAAAAAAAAAGGAAAAAAAAATAAGCACAATTTGTGATGGGAGAATACAATGCCTCAAGAAAATTGAATTCATTATTATTGAATGGTGGTCCGTCGAGATCCATTTTCAAGCTAAGTGGTCCGCAGACGTTTCTGAGTTGGGAACCACTGATATAGAGGCACGGAAATTTCGCTAATAAAAAACGGTAATTTCGCATAAACTAATTTGGAAAACTAGAAATTTCGCTGTAATTCGCATAAAAACGTAATTTTTAACATTTTGTTGCTGTTAAAATTTATTAAACTAGAAATTCTAGGGAATCACAATGAAACGAATATTCAAATAGCAAAAAAAAATCGACTAGGAAGTAGTGTGGTTGACAACTGAATCATACTACGAGTTCAGTTGTCGAGAAATGTTTTTGACAATACATACGCCCCTTAAGAAGTCACAGTAAAAAGAGAAACTTCTGAGGCAGAACTCGCTATCTGTTTCGCTTTTTTTTATGTAAAGTCCATTTGAATTTTGGGGATCTTCGCACCACGAGAAAAGCTTTAGCTTCAAAATTCCCGATGCAAAAAAACAAAGTTCATTTATCCAACCTCCGACTAAACACCTTCCTCGGTGTTTGACAAGCCATCGTGCTCGTCTGTTCTCTCCTCTCTCTCGATTACCGTAACTCCTAGTGGAGCATGGTGCGTTGATGACTACCGTGTGTAGTCATCAACGTTACAAAGACAATTGAATTCGGAGTGTGATACGGTTGTCCAGGGACGTAGCCAGGATTTTGTTTCGGGAGGGGTCCAAATATTTCCGAGGTACGAAATTTGTTGGTTTCTCGTTTTATTTTTTTTTAACGTGGTGTTAAATTCAAAATGGAGGAAAAATTATTGCCAAATTTTGTCAAGAGCCCCGAATGTAAAGTGTTCCCTAAGATTCAAATAGCGTCTTTTCGTAAATAGTCAAAGGTGGATTCGCCAGTAGGCTGGAGCCTAGGACGGCAGTTTTAAGGACGAGGCAAATTTGGGCCAAATATAGGGGCAAACATCAGAACAGAGAGTTATAAGGAACCGAAAAACTACGTGAGAGATGAACGAAATCGGTTGAGGAGTGGAGACGTGAAGTGAAGTGCAGCGATAAAGTTGCTAAACTGGATTTTGTATGGAAGTTTGAAATATTGTTTTCTAAAACGTAAACATTCTAATTGGACCAGACCGGTTTTAAACGAGCATTTGACATATTGTCCCCTCAAATGTAAACATGCTTATTTAGGATTGAGGATCGTGCGGGTGTTGCGACGCAGTGTGTATGCAGTTGCGCATGTATAGGAATTCTATCGCCAAGCTACCATAGGAATATATGGGCATTGCGCCTCCATACTTACTCAATGGGGCAAACATAAACAAATAAATCGGAAATATTATTAAGCAATAGAAATTAAGATAAAATATTTCTTAGGTTGATTAAGAAGATCACAAGCCAATGTTAACGAACCGTGCGTGCATTGCAATTCACTTGTGTATTTTCGAAGTAAATGAAAGTACATATTTTCAAATTAATAAAAAAAATAGTTTTCTTTTTTTTTAATTCTTAATAAACTAAAAATTTAAATCTTGAAATCAATCAATGCAGAATCATCCCTTAAATTAAAGAAATTGATTTGCTCAAAAATTAAAACCGTCAAATTTCAAGCACAAGCACAAAAGCTTCAGCTTTATGTTATGTATGAAATTTTTGTAAGAACTAAAGTTCCAAGTCAACTTAAAAATTTAAATTTTACGCGGTAATTTTCACAAAAAAAAACGCTATAGCAAGATATGCAAATTTTATCGAATGGTATTATGCTCAAACGAATTGTACATACACACCATTCTAGATAAGGCAAATCACGTCGTTCTCCACTTTTATATGAATGCGGCAATAAAAAAAAATTTCATTTTGTAAAAAATTGTATTGATAGTTGCCCATACAAATGGCAGTATGATAAACTGTAAAATTTTACGCAAAACTTAGGAAAAATTGAATAAACCAGAACGAAACAAATCAAATTTTGCTCATGCTCCCTGACATTGAACTTAGCTCTGTGATAAAGATTGAAGAACACTCAAGACCCACGAAGCGAAAAGCTCAAAGCTTATGTGTACATAAATGTATATTAAAGTTGAAAATCATAAGATGTAGGTAAATAAAGAAAATTAGCGATGAGTATATTCATTTCCGACACCAAGTATTCAATCGATTGTCATTTAAGTGAATAAGTAATGATGCCTAAACACAATCTGATCAAAATAGCTGAATTCGAAAGTTTCGATTATTTTTCAAAACATTTCGGGAGGGGTCCGGACCCCATGGACCCCTCCCCTGGCTAGGTCCCTGCGGTTGTCAGCCATACCACTTCCTATTCCTTCCTATTCCTATTCTCTATTTCTTATTAATCTTTTGACAAAAAATTTATCTGAGATGAAAAACTATCTTCCAATTAACTTTTCGTGGAAAAAGTACAAGTTCGAACATTTCGCATCAATTCGCAAAAATGAGCAAATTTCGATGAAATCCGCATCTATTTCGTAAAAACGAAATTTCCGTACCTCTAATCATAACATAATGATCCGCCATCGCAGCAACTCACATCCTCAATCAATTAGTTTTTTGCGAAATAGAGTCCGTCTTACCACAGTAGGTATATTTCTTCCCTGGATCCTGGATTGACATTAACCCCATGGCGGTCCAGATTTTTTGTGCACCTAATGCGGAACACCCTGTATATGGCTTGTATGAGAGAAGTTTTGAATGAAATGCGAAACGGAATCAATGACTCAACCAGTTGAAAGGCAACAAGCAGCGGATAGAATAGAATAGCACTTTGTGTATAGTGAAGAAACGTGGTAGAACGTCAGAATTTAAATAGAATTTAATAATGATGAATGAACAGGCGGACGCGAATTAATAGAGTAATTTCTGAGATCATAGTCTTGGAGGGTGTACCTAGGTCATATAGAATTTGAAAGTCCATTAAAGAACAAAATAACTATACGTTTCTTTGGCTGCAGAACAGAACTGGATAGCCCGATATCCATACAAATTTGTGAGGTTTTGTCCTGAACCTGGATAAATTTATTCCAGATGAGATTTTTATGGAAAGTTTATTATATGTATGTAGGTATTATTTGCAGAAATCTTTTTTTTAAGGACTCTCTATTCTCGCCGAGTATAATTAGGTTTAAGAGCCACTAAATTTTATTTGAAACCTATCACTATGTTTTCTTTCGATTTGAGACCGCAAGCCAGATACATTATGATATGAATAATGAAAGTAAACAAAAATATAAATTTCTTTCCATCTATATCAAGATATACCGACTTTTCTAATCTTCCAAAAAGTTTCAGTCATAAAAATATATGTATGAAATGTATCCATTTTTCACTATCTTTATATACAATCAGAATGACAACAATCATTTATTCTGGCATGTGACTCGGAATCGGAATAAAGAAAGAAAGAAAAAAATATTTAAAAACATCTGAGGAATGTACAACATGATACTTGTACAATGTACACGTTTACGTACCTAGCTACAACACAAAACCATAAGATCGCGTACAAATTCATGAATATTGTTCAATTATTATTGTATGTACGTACGTACAGGCTTTCTATGGAATGTGTTTTTATTCAAGTGAAGGTAACTTTTTACTGTCGACTGCGAACGACAGTTAAAATCGTTTAAACTACTTTTGCTCATGGTGCAATTTTTATTTCTCTCTTGTATCGGTTCATGTTCAATATCCGTGGTAAATCATTTGGTTCAATTGGCATGAAAAGTGGTGTACAAAAGTATGCAATGGGTAATGGTGCTTACGATTGCTTCAATGTAGACAACCTACACACGGGGATGTAGCTCAGTGGTAGAGCGTTCGCTTTGCATGTGAAAGGCCCCGGGTTCGATCCCCGGCATCTCCAGATATTTTTTTTCTCTGTTTGAATATTTCGATGTGGAACATATGGAGGAATATTGGGATGAAGCTTATTCGTTTTGTTCTACAGCCACAAAAAAAAAATTTATGATTTTTTTTTTAATCGTTTGTAAGGGTTCTTTCCAGAAGAATTTGTGGTTAATTTATTACTCTTGATGTCTTTCTTCGTACCAATTATTAAATCGGTTGGTCCTACTAATAGGCCAGTCATTTAACGTTTTTCGGTCGCAAAAAATTGTTCGGCTCTGTTGTTTTGGGATATTGTTAGGATAGATACCAAGTTCGCAACTTTGAAAAACCTGTGCTAACCCCATAACAATCAAAAAACCTCAAAATTTTCGGACTTTTTTCATATTTTTGTTTGTGATTTCTAAAAGCTCTTCCTACAAGTAAGTCGTCCACTGCACTTTTAAAGCTAAGAAAATCTTCTTTAATTTGAGTGTAACCCCAGCTTTGTAGGTGCAAAGGATCCCAACATACAGAACTTTAAAAAATGTGTTTTTTGTTTTTTGTAAAAAAGTACGAATTTGTATTTTAGGAGGTTTGTATGACAGCCCTATGATGTAATGTTTCGATTCCATCCATTCTTAGATATGTTTTGAGGCTTTACTAGGAACACACTTGGGTGAGGTTTGGTTAAGATTGGTTCATTAAGAAAAAAGTTTTTCTTGGAAGAACATAATTATCAGGGGTTGGTTTGTATGACAGCCCTATGACCTAGTGTTCCGATTTCATCCGTTTCTAGATATGTTTTGAAGCGTTACTAAAAGACACATTTGGGGGAAGGGTGGTTAAGATTGGTTCATAAAGAAAAAAGTTTTTCTTAGAAGAACCTAATTTCCAGAGGTTAGTTTGTATGACAGCCCTAAAACGTAGTGTTCCGATTTCATCCGTTCCTAGATATTTTTTGAGGCTTAACCAGGAACATACTTGGGTGAAGTTTGGTTAATATCGGTACATAAAGAAAAAAGTTTTTCTTAGAAGAGCCTAATCTTCAAGGGCAGCCCTATGACCCCATGGTCTGATTCCATTCGTTCCGACATATATACAGCTAAGTAACTGGTTTATAACTTCATGTCACATGGCTTTCTCCGTAGAATGCGCATTTAAGCCGATATTCAGCTCGGAACATGATTGAAATTACAATTTCGAACTTTTTTTCAAAAAACAATGTTTAAAGTGCTGTATCTTCGGATCATTTGCGCCACTCAAATTAAAGAAGATTTTCTTAGCTTTAACAGTGCAGTGGACAACTTACATGTAGGAAGCACCTTTTAGAAATTACAAACAAAAATATGAAAAAAGTCCGAAAATTGTGAGGTTTTTTGAGGGTCACGGGGTTAGCACAGGTTTTTCGAAGTTGCAAACTTGGTGGTACACTTCTGGTATCTATCCTAACAATATCCCAAAAAACCAGAGCCGAGCAACTAACGCCTTATATTTCGGTTTATTGACTGGCCTATAAAAGGTTTTAGGATTTAAGAAAAGCGTATTACAGTCAGAAACACCTTTGGGGTGAAGATTTGTCAACAAAAGAATTTTTGAGTTCCTTGTTTCGGGTCTTGCTATACAGTCAAAATGGACCACACGAAATTTACCTGCAATGTTGGGACATTTAGTTTATCGACTATCCAGTGTCAACGATTCGGCTAGTTTTTTGTTTTTAGCGTTAAGGCATTTCCAGTAAAACTAACTAACTATGAATGTGGTATTTATAAAGAAAACGCTCCTGCGGCATCCTATGACGGCAAATTGGAGAATTACCAAATTCAATTTACGAGTTTCCATGTTCTATTGACGAATTTCAAAATTGTATTGACAAATTTGTATCGGGAATTACTTCACAATATTTTGAAATTCGTCGATTTAACATGGAACTTCGTCCCTAGGACATGGCAAATCGTCAATTTGAAAATTTGTCATGGAAATTTAAATGTTAAGCATGTTTGTGTCAATACTTTTAACATAAAGCATAAGGCAAAAATCGGCGAAATATTTCGGCACTTTTGTTCCTGCGGCTTGACTACGTTTTTCTGCTCTTGACCAATGAGCATGAAGCAATTCGAAACAAATATAGATTTCGGCCATTGGGGGCAGCGTTCTAATGAACACATGGATTCCGAAACTACTAAATTTGTGTATGGGAAGCAGGAACTCCGAAGCATTTAATTATCTATATATACTGGAAAGAAACATCTTTACAATTGGCATAATTTTGCAATAAAACAATCATCAGAGCAATCAGTTAATTATGAAGAATGTGTCTTACAAGCTTATTGCGTGAGGATTTGTCTAAATATCAGATTATCTGGGTTTTTGGTCACGAAAATATTAAAGAGATATAAAAGTTCGGCTTGCAAAAAGGAGTGCTTATCTAAAAGGCTCTTGCGTAAAATTGAGCCATTGTGGTCCAGTTCGTTGAGTTTTTGAATACTGAATGAAAACGAACTTAGCCCTAGCTATTACCCTTCTAGAGATACAGCCATCTAAAGATGGGGTATATGGCCATTTTGACCACTCGGAAGCGCCTTTAAAGGCCTGAAAACGCACTTATGTGTTTTCATATGAAAATTTTCGAAAATGAGTTCTCGAAAAGTCGATGTAGAGCGCATCGAGAGCTATACATTTTGCTGAAAAGTTGAAAGCCCTAGCTATCACCGTTCCAGATATACAGCCATCCAAAGATGGGGTATATGTCAATTTTGACCCCTCAGAAACGCCTTTAAAGGCCAGAAAAACGCACTTTCGTGTTTTCATATGAAAATTTACGAAAATGGGTTTTTACGAAAAATATGTTCACAATGATGGGGATCTACTTGTCGAAAGAGCGCTCAAGTCAAAAAGTTTTTTTTTATCTAGGAGTCATAAAATCAAAAAATACATGCATGCCGCTAAACCCTTCTGTCCAGATAACAGATAAGTCGTTTCTCCTACAGGACGCATTCTTTGGAGGAACTCTACCGTGAATTTCATTTCAATCGATGAAGTTTGCCATGGATACGCCAACGACTTAACTTAGCCAGGGTCGCCAGAGGAATGAGCTAGCTGACTTGCTCCTCAGATTTTGAGTAAAAACTTCTATTCTAGGATCAATGACAATGATGTAGGCGCACTCCTTGGTGGTGTTTTTTTTAGTAGCTTCTATGTGATAAGCTTAGTGATAAATAGTCAAATAGGACATGTAGGAGATTTTTACAAGTTCTCTAGAATATTTATTCAAATTTAAATTGTTGTCTCAAATTATATAGGTAAAATATTGGAACATGAAACATGCTTCTGTCAATATTTCCTGCGGTTAAAAAGTCATACATGTGGGGCCCCCACTCCAATTTCGAACACACGAAATTCGGAAAACGTTACGCCACTGGCTATCATGCATCTTATTTAACGTTATCCGGATTACCGAGTATTTATAAACGTACACCAGTCATTCTTAGAGGGTCGAATTCCAGACCACATGCCAGGAGAGCGAAATTCCTGCATGCTCTACGAGGAGGAAGTCTTATAAGCTTATAAACAAACAACAAACAGGAACCCAGTGCCTCAGTACGTGCAATTGAACGTAGCACAGGAGTATCCAAAAGTTCAGTACAACGAATTCTACGGAGAAACAAGATGCACCCGTACCATGTTCAACGAGTTCAAAGTCTACTACCTCGAGATTATCCGGAGAGAGTACGATTTTGTCAAACGATGTTGCGTAAGTACAGAGAAGATCTCTGATTCTTTGACAAAATTCTAAGAGCCGATGAATCCACATTTTCGGAGAATGGTTACATTAACCTCCACAGTTTACACGAGTGGCACGTTGAAATTCCACATTTGATGCGGCAAAATAGAGCGCAGCATCGCATTAAAGTGAACATGTGGACTGGAAATTTAAATGGCCAAATTATTGGACCATTCGAGCTTTCGGAGAACTTGAGTGCCGAGACATATTTAGATTTTTTAATCAATCACTTACCCAATTTATTGGAAGACGTGCCACTCAGTACTTTTGCAAATATGTATGTGGTAACAGCACAATGGATACCCACAGCGCATTATGCCCGTACAGTAAGAGCGTTCCTCCATCGAAAATATCCCGAGAGGTGAATAGGGCGGTCTGATACAATTTCGTGGCCAGCACCGTTCACCTGACCTAAATCCCCTCGCTTTTTTTTTACTGGGGAGCGGTAGAAGAAAATGTTTACACGAACGAAATAGAAAATTTGGAGGAACTCCGCCGAAAAATAACGAAAGCCGCTGAAACCATTAATTTCGAAAGATTCGCCTTATAACTTGATGCTTCTACACACGGTAGTCGTCAAAGCATCATGCTCCACTAGGAGTTAGGGTAAATCAAGAAGAACGAGACCGAGTTCTAATCGTGCGAATAGCACGATGAGTGTATACCCTATACCCATGTACAGACCTAGAAGGCACGCAAAACCCAAAATATTCAATTTCATATTTTTTGTGGGGGAGGGAAGGGTAGATGGGTCGGACCTGACACATCTTTATTACCTTGTCAAGGCATCCAACGGCTACCATTTGATACTAATTTGAAGTTTTTCGTTACATTCTATCAAAAGATATGGCTGAATATAACTTTGTAGGGGAAGTAGGGGTAGGGGCAGTCGGACCTACTCCACTTTCCACCAACTCAAAGTATATATCAGAATGAGACATTGATCAAAATTTCAAGTCGATAGCGATATCCTACCGAATGTTATGGCTGAATTAAAATATCAAGGAGGGGTAGTTTGTATGGGAGGTAGGGGAACCCGTGGTCTGATTTGGCCCATTTTCAATACCGTCCGAGATTTTAGCAAAACAAACATTTGACTAAAATTTCAAACCGCTAGCTTCATTATTTCGGGAGTTATCGTGCTAACAGACAGACAGACATGGCTTATTCGATTCAGGGACCGACCCTGATCATTTATATATATACTTTGCCATACCTCCGGTGGCTCCTTTGAGGTGTTACATAATATCGGCGTAACAAAAACAATATACCCTATACCATCTTATGGGTATAGGGTATAATAATCATTTCATTCCCGACTTAAAATTGGTTAAAATTGAATACCGCTCATGCTCACACTCAGAGTCATATTTCTCAATTAGAAGTTACACGGACAAAAATAACTTGATTAATCCACTACTGTAAGTATGTCAGTCCATTTATTTTAGGACAAATTATCATCCTGGCGAATTAATATTGGTCACTATTCCTTCCCGAAGGGAGTGACGACTTTAATCAGAATTCGATATGAAATTCGAGAAATGTTTTCGAGCAGGCGAATTGAATTCGTATCGCGGACGATAGAAATTGTTTGCTGGGAAGGTTTTCCCAATCGGAGATAAGCAAGTAAATTCATTACATTTCCAATTTTTTTTTTAAGTAACGCCATTAAAAAAACATTCCAGATCCTTTGTCATATTTTCAAACATTATTTATTAACCTCATCGCATACGTACCTATAGCCCAAAAAAAGGGAGCCCCAACCGTGCAGAGTTTAGGTCTCAGCGCCTACATGAATTTAAATGCAGTCCTCTCTTAACCCAAGACTAAAACAACCAGCGATAAACTAGATAAGACTAGATTTCGGCGAACAAAATGAGATTTTGCTCGAGATTCGGCGAATATTGCACTTTGGTTCAATGTAATTACTAAACGACCGTAACAGTTTTTGGTGACGCAACTCGATCGATCGATCGCCAAACGACGGGGACTTCCCCACGAAACGGATAGGAAAGAAAGAATTTTTTACGAGTACGGAGAACACACCAGAGAAGCGGTTGACTGATGCCGATAAAGGTTTCAGACGTTTTTACGAGAGTTTGTTTTTTTCATTTAGAAACTGTGTAACGGTAAATTCTACTATCAATCAATGGAGTTTTGAATAGTAAACATAATACGCAGCTTTCTACCGAGTTCCTATACTTCAACGAAAACATTCCGTATAATGCAGATGTACATACCTACCAGTAAGACACATCTGCCATATCTGGACGTCATAGGCATGTGCAATATTTTAATAGGACATTTTTTTATATTTTAATTTTCAGTTATTATCTTTTCGTTTTCGACATGTTCAAACACATTTTTATTTTCAATTTCGCGCTAAAGACAATAATCTTATGACTAGACTATATTTTCAAAATTCTATAAGAGGACGTTAAAACGAAATAAAAGAAGCACAACGACAAAAACGCAACAATGACAACAAGAAACCAAGTCTTTGACATAAAATTTATTCAAGAAAAAACAGACACTTGAAATAAATTCTGAAATGATCAAAATTCATCGTGTAAAAAAACCTATTGGAACCTATTTTGACGCAAACACAAAGTCACAAATAACACAGTAAAAATGATTTTCAAAAGTTGAATTAACTGATTTCTACTATATTGAAATTGATTAAAATCCGTTTAACCAAATGTATAATTGAAATTAGATTAACTGCACAAAATCAGTTAAACAAAAAAAAAACGAATTCAATACGATGTGATATTTTTTGTAAGATTTAAAGTATGCGTTCACAATACCAGCTTAAAATTAAATCAAAAAAATAATGCAGTAATGCTTACGAACATTTTCAGTTACGACATCTCTTTTTAATCTGTTGCTCAGTTTGAATTTCTCATCTAAGCTGATAATGTGAAAACAGCCTTAGGATTTAAAAAATGCAAGACTTACCCAGATCGGCTATTCCGAGACCAAAACGATTCATCTCTTTGGGTTGATGTGTGACGGTCGTGTGCTCTTGGAGACGTTGTCGAGCCACTGCAATTCCAACTGGTATGGCTCCGGCTGTAGGAGAAAATGTCGAAAACAGTTATTTTTTAAACCAGCAGCAAAATCACAAATAACCAAGAGAATTTCGATTACTTATTCCAAGAAAAAAAAACTATTGGAATCCTAACGGTTTTTGTAAGGGTCTGGTAACACAAAATCAGTTGAAACAAAATTCACTTTATTAAAATCTATCTATAGTCAAAATCCACCAATACGAAATTTTTGAACTCTCTCACCTCCTAATACTAAAACCCAAAAGAAAAGCTTCAAATATGTATCATAATAAATTGAAGAGATAAAGTGAATGAATGGGTGGATTTTGAACGGGTGGATTTTTGCCATAGCTAGATTTTAATTGGTGGATTTGAAAGAATTCGGTTTGTAACCAGATCGACTATTTATACTGTCGTTATGTGGATCGTTCACGTTTTTTAGGCTAGACCATTACAGTTTGAAAAAGTTTACAGAGCTTAACGGTACCAATAAGCTACAGTTACCCGAACACGATAATTATCATAAAGTCGGCATACATTATCCAATTGTTTGAATAAGTATAGCTAATTTCTGTGAAGAAAGCTCATTTTTTAGATTCCACTTCCAAATTCGGCAAAGAAAATGAGCTTTCTCCACATAAATGAGCTTTGATTGTTCAATCGATTGGATAATGTATACCGACTCTTAGAGTCACCATAGACTAAAGCTCATTTTCAGTGGAGAAAGCTAATTTTCTTTACTAAAAGTCGGTAGTGGAACCTAAGAAAAGGAGCTTTATTCGATTGGACTGTCTATGCCGACTCTTACAAAGGAAATACATATTAAATTGGAAACACGACCCGACGATAATTGTGTTTAAAGATCGATCCACACTTTCCAGTCATCAGTCACAGTTATTTTCCATACATGTTGACAGATTGCCAGTTAATTGATTGACTGACAGTCTATCAACTGCATGCAAAATTACTGTGACTGATGACTGAAACGTGTGGATCAACCTTTATGGAGACTCAAACTGTTCATTAGCCTGTAGAGTGTAGACATTGTTCTTCGATTTGATATCCTACTAAAAGGAAAATTATGGAAATCAATAACGGTCTACTTACCAGAACTCTGCGGCACCGATATCGAATGATTATCCATGACCGTACTTTTGGGCGATGACGATGATTCAATTTTAACAACGGCCGTTAGAGCCGTCCTGTGATGCTGATGATGACTTTGATTCGAGCTTGACGCTGAATGATGATGATGATGCTGCTGCTGCTGTTGCTGATGCTGTGATTGTCCTAAATTATTGGAAGTTGTCACTTCCGAAACTTGACACGGCTCTCGTTTAATTTGCAAGAGCGTAACATTGGACGAGGACACAGCCGACGATGAGGATGGTGTTAGTGCACCACCCGATCCTGAGGAACACACGGCCAACGCCGATGATCCACTAGCCGCCGACAATTCAGACGACGAAATGGCGTGCCCATCCAAAAAATAAGGAGAACTGTTTAGACTCGAGGTGGATGACGGTTGAACGCTCGACGAAGGAGTTATCGCAGCACCCGTTGCCGTTACAAACGATCCGGTCGATGATCCAGCGGATGCTGACGATTGCGACCATGAAATTGGAATTGTACGACTACAGCCGTTAGTAATATCACTGGTGGGATGCTGAATTGACGTCGTTGTCGACGGACTACTTGTCGACATTGTTGTCACCAGGCCGTCGTTATGATTGCCATCCACATGTGAGGGCGCTAGTTGTGTGAATTGTTGAGGATGATGATGATGATGCGGCGTGGACAGGTCGACATCGGGTTTACTCAAACTGCCACGCGAACTGCCGCAACTTATGCTCTCCGATTTGATCGTGAGACTGGTAACCGGTTGAAGGGGTGGTACCTGGCGAAAATCGAGTCAAAAATCAAGCCTCCATGTTGGGGAGGGGAAATTTACGACTTACCTGAATATGCAGCGGCTCAAGTGTGGCATGTTCCCATCGGCCAAAACAGGTTTCGGTTTTCTTTGAAATCGATGAAGTACTACTGCCGCCTAAGTAATCCGTTTGGGATTGGACGAATATGCTGTTGGCCTGTAGCGGAAAGGGGTTAGCAATGTCCTTGTTCAGGATTTGGATCTATCCAATAACACTTACCTGACTATACGTCACAGACCCAGTCTGATGAAAATTTTTAGCAACCAATTCAAATGGCGAGACGGGTAGGAATGGTGAATTTGCAGGAGGAGTATTGTAACCTCCTGATGCGAATAAGGATTCAGTCACTGGAAAGAAAATTAGAAACAAAACTCCCATTAGTTATGAATGACAGAAAATAAATTATTCTATAGAAATTGTATACTACGAGTAGTAGCGCAAATACTTGTGATAAACTTTTTTGCATACTCTTAAAAATAAGGAAAATATCAACACAACATAAATTCGCATAGCATTGACAAGAGCATTTTGGCCATCGTCGTCATAACTCATGCTTATAGGTCGGGTTCAAACCTCCATTCAATGGAGGACGACCGACGACGTAGTGTTTCGGGTAGTAAAAATTTACAAAACTGTGTATATAGACCAACTATGTACATACAGCAGTTCCATCCACAGTTCCCGGGAGTAATTTGAATAAATTTCTGACTGAAATGCAAACAAATGTGCGCCGCGTACATAAAACAGAAGAAGAATAGAGTTGAGCTCCTGAATGCCTCAACTTTCCACCCGTGTCGTGCCACAGGTTTCAATGTGTAAATAGTCCAGTAATTTTACATATACCAATTTGGGGATCGAGATAGAAAAAAAAACCTAAGGCTAAATGTAGGGTCCCATGAGCCTAAAACTCAGTTTGCTGTCAAAAAGGAAAAAAGGACCCAAATTCATCCTTGACAGAAAGCAGGCTTGATGGGTATCAATATCCAAGGGAAACCTGGTGTATATTGCATATTTGGTGATTTTTCTTTAAGTCTACAGCGCTGGAACCAATACGAAATCCTCGATTGCAAAATTGCCAATTGAAGAAAAATCCCCCAAAATTAAATCTCCATAATAAAAATTCCCAAATGCAAAATACCCAAACAACGATCAAACAAAAAATATCCAAACAAAAAATCCCCACTCATAAAATTTCAAAATATGTAATCCCCAAATGCTATTATTATCTAGAATCAATCATTTACCATCTACCATTCATCTACCATCGGTTCCATTTACCATCTACTATAGCAGTACCTAGTCTAAAGAAAATCCCCATACCATCTACCATCAACCATTTGCTATTTACCATCTGTCATTCACAGTTTAAGGTCTACATGCAATAATCTAAATAAAATAGTCACAAAATCCCCAAACCAAAATTTCCGATTACAAAATCCCCGGTATCAGAATACCCAAAAAGAAAATGCCTGAAAAAAATCCCCAAACCAAAACTCCCTAATCAAAATCACCATTCTCCTTTTTATAAACCTGAGCTGGGATTCTCATTTGAGTAGTTTGGTTTGGAGATTTTTATTTTGTTCATTTTCATTTTGGGTACTCTCATTTTAGGAACGTGGTAAACAACAAAATCCCCACACACAAAAGTCTCAAAATAAAATCCCCAAATGCTTAGTCCCTAACTATTACTTATCTTCCATTTACTTTTAACCGCCATCCACTATATACATACATCTACCATTAAAGATCTACATACCAAAATAAAAAAAATCCTCACAAAATCCCCAAATCGGAATTCTCAAACCAATATTCCCGAAATCAAAATGCCCGAAATAGGAGTGCCCAAAATGAAAACAAAAACCCCAAATCAAAACCTCCAAATACAAATACCCATTCCCTATTTGAGTGAACCTCAACTGGAGAATGGGGATTTTTATTTGTGAATTTTTATTTTGGTCATTTTAATTTTTGAAATTTTAATTTTGGGGATTTTGATTTGAGGGTTTTGGTTTGGCGATATTGTATCCGACCTGCTGTATCTATTTCCCTAACTTTTTAGCAAAAAAGAAGGATAAAAAGAAAAAGAAGATTTGGTGAACCTGAACTTTAGAATAGAAATTTTCATTTGGGTTTTCTGATTTGAGGATTTTTATTTTAGGCATTTTCATTTTGGGTATTCTGATTTTAGGAACGTGGAAAACAACAAAATCGCCACACACAAAAGTCCCAAATATAAAATCCCCAAATGCCTAATCCCTAACTATTATTTATCTCCCATTTACTATCAACCAACCCATTTACCATTTACCGTCCACTATATCCATCTACCATTAAAGATATACATAAAAATAAATAACAGGCGCGACAATCCGACATTGGACTAAGGCCGCAGGATGTGTTAGTGACATCCTATTTCCAAGATCTTATCTGCTTTTTGTTGAGGTAATGAGATCAGCATCACGCTCAGCAGTGTTATTTATCCCCATAAATGGGTACTCGTTTAACATCTGAGTGAGATCATAGTCCGTCACAAGCTCGTGAGTTCGAAAAACACCATGGAACACGGTGAGATTCGAACTCATGAGCCTGTGCACCGAAGGTGCGCGCACTAACCGCTAGACCAGCCAGACTACAAAGATATACATACAAAAATAAAAAATAAAATACTCACAAAATCCCCAAACCAAAATTCCCGAAATCAAAATCCTCGAAATCAGAGTACCAAAAATGATAATCCTCAAACAAAAATCCCCTAATCAAAACTGCCAAATGAAAGTCTCCATTTCCAATTTGAGTGAACCTCAACTGGAGAATGGGGATTTTTATTTGAGAATTTTTATTTTGGGCATTTTAATTTTGGTAATTTTATTTGGGGGTTTTTGTTAGGCAATTTTATGGATATTGTATGCGACAACAACGCATTAATCTCGGCGATGACACGATCCAAGATAGAGCTGCCTGTAGAAATATGCTGAGATATTATCGCCAAAACGGGCGATGTGCCTACACTGCAGGTCGAGCAACGCGAAACCATGGAGCGGTATAAAGAAGAAGGCAAGGAAGAAGAAGATATTGTACGTGGGCGATTCAAATATGATAGAGACAAATGCTCTGACGCGTTTTTTTATAATAGAAAAAAAAATTAAAAAAATTACTGGCCTTCCACTGCAGGACCAACGGTAAAGGCTTGTTGCTAGGCTGTGACGCCAACGCCCACCATACACTCTGGGGTAGCACGGACACAAACAGAAGAGGTGAACTAATTACTTCACTTGACCTTTGCATTCTCAACCGAGGATGTCAGCCTACATTTGTAACCAGGGTAAGGCAAGAAGTACTTGACCTTACTCTGTGTAGCAACTCAATAGCGGAACGTATTCGTATCTGGCATGTATCGGATGAGCCCTCCGCTTGACATAAGCTTTGCGGTTGCTGCAGGAATCGAGCGAAGAGTTCCTCAAAACACTAACTGGCCGGGATATACCGAGTCGTTGGGGGAGCATCTGCAGCAAATCGACAAAAGAGTCTCAGGGTGGTTGAGTCTAGAAAGACTCGTGGACGAAACCACCAGGGCAATTGTGTCCTCCTATGAAGAAAACTGCCCCTTGCGGGCCTTCAAAGAAAATAAGTGTGTTCCGTGGTGGAATCAGGGGATAGCTAGCCTCAGGAAAAAAGTGAGGAAGCTGTTCAACAAGGCCAAGCGCAACGGGGACTGGGCTTTGTATAGATCCAACCTCACGGAGTACAACAAAAAGATTAGGGACGCTAAAAGACGAAGTTGGGCTAACTTCTGCGACAGCGTCAACAACACCACCAAAGCAACTAGACTGCACAACATTTTGGCAAAGAATGGTTGCAGCTCTATCAACACTCTGAAGGGTGAAAATGGGGACATAACGAGGGATGCCGAAAGCACAGGCATGCTGCTTTTAGCAACCCATTTCCCCAGCTGCAGACTAGACTATAACGTGAATGATGGTCACAGTTGCATGAATCCGCCCAACAGAGCAAGCAGATCTGCCTGGGCAGCAGCAAAAGATATCTTCACGTATGGCAGGATTAGGTGGGCAATTGGGACGTTCGATCCCTTCAAGTCGCCCAGCATGGATGGAATCTTTCCGGCGCTCCTTCAAAGAGGCCAAAGCGAACTGATACCATTCATGGTTAGCATCTATAGAAGTAGCTATGCTTTGGGATATATTCCGACAGCCTGGAGATCAGTTAGGGTAGTCTTCATCCCCAAAGTGGGTAAAAGACCGGCGGACGACCCTAAGTCGTACCGCCCTATCAGCCTTACATCCTTTCTGATAAAAGCTATGGAAAAGATACTGGACGCTCACATCAGAGGCACACTTCTTAAGACACGGCCGCTGCACCCAAAACAATACGCCTACCAACCGGGTAAATCCACGGAATCAGCACTACAGAGCTTGGTAGAAGAGATCGAGGTGACCATGTCCAATAAGGAAACAGCACTATGTGCATTCCTTGACATAGAAGGCGCCTTCGATAACACCTCCTTCAAATCAATAGAAACGGCACTACGAGCCAAAGGAGCCGATAATACGATCATTACCTGGGTGCAGCGTATGCTCTCAGGCAATACTACCCTTTCTGCTTTAGCCACTCGTGGCTGCCCTCAAGGAGGGATACTATCCCCCTCCTGTGGTGTCTGGTAGTTGATGGATTGTTGTGGAGACTTAGCTCAGCTAGGTTGTCTACACAGGGGTATGCGGATGACCTGGTAATCACGGTTAAGGGCAAATTCGAGGAGGTCCTACCGGATGTCCTGCAGAGTGCTCTGCACATAGTCCAGGATTGGTGTACAGCAAACGGGCTGCGCGTCAATCCAACAAAGGCCGCCGTGATACCATTCAGTAATAAAGGGACTCTCCTAGCACTAGAGTGTCCCTCCATGTATAATGCAAGGCTAACAATGCCAGAAACTGTCAAGTATTTGGGGGTCACACTTGACAAGAAACTGCTATGGAAGAAGCATCTCAGTTTGGTAACAGAGAAAGCAGTTAAGGCCTTGTGGATCAGCAGAAGCTATGCGGGGAAGGCATGGGGGATCAAGCCGCATATAGTTCTGTAGATCTACAAGACAATTGTTAGACCTATTGTGGAATACGGGGCGGTCGTGTGGTGGAAAAGAGCAACCACCATAGACGAGAGACGGTGCCTCGATAAAATTCAGAGGCTGGCCTGTCTGGCTGTTCTTGGAGCCTTCTTTTCTAGCCCCACTGCCGCCCTGGAGGTTCTGCTAAACTTGCCACCTCTCCACTTACACATAGAGGCAGTGGCAAAGCTAGCCGTCATTAGGCTTAAGGCTTGTGATGCGGCGTCCCCACTGAACTCAGTTCAACAGGGATGGTTAAATAGCAGTAAGTTACTGGATA
Organism: Microchrysa polita; assembly: GCA_949715475.1. Taxonomy (NCBI): domain Eukaryota; kingdom Metazoa; phylum Arthropoda; class Insecta; order Diptera; family Stratiomyidae; genus Microchrysa; species Microchrysa polita. The sequence goes on from OX454420.1 coordinate 13,157,249, forward strand.
TGCCATCAGACCATATGGTCAAAACTCTCCGTTTTGATCCTTCTTATAGTGCAGCTATATGGGAAAGGGCGGACTGGACTGACAGATTCAGATCACTACACCCTAGTACCATCAAATTCTACACGGACGGCTCAAAGACCGATACAGGATCTGGCACTGGAATTACTGGCCCAAATACCAATATCTTTATTCCCATGGGAATACATCCGACCATGTTTCAGGCGGAGGTGCACGCAATTGAGGTGTGTGCAAGACTATGCCTTGACAAAGGCTACACCAACAAGAAAATAGCAATTTTCACTGACAGCCAAGCAGCAATTACGAAATGACGAGCTTCACTGTCACATCTAAGCTCGTATGGGTTTGTCAGGAAATTCTCCAACAGGTGGGAAATCTCAACAGTCTCACCCTCTTTTGGGTACCTGGGCACTCGGGGTTTTACGGCAACGAGCAGGCCGGCGAGCTCGCAAGAAGAGCATCCACTACTCCCTTCTATGGTCCAGAACCTTATTGTGGACTACCACTCTGTATATGTATGCAGAAACGTAATTAGTGAGTGGGAAAAAGCTAAGGCCACCTCACACTGGGAATCTCTTCCAGAGCTTAGGCAGTCAAAACTTTTTGTTGCTTGCTACTCACCCAATCGTACCCTTGGTTTGATGAAACTGAGTAGAAACAGGGTTAGGATTATTTGCGGGCTCCTTACGGGGCACTGCCGTTTAAACGGACATTTAAAGCGCTTGCGCATTGTTACCGACGCCAGGTGTCGCTTCTGTGAAGCTGATGACGAAACTGCCTCTCACATCCTGTGTGAGTGTGAAAGGCTAGCAAGGCGCCGTTTGGAATGCTTCGGTATCGCTTTTCCCTTGGAGGAGGATATCGCTACTATAAATATGGCCCAGCTGAATCGATTTATCGAAGTCAGTCGGTTGGATGAGTTCATCTAACTCATAGTAGGGGCAATGGCACAATAGACCACCGGTCGCAGTGCCTCGGGCAACCCTGTTGCCTGTGCCCTCCCTAAATCTAATCTAATCTAATCTAGCTCATTATCGTAGCACGAGCGTAAAACATCCCTTCGCGACGAAAATTATCCCACACTCTTCGTAAGGGACCCATAGCTATCATATGCTCAAACCGCGACCATCAAAACATACATGCGCGCCATCTACAGCGTTTGTCTCTATCATATTTGAACTGCCCTCGTATCCCACCCGCTGTAACTATTTTCTTAACTTTTGAGAAAAAAGGATAAAAGAGGACGCCATATTTTCCTTAGCCAATATAGGCAAAATGGGTATCATATCATAGAGGACATCGAGTGCAATTCATTGTTGATATAACATATTTAATTATTTCAGTCACCCAGGACATTAGGACACATCAAGGATATATTTTTAGTGTTTTTAATTTTCACCATTTTTAGGCATAGATTCCCACTATAATGGTTAAGGAAAAATTTCCGTCCATTTTTATCCTTCTAATGACCTCTGCCCATAGCTTTTTTCCTAACAAAACGAATGGTAACATCCTGAATAGTTGTTTCACATAATTTTTTGGTAGTTCTGGGAACATATAAATAGAAAATGTAAAAGCACACAATATTTTGTCCTTTTTACCTAATTGAATCCTTGCAATAAGAAAAAAAATAGCGGATGGAAATTCCACTCTATCTCCTCTTTAATGTGACACCCATCATGCCTGTCTTTTGGTAAGGAAAAATGTGCATCCTTTTTTATCCTTTTTAGGGCCTTTGTGCATAATACACATTTATAGGTTTAGTAGAGGTCTGAAAATTCCTAGGGACTAGTATTTTGTGTGGTTATAGCGCCTTGGGAACATAAAATCGGAAGATATGAGAGAAAAATCCTTTAGTCCTTTTTTTGCCTATTTTACACATTCCTGGGTGCCTGAAAACAAAACAACTGTCCTGTAATGTCCTCGTTGCCCGCTTTGATATGATACTCATAATGACTACCTCCGGTCAAAGAGAACTTTAAGTCATTTTTTCGTCCTTGCTGAGACCTTTTGACCCAATATTCTTTTTAGCAAAATAAGTTGTAGACTCCTTGAACTCTACAGATTCCAAAACCGAAAAATATTGCCATTAAGTATTTCTTTCTATTTTAAAGGACATCTTTATTGGACTAGAGTTTTTTTTTTGTGCAGACACAGGAAACATGATACGGCAGCAGCTTAAGCTGCCAATAGTAGCCGCATTCAAGTAGCCACAAATCTGCGCTCACGTAACACTCGCTATGCTCAAATTCAAAACACGCCAGGCCTGGTTGCAGAAGGACGGGCGAAAATGGAAGTACGGTGGCACACAAACGAAACCAGCAAAAACCTCTTCAGGAGGCGCACGGTCACCGCACAATGGATGCCTTCTTCGGCTTTGCCTAAGCTTTGCAGATATTTATAGACATATCAGAGTCATAACTCATTCGGGATTCGAGGTTGTCGGGGTTGTTGTGCACTCACGTGCTTGGCCATTCAATATTCGTTTCTATTCGATTCTGATAGCGAACGATTTTCCCAATCCGCCAAAATTGAAGTCCATGATGGCAATTTGAAAACGTTTGCCTTCAATGGATTCAAGGCACATACAATTGTGTTCCGTTTTCGCGTGCATATTTTCAATCGGTTTTGCGAAAATCGCGAAGAATAGAAGCACATATTTCAGAGTCACTATATAGACTGAAGATACACTATTCACCGCGAGTTCACTCGTTTTTGGTGCATCTCATAAAATTTATGTGATAGTCATAAATATTGTCAAAACATATAGGCTTTCATATAATAGACAACACGAAACGTATTCATTGAAATTTAAATGTGCTGTACATATATGCAAAACGACAAGGACATAGGCGTTCAGATAATCCCGGGGCTCAGTGTTCATATAGAATCAGTGAACATATCCCGCGATAGCAAGCCTTTAATCAAAGTGCATTTGTTCGACAAATTAAACGTGCCTGCCGTATAGTCCTCCTTTATAATAGAAATGGAAATACGACACCTATAATTCGATTTTATCCAGGTGTCTGTGACTGGCAATTGCTCGGAGGATCAAGCCTTGAGCCTATATTTTCCTCCTTCGTTTGTGTATTGTATTAAAACTAAAATTGAATGCATTGATCCGAGTGTGATTGAAAATCGATATGTACTCGAACACACATGTACAATGCAATGCAGGTCCTGGGGATGACCTAATTTCACTATTTTTCGGTGAATATTTTGAGAGATACCTAGTCCTGACTGTATGCGAAGGTTATGCGCAATGTAAATGCATACAATGGTATGGCACGCTTTCAGTGTTGCATTTGCATTTGAACCCCGGTGCACCCGGTGCTATACTAGGGCCAATGTTCCTACGTGCAGCAGAGTCAACGAAATGCAAATGGATGGCTAGATACGAATATACGACACGGGGGTGGGTAATGTAAAATGAGGTACACATTTAAATTGTTTTCGGGCGTTAGAAAAGGGTGTGAGTTACAGTTGGTCTGCATGCATTGTACAATGTAAACTAGCTACACGTAAATTGGGTCGATGCTTGGTTTAAGTTTTGAATGTTCTGTATTTTAATTGAAATGTTCTTTGAACAAAATTTTGTGAATGAAATATATCTAACTAAATTTGCATAAATTACATTTTGTAATAATATATATATTCTCCTGGAATTGGATTTATTTTGATAAGGATCTGTAATTTAGCTAGAATCGTCTAAATAAACCCAAGAATAATGTGATATATAGAGCAACATGTAGATGTTAGGTTGGGTCAGGCAAATATTGTGTTATGCGGTGGCGAAGTTAATTCTTCAGTATGCGTTCGAAAGGTTACTTTAAGGCATAGTGAAGTTTAAAGAATGATAAACCAGCTGACTTTGAAACGGAGACACATTCGGTTTTTCCGAAGCAAAACACATACCATACGTTGCAATTTTTCCATGAACGATAAATGGAAAATGGAGAATCAATGGAGAAGTTTAATCGATCAGGCATAGTGGCTGTAGGCTGGAGCCTAGGACGGCAGATGGGCGACAAACTATGGAGGTGTCACAATTAGGCAAAAATCGTCGATAGGCTCTGTCTAGCTCACCGTTTTCTAAACGTGGTCAGCTCAAGAATCTGCCGACTGCATATCGTACATCCAGAAAAATAACGACGCAAGTGCAAATTTGTTGATTGAAATCGCAATTGAAGACTTCATTCTCATGCTGTGGGCTGTGCATATTATCACCAGGGCCGGATTATCCTCAATGGCGGCCCTAGGCTAAGCTGACCAGACGTACAGCATTTTGACCTGTCGTACAGCATTAGTAAATGTACAGCAAAATGTACAGCATTCCCAATGCCACACAAAAGAAACCTAAATGACTACATAATAACCTCCTCGGTGAGGCCTGCAGTCAGTCTTGTCTTGTCCAGGCCGCCAGGTAGCTCTACAACCTGGAGATTACATTAAGCTGACCATACGTACAGCATTTTACTGTACAGTACAGCATTTTGACCTGTCGTACAGCATTGGGAAATGTACAGCAAAATGTACAGCATTCCCCATGACACACAATGAAACCTAATACACTGAATAAGAAGCTCCTCGCTGAGACTTTTGATCAGTCTTTTTTGCCTTTAAGGTGTAAAGTTTGACTTCAGCATCCTATAAGATCGATAATAATTAGCGAGGTAATGACACTTTTGTGTTTGACAATCGTCCATTTTCGATGACACGGGAACCCTTCGCGATATTTCCGAAATTTGGCACACTTGTAGAGCAACGTGGAGCTTACATTTCTCGGAAGTTTCGGCTGCCCCCAGCGCAATTTTGCCTTTCTAATTGAAAAATGTCCATAGCTCGACAATTCGTAACTTGTAAAGCACCAAACTGTTGATATTACGTGAAAATTTCAAGGCTCCGGCTGTCAATGTTCAAAAGTCAGAGCCATCGAAACATGCGATTCATTATCCATAACTCGAGAACTGATCAAAATTTCGGAAATTTGGCACACTTGTAGAGCTGCTTGACGTACAATTCCTCGAAGTTTCAGAGTCCTACCTATCAGCACTCGGAAGTTATACAGCGCTGCTCAAATCGCACTTTTCCGTTTTCTAATCAAAAATTGTCTATAAGGGTATGTACTATGTTCACCGAGTGACAAACTTGCATTTATGTCTCCCATGAAAAAATTACCGTGGAGACTAGCCTTTTATTCACAAAATTTAAGATAAATATGGACTCGCGGACTGATAGATTGCCGATGACACTTTTTTCCTATGAAATAAAGTGCAACTGCATTGTTTTCGCAGGCGAAATGCCAACAACCGGTGTGGAGAGTTTCGTGTGAAGTGAGTACCACCAAGGGAATTCGATTTCACGACTATCAAACATTTTTCCAGTATTTTAAAATGGTAGTACATACTCTAATTTGGAAATTCTTGAGTAAAATTTTGAAATGTCCCTTGAATCCGTTAAAATGGCGTTAAGGGCCTAGGGATTAAAGCATCACTAATGTAACCATGGAGGAATGCATATTATCTTCCAAAAATATCGCAAATCGGATACGGCACCGCTCTGGAGGGTCACCTCAGACTTCTCTCCATAGCTACATTGAAACTGTGCCTGGAAGGCTATCACCATAGCTGAAGAATTCTCGGCCTAATGAGGTATCAGTTTATCTATTCCAATAAACGAAACGAAGCTTTTAATTAAGTAAGTACTTTGCGGGCATTATGAAAAGCCAGATGCCGGATCACTGAAAATCTGAAATTTCTGAAATCCCAGCCAGTATTGGCGTCATACGTACATATATCGTCCAAATAGTCAAAAATAAACTTCACTTCATGTATCACGAGTCGACTTGTTGTATCTATAGGACGCATTGAAAGTGAAACACATGCTGGTCAGCTGAGGGAAATGACATTAGTCAATATGGGTGCTTGCATATGGGAAATACAATGTGTTCATCCTCCTCAAAAATGATTCGTGCGCTTGTGGAATTCTTCTTACTTTATAAGACAAACGGAAGACTGATTCTTTACGTACTCATGTTGTTGGCAAGTACCAGCACATCAACGTTATGCGATGTGACAAGTTGATCGCCATACCACACTTTTGCAGACAACCAATATTTTTAAAAGTGTAGCTTGACAAATTTGTTGTTTGCAAAAATCTCTACATATTTCCATTGAGGCCATTCCTCCTTATTTTTTGACAACTTTTAATAATCATTTTGACGTGGGATTCATGTGGACTCATTTCGGGATGTGCATTTTTCATTCATTACGAATGATACAGCATTCATTCATTTTGCGTAAGTCATGAATACTTTTCACGAGCGATGCATTAAACATATATGTTACACATATGAGTGACGATTTTGTAGTCTTTATCCGTAATAAGGTGTGTATAGATGATACAGGGGGACATCGTCATATACTGTTTGTATGAAAACGTGATAAATGACAAAGGTATCTGAACTGACGTGTAGTGCATTCACATGTGTTTTTTGCTGGCTGGGATCTTTTGTTTTATGTGTATAATCTTATTTCAAGTACTGTTCCCTATTATGATGATTTTTGTCAAGGAGAACCAGTGGCGTAGATAGATGTTTAGCTGAGATTCCGGGGGAGTAGGTTTGACATAGCGAAGCAAATATTGTTGTGGGCTGAACTAAAAATTGAAGGCTCGTCTGCAATATCGAGCGCATATGTTAAGAATCGTTCCCGCACCAAAGGTGGATGCGGTAAACATAGGTCTCAACGAGTGTTGTGTCTGCAGCATACAATAATGTTCTGCAGAGCTAGGAAGCAGGACGTCAATACATTGAGGTAGCCTCTGTGAAGTAATACCGAAAGATGATCCAGCGGATGAGTGAACGATATGGTTGTGAGAAAAATCCTACATAGCTGCACACCGGATAAGACGATGTAGTGTTGTTCAAGTTCAAGCCGCTCATGTACCACTGTATTACAAAATTTTCTTAGTGAATCTGTGATCTGTTCTTGTGGTAGTAGCACTATCTCAAAAACCTCTTGAAGAAATCCAAATATGGCTGAGGATTTGCCAGAAAACCAAATTCCGCAAGCATGTGTACAGCATTGAGTCTTCGGGATTCTGGTCACCTTAGATTACATATATGTACTTACATTTCTCCATATTTTAGGCCTCCATTACACAGTCATATTTATATTATAATATGTACATATGGATCCCCATATATGCGTTCGACAGTTACAGCTGCCCAAATCCCATTTTTGCCTTTTCTAATCGAAAATTCTTATTAAAATTTGTGCAATAAATTTGAAAATTTGCAGACTTGTGAAGCACCGTACTGTCATATTTTGTGTAAATTTCAAGGCTCTAGCTCACACTTGTAGCTTGTAGAGCTACTTGGCGCTCACCGCTCACGTTGCCTCCAAATTTCAAGGACGTACCTTTCTGCGTTCGGGAGTTCAATCGATTCAATCGAAAAGTGTCCGTAATTCGGAAATTTTGGAGCGGAAAATTTTGTAAGAGCACCACACTGCCTCTATTAGGTGAAAATTTCAGGCATCTATAGCCGCCAAGGTTCAGGTGTAAAAATGTGATTTTAATTTTTCACAAAACAATGGAAACAAATCATTGTACACCATCCGGTTCCCCTAACAACCTCTTTAGAAAAAAGAAAATACAAACTTAAGGACTCTGTAAGGATTTTTCCTTTATGTCGACCAAATCCAATAAAATAGCGCTAAATCCCCAGAGGATCGCCATCCGCTTAAGAATTCTCTACACAATGAGGTATCAATTTATCTACTGACCAAAAACAACAAAGTTGTAAAAGTTACCCCGCCAAAGAAAAATTCATCTGCCGCAAAAAGAATACATATCACTCCAATCCGCTGCTCATATCTAATTTTGTTTGCTATGGATGTACTTTTGTTTTAGGTGTAAATGCTGGAGAAGTTTAAATGTACAGGACTACTTCTTAAAGTAATTTGGTGGGAGCTTTAACATTTTATTCAGTGCCACTTTGACGGCTCCCTCCAAATTACTTTAAGAAGTAGTCCTGTACATTTAAACTTCTCCAGCATTTACACCTAAAACAAAAGTACATCCAGCAAACAAAATTAGATATGAGCAGCGGATTGGAGTGATATGTATTCTTTTTGCGGCAGATGAATTTTTCTTTGGCGGGGTAACTTTTACAACTTTGTTGTTTTTGGTCAGATATCATATATTTTTGCATACTTAAATAGCCAACTAATATTTTTGTTTTGGGAAAAGTTTCAATAGGTTTTTGTTCAGCATATTCCATAAATTTAATATCATAAGTTATATTCACAGGGTCTTCTTCAAAATAAATAGATACTGCAAACGCAATTGCAAATACGCCACAAATGGCTGTTGCTGAGCTTTTTAAAAAATAATTTTGGGATGAAATGGGTACAGTTTATTAATATGTATTTTGTGCAAAATAGATTTGTGTTATCTTTGTGTTATGGCTCTGCTAACATTCTGTTAGTAATCTCTTAATTTTTTGTTAACTCTGTTAATGCTCTATTAACGTTCTCTTAACACTCTATTATCTTTTCGTTAATGCTCTGTTAACGTTCTGTTAATGTTCTCTTAATTCTCTTTAATCATTCGGCTAACGCTCTGTAAACGGTCTGTTACCTTTCTTTTATTACTCGATTTACGTTCTGTTAACGTTCTGTTAAGGCTCTGTTTATTTTCTGTTAACACTCTGTTAACGATCTGCTAACGCTCTGTTGTTGCCTTACGAACGCTTTGTTAACGTTCTGTTACTGATCTGTCTTAATGCCCCCCTGACCCAGTGTCCCAATGTCACATTGTCCGAATGTCACAGTGTCCCAATGTTCCAATGTCATAATGCCCTAATGCCCGAAGGTCCATTGTCACAGTGTCCTCATGTCCCAATGTTCTAATATCCCAGTGTCCCAATGTCCTAATATCCTAATGTGCCAATGTCCCAATATCCTGATGTCCCAGTGTCCCAATTTAGGTCCTATTGTCCCAATGTGCAAATATCACAGTGCCCCAATGGTTTAATGTCCGAATGTCCCACTACCCTAGTGTCCCAATGTCCCAGTATCGGAATATCCCAATGTCCCAGTCTCCCACCTAATGTCCTAATATTCCAATGTCTAACTGTCCTAATGTCCCAAGGTCCTAATGCCCCATTTTCTTAATATCCCAGTACCCCAATGTCCCAAATGTCCCAGTATCCTAATGCGATAATATCCCAATGGCCCAATGTCCTAATGTACCAGTGGTCAGTGTCCCAATGTCGCAGTATACCAAGTGTCCCAAGGTCCCAATAGCCGAATGTCCTAATAACCCAGTGCCCCAATGTCCCTGTATCTCAGTGCCCTAATGTCCCAGTATCCCAATGTTCCAATATCCCAATGTGCCAATATCCCAATGTTACAATGTCCCAATGTTCTAAAATCCCGATGTCCCAGTGCCCCAATGTTCCCACGTCCCAGTTTCCCCAGTGTACCTAATGTCCCAATGTCCTAATGTGTTGATGTCCTAATATCCCAATGTCCCAAGACCCTAATGTTCACATGTTCTTATATCCCAGTGCCCCTATGTGCGAATATCCCGATGTCCCAGTGTCCGATGTCTCAGTGGTCCAATGCCCCTATGTACCAGTGTCCCAATGTCCGATTGTCCCAAGGTCATAATGTCCCAATGTCCTAATATCCCAGTGTCCTAATGTCCCAGTCTCCCACTGTCCTAATGTCCCAATATCCCAATGTCCCATTGTCCCAATATAATAATGTCCCATTGTCCCAATATCCGGATGTCCCAATGCCCCAATATGCCGATGTCCCCACATCCCTGTTTCCCCATTGTGCCTAATGCCCCAATGTCCTAATGTCCCAATTTCCTAATATCCCACTACCCCAAGATCCTAGTCTCCCAGTCTCCCGGTGTCCCAATATCCAAATGTCCCAACGCCGCAGTGTGTTTTAAAAAATGGTCAATGCGATGAGCCGATAGACGCAATTGTTGGAAATCTGTTGTTAACTTTACCTATTAATTTACCGTTATTCCATCCACTTATCTAAATGGAAGACATTGATTCTTTAGACGGACCACCAGAGGATCATTCGTTCCAAATTTCATAAAAATTCCATCACGAAGAGAGACAGTAGAAGCAAGTCTTTCTGCAACTGTAGAATTCATTCTGAAATTGGGTTACTCGCTTAAGTCTGTGAGGGTGAAAATTTCACCGTTTATTGCATATATCTTACCCGTTATTGTGCCGATCGAAGATTTTATTTGGAAAGGCACTAGAACAGGATATGTGGAATATTTTGGTGAAAAAATTTTTTTGGGTGCTGTTGCCTGGAAGGCTGTAGCCTGGTCAAACAAAAAAGCAAGTTGTCTCCGGTAATCATAGACTTGTTCGCTTTCGTTTTTCTTTTTCCTTTGGCGGGCGAGACGCTCTCGCATCTCTTGATTAATAAACAAAACGAAACTTAAATATGGTACATGAAGGAAGTGTAATTTTCATATTTCAAATAAACAGCTTCATGATTTTTGTCTCAGGGTCACGAATAGTCAGCGACAGGGAAAGAGCCATCAATATCCGTACAATGCTGCTGATAATGCAGTTTCGAACACTGAAATTCTAAAGTTGAAAAACCACTGAGTATCGACTGTCTAAAAAGTGGAAATCTAATCCGAATTGAAACAAATTGGATTATAAATTGTCCCTCCTTAAAATGTGGTTAAAAAAAAATGTCTTAGCATCTTTTCTAATAAAATGGGACTGACAATTTAAACTGACAGAAAATCCTAATTTTTGTGGTAGATTTTAATAACATACCTGTTCCTAATCCTAAAAAAATTCGGGCTCATTGTGTTAAACAAATGTTGGGTTTATTCCTTTGTTTTGTCAATGAGAACATTTAGAAGTTGAGGGATGTTTTCTGGTTCCTGTTTAGTACTAACAAAACCTTGCAAGGACGTAGCCAGAATTTTGCTTCGGAAGGGGTCCTACGCTGGGTTTCAGAAATTATGGCATTATTAGAATTTTCTTGTTAATTGTGCACACTAGTTTCGGCGTTTCCCCATGCATAATATGCCTCCTGGTCCTGTCCCACTGTTTCTGTGTCGAATCCAATTTTATCGCTTGACGAGGCTGGACGAGCGTGATAGCACGCACGAGTACTTAATTGCCCTGCTATCATTGGAAGCAGACAGTGCCACGTCGTCTACAACGCCAAAGACCTCTTTTCTGTACAATTATTAACGAAGGGCTTGTGGGCCATGGTATATGCACGAAGCAGCAACTATGCAACTATGCAAAGTACGATTAGGATCGCGTATTCGGTGCCCGCGTTGTGCTGCTTTTGCCTTCCCTTCGCACGGCTCAGAGAAAAAATACTTCATTCTCACAGGAAAATATTTTATTTCAAATTGTGTAGTCTCACGAAATTTGTTGAAGTTTCCATTATGAAAGACCAGACTGTCAGCCGGAAAAGTTATGGCTACGATTTTTTGAGACTCACAAGGTGTGATACATCGAGTTCTCCAGAAGTCTCCTAAATACGCCCAAAAAGGTGGAGTACCGCCGAATAAAGTGTCTGAACTAGAAATGGCATTATGTTGGCCAATTTAGTACGTTTTCTAGCCCATTGCAAAGATTAAAAATGAAGAATAGTTGAATTGGTGAATAATTTTCTAAAATATACTTCGCCAAAACTTACCACCTCTTTTAACACAACAATTCTTCTTAGGGGCGGCGATTGCTCCTTTTAATTTTCGTATTTCGAGCATCTTTCATGCGATGATAACATTTTTATTCTCATCCGACTTTATCTTCCTCTCCTCACAATGTTATACCTTGTCATTCGTAATTTCCCACTCAATTGCCAAGCATGCACTAGACTGCGCGCTAGAAATTGCACTTTGACTGCATTTCCTGTATACAAACACATTTTCTACCATCATCAACTCTTCCGTAACGTATTCTTATGCAAATGTAAAGTGTGTACAAGGAAAAGTAAAGGAATCCACCTCGTACTTAAGCGAGAGTGAATGTTGCAAAAGCAGCATCGCAGCAACAGCTTCAGCTACAAGCTAAAGTGTAGAGCACTCTAAAGTCAGTAGCTTTATGCTTTACTCGCAGCTCGCATACTACACTTAGCTTTTCCGCTTCGTCGTCGTTGTTTAATTACATGCCGCTAAGTCGTTAAATAGTTTCAGGCCATCATCGTCATCGGTTTTTTTTCACGTTTTTTTCTGCACGCCTTCTTCTTCATACGCCATGGCATCTTTGGTATCGTACAGCTCAGCTCCACGGCACGCTATAAAGTGCACAACACGAAGATGAAGAAGAAGAGTAATTTATCGAATGAAAAAGTGCCTAAGGTCATTCTTAATGAACCTTCCAATTTGACTTACAACACGACACGGACACGGAGCTTATTGTGTGAGGAGTTGCTGTGGCACGTATCTGCGGTGGATGGATGGATACTCCAAGTAACTACAATCTACAAACAAACTATTACTCTCTCTCATAGATTGGATCATCTGGAATTCGCATAGCAAAGAAGTAGAGTTTGGCTATGGTTTCAGGCTAGTTTGCTCCTCGGCGGGTTATTTTGTATGCAAATAGCATCGAATACGACTTTTTATCGGCTTAGATCTCAATGCATTTAGAGATGAATTAAAATCGTAGATTGTATAGAGTCGGATTCGCAATTAATTTCGAATGCATTGTAGGATTGAAATAGAGCAGGAAATGGGCGAGAATCACTAGTTTCCTGTTGACTTTCTTTTGGAACTTCAATAGTTTGTTGGAGAAGGAGCTGCTATATGTCTCTGTTGGACATCACTTTAGGAAGGAAGGAGAATTTATGAAATATTCAAAAATTTTATTAAAGTTTTGTTACCCAAAACTCTACAGGATACACAAATAAATGAGCATATTATAAATGTAGTTCGTTGCCTATCATAATAATATCGATTTTGTACAATTCAAAAGTTTTCACTGTGCTTGCATTGTTTCTACATGCTTCAAATGTACAAATCCGTGACAATTCTTATTTTCAAATAATTCTGCACATCGCATTCGACTAGAATATTGTATCAACATAGAGAATGCGGTATAAATATTCCGATTAAATGCAAATGAACGTCCGATATCAAACTATAAAGCCACACACTTTCAAACAAACACCACTTTCATACATTTGTTGCTCAATATGATATCATAGCTGATAGCTCAACTAGCAGCTTACCAATTAAACAATCTAAAACCGACCACGTCTAAATAGGGAATCATAGAATTGACAGAATATTTGCCTGACTAGCCCGCTCTAATAACAATAGACGCGATATGGAATGCACAAACTCGACCACAATGTAATTACACACATTTCAAACGGCTTTTAACTATTTTAACGGGCATTAATGAAAGTGTGCTCTAATCAATTCGCCATCAGAAGTAGCCACTGTACACCTATAAACGCCCTCCAACAATTTTAACACTGAAACATTTGCCCTTTAACATTACCATACGATCCTGTGTTCTCTCGATGGACAGCAAAATAGCCGAGTGCCATGTATAGGTACTCGACATCCGCCCGCGGGGCGTATTATTCCTGCTGAGAAAGGTTAACTCTGTACGGCGCGAACAGAAAAGGATATGGAGTAGTTGGCAAGGTATCAAATGGAGCATAATATGAACAAGGATAATAGAAATGACGTTGAAATGTACAATTATTGCGAAATATAGTTTTGAGTGCTCGCGTAGGTCAGATGCATATGCATTCGTCGTCATTGATTAGTTAGTAGTGTAGAGTTCGACATTGAATGGATAGGTTTTGCGTTAGGCAGACGTGTCAAATTCGAGGCCCGCGGGCCGCATGCGGCCCTCCTCGCAGTTCTGTGCGGCCCGCGGCCATGTCAAAGTAGCACAATGTGTATCAATACAAAAATGGTTAAATTGGTAAGGTGAACAAATTCAGCCGTCGAACTCAAGTCTACAAAAATTACTAAAACTCGTCAGTGGCTTATGCAAGATTATTTTAGGAGTTTTGCTCAAATACAAACAATTTGCTGCTGGTTATTTGGTTTTATAAGACAGCTCATCTTTTTTGTACAGGACAATACTAAGCCTTTTCATGAAACTGTTCTGTCCCGAAATGCAGTTAATAAAAAATTTGTTGGCTTTACCGAACATGAATTGAGATTTATTTGGAAAAATGGCAAAGCATTAAAAACTACGGAAATCTTGGAATTGGTGACAAAATCACCTGGATGTGAAACTCCAACATAATAATTACAGCAGTGTCTGATTTTTAGATTTCTACTTATTAAGCTCTATTGGTGCATGAGTTTTGTATGAAACCATATCACAAACAACTGTTTTTATCTTTTAGCTACCTTTCTGCTGCTGAAATGAATTTAATCTGACTACTTTGCTTCCCAATGTTATTGTGGGCGACCTGGATGACCGGTGCTACAATTTTTTTATTATCTGTCCAACATTTGTCGCAAATCATGTACCTACTTAACAAAAAGTGGTTACTTGAAGATCAATCATATTATCACGTTTTCGCTTCTTGTCTTAAGTTTTTAATGTTCTTCAAGTACATTTTCGAAAGGTAGAAGTTCTCACGGATAATCCCGAAACCGCTATAAAGATCCAGACTTTCTGCCATAGTTTAAAAGTAATATTCTGTAATTAACTTTCGTAATTAAATAAAAAAAAATTGAAATTTTTGCTTCTGCGGCCCACCCAAACCTAAAGAGAGTCTTATTTGGCCCGGGCCAGATTTTGCATTTGACACCCCTGCGTTAGGGTATTGTGTGGGTTTATAGTTTGTCCTTGGCTATTGAATTATTTCCATCACAGATTAGACGTATGTTTTAATTGCAATTTTGTGAATATATTACTCGTATATCTATAGCTCTTTGAGGATAATTAGACACTTTAGACCTCTCTAAGAGCTTGAGTGTTTGAGGAAACCTTTTATGACACCATTAATTTGCCGATCATCCTGATTGTTATGTATTTACGATGAATAAAATAAGGAGCTAAATAACTTACTACATTCTAAGGATAAACAATATAATACTTAACGTGAGCTTAATACGGTTTGTTCACGAAAGCTCTGCTTAGCTTATTAGGAAAAAGCTCAAACAGATCAGGTTTTCTGTGGCTGCTGAAAATTTAAAAGAATATGCGCAAACGAAAGCCGAATATGGATGGTTTTCTAGTAGAAGAAGAATTATTGGCAAAAAATTTATGTTTGAATAATTTCCACGACAAAGCTCTGCAGTTTTTTTTCTCTTTTAAGTAGCGACTGTCAACGAAGAACATAAAGCACACATAAGCCGTTACTTTCAATTCGCGAGAACATCCGATAATATTTTTCACGTAACGCACCTAAAAAAAAAATATTGCTAGCCATTGAGTGTCGCTTTTCTTAAATCGCAGTTGCGCATATTTTATAAGAACATGTTATGTCCCACATGGGGTTCGCTGAATGACGCGCAAAAATTCGATCATGCAACTACGTGAAAAAGATCGATAAACTATCAACGCATAATCGAATTCAACGGAACACAAAAATTACGGTAATGAGAAACACTGTCTTTCGAAATAACACTCTCACTTTACTGCACTCTTTTAGATAAAACTCTGTAGCTGTAGCTTCCGAAACAGACTGCGCTGAATTTCAGAATTTCTCACGCATAGTTCGCAAGTTATTGAACATGTTGTATTGAAAAGGAAAAGCACAAAAGTGCGGCTTGGGCGACTTACGACAACTTGCTAACGCGATAGGTAGAACCTTGAAATTTCAAGCATATGTGGTTGGGGGCAGTTTACTGCAACACGGTAACCCAATCAAGAGATATAGACAAAAGTACGAGAAAAGAACTGCCTTTTATGTTCTCTTGGCCAATTTCCCTACAATAAATGTTATTCTCTCATAGTGGATGACAGTTGGGAGGTGTCGAGTGGAATTTACTGAAATGAAACAGTCTCCGGAAGTTGTTTTGGGGAAAGTACGACGCGACGGGTTCTAGAGACTGAAATCCGATTCCGAAAAAATCGGCCAAAAGTATGTAAGAAGGGGAATTGTCATCTTAATTTATCTCATTGTGAATGTTCCGCTATTCCGTTATTTGTTGTAGATTCCAATCAAATGGGACAAATTTATTTAAATCTGCTAATCGCTCAGGAGATATGGACAAAAATTCTATGAAGAAGAAATGTCTTCATAATTTAGCTTATTGTGAATAATTCATATTTTTAAAAGTTCTTCTCGATTTTGTATAGTAGAGACCATAGTCTGGATATGGGTAAAATTTACTGAAATCCGCTAATCTGTTTAAGAAAGGTGGTAAAAAAAGTGAGAAAGATCCGTGGTCTCAAAATGTTGATTATTGTGAATTTTATGCATGTTTCGTATTTCGTTATATGGGGTAGAAACTACAACACAGTGGGGACAATTTACTGTAATTCGCTTAATTATAATAAAAATACAGACTCATTGTGAATTTTCACTCATTGTGTAACCTGAAGACCTCAGAGCGGCAAACCAATCATATAGAACGAGCGAACTTTTGTTTATGCAAATTATACCCTTATCGACATTAGTTCGGATAATCGACGCTATACTGTATTTATAGGAAGTGCAAGGCTTATCAAACGAGCCAACCAAAGAGAAGGAGAAATAGGCACAGAAAAAGAGAGAAAAGAAACATGACGATTTCGCTTGTGGTATAGTGTGATCGTGATGAGTGTTATGTACGAAAAATCGTAGCTATTCAACTAAAAACCGCTGACCAGTCCAATTTACGATCTTCAACTGTATTCTGCAAATTATTTTTTTGCATTAATTTGTCGACAAAATGCTACAGTAATCAGCTCTGAGCATTTTGCAGGATATCTCAAAAAGTCCCATTGACTGCGCACATCTCTTTTCGCACCAGAGTTTTTATTATTCAAAAACACTTTTCACTATACCTACAGCTGCGCAAAAAAAAAATGCGGACCTTTGTACATGAATATAAGCTTAAAGCTTTGAGCTTTCCGTTACACCAGTTCCAGAGCGTTTGTATAGAATTGTTGCGGAATATAATGAATAAACATGCTGGTTGGCGTGGCATGTTTTCAATTCAAGTTCAAATATGGCTAGAGCTTCGATTTTTCGAACGTTCTTTTAATGGAACCGCGAATCAACATTTTTTTTCGAGCGTATAAAATTAAACGAAATCATCACATCTCATTGAAACCTCTTTCAGTAACAACTGCATTTGTGACAAAGAATGCCTGTTCCTGCCTGACACTCAATGCGACGTCGTCGGGCCGGGCGATGCGATTTGTTGCGAGACGATGCGATTTGTTTCCAAGCACCAAGAAACCCTGATTTTTCAAGGGGATTTTATACAGCCCTGGCTCGTGTGGTTTGCCGCTGTTTGGGCATGATTTCACATCAGCTTCGTGACATGGTGCTTTGAGTATAGTACCATCGGTAGGTAGCCTTTGTGGAAATTTGCAGTGTTGGCTCAATCGTTTCAAACCAATATTCTGAGGGCATTAGTATTTTGCATAAATTGTTGCTAACATTATATGAATGGGTGAAATAGGTAATTTACCGAGACATGTGCAGTGAATCTCTCTCTCTGGTTCCTTTTAACCCCTAGTGGGGCATAGGGCATTGATTACGCCTCTTTTCCACCTTTGCCTATTAGCAGCCATCGCCTTTAGCTGGTCCCACGATTTGCCTATAGATTTTCCCTCTGCCTCAACAGATCTTCTCCATGTATTTTTGGGTCGTCCCACACGACGGCTAGCATTGGTTCCTTGAGGATTCCAATCTAGAGCCTGTTTTGCAATGTTTTTTGGCTCTTTTCGAAGTGTGTGAACTATCCACTGCCACTTTCGCCGTTTGATGTCGATGCCTATCCTATTTTGGCGACTAATTTCAAGGAGGTCGTCGTTTGATATTACCTCAGGCCAGCGAATTTGTAGGATGCGTCGTAGGCACTGATTCACGAAAGTTTGCAGTTTGGTGGTGTTACTGGTCACCTTCCCCGTGGAACACCCATATAAAAGCACAGATTTTACATTGCTTTCGAAGATCCGGAGTTTGATATTTCTGGAGATGTTGTGGTTTTGCCAGAGAGGAGTCAAACTAAAAAAAAAATACTGCTCGGGCTTTATTTATACGCGACTCTACATCGGCATCAGTCCCACCATCCGCAGTCACTACGCTTCCAAGGTAAGTAAAGTCCTCGACTTTTTCTATCGGTTGTCCGGAGATAGAAATGGTGTTTTGCCCTCCTGATGACAAGCTCATGTATTTAGTCTTAGCGGCATTAATTTTTAAGGCAGCACTTCGACTTTCATGATGCAAAGCATGCGTCATTTGAGCCAGATGATCTGGTGTGTTTGAGAGAAGGCAGCGAATCTAGCGTACGCGAATCTTTTTGAGACTGCCAGCCCCAAAATGGCATCTCTATTTTCTGGGGGATATACGCGTCTAATCGGCGTGGCAGGAACACTAAGATAATTTTGGGTAGCTGATTCGAAATTTGAGGTCAAAAACAATTTGAGGTCAAAAACAATTTGAGGTTGCCGGCCCAAAAATGGTACCCTTGGTTTCTCGGAGAAAAAAAAACCGTCCAATCGGCGTGGCAGAAACACTTTGGTAAAATCAGGTTGCTGATTCCAAATTCAGGTCAAAAACAATAAAAACAAATTTGGGGTTGTCCACTCCATAATGATACCATCTGTTTTCTCTGGGTAAAAACTCGCCGAATCTGTGTGGCAAGAAACACTGAAAGAATTTTGAGTCGCTGATACCAAATTTTAGGTCGAAAACAAGAAAAAAAATATTGTGATTGCCCGCCCCAGAATCGTATCCTTGGTTTCTCGAGGAAATGCTCGTCCAATCGGCGTGGCAAGAAACACTAAAAGAATTTTGGATCGCTGATCCCAAATTTCATGTCAACAACAAGAAAACATTTTTGGGGTTGCGTCCAATAGGTGTTTCAGAAACACTAAGGTAGTTTTGGGACGCTGATTTTAAATACGAGGTTAAAAACATGAAAAAAAAACTTTTGGGCTCGCCCACCCTGAAAAAGTACCACTGTTGTCTCGTGGAAATACTTGTTTGTGATGCACTGCATGTTCCCACAACTGACCTATCCACCGCTATTTTCAATAATTCATTGCAAATACATGCGCCGTCCGAAATTTTCTTATATGTATGCGTACGCTACAAACCGGGGTGTGCTTCACTGCATATTTCCACAAATGTTACTTCTTTGAACCATTCATAGATTTGTATAACAACAATTCTTGTCAAAATGGTTGGGATTCCCGTACGCTAAGAACTGGGTTGGACAGCACTGTAAATTTCCACAAAGGTACGCTTTTCCTCATCTCATCGCACAACCCGACGCACGTCTCATTGCAAGCGTCTGAATGGTACAAGCAGGTTCCCATTTAAAAGCTGAGAATTTTTTTTTTCTTGCGATGAGAAGCGTATCGCTTCTTATCGCATCGCATCGCTTCTTATCGCATCGCATCGCTCGCAATGTGAACGGAGTGTAACTCCGTTTTAGTTTTTTATGTGAAATTTATGTGAAAAGTTTGATTTTTAAGTGAATGGATTTTGCTATAATATTTTGGTTTTCTTTGGATGGATTTTGACTTGAGTGCAACGAAAATAAAATTTAGGTTCTCAATAAGGGGTGGTAATTATAAAATGAATGGATGCATTTTGAACATATTTTGTACCTTAAAAAATATTTAATAAAAAATCCCAAACAATTTCAAACACTGAAAGGATTTATAAACCATTTCAAAAGTTCAAACAAATTTCGCCGACTCCAGTTATTCGTATTCCCTTCTTTCCGAACTCTTTGCGTAAAATTGTCAGCAAGTGCTTTGTAAATTCATATGCGGCTTGCTTAATGAAGAAAGTGCTTTTTATATTTTCATGCGATACGTTACCCGCGGAGGTAAGTATGAACGATAAAAAATGACAAAACGAAAAGGCTGAATGCATTCAAGATTGCAATTTGCAACAAATTTTTTGTTCCCACTCATTTTAAAATTTTTGAATCACCTTCAGAGCTGGTGTGAACTTTAAGTGCAGCACTGGTGACGCTCTTACAGTTGGTCGTTGTCGTGGACGTCCTTTTGCTGTTGCTGCAACTACCACCACTCGACGACGCGGAAGACGAAGGATGCTGATGCTGGCCACTTTTGCTAATACTGGAACCACAATTTCGTTTTCCGACGGTGCTATGGACACGACGAATTAGGCGATGGTGGTCGGTTGCAGAAATATCCTGCGCGGACGTTGATGGTGTCACAGGTGGTACTCCTCTTCGGTTGGCGGCGGGTGGTAATGGTAGCCGTGGTGGCAAGAAACGCAACGATGTTGATGGCGGTGGTATCGGATAGGGATGATGTGCTGGCGGCGGTAATGGTAACGACAAACGAGGCCATATAAGATGGTTACTGTTCTCGGTACTGATCCGAGCACTACACGTATTACTGTTGCTACTATTGATATGAGCACTAGCGATTCGGCTGTTGCTGCTACCGTTTGTGGCAGAGGATGGTGCCGTGACAATGACACGACAGCATGGATCACGTGGATGCGGTTGAAGATTGAATTTGCTTAAGGGCGGCGGAGGTAATGGTCCCAAAGTACGACCTTCGGTAATGGTTGTAGCACCCAACATGCCTTTTTAACGTCACCGCGTTAGGAAGCTGTATAGGGGATGAAAGAAAAAAGTGGAATAATATTTCGCCGTATATTATATCACGCCAACTTTGTGCGGATAAAGTTTTTAATGTGTGTAGATGAAAGCGCCACATTATGATATTCCCTTGCACCAGTTTTTTAGTAATGCATTGAAAAGTTATTAAAAAAGGATGTTAGTATAAAGGCACGCGGTAAGATAAAAGCTAAAAGGGGTCGCACGATAACAACAAATAGGCGAAATGACGATGACCGACCCCAGACAATGTGAAGAGATGAACAACACTTCATAATATTTTTCGTCCTTGATGATGAGAGCCAATTTGGAAGGGTACAATTGCATTTTTTTTTTGGTTTAAATTTGAATCCAATTTTATAATTTTGTTGGGACCAGATACTATGAATGTTAAATGCGATAAAGATGTTAATTAAGCCGAGAACAAATGAAGCTTTTCTTGGAAAATTTGTGGTTTTGCTATACATAGATCTAAAAAACTATAGAGAAGCTTGTAATATAAAAATTGTATGAATGAGAAATGTTTGTGAAAAATATGGTCGAAGACTGTGAAAATATTTAGTTTAGGTATCGTCTCCCTTCTGTGCGGGTAGGTATATGATTTAATAAGTGTTTAAAAAATAACAAATGAAGACAAAAATTACCAAAACTAATATGAACTCCCCACTATACCAACTATGACTACCGAGCAACCGTATTTTACTATGAAATAACAAAATTTTAAATTAATTATAACATCAGCAATTGAACCGGCATATCTCTGGTTTCTTTTTCACAATAAGTACTCTACAAACAAACAGAGGAACCAACCAACTATCCCTCCTACAATAAATAATATGCTTTTACTATATCTCTGGCTCCTTCCAGTTGGCAAACAACAATTTCATTCCAAATTCAAGTAAAAGTTTCTTTTAATCAGCAAGAGTATTTTCACTATAGGTTCAAGAAGGTTTTCATTCATCCAATATATAGATAACCAGAACAGATCCCTTGTCTTTCCATTCACCTCTTCAAGTCGTATCGTCTTGCAAAGGTGCCTCGACCTCGACACTATATAAATTTCAAATTGTATAAATTCGCCCAGTATATACTTTTGAATTTCCCTTTCACTACTTACGTATACTTATAGAGAATTGTAATTCTAAAGCACTTCGTACACCAGACATGTCAAACTCACGGCCCGCGGGCCGCATGCGGCCCAATTCATAGTTTTGTGCGACGCGCGGCCAGGTCGAAGAAACACAATGCGTATCAGAACCAGTGGCGTAGATAGCTTTTCGGAGAGGAGGGGATCATTTTGCAAAATTACTTATACTTTTACGGTTATCAAGTGTTGAATTTCAGAATAACCATTTCTGTATTTAGTAAACTTTAAATTGGCAGTTTTTTTTAGCAAATTTGGTGCAAAATAGATGGCAATTTTGCCATACGAAAAAAATTTAGTCATCTATTTCTGTTTCTATTCATCGATAATTTTGGCTTTTCTACTACGATGAGTATTTCAAATATCGTACAAATTTTCGCTACTGTGACTGCAGTATCAGAGCTTTATTTTGGGTTAAACCAGTGGTTTTCGGAGTCACGAAACACCTAGAATCGGCGTTTTTCAGGCCGGAACACCTCAAGACAGGGATTAAAATAAATCATATACATAGTTATATAGGGTGGTCCATTTAACGTTTGCTTTTTGAACTATCGATAATTTTGACTTTGATACTTCGAATGTCATTGTCAATGTGTCAGATATTTAGTAGAAGGTTTGCGGTTTACGAAATGGTTAAGTTTAAGCAAAACTGTCGCATTTGGGGTTCAGAAAATCCGGCGTAACCGTTAATGGTGTCCGCTATCGCGGCATGTTGGAAGACTTTTTCTTTCCCCGAATGGAAGAGGAAGACATAGACGACATATGGTTCCAGCAGGACGGCGCTACGTGCCACACAGCCAACGTCACAATCGATCTTTTGCGCGGTACGTTCGAAAATCGCATAATCAGCCGAAACGGCGATGTCAACTGGCCGCCTCGCAGCTGCGATTTGACCCCGTTGGACTATTTTTTGTGGGGTGCCGTCAAGGATAAGTGTTACGCCAACCACCCAGAGACGATTGACGACCTAAAGCACGAGATTGAAGTCGCCATCAGGGCCATTGAGGGCCATACCATCGAAAATGTGCTTAAAAATTGGGTCGACCGAATTGGCTACTGTAAAGCCAGCCGAGGCAGCCATATGAACGAAGTGGTGTTTCATACATAAACCGCAATGTTAAGGCTATCCAATAAAATAAAAAAAATTGAAAAATATATACTCGTTGTTTTTTTTATAGCGATTTCAAAACGCAAATCTTTCGTGAGCCACCCTATATATCCAGGAAATTGTGAAGACGAGAGCTCATTGGGAATGCCCAGTATATGTGGATAAAGTACAGCATTTGTGTTTTTAGATCGAAATTTTCCGATAACTCAGAAATTCGTGAGTAAATATTTCTAAAATTTCCAAACTTGGGACATTGTAGCAGCTATATATATTTGCTATAAATTGCGAGGCCCTAGCTTCAAGCCAATTGTCTGAAAAGGATACCAAAAATGTAGGTAGAACTTAAAATTTGGCCTGTTAAACATCCGTTTAAAAAATTCGTAGAAAAGTTTTGATTAACACAAATTTAATCCTCGAATTTATTTAAATCTCAAAAACCTCGTCACAAACACTGTGGACATGCTTTATTTTCTGGTACACACTACTTCCTTTGCCATTTCATATAGTAGAAAGTTGTAAAAGAAAATCGGTCGAGTCTCTGAGTGAGTCCTTTCCTCAAATTTTAACTTAACACAAAAAGAAAAAACAATGTTGATAAACTCAAACAATAAAGGAAGCTTAAAAATTGGAAGCAGTTTTGCAGCGTTTTCTCTTCATTCGCTTTAGGTAGAAATCTTTATAATCTTATGTACAGAATATTTTTTCTATGGAAGAGCCATCCGTGTTCCACATTTATTTTTTAATTTCTGAACCGAACATTAAGATTTTCCGGCGACAAATTTTCAATCAGTGCTTACATTTAATTTTTCCAGCAGCACTTCTAGATCCAATGTGAAAAAGTAGATGAACGTAAAGCCCTGGGCTATCAATACGCTTCTATTATACAATTGAAATTTGAGGAAGTGCTAAATTTTCTATTGTAGTTCTGAAAATGGTTTCAGGTTTTTTTATGAAACACTACATACCTTCAATAATTCTAGCAAAAAGTTTACTTTTGCTTTGTTTTGCGTACCTAAATTAATAAGAAAAAAAAGTGTAATCGAAGGGCGGATTGATCCCCTTAACCCCCCCCCCCCCCTTATCTACGCCACTGATCAGATTAATTGCGTAAAAATAAAAGATGTGCGAAGTTTTAAGCTCAAGTCTAAGAAATTCAATAAAACTCGTGGAAAAGTTGGTGGCTTATGCATCCTTAAGGTACATTTTCCTCGACACGACTGCTCGACAGCGACTCGCTCAGTCCATATAAAAACTCGTTTTTAAAATAACAGAAAAACGAGTTTTTATATGGAATGAGCGAGTCGCTGTCGTGCGGCCGCGTCGAGGACTTCGTACCTTACGGCTTGTTCTGCTATCCGTTCTCATAATGAGAACTTTTGTGTTTTTGATATTGTCCGTTCTCTGGTGGCTAAGTAAAGAAAGTGTCGCTAGTGTCGGTAAAATGAAGAAGAAATTCTTCTTTCGATAGCTGATAGCATAATGTTCCCACAACCAATTATGTGTGTTAGAAATCTGCCTCTATGTTGTGTATAAACCAATTATCCTATTTGAGGTACATTTGTTGAAAGTGGTCTTTTTTGAGCAAGGAAATATTAGTCCCCTTCGTGAAATTCAATTGAGATTTTTTTTTTATATTTGGCACGTGCCAGATTTTCAGTTTGACACCCCTGTCGTTACACACTACAATTATTCTGTACCAAAGTGTGTATAGTTTGATATTTTCAATGACTCTGACTCTATTCTGTTTTCAATGTAAGTATACGTATTTGTATACATAAAATATTATACAGGGTTATTGGTTAAGTCGACCTATTCCCTGCAACACGTTATAATAGGGTAAAAATGCAACAAAATGAGGCCATAAATGTTAGGCCGATTTTCAACGGTCACTGAGATATTTGAATTTTTAGGTTTTTTTTAAATAACCTCGAATTTTACCATTTAAAGTAAGAATTTAAAAAAACTACTAAGGCAATGGGTTAAAACTTATTTTTGTATTTTAGTCAACACTATAGCAGACAATTCTTAATCATTTAAAATTCCAAAAACCCATCACAATTTCGGAATTTTTAATTTTTAATAAAAAAAATTATCTTAAATTTTTTTTTTAATATAGTATTACTAAAAAAAATTATATCACACGGACTCTGCAGACCACTGGAAAAACATACTCGTGTTGTCAGCTTTCCAAAAAGGTGTCAATGTCAATATAAATATTTGAAATAATTGAAACAGCTAGCTGCAACTTGTTCGGGGACCATAATTTCGTTTGATAAAAAACGACAAATCCATAAAACAATAGAAACACGTCTGTCAAGTTAGCACTACCGCTTTAAAATTTCGACAAACGCTATAGTGCATTAAATATCGCGATTTTGTCGTAATTCAATGGAAAAAGAAAAAAATTTGTCGCGCCCCTCCTTCCCCTTAAAAACTACCCTTAAGTGCATTTGAGCCTCAGTTAACCAAATTCGAGTTCCAAGAATCTCCCCAATGCTAAAGGTGTCCAGTAAGATATCACAGGGGCTGTTTAAGGGATTTCCACCCTGAAAAAAATTTTCGCGCCCCTCCTTCCCTTAAAAACTACCCCCATCAAGTTAGCACTACCACCCCGGTAGCGGCCAATTCAAACATTTCCGTAAAACAAAAAGTATCCAATTAATTGTCACAGGAACCGAAAGGGGTGGTAGTGCTAACTTGACGGGGGTAGTTTTTAAGGGAAGGAGGGGCGCGACAATTTTTTTCAGGGTGGAAATCTTTTAAGCAGCCGTAGTGAGAGTTTACTGGACACTTTTAGTATTGGGGCGATTCTTGGAACTCGAGTTTGGCGAACTAAGGCTGAAATGCAATTAGGGGTACTTTTTAAGGGGTAGAAGGGGCGCGACAAATTTTTTGAAGCGTGCAATATGCCTTTCGGTTCCTGCGACAATTATTTGGATAATTTTTTTTTACGGAAATGCTTGAATTGGCCGCTACCGGGGTGGTAGTGCTAACTTGACGGGGGTAGGTTATAAGGGGAGGAGGGGCGCGACAATTTTTTTCAGGGTGAAAATCTCTTAAGCAGCCCCTGTGATATCTTACTGGACACCTTTAGCATTGGGGAGATTCTTGGAACTCGAATTTGGTTAACTGAGGGTCAAATGCACTTAAGGGTAGTTTTTAAGAGGAAGGAGGGGCGCGACAATTTTTTTCTTTTTCCATTGAATTACGATAAAATCGCGACATTTAATGCACTATATTGTTTGTCGAAATTTTAAAGTGGTAGTGCTAACTTGACAGACTTGTTTTTATTGTTTTATGGATTTGTGGTTTTTTATCAAACGAAATTATGGTCCCCGAACAAGTTGCAGCTAACTGTTTCAATTATTTCAAATATTTATATTGACATTGACACCTTTTTGGAAAGCTGACAACGCGAGTATGTTTTTCCAGTGGTCTGCAGAGTCCGTGTCATATAATTTTTTTTAGTAATACTATATTAAAAATCAACTTTAAAAAATTTTAAGATAATTTTTTTTTATTAAAAATTTAAAGTTCCGAAATTGCGATGAGTTTTTGAAACTTTAAATGATTAAGAAATGTCTGCTATAGTGTTGACTAAAATCCAAAAATAAGTTTTAACCCATTACCTTAGTAGTTTTTTTTTATTCTTACTTTAAATGGTAAAATTCGAGGTTATTTAAAAAAAACCTAAAAATTCAAATATCTCAGTGACCGTTGAAAATCGGCCTAACATTTATGGCCTCATTTTGTTGCATTTTTACCCTATTATAACGTGTTGCAGGGAATAGGTCGACTTAACCAATAACCCTGTATATAGAGAATTTCCAATTTACATTTCGACCGGAAGAAATCTTTCAAAGTTTAAAGAAGTTTTCCACTTCTTCTTTTTCTCTTTTCCTCTTGTGCCCCTCCGTGAGTAATTTGCATTTCGATATAGTGTGAAGATAAAAGATAGAACTTGGAATATGGAAGTAAATACGGGAAGAAAGATACATCCGAGATCCGAGCAACGGGAGTTGGGCGAGTTTGGACAGAAGAAGTTCAAGCAAGTTAAGATCTATAGTTGTTTGGTATAGTTGTGCTTGTGTTGCTCCGATGATAAAATATATTTCCATATTCCTGATAAGATGTTGAATCCTTTCCGAGTTGTATATAGGAAGAGGAGGCATTGGCAAAAAGACGATTGCCTATATGCCCGAAGGAATCTTGGGACTGTAATAAATTGGACTCTAATGCGTTGTGTACGAATGGAATGGGGTATTTATTAATTTATAATAAATGAGATGTGGTTTTTGTCGATATAAATGTTTGACCTGTTGCGGTCTAAGACATTAGACATTTTGATCAAAATGGGTTTAGAATAGTTGCTAATTTATTTGTTGCTCAGTGCAGCCCCATTACCTTCAACATTTACCATACATTTCTATAGCCTAAAACCATCCCGCAACATCAAGGATCCAAATTTCAGCCAAATCGGTCCAGTGGTTTAGGAGGAGGTGCATTATACGAACCCACGTACAGTCGAATTTTATATATAAAGATTCTTTGTGAATTTTTCGCATATTTCAACAGTTATTCTGGGTGTACACCAATCTGCTGGAATCAGTTGACTGAAATCTGGCAGTTCGTTCAAGGAATACAGAAAGAACTATAGGAAAAACAGATCCTTATAATTTTTCTAATTGTTATTTTTCTCGCGTGTTTCAATATTATTCTGATATTCAGAGACCTGAGGAACTATTCGGCAGGAAAATCTTCCAAAAATCCGCTAAGATGTTCAAGAAATATGTATAAACAAAAATATGCGAAAAAAACCTCATTGTGAATTGTTGCTAATTGTGAATTTTCTGCTTATTTCAATGGTTATACTGCTATTCGGGCCGGAGCCTTAGTGTAGACCCATCCGGTGGCGTCAAATTACTGAAATCCTGTAATTCGTTCAAGAAAGACAGAAAAAAGAAGTGAAAAGGAATTTTCTTCATAATTGTGCTCATTGTGAATTTCTCATATGTCTGTGGAGCAAATTTACTGAAATTCGCCTTTATGTTAAAGAAACACACGCAGAAATAGGCGAAAAAGAACCCATTGTGAATTTTTCGCGTGTTTCAATAGTCATTCTGCTATTCCGGCGCCTAAGCCAAGCATCCCAACATCATAGAAATCGGTCCAGCCGTTCTTGAGCTGTAAATGGTGTAACTAGCAAAACTTTCTTTTATATACAAGGTGTCCCAAGACCCAACGATAATCCGGTAACAGGTGATAGCGCATTTAGTGTCCGTTACGGAAAAAATATTCAGGAAAAAATCAGTCGCGTTATTTTACAGTTATTTGTAATTGAAGAAAAATCGAAAAAAACGCAGACCTTGCTGTCATTTTCCATCCGCTGTAAATGCAAATCTTAATATTTCTCAATTTTTTTTTTGGCGCTGCAACAGCAACATAATGCTCTATTACCTACACCCCAACACGAATCCCGAAATAGGTTTTGTTTTGAGATAAAATGTGACCTTCTTTGTGGAACCGTGAGATCAAATTCATCGTTTCGTCTAAAGGCCTGGATAGACCTCGGGCGGAATGAGAATGAAATTTTTGTCCGCTGCGATTTTCTCAACGTAAATGCATCCTTACTGTCGTGGAACATGTCGGAAATGATGGGGAATTCCATAAGCTACCATCCGAAAATGGTTCCAAAATTTTTCTTGGCCATTTTACGTATTATTTTTCGATTCCCCGGTCATTTCACCGTGTAAAATATCTAATGACCGGGGAATCGGAAAATAATACCTAAAATGGCTGAGGAAAATGAGGGAACTGTTTTTGGATTGTAGCTTATGGAATTCCCCACACTCAGAGAAAAAAACGCACATTCATATTAAAAGCTCCACATTTAAATTGAACGCAGTATTCGTTTGAAAAATACCGTTTGATTTGAACGAGTTCTCAATTACGCTAAGAGAATTTCTTTTAAAACAAAAGAGCTGCTAAACCGCAAACGACGGTCGTTTAAATCAAAAGATTTCGCATTACATAGTAATGTGGATACATTCCTTTACGTAACAAATACGCATACCTAAAGGACGCGATGCCAAAATATCATTTGTTTCAACGTAGCACAACAGGTAGTTAATACTTCTGGCCGGTCCGAGGAGTCTCACGTGTTCATATTCGTTCCAAACAAATTTGTATAGTGTCTAACAACAAACGCGTATTAGAATCTTCGTCGATGTTAAGAGTGTTTTCGAGAATGTACTTTTGCATTCATCTGGAGGAATGGACGCTTGCACACGTGCAATTTAAGTTTAGCGGGTGTTAAAATAAAAGTGTATTGTATTAATCGTATTAATATTAGACCTAAATAAAAAATAAAATGTTTTTCTGAAGTTTTCATAAGTTTTATTCTTTATTCATTTGTCAACACAGAATGGAGAATGGACAATCAAACGGAATGTATTATTTTATTTCAGCAGAGTTTGCCTTTAATTCCATGTAAAACTCAATTATTTTGAATGGGGCAATTTCTATGAAATGAAAATGGGATGCGTTACTTTCGAAATACATACCGTTTCATTAAAAAGAATGCTTCGTTTAGTTTAAATAACAAAAATGTTCAATATAAAAACGAAGACGTTTAATATAATTGCCTTTCATTTATTTAAAATGTTTTACCCGTTTACAATAAAAGAATAAGTGTTTATTTCAATGAAAAATACTTTTAAATCGACTGGCTCCTTCTTTCCAGGTAAACGTAAATTCTTTTGATTCAAACGCTTTTTTACAACTCATTATGCTTTTGAAAGAAACGCCACTCGTTAGAATTAAACGCATTTGCGTGTGGAGCCGAATCAAAAGCGGAAATCGTTTGAATTAAATATATTTCGTTCAATATTAGTGAATATTTCTCTGAGTGCAGCATTTGTCATATATTCCACGACGCAGTAAGTATGCATTTTCATTGAGAAAATCGCAGCGGACAAAAATTTTATGTTCATTCCGCCCGAGGTCTATCCAGGCCTTACGTTCGAATAACTGTACTGTAAAAAAAAGTCCGGCACCTCCCGGCAAGTAATTTTAAAAGTTGGCGTATAGTCTCGTATTTTGATAACGGTATTACGTTTGCTTCATTATTCCCGGTTGGAGTCAGAATATTTTATCTGGAGGCCTGTAAAGTTTAATTTTGAATGGAAATGGACGGTATTTGACTCATTCTGAACTTTACAGGCCTCCAGAGATTCTTTTGATATTTGAAGTCTTGCAATTTTTGGATAAAAAATTCCATGGTTGTTGGTTGTTGCATGGCCAAAAGAAAATTTAAGAAATACTAAGATTTGCAGTTACAGTGGATAAAAAATGACAGAAAGGTCTGTGCTTTCCCGATTTTTCTTTAATCAAAAATAAATGTAAATATGCGACAGATTTTTTTTTTAAATATTTTCCCCGTAACGGACACTAAAAGCGCTATCACCGGTTCCCGGGTTATCGTTGGGGTTTGGGACACCCTGTATATAATAGGTAAATTCTCAAATTAATTTGTTTGCAGCATCCGCTTTCAAAACTTTGATTTATTAAACGTTTCATTAAAAGTTGAGTATGGTAAAATTGTAACCCTAAAAAGCCAAATTTCGAACGAATACTTGCGCTTATACTGATAAGGACGGTGGAATTATAAACTGAAAGGTCATCTGTGGAAAATTCGTAGGACTCAAAGGGTTTCAATTTTTGGAGGGCCATTCCAAGCGCTTCTAATACATCAGAGTCGACCATCAGAATATTCGAAGACTCCCTGAGTAGGCTCACCGCTCGCTACGCTCGCACCTCGCTACGCTCGCACCTCGCTTTTTTCCAGAAGCCCAAGCAAGCAGAAAGGCGAAATGACTCAATTCCCCAAAATGCGTGAGCGTGTAGCATCTTTTTGGGATCAAACGTTTAAATAGCATATATGTCATATCTTCAGAACTGTAAAGTTATAATTTAAATGTCAATATTCGCTCGGCTCTAAGCAAAAATTTTCAAATTCCATTCCATCAATTTGTGAAGCCTTCAGGGAGCTATGAGGATTTAAATAGTACAATCAAAGCATGTATGTATATGCATTATCGAGATTTTTTGCTGACACATACATAACGGTAACTTACCCTTAAAGGTTCAGGTTCAGCTTCTATGTCCGCAAATAAAATGCCAAATGCCCATCCATATTAAAATGTGTTAGAAAGCAGAAAGAAAAGCAAGTGATTAAACTTTTAAATGGTCGTGGGCCGATTTTTTGAAAAAAAAAAAAACACTATATATAACGGTACCTTTACCGATAAAGTTGTCTGTAAACTTGGAGCTACGGCACCAAACGAAATGCCAAATATCCCTCTCAATGTGGCCCTAAAACAAACTACGTTCGATCAATCGAAAAGGACCACGCACGCACAACCACGTTTCTACAGCTAAAGCAATCAATCAATCGGCGAAAAAATGCGATGAAATAAAATTAATATGTTGCGAAGAGTGGAAGAAAATTCCAAGCGCTTCTAATACATTAGAGTCGACCCACAGAATATTCGAAGACTCTTTGAGTAGGTTCATCGCTCGCTACGCTCGCACCTCGCTTTTTTCCAGAAGCCACAGCAAGCAACATACAAAAAGGCGAGGTGCGAGCGTAGCGAGCGGAGAGCGGACTCAAAGGGTTTCAATTTTTGGAGGGCCATTCCAAGCACTTCTAATACATCAGAGTCGACCATCAGAATATTCGAAGACTCCCTGAGTAGGCTCACCGCTCGCTACGCTCGCACCTCGCTTTTTTCCAGAAGCCCAAGCAAGCAACATACAGAAAGGCGAAGTGCGAGCGTAGCGAGCGGAGAGCGGACTCAAAGGGTTTCAATTTTTGGAGGGCCATTCCAAGCGCTTCTAATACATCAGAGTCGACCATCAGAATATTCGAAGACTCCCTGAGTAGGCTCACCGCTCGCTACACTCGCACCCCCACTTTTTTTTACAGAATCCTAAGCAAGCAACATACAGAAAGGCGAAATGCGAGCGGATATACAGCGTGCCAATTTGTTGAGGGGCCTTTAATAGGAGGCTTCTAATACAGCAAGGGCTATCCTGAGAATATTCGAAGACTCTTTGAGTCGGCTCACCGCTCGCTGCGCTCGCAACCTCGCCTTTTACCAGTGTTCCACGGAAACACACAAAAGGCGAGGTGCGAGCGTAGCGTGCGGTGAGCGGACTCAAAGAGTTTCAATTTTTGGAGCGCCCTCTCCAAGCGCTTCTAATACATCAGAGTCGACCATCAGAATATTCGAAGACTCTTTGAGTCGCACCTCGCTTTTTTACAGAATCCTAATCAAGCAACATACAGAAAGGCGATCGTGGCGAGGGGGCGAGCGGATATACAGCGTGCCAATTTGTTGAGGGGCCTTTAATAGGGGCTTCTAATACAGCAAGGGCGATCCTGAGAACATTCGAAGACTCTTTGAGTCGGCTCACCGCTCGCAACCTCGCCTTTAAACAGTGTTCCACGGAAACACAATAAAGGCGAGGTGCAAGCGGACTCAAAGAGTTTCAATTTTTTGAGGGTCCTCTCCAAGCGCTTCTAATACATCAGAGTCGACTCTCAGAATATTCGAAGACTCTTTGAGTAATATCTCGTGATCGGCTCAACCGATCGACATGAATTTTGGTAGCGATGTATGGCATGGCAATGGTATATTTGACACGAATAATGCATTTTTTATAGGGCCCAGTTAACAGGGTTGTCCCTGAATTGGGGCAAAAGTCTAATTGGCTATTTACGCTTTGAGGTGTCGCGATAGTAGCGCCTTTTGTGGATGATGCCGCGGCTAAGTGAAAATCCACACCTTCCGTGTCAGGTGATTCTCGACCAAGCACTGATACTGTAATGACGCTCTTGTATGAACTCATTTTTAGAGGAGATTAATCGTTTTTTACGTCAAAGTTCCATGGATGTGATAATATCACCCAAGTTAGAAACCAATGTACCGCCAGGTGGCGCTAGTATCGTTATTCGCTCAATGGCAGATTTAGGAAAGTCCCGTCTACTTTTTTATTACTCATTGGAAAGAGATGTGTGAATAATCATATTAAAGGGTTATTTTGGGAAGACTGAATATGCATTGACTCTATAAGCGTGTTTTATTGTAAAAAAGGTGCAGGTTGGGGTATATAAGCACAAAAAAACGATTTGGGTTAAAAGCTGTTTAGATCTATTGCACCAACTATGAGCTTTGTAAAAGGCTGAAGTTTCAAAGTTGTGATAAATAATTAACCAGTAAATTAACATGGCTTACAAAAACCGACCAATATAGGAAACCAAGGTGTGACAAAATTATCTAATCAGAATGAAAACAGCGTTAAAATTGTCAATAATTTCGAGGTGAAAAATTTTCTGATTTGAATCATTGTTCTCTGACACATTCCTTACACAACATAGAGACGATGACGCAACAATATCGCATGAATCGGCAACATTACAGAAACCTAACCTACAATTTGTATATAGACTGTAACACATTTTGGTTGAGTCTGATCCGATTGATTAAAAGGATAGGTACATAAAAGTTCTATAAAAACCTTATGTTGACACTACACTGAATGATGCATGAGGAAGACACCCGCGATAGAATACAAAATGCATGTTGCTCCCATACTAGCATTAAGTTCCAAATCCTCTCCCAAAATGAAGGAAAATCGCATGCGCGCCTCAACCATGAAATTAAAAACGACAACAGGCGACCCGCTTAAATTTTCACGTAAACCCCATTCTGCAAGCTCCCCACATCATAAATGCAACCAGAAACCGCGTTGCAAAGAATAAAAGAAAAATGCCAGAGAACACGACACGATCACCGGAAAAGATAAATGAACAAAATCTGGTTTCGGAGCGACTCTATGCTTAACAAAAGCAAGTACAATCAGCAGCACTCAGCAATCTTCTGCAACCTAAGCCTAAGTCCTATAAGACACTCATAGCATCGTCTTTGAATATCTATACGAGTATAGCAGAGCTGCTGGCTATTTCCATTCATCAAGGTACATACCTACCTCGTACAACCATATAAAATGAGAATGTGGGAAGGATTCTCCGATACGATCAGGATCCATCAGTCGTGCGAGGAGAACAAGGGAACGAAGCAGCAAAATGTTGCTTCAACCAATGGAATTATTATCTGCTTATCTTTTTTGTGCACATCTGTGGATTGAGTTTTGAGTTCGCGATAGCGATAAATTTGCGTACGCTTTGTTGCGTATACTTATTGTGAAAAAGAGGAGGAGGAGCATAGCATGCAAAAACCGCGCAATAGAGGGTTTTAGTGGAGAATGATAAGGTTTGAAGAGTGATGACGATTGGCTGCTAAATGCGAATACAGGAGGATCAAGCTCAACCATACACGCTCCGTCATGTATGGCTTCTTCTGATCAAAGTAGCGCAGAGGTATTAATGTCGTATACCATAGCACAGACTTGCCAGTTGATGCGTCCATACCGCTTGTGTAGGACCGAAAAGTAAAGTGCAGGAAAATGTGAAGAAAATTATTGAATTTTAATTACTTATCTGAAGTTAAGTTTGAGGCCTTATTTAACCTCTAAGGTTGAATTTTCTAATCGAATCTTGTATTCTTACGCTTCTCGAGAAGTGTTGAGAATTGTAAGGAAACAGTTCAATGAGTCGAGGTCCGAGGTATTTTTTCCCCCAAAAATGACGACTTAAGAAAATAAGGTATCTCGGGCATTGGCTGAAGTATCTACTATTTTATCTGTTATGGTCAAGGGTTTTCGAGACCAAGTTTCTGGTGCTTGGTGCAGACGCCGGGTTTACCTATCAGGCTTGTCCAACATACGGCCCCGGTCTGCGTGGACTCAAAAGACATTCTCATAGATGCCTCACTTTAACGAAATTTTGCAACAAAGATACAGAAAAACAAACAAATTTTGGTATATAAAATTACAAGTCACAACCTATCCGCGTTATTATGCCTGAAATATGAAATGTTCGATTCCAGTTTATCTGCCAAACCTATGGCTGCTACTTGAAATCACTTAATGTATCTACATCAATTGCATCAACATCGTTTATGAACTAAGCTTTAAGCGCTGTTTTCACGATGGATTTGTCAACCAACTTTTGAGCATTCAAACAAGTTGGACACCAAATCCATCGTGTAAACTGAAGTTGGACAACAAGTTTGAAGTGGAACGAGCATTCAAACAAATACACCGTGAAAACAGAAGTTGGACAACTTGTTTTAGATGCATTGATTATAGTCCAATCGAAATATAAATATACTTTCTAATAATAAAGAATTAATGCGCCTGATTACCAATATCTGTACAATATCATCCAATTCTGGCGTTCCGTTAACTTTTGGAGCACGCTGTATACTCATTCGGGCATGTTTCGCTAAATGTTTAAAATATTCACGAACAAATAAAATAAAAAGCAAATATGTATCTTTTTCCTATACTATACGTATTGCAAAAACTGACGTTTTACGACCGCTCTAACTTTCAACTACTGTTTACACGGCCAACAAGTTGGATAGGATTTGTTTGAGAGAATATCGTACGTGTAAACAGCCTTCCAACTTGGATAAGTTTGAGGGAAAAGTTGGATGCAAACAAGTTTGATACCAACGCGCCTTTATGATGTTGGGCTACCTTGAAATATTCTACTCTGGTGAGATAGTCTTGCACCTCTAGATGAGGTTTAGAATATTATTTTTGTCTTTGTGTTAGCCCGAAAGTTCGCGTCTAATAAACATAGTGTGGTTGCTTGTAATGGTCGACGCTATGGTCGTTCGAAGATGTCTATAATTGTGCAGGCTGTTCTACGGATAAGAGCCAACAGCGGCATGCGCGTGTTGATGCTCAGAGGGGTAGTGTTAAACTGGGTTTGTCCTGCTCGTTAAGATGTTTAATGACAGAAAGATTTAAATTGAACAAAATGGCGCAGCCTTCATCAGCTTCACTTGCAACTTCGTTAAAAATCCATTACGCTGTTACACGCGCACAGGGACGTAGCCAAGATTTTGTTTCGGGAGGGGTCCAAAGCTCGATTTCAAAATTTCAGTAGATAATATTAGAAAATAGAATTTTGTTGTGGATTCTGGCGAAGAATTTGCGGTTTTTATGAAAATTCATGAAGCTGAACATTTGGAATAGCTAGGTCGAAAATTTAATTAAATTTTGACAAAAAAAAAACGCTAAAGCAGTATAACAAGAAAAATTTTACGAAATATATTGATTGCGTTTTGTTCAAAGAACTTATACTATTACTATTGACCCTAACCAATTCAGGACGTCATATATAGAAACAGCAGTGACATCACATAACAAATAAAGTCGTTAGCAACTTTGTTTTTAATTACATATTTTTATATGACTATCTCGGATACCCATTGGATTGCATTTCGCTCTGTGATAAATATTGAAGAACAATCAGAACTCACGAGCCGGAAAGCTCAAAGCTCATTCGCACTTTTTAATGTGCAAAGGGCAAATTAAAAATTTGTTAGAATGAAATAAAGGAATATTCACATTTTCTGCACAACTTAAATTGAGGGTAAGCTTCGAAAAGCTTATTCCCCTTACTATGGTATACTTCCCTAATCCAATACATATGTAGACGCCGGCAGACCGGCAAGATGTGAATTAACTACTAGCGTCAAATCGGTGAATCCATCATTGTTGTTTCTTATGTTTTTACAGTTGAATCCACCTTCGTCCAGGTGAAACAATTTCACAGACTGCAAATTAAGATACCAAAATCAGGCTATCGAATCTTTATTGAAGGAAAAACAGCTCACTGTTCACATCACAGGTAAAGGATTAAATTCCTTAGTTCAAAACGTTTTCATTTCAGTTTTTTTTATGGTAAAACAGCGAATGATCAAATTTCGGCAAAATAGGGTTACAGATCAAACTTCTCTTTTCGCATATGAACTTTATTTGTTACTGTACAAAGTTTTTGCGTGAGAATTCCGCGTAAGAACGCGATGTGAAAGATGTGAACATCGCTAAAATTACATTTCTATTATTTCCGCAAATAAAAGAATAAATTACTGAAATCTCAAAGTCAATTGGAACAATTTCGAGAGGGGTCCGGACCCCCTGGACCACTCCCCTGGCTACGTCCCTGCACGCGCACTACTGTTCCCTTCAGTAGGGTGCACCGGTATGCTGCCATAATACTTACATCGTTATGACCTCCCATATGATGGTTCAGGTCAACTTGGCACCAAACCTCGGCCGACAAGTCCCATTACAACGCAATTTGCCCATGACGAGGAGAGGCTTTGGGTTCTCGCAAAAGGAGCGATGTTGTTCGTGTCGGCTTTCCTTCTGGATTAGTTTAGAGTTGTTACCTGACTCGTTCCAAAAACTTCAGTCAACAACATTGGCCGCCATCCGCCATTCACAATGACCTCTGATTAGCATTTGGTTGCTAAATGGGCAAACAAAATACTCTACTATCGCGGAATGCGGAGCGTGGATTCAAATCCCAATGTGACCATGGATGTTTTCGTTATCTTAATTTTTTTTATTCTACTTTGGCAAATCCTGTACATGGTCCTTAACATTAGTCCACAGGCCACAGACCAAGACTGGTTGGCTTATCCTATTATATGAGGATTAATTTTAAGATTTTACATTTTTCACTTTATTTTTTTTATGACTGTCTTTTTTTATTAATACATTTTGTCAGCGATGTTGCTTCGGTAACAGAAGACTGCGTTGTCTTTATAACAATGTTCCTAGGGCAGACTGTAAATTTTTCAATTTGGGTGGGACTTTTACAAATATCAATAATTTAAAAATATTTAAATCAATGATATATTTGTGAAGGCGAAAAAATTCGGACGTTGAAATCGATTGATTACATCAGACGTGTCAAACTCGCGGCCATGTCGAAGCAGCACAACATGTATCAACACAAAAATTGTGAAATTGGTAAGGTGAACAAATTCAGAAGTTAAGCTCAAGTCTACAAAAGTTACTAAAACTCGTCAGTGGCTTATGCAAGATTATTTTAGGATTTTTTCTCCAAATACTACCAACAATTTGAGGCTGGCTATTTGATTTTCTAAGACAGCTCATCTTTTTTGTTCAGGACAATACTAAGTCTCTTTATGAAACTGTTCTGTCCCGAAATGCAGTTAATAAAAAATTAGTTGGCTTTGCCGAACATGAATTGAGATTTATTTGGGAAAATGGCAAAGCTTTACAGACTACGGAAATCTTTGAATTGGTGACTTAATCACCTGGATGTGATTTTTTAGACCTGTACTTATCAAGCTGAATAAGTGCATGAGTTTGTTTAAAACACACAAACAACTTTTTGTCTCTTTTAGCCACATTTCTGCTGAAATTAATTTATTCCGACTATTTTGCCCCCCCGATATTATTTTCGGCGACCTCGGATGACTGGTGCTAAACATTTTTTATCATCTGTCCAAAATTTTGCGCAAATCATGTAATTGTGGTTTCTTGAAGATTAATCATATTTTTTGCTTTTTTTGCTTCTTGTCTTAATTTGTTAATGTTCTTGAAGTACATTTTCGAAAGGAGGAAGTTCTCACGAATAATCCCGAAGCCGATCCAGACTCTCAGCTATATTTTAAAAGTAATATTCTGTAATCAACTTTCGTAATACGATTACATAAAAGTTTTTGAAATTTTCCTCCTGCTGCCCACCTAAACCTGAGGAGTCTTATTTGGCCCGCGCCAGGATTTGAGTTTGACACCCCTGGATTACATGTTCAAGTAGCGGTGAATCGACAAAAATATGTTTTTCCTTTGCGCTTCCTATAATAAAAAACAAGTGTTGAAAAAACGTCTTCTCCTTTATGGAAATGTTTGGGCCGCCATCGCTTTTCAAAGCAACAAAGTGGCCCGCGGAAAAACTATGTTGGACATCGCTGACCATAACTAGGTCATAACTTCAGGAGAAAAATCACTCGGTTCAGGGCTCATGCTATTTGGTAGGCTTTCATTTCCAAGGTTCGTCGCCCTGTTTCCATTTATATTCATTTTTTTTACCATCATTATCCATTTGTTTCCTCGAAAGCATAAATCAATTCCAATTGAAAAAAACAATATTTTTTAACGATTAATTTAATCATCCCTGAGAAAATTTTCATATCAAATAAACTCACAATATTGCATCATCGCAATGTTTATTTTCAAAAGTACATATTTCCATAACACCCAATCCGCCTTCATACACATTTGCAGGAAATAATCAGAGTTTTCATATTACCGATTCAGAATAATTTCCATTCTCAATAATGATGTTTACATCATCTTACACAATACACGACACATGATGCACAAAGCACGAGTACTTGGAAATATTA
This sequence comes from Microchrysa polita, assembly GCA_949715475.1. Classification (NCBI taxonomy): domain Eukaryota; kingdom Metazoa; phylum Arthropoda; class Insecta; order Diptera; family Stratiomyidae; genus Microchrysa; species Microchrysa polita. Next base: position 13,196,643 of record OX454420.1, read on the forward strand.
TTACGTTAGTACAAGAGCATTTTGTAGAATAAAACGCATACGATAAGGCGTCTTTACAGGTACATATATAGCATACAACGATGAAGATGGGTGTTGGTTAAAATTTATTTTCATGTTAATGAGCAGCAGAATTTTTTTTTTTAAAGTGAACCGCATACCCAATGAAAAGCAAAATATGTATAGGAGCTCGTCACCTATATTAGTAGTATGCAAGTACAGTACAACCCCGCTTAACCGAAGTTACGGAATTTCGAAATTTCCGAAACAACAAAAAAAATGCTAAATGGGTTTATTCTGAGACAAGCTGCGGAAGATACATATTTCTAAGCATTCTGAAATTTGTATTATGGTCCTTCTACTTGTTTTTCTCCTTTAACCAATACAGGACGCCACAGTGGTTCAGATTCACATTCTAGTAGTGGGACAAAAATAAAAAAAGGCAAGTATGAGATTTTGTAATTTATGCTTGAGAATGCACTTATACTCAACCATAGAATTAGGAAATAACAATTATATCCTTTTTGTGCAGTGGCGTCCATGTCAAAACGCCCCGAAAAGAGGGGGCAAAAGTAGCTATATAGAAAATCACACAAAATTGTATGTCAAAAATTGTGCTTTTCCTTGAAGTGTCTGTGGTTTTCCAAGTTTTTCATTTCAATTCATAAAACTGAATATATGTAGAAGGCGGTAACATAAATTTCAATTTAATTTTTGTTTCGGTATGTGTTCTGTGAGTATGTTTACTTTTGACCTTTTTTACAGTACTTTTCTCGTTGTAACTTTTTATGAACCTGAGTGAACCTAATAAGGGGGTATTCAATCTAAATCCCTATTAATAGATATTACTTTAAAGAAAAAATAATATCCCGCATTTTATCACTTTCCGGAATATAGCTAATTTTCCAAATGTTCATAAGTAAGCCAACACGAATTTCTAAAATATATTTTTCAGTCACGGTCAACTAAATCGTCTCAAACCGGCAAAATGTTAATAAAAATTGCCTCCCGGTATTTAGAATGTCAATATTTCTAAATACTCGATAGTATGAAGTCATTTGCCTGTCCCCTCATATATAATGAAAAAGAAAGTTGAAGCTTGCATGGAGTTAAGTATACACTCGATAATACCAAGATTTTCTTTTTAATTACGGAAAATACTTGTTTTCGGAATGTAATAATAAATAAATAAGCTTCTTTGAATTGATGGATGAAAATGCCTATTAATAAGGCTTTCAATAGAATACCCCCTTATAAGGTTCATAAAAGGTTACAACATGAAAAGTACTGGAAAAAAGGCCAATAGTAAACATACTCACAGAACGCATACCCAAACAAAATTTAACTGAAATTTATGTTACCGCCTTTTACAGATATTCAGTTTTATGAATTGAAATGAACAACTTGGAAAACCACAGACACTGCAATGAGAAGCACAATTTTTGCCATACAATTTTGTGTGATTTTCTAAATAGCTACTTTTGCCCCCTCTTTTCGGGTCGTTTTGGCATGGACGCCACTGCACAAAAAGGATATAATTGTTATTTCCCAATTCTATGATTGAGCATAAATGCATTGCCAAGCATAAATTACAAAAAGCTCATACTTGCCTTTTTTGATTTTTGTCCCGCTAGAATGTGAATCTGATTCAATTTTATTCAATTCAATGCAGTTTACTCAATAAAATTACTCAAATTGGTCCTTCTCCGAAATTTTGGAAAGATTTTCTTAAAAGCATCTTCGAATTCATTCTCACATTTGTCATTTCGGTTAAAGCGTAAGCTGATTTCGGATGAGCGCAGTTCGGTTAAGCTGGGTTCTACTGTAGTTTATAGAAATATTTTCCCTATTCGTCGCAATATCAATTAAAATGAAGCACGACTATTATGAATGAATGATTATTTTATTATACTGCAGCAAAGTTACACCTACGGCTATGAACTATGAAGCAGAAACTGCACATAGACATACCCATACTAATAATAATATTACAAAGCCCCTGTGAGAAGCTCGTGTGGAATTACCCGCAGACGAATGAAATGAATAAGAAACAGCTGTTTGGGGGTGGGTAGAAAGCGTGAACGTGAATTGCAGCTTATCATGCGAGCGTATAAATAATAAAGGCAAAATTAAAAAAAAAAAAACTTTTATTACTCTATATGCATTAAGTCAGAATACGCATGTATACATGACTCCAAGGATGTTTGCAAAAATGTATTTAATTGATAATACCAGCAGTTGAGCGAATAATGAGAATACGTGTAATAGTTTAACAAACACATGCTATGGTCTTTACTTACTTTTATGTTTTTAGCTTCCTTTTGATGAAAGGAATCCAATTTGTTTCAGCATTCTCATCCATTGAGATGTATTTGTCGATTTATGAAATTTTATTTGATCAATTGCACGTCAAAACTTCTAAATTGTGATCTGGAAATAAAAAAGAAGAGAAAATGAGTAATCTAATATATATCTTCTAAATATATATATGAGCCCCTTATTTTGAAAGTGGCATAAGTTTACTTTGTATATGAGAATTGAGTTAATGATGGCATTATTATGTCTTTGACGGTTTCTTTCTGTGACAAAAAAATCAAAGAAATATTCGCAAAATAAACTGTTAAAACTTTGCTACTTAACAACAACTTACTCTACTTTACTTGCAAATTGATGTGTCAAGTCCTATTCGGCTATTGGGCGTGTAAGCTATTAAGACTGGAGTCTGAAATCCGCTCCAGGAATATAGGCAATTGGACCGTGAATTCTAATTTTCTTAAATACGCTAATCCGATCAAGAAATATAGGGCAAACGTAGGGGAAGGGGCAAATTAACTGCCGTCATTTTTTTCTATTGTTCAATTTTTCAGATGTTTCATAAGCTATCCTGCTATTTGGTGTGGTCATCAATTCGGCAAGGGAAAGGAATTACTGAAATCGGAAAATGATTTCAAGATATAATAGAGAAAAGTTATAGAAATAATTTTGTATTGACAAATTTTGCAGATTTGTCAGCAGCAATTCTGCAATTCTATATTAGATGGGAGATGTATGTATCGAAATCGGCTACTCCGTTCAGTAGGAATAGGCGAAAGAATTGTCTTCATAGTTGGTGATGTTGGACCAATTCACTAAACTGCACTCATTCCGAATTTTTCACATGCTTGAACGCTTATTTCGCTATTTAGGGCACAGGTTCCAATGACGCACAGTGGGGCGACTAGAACAAAAATTCGGACATAGGCAAATAAACTAAATTTAAATATGGCAGATTTGACTACTATGGTTTTACACTTTAAAGTATAAGCTATCGAAAACCATTGTTAATTTTTTTTTAAATTGTAACGGTATTGATTGTACAGACATGTTTGTTCAATAAGAAATGCATTTTTAGCACATACCATCAAAATTTCAAATACCCGTATCAACCACCTTACTTAATACAATGGCACATAAATATACTTTTTACGTTAGGCCTTTGGATAGGAAGGCCTTGTTATGGTATTTGCTAATCTAACAAGGAACATAACGGTACATTTTGAAGATACTAGCCAAAAACCCTGTTATTTTTTTATTTCATCAAAAACAAAAAATGGCCGTAGTTGGCCGGGAAATGAATTAAACCATATTACTCCGCAATTAATGGAGTCAATAAAAACCAAGAGTTTGGCTGCGACCACCTGCGACCCCGGCTACAGTAGCTATTTTTATCGACTAACCTCTGTTTTTCATGTTGGACTTTTTGCATAATAACTTTCACTTTGATGTAGCTTTCCACTTTAAATTGTGTTTACATGTTGGCAATGTTATGAGCTTATCTGATTCTGAAAATAGGGTAAATAGGAGCAACACGTCCCGCACCTCCCCTACAAATTTTATGTAAAAACATATTAAATTAGTAATAACTCTTGGCTAAATTAAGCTGATTCGCTCAAGTTACTTTAATAAGTTTTTAATCTAATACCCTTCGACAGGACCAAATACAGGTTCGATCAAATCAAAGGTTCCACCACCTCCCCTATAAAAGATCTTTATTTCCCAGAAAAACTGTCTTAGCTGCTCATAATTCGTGAAAGGAAAAGTCGTTTGTTTCGATATTTCCATATTTTTCATAATTTGTTATAAACTCCTGAAAAGCATACATAAAAAAGTAACTTTTGTGAATTACTCAGATTTATACATTCAAAGAACCGTTATGATATTAGCGTGTGCGTTTTCTACGTCGCATAAATTTTATAATTTTTCGATGTTTGAATTACTATATCTTCGAAATAACAGTGAGTTTTTCAACGGGGGAGCAGTGAAATTACAACAAATGTATATATTTGTAGAACCTTAACCCAAATACTAAATTGCACCAAGCCAGACGGAATAACTTTGGGTTTTGTTTGGTAACTCTAGTTTTCCTAAAGATTTAATAAATAATGGTGCAGTTTTGTAACGGTAAATAAGAAAGCCGTATGGCCATAGAATATTTTACTCTAAATAAGTCGTACTATCTATTAGCATCATTTGTAACATCAGTCAGAAGAAACGGTATATTATCTATACTATGGGGTTGGTAAAAGCATCCTTAAAACCGCTATATTTTCTTTCGGACAGGACATATTTAAAAATGGAGTTCACCATTCGATTCAGCACAAACATATTCAACTTCTAGTCCTTTACATGGTGCATTTCGCAAAAGGACATCTTCGCAAATATCCGATGTCCAATAAATCATCGATTTCGCCCCACTGTGTGACGTGGCGAAAATTCATTACCAATACGCTAAATTCCGTTCAATAGAGGGCGACAAAAAAATGGGAACATAATATATTCATTTTTCGAATGTTTAAAATTACTGAAATCAAAGAATAAGGCCAACGGATGTGAAAAACAACTTTGCCAAAATTTGGCTTATTTGGTTATCCGTTCAGAAGTGCTTATTTCAGTATAGGAAAAATGTCTGCCTTTGCTTATTGTGAATTTTTTTCGAAGTTATCAATACTTATTTTGCTATTAGGGGTGGAAACCCCTTCGAAATCTTCGAAAATCTGCTAACAGGTTCAAGAAATGCAGACAAAAGGCTGCGAAAAAAGAACTCTTTGTGAATTGTTGCTCATTATTGTGAATTCAAACATTAAAAAAAAATAGTTTTATGTAATTTGGTAAATTTACACCATCGGATTGGTCTCAATCTAATATACGTAGCTATTAGACCAATCCGGTGGTGTAAATCTACCAAATTACATTAACCCTTCTGTCGGCACCTACTACAATATGCATACTCTATACCCAATAGGTCTGGCTGGACCTACTGAGAAAAAAATTTCAATTTTTAGAAAAAGTGAAATTTTTATCGGTACATATTATCATTCTACCCATTATTTACAGCCATTTATAAACAATAAAAGCATTAAAATCGTTTTGGAGATATACTAGAGGCTTTTTTAAGAAGACATATTTTGAGGTGGTATTAGTACAAACATGTTTCTCCCTTTTTTTCTTCTCTTTTTTCATTGCGTATCCGCACAGAAAATCGGATAAAATTTTCCAATTCCAATATCTTTGGGGAAATATTTGGCACTTTGTTGGTAGATTTTAACACGATATTAGTCTGCAGAGTTGGGAAAATAGATAGAAAGAAATAGGGAATTTTCAACCCCAAAAATCATTAAATTCTAAATTTTCCGTAAATATCTCAATTAAATCTATTAATAAACACCATCGTAAGTCACTTATACTTAGTTCATACTATTACAAAGGAAATAAAACTCTTTTGATTTTCCTAGAATCAAATCTCAGTTGATTAGGTGATGTTATAAAATATATATATATAAAATTAGGCGTACCCAATTTGCTAACTTCACGGCTTTTTAAAGCAAAATCTCAGAAAATCTTATCGTTTATCGTACAAATTGAATTTTAATGACTTTATTACATTATAAATAGGAGATTTTTAAGAGAATTTAATATTTTCACTTTTTACCTCAAAACGAAAATGGGGGGAAAAACTATAGGTCTGGCCAGACCTATTGGGTATCAAAAAGCACTATAAATTGAAAATCATCAAAAACATGCTCAAAACTTCAACCGATTTTTTTAAATTTTTGCAAAATGCCTCTAAACATATTATGCTAGGATATCAAGTCGCTGCGATTTCATCTTCTATACCTTTTTGACCAAAATATAGTGCCAAAGGTCTGGCCAGACCTATGTGCCGACAGAAGGGTTAAACTTGCAAAAAAAAATAAAGAAAAATTAATAAATTTTGAAAGCTAGCTATTTTAAACAAAGCAACAAAAACATTGTTGTTGGACGGTGGATGTTGCATGCTCAAAAAATGATTTGAGTTATCCACGATGAGTGTTCTGATGAGAATTACAGCGCGCCATGTAATACTAGTTCGAAACCGACTCGAAATGCACTCTGTGTGCCGCAACTCGCTGGAGTATGCATACTATTGTGCTGTCCCACTATATGGACAAACTGGACCGTGGATAACTCAAATCATTTTTTGAGCATGCTACATCCACCGTAGTGCAGTCATATTAGCATTTCAAATAGAAAAAAATAGAGTAAGGCTAATTCTTGTGGTTTTTGAATCAGTGAGCTTCCAAGAATCTTAAACTCATTTTGCTAAAAAAAAATTTGATCGGAAAGGTCCCAAAAAGGACAAAAAGTATACTCTTTAATCCTAGACCGGAGGTCGGCATGTGGGGTATCAAATCAAAGGGGACGTCAAGTACATTACATATCCGGTGTTTGTTACATGTTTCAAGGACCCTCAACGGAATAAATCGAGATTAAATGGAGAATTTTCGAGTTTCCCGTGTATCTTTCCAAAGCCATAATTACGAGAATAATTCAAATTGTCATATCAAAAAGGACATAAAAGGACACTAATTACAAACCTTGATTGAACCGGACATGTGGGGTGTAACAACAAAGAGGACGTCGAGTACATTCGATATCCAGCGTTTATTACTTGTTTCAAGGATCCTTACAGGAGGAAATTGGGATCCAATGGAAACTTTTCGTGTTTCTCGTATATGTATCTTTCTAAAGCCGTAATTTTTTGTTTAAGCCCGAATTATTAAATTTAGTGTCCTTGAAACAGGAAACAAACACCGGATATGCAATGCACTCGACGTCCTCTTTGATATGACACCCCGCATGCTCACGTTCGATCAAGGTTTGTAATGAGTGTCCTTTAATGTCCTTTTTCAGAGCTGTCCGATAATTTTTTTCTTAGCAAATTTAATGGTAGAATCTTAAGCTATTCGGAAAAGTGAGAAACGTAGTGACAATTTGAATTACTCTCGTAATTATGGCTTTGGAAAGATACACGGAAAACACAATAATTTTCCATTTAATCTCGATTTATTCCGTTGAGGGTCCTTGAAACAGGAAACAAACACCGGATATGTAATGTACTCGACGTCCCCTTTGATTTGATACCCCACATGCTCACCTCCGGTCAAGGATTAAAAAGTATCCTTTTTTGTCCTTTTTGGGACCTTTCCGACCAAAATTTTTTTTAGCAAAATGAGTTTTAGATTTCTGGGAGATTGCTGATTCAAAAACCACAAAAAATAGCCTTACTCTATTTTTTTCTATTTGGAGGCCTGAAATGGGATATTTTGACTGCACTACCGTCCAACAACAATTGTTTTTGTTGCTTTGTTTAAACCTGATGTCTTGGGGTGGAGCGCAATATTGTCGGGTAAATTTATCAAAATTAAATTATTCGCTAAGAAGATAGAGGCAGTATGTGCAAAATAGCTTTCTTAAAAATTTGCTAATTTTTTGCAAGTGTACGTAGCTCCTCCTCTTCCTTGCCTTGTTCTTTATACCGCTCCATGGCTTCGTGTTGCTCGACCCGCTGTGTACGTAGCTATTAGGTAGAAACCGATTCGGTGGTGTAAATTTATTAAAATACACTAAACCGTTCCAAAATGGTGGCCAAAGGATCAGAAAACAGCTGCCTTCAAAATTTATCCCATTCTGAACTTTAAAATTATTTAGAAAATACGTACAAATTATATATTCATAATTTTGTACATTGTGAATTTTGTGGAAGTTTTAATACTTATTCCACTATCCGAAGAGCGCTCCAATCCGGTGGTGCATATTTACTCAAATCCGCGACTTTGTTCAGGGTATATAAACAAACGTCTTTAACAGTGCCGGATTAACCACGTGGCAGAAGGTGGCAAATGCCACAGGCCCCGCGCTTAGGGGGGCCCCGCGCTTGCCTCAAAAAATAAATAAGCTGCAGAATTTAAAAAAAAAGCATAAATTTTTATTTGCCTTCAACCTATCGGTGGGGTATTTTCATGAAGGTCATACAAGATACTGGTTCGAAAATATCAATCTCTGCACGACCTGATGCGACGAAGGCAATTTTAGGTGGTTTTCCCATTATCAAACGAATTTTCGGTGACTTATCCAATAACCAAGATCAAAAGCTGAGTGTCGTAATTAAGCTTACGGACTATCTTCCAAAATGAACAGGCAAGAAACAGAAATATTGATGGTAGAATGGAATGATATTTTAGAACGCTTACAAGCGACTAACGCTTCATTACAGTCGACTGATCAAGATATTAATACGGGATAGGCTTTGTATAAGCCTTTATACATTGCTACGTACAAGCAATGCGGTTCGCATACAAAGATATAGAATCAAAAGCCATAGATCTAATGGCTGAATTCAAATTATAAGACGAAACCGGACGGGTAAACTTGCAAGACAAGAACCATCGTTCTTACAATCTGAAATGCATAATGCTTGTCTGCTGGCCACTACAAAAGCTCTCGCCGTCCGTTTATTAGCACAAACAAACGGCGAGAGCTTTTGTAGTGGCCAGCAGACAAGCATTATCCATTTCAGATTGTAAGAACGATGGATCTTGTCTTGCAAGTTTACCCGTCCGGTTTCGTCTTACAATTTGAATTCCCCCAATGGGTTGTGAGGAATACCAATCGATCGAAACCGAAAGCGGAACACAAATTATGACCATTTCAGTGGCTCCTCAATCCCCGATGAAATTGTTGACAGTCAAGGACCTGCCTAAACCTTTGAAGTCAATGTCTTTATTGTCACAATTGATAATATACTTTCTGCACTAACTAGACGCATGGAAGTTTATAATCAACTAAATAGTGTATTTGGTATACTTCGGGAGTTGATGATTTCATCGGCAGAAGATATCTTAGAAAGAGGCGGAATTAACGTAAGTTCATATCCGGACCTGGGAAATGAACTGGGGCCGATCATGTAATTCAATTCGAAAGGAATTACTTTCGAAATAGCCAAAGAGGTATCATGTAACTCGAAAACGAATAGCTTCTTTTCGAAAGTAATAGGACATTCATTTTTCGAGCACACGAAACGAAAATCCTCTATCATGTAATTCAAAAGTGTTCGACGATTTGGACGAACGTCAAAAATTCATTCGAAAGGTAGGGTATTTTAGAAGAGCGATCGTTTATGTGTTTTGTTGCAAGCGAAGATGGAGTCATAACCCAAAAAATAATGTAATGGAAGACAAAGGACTATGGGTTGTCGTCAAAATTATGCGTTTATAGATTTAGTGTTTTAGATTTAGTGTCGTGCTCTGGGCCGTGATCGTTCGGTCGCCACTCAGTGAAATAGACACTCATAGAGAAACGAGTTTCCAAACTCGGCACGACTCGTCGCAAGTTTATTATTAAGAAGATGATAAGAAATATTCTTATCGTAGAATAATAATGCGACTAGGAAGTTGTAAGGCTGACAACCGTATCACACTCCGAATTCAGTTGTCTTTGTAACGGTAGTCATCAACGCACCATGCTCCACTAGGAGTTACGGTAATGAAGAGAGAGATTTAGTGAAGGCGAATAAAATTGCATTAAAAATGCTACCTCCTTTACCCTGGGGGGGGGGGGGTGGGTAATGTACTCGGCCGTTGGTTAACGTGACGTCAGAGGTACACGGCCTCCTTGACTAATAATACATTCTTGACAGTGGGCTGCGTTCGGTATGGGAAATAATTACTATGATACTATTCCCATACATTAATAGCCGCTCTAAACACAAATTATTCGGTCCGGTCGTGTGCTCTGACGTGCCGTTGCACGACCACGAACTCTGCCATTTGCGTAGCAACAGTACCCAATGGACATAGATAACTTCTACGGGGTATACCGCCAGGAGAGCACCTAGCCGTTACGGCCTTATCTCCCAGTCCTTCGGGCGGTTTGGACCTTCGGCGTTTTACTGACAAGGTCTTATTGTCAGATGGGGATTTCTCCATCCGGTGAATGCACTCACCTTCAGGAACCCAACCCCGGGGCTGCATCACCAGCTCGGTGTCCCAATGGTGGACATGTGGAAATACATAAAAGGGAAAAAAACGTGATTAAGCGAAATAACGTTTTGCAAGGATACAGTTGGTAATTGTGGCAACCACTTAACGCTATTGAGCTCAGTTCATATAGTGAAACGATACAAAGGGTTCTTCATTTTCCAAGGTTCGTCTCGACTTTAACTAGAGCTAAGTGCATAGTGAAATAGTACAAATTCTTCTTCATTTTCCAAGCTTCGTCTCGACTTAAATTGGAGCTAAGTTATAATGTTTTTGTTGAGTTGAATAAATTTAAATTGTCTTATGATAGAAATAGAATGGAAATAGCAACCGCAGCAGCGGCCCAATGCATTTTAAATAGGTGGGAGCAAAAGCTATATTGACGTCATCCATTTAAAATGCATTGTGCTGCTTTCTTCAGTAGCATTCAACCCGTCTAATCTTTTTCAATAGTTACTTTCAATAAACTTCTATTAATCTTCTCTTTCTAGTAAAGATAGATAGGATTTTAAAAAATTCGGATGAGTTACGACAATTATTAATTAGGTTAATCCAGGCTCCAGGTTTCAAACATGAATTTAATGCATTTCAAAGGGCCCCGCACTTGTCATTTGCCACGGGCCCCGCGCTGGCTTAATCCGGCACTGGTCTTTAAAAAATAACTGTTTTCACTTTGCTCATTGTGAATTTTTCGCATATTTCAATAGTTAATCTGGCTGTAGAGCAATCCGGTGGAATCAGTTTAGTGAAATCCAGCAATTCGTTCAAGCAATACAGGGAGAAATATGCGAAAAAGAAAAATCTTTCTAATTTTGCTCATTGTGAATTTTTTACATGTTTCAATATTACTCTTATATTCACGAAAGTGACCAATTCGGCAGGAAAATATTTCAAAAGCTAATTTAGTCGCCAATGAGATATAGACAAACTTATGCAAAAAAAAACTCATTTTGAATTGTTGCTCAGTGTGAATTTTCTCCATATTTCAATGGCTATCCAGTATTTCGTTCAAGAGATGCAGAGAGAAGTGTTGAAAACAACTGTCTTAATAATTGTGCTAATTCATATTTCTGGATAGTTGTTCTGTTTCTTAACCCTTTCGAACCTAAAAAAATCTAGCAGATTTAGAAAGGCTTTATTAATGGAATCATCTTTGGGATATATCTTAGATATAGGGAGGTACAAAATTGTAGCCCCAACTCCTCTAGGGGGGCCTGTGGGGGTCGGGCACCTATGTCCCGTCCGGTTTTTTTAGAAGGAACATATATGTTCCGATGTTCCAACGTCAAAATTACCGTGAAAATAATCCCAGGACGCATAAATCTCTATCACATGCTCTAATATTTCGTATTCTATTAGTTTCCGCTAGGAAAAGGTTTTTTATTATAATTTAATTTGAAAATGAAAAGTATTCCCAAATACTGAGTGGGACATATTAGTACCACCAAAGAAACCCGATGGGACACATAGGTCCCGAAAACGAAAATACACAAAAGCATATATGTAAAGAATAAATAATAAACTTACATAATTACTACAACATTGTCATGTAAATATACTTTTTCTCCTATAAAAATTGTGCTAATACTGATTTTTGACCGAAATAACACCGTATTTCTGAATATGATGAACGTCAGGTGCGAGAGCTTGCACTTTGAAACGAGAACTGTGCAAATTGGGTACCAAACTGCGGGACAAACGTATTTTTGTATAATTATCTAAACGTTAAAATACCAGAAGGGACGCCTTTAAACCACATTTAATGGATAATTTTTCTTTCAAATGAAACCAAAATTTCGCCGGGACATATGTGTCCCAATAGGTCCGAAAGGGTTAAGGTAGAGACCAATCCTGTGGAGCAAACCTACTGAAATCTGATGATTAGTTCAAGAAATGGTATGGTATGACTGACCGTATAACACACCGAATTCAGTTGTCGTTGAAACGCTGACGACTACACACGTTATACCCTAGATCAGTGATAGTTTGAACTTCTAATTTAGGCATATACCAATGAGCATTTTTTCACCAATGAGCATTTTTGCAAAGAGCCAAATCTTTTTTTTATTTGTATTTTGCAGAGCTTGAAAATGCAATTTTTGAAAGAGATGTAGTGCATCAAAAGCACGAATGTTTTAGAAAAGGAGCAGAGTTTGACGAATTCGTAACATTCTAGAAAAAGGATAAAGATAAATTCTAGTAATTATTTCTTAATATAATTTACCGTTACCCTGTTTCTAAAATAGGTACTATATTCCAAAGCCCCATCAAATTTCGCCGATCATTTGACCTCAACTAACTATCAGCCGTAATTTACTGGGCTATGCACTATGCTTTATACTTACAGAATGAAAGTCATGACCTTCAATAAAAACGGCTTCTTGGGAAACTCAATCCTAGTACATCAGATTGCAAAATGTTGTGGAGACAAATTTTTTTTTGTTTCTTAAGTTTTTTGGGGTGTTAAGCACGAATCAGGAGCTTCCCACCAACATTTCGTTGCGAAACAGGGTCAAAATAGAGAAAAACCCTAAAATGTTTGCTGTTTTTCCGTTATTTGGCCCCTAACTCTGAAACTTTTTATTTATGCGAAAAGCTCTGCATTAATATTTCAGAGAGCACATAATTGCGCGTCCAAAGAGACATAATGTACTTTAAATCCGTTGAGCGCCACTACTACAATTGATAATTTAAATTTGCCATTTTTAACATACAGTCTTGACTCGATAATCCGGATCTCCTTTAATCCGGATATCACGCTAATCCGGACCACTAAATATTTCCACTATATATTTTATAGTCCGGATATCGGCAGCAATTTTGACTCTATAATCCGGATCTTTGAGATTTTCAGGGTGAAATGGTAGATTTGGTCTCGTACTTTTTTTACGGAACTGTTTAGCAAATGACATGATGCTGGCTAATTTCTAAGAAATAAAACATTTATCGAATTTTGCTCCGCTTTTTTATTTGTTTCGATTGTTTTTCTTCAGAAAAATGTGATGGCGCTAATCCGGATGTTCCGATGATCCGGATTACCCCTTGCAATAATTGATCCGGATTATCGAGTCAAGACTGTAGTTCCATATTATGAATAAAATTTTGAGATTGAACGATTGTTCATTTTTGGTTACAACAGTGGCATTTTGCTTGTACATTATGCATTTTGGGGTGCAGAACCTGAGTCCGTAACTTCCCACTAAAATTTCGTTACAAAACAGGGTAAAAATTGCAAAAAACGCCAAAAACATGACTATTAATTGTAGCAATACCGCTTAACACAATTTAATGATTAATGCGCCCGCGACCCGCAATTATGTTTTCTCTAGTATTTTTATGGAAAGGCTTTCGGAGAAAAGTACACTTTCGGAGTTATAAACAAAAGAACGGGAAAACTCCGAAAATTTTGAAGTTTTTCGCGGTTTTGACCCTGTTCCACAACGAAATTTTTGTGGGAAGCTCCGGATTCGAGCTCAGCACCCCAAAAAACATAAGAAACAAAAAAAAATTTCCACCACACTTTGCAATCTGAAATCACCTAGTTGCTACACTAGTAACCAATGGTGTGATTTTGCTCTTATCTGGTATAGATGAAACAATTATGGACTTCTGAAATTTGTACAAAATGGGTGCATGGTTTGAGCTGAAATCTTCGCAATATATCGAGTAACATGTAATCGCTCTATCCCGCTATAGAGTTTTATCCGAAACAATGAATATCTTTTGATTTTTGGACAAAAAACCTTGAACACCCCCAAAATGTACACCTGGGGTCAATAATGACCCCATCCACATATGTTCAAAATCCCACTGTAAGAACCAGTCAGTCAGTAATGTTTTTTGGCCAATTTGCATCGTAGGGTCATATTGACCCCAGGTGTGCAATTAGCATACATTTTAAGGTGTGCCATACGAAGGGTAAAACACATTTCACGAATCAGGTTAAAATCTCGATTGGAAATGTATAATTCTTTCGTCGCCTATAGTTATGCAATCTGATGCAGGCAATAAAAAAATATTGTTCGCAAATTTCAGTGCTAAGGCGATTTTTTATGGACGACGTGAATTACGATAAAATTTGTATCAGTGTGTCGCTACTTGTGATTGTAACGAAACTGTGATTGGACATAAAACAAAGGCTTTCGACGCTAAAATCACCTATCACAAAATCGTGGCTATATAGTTTTCTGTGAGGTTTGCTCCTCAAGTCCGTGATGCAGTGATGGAAGATATCTCCACTACCTTTGTCTCAACAGAAATTCAAATGTAATTACCGATTTCGCAAATAAAATTTAAGCTTCAACACATATGTATTACACATTACATATCTAATATCTTATATCTGGAGGAACGGTTGTTTATCGGTGGTCCGCGGACCACTGGTGACCCCTGAGCCGACCTTAGGTGGTTCGTTTGATATGTTTCTCCTATCGATATGTACGCAGTAAATTGTTTGCAAATGGTTTCTTTTGCGGCAAACTTTTTGTTGTGATTTTTTCGAGCACTGTCCGCGTTCCGAAGTTACAACCGTTCAAAAATGCGACCCAAGACCCAAAAAAAGTCGCTAAAGGCGAAACCAAGCACAAACAGCGGCAAATTTTTGAAAATCCATGAACAAAAATTTGTTTTCGATTTTTCTTTTATAAGAATCAAGTCAAGTGGTTGACGTAGTGCATGTTGCGGCAATCAATTCGCTGAGATTTTCAGAGTACCAGCTGTCTACGTTCAGAAGTTACAGCCATTCAAAGATGAGACTCAAGAAAAAAAAAAATGTTTCATCACATTGGTGGTGGCTGTTCTTGTTGAATAAAAAGAAAATGTCGGACGATTTCCTATGTGAGTATGTACTCCTATCTAGTAGCTGCTGTAGGCAGCCACAATTCTCTGCCCTCCATTATCTTTGCAGTGAAGTAGTCTCTTGTATAAAATTGTACTGCCACTTCAGAAATACTCACAAACCCCACCTATTCCACTAATTTTACGGTCAAGAGAGGTGGATAGGAAATGAATATACGGAATTCCAGAATAAGAATTGCGTCCAAAAGTTATTTGCTTGTTCTTAAAAAAAAGTGCTTGTGATTTTTGCATATGTATGGCGATAAAATATTCACGAGAGTGAGAGTTTCAGTCAAAATCCTGACTTATAAATTGTATAAGAATCATGGCTAAAATGTGTAGTACACATACTCATTCTTCCAACCGACATGCATACCAACTAACCATGATTCCAATCAATCTGTCATCATTCATCACCAGGGGAACACACCTCAATCCTCAACCAGTAAGTAACCTTGAAGTTAAACTGATTCTTTGTCACTATCAACACACGATCCATAAAATGCTTTGCCTAAGCTCAATATAAAATTGTATTGCCGCGTCGTATGTGTGATGTATGAAATAAAACGATTTGTATAGTATCTGTCGACTTCTAGCTCCAGATACTTCACTCATGCTAGAGAAAAGATAAGTGTATCCACATAAGTCTAGTCACTGCGAGCCTATTGAATAATCCACATGAAATCTGGTACTCTACTGCTATGGTTGCTCCTGCTGGTATATGCACAATGAATGAACGTCGTTTATCAAATTGAACAATTTTAGAGGGTGCCCTGCAAGAGTAGAAAAACAGTTGGATCCGTGGAAGGAGGTTGAGAACCAAGCCATGGTAAGAGCATAAAATAATAAGTACAATATAACACCAATACTTTTAGAGGTTCTCTTATACCTAGAGTTCTATGTAATGTATGCCTACATTTATATTGACAGCAGTAGCTCACCTTGAACTCTACCTCTTCGACCAACGGAGTGTTTTTTTTCTTATTTTTTTGTTATTTGTTATGTTTCTTCAACTTTCGTCCCTGGGTTCTCCATAAAATCTCTACAAGCATGGCCGGTTGTTTTGTTTTGAATGATGTGGTGCTTAAGTGTGGCAATCTTAAGAATTTATTTACACAAATGGACTTTATATCATTTTTATGGGTCGGCGGATATTGTCAGACGTCAAAGAGCTACATATTCCGATTGGATAATATAAAAATTTATTGGAGCTTTTATAATATGGAAAATAGTTTTTTGGGATTTTTTTTTTGGGGGTTCTTGCGAATGAATAATAGTGCGTGAAGTATAGGGCAGAAATTTTGAGATTTTATTTGATAAGTAGCGGATCTAGATGAGATACTGCTCGTTTACAACATTTCCTGGGGAGTTTACAGTTATAAAACCGTTCATTCTAAAGCCTCGTCTCCATTGTAAACATTTGTTGATGAACAGTTGCAAAAAAGTTCAAAATATTGTCTGCGAACAGTTGCGCAACATTTTATTGAACTTTTTCTGAACAATTGCGGAGCGAGCATTTATATTGTTCGCGAACAGTTGCGCAACATGTTCGAATACTGTTTATAAACTGCTCAGCAACAAAGTCAATTAATTAATTCTTATTTGGCAGTTCTATTTATTCGTGATATTTGTGAATTCATTGTATAATATGTAACTAGTGCGATTTATTTGTCGATTAACTAATATTTTTGATTTTATTGCCCTTACGCGTTTATTGTCGTCTCTAACAAACTTTACTGCAATCAATTGCTGTGTCCGGTTCCAACGCATCAAAAGAAGCTTGCGAGTTTTAATGTTGGCGCTTAAGTATTTCGACATTGAAGGTCGTAGGCTGCACCTGCACGTATTTAACGTGGTTAGTTCGGCGTAACTGTGCCACTTGAAATTGAGCGAAAGACTGTTGGAGAAGGTTTCAAACTAATTGCATCGATGTTTGTCATGTCTTCCAAAAGGTTTTAAGTGAAATGAAAGTGGTTAACTAGATGGAATCGAAGAGAGACCAATCCGTGAAGGAATCCATATGATCGATGATTACTTGTTGATATATTTTTTGTTGACAAAATCGATGCTGCCGATCCATTAAGAGGGGGAAGGCCAAGAGGACACTGCAGCCGGGATATCTAGTGTATTTGTTTGTCACAACCATAATAAATATACAAATCATATGAAAAAGGAATTTTATTGCATTTATATTAGAAGTACCTATTCAGAATCGTGTTTATAGGATCCTCCTATAGGTAGATACACATCCTATCCCCTTAGTCGCCTTACACGAAAGTCCGGGTAGAATGGTTGAATCTCCCCGAAAAGCGCGGATAATAGGGAATAGTAACGGCCCGAAGAAAAATCCAGAAATTGGTCGGAACTCCATACTGCTGCATACCTAATGTTGACTCAAAATAACCTACAAACGGCTGAGTGACCACGGTACAGAGAGAGAGAGAAATGAACTTATACTTATAAATGAAGCAACTTTTATGTTTTATATAAGAAGTTTCATACAGCATAACAAGGGTCCAACGTTTTACCATACAACTATGGAAAAAATATAGGAACCGGTGAACATCTTTCGACAACCTATACCTTCTCCCTTGGATAAACAGAGTCGATATGATATGCCCCACAAGGGATTAGGGTACAATAGCACAGATCAGATATACATAGATCTGGAACTTAGAACAAAATAATTTTGCCAGAGGAAAACCACTACAAATAAATAATGTGAGACGAATAGAATTTCCATTAAACTGCCCATTGTATTGAGAAAGACAGCTATAGCTAATTTTTGTTTACCAGAGAGTCATAAAGTTTTACTTTTAAGTGTATGCGTGGTCGAAAAGATTAATTGCAGTCGTGTGCGTTAACTTTTTCAATGAATTGCATTAGTGTGTAAATTTTCGTCGACATTTAGAGTTGCCGTGTAATATCAATTCCCTGACCGCAAATGGATTATCGTCAACACATAACATCAAATCATACTTCTTTACGTACAATAAATCGATTCACAATTTAAGAATGTTTTTCTATATAACTACCACTCTAAATAACACTTTTCAATTAACATTTTTAACACTTTGCGCACTACGCTATTGTACATACCGAAATGGTAACACCGAAAACGAAACGAAAATGACACAAACCCCGCCCCGGTGCCATTTTCGTTTTAAAGCAATGGATGCTCGGTGTTACCATTTCGGTATGTACAATAGCGTAGTGTGCATAATCTTAAAAATTTCAATTGAGATTATTATTTTATTATTTAGAGTGGTTGTTTATAGAAAAGCGTTCTTAAATTGTCGATAATCGTTTTATTGTACGTAAAATAGTATGATTTGATGTTATGTGTTGAAGACAATCCATTTGTGGTCAAGAAAATAATATTACACGGCAACTCTAATGTAGACGAAAATGTACACGACCATTTCGTGAACAATACGACATTTTGCATGCATTTTTTTTATGTTCACTTGCGTGAAGATCCACTTGGAGACGACAAATGTTGATAGTTTGTGTTTTTTACATGATTTTCTATAATACGTTAATATAACGAATATGATCTTCATCCTCAATAAACAAATATGAAGTGCTTGTTCACGGGGCATTTCCAGTTTTAGATGGAGACTCCACCCATCTCGACCCAGTACTGAAAACGGTCAATTTGTGTGCCTGTAGCGGGAGAGGGGAGGTGGACTATTTAGGAGGAGGAGATTTTTTTACATTTAAGAAAGAGATCGAATCGTTAAGCTAGTTAGTCTATTCATTCTTATGGATTTAAATGATGCTAAGGGGAAGGCTTCGATTATTCAGTATCTTCCTGTATGTACACGTTACTTACAGTACACACTCAAAGGTAAAATGTTTTTCAGCCGATTTTAATTTTGTATGGAGTTCCAACTCTATTCCTACTCTATGATAATAGTAGTAGCAGTCAAGTGAAAATTGTCTCGCCTTTCCGATATTCTTATACTTCTGTAATTCAAAACTATGCAAGTAGCTCTTTAAGTGAGTACATACCATACTTTAACTTATTTGGTTTGCTTTAAAAAACTAAAATTATCTTATTTTAAATAAAATTCATTCAAATTCCACGACTTGCACCCCTCATTTCGTATTTAAAGTTGTCCCAATTCGTGTAATGTTCCCCGTGTTTTCCATTTGAATGGAAAACATCGAACATCAACAAATTACTTACAAAAATCAGTGCAACAGCTCAGCAACAAGCTCGAAACGAACTTGAGCTGTTCGCGAACATTGTTCAGGAGCAGTGTTGCGATACAACTGTTTACAATGTGGACGTGAAACAATTGCTCCAAAATATGTGCAACAACTCAGGAACATTTGTTTACAGTGTGGACGTGACACTATTGTTCAGCAACTGTTCGCGAACAATTGGGGAGCACTGAAACATCATGTTCGTATACAGTTGCGCCACAATTGTTTACAATGGAGACGAGGCTTAAAAACGTATCCCTTTTTTCTATTAAATTGAGCATTGTTTATCCTCAAACAGGGTTGGCATATCAGTTCGATTAGTGAAAATGAATGAGCTTTCTATGTCATACCTAATTCATCTCAGCACTGATAAAATGCAGGTTATACCTGCCTCCGAATCGCTAGTTTGTATGGTCAGAAACTTATAAAAATCCAAATCCATCAAGTAAACACCGAAGTGAAAAATTCATAATTCAAAATTCCCAAATTGTAAATTCAAAATTTAAAATTCAATATTTAAAATTCCCAATTCGCACTTCCCAAATTTAAAATTCAAAATTCAAAATCCAAAATTCAAAATTCAAAATTCAAAATTCAAAATTCAAAATTCAAAATTCCAAAATTCAAAATTCCAAAATTCAAAATTCAAAATTCAAAATTCAAAATTCAAAATTCAAAATTCAAAATTCAAAATTCAAAATTCAAAATTCAAAATTCAAAATTCAAAATTCAAAATTCAAAATTCAAAATTCAAAATTCAAAATTCAAAATTCAAAATTCAAAATTCAAAATTCAAAATTCAAAATTCAAAATTCAAAATTCAAAATTCAAAATTCAAAATTCAAAATTCAAAATTCAAAATTCAAAATTCAAAATTCAAAATTCAAAATTCAAAATTCAAAATTCAAAATTCAAAATTCAAAATTCAAAATTCAAAATTCAAAATTCAAAATTCAAAATTCAAAATTCAAAATTCAAAATTCAAAATTCAAAATTCAAAATTCAAAATTCAAAATTCAAAATTCAAAATTCAAAATTCAAAATTCAAAATTCAAAATTCAAAATTCAAAATTCAAAATTCAAAATTGAAAATTGAAAACTGAAAACTGAAAATTGAAAATTGAAAATTGAAAATTGAAAATTGAAAATTGAAAATTGAAAATTGAAAATTGAAAATTCAAAATATGTACAAAAATCAAAATTTCATAATTCCAAAATTTCAAAATTCAAAATTCAAATTCATAAATTCAGCTAAGACCTCGTTTGGTTAATCGAATGTTCGGAATAAATCGACGCTCTACTGTATTTAAAAGTCCCAATGATTCTTCGTTGTTTATTCAAGAAATGGTTTCTATTGCAAATTGGTTCCACTGTCGACGAAACAGCAGCTTCTTTTCATCCTTCTGCCCATGCCTACTCTGGGATGTGTATGCATGTATTGAGATTGACTTCCTGTTTACCACATTCTGGCTCAGCGTGTTGCTTATAAATTCGCTTGCGGACACGTTGATAGAATACATTTTGTGTCTCGTCTCGTCTTGGTCGTCGACGACGACACAGAGAGTTCAAAAAGAAGACGGTGAAAGCGAAAATAAGATTTTTGTGAATTCTCGTATACATCATGCAATAAGTATACAGATTTTCTTACATATCTCTGTTGTGTGTACATATTGCGATATTGCATCCGTGTGTCCAAAAAAGATACACGAAAAATATAGCATCGAAAAAATCCAAAAGATTTTCTCATCCTCAGCATCTCTCAATACAAAATGATTACATCGTTATGCCCGAAAGCTATATAATGTAAACCAACAGGTTTCTTCATTTTTTCCTATCAAGGCTCCTTTCTTCCGTTTCAGTGACTTTTTCGATTTTTCCGGAGAGTCTGGTTGTGTACACGAGTATAGGATGATTTGTAGGGTTTTTTGTGATCCCAAATTCAAGACAAGACAAAGTTTATGAATTTTCATAAGTTTTTCTTTGGATTTAATTGAAATTTTTGATGTATCTAAGCTTTTTATGTTGTGCTAATTGTTTCCGGTGGATAGAGATGTGTGCCTGGTTTGAGGTGGTTTTAACGATGATGGAAGGGTGCTCTACGACTTTAGGGTAAATTTTTGCTGACAAGAAAGACTTTTTGAAGTTTTTGTATTCTCAATTTTTATACCAAAGGTTAACTCACACTACCATGTATAGGATTCACGATATTCGAAAAATTGTTCAATTCAAAATCATACAAATTTGGTTCGTTTAAACATCTTTTAACTCATTTTACGAAATCGACAAAAAATGTATTTTATTTTTCTTCCAGTCACTAATCTTTAATTTATTGCCATACTGTTCTACTACTATCATATGGCATAAGACGGAAATTATGAAATTGTTTGAATTTCAAATAAAATTAGCAAAAATATCTTACGGATATTATTATACGTTTATCCTGTTTCCTCCATTTATACATTTTTTTCCAGATTTTTTTTTCGTAGTAGAATGCGCAGTAGTAGGGGCTTTCAGATATTTTCTCATTCAATACAGATATGGATCTCCAATTCAATTCATTTATTTGAATGGTAAATTCGGTAAGCCTCTTATGTTTTCAAAATTTGCTGCTTTAAAAAATATCTACATAAATGGCAAAAATCTTGAATGCAAATTTTTCGTTTGTCGATTTAAAATTTTCAAGAAGATTACCATGGGGTTAACAGTCCCATATAAATGTCATCTAAATAAATTTATGGACAGAAACGTATGCATTTCAATTAAAATCCGCTAATTGAGCAATATTTATAGCGCATGATATTAATTGGATATTTGATAAATATGTTGTGAATTATGATGCAGAGACGATCCTGTTTAAGTTGTTGCTTAGAGGTGACAGTAATAAGAGATTTAAATTTTCCTGACACTTAAATATTGCCGATCAATCTTTGGCCTTTAGCTTTATAAAAGGAGAATGTTTAGCATATTTTTTGGTTATTATTTTTTCTCCTCATTTCGATATTGAGACGATCAGTGTTTCACGGAAATTTCAAGCACGAAAATGGCAACACTGCAGATTAATGTAGTTTGAGAAACTGCGAAACAAATTTGGAGTCGGGTGAATAGGCACAAGTCGACATTTTTAATTCTACACAGCATGTCTTGATTGTCGATAAATCTTCACATAAGAAACCCTAGTAGGATAACGGTAAGTTTTTTTTACAGCGTTTTTGACTAAACAAATTGTACTGTCGACAATTGTTTCAATTTTTCCTTTTTTTTTTGCTTTTATGTGACCGTTTTAATAAAAAATCGATGTTCCGGCCAAGGAATTTATTACGGAGCATTTTGCACTGCGACGCAAGGTTGAAGAGCGTTCAGGATGTATGAAGCGGACAACTCTAAGCTCACGCAAGTATTAACATACGAAAGGTATATTGAAAACTTATTTCAGGAATACTAAAAACGGAATTCTGTTTTCAAAAGCAGGGATTTGAAGCGACACTTTTTTTCGCTCCGCTCCGCTCCCGCTCGGACCGATTGGAAACCGCTCCGCTCCAGCGCTCCGCTCCGACTAAAATTTTTTCGCTCCGCTCCGCTCCGCTCCACGCTCCGCTCCATTACAAACATACAACCAAACTTCATTGTTCTTAGTAAATATTTATAATTTTCCGCAAATTAATCAATTCAACTTATATCTGCTTACGTATTATAGAGTATGGCTTAAAAGGTGCGTTTTATTCGATCAAGTACAGAACAGGATAGCACGAATTTCGTACAAATTTGAGCATAAAATTGAGTTGTTCTAGATAGGGTGTCCGGAAACTAAAATATCGCATAAGCGCACCGAAATATGATTATTAATGTCATTTCCAGCAAAATAGGCGTACCGGAAATATCCCGAATTCTTAACTCCGTAGCTACCAAAAGCATTTAAAGATTTTACAAAAATGCTACCACTAAAACCTCCGTCGCAAAAAAAAATTTATATGAAGTAAGATCACAAAATTTTGTCTTTGATGCTTTTTTACACAGCTTAAACTGCTTATCTGATTTTTATTAGGAAAAATTGTTGGCCACGACCGAAAGAAAATATGTAGGTAATATGAGTATTAAATTTTTGAAAAATCTTTAAATGTCTGTGGTAGCTGAAGAACTAATAATTCTGGCTTTTTTTTATACTCCTTTTTGCTGGAAATATCACCAGGAATCATATTTGGGTGCCTTTATGCGATAGTTTTCGGACATCCCGTATAGAACGAGATCTGTAAAATTGTTATGGAAGCTGTCCTGTACTCCATTCAATAAAATGCACCTAATAACTAATTTAAGTTAAAACGGGCGTTTTATTCAGCGAGTACAGGACAGGACTTTTCTGTCATGGAATTTTACAATAATCCGAAATTTCGCAAGTCTCTCAACGAATTCTTCGCCTTTAAATCGTCCAAAATCATCAAATAGTGCCATAAAATGAAAAATTTCGTCGAAAAAATTAAATTTTTTATCTCGGAATTTTCTTGATTTTTTACTTCGGAGCGGAGCGGAGTGGAGCGACTTTCAAAGCAAAAATCGCTCCGCTCCAGCCTGCCGAAAACCGCTCCACGCTCCGCTCTTTCGCTCCGAAATTTTAGGTCGCTCCGCTCCAAATCCCTGTTCAAAAGTAACAAATTTTGTTAACTTTTTCGTTTCCTGGTCAAAAACACAAATTTCGATTTGTCATTCTTTCCGCATCACGTGTAATGGTGGGTTGCTCAAATATGATTCGGAGAATATATGTAAATATCGTCGTTAAACTTTCATTATACTTAAAGTGTGATCAACAAGATTCGCTGCCGCAGGGTATTTGTCACTATGAATTTCGACACTCAAAATATAGAGCAGAAAAGTGTAAGGGTATGTACCTACTGTGTTCACTGAGCGAAAAACTTGCATTTATGTTTTCCGTAAAAAAATTGCCGTGGAGACTAGCTAGCCTTTTATTCACAAAATTTAATATGAACATACACTCGCGGGCTGACACTTTTTTCCTGTGAAATAAAGTGCAACTGCATGCCGGTGAAATGTCAAAAACCGGTGTGGAGATTTTCGTGTGATACTCACTTCACACCACCACCAAGGGAATTCTTCACGACCATCAAAATTTTGACAGTATGAATTTCACGTGAAATGGAGATGTTAGTTTCTACTTTAAAGCAAAAAGATATTTCAATGATTTTGATTTTGGTTACACATAGGTCCGATTACTCGTACATCTTATCTAGTATAAGCAAGACGCAAACCACTTTCTGAAAGCTTGTGCATTACATATTAAAGTGAATTGAATGTTTGTTTACTTTGCATTGTAATGCCATATTTTACTTTGGTTACGCCACCATCTGAAATTGAAAAAATCTCGACTCAATTTCATACAATGGCATACATAACCAAGCAAAATATGGCATAGCAATGCAAAGTAAACATAATGGAAAAGCTTTCAGAAAATGGTGTTCGTCTTGTATGTACGATAAGACTAACTATACTAGATAAGATGTACAAATAATCGGCCCATAGGAAGTTTTACATATATGTACACAGCAAATTTTTTTTCCAGTAAAATTCCGAATAGATGGAATCTAGTGACTTTTTTTTTACTGATAAACTGTTAAAAAATATAATTTCTACTTAGATTCTACACTGAGAAAAAAATCCTGTAAAATTAAAAAAATACGCATATGATTCAAAGAGATTCAAATATGATTTTGCTTCATATTTGTTTCCCTTTGAATCATTGTATAATCCCTTTATTTCATAGACTTTTTACTTCAAACGGATTTCCCTTATTAGTGCAGATATTCCTTTTGAAAGTCTATCTATAATCTCTTTCAATTAAAGTGATGCAGTGTCAATTTAATCAGGTCACAACCATAAATCGAAAAGATTTCCTTTTAATTTAAAAGGATGGACTCTTTGTTTTAAAGGGATATCATTTTATTATATGAAACTTAAATTAAAGGATTCTTCTTATTGTTTATCCAAATGCATGAACTCAAAAGAATACTTTAAATTACACCAAAAGGAGTAATTTTCACAGGGAATGAACATATTACTCATAAATGAGTTTTGTATAACTGAACTCGCTGCTATAGGTGTTGCCAACATTTCATTTACCTCTTTACGCTCTAAAACGCATAATAAATTACCTACCTACAGTGGGATTCGATCCCGCGACACTATGATTTGAAGACTAACGCCCCTACCTACTACACCACACAGAATATACGGGACGACGTTTGTAATTTACACCATACATTGTGACATCGCTCTACCACTTACTGCCGACCGACTGCGAGTGTAAACAAAAAAAAATGACAATTTTCTATGTAAACAAATCGATTTCGCGTTGGAACATACATTGATCGACTCATTTTAAAAAGATTTCCTATTGGAATTTGAATTTAAAGGATTTCCCATTAATTTAAAAATAATGAATTTGAATTAAAGCGATATATATTTAAAAGGAAAGGATTATATTTACTAGGAATGTAACTCGATTTCAAAGTATATCGATTGAATTTTAGGGGACGTTATTTTTCTGGGTGTACTAAAAAAATAACTAGAAATACAGCTGTTATTTGAAAAATACTAGAAAGCCAGTTTATATTTGTAACCTCACTGCTTTTCCAGTTTTTTTCGCGTGCTGATATTCTAGTGAGGTCTAAATCCAAATCCAAAGGGTGAATTCAAATTGTAAGACGAAACCGGACGGGTAAACTTGCAAGACAAGAACCATCGTTCTTACAATCTGAAATTCATAATGCTTGTCTGCTGGCCACTACAAAAGCTCTCGCCGTCCGATTGTTTGTGGTAATAAAAGGACGGCGAGAGCTTTTGTAGTGGCCAGCAGACAAACATTGTGCATTTCAGATTGTAAGAACGATGGTTCTTGTCTTGCAAGTTTACCCGTCCGGTTTCGTCTTACAATTTGAATTCACCCAAAAGTATGTTCAAAAATGTATTTATTCGCGACTATATGCAACGGCTTCTCGAGTTGAAGTGTCCGTGTTCAATATTGTACAGTATTGTGTACATAGCCGAATTCAAGTTCAATATTAGCTTATTTCGCTTTTGTACTGAGCATTGTAATTATTGCAACAATGCATGCAGTGCAGTCGCAACATGTTGCATGTTCGTATATACATAAATGTCCATGGAAGCCATCAGTTGATCGTGCTGTCACTTGTCTTGTGTTGTTTCTTGTTTGTTTGCGTTTGGTGAGTGTTGCAATGCAATTATGTTGATCAATTTACATCAATTGTAGAGTTATGTGAAGTTTGAACCCTCACCATCGCGAAGTTAGCACCCTCACCATCGCGAATTTAAAATTTTATGTATTAGCTCGGCAGTAAACGTTTGTCGGTAATTGTCGGTCTCTTAAAAAAGGTTTCTCGGTCCTTGTTGTTTTGTTTTATAATCAGGATGTGTCATGGGAGTATGTCGTGTACACAGTTATGTGAAGTTGGCTATCTTACATCGCGAATTTGATTTTTTAAATACATATATTAACAACCGTTTACATCCGTTAAAAGAGTAACTACAAATCGGATAAAATGATCCGCTATTTTTTTACATGATGTCGTTTTCATACACTTTAAAATGCTTTTATTTAAATAATTAAGGAACGACAAACCTTTTTAACAGACCGACAAACGTTTACTACAGATCTAATACATAAAATTCTAAATTCGTGATGGTGAGGGTGCTAACTTCACACTTTTCATGCATTTTCCATTTGCGTTTATTTAAGTAATTAAGGACCGACAAACGTGCGGAAGTGAGCGACAAACACCGACAAACGACAAGCAATCGATAAAAGTAAAAAAAAGGCTTAACCAGTAACATACTTGGGTGAAGTTTGGTTAATATTGGTACATAAAGAAAAAAGTTTTTCTTAGAAGAACCTAATTTTCAGGGGCAGCCCTATGACCCCATGGTCTGATTCCATTCGTTCCGACATATATACAGCTAAGGAACTGGTTTATAACTTCATGTCACATGACTTTCTCTGTAAAATGCGCATTTAAGCCGATATTCAGCTCGGAACATGACTGAAATTACAATTTCGAACTTTTTTTCAAAAACAATGTTTAAAGTGCTGTATCTTGGGATCCTTTGCGCGTACAAAGCTGGGGTTACACTAAAATTAAAGATTTTCTTAGCTTTAACAGTGCAGTGGACAACTTACTTGTAGGAAGCACCTTTTAGAAATTACAAACAAAAATATGAAAAAAGTCCGAAAATTTTGAGGTTTTTTGAGGGTCATGGGGTTAGCACAGGTTTTTCGAAGTTGCAAACTTGGTGGTACACTTCTGGTATCTATCCTAACAATATCCCAAAAAACCAGAGCCGAGCAATTTTTTGCGACCTAACGCCTTATTTTTCGGTTTATTGACTGGCCTATATTACATAGTTGTAAAGTGGTGAATCTTTACCCTTGCCTGGTTTTTAGGATGTGTTTTGTACCGCCATTGGTATTTATTTCACATGCACAGGACTCACTTGAATACGCCAAACAACACCTAAACCGTTCGGTAAATGATAAATTAAAGTTCGTTTTATATAATTCAAATTTCACCGCATCGCTCTGAAACGATTCCTGTTACGTAAATTCCCCTTCAAGATCATTATATCCATACATAATGTTGTAATTTCCTTTTCGGCCAACACAATCGGACACTTTATTTTTTATCCCATCAATTTTCCGTCTCTACATTTTTTTCGATTACTATTCTGAATAAATATACAGACAATTTAAATTATTCTTTTTTTTTTATTTGTTTTCATTTATTCGCGCGATATGTATAGATATCGCCAAAGCTCTGCATTTTGGCTTGACCATATCACGTCGTAGAGCGTGTGTCGATCCGGTCGAATCTATTTCGCACAACCAATCGTAAGGCTGTAAAAACATAAAAAAAACTGAATAAACAGGAACTTACCCAGAGAGTTTAAGTGAGCCAAGGGGGGAGCCGACGAATCAAGCAAAGCAAACAATAAATGGAAAACTAGCCCTCATCCAAGAGGCCCATCAGCCGCACCGGCCAGCTGGACGTATAGAGCTTGATTCAATATTCATCTCCACACATCCATACTACTTGTGTATATCGTATCTCATTGCTCCCCGTACTATCTTTACCCCGAAAATGATGACGAAAGTGGAGCTGACCGACCGGCTGTGGAGCCATAAAGTAAGTAATTGGAATAGAGATGGAACTCTATATAACATCAAAATCTACTGGAAAACATTTTACCTTTGAGTGTGTGCTGAAAGTAACACGAAGATATCTTCCAGTATGTACACGTTACTTTCAGCACACACTCAAAGGTAAAATGTTTTCCAGTAGATTTTAATGTTATATGGAGTTCCATCTCTATTCCAATTACTTACTTTATGGTGGAGCTGCGTTTCAGTTGCGCTCGTTGGGGAGATAATGTATCCAGACCAGAACCAGCCGCGATATGGATGTGGGTCGTCGAGCTCGAGCACATACTAACTCAACAGCGGTGCGGTGAAGTGTGGTCAAGTATTAACATAATTTAATTTATCCACTCCAAATGGGAAATAAATCAAACGGTTATCATGCGGCTTAATCAGCTTTTCGTATATGTATACCTACGATGTACGACGTACGTTAGTTGGAAATTGATCGCGTTTGCATGAGCGCAGAAAAATCCTATCTGCTGCCGTGACGTGGTTCTATGCGGGAAAAGAGATTCCAAAACGAGCGACGGAATACGTCGAAATGTGTTTGTTCTTTTAGCGAATTTGGATACATACTCGCACAACACATTACCAAAAACATTTGAATTTGATGGTATAAAATGCAAAAGAATTCTGATGAAATTTGAGACGTTGAACACGATTGGAATTTCACTTTCAAAGGGAATGGCATGAATGGATAACGAGATGAGTTGTACAGAAATTTATGTTGAAGTATTTTGCATTTTTAAGGAGAAGATATTATTAAAGACAAGCAGAAAGGAATTTAAGGATCACTTAAATCGCATCATCCAAAATGTTGGACCTCTTGACGTCGGACGGTGGTCGTGATTCGTGATGTATCATCTTATTTTGGTCTTTGATAATAATGTCATTTCTATATTAATAAAAACTGCTATAGAAGTCATCCAAACTAAATCATCTGTCACCAAAAATTAGAAAGCCTTTATAGGCCAGTCAAAATCGACATTAACCTCGGAATAAATGGAATACTACCGTTCTTTCGCTTATCTGTTTTCGAGTATTACTGGCTATATAAATCCAGATTTGCAACCCTGGGGACCCTGTGATAATTTTTTGGCGAGCGAAAAAGAGCCATTTTTTGCTCGTTTTTTATATTTCCAAAAATATTTAAAAAAAAATTATCTTGGAAAAAAACGATGCTCGGCATTTTGAAAGTAGACAAAATTTCCAATCCAATGTTATCATAACCACTCTTGTAAGTCAAATATTGACGGAGATACAGGTTTTTAAAAATAGGGTATTTTCTACAAAAAAGGCGAATTATAAGCTTATGTTGTTTGCCGAAACGACATTTACTTGAAATTCGCATTTTTTTTTTGTAAAAAATGGGTTCTATACAAAATCCACAAAGTCAAAATCCACAAGTCAAAATCCAAAAGTCATAATCCATAAAGACAAAATCCATAAATACAAAATCCATAAAGTCGAAATCCACAAAGTCAAAATCCATGAAGACATCCATACATTTTTGTATGAAGAGAGCCATAATGCTTATTGCGTGGGCTCCGATTCGGTGATGTCAGTGCGGGTTTTGTTTTTTTTTACAAAAATAATCATGAAATGGTCCAAAACGTTAATTTTCAGTGGCGGCGCTTGAGAAAGTCCACCACCAATTTAGCCAGACAAAAAACAAATGATTCAAAATATGTAGTAATTCCATGCAGAACAGGGGGAACTAAATATATTCATTTTTTTTTTAGCTATAAAAAACACAGAGTTTTTCAAGGAACCTTTTAAGAGAAAACCTAAAGTTTTAGATGGATTTTCAGAAAATTCGCTTAGACAATTACCAACCCCCGGAGCATATGCGCTCTACCCGAAGACACGGAGAAGGATGCACCCGCTTAATGCGCTTAAGCTGTCTTTACCTGAAGCGCTTATGGTCCGGGTGTATTCCTCTCCGTGTCATCGGCTAGATCGTATATGCTACGGATGAATCCTTTTCCGTGTCTTTAGGTAAAGCCCATATGCTCCGGGATTTGGTAATTGTCTAGTTAACGTAGTAACGTACATTAATATTCTCAATAGTCGATTGTGATAAGCAAACTGATGTAAATTCTTGCTTCTACTGTGAATATGAATTTTATGAATTTTGACTGTGTGGATTTTGAATTTATGGATTTCGTCTTTTTGGATTTTGACTTTGTGAATTTTGTCTTTGTGGATTTTGACTTTGTGGATTTTTCAATTTTTTTGGATTTTGTCTTTTTGGATTTTGTATTTTTGGATTTTGTATAGAAATAGAGAGCCATAATGCTTATTGCGTATGCTCCGATTCGGTCATGTCAGTGCGCGTTTTATTTTTTTTACAAAAATAATTATGAAATGGTCCAAAACGTTAATTTCCTGTGGTGGAGCTTGAGAAAGTTCAGCGTTTTTTATAAGTTAAAAACCAGAGGTGAGAGCGAGTGGTGGTGGTTTTATACTTAAATACCACCAATTAAGCAAACAAAAAACAAACGATTCAAAATATGTAGTCATTCCATGCAGAACAGGGGAAACTAAATATTGAAATTTTTTTTGGCTATAAAAAACACTGAATTTTTCCAAGGAACCTTTTAAGAAAAAAACCTAAGTTTTAGATTGATTTTCAGAAAAGTTGCTCAACTAAACAATTACCAAACCCCGGAGCATATGCGCTCTACCTGAAGACACGGAGAAGAATGCACTCGGAGCATATGCGCTTTAGTTGTCTTTACCTGTAGCGCTTATGGTCCGGGTGCATTCCTTTCCGTGTCCAGCGCCCGCTCTAGCACTTACGCCGCCCCGGCCGAGTGAACAAATAGCCGCCCCCTTAGGTAAAGTACCAGGCAGATTGATAGTAGATAGCACAAATGTTATGTCGTTGTTGTTGTAGAAGCTATTTAACCCTTTCAGACCGTGATGCATCGATTGTGCGGGCAAGTTTGAATGTCTATAACTTTAGTATTTTTCCACGTATATTAAAGCGGCCCAGATGAATCGATTGAGCAGACTGTTTTGTATGTTATGTTCTCACATTGTTCCGTTATGGAATTTACGGTTTTATCAATTTTTGAGTAATTGGCATGTTCGATTACAGTTTTGTGAAATGTTGAAAACAACCCCCGGTGAAATAAAAAATTTTTTTGGAATGCATATTGCCATGGGTTGCGTTCGTTTCGATTCGATTTCGTATGTACTGGCAAAGCAAATTCAAGATCCCGCTAGTGGCGGATACTATGATCCGCGAAAGGTTTTTCAAGCTACGAAACGCTTTCCATGTTGTTTTTGAAAATGACATCACCGAATCGGAAAAACGAGGCAATGTTTTTTGGAAGGTGCAGCCATTGACACGGTTAGAAATGCTTGCCTGAAAATTCCGAGAGAAGAAGGTGGGCAGTTTTCAATCGACGAACAGATGATTCCCTTTACCGGTCGTTGTCCAGTACGCCAAAGTTTGTTGGGTTGAAAAATGAGGTACTGACCACATCAGCAGGGCTGGTCCTGGACTTTGAAATTTATCAAGGCAAGACAACTCCACTTCCAAACGACAATATTGGCCTCGGTCCTGCATTTGTGTTGCGCCTTGTTCAGACTTAACCGAAAGGATCGTATGTATTTTTCGACAGATACTTTACAACTTTGCCCTTGTTGGAAAAACTTTTGGAGAAAGGTATCTATGAAACTGGGACTATCATGAAAAACCGAATAAAATGCGTTGGCTTGACTGAGGAAAAGAAAATGAAAAGAGGAGATATGGAGGAGTTCTGCAGCCCAGGGGATGATATTGTCGTTGTGTAATGGAAGGATTCAAAGTCGGTCCTGCTGGCTTCGACCGCATATGGATGCAGTCCCTCGAATGACGTTCGCCGTTGGTGCAAAAAGGGGAAGAAGTTTATTGAAGTCGCTCGTCCAAATATAGTCCGCAAATACAACGAGTCAATGGGTGGAGTTGACATTTGTGATCAACTAATGGAAGCATATCGGACTCATTTCAAAACTCGAAAGTGTCCATTGAAAGTTATCATCCACTTTATAGACTTGGCGTGCTGCAATGCTTGGATGGAGTACCGTAACGCTTGTCGGGCGATAGGGAAACCATTCAAGGATACTCACGATTTACTGAGCTTTCGGCTTGCTGTAGCTAAAGGATTGGTGGCAACTCTAACAACTAACAACGACATGGTGTAGCTCCGAATCTGAACCAAACGAAGATTCAACTGCGCCACCTTCCAAACGTTACCGTCCCGCGGATCAGCCATGCTCCGAGAAGCGACTGGATGGCTTCAACCATTGGCCTGAAGAAATAGACCTAAAATCGGCCCGAATGTGCCGCCGTGAAGGCTGTAAATCGCGTACTCACACACGATGCACCAAGTGCGACGTATTTTTGTGTTTCAGCAAAAAAAAATAATTGTTTTAAACTGTACCACACTCAAATATAATAAATAAGTATATGAACTCATCATACGGAATTTTGCTTTTTTCTAATGTAACGGGACCGAGATGCATCAATTGTGCGAGTCCTGAAAATCCTTGAAGACTATAAAAACTTAAAAATTTCAGAATGGAACATGTTTTTCTGCCCAGTGTAGACATTGTATATTCCAAATACAGAGAAATATAATTAGTAGTTAAGCGTCAGGTCTAAAAGGGGTAGGTGTTCTTAAATCGAGTGGCAGCCCTTGGTCGTTATAACTCATCGGTTCCACGATTGCTGCCGTAGGATCACATATGAATCCAAAAATGCATAGTCAAAGTGAGATTCCAACCCACGCTATAATAATTCAGAAAATAGAATGTCTACTCACAGAGAAAGCCCAGATAGTATGTATAAGTCCGTAGAAGTCCGTTCCGCACAATTCATACTCTTAAGCGCAATTCACCTGAGTTCAGCAAAGCCTTCTAGAGAGTTTGTTTGAAATTCCAAAATTAAAGCTAAGTATTGAATTTCCCCAGCCACATATTATTCACCACCGGCAAAAAATATACAGATGTCATACGGAAACCTGGCGGAGTTCAGAATGACGTATATATATATATGTGATTTGGGGATTTATCGAAGCAGACCACTACTTTTTGGGTCCATTTTCGTTCATCAATTGCAGAAGTCATCACTGAGTCCCGTGTGATGTGTAGCATGTCTTTGAAGCTAAGTTCACTCATGGCTTCCACACTTATTGTGGATTTACCTAGGATCCTCAGCCTCCTACCTAGTGTTGATCACTCACACACAATGTGTGCTGCCGTCTTAGCCAGACATAGTCTGCATGCGTGGAGGATGATGTATGCATATATCATCCTCCACGATTTTCATCTTAGTTAGATGCACTTTAAAATTAGCATGCCCTGTCACTAAGGCAGTTGTCCAACTTAGGCTACTCCGTGTATAACTGAGTATACCTGTTTAGCTTTCCTCCCTAGTGGGCTGGTAATTGCGTTTCGAGCCTGCCTACAAGTGAATAGCCTTCGCCATCGTTGCCGATGTATGGAATAAGGTAAGAGATTGAAAATTACCACAAAAACATTCAACACACTTTAGAAAACTCCGCACTCAAAAATGGTATGCCAAAAATGATGGAGCCGATAAACATAAATTAGCTGGGTCTCTTCAAGGACGAGTTTCTTCAGTGGTTTCAATTTGAGTGGCTTACTGAAATCCAAACTACCTTGTCCGAAATTGGCCTACTCAATGCTAGATGAATCAATGAATCCATTCGCGAGGAGACCGGGCTAATTGCTGCAAAATGTGGATACATGTTTTCTAAAATGCCTGAAAAAAAAGTTGTTGGTGGTGCATTTCGGCAAGAAATTTCTCATAGAAGATTTTTTTAACGCTTTTATTTGCTGAGTGTTTATGCACTAATTATTTATAATTTCTTATGGTTTCTCCGGAGGTTCAATATTTGCTTAGTAGAGGTGATCTCCTATGACTCAACAGACTGAATAAATAAATATTAGGCCAAAATCGGGCCTTGCAAAACCGCGCACAAAACATCAATGTTATGGACAACACACGCCTGAGATGGACAGAGAAAGACGGATTTTTCTTTCATCCGTTTTCATCCGTATAACGAACATGTAGCGGAAAATATTAGAAACCAAAAAGTTCTCCTTATGAGAATGGATAGCAGATCAAGCCATATTCTCAATATTCATTGTGATAAGCAAACTGATGTAAATTTGAATTTATATTTCGTCTTTTTGGATTTTGACTTTGTGAACTATGACTTTATGGATTTTGTCTTTGTGAATTTTGTCATTGTGGATTTTGACTTTGTGGATTTTTAATTTTTTTTTTGGATTTTGTCTTTTTGGATTTTTGGATTTTGTATAGAACCCGGTCAAAC
Organism: Microchrysa polita; assembly: GCA_949715475.1. Lineage (NCBI taxonomy): Eukaryota > Metazoa > Arthropoda > Insecta > Diptera > Stratiomyidae > Microchrysa > Microchrysa polita. The sequence goes on from OX454420.1 coordinate 13,231,592, forward strand.
ATGTACCATATAATTAATTTTAAATCCTAAGGCTGCGGTTACAATCCTTTGCGAAATGCGAAATGTTGCGAAAAACTGCGAGTGTATAAATTGAATGTAATCAACTGGTGTGGTTCCAATTTGAAAGTTTAATCGCCCAACTTTATTTTGCAAGGTTGTGACATGAGTTGTCGTTGTTTTTAGCTGCTAAATTCAAAATTCAAACGCGGTTGAAATCATAGATTACAACCACATAATAATAGACTCAAACCCGAAAGCTTTTCTCGCAATTCGCAGAAACTCGCAAAAGATTGTAACTGCACCCAAGCTCCTAATTAAATTGTTATTTTATCTTATCAGACCACCTGGCGAACGAATTTCAGCAACGTGTAGCTTACTCTTTCAATACATCCTTTTGCGCGTTCCCTTTCCTTCTCGTTACACACGTCAATCGTTCGATCTATTTAATGCTGGTCTAATTTAACCTTCACCACAGGATGCCTATTTGTATTTTGTTTTGTTCCAAAACAAACTTTTGTCTACGAAATTTGTGCCATGCATGCGGGTCACATTAAATGCACGATTCTCTCACGATAAAATTAGATACTATCGGAAGTGAAGCCAATTATCATCGTCGTGGTCATAATTAAACTCCTTCTTTTCTATTGATGGAAATGGGAAATGAGGTTGGGTCTAAAATGTCCCGTTTGATACCCTTTTTCATTCGAATTTGAGACGGCTTTTCAAAGGATGCCATGTATGTACTAATATCCGGTCGATTTGAGAATTTTTCTTTTTTGTTCTTCTGACGAGGCCGTGTAACCCCTTTTATCGGTCTAGCATACTGTTGAGAATTATTGTTCTGTGAGTTTTATGATGACTGACATGGGAACAGTCAGCTTTTTTGTCTTTTTAGTTATTTGAAATTGATTATAACGAAAGAAGTAGAAGTGAATTTTGCGTGAAATTTAGATATAGATGTATATGTAATTATAAAACAAAATCATCAAACGAGAACGTTTTGTTTAGTTTCACTTAAATATTGCAAGGAACCAAAGCCACCTTAATTTAGAAAGCCGGGAAGCAGCAATACATGCACACAAAGCGAGCCTATGAATATGTCGTAAGTCGTATATACGTTGCACGATGCACTAACACAAGCACAGCGCATGTAAAAAAAACCGTGTCTGCTCTGATAAAAATCGCGAAAACACGTGGAAAATTAACTTTTTATCGGGATTTGTTTCTTTCACTGCATTATAGACACTTCAATTCACGATATATTGCACTTTTCGCGACGAAAATCGACCGGGAACCAATACTTTTCGTGTAAAGTTTGCCGCGACCCAACCCGATTTGCCTTTACCGCAATGTAAATTTTCGATCTGAACAGGCCTATGAATTGTCTGCTTCCGGGCTTGTATGAAGGTGGCTTTGCAAGGAACCCATAAAGTTGTCAACACAATGAATAATATTTGTATGGAAAAGTCAAATGAATAGCATGTAACCAAAAAAAATATAATTTTAGCCCCTAGAATAGACTACAGAATAATACTAGTAAATTCTTAGTAAAAAATTAAATTATTATTACATATCCTTACGTAGATAATAAATTTGCTGGCTCGACAAAGAAGGCTAACAGATCTCACCTGAAAAAGAAAAAAAAAATCACAAATTAATTTGTCATCAAGTTTTCGAATTCTATAAAAATCGGCAAATGTCTATAAATTATTTACATGAATATTTTGCTTGAAATTCGCATGACAGACCTTATTTGTTTCTCGCCTAGCCCACCATTTCCGATAAATATATTGACTTCTAATCAAATAACATAACAAATTTAAAGGATTCATATTTTACGCACTAGTAAGTGCGAGTGCTTGTAAAAGCACATGCTCTTTTTATTACAACGTCATAAATGATAAGAATGAGCTTGAAAGCTTCAGAATTTACGCGCTTGTAATTGCGATTTGCGAATGCGTCTGAAAGCACACGCTCTTGTAATTACAGCCAAATTACTACTATGGACGATCTTGAGCTTGGAAGTTTTAAGTTTACACCGAGAAAAATAACGTCCCTTAAAATTAACTCGATATCCTTTTGAAATCGAGTTACATTCCTATTAAATATAATCCTTTCCTTTTAAATATATATCGCTTTAATTCAAATTCATTCTTTTTAAATTAATGGGAAATCCTTTAAATCCAAATTTTCAATATGATTTTTTTTTTGTTTACACTCGCAGTTGGTCGGCAGTGTGGTAGAGCGATGTCACAATGTATGGTGTATATTATAAACGTCGTCTCGTATAGTCTGTGTGGTGTAGTAGGTAGGGGGGTTAGTCTTCAAATCATAGGGTCGCGGGATCGAATCCCACTGTAGGTAGGTAATTTATTATGCATTTTAGAGCGTAAAGAGGTAAATGAAATGTCGCCAACACCTATAGCGAGGTCAGTTATACAAAACTCATTTATGATTAATTTTCACAGGGAAAGAACACCCTGTGAAAATTACTCCTTTTGGTGTGATTTAAAGTATTCTTTTGAGTTCATGCATTTGGATAAATAATAAGAAAATCCTTTAATTTTAAATAAAATGATATCCCTTTAGAACAAAGAGTCCATCTTTTAAATTAAAAGGAAATCCTTTCGATTTATGGTTGTGACCTGATTAAATTGACATTCTTTTCTCTCTAAATTCATTCTTTTTAAATTAATGGGAAATCCTTTAAATCCAAATTTTCAATATGATTTTTTTTTTGTTTACACTCGCAGTTGGTCGGCAGTGTGGTAGAGCGATGTCACAATGTATGGTGTAGATTATAAACGTCGTCCCGTATAGTCTGTGTGGTGTAGTAGGTAGGGGCGTTAGTCTTCAAATCATAGGGTCGCGGGATCGAATCCCACTGTAGGTAGGTAATTTATTATGCATTTTAGAGCGTAAAGAGGTAAATGAAATGTCGCCAACACCTATAGCGAGGTCAGTTATACAAAACTCATTTATTATTAATTTTCACAGGGAAAGAACACCCTGTGAAAATTACTCCTTTTGGTGTGATTTAAAGTATTCTTTTGAGTTCATGCATTTGGATAAATAATAAGAAAAATCATTTAATTTTAGATAAAATGATATCCCTTTAGAACAAAGAGTCCATCTTTTAAATTAAAAGGAAATCCTTTCGATTTATGGTTGTGACCTGATTAAATTGACACTGCATCACTTTAATTTAAAGTGATTATAGATAGACTTTCAAAAGGAATATCTTATTAGTTCAAAGGGAATCCGTTTGAAATAAAGGGATTATACAATGATTCAAAGGGAAACAAATATGAAGCAAAATCATATTTGAATCACTTTGAATCATATGCGTATTTTTTGAATTTACAGGATTTTTTTCTCAGTGTAGAGTCTATACTATACACTTTTACATGAAATGCTGTGCTTTTATATAACACAATGGACCGGTTACTCATACATTTTATCCAATAAATAAGCTTAAAGCATTCTATAGCCAGTGTAAACGACCATGCTACAAGTATGCTTTAAGCTTAAATTATGGATAAATATGTACGAGTAACCGACACAATATGTGGAAATTTCAAACGCAAATTTACAGCCACAAACCAAAATGAAATAATAAGCGGTGTAGATGGTTAAGCGATATGCCTTTTTCAAGGATGTTCTTGGAATGCCTGGTAGCTCAATATAAATAATGTACTGCGAAACAAATATGATTAACGTTCCAAAAACGATACAGCCATCCTGGTTCAATTGTCTATAAATTCTCTTAAATAAGCATACAGAAAGTGCTGTAACTTATGAATAGAATGTTCTACAGTACAAGTTAAGCGCATACGCGGAGTTTGTTTGGTCCTAACTAGTAATTTTGTTTTTTTTTTCGCCCTAAATAGAGGCAAGAAACACAGTTACAATGCATTCAGTATTAAATCTAATACGACTAACCTACCATATCAGCTCAATCTTATATAATGTACTCGTCTGCACACAGAATATTTTTCAATCGAAAACAGCTTGCATCCTGATGAATTACATAGTCCACCATAATAACCATATGCATAACTCAAAATTTCAACTCAATGAAATAGTGTGCTCGGCGGCAGATTATTAATCTATTCATGAAGGACCAAGTACAATAACTTTAGTAATCTTCTTACATCCATATACACACGCTACGTGTTAAGGCAAATAGCAGCTAGCGAAAATTACCATACGTGATATTTGCTGTACCAAAGTACAGTACAGAGTATGTGTGTACACGACGCAAAAAGGACTCAACGATGCTCGCAATACCCTAAAGTCTTCTCGACCATGTAATTTTCCTCGAAGGATGAATTATACAGCATGCAATTGGATATTGTATGAGATTGTGTCTTGAATTGCATCATATTGTACACGCGAGACACGATACGCGCGTCTCTATAGCTCATGTGTTGCCTGTCGGTTGTATAGATAGATTGTGTCTCTCATGCATAATTCCAATCAGGTCAAACCATTCATTTTGGCCACACGGTTGTTGTCTGATGACGACGACAACGACGACACGATCTATCCTTTTTGGGGGGTTCTTTGCATTTAAATAAGCAGTTTGTGCTGTCTTCATATGGATGGACCGGTTTTGTGGATCGCGTATATTGAGAAGCGCAACGGAGCGCAAGTTTTATTTGTTGACTTGTAGGGACTATTTTGGATGCGAAGATGATTTTTTTCAAAGATTTTTAAGAGTTTATGTGCCATATTTAATTGCGTCTTTATAATTAAGGAAAATGTACGTTATCTTTGCGAATGAGAAGCATACTTACTGTGGGTCACATCCAAAGTGAACCATCCATCATTATTAGTTTTCCTTTTAAAATATTTCATTAACTAATTTTGGGAAATAATCATCTTAGATTCTAAATGTTCAGGAAAATATCTTCTTTAATATCCTGTATGAAATTTCATTGTTGGTTCAATTTAGTTTTGTGGAAAGGTTTTCTTAGAATAATTAAATATCAATTAATTTTATATGATAAAATTTGAATAATTTTATTACATTTTTAATTTTACTTATCCCTAAGCAACGTATTTGTGGGCAATCTACATAACATTTTCTGAGACTGTTCACGATAATTTTAAGACTACTCGTCCATTAAATCCTTGCTTCCAACCACGCAGATAAGGGATACTTTCAATATAGGGGAACAAAAGAAACTAATCCCCCTTTGGTGATGCTTCACTACCAACAACCCTATTTGCTGCCTAGATCTTGTACTAAATTAATTAAAATTAAATTAATTAATCAGTGAAGATGCATTGAGAAAATGCACCTTCACTAATTATTTGATTTTAATTAATTTAGTACAGCTACATCCGAGGCAGCTTGTCCATAGACCAACCAATCACCGAAAAGCTCGAAGACCGACGAATGGATTGGTATTGCCATGTTCAAAGGCGTCCGCCTGAGAACCCCGCAAAGAGAGCGATATCAATAGAAGTTCCACTTGATGGACCCAAGGCCAGAGGCAGACCGAAGAACACCTGGATGTGTCAAATGAGGAAGCAACAACAACGCATTGGTCTCGGCGATGACACGATCCAAGATAGAGCTGCCTGTAGAAGTGTGCTGAGAAATTATCGCCAAAACGGGCGATGTGCCTACACCGCAGGTCGAGCAACGCGGAACCATGGTATAAAGAACGAGGCAAGGAAGAAGAAATTAATTTAGTACAAAATTTAAAAAAGATATATTAACTGAATACAAAAATATAAGTTACTTAAAATTTTACCGTTAAATCGGCGAAAACAATTGCGGATGGCTCACATTCACTTTGTGACATCAAAATCTACACTTTGTTCAGTTTTCAACGGTTTTTACAACTGCAAAATTAACTAGCAATGACAATTCATACTGATATTCTTCTGAACGTTTAGAATCAAAAAAATACTCGTTTACTGTATTATTAGGACCGGAGTTACCTTATATTGCGCCCCTGAGCAGTGATCAAATTGCGCCCTGCGTCCAGGGTTACCACCTGCTCGGGCCTCGCCCGGCTGTGACGGGCTTATAAGGTGCTGGTGCTATAATTCCCGGAGCTAGCATCGAACCCGTGACTATCGTACGTAACTTCAGATATAGTCAACATTGCTCGTGAACACTGGCGCTCTAATTTCTCTTCGTAGACATTTTAAGCGTGTACGGGTCCCGTGGGCCCACACTTATTAGGGTTCGACGAATCGTGTTCTAAAACAGATAAAAATTGTCGTATATTGTCCACAACTTTGATCTTTTGTACCGCGCGGTTCGACGAACCCCGATCCGTGTGGGGCCGGCATAAGATCAGACGACCGTGAAGTTATATTTAGGCAATAAATTCAAGCCAGCTCAGAGTGAAAAATATTTAGTCTCTTTTCAGCCAAATAATGTTTATATTTGGTAATTTTTGCTGAAGGTTTTAGCTTCATTACCAGGATATGAATTGCAATGGATACTTGTTGTCAGCCGGGATATAAAGGAATAGAAAGAAGTGGCGCAGCAAATGGAATGTGCAGACATGACTCCACCAATTTCTATTGGATTGTGTCATGAACTGGGTCTTCTCTGTTATTACGAATCTGTTCAGAATAATGCGGATGCGCTATTGCGGTAATCATCAAACTCTCGCTCATTCAAAGGGGTTGTTGATTGCCCTTACCATTCCTTCGCATGACTATTAGCACTGCTAATAATCGCTCTGTAGAGCCGGCATGGTTGAGACTCGTTTTTGAATCGATTGTGTATGAAGAGCCAAACTTTCCTCTGCCATTATAGAAAGTTCCTTCAGAGGATTTATTAAGTTATCATTGGAAAACTGGATCTTTTGGAAGATTACATCTGATAAATTTGATAAAAGTTGGGACTTTTATCAAATTCTGAAAATCCCTTAGAAAACGATCCGGTCAACATTTCCAGAGATTACGCCTTTAGGTTTTTTACGATGTTTGTAGGAATTAAAAAAAAATACTAAAGGCAACGGTATGTAATAGGGTTGAGCATCAAACATCGATAAGAAATGCACACTTAAATCATCCCCGTGCCAGGACATCCTAAATCCCTAAAAGAATAAAATCGGGTTAGTGTTAGCGTATGCTGTGACACCATTTCGCTTAAACTATAGGTTCTTCAGAGGAATGTCTCTTTATTTTGCAGGCTCATCGCAACCTTTAGAAATCTACGAGCTAATGTGTATAGGTATATTAGGTAAGTCTGCGTCTACTTCTATCGCTGTGACTACCTACCATTGACTAATCCTAATTCTGCAAAACCGTTTGCTTCATGTAGAAGCACCGCATTGCATATTTCAAACTGTGATATCCTCTGCGGGGCTTGAAGGACAACGTATTTTAAGTTTGTGGATCTTTGAAACATAGCAAAAGAAAACGGATTTTAGGGGGGGGAGTGCGGATCAAAAGCGGCACACAGAAAAAGCAAGACATTGGAATAGAGCAACACTCACAATGTGCACCAGCATTTTACTACTGAATATTTATATCCTGCCTAAAGTGGAACATTCATTGTAAAAAATAAAAACAAAGCAGATCTGATCGGGGTTCGCCGAAGTTGTGGACTGGCATAAGGGTTACGGTATTCAGATAGATCGCAAGGATTGACAGATATGTTCGTTGCAATGGATCGCCAGATAAATTGAACTATGGACCTCATAGTGCAGGGGCGGACGCGGACTATAGCCTGCATGTATACCCTCGTTAAGCAATAGTTACTATTGCAGTTTTTAAGGAATAAGCTGATTTAAGACAACATTAAAAATAATAACCAATATCATGTGATAATCACACATGATATACCAATAATACCCAAAGCTCCATGAATCCAGGTATCGAGACTTGCGTCTTTGATGTTGGAAAATCAAGTCTTTTATTTAAAAAAAAAAAAACAGAAATAAAATGTCACGATTCATTAAGCCCTCTAGCTCTAACTGTGTAAAAAGTCTTTCGAAAATATGAAAGTCACCGTTGGCGCGACAATGAAAACCACCCCAGACAATCTGCAGCAGCAAGTTCAATGAGTGGACCGAATCTCAGCCACACCCTTGACAAAAAGAAAAATTCCTTATCCGCTACTAAAATAATAACAAAAAAATGTAAAAACACCGTTATTTCGGACCAGAACTGGTATTCATATTTTCCAACAAAACCAAAAATCATATTCCTTATCAACCGTACAAAAAAAATTATAACGTATAACGGTAACATGCTGAATTATCTTCCCAAGACAAATTCATATATGTATGTAGTTTCTTTAGCTCCAAATAAATGCCGAAATGGCTCGTTAGGGAGCTAAGTGCGACCAAACGTGTAAAATTTACGGTGGATGTCAAACTTATCTTCATACCACCAAAGCGTGGTCAGGGACCGCCAAGAAAATATCATTCTCGCGGAAACCTCTGGGTCTCGGTATGATAATCAACTTCACAAATATTGAAAAGGGAAACGTTAGCATGGGCCCATAAAAGCTAGTTTCAACGAACCACCCACTACAGTTTGGTAGAACTACGTGCAAAAGATCGCCTACACTTCAAGCTCAATGAATTCAACAGGCCACGGAAATATCGATAAAATTTAACAGGCGTTCTTTTTGTTTCTGATTAGTGCAAATATAGAGAAAATAGTGACAACCAACATAATCTCATTTTTTCCTAAGGCTACACACCAAAGTTAAAGGTTCGCCGAACAATTGCTGGGGTATCATCCAATGAATTGGTTTTAAAAACGGGACTGTTGTAATTTTACACACAATTTTCCCCTTTCCGTTTCATGTGCCGATTTATAACTTCACCTCCCTATCCAATCTGAATGATCCGAATATTCGCCAAACTACGCGCAATGTTCTTTCCATAACGTACTCAATGCACACTCCATATCTGGCCGATTAAAATCGTTATGGGGATTAGGGATAACTCAGCTGGGAAAGACGATGGGTTAGGTTAATATAACGATGAATTAAGTTAGCAGATGTTTCACAATTGTTTTTTATTTTGCGCGTGGTTCGGAACCTAATACTAGATGAGGTAGGACCTCCTAGCGTTCCCACGGAACACCAATTTTTTTCTACATTACCGCGAGCTTCCTAATTGGGCACACGGACCGGACGGTACGGACCACTTTGAGAAACCATGAGTGCAAATGGACCGTAATTCAAGAATATTTTTATAACGGTACTCTTCAAAAACTTGTTTGAGGTGAATTGGTCGCAACTACTATCGTCCCAAAAACAAAATACGAGAACGCTCATATTCGCTGCATATCCGTTCCTGAGGATACAACGAGTAATTACACAAAACACTTTTTAAAGGTAGTTGTAGCTTCGTCAACGCCATAGAAACGGACAGACATTTAGGGTCTCTTTTTAAAACGTCGAAAACAAGGCCAATAAAAAATCAGCATTCTCTTTCTTTTTCCGAAGTTTAGCCAAAATGTCGTCTATAAATTTCCTGACGTAAAATACAAAAATTCTCTTCTCGTATACGAAGAAAAGCACACTCATAAATCTCATGCTAACACCATATCATACAGCAGTTTCTCTGCCCCCTCTTTTCTTCGAAGCTCGTTTTAATGATTTTCGATAGTTTCAACTCATTTTTCATTATTTTTTTTTTTTTTGTTTAGCAGATAGGATGCTTGAATTGCATCCCCAAGTGGCTTCGAAACATACGACATATACAAGTATGAGATAATCGGAAACACGATATGCTGCAAAGCCAGGCGTGTATACATACATTCCGCATAAGACGGTCCTCTTAGGCCTTCCTCACATGGAGAGAATTCAGTTTTGTAAATAGTTAACGCAACAATCCAACAGAAAAACAAGTGCCCAGCCATGTAAGCAGCATTCTGTGTATATAATTTTGAAGGTATTTTGAAGAGGTGTTGAGATCAACAACATGCTCTACCGAATTATTTATACCCGTATAGAAGGGTACGTATTTAACATCTGCCGATAAAGATAATCACTACACCAACCAGAATAAAGTTATATTTCAGTTTTAAAGATTTGACTACTGCGAGACTACTGAAAATTAATATAGAGCCAATAAAGCTCACACTGACTTACGGATTTTTCAGCCTTCCGTTTTCGTATCGAGAACTTTCGTGTTTCTGATAATGCCGGATGGTAAAGTAGATGTCGCTAGTATCGATAAGAAGAAGAAATTCTTCTTTCGAGAGCTGATATTGAAGCTGATTGGAACACTACTAATTCTTGAAGACTAAACATGCTCAAATATGATGATTTCCGCCATTTGATTGCAAAATCGAGTCTTATGATCATCGATTCCCCTTTTGGAACGCGAAAATTTAAATCCCTTCGTGTGAGAAGAGCTTTAAGTTCCTACAACCACACTCAAAACTGCTTATAGCATCCCGGAATGTCAGGAATAATGGACCATATAATGTTTGAGAAAAGACCATGACGACAAAAAGAAAAACCATTGTGAATCCAACTCTCGTACATGTACATAAATGCAGTTTGGCCCCCATATGCATGCATTCATTAGTCATCCAAATATGGAGCATGGACCGCATTTTTTCGCCATTATATTGCAATGAATATACGAGAAGACTGTGGAATGAATGCTATTCGCGACGATATGTTGTTGCGACTGTGTGACTGAAATTGCTGCGAAGGATCTCTTTCGTGCTCTCCAAAAAGCGTAAAGTGGAAAAATGTGTATATGAAATTAATATCAATAAAGTGTTTTGGTCAAACAGTGATGAAAAAGGAATGAAACAGGAAATGATATATTATTGACGATTTTGGTGTCGACTGATATGCTGTGCTGAGAGCAATATCATCTCTCGTCTCATACATGGTGAGTGCGTGTGATCGGAATATTGATGAAAATCATTGAATGCTGAGCAACTGAATTGAATTGAATGGAATCCGAAGTGAAATATGATGCAATTTGGATTTATTACAAAATTACACAGCTCAATGGATGCCGACCGCAATTATATTGACATAAAGAACAAAATTCCACAAACGTCTCTACATTCAATTGCAAATCTTTTGCGACAGCTTAATGGATTCCGTTGGCCAAAAATTTGCAGCCTCTGACTCCATTTAAAGATGAGTGACAAAAAAACGAATTGAACAAATGCGTCCTGTTTTATGATTAAAAACAAATCCTCGTCTTATTTTCTTAGACACGTATCAGACACATATGTATGTAAGCAAAAGCGAACCCTTTTTCGGGAAACAAACAGGCCACTAATGAACGCACGAATGCCGACAAACTTTCATGCGTAATTCTTCCGGCATTTCACTCATACTCAATCCTTTTTGAATCCTTCCGCTATACTAGTCACTGTGTATAATGAATAATGAATCACAGCGGTCAACCCATCTCTTTAACTTACATCCGCCTCGGTCGGGAGCCTGGTAAACATTTACAAGGAGCACTCACTCTCGCCGGCTTGCTGGTAGCTCTATTGCCAAATCCCCAAATTGAACATTAACTGCATAAACTTGCAAGCATTAAATTTTATTGGATGACATTCCAGAAATACCGGCAGCTATTTCGTATATATGTCCTTCGGTGTCTTTCGCTGTATCGGAGTATCTATCCATTTCGAATATCCTGTCGTCTGTTTCTTCCAGCTATGTGTATATGTTATACACAAAAGTATGCATGGATGTAGAGTCCTTATTCTATCCCTTATGTTGTATCTGGGCACATCTTTGGTATTCTTGCCGATACAGATAGGACACAACCAGAGCCATGATATTCAGATTGTAGGTATATAGAACTGATGACGGCAACCGACCGACGACGGCGGCGACTTTCTAAGAAGTGTTTTGCCGGGAGTCGTCGTCTTCTTACCAAAGTTGTTTTCCGATTTGGGAAATCCCCATGAATCGATAATAATTTTCATGTAAGCAAAAGTTAAAAGTTTTGTCGTTGTCAGTAATTATATTATGAGTAATAGCATTAAGTTAGTACGTACTCTGTACTTTTGGGGAAAGTGTCTTTTATTGGATGATACGTGAAGGGATGGGTAAATTTATTTTAAATATGTAGATACGTGTAATATAAGAAATTAAATAAATAGAGATGCAAAGATTTCTAGACTAGATTTGAGGCTGAAAAGACCTCAACAGGGACACCTAAATCCCGTTATATGTAACCAACTTCCAAAAGATTTTAATTCTGGTCAATATTGTCTAGACTCTAGAAGAAACTTTTCGATATTATCAAACTTAAAAGCTTTCTTTTTTTGAGCTTTGGCTGGAAATCAATCCCACAATCACATCACTCAAAATTTTTTTCTTGGCCGATATTTCACATGTTTCAATAGCTATTCTACTATCGACGATGGAAGATGGAGAGGGGATTAAATGTGGTGAAATCAGTTAATCCGTTCAGAAAATATGGCCAAAGCCTGTTTGAGCTTTCGTCAAGCCCGTCAAGCAATTCCATAAAGTTCGACAAAAACTGGAGAGATGAGCAAACTCTTCTACTGTTTTTTCTCCTGCCTATTTTTTCTGATTCGGCAATAGTAGTATCCTGGCCCAATTTTCAGTTTTGCTAAGAGTTGTTCTGCCATTGCGCCCCGGGAAGAGGGGCTTTCAAGACAAAAGCTATAGATATTCATAGACAAAAGCTATAGATATTATTTTTAAATTAACAAATTTTGCAGATTTTTCGATAGGTATTCGACGTGGTTGGTCAATTAGGTATGGGAGGAGTATAGGGTGGCATTTACCGATTTTCGCTAATTCATTCAGATAGAATAGGAATTGTGATAATTTCGCTCATTGTGAATTTTCTGCATGTTGCAATACTACTTACTCCGATAATTACGGCAGAGCTCTCTCTGGAAGCAATAAGGTGGAGCGAATTCACTGAAATCCTCTAATTGGTCCAGGTGATGTTCGAGACTAATTTCATGGGACAAATTCCGTAAACTGCACTCATTGTGAATTTTCTACATGTTTCAATTGTTATTCAGAGATAATTCACGGTAATTTGATCAACAGACAGACGCAAAATATGAAGAAAATAAACTGCTTTCACAATTTTTCTCGTGGCCAATGTTGCAAATGTTTCAATAGGTATTCTGCTATTGAGGGTGGAGGAAATCATTCAGATTTGTTTTGCAATAATTGTTTGGGGTGGAAACCAATCTGAAGGGTCCAATTTACTAAAATTCGCTAGCAGGAAATCTTGAGAATAGCTTGCGAAAAACAACTACCATTGTGAATTTTCCGAAGTTTTCAACATTTATTCTGCTACTTATTGGGTGTTGATACAAACTCGGAATTTCGGACAAAATCTTTGAATCAGCTAAGACGTTCAGAAATGCAAACAATATGTGGAAATAAAAACTCACTGTGAATTGTTTTTCATTCTATTTTGAAGGCAGGGCAATTCAAACAAAAATAATAAAATTATTAAGCCCTTAACGTTACACAGTTACTATAGTAACATGACCTAATTCGATCAAATAAAAAAATGTGAAATGGAAAAAGTCACTTTCATCAAAGTTGTCTTTCCGATTTTTTCGAAGTAGCGGAATCTACAAATACGGTGGAGCAAATTTACTGAAATCTCCTAATCCGTTCAAAGTGGCCCAAGGATAGGAAAACAACTGCCTTGAAAATTTTGCTCATCCGTTCAGGTGATTCTGCCTGTTTTAGTACAGTTTTTCGGTTTTCGGGGGAAGAAAAATCCAACTGAGATAACTTACAAAAATACACTAATCCGTTTAAAAGCTACCTTCAAAATTTGCTCATTCAACATTTTTTGCAAATTTACATAGCTATTTACCTATTCGGTGTAGAGACCAATCCGGTGGTGTAACTTTAACAAAATCTACCAAACCTTTCCAAAACGGTCGCGAGAAAAGCAGCAGCCTTGAACATTATTACCATTGTGAATTTTATTATTCTGTTATTTGGAGTAGAGAACGATTCGGCGTAACATATTTACCGAAATCCGCTTATCTGTTGAGGGAATAAATGCTAGAGTATGTGAAAACGAACTGTCTCTATAATTTTGTTCATTGTGAATTTTCTGAATGTTTCGATAGTTATTCTGCCATTTATGCGGTGATGCAAATTTAGTCAAATTTGAGAAATCGTCGAGGGAAATATAGACAAAAGTATTTGAAAAAGAACTGTTTTCATCATTTTGATAATCGTAAATTTTTCGCAAGTTTCAATAGTATTCTGGGTAAGTAGGCCAATCCGGTGGAATCAATTTACTAAAATCCAGCAATTCTTTTAAGAGCTATACGAAAGGCCTTTCTTGTAATTTTGATCATTGTGAATTTTGTATGTGTTTCAATGGTTACTCTGCTATGGAGGAGACCAATTCGGTTGGATTTCTTTTCGTTATAGGTTCAAAAAATAAAGACAAAACTATGCGAAAAAAAAACATTGTGAATTGTTGCTCATTGTAAATTTTCTGAATATCCATATGCTATTCCGGTAGTAGCCTTGTGTACGCCAATCTGGTAAACTTACTGAAAACCGGTAATTCGCTAAAAAAATACAGGAAGAGACAAGTGAAAAAGAACTGTCTTCATAATTCGGCTCATTGTGAATTTCTCATATGTAGGACCAATCCTGTGGAGCAAATCGACTGAAATCCGTTTATATTTCAAGAAATACACGCAGAAGTAGGCGAAACATAACCCATTGTGAATGTTTGCTCATTGGGAATTTTTCGATTGTTTCAATAGTTATTCTGCTATTCTGGTCGGAGCCTAATCCAACAAACGTAAAGTCATTGAAATCAGTCCAGCCGTTCTTGAGTTATAAATGGTGTGACTAACACGACTTTCTTTTATACATAAAGAAAAGAAGATGATGGAATCTAGTATCCCTGTATCGTAAATGATGTCAAAATATCATTGTCACTACTTCATCTGCTAGTATACGTATTTGTTGACTTTGAAGCTTATACTTATACTAAAGAACTTTGAAGGATAGTGCTGTACATTCAGGCATATCCACTGTATCCACCCCCAATATGCCAAACTGGATATGATTGGCGGCTTGAAGTGAGATGAATTCCTTTTGGCAGCTGATGATTTTTTCTTTGGCGGAAACATATCCAGTTATGTAGTTTTTTTTTGTAGTCGACGGTGACTCAAACATCATTTAAATCCACAAAGCGTTAATGTTCCATATTCAACGTTTACTGTTCAATGCTCAAAGTTCGATAGACATTTCCCAAAGACCCGCCGTTTTCTTTTCAAATGTCGAAGGTCCTTCCTAATATTTTCCAAATTATATTCCTTGGAACAGGGATGTCCAACATAATTTTTACGCGGGCTACATTGTTGGTTCGAAAAACTATGGCAAGCCAAACATTTTTATGGAGGGAAAAATTTAGATTTTGAATTCGTTCGTCTTCATATTTGATTTAATTTATTTTCAAATTATTGGCATTTTAAAAATAGACGTCCAATATAAAAAACAGCTTGCGTACAAGTCCGCAACTCATTTTCATGTTTTTCGTGACGATTTGCTTTTCGAATTTGACTCTTTTTGTTGAACGTGAGTTGAACCTAAGTTGAAAGTTACACTTTTTGGGTCGTTCCAACAAAAGTTGAACGAAAGTTGAATGTGAGTTGAACCTAAGTTGAAAGTTACACTTTTTGGGTCGTTTAACAAAAGTTAAACGAAAGTTGAACGTGAGTTGAACCTAAGTTGATAGTTACACTTTTTGGGTCGTTCAACAAAAGTTGAACGTGAGTTGAACCTAAGTTGAAAGTTACACTTTTTGGGTCGTTCGACAAAAGTTGAACGAAAGTTGAACGTGAGTTTAACCTAAGCTGAAAGTAACACTTTTTGGGTCGTTCAACAAAAGTTGGACGAAAGTTGAACGTGAGTTGAACCTAAGTTGAAAGTAACACTTTTTGGGTCGTTCAACAAAAGTTGAACGAAAGGTGAACATGAGTTGAACCTAAGTTAAAAGTTACACTTTTTGGGTCGTTCAACAAAAGTTGAACGAAAGTGGAACGTGAGTTGAACCTAAGTTGAAAGTTGAATTCAAGTTGAATTCGAGTTGAATTCGAGTTGAATTCAAGTTGAACCCAAGTTGAACCCAAGTTGAACCCAAATTGAACTCAAGTTGAACGTAAATTGAACCCAAGCCCAACCTCTGTTGAACCTTGAATGGCACCCAACACTCACAGGGTACCACCTAGCCCAACTTCCGTTGAACCTTGAATGGCACCCAAAACTGTAATGCCAAAAACGTAACGCTTTTTCGTTATGATTTTCGTGACGCTTTTCGAATTTATGTGCCAGAGTCAAGACATAAAAATGTCAAAAAATGGTTGCTAACCGGAACCTTTGGTGGTCAGACGACAGTCGTATATAAAACCGAAGGAAAAGCCACGGCTAGGTGTGATCTTTCTCGATAAAGTGTCTTGCGAAATTGATAACAGAACAGATTTATCAGTTTTGGGTGCGGGAACGTTAACACGAGATGTCGCTTCTTGCATTGCGAGGCCTGAGACGCTTTAATATTTCAACGTGGCTCATTTACCGAAAATCGAAGGCGTCTCCATGACGTGAAAGAATTATGTGCTGATGAGATTAGTCGACCGAATTGCCGTTGACCGTCATGACGGCCATCGTATGGGGTTCATGACGATGTAGTAAGTCGTATTCCATTGTTTTGTAGCACCCGGGTCATTTTAGATTGCGGAGCCGCTCTATTTGTCCATAGCGCTCATTTAAGGAAGCTGCTGAAGGCCGCCTTACCAACCATCACAATCCAATTTCCCCAATTTCAATCCTCCCATGTGTATTTGCCGCTACTCGTTTTTTTTTTTCATCAAAACTTTCTAGAAAAGAATCATTGAAAATCTTAGCGCTAAATTCGTCTTCTATTTGAAGGATGCCACCAGTGGCGTAACGTACGGTGTGCCATGTGTTCGGTCGAACACGGACCCCCTAGCGTAGTTACGCAGAGAAGCAAATTTGTTGAGTCATTGGAATATGGAAGCCGAAGGACAAGTTAGAAGTGCTCTTCTTTGCTACGAAGTAGCTTTAAAGGTACGTTGTCCTCGACGCGGCTGCAGCGACACTAGCGGCTCTAGAGCAAGTTCCCTACCCCAAGCAGCCGTCGCCCGAAACCCACAAACAAGCAAGTGCAACACGTTCACCATTCGTGCATGCATTATGTACAACAAGGGTCCCGCGACTGCTTTCTTTATACAAACAGATTCGTGTATCGGCCGAACGAATACGACCGTTGTGCGAAACAACTACCCTACCCCAAGCAGCCGTCGCCCGAAGCCTACAAACAAGCGTGTGCACCACGTTCACCACCAGGTGGGTTTTTAAATTCGGTTCACGATCATCCAATAAGTTAAACAAAAATCACAGTTGCGTGCCGATCGGTAAACGGTAAATGAGCCGACGACCAAAACTTTGAAAAAAACGAACACACAGCTGCTGGGGGTTAGCACTTACTTATTTCTATTAAAAACCGTTATTGGGTAGTTTTACAGCTACTGGTGGCAGGAAAACCTTACTATCCTATCCAGTGGC
Source organism: Microchrysa polita (assembly GCA_949715475.1). Lineage (NCBI taxonomy): Eukaryota > Metazoa > Arthropoda > Insecta > Diptera > Stratiomyidae > Microchrysa > Microchrysa polita. The sequence goes on from OX454420.1 coordinate 13,249,137, forward strand.
GTAGATAAGGAGAGGATCAACAGAATCCGCCCTAGGTCGAACAGCTTGCCTCTGTGATCGTGACACAAAGGGCGTTAATTTAATTTCAACACGGAATTAAGTACTACAAAAAAATATTTCTCAATTTTTAGATGGTGAAATGGTTGGCTACTCTAATATGTTACGAAAGCAATGCGAGTAGCAAAATTTCAACTGCGTAATTTATAAAATTATGAAAATTGTTCATCATTATAATGAGGGGTGTAAAAGCTATATTTAAAATTAAATTTTGAAGCAATGAAATATGAGTTCAGGAACACAACACAAATTTTTTTACAACAATTCAGCTATAAATTTTTGCATAACATTTTGTAAAAAATTTCAATACGATCGAATAATTAAACTATGTAGATTCAGGCCGCACGAAATTCTCTTCAGACTTTCATTTGCACAATGTGTTGCGGTCTTAAGTTTTGTGAAAATCAATTCTCTCCAACATTTGTACAAAAATAGTCAGAGTTCAGGTTATTCACGATCCCCTATATACTCCTTTAAATTGAATTTTGCTTGTTAAGAAAAAATCTAGTCACTGATCCCCTCCCTCTCTGAAAAGCTATCTTCGCCACTGCTCCTATCAAAGAAGAGAAAACGAGTCGCTGCAATAAAAACAATAGCCATAGCGGACAAAAAATATGGTCGTTTCACAAATGTTGGCTAATAGTATTATAATGTTTAGGGGGCCCCCATTTCGCTTTCGAACACAACATATTTTTGAAACGCTTTGAACGGCAAAGCTCAAAGTTTACATCTTTTTCTCATGTCCGAAGGAAAAATTGGAAATAAATAAAGAAATGTTGTCCGGAGTCGGTATTTGGTAACTTTATTAAAAAAAGTCATAGCTACAAATGTCCAAAGTTCCACATCTGTTACAAATCACCACAATTTCGATTCATACCTATAAACATATCCATTTCGATCAAGTATAGTAAACAATTGGAAAATTCAATTTATCTATACAAGCTTATCCGATTTGCATAATTTAACATCGCATTTCGCATAGCTATACATATAAACTTTACTGAGAGAAATTGAACTACATAAGAACAATTGCAGCATATAGGAGAACTACCCGCAGACCTCTTGGTCATAAACAGAAGTCAGAGGGGGTTGTTGTTGAACCGATTCAATTCACCTCAACATGCATCAAAAGCATTTAAGCATATTAGTATATGTGAAGCAGAAAAAAGGAGACAGAACGGAAGAGACACAGAAGGACCCGGTTTTATGCCCCATATGTGCGCACGTTTTGCTGGTTCTGGTGCTGATACTGATACAGCGAAACGAACCGTCACAGCTTCAATGCAAAACTGGACAATTCTGCCGGACTTGATCAGAATATAAATCAAATTGTTGGTTGCTAGGACAAGGCACACGCCTGTGCCTTTTATCTGCGACCATATTGTAGTGAATGGTGAAATGAGCAGTGCCTAGTGGAAGCGGGTAGTTTTCAATACATACATACGTACATGATGCACTGGAGTTCTTTGGTTAGTGGAGCAGGGCTATTTTTACGAAAACGGCCCAAAATACGGAAGCAGTACGACTGCAGTCTATCTTATCTTATAAGTCATTTACAATAATTATGATATTTATTGGAAGTAAAGAATTAAAGTGTCACATTTTGTTTTGAATTTGTCAGGGAATCTTCAACTGCCTCCATTTTGATACAATTTGAATAAATTTTACCAAATTGAAAATCTTTAAGGGCAGGTTTGAATTGAATTGAAATCGAGCTAAAATTAACCTTAGTTTTCTGCACTTAAGGCGTTAAAACTGTTAGAAATAACGAAGCTAGAATAAAATGATGCAAGAAAGAAATTATCATAAGATTATGCGCTAATTTTTTTTTAAATCGTACAAGCACCTCACCTTGGCAGAAGTTGGAGAAAATTGAGATGGAAAAATAGATTGTTTTTGGGTCAAATCACAAAAATTTTACTTTGAAGTTATGTAAAAATCATACCTCTTATCCAATTTTAATGCGGTTAGTTTTATGCGGCAATTTCCGGGCACCCTGTATACAGACATGCTACTTTAGGTAATATAGTCGAGACAAGCAATGTAACCACATTCAAAAAGTATGCAAATAGGACTCGAAATTGGATGCTACACTACGATCGCTGAGCGATCATCACATGAGTCGTCTCTACAAACGCAAACCTTCAAAGTGGCAGTTTTGTTGTTGTTCAATAATAAAACAAAATTATATCGTCCGTATTTTTAGAATGGCCTAGGGTAGTGTTAATTTGACAGTTAAGTAGCAAAGCCATCATGTAAGCGACAAATCTGAGACCGGCCTTAAAATAAATAAATTGACGTAGAGGATTTTTATGGAATCTGTACTTTTATCTTCAAAAGTCGAATTTTAGGAGTTGTAGGTATCCAGTTGATTGTCGCAAGTTTTCCATAAGATAAATTGATGCTTTCGAAAAAAATATCGAGCCCGTCGTCGCCCTTAAAACTACACCTAAATGCTTTTTAGCCTTCAAAACTCAAGTTATAATTCTCCTGTACCTAACTATAATTGCATCCAGTTAACTGTTGTAGGGAAATTTTAGGATATGTATTTCCACTTCATGAAAATTTGCCGCTCTACTTCTCCCCTTAAAAGCTACACCTCAGTAAGTAAGTAGCGAGGAATTTTAAAAATACGCTGAAACTGAATGTAGCAATGAACTGGTTAAAAAAAAAATGTCGTGCCTTTTCTCCTCCTTTCAGTTTCGTATTTTGAAGAAAAACCTCGTATAGTTCAAGGAGAAGAGTGCGCGACAATTTTTTTCGGAAGTGTTTTATAAACTTGAATTTTTTATTTGGTAAAATATATATATGCGACCTATGAAAAAGAGGGGCGCGATAGATTTAAATTTCACGAGCATGGAACGTTGAACAAATTATTTAAAGTTATATGATACCCTCAATGCTGTCGTTTTTAACGTAAGAATGCTGAACACGAATTCGGAGTGTTCCAAAAAAAATTCATTGGAAAACAGGGCGAAAACCCGAAAAATGTTATTTGCGTGTTTTTTTCTTGTGTCTAACTTAAAAAAAATTTCGACCTTCTGTTACGCAACGAAATTTGGGTAATGATTGAAATAAATTGGACGCGTTAAAGAAAGAAAGCAGCATATGGCATTTTAAATAGGTGACGTAGCGTCATGACGTCATGCAGTCCCAAAAAAAGGGTTCACAAAAAGTTATCGCTAGTTTAAATCGTATACATTTATATATGGACAACCCTGACGCATCAATAAATTTCGTGTGACAAGTTCAAGGTAAATTGTAAAGAATTTATCGTATTTTTGATTTTGATGTTTTAGCTAATACTAACTAACGGTCAAAATGGTGCTTAATTTCAAAGATAAAAAAAAACAATCCGCCGTCAAAGATCAAACCAAAAAAATAGAAGAAAGGAAAATCGTCGCGTCCATACACACCAATTGTCGGCGGTCGTGAGTACGCACACTTTTTTCGTCAACTTGTCGCAAGTTGGAAGGCTGCGTTTACACTAGACCAGGTTCTTAATCGGTGACCACTCGCTTGGAATTGTCCATCATTGCGGACCACCAAATTGAAAATCGGCGGGAAGCTATAAAACTGAGGATATCGGTAATATTACTGTTCTCAAAAAGATTTCGAAACCTTTTCAGAAATACACTGTTCAAGATGAATACTAACTTAGCTAGTAGATATAATTCTTTAATCGTAACGAGCTTTTATATTAAGGATCAATCAGAACAAACAACAAGAACAAAAAAAAAATTATCTAATTTTTACCCATATGACACCTCCGCATAGGCTAAGAAAATGATCGCCGAATGCTCAGTATCTGTAATTGTAAGAAGTTGATAAAACTTAGCACACGGTAGTCGTCAGCACACCATAATTAAAAAATCAAGAATATTCATATCGAATTAAGTTAGAACTACATCAAATGCTTCGCGGACCACTTAAGGTCACCTCGGGGACGCCAAACTCTGTTTACAAGTGAGATAAATCTTTCAACTTGTTTCAATGCTCAAAAGTTGTACAACAATTCGAATAATGCGAACGACCACTTCACCCACCAAATAGATGCTTAGTATCGAAACAAAAGCATCGATACTCCACTTGTATCAGAACATCCCTACTCCGAACTCAAGTTTTGTTCGCCCAATATGGAGTACTTTTTCGTGGACATAAATCAAGTCAAATGTTACCGTTAACATAAATTTCAAGGGAGCTCCACTGAACCAGCTACGAAATCGCTACACTTTGGTGACTATCTAGAGATGTTCATGTATCACTCTTTAGGGACGCACATATCAAATGAGACTCTTGGTATTTAGGAATCATATTTGAATGTACCGTTTGAATTTTAATTTTTCGCGCCTTCAAATTCTAATCTATCACACCCAGCCCATGAGCTCGCAAATAGACTAGAGAGGTGGCAGAGATAATTGTTAAACTCTGAATGTGATAAAAAGCCTTTCTAATCGCAATTTAAAAAAAATCATGGGTAAACGCTATATACCGTTTCGATAAGGTAACCAGACGTACAGCATTTTACTGTACTGTACAGCATTTTGACACGCTCTATGGCTTACTTGGTTGAGTCAAACTCCACGATGCAAGCAATCTAGAGGTCTGGGGATCGAATCTCAGCGTGGTCCAAAATTTCCGTACATATGCGAATAGGAAATATACAGTGCTTGCGACATTATATACAATCCGAAATTATATGCAATATAACGTTGATTTGAATAAACGGCTGATTGAACGCACCATGCCCCACAAGGGGTTTACGGTACAGAGAAGAAGTACAGCATTTTGATCTTTCGTACACCATCCAGAAGCGTACAGCAAAATATATACAGAATTCTCATTTTCAAACCATGAAACCTCATGAGCAATCCAACGAGCTTCTATTTTTCCAATACACGAGACAAGAGCCGGCATTTTGCAAGGCAATAAGCAACAGGCGACACTTCAATTTTTGGGCATGCTCTAATGCTAAATCTGTCAATATAATAGGCCTGTAATAGTTGGGTATCTTAAAAAAAAATTGTACAAAATTTTAGTTCAAAAAATTCTCCACACAACCTTTTTTTGGCGCTTTCAATTTGTTTTTAATAAATTTAAACTATTCTTTTTTTAAATATGCAAAGCCCTTTGTCCTTATTTGCGATCTTTTACAATATCGTTGGTCTTTGGCGATCCCACGTAAGAGTTTTTCGGTGCATTAATATTTTAAGCAAATTATTACCAGCGTCATCATGTCTGGATGACAAAGCAAGTCCATACCACTGCATAACAGGAAAAATTGGCAAACTAATCGGCAAATAGAAAGGGACTCAGCATGCGTCAAAATCTATTCTGCTATTTCCAATGTCACCACTAAAAGATCGATTATTGCATAAAGCTTATCCCTGAAAACATTATTGATAAATGCGACAAAATTGAAAATGATTGGGACTGAGAACCTCGTATTTAATTTTTAATTAACTTCTACGGTCCGGACATTATTTTGCCTCCAACAAACAACTGAGCTCATTATCCTTAAAGCTATTAAATAATATTTCGTGTCCTGATAGTTTTAGTATATTTTACCGCGCATACCAACTATTGGATATCTACTTGCGCTGCACCCCGAAAACTTGCCTGAAACCCCTCCCGAAATATTTTTTTTTGTGTACGCTCCTGAAAATTTGAGGGGAAATCTTGACAGCTTGAAGAAAATTATTGAGGCATTTGGAAGATTTTTGGATTTTTTTGTACAGAAATCCCTTCATTCCGTGAAAAATTGGAAGCCGAATTTTTGCGTACACAAATTGTGTGCAGAGGAGAACAATCTTATTGAAATAAGAATAATTTAATTGTAAGAAGACTGGGGCAAGTAAATGCGGCAAATGTTAGAATGTTCAGGGATCTGTAGTGCCAAAGTGTATATGCGCGAGAAATGGGTAAATTAATTATTATTCAAGTAAAGCTAATTAAAATTAAAGTGCAAATTTATTTTGTAATTGAGTCGTAATTAGTTCAACGCATCTCACATACTGGTAACTTCTTCCCCAAGACCAGCATATCAAGCTATACAGAACCAGGTTTGATTGTATGGTTTGGATAATATAAGATAATTTCCACATTATCATGAAAGGGAGAGAGCACTTGATATTGATGTTTTCGATTAGATCGTCAATGAAATCTTTGAGCACCGGAGTGACTTGAATTCTTATTAATCTTCTGGAAAGTGCTAGCGACTGCCACGATTTTCCGAAATGGTCTCATAGTGGATTTGGGATAATCTCTTAACCAAATCCCACCAATAGGTAGTATGCGTACAGTATTGGCCACAGTGGCGGATTTACCAGTAGGCTGAGTAGGCTTGAGCCTAGGGCGGCAAATTTTAGGGGCGGCAAAATCCGACAAAATATGTTTTAGGTTGTCCACACTGCCTTGGAGGACTTTAGGATGTGGCACTTATCATCGATTTGGGAATAGGCGAGGCGTATTTCCACCCTCAGTTAGATATCATCATGAAAAGGCATTTGTCGCCAGTGTCTAAGAGCGTCAAACACTGAGGGTAAATATTGAAGACCATTTAAGCTTAAATTCGAAACCACGATCCTTCTTATTCTTTTTCATGAGTTGCTATGCTCAACCTATGAACAACTGCTGCTTGGGCTTTTTGTCATTTCGACATATTAAGGGCACCACAAACCTGACGATTTCTCGGCCGATCGATTGGGCAATCGAATGCCCACAATCGATCTGCCGCCCGTACAGCACATACATTAGGCAATTCATTTGGCAATCTAAAATGAGACACGGTCCACAAGACACAACACAAAATAGCGAAAATTATACAATTTTTGGCGATGGAAGATGGACATCCATTGCCAAAAAATCAGCAACTGAAAACACATGATTGTCATGATAGCTTGTACGGAAAATTGCATTGGCAATACGTTCCACATGTCAAATAAACAAAAAAAAAAGAATCCGACAATCCCATACACCTTCCGATTTATCTCGCAATCAAAAAATCTGGCCGATCGATCAGAGTGTCTGTGGCGCCTCTTAGAAATTGCAAAAATTGATGTTAGAAACGCAGAAATGGAATACACTAAAAAAAATCAATCTGATTAACTTTGATCCAAAAAATTAATTAACTCATCTTGTAATTAAGACGTTCAAGTTTCAGAGGATTTTTAAGCATGAAAAGGGTATCGGCATCAATTCAGCTGAATGTCTTGGGGAAGAAGAATACACTTTTTAGATTAATTTTTAAATTTCTTAAATTGATATATCTGTATCTTGGATGCGACTTTCATATTTGAAGCATTGGCAGCACTAGTTGCCAATTAGCCATGCCTAGAGAATACAGACTGAATGGTCAATTATTGATGATTTAGCCTGGATACTACAATGTTTCAAAACGGAAAACTGAAAATGAACTCAAATTTTGGAGTTCTGCCATTCCTATTGATGGTGGTTTTGCTCAACCAAATGTCACTATCGGTTTTGTCAATATTGTCCACAACCAATGCAGGACACACAATCGCCACATAATACGAGTATAGAGACAAATCAAGTTTCTTTTCCATTTTTTTATTGTAAGATATTCCTTTTCACCAGTCGCCTCAAATTTGTTCCAGTTCATATTCCCTTGTGAAGTCTTCTGAGCCTTGCGTTCCCCGAGAAAATTTTGACCAAAAACCAAAAATATGTGTTTTTTTTTTTCGTCGTTAGTTCGGCCATCACCATGGCTTCAGTGATACCTCGAGAAACATAATTGCCATAACTGGAGCGACCACAATCCGCAAGTGCTCTACCAAGGATAATTACATCCTAAATGACAAGCTGACAATATAAGAAGCGCGAACTCAAATTAAATCAGCAATATCAAGTGAGTTTTGACTTTTTTTCGGCTCAAATATTCTTAGCGGTGTTCATCAAATAGATTTGTTTAGAGCTTTTCTTTTTAATCAAAGAATTTAAAATGTTTGGCCGATGTATTGCAACAACGGATTTCTTCCGGGGGATTTTGAAATAATTTTGATTCAAAATGGTGGCCTATAAGCAAACCATAATTGATAAACGGCATCAATATTTGAGCTTTAGGAAAGTTAAGGATTCGCCACTTTAAACCGATTCTCCAAGCAGAAAACTTATTGCATAAGCTTTATGCTCTGCATTTTTTTATTTACACTCTGTGATAAATATTGAAGAATGCTCAGAACCCACGAAGCGGAAAGCTCGAAGATCATACGTATTTAAGTATAAAGTGTGAATTGAAAATAATTGGTAAATAAAGCGTAATTTTTTCCCGACAATAAGTAGGGTTTCAGTAGAGGCGGCAATATGTGAAAAGCCTACTACCGACAAATGGGTAAATCCGCCACTGCAATTTAAGGCATCTGATCACCTTACATTTCTAAGAATCAGCTGATGACACTTTCAGCAGAAAAAAATACCGATCGGCTTAATACCTCTTCCCTCCCCATTTCATATCCTTTTCCTCAAAAAATGCAAAAACTCGTGTCACCATCTGTGCGCACAAATGCATTTCCACTAGTACGCCGCTCACGTATATGTATGACCATAACCACATCAACTTGGGGCCATCATCATCATCACGTGTATGTGACTGTAGCGCCTGGACTGGCTATAGTCGCAGTATCCGGTCCAGTCACGGGGACCTTTTGAAAGCATCATTAGCATTTCCATTTCCTATGCAAAAGGCAAAGCCTTGTAATGTACAACCCAAATCGAGTCGATTCGTGCGGTTCGTGGTCAGGCATTTTGAATCGAATTCAGCATGTATAAATGCCAGAAAAGATTTTTTTGGAGGGTTGTAAATGGGCAACCAACATCCATTTTAAACTGTACAAGCAAATATAATTACCAAATAAATTATATTACGTAAGTGCATTCGATGTATCTTTCATCTTCCAAAAGGAACTCTTTACTCTTCGATTTGGGATGGGGGGCTTTCTCTCCATCAATTAAATGCCCATACATATACAATAACCCATTTGCATTGGCATGTAAATGCACATTTTATGCAGTTTGTCCTCCCAATGCAATTTGTGTCCTTGTACAGATGCATGGCAATGCCAAAATCATATTGAATCTCTGACCAACTAAATATTTCAGAATTTATCATGTCCAATATAGCGCAATACCATAAGGAAAGAGAATTCCCTCGATGAAGGACGAACTGGATGCATACGACCATTGTTTTCACTCTATATACGAAAAGGACCTCATAGGATATCCATTATGCGATTATAACCATATCCCCATGCCCTATCGTTGCACTAAATGGCAAAATTACGGCCTCATATTCGTCGCAATGTTTGGCCGCGCGAAATTTATGGCCAATGCATGCAAGCGAAATGTTCTATCGGCAGGCAAGCAGCAACAACAGCAGCAGCGACAGCGGGGACCGGACGTGAAACTCTTTCTCTGCATATCACATACATAATGGTGAATATATCTGTAGAGTATAAGAGTGGGTTCAGACGGGAGCATTCAATTCGAAAATTTGTTGTAGAGCTTTTAAGCTTATGTGAAAGTCTTGAAAAAATACAACTTTTCCGGTGCATAACATATTTACGGAGTTCCCTAATTACCGAAAGAGCTTCCTCTACCACGAGGATATCTAGACAAATTTCAGGCATACAGAAACACACCATCTCCGAAATGTAACTTGTAGCAAGTATGAGCTGAGCTTTTTTCAGTTCAGTCTGATTTGTGTAGTATGGTTAGTGTGCTCACCTTCGAGTCACAGGGCCGTGGGTTCAAGTCCTACAGGGAACGAATTTAGTTTTTATGATGTGCTTCGAAATAAGGACCCATGGATATGATCTTACTTAGATGTTAAACGAATATCCATTTATTGGGATAAATTACTCTGCCGAGCGTGCTGTTCATCTCAACGCCTTCAAAAAAGCAGTTCAAATCTTGAAAATTGGATGTCACTAATACATCTGCGGCGTAGGTCCAAAGTTGGACTGTCGCGCAGGTTATTTTTTTATTTTGGATTCACACAAAAAAAAATACAAAACAAACATTTTTCATAAAATACTGAGTTTCTCAATTACCGAAAGAGCTTACTACCAAGGGGCGATCGAGACAAATTTCACACATACATACATTCGTGACATGAGTTTATATTTGTAACTGGATTTTGAAAAGACTTAATTGTGTAGCAACGATTTTAAGCATTAATGCGAGCTTAAAGCTTTGTGCTTTCCGCTGCATCTTTCCTAATCATTGCTAAGATATTATCGCAGAATCTTACGGAAGACTGATAAAAGCTTATTCAACATGAAACATGCGAGTGACTTTTCAATTCAAATTAAGCTTTTTTACAACGTGGATGTATCTAATGCTTGAAATTCGAATGCTACCATGTCCAAGATGTCCTGTTTTGGCGAAAAAAATATTCATGATAACAAATAATAACGAATAAAATCTCATGACGTTTCGTCTGAATGCAGCCTAAAACGATATCATACAAGCATATAGGAAAATGCGCGCAACACAGCCCCCATCTCCGGATACATTGAGAGTTAAACGATAATTTATTAGCAGTCATTGGATGTGCTGTTGTAAACATGGACACAGTTTGGCTAGTTTTGTCTAGCGATACGCTCTCTCGGTATTTTTGCGAAGCTTGTGTGTGATTTATATTTAAGCAAAATAATGGAAATTTATTCAACATATTCGCGTTTCGGGGGCGATGGTCTAGATCTCGGATAGACTAGATTTTCGTGTAATTTTTTGGAATGCTATTTCGTACACATCCAACAGAATCCGCCCTAGGTCGAACAGCTTGCCTCTGTGATCGTGACACAAAGGGCGTTAATTTAATTTCAACACGGAATTAAGTACTACAAAAAAATATTTCTCAATTTTTAGATGGTGAAATGGTTGGCTACTCTAATATGTTACGAAAGCAATGCGAGTAGCAAAATTTCAACTGCGTAATTTATAAAATTATGAAAATTGTTCATCATTATAATGAGGGGTGTAAAAGCTATATTTAAAATTAAATTTTGAAGCAATGAAATATGAGTTCAGGAACACAACACAAATTTTTTTACAACAATTCAGCTATAAATTTTTGCATAACATTTTGTAAAAAATTTCAATACGATCGAATAATTAAACTATGTAGATTCAGGCCGCACGAAATTCTCTTCAGACTTTCATTTGCACAATGTGTTGCGGTCTTAAGTTTTGTGAAAATCAATTCTCTCCAACATTTGTACAAAAATAGTCAGAGTTCAGGTTATTCACGATCCCCTATATACTCCTTTAAATTGAATTTTGCTTGTTAAGAAAAAATCTAGTCACTGATCCCCTCCCTCTCTGAAAAGCTATCTTCGCCACTGCTCCTATCAAAGAAGAGAAAACGAGTCGCTGCAATAAAAACAATAGCCATAGCGGACAAAAAATATGGTCGTTTCACAAATGTTGGCTAATAGTATTATAATGTTTAGGGGGCCCCCATTTCGCTTTCGAACACAACATATTTTTGAAACGCTTTGAACGGCAAAGCTCAAAGTTTACATCTTTTTCTCATGTCCGAAGGAAAAATTGGAAATAAATAAAGAAATGTTGTCCGGAGTCGGTATTTGGTAACTTTATTAAAAAAAGTCATAGCTACAAATGTCCAAAGTTCCACATCTGTTACAAATCACCACAATTTCGATTCATACCTATAAACATATCCATTTCGATCAAGTATAGTAAACAATTGGAAAATTCAATTTATCTATACAAGCTTATCCGATTTGCATAATTTAACATCGCATTTCGCATAGCTATACATATAAACTTTACTGAGAGAAATTGAACTACATAAGAACAATTGCAGCATATAGGAGAACTACCCGCAGACCTCTTGGTCATAAACAGAAGTCAGAGGGGGTTGTTGTTGAACCGATTCAATTCACCTCAACATGCATCAAAAGCATTTAAGCATATTAGTATATGTGAAGCAGAAAAAAGGAGACAGAACGGAAGAGACACAGAAGGACCCGGTTTTATGCCCCATATGTGCGCACGTTTTGCTGGTTCTGGTGCTGATACTGATACAGCGAAACGAACCGTCACAGCTTCAATGCAAAACTGGACAATTCTGCCGGACTTGATCAGAATATAAATCAAATTGTTGGTTGCTAGGACAAGGCACACGCCTGTGCCTTTTATCTGCGACCATATTGTAGTGAATGGTGAAATGAGCAGTGCCTAGTGGAAGCGGGTAGTTTTCAATACATACATACGTACATGATGCACTGGAGTTCTTTGGTTAGTGGAGCAGGGCTATTTTTACGAAAACGGCCCAAAATACGGAAGCAGTACGACTGCAGTCTATCTTATCTTATAAGTCATTTACAATAATTATGATATTTATTGGAAGTAAAGAATTAAAGTGTCACATTTTGTTTTGAATTTGTCAGGGAATCTTCAACTGCCTCCATTTTGATACAATTTGAATAAATTTTACCAAATTGAAAATCTTTAAGGGCAGGTTTGAATTGAATTGAAATCGAGCTAAAATTAACCTTAGTTTTCTGCACTTAAGGCGTTAAAACTGTTAGAAATAACGAAGCTAGAATAAAATGATGCAAGAAAGAAATTATCATAAGATTATGCGCTAATTTTTTTTTAAATCGTACAAGCACCTCACCTTGGCAGAAGTTGGAGAAAATTGAGATGGAAAAATAGATTGTTTTTGGGTCAAATCACAAAAATTTTACTTTGAAGTTATGTAAAAATCATACCTCTTATCCAATTTTAATGCGGTTAGTTTTATGCGGCAATTTCCGGGCACCCTGTATACAGACATGCTACTTTAGGTAATATAGTCGAGACAAGCAATGTAACCACATTCAAAAAGTATGCAAATAGGACTCGAAATTGGATGCTACACTACGATCGCTGAGCGATCATCACATGAGTCGTCTCTACAAACGCAAACCTTCAAAGTGGCAGTTTTGTTGTTGTTCAATAATAAAACAAAATTATATCGTCCGTATTTTTAGAATGGCCTAGGGTAGTGTTAATTTGACAGTTAAGTAGCAAAGCCATCATGTAAGCGACAAATCTGAGACCGGCCTTAAAATAAATAAATTGACGTAGAGGATTTTTATGGAATCTGTACTTTTATCTTCAAAAGTCGAATTTTAGGAGTTGTAGGTATCCAGTTGATTGTCGCAAGTTTTCCATAAGATAAATTGATGCTTTCGAAAAAAATATCGAGCCCGTCGTCGCCCTTAAAACTACACCTAAATGCTTTTTAGCCTTCAAAACTCAAGTTATAATTCTCCTGTACCTAACTATAATTGCATCCAGTTAACTGTTGTAGGGAAATTTTAGGATATGTATTTCCACTTCATGAAAATTTGCCGCTCTACTTCTCCCCTTAAAAGCTACACCTCAGTAAGTAAGTAGCGAGGAATTTTAAAAATACGCTGAAACTGAATGTAGCAATGAACTGGTTAAAAAAAAAATGTCGTGCCTTTTCTCCTCCTTTCAGTTTCGTATTTTGAAGAAAAACCTCGTATAGTTCAAGGAGAAGAGTGCGCGACAATTTTTTTCGGAAGTGTTTTATAAACTTGAATTTTTTATTTGGTAAAATATATATATGCGACCTATGAAAAAGAGGGGCGCGATAGATTTAAATTTCACGAGCATGGAACGTTGAACAAATTATTTAAAGTTATATGATACCCTCAATGCTGTCGTTTTTAACGTAAGAATGCTGAACACGAATTCGGAGTGTTCCAAAAAAAATTCATTGGAAAACAGGGCGAAAACCCGAAAAATGTTATTTGCGTGTTTTTTTCTTGTGTCTAACTTAAAAAAAATTTCGACCTTCTGTTACGCAACGAAATTTGGGTAATGATTGAAATAAATTGGACGCGTTAAAGAAAGAAAGCAGCATATGGCATTTTAAATAGGTGACGTAGCGTCATGACGTCATGCAGTCCCAAAAAAAGGGTTCACAAAAAGTTATCGCTAGTTTAAATCGTATACATTTATATATGGACAACCCTGACGCATCAATAAATTTCGTGTGACAAGTTCAAGGTAAATTGTAAAGAATTTATCGTATTTTTGATTTTGATGTTTTAGCTAATACTAACTAACGGTCAAAATGGTGCTTAATTTCAAAGATAAAAAAAAACAATCCGCCGTCAAAGATCAAACCAAAAAAATAGAAGAAAGGAAAATCGTCGCGTCCATACACACCAATTGTCGGCGGTCGTGAGTACGCACACTTTTTTCGTCAACTTGTCGCAAGTTGGAAGGCTGCGTTTACACTAGACCAGGTTCTTAATCGGTGACCACTCGCTTGGAATTGTCCATCATTGCGGACCACCAAATTGAAAATCGGCGGGAAGCTATAAAACTGAGGATATCGGTAATATTACTGTTCTCAAAAAGATTTCGAAACCTTTTCAGAAATACACTGTTCAAGATGAATACTAACTTAGCTAGTAGATATAATTCTTTAATCGTAACGAGCTTTTATATTAAGGATCAATCAGAACAAACAACAAGAACAAAAAAAAAATTATCTAATTTTTACCCATATGACACCTCCGCATAGGCTAAGAAAATGATCGCCGAATGCTCAGTATCTGTAATTGTAAGAAGTTGATAAAACTTAGCACACGGTAGTCGTCAGCACACCATAATTAAAAAATCAAGAATATTCATATCGAATTAAGTTAGAACTACATCAAATGCTTCGCGGACCACTTAAGGTCACCTCGGGGACGCCAAACTCTGTTTACAAGTGAGATAAATCTTTCAACTTGTTTCAATGCTCAAAAGTTGTACAACAATTCGAATAATGCGAACGACCACTTCACCCACCAAATAGATGCTTAGTATCGAAACAAAAGCATCGATACTCCACTTGTATCAGAACATCCCTACTCCGAACTCAAGTTTTGTTCGCCCAATATGGAGTACTTTTTCGTGGACATAAATCAAGTCAAATGTTACCGTTAACATAAATTTCAAGGGAGCTCCACTGAACCAGCTACGAAATCGCTACACTTTGGTGACTATCTAGAGATGTTCATGTATCACTCTTTAGGGACGCACATATCAAATGAGACTCTTGGTATTTAGGAATCATATTTGAATGTACCGTTTGAATTTTAATTTTTCGCGCCTTCAAATTCTAATCTATCACACCCAGCCCATGAGCTCGCAAATAGACTAGAGAGGTGGCAGAGATAATTGTTAAACTCTGAATGTGATAAAAAGCCTTTCTAATCGCAATTTAAAAAAAATCATGGGTAAACGCTATATACCGTTTCGATAAGGTAACCAGACGTACAGCATTTTACTGTACTGTACAGCATTTTGACACGCTCTATGGCTTACTTGGTTGAGTCAAACTCCACGATGCAAGCAATCTAGAGGTCTGGGGATCGAATCTCAGCGTGGTCCAAAATTTCCGTACATATGCGAATAGGAAATATACAGTGCTTGCGACATTATATACAATCCGAAATTATATGCAATATAACGTTGATTTGAATAAACGGCTGATTGAACGCACCATGCCCCACAAGGGGTTTACGGTACAGAGAAGAAGTACAGCATTTTGATCTTTCGTACACCATCCAGAAGCGTACAGCAAAATATATACAGAATTCTCATTTTCAAACCATGAAACCTCATGAGCAATCCAACGAGCTTCTATTTTTCCAATACACGAGACAAGAGCCGGCATTTTGCAAGGCAATAAGCAACAGGCGACACTTCAATTTTTGGGCATGCTCTAATGCTAAATCTGTCAATATAATAGGCCTGTAATAGTTGGGTATCTTAAAAAAAAATTGTACAAAATTTTAGTTCAAAAAATTCTCCACACAACCTTTTTTTGGCGCTTTCAATTTGTTTTTAATAAATTTAAACTATTCTTTTTTTAAATATGCAAAGCCCTTTGTCCTTATTTGCGATCTTTTACAATATCGTTGGTCTTTGGCGATCCCACGTAAGAGTTTTTCGGTGCATTAATATTTTAAGCAAATTATTACCAGCGTCATCATGTCTGGATGACAAAGCAAGTCCATACCACTGCATAACAGGAAAAATTGGCAAACTAATCGGCAAATAGAAAGGGACTCAGCATGCGTCAAAATCTATTCTGCTATTTCCAATGTCACCACTAAAAGATCGATTATTGCATAAAGCTTATCCCTGAAAACATTATTGATAAATGCGACAAAATTGAAAATGATTGGGACTGAGAACCTCGTATTTAATTTTTAATTAACTTCTACGGTCCGGACATTATTTTGCCTCCAACAAACAACTGAGCTCATTATCCTTAAAGCTATTAAATAATATTTCGTGTCCTGATAGTTTTAGTATATTTTACCGCGCATACCAACTATTGGATATCTACTTGCGCTGCACCCCGAAAACTTGCCTGAAACCCCTCCCGAAATATTTTTTTTTGTGTACGCTCCTGAAAATTTGAGGGGAAATCTTGACAGCTTGAAGAAAATTATTGAGGCATTTGGAAGATTTTTGGATTTTTTTGTACAGAAATCCCTTCATTCCGTGAAAAATTGGAAGCCGAATTTTTGCGTACACAAATTGTGTGCAGAGGAGAACAATCTTATTGAAATAAGAATAATTTAATTGTAAGAAGTAAATGCGGCAAATGTTAGAATGTTCAGGGATCTGTAGTGCCAAAGTGTATATGCGCGAGAAATGGGTAAATTAATTATTATTCAAGTAAAGCTAATTAAAATTAAAGTGCAAATTTATTTTGTAATTGAGTCGTAATTAGTTCAACGCATCTCACATACTGGTAACTTCTTCCCCAAGACCAGCATATCAAGCTATACAGAACCAGGTTTGATTGTATGGTTTGGATAATATAAGATAATTTCCACATTATCATGAAAGGGAGAGAGCACTTGATATTGATGTTTTCGATTAGATCGTCAATGAAATCTTTGAGCACCGGAGTGACTTGAATTCTTATTAATCTTCTGGAAAGTGCTAGCGACTGCCACGATTTTCCGAAATGGTCTCATAGTGGATTTGGGATAATCTCTTAACCAAATCCCACCAATAGGTAGTATGCGTACAGTATTGGCCACAGTGGCGGATTTACCAGTAGGCTGAGTAGGCTTGAGCCTAGGGCGGCAAATTTTAGGGGCGGCAAAATCCGACAAAATATGTTTTAGGTTGTCCACACTGCCTTGGAGGACTTTAGGATGTGGCACTTATCATCGATTTGGGAATAGGCGAGGCGTATTTCCACCCTCAGTTAGATATCATCATGAAAAGGCATTTGTCGCCAGTGTCTAAGAGCGTCAAACACTGAGGGTAAATATTGAAGACCATTTAAGCTTAAATTCGAAACCACGATCCTTCTTATTCTTTTTCATGAGTTGCTATGCTCAACCTATGAACAACTGCTGCTTGGGCTTTTTGTCATTTCGACATATTAAGGGCACCACAAACCTGACGATTTCTCGGCCGATCGATTGGGCAATCGAATGCCCACAATCGATCTGCCGCCCGTACAGCACATACATTAGGCAATTCATTTGGCAATCTAAAATGAGACACGGTCCACAAGACACAACACAAAATAGCGAAAATTATACAATTTTTGGCGATGGAAGATGGACATCCATTGCCAAAAAATCAGCAACTGAAAACACATGATTGTCATGATAGCTTGTACGGAAAATTGCATTGGCAATACGTTCCACATGTCAAATAAACAAAAAAAAAAGAATCCGACAATCCCATACACCTTCCGATTTATCTCGCAATCAAAAAATCTGGCCGATCGATCAGAGTGTCTGTGGCGCCTCTTAGAAATTGCAAAAATTGATGTTAGAAACGCAGAAATGGAATACACTAAAAAAAATCAATCTGATTAACTTTGATCCAAAAAATTAATTAACTCATCTTGTAATTAAGACGTTCAAGTTTCAGAGGATTTTTAAGCATGAAAAGGGTATCGGCATCAATTCAGCTGAATGTCTTGGGGAAGAAGAATACACTTTTTAGATTAATTTTTAAATTTCTTAAATTGATATATCTGTATCTTGGATGCGACTTTCATATTTGAAGCATTGGCAGCACTAGTTGCCAATTAGCCATGCCTAGAGAATACAGACTGAATGGTCAATTATTGATGATTTAGCCTGGATACTACAATGTTTCAAAACGGAAAACTGAAAATGAACTCAAATTTTGGAGTTCTGCCATTCCTATTGATGGTGGTTTTGCTCAACCAAATGTCACTATCGGTTTTGTCAATATTGTCCACAACCAATGCAGGACACACAATCGCCACATAATACGAGTATAGAGACAAATCAAGTTTCTTTTCCATTTTTTTATTGTAAGATATTCCTTTTCACCAGTCGCCTCAAATTTGTTCCAGTTCATATTCCCTTGTGAAGTCTTCTGAGCCTTGCGTTCCCCGAGAAAATTTTGACCAAAAACCAAAAATATGTGTTTTTTTTTTTCGTCGTTAGTTCGGCCATCACCATGGCTTCAGTGATACCTCGAGAAACATAATTGCCATAACTGGAGCGACCACAATCCGCAAGTGCTCTACCAAGGATAATTACATCCTAAATGACAAGCTGACAATATAAGAAGCGCGAACTCAAATTAAATCAGCAATATCAAGTGAGTTTTGACTTTTTTTCGGCTCAAATATTCTTAGCGGTGTTCATCAAATAGATTTGTTTAGAGCTTTTCTTTTTAATCAAAGAATTTAAAATGTTTGGCCGATGTATTGCAACAACGGATTTCTTCCGGGGGATTTTGAAATAATTTTGATTCAAAATGGTGGCCTATAAGCAAACCATAATTGATAAACGGCATCAATATTTGAGCTTTAGGAAAGTTAAGGATTCGCCACTTTAAACCGATTCTCCAAGCAGAAAACTTATTGCATAAGCTTTATGCTCTGCATTTTTTTATTTACACTCTGTGATAAATATTGAAGAATGCTCAGAACCCACGAAGCGGAAAGCTCGAAGATCATACGTATTTAAGTATAAAGTGTGAATTGAAAATAATTGGTAAATAAAGCGTAATTTTTTCCCGACAATAAGTAGGGTTTCAGTAGAGGCGGCAATATGTGAAAAGCCTACTACCGACAAATGGGTAAATCCGCCACTGCAATTTAAGGCATCTGATCACCTTACATTTCTAAGAATCAGCTGATGACACTTTCAGCAGAAAAAAATACCGATCGGCTTAATACCTCTTCCCTCCCCATTTCATATCCTTTTCCTCAAAAAATGCAAAAACTCGTGTCACCATCTGTGCGCACAAATGCATTTCCACTAGTACGCCGCTCACGTATATGTATGACCATAACCACATCAACTTGGGGCCATCATCATCATCACGTGTATGTGACTGTAGCGCCTGGACTGGCTATAGTCGCAGTATCCGGTCCAGTCACGGGGACCTTTTGAAAGCATCATTAGCATTTCCATTTCCTATGCAAAAGGCAAAGCCTTGTAATGTACAACCCAAATCGAGTCGATTCGTGCGGTTCGTGGTCAGGCATTTTGAATCGAATTCAGCATGTATAAATGCCAGAAAAGATTTTTTTGGAGGGTTGTAAATGGGCAACCAACATCCATTTTAAACTGTACAAGCAAATATAATTACCAAATAAATTATATTACGTAAGTGCATTCGATGTATCTTTCATCTTCCAAAAGGAACTCTTTACTCTTCGATTTGGGATGGGGGGCTTTCTCTCCATCAATTAAATGCCCATACATATACAATAACCCATTTGCATTGGCATGTAAATGCACATTTTATGCAGTTTGTCCTCCCAATGCAATTTGTGTCCTTGTACAGATGCATGGCAATGCCAAAATCATATTGAATCTCTGACCAACTAAATATTTCAGAATTTATCATGTCCAATA
Source organism: Microchrysa polita (assembly GCA_949715475.1). Classification (NCBI taxonomy): domain Eukaryota; kingdom Metazoa; phylum Arthropoda; class Insecta; order Diptera; family Stratiomyidae; genus Microchrysa; species Microchrysa polita. Next base: position 13,269,131 of record OX454420.1, read on the forward strand.
TAGCGCAATACCATAAGGAAAGAGAATTCCCTCGATGAAGGACGAACTGGATGCATACGACCATTGTTTTCACTCTATATACGAAAAGGACCTCATAGGATATCCATTATGCGATTATAACCATATCCCCATGCCCTATCGTTGCACTAAATGGCAAAATTACGGCCTCATATTCGTCGCAATGTTTGGCCGCGCGAAATTTATGGCCAATGCATGCAAGCGAAATGTTCTATCGGCAGGCAAGCAGCAACAACAGCAGCAGCGACAGCGGGGACCGGACGTGAAACTCTTTCTCTGCATATCACATACATAATGGTGAATATATCTGTAGAGTATAAGAGTGGGTTCAGACGGGAGCATTCAATTCGAAAATTTGTTGTAGAGCTTTTAAGCTTATGTGAAAGTCTTGAAAAAATACAACTTTTCCGGTGCATAACATATTTACGGAGTTCCCTAATTACCGAAAGAGCTTCCTCTACCACGAGGATATCTAGACAAATTTCAGGCATACAGAAACACACCATCTCCGAAATGTAACTTGTAGCAAGTATGAGCTGAGCTTTTTTCAGTTCAGTCTGATTTGTGTAGTATGGTTAGTGTGCTCACCTTCGAGTCACAGGGCCGTGGGTTCAAGTCCTACAGGGAACGAATTTAGTTTTTATGATGTGCTTCGAAATAAGGACCCATGGATATGATCTTACTTAGATGTTAAACGAATATCCATTTATTGGGATAAATTACTCTGCCGAGCGTGCTGTTCATCTCAACGCCTTCAAAAAAGCAGTTCAAATCTTGAAAATTGGATGTCACTAATACATCTGCGGCGTAGGTCCAAAGTTGGACTGTCGCGCAGGTTATTTTTTTATTTTGGATTCACACAAAAAAAAATACAAAACAAACATTTTTCATAAAATACTGAGTTTCTCAATTACCGAAAGAGCTTACTACCAAGGGGCGATCGAGACAAATTTCACACATACATACATTCGTGACATGAGTTTATATTTGTAACTGGATTTTGAAAAGACTTAATTGTGTAGCAACGATTTTAAGCATTAATGCGAGCTTAAAGCTTTGTGCTTTCCGCTGCATCTTTCCTAATCATTGCTAAGATATTATCGCAGAATCTTACGGAAGACTGATAAAAGCTTATTCAACATGAAACATGCGAGTGACTTTTCAATTCAAATTAAGCTTTTTTACAACGTGGATGTATCTAATGCTTGAAATTCGAATGCTACCATGTCCAAGATGTCCTGTTTTGGCGAAAAAAATATTCATGATAACAAATAATAACGAATAAAATCTCATGACGTTTCGTCTGAATGCAGCCTAAAACGATATCATACAAGCATATAGGAAAATGCGCGCAACACAGCCCCCATCTCCGGATACATTGAGAGTTAAACGATAATTTATTAGCAGTCATTGGATGTGCTGTTGTAAACATGGACACAGTTTGGCTAGTTTTGTCTAGCGATACGCTCTCTCGGTATTTTTGCGAAGCTTGTGTGTGATTTATATTTAAGCAAAATAATGGAAATTTATTCAACATATTCGCGTTTCGGGGGCGATGGTCTAGATCTCGGATAGACTAGATTTTCGTGTAATTTTTTGGAATGCTATTTCGAGGCATCAAGAACGGAATATGCTCTTCTATAACGACAATGACCTTATTTTAATGGATGCCGGCCACTGTCCGCGGTTAATTATGGCGTTATGGGTTCAGTTTTTTGCTATCAAGAATAATTTATCTAGAGCTAAAACAAAGACAAAGATGCGAACTAGAACAGGAAATTTTTTAGTGCTAGAGAAATTAACAGTAACGAACAGCACTTAATGTTTTTTTTTGTGATTTGGAATGGTTAATATTTGCGGAAGAAATATGTGTAGGAAAATGTATGAATAGGCGAAAGCTTTTCAAACTTTGAAAGCTCTACACAAAAGCCCAACGCTTGGGCCATGGAATAGGGCCGCCCGGGAGGCAAATAGGGGAGGGGGAATACTTCTTGACACGTTTTCATAGCTGGATGTTGTTGTAATGAAGTCAGGGGAATGTTAGGATGTGTCGGAGGCGACAAAGGGGAGCTGTTTCACTTCCTCAATGGCTCTAGATGCGTCTTCACACTCGAAATTGTATATCCTGTAACCTCCATTCTTTAAGTAGCTTACAACATTGTGGTCTTAAACCGGCGCTTTTCGTGCTAATTGGGCTCTTACCTGTCTCGCCTTATTCGCCCCTTTAACTAGCGAGGGGATAGTAATACCTTTAGGAGGGGAAATCTGGGATCCATTTTTTATTTGTCAGCAGTTTGTTGGCGCAGTGACACGTCAGTGAGCTTTCATAGCGTTTGCCAAGCAATTTTGTACACTGTAGCAAGCAGAGCATATCGACACAAGCTCCAAGCACGTGCCATAGGATGATCGGCAAAGAGATTTGAAGAGGCACTTTCGACGAAGTTCTGCTTCAAAATGGCGGTTATATAGGGAACACAAGTCAGCATAGATCGCAAGGCCTCCGACGCATCTATGCCTTGCAAGGAGGCATTAAGTCAACAAAATAAGAACTACTGATGGTTGGACGAAATAGAAGCGCCAATGATGTCCGATTACTGAAGCTCGCTATTAGAAAAAGCAAGCACTTTTCCAGAAAGCTCTGTGCCGACACGCGGACACAAATCCGTTCGGCGTTCAGGACAGGAGCAAAAACCTACAAACCACGACAATTAATGTGGCCGACACTGCTCCAAAATATTGTCTCGATACTGTTCCCTCAACATGAACTGATGGTAAAAGGTTCATCACAGCAGGTGGTTCACAATCCTGATCAAGAGACGCGAAACTTTGAGCAAGCTACTACAAGATTAGAGACGGATTAGAGACTAACCTCCCGAACCAGATGGGATCCTTAATAAGGCGTTGAAGGCTGCAATCCGTGCTGTTTGTTGAAGTCTTCGAAAGAACGTTTCTAATAACGCATGGAAACGGCAAAAGTTGGTACCTCTTTCCAAATCAAATAAACCGGATGGAGAGACAAGTTTACCATTTTCGGGTTTACCGCCAGGAGAGCAGCTATGGGTAAAGTCGTTTTATTGACAAGGGCCCTTGGGCATACCCATCCCCGAGGTACACTATTCGCCAAAGACTTCTCTTTAGCAGGTGTGATCTTCCTTCGGCCCCCTATATTGGTAATACCTCATGCCTTATTCGTGCATGCATGTCCCAGGTTCGTTGCGGCGAATCTGCCTGCTCGACACTTGAGAAGTAGTGGATGAAAAAGTGTGCTTGACAGATAGTACGGTTTTTGACCGGCGCAGTCAACGGTGTGGCAAAGGAATACATTTTTACCGGAATGGCAGATGCTGCTCTGCTGTGACGCTCGATGTCAAGAAAGCTTTTAATTCCGCAAACTGGACCTCCATTAATGTCGTTTCATAAGGAATTCTTGTTCCAGACTATCTTGCATAATCAGGAGCTACCGTACGGAGTATAGCGTAACAACGGGAGTTCCACAATGACCAGTGCTTGGCCCGCTGCTAGGGATCATACTGTACAACGGCTTTTTGGAAATTCCGATGCCTATAGAGGAGTGACTGTGGTAGGCTTTGCCGACGGCGTTGCAGTTCTAGTGGTAGAAAAGAAACTAGAATGTGTCGAAGTTTATATGCCAATCAGGCGATTTCAACCATGGAAGCTTTGGCTGTTAAGGGTTGGCCTCGCCTTTGGTATGAGAAAAAACGGAGGCTGTTCGTATCAGTTAGCGCAGAAAAGCATGCTCTCTAAATATCAGAGTATAGGAAGCAATATCATAACCTCAAAAAAAAACTATTAGGCAGGAGATGTGATTGATTCGAGACTGAACTTTGGAGAAAAAAACAGCTATCGCCACAATGGCTTTGGCAAGAATTATGCCGAATGTAGACGTTTCAAGATCAAGTAGGAGATTGTTGTTGGCCAAGGTTGTTACATCCGTACTAATGTATGCCTCACCGGTTTGGGCGATTTCACTATAGATTCTTCTGGGAACGCCCAGAAATTAAGATCGGTTTACCGTAGGTGCGCATGTGCATGCTCTACGTATTAAACAATTTCGCACGAAGCTGCTTACGTCATCGTTGCTGGAATAATCCCAGTGGAAATTCTGGTTGAGGAAACCAGCCGATTGTACGGTGGTTGATGTAACGACACGCGCGCCGGCGGTATTGGAAATTCGAAAAAGCTTGGAAAGTCTGGAAAGCATGATACAGTGGCAGCTGCATTGAGACGAAGCTGTAACCGGTAGATGGACTTACAATCTCATTCCTGATATTGCAAAATGGGTTAAACGCAAACATGGCGGTGAATAAACTTTTAATTAAATTCCTAACGGGTCATGGTGCATATTGGCAATAATTTTGCATCGTTTCAAGCTGGATGAGTCGCCATAGTGTCCTAGCGGCTAGCTTTAAGGTTTGCGTTCGTAAAGGTTTGTGTTTGTAGAGACGATTCATGTGATGATCGCTCAGCGATTGTAGTTTTGCATCCAATTTCCAATTTCGAGCCATATTTAAATATTTTTTGAATGGTTCTACTTTCCTAGTATCGACTATTACCCCAGGAAAATTGGCATTTCACTTCGGAAAAATTAAGGGGAAGCTGGATTTTTGCATGAGCCTTCCTTTTGAGGTCCTAAACAAGGCCCTAAAAGTCCCCGTCTCTACGAGTGCCGCTAGCGCTGCTACAGAGGGTCTTTAAATACATATCCGAATTTCAGACTGATGCCTGCAATACTAAGGGCGCTATGAGGGTCCGAAACGCACACTAACGGTATTTTTCGTTATTTTCGTGAATTGCTTTATAACGGGAACGCATTCGGGATATAAGCCTGTAATAATTTGTTGCTTCTGTAACTTCAAATTAATGTGCCAAAACAATTCATTTACCCGTAAACCGCCAAGGAAGTTATGAGGAGTCAAAGTTAAACAAAAAGTCGCTTCTCGGAAAATTTTAAATAACGGTAACCTCTAGAGGGAAACCGTCTGAGGCAAATATGTAGCTCGTGTGGCTGTTAGTATGACGTCAAAAGTCCCCAACGATGGGAGCCCCCCTAGCAACGTTATGAGGAGCCAAACATCCAAATAAGCATTTTTTTTGGGAATATATCTATAACGGTAATGTGCACCGAAAACTGTTATATGGCCAATTAGAAGTTTTTACAACTCTTAAGTAAATGTTCAAATTTCAGATCAATACGTGCAGTACTAAGGGCGCTATGAGGCTCCAAACCGTACAATTTCGGTATTTTTGGTTATTTTCGTGAAAATCTCCTTAACGGTAACGTATACCGGAGGCAGTCTGTAAAAAATTGTTGTTTGTATGGTTCCAAATAAAATGCTCCAGCGATATGAATGCACCTGAGGCAACCATACGTGCACACATACACTACATACTACACATACCTTCCTCAAAAATTAGTTTAAACGTTGCATTCAAATCGGTGGAGCATTTTATTTGGAACCATACAAGCAACAAATTTTTACAGACTGCCTCTGTTATACGTTACCGTTACAGAGAATTTCAGGAAAATAACCAAAAATACCGAAATTGTATGGTTCGGACCCTCATAGCGCCCTTAGCATTGCGCGCATCAATCTGAAATTCGAATATTTAATTGAGCGTTGTATAAGCTACAAATTCGCCATATAACAGTTTTCGGTGCACATTACCGTTATAAAGATATTCCTAAAAAACTGCATTTTTGGATGTTTGGACCCTCATAACTTCCCTACGGGGGTTTCCATCGTTGAGGACTTTTGGCCCCTTACTAACAGCCACATGAGCTACAAATTTGTCTTGGATTGGTTCTCTCAAGAGGTTACCGTTATTAAAAAAATTCCGAGAAGCGGTTTTTTGTTTAGCTTTGACCCCTCATAGCTTCGTTGGGGGTGCTCGCATAGATGAGTTGTTTTGGCGTTTTAAGTTGAGGTTACAGAAGCAACATATTGTTATAGGCCTCCCTCCCGAATGCGTTCCCGTTTTGAAGAAATTCACGAAAAACCGAAAAATACCGTTATTGTACGGTTCAGACCCTCATAGCGCCCTTAGCATTGCACGCATCGATCTGAAATTCGGATATTTAGTTGAGCGTTGTATAAGCTACAAATTTGCCATATAACAGTTTTCCGTGGACGTTACCGTTATAGAGATATTCCCCAAAAACTGCTTAATTGAATCTTTGGACCCTCATAACTTCGTTAGGGGGGCCCCATCTTTGGGGACTTTTGGCGTCTCACTAACAGCCACATAAGCTACAAACTTCTGAGAGCACAGTCCCCCGTCTTAGCGCCATTCACGAAAAACCCCAAAAAACACCTTTTTTTAAGGTTTGAACCCCCATAGCTCCCTTAAGGCTGCACGGATTGATATGAATTTTGACCGCTTTCTTCAAAACTCTATAGGCTACAAATTTTCCACACAAAAGCTTTTAGTACGAGTTACCGTTATAGAGATTTTCTTGAAAAATTGGTAAAAATACCGTTAGACCTCCTGGCACCGTTAGGAGTACCCGAACGTATTCGTTATTTCCATCGTTTATTGAAAAAGCACAAGAACTTCAAATTTGGCACACACGACTTTTTTGTGTATACTACCGTTATCGAGATATTGAGAAAAACCTGTTTTCGAGGGTCTTTGACTCTCTGTAGCACCGCTAGCGGCACGCGTAGAGACGGGGACTTTTAGGGTCTTGTTTAGGACCTTGAAAGGAAGGCTCATGCAAAAATCCAGCTTTCCCTTAATTTTCCCGAAGTTTGGCCAAATTTTTGTTCAAATTTCTTGGCGTATATGGACTAAAGGAACCTGTTTGTATAGAAAATATACCCATAATAGTGTTCAAAACCGGAGGTTTCACTTCGATCGCTGAGCGATGATCCCATGAGTCGTCTCTACGAACACACACCTTAAAGGTTTGTGTTCGTAGAGACGACTCATGGGATGATCGCTCAGCGACCGCACTTAAACTATCGGTTATTAGCATTTTATGCGTATATTTTCTATACGGATGTGTTCCTTTAGGCCATAGTTGATACAAGAAAAGTCGCCACATTCAAAAAATATGTAGATAGGGCTCGGAATTGGATGTTAAACTACGATCGCTGAGCGATCATCCCATGAGTCGTCTCTACGAACACAAACCTTTAAGACGACTCATGCGATGATCGTTCAGCGATCGTTGTTCAGCAAACTAATCTGAGCCATATCTGCATTTTTTTTTAATGTGGCTACATTCTCTCATTATCATTTGCAGGAAAATCTCTGTCGTCTTCTTTCTTCTTCCTTGCCTTGTTCTTTATACCGCTCCATGGCTTCGCGTTGCTCGACCCGTGGTGTAGGCACATCGCCCGTTTTGGCGATAATATTCCAGCATATTTCCACAGGCAGCTCCATCTTGGATCGTGTCATCGCCGAGACCAATGCGTTGTTGTTGCTTTTTCATTTGACACATGTGTTCTTCGGTCTGCCTCTGGCCTTGGGTCCATCAAGCGAAACTTCCATTGATATCGCTTTCTTTGCGGGGTTCTCAGGCGGACGCCGTTGAACATAGCAATACCAATCCATTTGTCGGTCTTCGAGCTTTTCGGTGATTGGTTGGTCTATGGACAAGCTGCCTCGGATCAAAGTAAAATCTCTGTATAGAAATATAAATGTTCAGAACAGGTTGTCAAACTATTATCGCTGAGCGATCATCACATTAATCATCTCTATGAACCCAAACCTTCACTGCTCTAAATTTGCAGTGCGGCGTGCACAACTGAATGTGAAATACGACGAAAAAAATCACAAGATGTGGTGAATCGCATTGTGGAGTGCCAACACAATTGGGAGGCGGTGGAGGAGTTTGTGTACAGCGCAGTATCCACAAGGCGCTTCAAAGAGATGAAGCTAGAAGGAAGTCAGTAATTCGGCATAATGGCTAATTAGCTGTGACCCTGCGATGTAATACTGGACGTTGTCGCACAGGGAGCTATACGATGGAGGTGGTCTGGTTTCAGCCGGTAGAAATCCGGCATAAGTGCATAACCAGTATCTTTCGAAGATCTCCCAATCTCGTTAAAAAAACTGGTGAGATTCAAAGTGAAATGAGTGTTTCAAAGCTCGGCATATACTCAAGTGGTGTGACTAGTCCTTCAGTTTGTCGAGAGAGGTTGCTGAGGCACCACCTCAATCGGGAATCTTCATATCTAAAATAAAATTCTTAAAATTAAAACCCACGGTCAAATGAAATATTTTTCAACTATTCATTTCCTTTTTACAAATTTTATATTCCAATCGAGCATTCATCCGTTTTTCAATATCCTTTCGGTCTCGTCTTTTTACACTTTTTTTTTATTTTCAATTTCAACATTTTTATAATCATGTTTATCCTGTTTTTCCAATTTCTCAATATATCGAATTCCCATTGGACCGGATCGTAGGTTCTCATTTTCAGAAGAGAGATTCGCAGATCTGCCTTTCGGGCCTCATTTCATTTATATGCTCATCCACATAGTATTCGCACGTCTGCACATTCTAACCGAAGCAGACGATATATCCATAACCAACCCATTCCCATCATCAGCATCATCACATCCTTTCGATTCGATTCGATCCGAGAGTGTGTTCCACATTTTCGCTTCGTGTATGTATGTATTAAAATAAAGTGGCCGTTAAAAAGAATAAGCAGCCGTCGGCCAACACATTTAATTTGCAATATTCGATTAAGAGTTTCAGGCCAAAACCATTTTTTTATGGATATATGGTACGGACTACGGTACGGTCCGCGTCACAGGATTGGGTTGGAAAGAGACATGGCATGGTTGGAGACGGTATACGAAATGCATACGCGAAGAGGACGATCTTGTGGTAGGAGGAGAATGCATTACGACGGCAAAAAACAACTCATGTGGACATGGCTCATATAGAGCGTATGGTCATCAACGTTCTTTGCCAGGCAGGAGGCTATAGGCAGCTAGCTAGCCAGCGCCAGCATGTTGCCATTTGGCATAGTGACATGCATTCATTTCACGGCTACGGATAGTCAATCATGGTTTTGGGCTGCTTCTGCTTGGCTGTGTCGCAAGAATTTTCTCATTACATTTTTGTGTATATGGACGAGGATGCTTCCCGTCTGCACTTTTCGTCATGGTCAGATTCAGTGAATATTTAAATGGTCATTTCAAATTTAGAATGCTTTTAGAGTGGTCTAGAATAGCTAGAGGTTGTCTAATCGAATCGGAATGGTACTCATAAAATATTAATAGTGTTCGATGAAAAACGAGTCAAAGTTCCGCTATCTTAAATCTATTATCGACATCAAAAAACCATACCTATAGTCAAAGTCTATCCCATCAATAATGCGCACATGGTCAAAATCTTCCTCTGGAATTTATAAACCATCAGAAATGCCCTTTCATCTAATGAGTACCGGAAAATTTTCGATTTAGTGCTTGCATACAGAGTTTAAATTCTAAACGTGTGAGTTCTGAACGGGTGGATTTCAAATTGGTGGATTTAGATTTAATTTTAATGGCGAAATATCGAAACTATTCCCTTTAAGAAGACGTTCTCTCCAAACGTAACTCTGACAAAAATTAACATCTTGAATTGAATTAAATTGAATTGAAAAATCAAAAGTGCGAAACACACCGCTTCCGTTACGTTACGTTCCGAAGAGCTCTAGTACAATTTTGCTTCCGTGCCGTGACATTTGTGCAGTTACATATAAACTCCATTAGACAAAATTTTGGCACGTGTTCAGCAAGTAACATAGCGGAAGCATTCTGTGCATTTATTAGGAACGGGACATAATGTAACGTGAGGTAACGTAAGCTATCTGGGTAACCCTTTAGTTTTCATTCGATTAACCTAATTTTCAATAGAGAATGTCAGGGGACTGCATTTTAATAAACTTCAACCAAATTTAACTCTCTCCCCACACTCCAGCGAGGATTTATGAAAATTCAGTTTATAAAAGATCCGATAATATAGGTAATAAATAATAATTATGCACAATATTAATGAAATGCTGCTTGTAAATGTATTTTTGGATTCGTCTAATTAACTCCGTTGCCATTACTCCAAACTAAAAAAAAAGCTCCTGATATGAAATGTACCCATCGAGTTCTTTGGTTTGAGTATCCACACGTCCATGTCCGATAAAAACTAAAAAAGTCGACTTTTTCAAATCTCCGGGACACCCTGTTAGCTTTGTCCTACCAACGTGTAAGGATTTCGTGCTGAAGACTGTTATGATTCTACACATTCCTACCAAATTTCAGGACGATCGGTTAAGCCGTTCGCGAGTTATTTAATGAACAAATTTTGAAATGTCCGGGACACCCTGTTATTTTTGCCCTACCAACTTTTAAGTATTTCGTGCCAAAGGCTGTTACCATTCTACACATTCCTACCAAATTTCATGACGATCGGTTGAGCCGTTCGCGAGTGCGAGAGTGAACAGACGGACGGACAGACTGACGGACAAAATCGATTTCATAAGGGTTTTTTGGAAAATCGAAAAAAGCCTAAAAAATATTCAAAGTATAAAAGACAATATAAAATTTAAATAAACAAACGATTCTAATCCAATTCATACAATAATGCAGAGTTAGGGATTTTGGAAAGCAAAATTCTCTTAAATGTTGATAACGGAGAGAGTAGAGGACAAATCTCCAAGAAGTCATAATTTCTCATTAACCTAAGCAGCGGGGAATTGAAGTACAATGATAGGTCAGCTGTTGGAGGGACAAATATAGAGTTTGATCTGGTGTTATATATGGGATTTCTCCATTGAATGTCAGACACTAGCGAGGTACAGAGTAGATCACTACAAATTTTATAAAGAAAGCATTCACCAAGAATTATTCTTCGCTCCTGTAAGGACTGTATATTTAAAAAGGCGATCATTATATTAAATTTAAAAAGTAGGGACTTGGTAAATATCCTTTGAACACGCTCTATCGCATCAGTGTAACCATGGCGGCCACACGGCGACCACACTACCGAAGCATATTCTAAAATACTACGAACCAATTTGATGAACAAATTTACAAGGGTTGACGTCGAGCGAAAATCACCTAATGATAAAGCCAGCGAGCTTAGATACCCTGCCTATTACATCGGAATAGCACTCTGTAAACTTAAGCTTCGAATCAAATGTTACTCCAAGATCCTTACCAGTTTACCAGAGTTCACACACTTAAGCGGTAGCGAATGTACACTATATGTAAAGCAAACGGTATCTGATTTTAGGGAATAGATAATAACGAACATTTAGCCACATTCAACAGTAACCTATTAGAAGAACACCACGATGCCACGACATCCAAATCCTTTTGTAAGGACACACAATCTACTACAGATGATACTGACTTGAAGATATTACAATCATCAGCATACAATAAGAACTCATTATTTAGTAGCAAGGGAAGCTCGTTTATAAAAAATGAAAATAATATGGGTGCCAAAATTGAGCCCTGAGGCACACCGGACCCAGGACGAAGAGACGATTTTGTTATAAATTACGCTCGACGATCTGTCAGACAAGTAGGATGAAATCCAAGATAGGAGTCTTTCAGGGAAATTAAGAGATAACAATTTGTTTATAAGAATGCCGTGGTCAACAGAGTCGAAGGCCTTAGAGAAGTCAGTGTATGTAGATGATGTGTACATAAGATGTTTATTTAAAGATTTTCCACGAGGTTTGTTACAGTAGATTTCTTGTTTTGAAAACCGTGTTGATTGGGACATATTAGGTGACCAACGTTGACTTGAATGTAGCTGGATACTATCTTTTCAAAAACTTTAGAACAGGATGACAATAGAAACACATGACGATAGTTAGACACACAGGTAGTGACTCCCTTCTTAGCGATCGGAACAACGTGAGAACATGTCCACTGAGAAGGAAATATGCCTTCTACGATGCTTTTATTAAAGATAATGGAAAGCGGAAGACCAATAGAGCTAGAGGTTCTTTTTAGAAACAAATTCGGTATTCCATCCGGATCCCGAGAAGTAGTATAGCTTTAAGGGAAGAAATTAAAAGTTCGATATATGAAGAACTAATCGATGGGACAGAGTCAGAATCTGCAGACAGTAGAGTCAAATTTATTAAAGGTGCTAGCAAAATAAGATGTGAAAAGCTCACTCATTTCTGTTGGGGTGTTAGCAACTTTATCATCCCAAAAAAGCCTCGCTGGAAATGCAGGGCAAGATCTAATTTTCTTCACATAAGACCAAAATAACTTACTTTCGTGATTAGCGACACTATTCTCAATACTAGCAATGTACGCAGATCTAGAAGCGCGAATTAGGAATATATCTCCGAAACATCCTGGCTCAACTTAATTTCGTTCGGAGTTAAATGTGTAAAAGTCTGTACCTTTAATGATTCTATGAATTCCATATACATCTGATATCTCTAATTGTTTCCACCATTTTAGCTCAAATCCTTAGGACCGCATAACTAAGTTAGTGATGTTGCTCGTTCTGTGTCGCCGCAATTTGCTAAAGATAAGCACAACAAGACAAAGCACTAATTTTTGGTAATGAAACTAGTGGGTTCGTGAAAATCAGCAGCTTAGGGTTATATTTTTATTTATACCTCAGAGCATAGTGGTTTGGATTGTTTCACTGCAAGCCGTAAAACCACCACATGAAGTAAACTATGAACCGAGAATTTAGTTCAACTTTCATTGTAATTTTTACTATCCCCCATTTATCTCTAATTTGCCTCGCGGTCGGCTCCGAATTCGGAAATCATCCTCATCACCCTTCGAACCCACGATCCTGTACTTCGAACGCTAATGCGCTTATCCCTGCAGCCTATACACCCATCCAACTATAAAAAAAAATTGATGTTGGTTTGTTCTGTTAAAATTAACGTCCTTGACAACAAGCTAGTTTCAAGAGAAAATGCATGTTTCAAGCTTTGAGCTTTCCGCTTCATGAGTACTGAGTGCGGAAAGTTAACAGATCCTTGTATACATCGCCGAAAAGCTCTAAAATTTCGTTTATTGAATGGATTAAGAAGTCAGACAAACTGAAATACATAAGAGTGTACCATTAAGCCACTTAACTAATTTTGTTTGTAGCTTGTTCGAAATGAGTAACAAACAAATTAGATCAATTAGATCAACGGGAAGCTCTTTGACAATTTTCGGCAGCTTTAATGACATTATAGCTTCTACCTTTTCTGACAATGGTGAAATTCCGTCGGGTTTAGACTATGTGTCCAACGAATTTCACTGACGGTTGACCGAACTTCCATTTGTCTAAGTTGATTGTTATTCCGTGTTGCTTAAGTCGGCTGAATACGAAGCGCAAATGTTGCTTCGCCGAGCACTGATTCTGTGTCTGGAACTTGAGTGCGAACAATAGATGCCAATTATTTTGTAATTGGTGCAGTATTTGGTGAACTTGTGAATGCATTGTTTGCATTCCCGCGCGTAATGATGCGGATGTTGTCGGCTGCTCCAGCGTGACCAATTTGCCAGATAATTGTCCCCAGATGCGGTCGGCCATTTCTGCTTTCTCGCTCAGGGAAAATCTTACTCCTGACGCTAGCACTGTGCACACTCGCTCTGGTAGGCTTCCTTGTCAGAGTGATGCCAATGATGGCTCAGAGTTTTCCATTTTAACTACAAACTTTTATTATCAGATTTTTATCACAGTTTATTTGATATTTTGCGGTTCACGACTAGCTCGTTCAACTTCTCTTGAGGGACTCGGGTCTCGGACTGTGTTCTGCGACGAGAGTCGTCGCTCGTCGGTGAACATGATGGCGACCATCTTGTTCAGCCGGTGTTGCCGCCACACTAACATGTGTGGTCTTAATTAAAACTAGGCGGATAAAAAAGCTGGCCGACGAAATGCAAGCGAAACTAAGGTTTACCTTCGGACACCTAATCAAAATTGACCCTGCTAAAATCAAGACTGAATTCCATTGCACGAAGGCTATCAATCAAAGTTGTCCAGCCACGAATGGTCATAATCGTTAGCATCAGTTGATAAACCAGAGTATATTGTTTATGACACATAAATGTCTAAAATTTAGTTTACAGTTAAATAAAAATCAGTGGCGCGACAATCCAAGATGGAACCTAATCGGCACATATGTGTTGGCTACCATAAGTACGTGAACGTAGAATCGCCTTTTCATGTGGATATGTTATCGAGAGTAAAAACAACGCAAAACTCGTACGGGTGTTATTTTTCGTTAAAAGGTCAAAGTCATTGTCGATTTTTGGGGTCGATAAATTAAACAATTTGATTCGCCCTTATTTCGCATAATATCTGTCTACCATTACCTTTTTTGGCCATCGCTTGGGCTTCATGAAAATCTACCAAAAAATGTATTTTTCGAAAAATTAGATGACTGGTTTTTTCAACCATAAAAAAGAACAAGTCTAAGTACCCATCACGGTACTTTTATTGATGATGTAATATTGAAGCTTTCAACTTATTACTCAAATTACAATGGCAGGTATCGATTTATAAGGGCTGAGCTAGGAGCTTTGCTTCTAGGTCAACACAGTGCCGGATTAAGCCAGCGCGGGGCTCGTGGCAAATGACAAGTGCGGGGCCCCTTGAAATGCATTAAATTAATGTTTGAAACCTGTATCCTGGATTAACCCAACTAATAATTGTCGTAACTCATCCGAATTTTCTTAAATCATATCTATTTTTACTAGAAAGAGAGGACAATTCAAATTTATTCAACTCAACAAATACATTATAACTTATCTCCAGTTAAAGTCAAGACGAACCTTGGAAAATGAAGAACGCTTTGTATCGATTCACTATGGACTGAGCTCAATAGCGTTAAGTGGTTGCCACACTTACCAACTGTATCCTTGCAAACCGTTATTTCCCTTAATCACGTTTTTTTTTCCTTTTATTTCCAAATGTCCACCATTGGGACATCGAGCTGGTGATGCAGCCCCGGGGTTGGGTTCCTGAAGGTGAGTGCATTCACCGGATGGAGAAATCCCCATCTGACAATAAGACCTTGTCGGTAAAACGCCGAAGGTCCAAACCGCCCGAAGGACCGGGAGATAAGGCCGTAACGGCTAGGTGCTCCCCTGGCGGTATACCCCATAGATGGTATCTATGTCCACCATTGGGTACTTTTGCTACGCAAATGGCAGAGTTCGTGGTCGTGCAACGGCACGTGAGAGCACACGACCGGACCGAACAATTTGTCTTTACAGCGGCTACTGATGTATGGGCATAGTGTCATATTAATTATTTCCCATACCGAACGCAGCCCACTGTCAAGAATGTATTATTAGTCAAGGAGGCCGTGTACCTCTGACGTCACGTTAACCAGCGGCCGAGTACATTACCGCCCCCAGGGTAAAGGAGGTAGCATTTTTAATGCAATTTTATTCGCCTTCACTAAATCTATAAACGCATAATTTTGACGAAAACCCATTACTTTCCATTACCTTATTTTTTGGGTTATGACTCCATCTTCACTTGCAAAAAAACACATAAACGATCGCTCCTCTAGAGTACCCTATCTTTCGAATGAATTTTTGACGTTCGTTCAAATCGTCGAACACTTTCGAATTACATGATAGAGGATTTTAGTTTCGTGTGTTCGAAAAACGAAAGTCCTATTACTTTCGAAAAGAAGCTATTCGTTTTCGAGTTACATGATACCTCTTTGGCTATTTCGAAAGCAATTCCTTTCGAATTGAATTACATGATCGGCCCCAGTTCCTTTCCCAGGTCCGGATATGAACTTACGTTAATTCCGCCTCTTTCTAAGATATCTTCTGCCGAAGTATACCAAATACGCTATTTAGTTGATGATAAGCTTCCATGCGTCTAGTTAGTGCAGAAAGTATATTATCAATTGTGACAATAAAGACATTGACTTCAAAGGTTTAGGCAGGTCCTTGACTGTCAACAATTTCATCGGGGATTGAGGAGCCACTGAAATGGTCATAATTTGTGTTCCGCTTTCGGTTTCGATCGATTGGAATTCCTCATAACCCATTAGATCTATGGCTTTTGATTCTACATCTTTGTATGCGAACCACATTGCTTGTACGTAGCAATGTATAATGACTTATACAGAGCCCATCCCGTATTAAGGTCTTGATCAGTCGACTGTAATGAAGCGTTATTCGGTTGTAAGCGTTCTAAAATGTCATTCCATTCTACCATCAATATTTTTGTTTCTTGCCTGTTCATTTTGGAAGCTAGTCCGTAAGCTTGATTACGACACTCAGCTTTTGATCGTGGTTATTGGATAAGTCACCCAAAACTCGTTTGATAATGGGAAAACCACCTAAAAGTGCCTTCGTCGCATCAGGTCGTGCAGTTCATCTACAGTATCGGATAATCGTTTCAAGATTGGTATTTTTGAACCAGTATCTTGTATGACCTTCGTGAAAATACCCCACCGATAGGTTGAAGGAAAATAAAAATGAATACAAATTTTCAACGAAAGTAACGGAAATTTATGCTTTTTTCCAACATTCTGCAGCTTATTTATTTGTTGAGGCAAGTGCGGGGCCCCCCTAAGCGCGGGGCCTGTGGCATTTGCCACCTTCTGCCACGTGGTTAATCCGGCACTGGGTTAACACTGATATCTCAATAACCTCTCCCGAAATATTTTTCTACGTACGCCCCTGGTTGGCAACATTCAATTCACATGATCATGACGAATTTTTGTAGAGGTGTTGATGTCAACAGCACACTCTGCCGAATTGTGTCAAGTTAAATCATGGATCCCGAATGCGGGAAACCATCATAAACAGCCAACATTGGAATCGGAACCCACGATCCTGCGCTTTGAAAGTGAAAGCGCTAACACCTGCATTAATCAAACTATAAAGAAATTAAAATTTATTTTGAGTGGTTCTGTTAAGGTCCTTGACAATAAATTATGATTTCCAGAGGAAATGTATTTTCCAATTTTATATGCCTACAAAATTCGATTGACTAATATTCAATATTGTACGTTACAACAGCTTCTTCCAACCAGAAAATCCGTGATGTAACGGTTAAAAAAAAAAAATTACATTTTGATTCTTACTAAACAAAATATTGCATTCACATGTCCTTTTTAAAATCAATTTTTAATAATAATGCAATTAAAAAATATCTCGAAATTAAATTGCCCAATTTCCACTCCAATTTGTCGTTCTACTTGCTCAGTCTTTCTTGAAAAGCTCTGAACTCCCTTTATATGGCCATACCAAAAAAAGGGACGAGTGAAACTAATCTGACCAAAAACAACACAGTTGTAAAAATTACCCCGCCAAAGAAAAATTCATCTGCCGCAAAAAGAATAAATATCACTCCATATGTAATTTTGTTTTAGGTGTAAATGCTGGAGAGTTTAAATATACAGGACTACTTCCTAAAGT
This sequence comes from Microchrysa polita, assembly GCA_949715475.1. Lineage (NCBI taxonomy): Eukaryota > Metazoa > Arthropoda > Insecta > Diptera > Stratiomyidae > Microchrysa > Microchrysa polita. The sequence continues at coordinate 13,286,533 of OX454420.1, forward strand.
AATTTGGTGGGAGCCGTCAAAGTGAATAAAATAAAATGTTAATCCTCCCACCAATTTACTTTAAGAAGTAGTCCTGTACATTTAAACTCTCCAGCATTTACACCTAAAACAAAATTACATATGAGCGGCGAATTGGAGTGATATGTATTCTTTTTGCGGCAGATGAATTTTCCTTTGGCGGGGTAACTTTTACAACTGTGTTGTTTTTGGTCAGATATCATATATTTTTGTATACTTATATAGCCAACTAATATTTTTGTTTTGGGATCCTGATGTCCCAGTATCCCAATTTCCTAATGTGGTTATGTCTCAATGTCCCAATGTACAAACATCACAGAGTCCCAATGGCCTAATGTCCGAATGTCCCACTACCCTAGTGTCCCAATGTCCCAGTATCGCAATATCCCAATGTCCCAGTCTCCCTGTGTCCCAGTGTCCCAGTCTCCCGCCTAATGTCCTAATATCCCAATGTCCAATTGTCCCAAGGTCCTTATGTCCCAATATCCTAATATCCCAGTTCCCCAATGTCCCAGTATGCTAATGTGATAATATCCCAATGGTCCAATGTCCCAATGTAAAATGTCCCAATATCTCAACATCCCAATATCCCAATGAGTCAGTGTCCCAATGCCGCAGTATATCTAGTGTCCCAAGGTCCCAATAGCCTAATATCCGAATGTACCACTGTCCTAATATCCCCATGTCCCAATTTCCCCAGTGTACCTAATGTCCCAGTATCCAAATGTCCCAGCGTCACAATGTCCTAATGTCCCAATATCCTAATGTCCCAATGTCCCAATATTCCAATATCCCAATGTCCCAATGTTCTAATATCCCGATGTCCCAATGTCCCAATATCCCGATGTTCCAGTGGGCCAATGTCCCCACGTCGCAGTTTCCCCTGTGTGCCTAATGTCCCAATATCCGAAAGTCATAATGAGCCAATGTCCCAATGTCCTAATGACCCAAGACCCTAATGTCCCAATGTCCTAATATCCCAGTGCCCCAATGTCCCAATATCATGATGTCCCAATGTCACAATTTCCCGATGTCTCAGTGGCCCAATGTATCTATGTACTAGTTCCCCATTGTCCCAATGTCCGATTCTCCTATTGTCCCAAGGTCATAATAATGCCCCAATATCCTAATATCCCAGTGCCCCAATGTCCCAGTCTCCCAGTGTCCTAATGTCCCAATATCACAATGTTCCAATGTCCCATTGTCCCAATATCCCGATCTCTCCATGCCCCAATGTCCCCACGTCCCAGTTTCCCAAGTGTGCCTAATGCCCCAATGTCCTAGTGACCCAAGGCCCTATTGTCCCAATTTCCTAATATCCCACTGCCCCAAGATCCTAGTCTCCCAGTGTCCCAATATCCTAATGTCCCAGTGTCCCAAAGTCGCACTGTGTTTTAAAAAATTGTCAATGCGATGAGCCGAAAGACGCAATTGTTGGAAATCTTTTGTTAACTTTACCTATTAATTTACCGTTATTCCATCCACTTATCTAAATGGAAGACATGGATTCTTTAGAAGGACCACCAGAGGATCATTCATTCCAAATTTCATAAAAATCCCATCACGGAGGTATGCGAACATGCCCGAGGGATGCGTTGAATGTAATCCTGCATCTTCTACCAATCAACCTTTTTATTAATAAACTGGCGGCATGTAGCGCGGTAAGGCTTAAAGAGTCCGGTGGCTGGACCTCCAAGCCATATGGTCACGCTGATATCCTCAACCAGCTGCCACTAGATGAGATCAAGGCTACAACCGACTTTGCAGTGACTACACTGAGTCTTGGGAAAAACTTTGCTGTCAAAATTCCGACTAGGTGCGAATGGAGTACGGGTGAGGCAGTAGGGGATTACGAAATCTCTATTTTCACAGATGGATCTAAAATGAGCTGCGGTGTAGGTTCAGGAGTCTTCTGCGATACACTTAACATCTCTGAATACTACCGTCTTCCTGATCATGCTAGCATTTTCCAGGCGGAATTGTTTGCAATCATGAAGGCCTGCCCCGCACTCGGAAATATTCAAGACAGCCCAAACATAGCCATCTGCTCAGATAGTCAGGCGGCTATTAAGGCTCTCAACTCTGCGAAGATATCCTCTAAGCTTGTCAAATGCTGTGAGGAGACGCTAAACAATCTTGGTAGAAAGCACTCAATCACACTAATTTGGGTGCCTGGACATACGAATATAGATGGCAATGAGCTGGCAGATGAGTTGGCCAGAAAAGGGGCCTCTATGGACACCTCCTATGAGGAGCGCGTACACGTTCCGATGTCAACTGTCAAGGGACAGATTTCCTTGCATTATCTTACGATTGCGGGCGGTTACTGGCGAAACATAAGAACCTGTGCCATATCACGGAAATTATGGCCATCATATGACTGGAAAAGGACGTCCGAGATTCTAACAAGACCGCGGAAGGATATCGCCAGACTTACAGCAGTTATTCCGGGCCATTGGCCAATAGGGGACCATGCGGCCAGGTTGGGTATACCTCACAACTCGCATTGTCGTAGTTGCGATAACGCAAATGAGAGAGAAACTCTAACTCACTTTCTCTGCAAATGCCCAGGTCTCGCAAGATCCCGCTATCGAACGCTCGGTCGTGCGTTTTTTTATAGTCTACAGGATGCGTCGGAGGCGAAAATAGGGGAGCTGCTTCAGTTCCTCAATTGTACTGCGTGGCTCTAGACGCCTCTCCACTCATGACATTTAACCTTCTGTAACCTCCTTCTTTATTAGTTTAACGGAATATGTGGTTTCAAAACGGCGCCTTCTGCGCTAATTGGGCTTCTGGTCTGCTTGACCTAAGCCACCACTTTTACCTACCTACCTACCCCATCACGGAGAGAGGCAGTAGAAGCAAGTCTTTCTGCAACTGTAGATTCCAGTGTGAAATTGGGTTACTCGCTTAAGTCTGTGAGGGTGAAATTTTCACCGTTTATTGCATATATCTTACCCGTTATTGTGCCGATCGAAGATTTTTTTGGAAAGGTACTAGAACAGGATATGTGGAATATTTTGGTAAAAAAATTTTTTTGGGGGATGTTGCCTGGAAGGCTGTAGCCCTGTCAAAGAAAAGAGCAAGTTGTCTCCGGTAATCATAGACTTGTTCGCTTTCGTTTTTTTTTCTCCTTTGGCGGGCGATACGCTCTCGCGTCTCTTGATATGAAAACCACCACATTTGCATATTTGATACCAAGAAAAGTTGCACTGTCTGAATTGGGTCGTTCGACGTTTTCGATGAATATTTTTCATCTTTCATGTACACCTATCTGTATATGCTCCTCTGCGGTTGACCATGCAGCAAACGAGAATAGAACAAATGCATTCAATGTTCGTCGCGAGTATATGGACCTCCTAATCCTATGGTATTCAAGGAATAAAATGAAATTGTACTCGTAGGTACATGCCGAATGCTGATGTCTATGTCTCCGTGTCCGTGCACTATGCAGTCGTCACATGAATCCAGCGGATATGCAAACATGTGCCTCACGTGGATCGCGCCAAAGTCTTATTTGAATTTTTTGAAAATTGCATGATGTGCACAATGCACATATTGGTGTAGGTACATACCGCAAGACGTGATAGAACAGAATATTTTTTCCATACAATATAAAATCCACAACAATGTATATACATACACACAGAATATGGATAATCCTTGCATCTTTTTCTTTTTTTGCCGAATATAAATTCAATATATGCCAAACATTTTCGTCCTTGTGCAAAAGCGCTTCTCGCTTTAACTAGGTCACTGAAATTGAAATTATCTAGGGTAGGAATTCGATACCCTCTTTAAGTTTTCCGTAAATCTCCATATACACAGCACTCAACTTTCTTTCCCTTCCTCATTCGACCATCAAATGCACATAAATTCCCTCCACATCTCCCTGTCTATATACAAACAACATTCCATGTCCGTGTCCTTCCTCAACACTGCACAAGCACCAGCCAAAGAAAATCGATATTCTGGAATAGCACAGCTGATTTCCAGATCAAACCACACCACAACAGCACAGTCTCCAGCTCTTCGTCGTCGGCATACCATCCCCAATGCCATACCATTTTGGTGGTTTCCGTGTTCCGGATCAACAACAACCAAAATGGGGAAAAAATCGGAAATAGACGAGCAAAAATACAACAACAAAAAAACACTCCATCCAATCCTAATTCCGTCATAAATGCCAATATGGGTGGGTGTCATCGTCATCATCGGTCGTTATTGACGCGACACTGCTCTTAATGGTATTGTAACAAATGAAACAAATAATTTATCCATGGCTCGTAATTATCAACAATTAAGACACCCCTCTTTGAATGCACACGATTGACGATAAAGTTGGCGTTCGTTAGATACAAAAAAAAAAAAAAGATGTGTCGAAGCAAAGTGCCGCGCTATACAGAAAAAAGGACGATGGCTAAGGACACGTGGAGATGGGTGAACGGGCGAGAGTTCCAGGCAATTTATAAGCTCAGTGATGAGTGTGCTAATGAAATATTGATATGATGTGTATGGAACGCCTCCGGCCACCCGAAGGAAAACTGGTGAATTTTGCGAGTTAGTTTATGTTTTCGGAATTAGACGGGGGTTGATGAAAAATTCATATAGAGAAACATTTTCTAATTCCTTAAAATTCGCAGACGAATTCCTCAAAACGATGTAATCCTGAAATACTTTCAACTTCAAAAAATAAACAAACATTCATCTCCGTTTCCTAAAATCGTCAAATACTCATATGTAGCATACCTAATGTCGAAACATTTCTAAATCAGAAATACTCTCTCATTCTAATGTTATCTCATCATTTTCCCATTGGAGTCTCCCATCCGAAATAAAAAAGTACGCCGCATATCAAAACACGACAACGACACACACGGCATGCACGGCCTCAACCATATCCACATATGTATATGATAAAGGACGACGAAAATGCCAAAACAAAACATTTTACGATTAAACCGAAAAGAGGGAATACACAATTTCAGAATTGGGGTTCAGTGTTAGTGTTGGGTGCTGGGCCAACCGTAGTATACGCTCGCTGAATCGTTTTGACATGTAAACGCTTAAGGGGATTTCTGTGTGCGAAGCGTATATCCCGTCGTTGTCCTTTGAATTCCCGACCCGGACACCGAGTGCGTATTTCGCACAACTTCCGGGATTAATGCATCACATAGAGCCCGGGCCATTTCCAGGACTATTTCTTAGGGTAGGGGGTAGGGAAATTAAATAAAACTGAACTGCCAGAACAAGGCGGCAGGATATTTCGTTTGACAAAGCTTACCAGCTTCCCGATGTACAAGTACAATAGTGATTCAGGGGGAGACACAAGACCCGCGGGGAAGAGTTTGCGAAATGCGCAAATGCTTTAATGATGGAGGGTTGGAAATTGTATGGGGAACGGGATATGGAATAGATTAAAGTGCTGAGATCGGGATGAAATGTGCGAACGATAGCAGTTGGTACAGCTCCGTGATAGGCGATAGATGTAGGAAATGGAGTTTCTCGTAAATCCACTAATGATTTAAATTTTTTAATTTAAATTTTTTAAATCAGACTCACCTTTAAATGTTGACGGTTAAATTCTGCAAAAAAAAAGAAAAAACAACATTAATTTTAAATTGAGAAAAATAGTCTGTGAGAAATGGAGAAAAATTGCAAAAACCGGGATGGATGCATGGATTAGGCACTATAATGGATTGGGCTCGTTACGCCCAGTACTGCAGCCTGTTGGCTTATTGTATTCCCTATTAGAGCGAGAGAGTTTTAGGTAATCAGCTCTGTCCTTCGTAAAAGGCTTATAAGACACCAGGTTTACTTTGGGTACGCCCTTTCCAATGGTCTGAACTCCAACGAAGGTTTGTCTTCAGCTCATAAGAGCAGGGCACTCGAAAATAACGTGCGAGGCTGATTTCTCATCTTCGTTACAGAGGCGGCATAGTGGGTCTTGTGTGAAGGTCCCGCGATTATATGCAGGTGTTTACGCAGGGTACATTTACCGGTTATGAGGCCTGTCACTGCTCTGAGGTTCTTTTTGCTTAGGCTTAGGAGTTCGGCACTGCTGGTTTGCCAGTTGGCTCACAGCATACGCTGGTTGTGTCTGAGCCCTTCAGCAAGTCTCCATCGATTTTGGAATTTTTCTACAGTCCACTGTTTGGTAAAAGTCTTAGCAGTGGATTTCCTAATTCCGATTGCAGGATCAGGACCAGTGAAGCGTAGTTCGGAACCCTCTCTTGCAAGGGCATTTGCTTTTTCGTTGAGTTACTATGTTTTGGGTAGCTAGGTTTTTGAGGTTCTGTTGGCATTCCCAAACCAATAGATGTTGTTCTGGGACTTGCAATAGCCGTTATGGCAGCTTGACTGTCGGAGAGAATAGAGGCCTGTTCGGTACTCAGATTTCAGTATCGGATACTGGTTTTCTTCAACAGCCGGTGCACCGGCACCCACCGGTTTTTTCGACATCCGGTTTTTTGAACCATCAGCCGGGTTTTCCCTAACACCGGTGCACCGGTTCTTTACCCAGTTTTATCGACCATGGGACGGTTTTTTTCCCAACATTTTTTCCCAACACTAACACCGATGTTGGAAAAAAAACCGGGCAAAAGAACCGGTGCACCTGTGTTTGAAAAGAAAACTGGCCCAGAATTGAAAAAACCTGACCAAAATCCGGTGCACCGGTGTTGGGAAAAACCGGGACCGGCTCATGGTTGAAAAAAAAACTGGGCAAAAACCGGTGCACCGGCGTTGAGAAATAACCGGGACCTGCTCATGGTTGAAAAAAACGGGCAAAAACCGGGATATCGGCACTTGGAATTATTGGTACCGGTACTGATTAAAAACCGGTTTTAAACCGATGTACCGGTGTTAGGAACAGGCCTATACATACATATATCCCTTTCGAGTACTCTCCCCTACTGCAAGGTTTATGACTATAAGTTCTGCCTGGAAGACAGTTGTGTGATGACCTAGGGGTTGGGAGATACTACAGTTGCTGGTTTTAGTACCCCTTGGGAAAGGGTAGGGTAGGTTTTGGTAAGGTGCGGGTTTACCCCAATAGCTGGAAGGGCGCCCCAGCCACGAAAGCAGCAGACACGGGCGAGGTGGAAGCTCCACCGACTGTGGGAAAGTCTGACGAAGAGGAGCCCACCGCCGCCATGGCCGAGGTTCCCGACCGAGCAGACGTGGAGATGCCTGAATACGACGAGCCATTGCCTCCAGAGTCGATGGAAGCTGAGGACACCCTCACAGCAGGAGACGGTGTATCCGATGATGAGCTCAGCTCGTAACGCAGGAATTGGCGTGGTGCAATGCAACCTGCACCATGCCATTCGAGCCTCGGATACAATATCAGCGCGGTTCTCTAGCGAGGGGCTAGGCCTTGCCCTTATTCAACAACCGTGGCAACACGAAGGAATCGTCAAAGGACTACAAGTAAGTAAGGTTTACGACAGATGCTCTAGCCGACCTAGAGCTTGTATTATGATTACCAAGCGCATTGATTACATTTGCCTTTCAGAATTTACCAATAGTGACAAGGTGGCCATCGAGTTCAACCCCGCTAGAGAGAGCGGCCACAAACTAGTGGTTGTTTCAGCATACCTAGCGGGGGACAAGGAAGTGCCGGCGATGGAATTCCAGCGGCTTGCTTTTCACTGTCAAACGAACAGTAAGGATTTATTGTTTGGATGCGATGCGAATGCCGATCACACGCTCTGGGGCAGCTCAGACACTAACCGAAGGGGTGAGTACTTACTTGATATGATTACCTCACTAGAACTTGACAGCCTCAATAGGGGAATTCAGCCCACTTTTGTCCCCAGAGCAAGGAAGGAAGATTCGATTACGGACAGCATCCGCAACTGGCATGTGTCGGACGAACCGTCTTTGTCCGACCACATGCACATTCGTTTTAATATAGCCTCCTCGGACCCTGTGCCCATCGAGCGGAGGATCCGTCAGCTCACTGACTGGCCTGGATATTCTGAGACACTCAGGGAGCACCTGCAGCACATAGACAGGAAGGCCCCTGGGTGGCTGAGCTTAGTCGACGATAGTACCAAGGCAATTGTATCTTCCTATGAGGAAAATTGCCCTATAAGGATAATTAAAGACAAGAAGTGTGTATCGTGGTGGAACAATGATCTTGCTCGCCTCCGGAAAAACGTGAGGAAATTATTTAATCGGGCCAAGCGTAACGGAGACTGGGACGTGTATCGTTCCACGCTGACAGAATATAATAAGACGATTAGAGAAGCGAAACGGCGCAGCTGGATGATTGGAGGGCAGCACGGGCTATATTTACTTATGATAAGGTTAGATGAGCGATTGGGACCTTTGATCCCTTCAAATCGCCTAGCATGGATGGCATCTTTCCAGCGCTATTGCAGAAGGCGCAAGAAGAGTTGATCCCATTCCTAGTCAATATATATAGAAGTAGTTACGCGTTGGGTTATATCCCAACAGCTTGGAGATCAGTGAGGGTGGTCTTCATTCCCAAAGTGGGAAAAAGGTCGACAGACGATCCGAAATCGTATCGACCAATCAGTCTAACCTCGTTCCTCATGAAAAAATGGACGCACACATAAGGAGCACGCTTCTTAAGACGAGTCCGCTGCACCCCAGACAATTCGCCTACCAACCAGGCAGATCGACTGAATCTGCACTTCACACCCTAGTGGACGAAATCGAAGTGGCCATATCAAAGAAGGAGATGGCACTTTGTGCATTCCTGGACATAGAAGGGGCCTTTGACAATACGTCCTTCGAGTCCATTAGCGCTTAGTTTAAAGGGGGCAGATGTGACAATGATTACCTGGGTGCAACGCATGCTTTCATCGAGGAACATTTATACCAGCATCGGAGGATCCACTCTCTCCGCCTTAGCCACACAAGGAGGGGTACTGTCCCCCCTTCTTTGGTGTTTAGTTGTTGATGGACTGTTGTGGAAACTAACCTTAGAGAGGTTCTCCACCCAAGGATACGCAGACGATCTGGTCATCATGGTTAAGGGCAAATTTGAGGAAGTCCTACCCCATGTGCTCCACACCGCCCTGCGAATAGTTCAAGATTGGTGCACGGAGAGTGGTCTACGGGTCAACCCGTCCAAGACCACGGTGGTTCCTTTCAGTAGGAGCAGGACAACAAGAACCCTGAGTTGTCCTACTATGTACAACTCCCAAATTAAAATGGCTAACCAAGTCCAATATTTCGGAGTCACTCTTGATAGCAATTTATTTTGGGATGACCACTTGAAATCGGTCTCGGAGAAGGCGATCAAGGCATTATGGACCTGCAGAGGTTATGTAGGTAAGACCTGGGGAATTAAACCACATTTAATTCTGTGGATTTACAAGACAGTTGTTAGACCTATAGTGGAGTATGGGGTGGTGGTGTGGTGGAAAAGGGCTTCAACTAGCACTGGTAAGTCGGATCTAGGTAAGGTCCAGAGGCTTGCCTGTCAAATTATCACTGGAGCTATTGTTTCATGCCCCACCGCTGCCCTGGAGGTTCTTCTTGACCTAACTCCACTACACATTCACATTGAAGCGTCGGCGAGGCTGGCTGTTTGTAGGCTCAGGGCCTTCAGCACAACAGTCAATTTTAGCCATGATCAACTAGGATGGTTACAAGGTAGCATACCCTCTGCCTACTTTCGGACTACCTAGTCAAGACATTGCGCTTCAACGCGTCCTTTAAATCAGCAATCTGGGCGAGGGAAAGTTGGACGGATATGTTCAGGTCCCTTCACCCCAACACTATCAGCTTTTACACAGATGGATCAAAAAGTAATACAGGCTCTGGAGCGGGCATCAGTGGTCCAGGTGTAAGGTACTCAGTACCTATGGGGAAATTAGCGTCTGTGTTCCAGGCGGAAGTACATGCAACGTCAACAGGAAGATAGCGATCCTTACCGACAGTCAGGCGGCTATCAAAGCTCTTACAAAACATACCTTTACTTCAAAACTAGTATGGCTATGTCAGGAAATACTTAAATCTGTAGGATCTCGCAATGATCTTACACTCCTATGGGTTCCCGGACACTCTGGAATAGAAGGGAATGAGCTCGCGGACGAACTCGCTAGGGTAAACTCTGCTAGCACCTTCTGCGGCCCGGAACCCTTCTGCGGTATACCACTGTGTCTATGCAGGAACGAAATCACTGAGTGGGAGAAGACGACAGCCATCGTATGCTGGGAGGCACTTCCAGGACTAAGGCAGTCGAAGCTTTTCGTAGCGACCTACTCTAAGAAACGCACTCTGGAGTTAGTTAAGCTCAGCAGGAACAGAGTCATAATCATAAGTGGCCTCCTTACAGGCCACTCCCGTCTGAACGGGCATTTAAGAACAATGCGCTTAGTCGCAGACGCGACCTGCCGTTTCTGCGAGGCCGATGACGAAACATCCACTCACATACTGTGCGAGTGTGAAAGACTGGCGATGAGACGGGAGGAATGCTTTGGCATAACTTTCTCTCTCACGGAGGACATCGCCTCCCTTAGCATGGGACAAATTAATCGATTTATCGACAGATGTCGGTTAGATAAATTTATCTAGCTCGGTAGCGTGAGACCACCGGTCGCAGTGCTTATGGCAAATATGCCGATGCCCTCATGTAATCTAATCTAATCTAAGGGTTGTTCAAAGGGCTGAAAATGCTACGGTGGTGTGATCCCCTGTCTAGTTTTAGATTAACTCATTTCGCTGAGTTAACGTAAACTCAAACCACTCATTTATTTCATGGATGATATTTCTATTCAACTATCCAAAGGAATTGAGCATTGAGCGCAAAACTACTTTGACAATAGCCAGTGACACTCAAGCAACTTTCGGCGTGTTTTGTGGTATCCCCTAAAGGTTTTAGTAGGTGTACATCGACCAGTAATTTTTAACTGTCGTAAAACAAGCGGTAGGTCGAGAAGCGCAGCGGAAATACGCACAGGCTAAACCCTGAGTGCGATTTTGAAAACTCAGCGACAAAATATTTTGAGAAATGCTGTGGGTTCAATACTTGAGAGGGCTGTTAAAAATCGTTATAGTACATTAGGCTCGAGCCAGTTAAAAAGTGTTTCGGTCTAGAAATTTACATTTTTTTAGGAAAGTACTGTTCTATCAGATTAATATTGAGGCGTTTGCTTAAAACTTCTCAAGATGCACTTTAAAGGTGCAGCAGAAGCAGTGCTTTCATTCCCAACCGTGTATAATTTTAGAATGACATGAAATTGAGAGGGATGCTTTTATCGAGACGTTCTGACACGCTCTCTGAAGCACATGTGACTCATGTGTTAAGTGGATTTCAACAAGCCGAAGGAGCTATTTCTTTTGGTAGTGCACAGAATTTGTTTTGAGTAGGTTTAGGAACGAATATGCCTCGTTAATAATAAATCATTAACTGCCAATCTCCGTCACACCTGAATGAATTGTGAATTTATTTACTAATTGATAACGCTCGCCTGACCATTGCAGCACCCTTCAATCTAATCCCGATTTCGTTTGTTCGAACAAAACACTTATAGAAATCCTGCCACACAATATTATCAGACAAATGACATTGTTAGCTTTCTAAGCATTACAGAAATCAATAAACATGTCTACTACTACCTAAGTTCTACTATACATTGCACGCATCCCCAAGAAAGAAAAAAATCCAAAAATCCTTGTTTCCACAGCAATATGTATACATTGTCCATTAGGTATGTAAGCACTTAACAAAATAACAGAACAAATTCACTTCTTCCTCTTTTCGTCGTCCTGCCAGATGCGTTTCTATTTCGTTTCGTTTCGGTTTGCCGCTCCAATGGACCGTCCTGCACAAATGAAATGGAATAGCCAGGAAAAACGAATATAGTGGCAAAATGAAAGATTGCCTCCTTAGGGCCGGTTGGGTGGCATTTCGTCTGGAAAAAAGGACACAAATTTATCCTGGTCGTCGTCTCTTTGCAAAATCAGACGTGAGTCTCATATTTCACAAATGATTCTTGGTAGTCATAGGCAGTCATAGGTTTGCTTTTGTCGTCACGGTTCGGTTACAAACCAAACTAACTACGACATCAGGATCAGAGCATCCCTCCTCGGCCTCTCTAATCAATCTTATTATATTACAAAACTTGAACAACATTCTTCAGGCATGAAAACATTATTCAACGAAAATTATCAAAGTTTATCTCATTACCCGCTGGCATGGAACCAGGGAGAGAGCAAGTAATTTCCTCTTTTGCAAGGAGATAACGAATGCCGACTTGGAAACGTCCATTTGCCGACAACAATTGCATGTTTACCCAATTGCTCAAGTTCCCTGTGCTTCTACACTTATGCACTTGACATGTTTATTCAACGTGTCCAGTTTGAACATATTTACTCGTGCAGATATCTATGAAATTCACTTGGGAAATGCATTTGGAAGAGAGATGCAGGATTTGGTTAAGGCGTGCAAAGAATCCCTATGTACCGATGTCTACGTTGAAGGTCCTGTATGTTGTTGATATTCTGTAGAGTAGATATCCGCACGAACTGCAAAACATGAGGGCGTCCGACATGGTCCAGTATAGAATACAGAAGAGGGTGTCATGCAAAAAAAAACGGAACTTAAAGTACTTCTCTGCTGATTATGTTTACATCCATCTCTACGTGCGCCTGCCATTGCCATATCAACGAAGAGCGGAAGGATCAGATCACGTGTATAGTGTGTCTGTGTGTGTGTAAAATTAAGTCGAATTTCGTTCGAGGGAAAGTGATTGCTGAATTTTTTCGAGGGTCGAAATTGAATGGATGTGTAATATTGGAAGTAGGCATTAACGTGTAAGAATAGACGAAATTAGGGGGAGAAAGCGTTTTTAATACATATACGCAGCGTATTAATGATACCAAGGTTTTTTTTACAAATGGCGTTGCCCTCTCATCGCCTTCGAGCTACTCATAGTTTTTCACCTATAGTCTCCACTTAGGCCTGTTCGGTACCGAGATTTCAGTACCTGGTTTCGGTTTTTTTTCAATACCCGGTACCACAAGCGGTTTCCCTGACTCAGGTTTTTCAGTACCGACGGTTTTTTTAACCATAAGCCGGTTTTTTTGAGTACCGGGTTGAAAACCGGTACCAAAAAACCTGAAAAACCCGGCTCATGGTTGAAGTGAATCGTTCTTTTAAACTCGGTACCAAAAAACCGACTAGTCGGTCGGTTTTTTTAACTCGGTACCAAAAAACCGGGATATCGGTACTTTAGAATATCGAACACCGGTTTTGTACCGGGATCGCGGTTTTTGGAACAGGCCTACCACTAAGTATATGGACAAAAATTGGCAAGTTTCAGTCGCTCCACACCAATGAGGAGCATTCGGAGGCATCGTCCGACCAAAACCTGTGCGAAAACTCTGTCTTCATCACGGTCAAATGATGAGGTTTTGGTACGAAATCCATCAAGTCAAAATTCAATAAGACAGAAATACCCTAAACTACATCTGAATTCCTAAATATCTTCCAAATACATTATTGCTTTAGTAATTATTGTTCTGAAAAAAGTCGAGTTTTCAATAGGGTTGATTTTGACCAGATATTTTGTTGGTGTCTTCCGCCATATCGCGTACTATCCACTTTTGTAAAGTTTTAACATTTTGTCCACAACTACTCCGTCAGTAAAGTAAATCGAACGTTTTGTTTAACCTTTCAAGGATACGCAGCGAATGTTTTTGAAACAAAATCGTAACGACAAAAAATGGGATTGGGCTTCTTCGGCCACAACTTTATAATACTACTTAATTTGCATTCTTCTTCTTCCTTCTTCTTTATACCGCTCCATGGTTTCGCGTTGCTCAACTTGCGGTGTAGGCACATCGGCCGTTTTGGCGGTAATATCTCAGCATATTTCTATACAGGCAGCTCTATCTTGGATCGTGTCATCGCCGAGACCAATGCGTTGTTGTTGCTTTTTCATTTGACACATCTTAATACGCATGATCTGTATAAAACTGAAAGATCGCTCACACTGATATGTCTTTATATCCTATATTCAGTTGATACTCTCTTGAATAGGTAAGCACGAAGCATGAAGTTCTGGGATATCATTGTACATTTCCTTCCACAGTAGTGGACCAATGACTGAACCCTGTGGGAAACCAACGAAAACCTCAATTTAAAATTACAATAAACCTATAGCTGCTGGCATAATAAGTTCATGCAAAGCTAACACGAAATCATCTATATCAGACGTCTCAAATCAAAATGCCGCTGCCAAATATTTGACGATAAAATTTCCCAAAATCACGAGTCTAACTAGGGTCCTGTTTGTGTTTCTTGAGCTATATCTCGTATAAGTTAACTTTCATACAACATTATAACCAGTAGGGTAACGTATCCCAGGAATTCAGTGTTGAGGTCCAAATAGCTTTGAAAATGCCAGTGGCGGGCCCAAAAATTTTGGGGAAGTTTCAAAATATACTCCGACAATTGCGGCTTGAATAGACGCGTTAAATTCGTGATATAGTAATTTCTTTTTTTGCGATCCACTATTCCTTCAAAGGTAAAACCTGGAAGGTTAATTAGCGAATATGATTTTTAAGACGATTCACGAACACGATAGAAGCTTAAATAATTCATAAATTGATTTTGGGCACTGACATTATATCTGAAACCAAAATTAATTTGATATAGAATGCTCGTCAGTAAGCTTTACCATCCAGGTTGATTATTACTTTTTGATTAAACCCACCACAATATAAGGCAAAAGGGATCTTCTTTTATCCAAAATACGAAAGAAATACCGTACACGGAATTGGGACCCCCTGACTTGAGAGGCCCCGAGTTCCACTGAACACATGGAATACCGTACGTTATGCCACTGATTATAACATTAAACGAGGTCGTCTTGCATTATTACGTTCTTAAATTGAACTTTACCTGCGCCTAATTTTATGCAATTCAAACCATTTCCAATGAATATCAGAGTTGACAATTGTTTTTTAAGTGACAGTTGGCATGTAGCACGCAAGTGTGAACAAAAAATTAATTAAGTTCATGGTGTGAATGATTTTTGTAAAAATTATTTCGATTAACGCTTATTTCGATACATGTTTCAAATATTTCAAGCGATCCATATAGCTAACGGGATTTATTGAAATTAAAACCACCTCTGCTAGTCTGACAATTGAATAGGTTCACTGAGTTTAACAAGTAGTTTCGCAGAATAAGCATGATTTGTTCGAAGCAATATCAATTTCTTTTTTTCATTTGGTAAACCTGTGGTAAAATAATGTGAGAAAATTAATAACGCGGAGGAGATTGAAAAAGCTCGATTAACCCTTTTACAAACGGAACGGATGCTAAGAAAAGCATCAAATTGTCCTTTAATTTATAATAATTATCGTTTGGGGAACCATATTCCACCACGGATCTATTCGGCTGGTTGTCCTTCATGATGAACAAATTTTCAAATCTTATAAAATACAGGTAGTTCAGAATATTCCTAAAAAGTTGGATGCTCCAAGTCGAATCATGGACTTAAGGCTACGAATTTGCAAGGACTCACGCTGCGGATGATTATGACCCAATTTATTTCGGCGATATTTGGTACTGCATTCGGCTGTGAGCACAGCTCTTTATGTGTTAACAAAACAAAAAGGACGTAGGGGATCGATTCTCAGAAGTTTCAAGTACGGTTAAGCAATCTATCTATCTCTATACAGGGTGTCCCATTCATGGTTGAAAATATTTTAATGGTAGGTAGTATGGTTCATTTGGGGAAAATTAATGTAAAACGAGACCCCTCTATTTTTAACCGTTACAATGTAAAAGCATTTTTTGTCAAAATGCCCGACTTTCTGAACTAAATCAAAATTTGCCGCACCACCAAACGTTTCATCCAAGATATGACTTCATTTTCTGAAACCACATAAAATTTCCAATAAAACGACACCTCGCCCGTTACGAAGTTGCTCGTATCTTCCGAGATACACCCGTTCAAACTATGAAGAAAATCTTAAAATTGGTTTTTCATCAAAAATTCAAATGATAAAATCGTATAAAATTTTCAAATTTCTTTAAAGTTTGAACAGGTGTATCTCGGATGATACAAGCAACTTCGTAACGGACGAGGTGTCGTTTTATTGGAAATTTTATGTAGTTTCAGAAAATGAAGTCATATCTTGGATGAAACGTTTGGTGGTGCGGCAAATTTTGATTTAGTTCAGAGAATCGGGCATTTTGACAAAAAATGCTATTACATAGTAACGGTTAAAAATAGAGGGGTCCCGTTGTACATTAATTTTACCCAAATGAACCATACTACCTACCATTAAAATATTCCTCACCATGAATGGGACACCCTGTATATGTATATAGGTCTAAAAGAATGTCGTGTTAGTTACACCATTTATAACTTAAGAATGGCTTGACCGATCTCCATGATTTTGAGTTTGTTAGATTAGGTTTTGGCCGGAAAAGAAAAATAACTACATATTCAAACACGCGAACAATTCACAATGAGCAAAAATTCAGAATACGGATTCCTTTTCGCTTACTTCGGTCTGTATTTCTTAAACGTGTCAGGCGGATTTCAGTAAACTTTTCCCCACCGGATTGGTTTCTCACCAGAGTAACAGGTCAACTATTGAAACATATGAAGCATTCACAATGGATGAAAATAATTCCTTTTCAAATATTTCGTACTGGATTTCAGTAAATTAATGCCACCGGACTGGTGTACACAAAGATCCGGTCGGAACAGCAGTATATAAATTGAGACGAAAAATTTACAATAAGCAACAATTCACAATGATTTTTTCGCATACTTTTGCATATATTTCTTGAACATATAATTGGATTTTTTTTTAAAGATTTTTCGGCCGGATTGGTTTCTTCCATGAATAACTGTTAAAACATTCCAACAAAATCACAATGAGAAAAAATTTGAAAACCGTTCTTTTTCATATTCATCTCCCTCCTAAGCAGATAAGCGATTTTTATTAACCCCCACCAAATTGGCCTCTATCCCGAACAAAAGAATAACAATAGAAACATGCACAAAATTCACAATGAGCAAAATTATGAAGACAGGTCTTCTTGACATACTTTTGCATAAAAATGCTGGGCGGGATAACGCATTTTAGAAAATTGGACCCTCCAGATTCGTTTCCACCCCGAACTGCAAAGCAACTATTGAAAAATGCAGAAAATTTACAATGAGTAAAATTTTGGAGAGAGTATTTTACCATTTTCGTGAATTCCATCTTTCGCTTGATTTATTTCCGCTCTCATCAGCAGCTATACCTATTGTAACATTTGCAGCATTAGTCAGAAGGACAATTGTGAGGGTAGTTCGTTTTCCCTAGCTTTTGCCTATAGCTTAGATCGGCTTAGTATATTTCAGTAAATTTCTTGCCCACCCCATTATCCAGAAGGTTATCAACCTTCGATGGAGCAATAAGAGTTGAAGGAAACTTGACCAAGGGAGCATTTTCATTATCTCCAATACGTTCCACTCCGCCCTCCTCTGCTGAATGGCCTTGACCCTCAATGGCATAAAGACAGTTGATGGAAAATTTACACTAACTTCTCTAATGACCACCTCCTTCAATAGCTTATGAAACATCTGCAAAATTGGCTAAGAGAAAAGTTACGATGGTGATTCATTTGTGCATTTGTGCCTAATTTTGTCAATATCCCTTGATCGGATTGACGTAGACCAGTAAACTGGATCTCCTAATGGATTGAAATTCGCGTAGAATAGCTGCAAACCTGTATTTACGGACTAACCAAATGAGCAAAATTTAGGTAAACCTTTTCTTTCATTCTTTGGCCTTATCCTTCCCATTCCAGTTAATTTGTAACCCCCTTAATTACAGGAATAGATAGTATTGAAAAATGCTGAAAATTCGCAATGAGCAAAATTCAAAGGGGATGTCGAGCACATTACATATCCGGTGTTTGTTTCCTGTTTCAAGGACCCTCAACGGAATAAATCGAGATTAAATGAAAAATTATTGTGTTTTCCGTGTATCTTTCCAAAGCCATAACTACGAGAATAATTGAAGTTGTCACTACGTTTCTCACTTTTCCGAATCTATAATAGGTTAAGATTCTACCATTAAATTTACTAAGAAAAAAATTATCGGAAAGCTCTGAAAAAGGACATTAATGGACACCAATTACAAACCTTGATTGAACGTGAGCATGCGGGGTGTCATATCAAAGAGGACGTCGAGTGCATTGCATATCCGGTGTTCGTTTCCTGTTTCAAGGACACTAAATGGAATAATTCGGGCTTAAACGAAAAATTACGGCTTTAAGAAAATACATATACGAGAAACACGAAAATTTTTCATTGGATCTCAATTTTCTCCTGTGAGGGTCCTTGAAACAAGTAATAAACGCCGGATATGGAATGTACTCGACGTCTTCTTTGATATGACACCCCCTATGCCCACGTTCGATCAAGGTTTGTAATTAGTGTCCTTTTATGTCCTTTTTGAGAGCTTTCCGATCATTTTTTTCTCAGCAAATTTAATGGTAGAATCTTTAGCTATTATAGTTTCGGAAAAGTGAGACGTAGTGACAATTTAAATTACTCTCGTAATTATGGCTTTGGGAAGATACACGGGAAACACAGTAATTCTCCATTTAATATCGATTTCTCGTTGAGGGTCCTTGAAACATAGAACAAACACCGGATATGTAATGTACTTGACGTCCCCTTTGATTTGATACCCCACATGCCGACCTCCGGTCAAGGATTAAAGAGTATCCTTTTTTGTCCTTTTTGGGACCTTTCCGATCAATTTTTTTTTTAGCAAAATGAGTTTTAGATTCCTGGGAGCCCACTGAATCAACAACCACAAGAATTAGCCTTACTCTATTTTTTTCTATTTGAAATGCTAATATGACTGCACTACTGGGTGTACATACACTGCGCGACAAATGCTTAGGTTCACACATATTTCCTTCCAGGAAACGGTAAATAAAAAGCTTACCGGTTCAAGAAATTTTATTTTCGAAACTATTAAATATATTGTAGTCTGGCTGGTCTAGCGGTTAGTGCGCGCACCTTCGGTGCACAGGGTCATGAGTTCGAATCTCACCGTGGATCATGGTGTTTTTCGAACTCACGAGCTTGTGACGGACTATGATCTCACTCAGATGTTAAACGAGTACCCATTTGTGGGGATAAATAACACTGCTGAGCGTGATGCTGATCTCATTACCTCAACAAAAAGCAGATAAGATCTTGGAAATAGGATGTCACTAACACATCCTGCGGCCTTAGTCCAATGCCGGATTGTCGCGCCTGTTATTTATTTTATTAAATATCACGAATAAAATGGATGGAGTGAGTCCCCACAGGACATTTTCCTTAAATTACAGTAATTGATTTCATTCAAAGAGTCGATTTCCACTGCGACAATTGCTTAGGTTCAGGGACGATTTTACCGTCTTACTTAATGTTTTCGCTGAAAAATATTTCAGAAAATTGTCAAGCAGGAGAAATACAAAAAACAAGAGCATTTTTTTGTTATTTAATAGTGTGTATTTCCGCCATTTTTATTTATAATTTTATAAAGCCTTCAAGGTAGGGAATTGTGTAAAGAATGCAGCACGGATAGCGGTATTTTAGACCCAGGTGTCTTAATTCCATGAATTAACTCTTCTTTAGGGTTGTACTGTTTACCACTACTGTATACCTCCCGAACAAGCCACCCCCAAATGTTTTCTAATGTGTTAATGCCAGGGGAGTTGGGCCCCCAGTCGAACAAAATCACATTTTCCTCCACAATAAATGATTTAACTACCCTCGCTGTATGAATTGGGACAAGATCATGTTGCAATATCCAAGGATTGTCTCCGTACATGACATTTATCTTATGGATTTCCTCTTCTAAGAGCTGTTTATAAGAACCCGTTTGGAGACCTCGAAGGATTACCAGGCCGATAGTTCCATGATGTAATATGGCTCCCCATATCATAACGGGACCTAATCAGGAGTGATGGCGTGACAGGTCGATAGGTTCCTTCCTAATATCATGATAATAGTAGGAGAACCCATCTGGACCGTCCACACAAAACCGTTTTTCATCCGTAAATATCACCTGCCTCCATTGTGATGTCCAGTTCATGAAACTTGAGGCAATTCCAGGCGCTGTAGGAGATGTTGCGGGGTTAAGGCTGTTTTTTTCTTTAACCGTAAACGTTTGAAACAAGAAGAAGATCTAAGAACTCGTTGGGTGGTCCTTACACTTGCTGATAACACCAAAATCTCTTCAAGCTTACGCGCAGTAAGGGGCGAATTCGAGGCTTCTCTTAAGAAATGTCGCCTTAATGCACCGGAAATCGTTTTTTTTTTACCTCTTGCGTATCGTCGGCAAAAATTTTCACTATCTCGTATAAAATTATTAACAACGTTCGAGCTCCGCTGAATATATATTGCAATTTTTCGGTTTGAATATCCTTCTTGGTTTAGTATGGAAATTGTCGCCTTTTCCTCGGCAAAAAATTGATTTCTTTTTGACATTATCCACTATACGACTCACAGAGTTTAACGCGAAAAAAATGTTTCCACAAACATTTCTCACCAGGACGAGATAACTCTTTAAAGTAAGTGAACCTATACAATTGTCGCAGTGGAAATTGCGATTTTCATTTTAAAAAATTCCGTTAGCTATGCGAGTTGTTTGATAGAATTGCAATATTTACTAAAATAACCGTTAATTGAGAGAGCATTATTTAAAAATTATTTCCGATCAGAGTACATACATAGAAATTATATAATTTTAAACCAAAATATCCATGAACCTAAGCATTTGTCGCGCAGTGTATAACCACAATTTAGTGAACTGCGATTTTACAGTCAAATCAGAACTGATTTACTGAACAACGAAAATTAATAAATTGGCATAAAGTCTGTAAATTCTGAGCACAATGTGATAAGTGCCAGATGCTTTTCATATGATGGACATGCTTATCATATGAAATAATATGGCAGAGTGGTGTCAGATATCTGGCAACAGGTGTTCACACTGTATGGTAACATCTATCTGGCACGATATGGTATGCAGTTACCATACGATTTTTTTTCGTATGGCAGAGTACATACATATATGGAGAGTGTTCACACGGGTATGGCAATCATATGGCAGCAAATATATGGTAGGTTGCCATATAGTCTAAACACGCCTTTATACTACATACTCCGCTAATAGCGGTACGTTAGATACACAAGTACAAGCCCTAAGGAGCATTTTTTTTAATCTATAAAACACATTTGGCAACAACAACAACATCTTATCGAAATTGGCTGGCAAAATGAATTTTACTTCTTCTCTTTGTGCCAAAATGTTCACAAACACTAAACAGATTGGCATAAGAAAACTCAATTACACTACATACTATACTAAAGAGACCCCAAACCAAAGCATCGGCAAAATGACATCGCAAGTTGTCGAAATTCAAGGAGGCGACAAGCTTGGCGATAAATTGTATGGACTCGTATGAAACATTGTCAGAAGAAAAAAATAACAAATCCTAAGAAGCACCAAAACAACTGAAATCAAAATACATAGTATGTACTCGTAAATAGATGAATTCATACATACATACCCTATTATCATTGCACTAACAGAAGCAAAAAAAAATTGAAAAGATTTTTTATTTGATCTTCAGAGATAATTTAGGAGTCAAGCCGCGTGATTTACTTGAGAGTATCATTTCGTATTTCTTGTTTGCTTCAATTTAACACACACACATATCGGACGAAATGACTTTTGATTATTTTTTTTGTCGGCGGAGGCCAAGGCAGCCGGTTAGCCAATAAAATTTTTTATTTTTGCAAAATTTATATATGTACATGTAGTAAATTTTTTTCTAATTTTTATTTCAAGAGGTATGGCTTTGCGGAAGTTATAGATACGAGCAAAAATTAAATGTTGTTTATCAAATAGAATAGAAAAAGTGATTTTCTTGTTGTCAGAGATACTTACTAGTCGTTCGTCAAGATTGATTTCAAGGTTAACGAATTTTGTTTATTGTGACTGCATAATTGAATTTATTTTCAGCTTTTAAATAAAATGGGAAATTATTATTGAAGTGATTCATTTAATTTAATTTAAACTTAACACGATAATTTTATTTTTTTTCTTATGTCCACTGATAATGCTCCTTTTAGGGAAAAAATAACTGTTATCCTGCCAAGGAAGTGTTTGATACGACGAATTTCAATAAGTAGAACAACGAAATTTAATTGGTTTTTGATTTCATGCCTCGGATGTCAATTTAGAATTTCCCAACAATTTCCTTTCAAAATGTATTCTTCACCCCTGCCAACCAACCTACCCATATCATTCACTCACACACACCTCGCGTGCACAAAAACATTTCTCATCTGATCCTAATTAATAAAATCCCTTTGGAAAATATTGTTGCATCAAGTGTGAAGAACAAATATACTTTCGACATAATGAATTGGTCCTTTTGCATGAGTGATAAAGCAAAGATCTATATTTTATGTAGGATTTCGCGCGCGCCCACATCGCCATATCGACATCTAGACCACCAGCATCAGCAGCCGTTCAATGCTGCATGTGAAACGTAAAAGGACACAATAACACATTAAATGTAAGTACTATATGGGGGAAAAGACTTGGGCGGTTACGAGACGGCGACAAGGATATACGAGTTAGAAATCAAATCAAAGCGTAATATTTTGCCATCAAGTAACAGAGTGAAAAGTGGTCCTTTTATCTTGAATCCTCCCCAAACGATATGATGTCGACGTTCACTTGTTCTTCGTGTTCGTTTCGTTCATTTTCCCTAAGGATATACGTCTTCCGACCATTCTCCCGTATCTAAATCCAGAGCAACATCATATATGAACCAAGCGAAGAAGTCTATCGGGACACACGTATACTGCGAGCAGCAGTCAGGATATCTGTTTCTGTAAGGTTTTGCTGCTGATTCTTTTAGAAGAATTGGATAGAGTAAACCACACCACACAATAAATCGTATCCGGGCGGTGTTGATGCATAGATAGAGTGTCTTGCCTGGACTTTGTCGGATAAGGCTTCAAATATTTGGCTCGTATAGGGAGAGTGCATTCGTCTATCGTCTTGAAAGCGGAAAATATACACACAACTTTTATCGCATCAACCCTCGATGCTCTGTTCCAAGAGAAGAAGCCCGTCCATGACATTAAAAATTAATTTCGACGAAATATCTTTTTACTAGTTTGATAAGCAGTGCAGGAAGCGGCAAACGGTGATGGGGGTGTGGTAACAATGACAACTGCAACAACAATAAGTATGAACATAAGGGGAGAGCAGCTAAAGAATTACTTTTTTGCGTCTTCCCAATTCCATACTCGGTGGGGGAGAGATAGAGCGAAATGAGATTAACAATGTGACCGGCGAGGGTAAGCATAAAAGTGCATGGTATTTTCCAATTATACTTGGAAGGATTCTAGGTTTATATAACGGGTGGACAAGTATTGGTATTGTTTATAGTTTTGCGGTTGTCACATTGTAACATTTCAAGCCGGGCCGTCGCGTCGCCCGGGGTGCCTAATTTTAAGGGCGGGTTTTTAGCAAGAACTCGAATAAAAAAAAGTTGTAAAAATCCAAAAGGAAAATTTTAAAATTAATTTCGATTAAGTGGAAACGAAACCATAGAAAATACATATGAAATATAAAGGGACAATTTAAACGCCATAAAGTGATGCCCACACCGGCGCGTCAGCGAATGTTCGCGGCGAATTTTTCCGCGGCGTCAAAATTGTAACACACTGCGTTGTATGGAGATGCCCACACCAACGCGAATATTCGCCAGCTTTGCAGTATTTTTTCCGGTTCGAATATTTGCTACCTAATGTCATTTTATTCAAATAATTTATTTGACAGGTGCAGTGTAGTACAACTTGATGTTGCTGTACCCGAAAAAGATGTAGATTTGGACTGAGTTGTTTAGGTATTGACCGAGCATTTAAGTTTGGAATGTTTTATGGTATCAGTGGATGAGTAAAAGAAGTAACATTTTTGGAAACATGAATTCCAAGGAAGGTTTTTACTCGTTGTTGTTACACAAATAAATTGCCCTATTGTGGCAAGTCCGGCGACACCCCGATCGTATCGCTCGGCCGAAGAGTTGCAGAGATATCGACGATTTTCCAAAGTGCATAGTACGAAGTTGATCTTGAAATTGCTGTGACCGACATCTAGGTTGACATCTAACAAAAGCATACATTTTGTGAATTATTGTACTTATCTCGGTTATCCCCTTGTGAGCTGCGCAGGAAAGATGCTCCGACGCCTCCTTAGAGAATTTTGTTGCGAGTCCAGCGAAACCTTGATCGTTTCGCTGGACTCAAGGACGACGGATTATCGAAGTAGTACGAAGCCGATTGTGAGATTGGTGTATGGCCATCATCCAGGTTGACGGTTATCTCTGACAACCCTGTGCTTTGATCGGAAAAAAAAGAGGATCCGATGACCCTTTCGGCAATTTTATGGTGAGTCTAGCGCCACCTCGGTCGTTCTGCCACACCAAAGGATTGCAGAGATATCGACGGATTTCCGAAAGAATACAAGGTCAATCGTTTCATTTATGAATAGTATACGCTAGGAAATGAGAATCCTGGTGGTTCGGTGCTTGCGTTTGTCCCTAAGTAGTTGCATACAAGCTTGAATATTCTATTGAATTGAATGTTTACTTTGCATAGTTACGCCATATTTTGCTTGGTTACGCCATCGTAAGGAATCACGTAAGGATTCTACTAAAAGTTATTATGCAATTTCATACGATGGCGTAACCAAGCAAAATATGGCGTAACTATGCAAAGTAAACATTCAATTCAATAAAATATTCAAGCTTGTATGTAACTCCGCATTTTGCAGAACCATGCTAAGTAAACAGTTACATATATTCAATTCAAAACAGCCACAAAACAATGAACAATGTTCAAGCTTATTGTGTCTTCTCTATACGATAAGACTAACCCATTCGACGGGCACAAGATAAGATGTAAGAGTTTTCTGGTACGCGATAGTCAATTCAAACAATCAAATCGAACACTGCCGCAACTTTTTTTGGGGTACCGTATAACAAGGTTGCACTGCATATTTCCATCAATTTGCGCATGTCAATGATTTTATCATTAGAATAAGTATAGACATGGAGAGGTAAAATGTAGAATTTCACGTTGATTTCTTCCGCTTACGCTTTTACATAATAAGTAAAGATGCCGCGACACTTTGATATAGTGCACGAAAATTGCAGCATGATTATAAATGTTAAAATAATTGTATTTGGCCAGTTCTTGCAGTTATTCTCTATCATGTCTAAGTCCCTTCCTTACATAAATCTAATACCTTTTCTAAGGCAACTACATGATATCAGCTGTGAGTGACAGTACCCAGCGAATTATTCGCGCCGCGCCGGTGTGGGCACCAAAAAATGTGCCGCGAATTTTCCGGCGCTGATTCGCGACGGAAAATTCGTGACGCGTTAGTCTGGGCATCACTTAAATCGGGTCAAATCAAAACTAAGTGCAAAGGAGTTCAATACTCATATACGCACTATAATCGACGAATACTGTTGATCAGATTCAAAGTTGTTCATTTATTGTCACAAATTATAGGTCTATAATTCATTGCTTCTGTCTTGTGTTAAAGAATTTGAAAAAATCATCAATGACTTATTGATAATACATTTTGAACATTTAAAATCATAATGGTTGCCAAAAATACCGCTCGACTACGACAAACTTACTCGAGATCACAAAATTTGTTGCCAATGCCAAAATGTTTGATCTCCGCCAGGATGTTCACGTAGTTTATACGTATTTCTCGATGGCCTTTGACTCGATATGTTTTCACAGACTTCTGACTAAACTCATAACTTTAGACATTCTATTGCACTGGTTAAATATGGATTGATTCTTACCAGTGGCGGTTACTCATTAGGACCACATGAGCACACACATCATCACAACATAAAATTGCTTCCCTACGTAAAATTAAAAATATTAACAAAAAAAAATGTTCCCTATATAAAAATAGACGAAAGCCACTTCATTCCGAAAGACTGATGAAGCCAAAAAAAATTTCTTCGATAAAAAAAATTGTTGAAAAAGTACAAAATTGTACAAAATTTAGAAGGTCACGAGTCGTCCCTGATCCTTACCTTACAGGCTGCACTGAACAAGTTATTTTTCTTTCAACATCAGGTATCCCTCACAGGCCAAATACACCTGCAACTTGGTTGCCAACCTATGTTGGCAACACGCAAAAAAACCGGAAATTAAGTAATTTGTAGGCATGTTGCAGGTTGCAGTACCAGGTTGCAAGAACGTGAATGGCGTGGTTGCCGGAATGTTGCAAGTGTGTAGTAACGTACCTGCAACCTACACGGTCGGAAATTTAGTTTATTTATTAAACCTTTTTTGATTGTATATAGTTCCAATACAAAAAAGTTTAATTTTTAAACTTTTCGATTGTTTACACCTAAATAAAACTAAATAGTTTAAATACAAAACTTTGCATTATATTTGATTTTAATACATTGCGTTTAGGTTTTAATAAAATAAAAGTTTAAATCCAAAACTAAAATAATTAAATCCAAAACCAGAATCGGGTGAAATATTAAAACTGGAGAGGTTTACTTTAAAAAAAAATTTAGTTTAAAAAGTTTTTTTTTAAGTCGATTTTTTTTATTTCATATTACATTTTTTTGTGGGGCATGGCTGCGTTCACTCAACCGTTTATGGACTATTTGAAGTATATAATGTTCAGACACTTGGATCAGGCGGCACATGTACCTATGGGAATTTGGATCACGCCGAGATTCGATCTCCGGACCCCTAGATTACTAGCACGTGCGACTCAACCGAGTGCGCCACAGAGGGCTTATACCTCATGATTATTTATTATTCCATGAACAACTGGCCATATGGCAAGTACTTAAAACTGTTTTTGGTTTAAAGTTAAAATTTTAGTCCAAAAGATTAAATTTTAAACTCATGGTTTTGATTTTAAACTCTGATCTTACAACTTTTAAACTTTTAGTCTCAATTTTAAACTTTTAGTTTACACTTTAATATAAGTCTGGTTTTATTGAAAAATTTTAGTCATTAAGGTCCAATTGGTTTACTTTCTAATATTTTTAGTCTTAAAAATTTATAAAACTTTCGGATTTCTTAAGAAATAAACCAAATTTTACTAAAATTAATAAAACAATTGAATTGTTTAGATTTGAAACAAAATTTGCTTAAAATATGGAGTAAACTTTTTCGGTTTACAGTAAAAGTTTTAAAAAGAAACTAAATTTCCGACCGTGTAGGTTGGCAACCAAGTTGCAGGTGTATTTGACCTGTCAAAGATCGATTTTAGGTCCACTGCTCTTTACTCTTTTTATAAATGACCTACCTCTAATCCCAGATTTCCGTAACCTGCTGTTGCACCTCGAGTTGTAGATGTAGCTTCCCCAGTAAAATATGTTTTATGGCCCCAGAAAATTAAATTTTTGAAGTTTTATGGGACAATTCGGCAAAAAATCAAAGATGGCCGTCATTTTTGACGATCAAATATCGGAACTTTCCTTTTCTATTAGTTCTCTTCCAAAACTACTCGTATGTCCGCATCTAAATATTTATGCATTAGTCATTTCTTTTGATTGTACATTTATTTTTTATTTATTTTATAGCCATTTGTTGTCGTTTTTTCGTTGATGCCCCAATATAGATTACATTGTAGTTCGCAGCATAGGCAATGATACCACAGTCTAGGCTATAGGCATAGTGAAGCGGTAAGCGATTGGCAACAATGTTGACTGACAGCACCATTGAGAAGGCAATGCACATAAAAAAAAGAAAAACATACTCGTACTTAAAATTGAAAGAGCACCGAAGAAAGAAAAAAAAAAAAATAAGAAAACAAAAAATACACATTGTATGACAAACAGCTGAAAAAAATATTATCATCAACTAAACGTGCTATACACAGAGTCTGGCGATAAAGTGATTGTGATAAGAAAATAGCCAGAGAACATATAGAAGGTAACTTTTAACGGCCAGTTATAAATTAGAGTAGAAGACAAGAGCCAAAGAAAGACATCAACTGACATGCTTCTATTGGAAACGTTGTCGGATATCGCGGGTTTCTATAATATGTTTTGGAGCGGTATACAAACGATATTATTCTGGTTGGTATAGTGGTTAGATAGGCGAGCGTTCGCCTTTCGAGCATAGGGTCGTGGGTACGAATCTAGCTTTGAGCAAATTCAGTTATGATCTTATGATGGTTTCCGAATTCGCGATCCATGCGACAGACTCTGATCTTCCGATGTTCAACGAGTAGGTTGTACCCATTCATGGGGATAAATACCTCGGCAGAGCGTGCTGTTGATCTCAACACTTTTGCAGAGCACCTGCCACCTAGGATCAATGTTGGACGCGCCAATTATTTATTTTAGAAACGATATTCGAAACTTTTGTCAAGTCTTGACAGAAAAATCATTTTCGTCTTTCGACAATTGCATAAAGAAATCCGTAACCTAAATGTGTAAGCAAACTTCAACACTTATCGCCATATTCCGTATAGAACTTATGCTTTACTTGTCCTGAAATTGTTGAACTGAGTTTCGTACAAAAGATTTCTCCCGAGAGACTAAAAAGAACTCCTTTTCATTCCAATTCGACGGAAGTTCCTTTTTCTTTGGAATTTTATGTGATGATGCTTTCTTTGTCTGCCATCACCATACCATTTACATTGAGAATGAAAATCGAGGAATGGCATACAAAGTGTGCGGTTACTTACCGAGCACATAGGCATGGCAAGCTTTCATCGAAATCGGAGACTTTTCTTTTGGTTTCTTTTTTGTGTTTTATTTGTATGTTGGCACGAGGATGAGGTTACAACAGAGCACAGAAGGACTTTTGAGGTAGCTAACGCACGTGATGGCAGTAAGCAGTATAAAAGCAATAAAACATAAGAAATGTTAAGCCAGAAGAGACGCCGAGGTGAGGTTCGAGAGATGATCAGAAAGTTTGAGAGGGGAACGACACTCGCGGATAATTCCAAATCAAGGATAAGTCAATAAGTATTGGAATACCAATTTGAAATATTTTTTTTTCTCGTGGATATTAATTATTCATGAGATTAGAGATTTTTTTTTCATTTTGAAGATATAAATTGCTTTTAATCCCGGCACATTACAATGATAGCCAACGCAATCATAGATAAAAATTGCTAAGCCGAGAAAAACTTGAAATATGTATCGGCAAAATTTAAAATAAAAAAAAAATCTGCAAAAAATCATTATTCCTTACTTATATAATATTGCGTTCCAATTCTTTTTTTTTGTTTTAAAATATGCAATATTACGATAATCCCTTGGCTTTATCATTTCGCGTTCACTTCATTGCATCGAAATGTGCATCAGCATCATTAATAAATAAGCGTTCCGACTTTTCAATTCATTTATTATTGTCCATTCATATGTAAATGTTGTTGATCTGATTTTCATTTTGAATCATTGAAAAATTTATGCATTAACGAGTGCAGCCACTTCATTATAAAAACAAAACCGATAAGGTAATCCGTTAATATAAACTCAAAAAAAAAGGATATCTCCTGAGCAATAATCCGCTGAATTATTAAATTAAATACAGTGCAGCCAGTGTGCAGAAATTAATTTGAACATATATGTAAATATTCATGTACTCGTACTTGTGACTCATTTATCTTTTTAAAAGTCATATATAACTGTAAAACTTAAGGTCAACTCACAAGGATATACTAAAATCTTGACGTGTGCTTTGTTTTTGCAAAATTTAGTCGTTTGATCCGTCTCGTGTGAGGACACCCTTGGAATTTCGTCAATTTTCTTTTGATCTTAACTAAACGCATAAATTCTATCTTTTAAAAAAAATACAATTACAGCAAAACATTCATCATTATGTCGCATTTTCGTAATTATGGTGGGGATGTCTAGTCAACCGCATAATTATTATTGGTTGCGGTCTAATGCCGGCTCCACACTGGGCGGAGTTTGCAAAACCCAGTGTATACGATCGGTTCAAGATCGGTACCTCAAACACACTGCTAGCAGTGTCCGAATGTCGAGCAAATAACCTCTGTCTGTCCTCTTCTTCAGATCAATTGACGAACAACAACAGGTCAACCCTACATCCATCGCTGAATTTCACAGAGGTTACCGAATCGGACATTTGCGAAGTTGTCAAGCGCATTAAGAATTGGAAAGGGCCTGACCTTGATAAGGTGCAGAATTTCTGATACAAACGTTTCCCGAGTATTTGGTGTCTGCTGGCACAACAAACCAATCACCTTATTAGGACTGCTGATCAGCTGTTACCTATTTGTCACCTAAAAAGGAAACGGTAAGAAACCTTGCTGACAAAAGGCCGATAACGTGCTTGCCGACCCTCTATAAATACAAAAAAGCCCATATTAGTCGCAGGATCTATTGCCTTGTTCTTCTTCCTTGCCTCGTTCTTTAAACCGCTCCATGGTTTCGCGTTGCTCGACCTGCGGTGTAGGCACATCGCTCGTTTTGGTGGTAATATTTCAGCATATTTCTACAGCCAGCTCTATCTTGGATCGTGTCATCGTCGAGACCAATGCGTCGCAGGATCGATTACCATTTCGATGAAAATATAATATCCTTGCCGAGGAGCAGAAGAGCTGCCGAGTTGGATCATGGGGACGCAAAAAACAACTCTCAATCGACACGGCTGTAGAAACTCAAGCTACATCGCTGATGCCAAAGCTTTTGACAGCATCCTTCGCATTTAGCTAATGGAAGTCCTTCGCATATATAAGGTGGATTCTGTGCTAATAATTTTGTTCTCCAAAGTGATGAAAGGGTGGCGCACAATTCTTTCAGTGCCATCTACTGAAGGCGATATGTTTTTTTTCGGAGGGGCATATTCCAAGGTGATTCGTTGAGTCTCCTATGGTTCTGTATGGCACTGAACCCTCTTTCATCGCTTTTGAACTTGGCTCAGAAGTTCGGCTTTGCCATTAAGCATGGTTTGTTGTCAGAGTTCAATCTGACCCAGTTGATATACTTAGATGACAGCAAATTATACTGAATGTCGAAAGCAGACTTTTAATAAGTACCTCGGAGTTCTGCAAGGCGTCAACGCCAACGTTGTTGATCTGAGGGAGGAACGCCTGCGGGAGTTTATGAGTAAATTAAAACTGGTGATGCAAACAAACCTGTCGGGAAGAAATCAAGTAAGTGCGATCAATACTTATGTCATTCCTTCACTGACGTACTCATTCGGAATAGTGTCTTGGAGTACCACCGAATTGGAGGCAGTCCAAAGACGGGTTCGTGTACCAATGACCGCATTCCGAATGTTGCTCCCCAATTCGGTAGTGGAGTGAATGTACCAGTCTGGCAACATCGGAGGCATCAGAGGTCTAATGGACATTATATCATAGGCAGGTCGATTCGCTTCACGCTTATTTTTTTGGCAAAGCAAAGCAACGACTTCTATGGATACTGCATGACGCTGTTTGTAAAGCGGATGACGGCCTTACTCCACTAAAGTTGAAGCATCATTGATTTGCGCCTTTAAGTTTAGTGAAGTCAGGCCAAGTGAAGATTAATGAATGAAAGGCCTAGGCAAATCATGGTAAAAACGTTATACGTGGATTGCCTTTGGCGCCATTTGTTAATCTTCACCTGTCAAACAGATGGCTTAGTGCAGGGTTCTTCTTTGCCGAAACAGAGAAGAGTCTATGATTGCCATTCAAGATGGCGGGGTCCTCAAATTGTTCAGGACGTTTACTGGGTATAAGATTTATGTATCCCATATTTTCCTATCTATTCACGTATATGAGTCATATGTGCCTCATAGCCTTTTAAAATTTTCGAAATGCGAATTTATTGGTTCAGATGTTGAAAACAAAACAGGAAAATGAAAATGAATTTACTGTCTATGAGCAACATGTGTACACAGAGTTCCTCCCCGTTCACGTCTATAAGCCACATGTGATTCATAAATGCATGGATTTTCACATGCTTATTACGTGATGGTAGTGTCGGCAAAAACTGGTCAAACAGTGTTAATTATTATTATTCGCAATTCCCTGAACAGGATAGATTCCCAGTAATACAGTAAAGAACAGTAATAAATTAAATACAAACAGGTACTTCCGGATAGTTTTGATGACACAACATACCACGCGGACATCGGAGATATTCATACAATCGTTGTGAATCAATAGAGAGAGAGAGGTCAATAGAGAGATTACGTAGGAATAGAGTTCTCTTAGAGCCCTCACCGCCCATATCGCCTGTGGAGACTCTGCGAGCCAAAAGAGCGACACTGGCTCAGCATTGACCAGGCAAGTTCTCATGCCTCAACTCCTATCTCAAGCTGACCCGGGCATCCAGAACATTTTTTCGACCCCTGTTTCAATCCCCGCTGCATCCACTAACTTCCCGCAGGGGAGTCTGTGTCCTTATGATACAGAGTATATCTGAGTATTTTGGTGAGTTGTGACACCACGTACCCGAGCAGCGAAGGGACGCCCCTTGTATGGTTGATACGCCATGACGTGGATCTGTACAAGGACCATTCGGCCGATGACGCTCCCGTGCTCCCGAGTCATGTACGGGTGGCTCACGGCATGGCTGACGATCGTGTAGAGCCTCGGAGCTAGCGGCTTCGCATAGCCCGAGCCACGAAGGGACTAGTTATGGAGAACGGCCTTGGTGGAAAATGCCTACGCGCCTATATCTAACTAGTTTGTGGATTGATGACCACACGTCTTGAGTCAAATTGCTGCATAGTGAGCACAACGATCTTGCGGCTGGCATGGCGAGCCGAATCCGTTAGGTCTAACCGAAAGGCGGCCAAGGGATGATCACACCTGCTATTGAGAAATCTTTAGCGAATAGTGTAGTTTGGTGATGGGCGAGCCCATGGGACCATGGATCTACCCATCTACTCATCTTGGCGTTGGTCTCGAGGGGGTTGTGGTCTTCAACAAATCGACCAGCTAGGGTCGTAGCCTGACGTGAAGTTCCAAAGGGAGGCATCCCTGCGGAAAAACTCCATTCCGACTTTAGGTCTGATAAAACCCGCCACCTGCAAGGGGGAGGTATGGCCCATGGCTAAGGTACTTCCTACGGCAAGTGAAGTAGATCACACATCACTGCATCCACTAACTTCACTCCGAAGGCGTTAAGGGACAATCCGATTGCAGCTGCTACATTCATATCGCTTGAGAAAATAGGCGAGAATGACTATAAAACTTTGAGTACATCCACAGGTTTTAGTCTGCCCCTATTAAATCTTAATCGTAATCTATCGGCTCACCACTCGCTATGCTCGCACCCCTTCTTAATTCTGTCCCTTTTAAATATCGTAAGGACGACGTGGAAGCGTAGCGATTCGGTTTTAAATACTCTGCCGGTCGTTCCTAATCTATTAGAAGCGCTTTTAAAGGATCCTCAAAAATTTGGAAACGCTTTGTATCAGCTCACCGCTCGTACCTCGCCTTTAGACTGTCCCTCTTAAAGACCAGCGTAGCGAGGAATGAGCTGATTCAAAGCGTTTTCGAATATTCTGAGGGTCACCTCTGATATATCTCAGGCACTTTTAAGGGATCCTCAACAATTTAGAAACGCTTCGTATCGCTCGCTTTAGTATCTCCCTTTGAAATGTCATAAAAAAGGTGAAATGAAGGCGTAGCGAGCGGTAAGTTGATTGAAAGCATTTTTAAATACTCTGCCGGGCGTCCCTGATGTATTAGAAGTGCAGAATATTCTTACTGAACTATAAATGCGAAAAGGAACTTGATTCAAAAAGGGCTCTTCACGTCTACATGAATGCACCTTTCATGTTCTAGGAAAAATGGACCCTGACACAAATCCCCTCCTTCTTCTAAAAACGATCTATGCGACTGCGCGGTTACCACCGCCACACCGTTACCACTTTTACCCTTTACTTCCGAAATCTTTTGTTTCATGAGACACATGTGATTCACAAACGTCAACTGGTAGGAAGCGTCAGGATATATACACTTTCACGGTCCTATCATTTTCGATGTAACTGCGCCCTCCATCGCATTCTGAAAAACTTTTTTTTTCCTATGAGACACATGTGACTCATATACCTGGATATTACGAGATGCATATTTCTCATAGTATTGAAGGAGATCAATTTCAATTCACTCGCTTTTTCGACTCTTCAGAACATTATGAGTGAGAACCCACCAAAGGCTATTGGGTATTTAAGTACCACTCTAATAACTCCGCTCCCCCTGCACGTAGTGGTCTGAAATTTTGCAAATTTCTTCATTTGGCCAATATAAACTTTCAGATAAAATTTCAACAAATTCGCAAAACGGAATCTACGACGGGCTGGTTTTAATGGGTTAAAGCTTCTATCACACTATACGAGTTTACTCGCTGCGAGCTGATTGCGAGCTAATATTCGCCCAAGATGACCCTATGTCCTCACTATGAATAACTGTCTTCCACCTGGAATCGTAGCGAGCAAATGTCACACATCCCCGCACAAAACCATCATGATCTAGTCTACAAGATGTGAAGCGCATTTTCATCTCAGATTCATCATCATCAATGTGGTACGATAGCCCGATGTCGGGCTTTTAGCCGCCTGAATCGTTGACCTCCACTTGTCGCGGTTACGTGACCTAGTCCTCCAATTTTAGAAGCCCAGCAGCTGGTGGGCGTCTTCAGCTACAGAATTCTCCCAGCGAGCTCTCGGTCGTCCACGCAACTTCGCTCCGTCAATTTGTTGAGGCGTTCATCACCTTCTTTGGCATGCGATTATAGTTCATCTCAGACTTGACATTTAATAGTGGTAAAAAAGGCTTTGCAAAATTTCAAATTTATAGTAAAAATCGAGAATCAAGATCGCCGTATTTCTTAGACGAGCTTTCGCTTTCTCTAAACGTACGCCTGGCGTCAATAAGCAAAATAAAAAAATGTCAGTTACACCCATTCATATTTATATCCCATAAATTCATAAAGGTTTATAATTTTCTGAAAGTTACAAAACTAATTAATTTGTTAACTGCTAAGAAATCCCCAACCATCAAACGAACAAAAAACTGTTGCGCTACACCTTTTTATCTCAGTTTGTCCCTTGACCCTTTCCTTCTTCTTTCCTCTTCTCATCATCCAACATACAGAATCTGCATTATATGTATTTCACTATACCACAAAAGACATCGCAGCAAAATTTTCAAGGTTACTTGAAGAGCTTTTGCACTTTAATTGGATATCCTTGGGACGAAAACTATTGAAATTGCCGAGGCTATAGGTTTCTATACGCGCGCACTCTTGAGTTCAAAGCCCATTCCCCGTCACTTCAACACATTTCCTTACACATAGTCGTCATTCAAATCGAAGTGTGGGGAAATTAATGGGGAAAAATGTGGCAACGCTGCACAAAACTTTTATAATTTCAACCCCATTTCGTCGTCCCTACATTCATCCATGCCTATGGCATTATACAATTATTTTCCTGAACATTTTGTTTCTCCCACCTTGACAAATTTTCCAAGCTTTTTGTTGAATAGAAAATAGTGTAGGCTTCCGCACCGAACGGAATTCACAGGACTTGTATAGAGAACTCCGAGCTTATATCACCCGGATCTATACACTTCCAAACGGCGAGTACACAAAAATCCGGGAAAATGGCTGAGTAATAAGTTCTGCTCTGCCTGCATACTCTGGAGTCTATAAAGCTTTTTTTTCGGGGTGAAAGCTCGTCACGTCTCGACGTCGCACGAACTATATTTGCCGAACGATTGCCGAAAGGAATGACGACATTTTGCCTCGTGCCCATATTATAAAGCACGACCCTTGTGTGCTTGCAAAGAAATATTGTAGAGAGGAATGCAAGTCAAACAAGAAGACGAAGATATTCAACGGACCAGACAACTTTCCCTCTTTGTAAGTGAATTATGGAGGAGCAGGAGTAGTGTCAATCCTCTGCGAATGTACAAAAAATAGATTACACTCCTATAGAAAATGAAAAGCACATGAATCCTTATACAACCTATCGCCAGACTCTGCACGTATATCTTGGTCCCTGGCGCTCGCAACATCGGCATCAGGATCAGAATCCTCCGTTCGGATAAAAGTCGAATTTTCTTCTTCGGTTACGTTTGCATCTTAGTCATGTCCTTTTTTGTTCGCGGTGTGGGGTTAGTGGTATGGTGTTCGCAAATGACAACAAAAGTTTTCCCTGCTATACTATACATCTGAGAGCGTATGCGTGAGTATTTTTGAGAGAAAGGATGAGCAGAGTACACACATTCAGGATGAAAAGTAAACGTGAATACCAGGAAAATGACTTTAAGTTTTATTCGGGTTGCGGAATTTTAAAGTTTTGCCACGTCGTCGCTGCTAGGAGGGAAGAAAGTATGGCAGTGGCATGTGTTTGCCGATCGTCTCTCGTTTCTCCTCGCGTAGACTACGTACGACACGACATCGTTTTGTCGTGTGTTTTCTTTGTAAATGATTTTTCTTTTTATGTTTACTTAAGCCGCTTTTATACGTTTTATAAGCAAGCAAATAAGTCGTTTGTAAAGTTATTGGATTTAAGTGTCAGCGGGGGTAAATGTGGGTGTGTGTATGTAGGTTGGGGGTGAAAAGGTGTTAATTAATGTTATCGCCCTGGATTGTTCCATATGTAAGGTGTTTGGGTATTTATTGCGGTAAGATGTTAATTTTGTTTGTTTTTTTTTAAGAGGACTTTATGAAAAAAATTTCAAAATAAAAGTCAACGGTATTTATAGCGAATTACGATTAATGTGCATATCTATGGCTAAGACGTCTTTTTAAAAGCTTATTTAGTCCTTACCGAGAATACTCAAATATCTTAATGGTTTATGAAAAACCTTTGAGGTTCACTCACCTGAAAAAGAAGAAAAAATAATTATTATTCAGGAAATCGAAATAGCAGTAAGCTGTAAATGTTAAAAACTAGTCCGTTGTAAATGAACAATCAAATGGAAGACCAAAGATAGTAAAAGTTACCGTTATACAGCGGTAATTCCGAAAGCAGTTCATTTACATATTCCAGCGTAGCGTTTTTAGAGTAGTACCCATTAACGGTAACTTTTGGCATTTTGTTTGATGACATATCAAGCAAAAAATTCGTCAGATACAAATTTACTATAAAATTTACCGTTATAGAGATATTTCCCAAAATCCTTTCGGAAAATTTACTTTTTGAAAAGTTTTACTCAACCCTCAACACACACGCATCGATGGAAACTCTTAGCATGGATCCATGGAAGATATAAATTGATTACAGACTGTACAGACTTTAAGTACATGTCACCGTTATTCAGATATTCACAAAAATATCCGAAAATACCGTTAGGACTATTTATAGTCATAGATAGAAGTACTTATCATTCATAGCTGTCTTTTAGAAATGCAGGTATCGGTCTGAAATTACAAATCTGAGCTACAAATTTGTCGCATAGTTGTTGGCGAACGTTACCGTTATAGAGATTTTTTTCCAAAACATCTAAATAATAAATTGATCCTCATAGCTTCCACAGGAGGACTTTGAAAATGTTATTTGTCAAAGACAACCTTACAGCATATGCCCTCGTTCCAGCCGATATTAACGTCTTATAAGCTCTGGACACACGTAGCGCTCTTACATCATACGCACCGACGACGTTTTTTGGGGGCTTTTTTAAAACATCAAATATAAGGCGTGTGAACAAATTCAGGCTTTCCCTAATTTCCCCAATCAAGAGAAAGAGTTCGTCGTTGCCGAATTTCTGTGCTCTTTTTTCTCATGCAAAAAAGATCAAAGTAATATTTTACTTTAATGGTGGTGGTAAAAGTCAACAAGACGCTTACTCAGCCTTGAGTCTACTAGATAGACAAAAAAGTCTAGAACACCTATTGCTGATATGTATACTTCCGTCATTATGGTAACCGGCTGAAAATGTGTACATCAGCGGTAGATCATTACTACCGCTTCTTGTTTAAATCGGTAGATCAGCTTAAAAATTAACGGTTCGTTATTAGGAAAGTTACGCAATGTTTGTGATAATTCTGCGGTTAAATCTTCGTCATAAGTAACCCGCTGAACTGATGTTCACATGTTAGATCTCTCGCTTCGCCATACCCGAATTTAGTAGGCTAACCACTCTTACTTAACCTTAACCGATTCTTACCGATTCAAACTAGCCAACGCATATCCTGAATAGTAATACATTTTTTAGGCTAATCAATTCGGTCACCTGACTGAATTTATGTTGTGTCAAATCTCGATTCGATTGTGTTAAATGTGCCGGTTAGTCAATTTCGAACCGGTTCATTGGCCGATTCAGACCGTTTAAAAAATACGCCAAATGCACCCCATGCGATTCTGTTACTTGATTCCATTTAGGATTGGTACATCTCCGCTTGTCCCTACGGAAAAACCATGTGACACTCAGCTCGGAAGGCTGTTTGTAGCTGGACAGAGATCTTTGGTGAGTTACGACACCACGGACCTAGTAGCGCAAGGGGGCCCCTGGTACAGTTGATACGCCATGGCGAGGATCTGTACAAAGACCATTCGGGCGTTAACGGTCCCGTGCTCCTGAGTTATGTACGGGTGGCTCTCGGCGTGCCTACCTCCTCCCATAGTTTGCGGGAGGGAAGCACTAAATGCCAAGCACGATTGTGATGTCCTCTGGTGGGGGAGTGCATCTCATGGAAATCGTGTGAGCCTCGGGGTTGACGGCTTCGCATAACCCGAGTCCAGAAGGGGCTAGCTAGGGAGAACGGCCTTGGTGGAAAATGCCTACGCGCCTATATCTAGCTAGTTTGTGGATTGATGACCACACTGCCCGAGTCGCATTGCTGACTAGTAAACTGAAGGGGCCACCTGGATGTGAAAAGCAGCGCTACGTGTCTGCACAGGCACGTAGTCACAGGTCCAACGAGCCTGGGATGTGCATGTCCGAATGCGACGTAAGGCTTAACCAATAGGGGGCCGAAGGAGGATCACACCTGCTATAGAGAAGTCTATAGCGAATAGTGTACTACGGGGATGGGTGTGCCCAGGGGACCATGGTCCTTGCCCATCAAGGTGTTGGACTCGTAGTGGCTGGAGGTTGTTACCCAAGTCATCCAAAAGTTATGTACGGGTGGCTCTCGGCGTGCCTACCTCCTCCCATAGTTTGCGGGAGGGAAGCACTAAATGCCAAGCACGATTGTGATGTCCTCTGGTGGGGGAGTGCATCTCATGGAAATCGTGTGAGCCTCGGGGTTGACGGCTTCGCATAACCCGAGTCCAGAAGGGGCTAGCTAGGGAGAACGGCCTTGGTGGAAAATGCCTACGCGCCTATATCTAGCTAGTTTGTGGATTGATGACCACACTGCCCGAGTCGCATTGCTGACTAGTAAACTGAAGGGGCCACCTGGATGTGAAAAGCAGCGCTACGTGTCTGCACAGGCACGTAGTCACAGGTCCAACGAGCCTGGGATGTGCATGTCCGAATGCGACGTAAGGCTTAACCAATAGGGGGCCGAAGGAGGATCACACCTGCTATAGAGAAGTCTATAGCGAATAGTGTACTACGGGGATGGGTGTGCCCAGGGGACCATGGTCCTTGCCCATCAAGGTGTTGGACTCGTAGTGGCTGGAGGTTGTTACCCAAGTCATCCAGCTAGTGATGCAATCCCGGGGCTGGATTCCGGATGGTGTGTGCATGCGCCTGATGGAGAAATCTCCGTCTGACAACAACACCTTGTCAGTAAAAAGCCGAAGGTCCAAACATTTTAGCGGGACCGGGAGATAAAGGCCGAAAGGCTAGATGCTCCCCTGACGGTATACCTGTAGATGGTTAGCTTGTCCCTACGGAAATCACGCAGGGGAGATCGGTGTCCTTGCGACATCAGCCAGAAATGGCTGTATGTAGTGGGACAAAGACCTTTGGTGAGCTGCGACACCACGGACCTAGTAGCGTAAGGGGTCCCCTGGTACAGTTGATACGGGAAGTCACTAAAGGCCAAGCACGATTATGGTGTCCTCTGGTGGGGTATGGTAAATCGTGTGAGCCTCGGACCTGGCGGCTTCGCATAACCCGAGCCTCGAAGGGGCTAGTCAGGGAGAATGGCCTTGGTGGAAGCTGCCTTCGCGCCTATATCTGACTAGTTTGTGGATTGATGACCACACGGCCCGAATCGCATTGCTGACTAGTAAACTGAAGGGGACGCCCGGATGTGAAAAGCAGCGCTACGAGTCTGCACAGGCTCGTAGTCACAGGTTCAACGAGCCTGGGATATGCACATCTGAATATTGTACATGAAGCTTAACCAATAGGGGGCCGAAGGAGGATCACACCTGCTATAGAGAAGTCTATAGCGAATAGTGAACTACGGGGATGGGCGTGCCCAGGGGACCATGGTCCTTGCCCATCAAGGTGTTGGGCTCGTGGTGGCTGTAGGGTGAGCAGGTGATGCAACCCCGGGGTTGGGTTCCTGAAGGTGAGTGCATTCGCCGGATGGAGAAATCCCCCTCTGACAAAACGACCTTGTCAGTAAAACACCGAAGGTCCAAACCGCCCAAAGGACCGGGAGATAAGGCCGAAAGGCTAGGTGCTCCCCTGACGGTAAACCTCGTAGATGGTAAACTTGTCGCCGTCACCGCCAGGTGTAAAATTCGCCTCGGGAGCTGGCTGACGAGGTTCCTGAGGTTTGTGAAAAAAACATCGACAACATTTTGACCGAAAAACTTGGGTCCCGTACATGCTTTCAGAAACCCACAAAGACAATCGCGTAAAGTGTGCCGAGGGGTTTCTTCGAGAATGCGCCGAGAATACCGAAGAAGTCTTGGACTCCATTATTGCGGGAGATGAAACGTGGTATCACTACTTCACTCCGAAAAATAAGAATCGAAACAATGGCGCCATCCCGGATCGGCCGGCGGCCTAGCGGCGGAGTTCTTCGAAGCGGGAGATTTCAGAAGCGGATAACTCGTCAGGAAAAATGCGTAGAAAAATCTGAAATCTAGAAAAATAGTTTAAAGTTGCTTTCAGATGGTATACGGAAATCCCGCAAGGGGGTCAGTGTCCTTGTGGCACAATCCTTGGGTTGGTTGCGACATCACGTACCTGAGCAGCGTAGGGAGGCCCTGGTATGGTTGATACGCCATGGCGTGAATCTGTACAAAGACCGTCGGGCGATGACGTTCCCGAGCTCCCTAGTCATGTATGGGTGATACAGCATGGCTGACTTTTTTCCTATTTCTCCGAAAAGTCAGCCAGCTTACACGACGCAGTGCTTCCTCGTAATGGAGAAACACATTATAAGCGTACGTGTCCAGTCTCGGAGTTGGCGGCTTCGCATAACCCAAGCCACGAAGGGGCTAGTTAGGGAGAATGGCCTATGCGCCTATACCTAGCTGGTTTGTGGATTGATGACCACACGGCCTGAGTCAAATTGCTGCTTAGTAAACGGACGTGGGCCAGACCAATGTGAACTGTAGCGTTACGCTTTAAGCCGACAAGTAGTAAACAGCCATAACCATCGTGCGGCTGGCAAGCCGAATTCGGTAGGTCTACCAAAAGAGGATCACACCTGCTATTGAGAAATCTTTAGCGAATAGTGTACCTCGGGGATGGGCGTGCCCAGGGGACCATGGTCCTTACCCATCTAGGCGTTGGACTCGAGGGGGCTTGTGGTGATAGACAAGCCGACCAGCTAGAGTCGCATCCCAAGGTGGGGTTCCACAGGGAGGCATCCCGGCGGAGAACACCCTTCCGGCTATCAGTCGATAAATCTTGTCGTCCCGCAAGGGAGGGAGTTTATGGCCATCAGGCTCAGGAACTCTCAATGACAAAGGATGGATGTCTCTACGGAAAGTGCTGGCCAGACCACTCTGAACCGGTTCCTTGACCTAAGCTAGAACCTTGAAAAATATTCAGTACGTGCACATTGATAATATGCGCAAGTAATATTTAACGCTTCAATCGGTCAAAATCTTTAAAATTACTGTTTTGAAGTTTTGATCAGAAGCCTCAGCGACCTCTGAGTTTCAACCGGTTAAGGTTTGTGTTTCTAGGGACGACTTATGCGACGACCATTCAGCGATCGTATTTTATCAACCAATTCTGAGCCTCATCTCAATATTTTTTAATGTGGCCACATTCATGGTGTTTGTCTCTATAGCTTCTGAAGTGGTCCTAATTAAGGAGGCTGTAGTATTTTCTTGGCCTCTATTGGGAACGATCGAGCAACACGTGCTGCGGTACAAGGTCAAGCTTCACGTACCATGTTCGGTCGCAAGTAGACGAGCTGTAATTAGTGATATTCCATGGTTGTACGATCCGATGCTGGACTGCTGTCACCAGCAGTCATCATCGTAGACAAAACCTTCATTCAGTCTCTCTGGCTAGCAGGACTGGACTGGGATACTCCGCTGCCAACGGAGTGGACAACGCTTCGAAGTCAGTTAGCACAACTCTCGTCCATCCACGTACTAAGGTGACTTGTGATGAGCCCTACAGCAAGCATCGGGATTCACGGATTCTCCAATGCGAGTAGCAACGTTTGTGCAGGTGCAGTATATGTGTAGTATCGCACCTGCTGCTCTTCTGACACATAACCTGACCACCGTTCATTCGAGACAACGC
This sequence comes from Microchrysa polita, assembly GCA_949715475.1. NCBI lineage: Eukaryota > Metazoa > Arthropoda > Insecta > Diptera > Stratiomyidae > Microchrysa > Microchrysa polita. The sequence continues at coordinate 13,329,175 of OX454420.1, forward strand.
TGAAGATCATCCATTCGAGGATGATATGAAGCTAAGCGGAGGCGCGTCCGATACGTGCTTTCTTCAATGCAAATTTTGTACCGAGAATTCCCCTAGTAGACAGTTTCAGCACCTTACAGCGGGTTCTACGCACAACGGCGCTTGTCAGACGCGTTCTTCCTAGCGGCAGAGAGTTTCGTGGCATCAAGACAATTGCATCCAAGGAATTAGATGACGCGATCCTGGCACATTTGTGAGACGCTCAACGGGCGATTTGCGGAACGGAGGACGTTCGACAGAACAAAGCAATCCCTTCCTGGACGACAGAGGGACTCTCCGCTTTGGCGGTCGGCTCAAACATGCGGACATCGATGGTGACGGGCGCCGACCCATAATCATACCACAAATGAGTACAATGGCGAAGTTGCTAGTAAGCACGCAGTAATACTACACGTCATACTACATCTACTACGGGTGCTTGGTAGACAGACTATGCCTTTCAATCACTCAACACATTGCTCATTTATATTGAAGCGTGTTTTAACTCACGGCCGCTTATTGCACTTGACGATAGCCCTGACGGTCATGACGCTCTCACGGCTAGTAGCTGCCATCGAACATCAAATGCTTAAAATTAAAACTCACCCTGTGGCCAACAGCTTGCAACGCAGCCAGGTTGCGGAACTATACTTTATTTTGACTTTGGTGAATCACTGATCATCTCATGAGTCGTGTCTATCAGCACAAACCATTACTACGAAGGTTTTTGGCATACTAGGCTCCTGTGCTAAAGAAAAAGGAAATCTGCAGGCGAGCAATAAAGGTCAACCGACTTTGGTACACATCTTCCCTTGCATGTGCTGTCTGGCATCACAAGTGTCCGACGAAGTTTATCCATAAGGCAGTGACCATATTTATTTTGGCAACTTTGGAACCTTTAATCTCTACCAATTTACCGTGACTCATAACTCCGAATTTTGTCAACTGCAATTAGGCAACTTTTTGACTCAACCAAAATGATACCAGTAACTTGTATTAGCCTCATTTAAATGCTGTCAACTATGTCTCCCATTGACTTACACCTTACACCAGTGACAAATTTCCGTGTCGACATTATAATCCTGCTGGCATGTCCCGTTAATTCACTGTCATTCAACTCCGATTTTCACCTACATGCTACATCCATTAATTCAGCTTATGGTATGTGCATATGCATAGAGCAGAAGCGCACAGAAATTGTGTTTCAAAGAAACTTTAAAGTGCACACACTTGAATATCTCTGGGAATTTGTAAGAAACGCTAAACGCTAAACTACTCTCCGTAATATAACTGATGTTGCATGGCACTTGAACAATATTCTGTAGAGTTGCACATCATATTTCGCGTGTAGCAAATCGTTTGACGCAACCATACATGGAAATATACCTCTAAACCTAAACGTCATCGTGATATGTCAGCTTGTAACTGTACTTCTTCGAGTGGTTGTCAACCGGTAAACGTACTCCGGGACTTTGCCGGCTTATAGGCGTCGAGACATACATGTCAGCTTTTTCTAACTATATAGACAGAAGTTGTAACGCTGGCTTCAACTTGTTTCTCTTCCATCGTCATTTGTCGTCCTTTCGTCACAAAATGTATCCTTGCTTAAAACTACCGTATACTATATCGACTTGTATATGCCGAGCTTCATGTTTCCACCAGAGAATGGCCTTTGAGAGTGCAAATATGTATACAACTTCACTACATCAGCATATTCTTTGCTGTTGCTGCACTATAGTTTTGCTGCATAGCGACTTGCTGCTTTATATCCTTTTTAGCTTTCAAGTGCAGTTTCTAAAAGTTGTGTACATGAATGGATGCAGCATAAATTCGAGGATAGCAAAGAGGGAAGAGATTTAGCACGTAGATAGAGACGAAAAACGAAACAGAGAGAGAGAGAGAGAGAGAGAGAGAGAAGTGAAACGTTGGTCTTCTGTATAGGTATACGCGCCGCGCTGAGAGATGACAAGAAGAAAGTCAAAAGAAATTTCAGGGAAAACAGTAGAAAGGATCCCTGCACGGATATGCACACAGGTAAACGTTGAAGTAGTAATTTAGTCATATGCTTTGTAGAAATATGCACGAATATATCGTCCTTTATTTATTTATTTTTTTCGGCCGTGGGCGTGGACCATACATAATCCAGTTAGTTTCGCGTAAAGTGCGCTTCTTTCGTTGTATACCGGAATTTTTGTTTTCATGCATCGTAAAGTATGGCGAGAATTGTTGACGGATGTAGGGTTGCATATTTATTTTTGGTTTCCAAAAAAAAGGAATTTCATTAAAGATTTATTTTTACTGAAAAAATTAATTCTTAAAATTACAGTTACATAGGGAATGTAGAAAAATATTAACTTTTACACGGGCACTGCATAACAGCCCGTTCACAATGCGGGCGATGCAATGCGATAAGAAGCGAGAAAAAACATTTCTTAGCATTTAAATGGGTAGCAGCACGAACCTGCTTGTACCATTCAGACTGCTTGCGATGCGACATCGGATTGTACGATGGAGAAATCATGTCGAATCATCGTGCTTTTTCAGCAACTGTAATGTGCATTGTCGCCGATGAAATCTTCTACCAGCGATAAGGAGGACACGATTTGTGTTTAGATCCGATTCGTAGTGGCATATGCGGTTGTACGATGGAGAACTTTTCCATGTCGAATCATCGTGCTTTTTCAGCAACTGTAATATGCATTGTCGCCGATGAAATCTTCTACCAGCGATAAGAAGGACACGATTTGTGTTTAGATCCGATTCGTAGTGGCATATGCGGTTGTACGATGGAGAACTTTTCAATGTCGAATCATCGTGCTTTTTCAGCAACTGTAATATGCATTGCCGCCGATGAAATCTTCTACCAGCGACATGGAGGACAAGATTTGTGTTTGGATCGGGTTCGTAGTGGCATGTGGTTGTACGATGGAGAACTTTTCCATGTCGAATCATCGTGCTTTTTCAGCAGCTGTAATGTGCATTGTCGCCGATGAAACCTTCTAACAGCGACATGAGAGGCATGATTTGTGCAGATCGGCTTCCATTACCATTGAGAATTTTTCTCCCCAAACAAGGGCGGTATTCGGATTTGACAGATGTTGTTGTATAATTCTATGAATGGGTCAAAGAAGTAACATTTGTGGAAATATGCAGTGCAACACAACCCGGTTTGTAGCGTACGCTTACGTATAATAAAATTTCGGACAGCGCATGTATTTGCAATTAATTATGATTGAAGGTAGCGGTAGATAGGTCAGTTGCGGGAGAAAACAGGGGTACCATTTTGGGGCGGCCAACCCATTTTTTTTTTTACCCCCAATTCGGAATCAGCGGTCCATAATTCTCTTAGTGTTTCTTCCCACGCGCCGATCGGATGAGTATTTCCCCGGGAAAACAGGGGTAACATTCTGGGGCGGGTAACCCTAAAGAAAATTTCTTTTTATTTTAAATTTGGAATCGGCGACTAAAATTTACCTTAGTGTTTCTGCCACGCCGATCGGACGCGTATATCCCCGAGAAAACAGGGATGTCATTTTGCGGCCAACAGCCAAAAGAGTGCGCGTACGCTACAAACTGGGTTACGACCTTCGAGTCTATCGGTATGGCGCTAAAAACAAAAGGGCAGATGTGACAATGATTACCTGGGTGCAACGCATGCTTTCATCGAGGAACATTTTTACCAGCATCGGCGGGTCCACCCTCTCCGCCTAAGCCAATGGAAAAGGGCTTCAACAAGCACCGGTAAGTCGGATCTAGGTAAGGTCCAGAGGCTTGCCTGTCTAATTATCACTGGAGCTATTGTTTCATGCCCCACCGCTGCCCTGGAGGTTCTTCTTGACCTCACTCCACTATACACATTCACATTGAAGCGTCGGCGAGGATGGCTGTTGGCAGGCTCAGGGCCTCCATGGGGAAATTAGCGTCTGTGTTCCAGGCGGAAGTACTTGCAATAGAAGTTTGCGCTAGAAAATGTCAGAACAAAGGATATGTCAACATAAAGATAGCTCTTACAAAAAATACCTTTACTTCTAAACTAGTGTGGCTATGGCAGAAAATACTTCAGACTGTAGGATCTCGCAATGATCTTAAACTCCTCGGACACTCTGGAATTGAAGGGAATGAGCTTGCGGACGAACTGGCTAGGGTAGCCTCTGCTAGCCCCTTCTGCGGCCCGGAACACTTCTGCGGTATACTACTGTGTCTGAGCAGAAAGGAAATCACTGAATGGGAAAAAACGACAGCCACCGTATGCTTCCAGCCCTTCCAGGACTAAGGCAGTCGAAGCTTTTTGTAGCAACCTACTCTAAGAAACGCACTCTGGAGATAGTTAAACTCAGCAGGAACAGAGTCAGAATCATAAGTTACAGGCCACTCCCGTCTGAACGGACATTTAAGAACCATGCGCTTAGTTGCAGACGCGACCTGCCGCTTCTGCGAGGCCGATGACGAAACATCGACTCACATTCTTTGCGAGTGCGAAAGACTGGCGATGCGACGAGAGGAGTGCTTCGGCATAACTTTCCCTCTTACAGAGGACATCGCCTCCCTTAGTATGGGACAAATTAATCGATTAATCGACAGATATCGGTTAGATAAAATTATCTAACCTGTAGCGTGGGCAAAGGCACAATAGACCACCGGTCGCAGTGCTCATGGCAAATCTGGCGATGCCCTTATTTAATCTAATCTAATCTAACTGGGTTTCATTGCACTGCATGTTTCCATACAATACCTATTTCACCCATTCAGAAATCATACCCATATCAGCAGCAAATCGTACGAGCCAGCGCCGTATGAAATCCATTTCAAAAATCAGGTTTTCTAGCCATAGAAACAAATCGCGTCGACTTGCAACAAATCGCATCGCATGATCCGGCCCGACATCGCAATGCGTGTGCACACATCGCATCAAATCGCCCGGCCCGGAAAAGCTCGGCGTCGCACTGAATTACGAATACGCGCCCTAAAGCTTTAATTTGAGTAGCAGCAGTAGATGATTTGGCAGCTATTCTACAATGTTCGACAAAGTAGAAATTCCAGGCGGAACAAATAAACTTAATATGAATAACAGGTAATAATTAGTCAATTATGTACGTAGTTACAGCCTTCCTGTAACGTATCGGGAAACGACGAAATTGAATTAAAATGCTCCTACGGCAGCCGGTTCTTCGATGTAAATCGTCCCGGAGCTACCCGTTGCTAAAAAAAAAACGGCCAAGAGCTGCCAAGACCCCTTTCGATTCAAGAGAAAAAAATCTCTTGAATCGCTACAACAACAACAACAACGAAATTGAATTGTTGGAGACATTTTAACTCATTGACAAATTGAATTTCTAATGTTTTCCCATCCCTACATTGGTAGGATGGTCGAAACCTCGAAACGACGCATTTTTTTAACCAAAAACGCAATTTCAAAATGGAAGGGTTAACCCTCATTCCGGGAAATCTCAAAACGCTGAACTTCTCTGATAGTTCTCCATTTTTGTCGTAACATATGTTTTACCAACTTTTCAACTCGATTCAATTCTTCTTCGTTTCATTCTGTTTCCATTCAATTGACTAGCAATATCTCTTTACACACAAATCCAATATTCAAAAGACAAAACACAGTCGTACATCATCAACTCTCTTCTCAACCCATTTCTACTCGCGGCGCGTCTGTGTCTATTCAGAATTCCTCGTTCACTTTGACAAATTACATTTTCCTCTATCGCGTTTTCCTGGCGTTCTTTTTTTGGAGGAGTCGTATATGTAGTTATAGATAGCCTATATCCGTTTGTATGTTTCTATGTCGGATATTTCAGCATTCTCGCTCTGGAAACTCGAGTCTCAGTCAGACATCTTCCTCTGCTCATCTCTCTCCAAAACAAATCATTATGTCATCATAACTACACATCCACCATATTCCATTCAACGTATCTATTTCAATATGCATTTGAGTTGTGGGGAAGACAAGAAGCCAGGGCTGCTGTTTGTCAACTTTTTTTTTTTTGAAGCAACTGAGTCAAGAAAAGAAGGAAGACAAAATAGCACACACAAAAATACGATTATCCTAAAATTGACATAAACACCTGTTCCAACTTGACAACATTTGTCGGATGGACTAGATGTATGTGCGTGGCGTGGAGAGTGAAATGAAAGGGAGCCTACACATGACCATGGCCTCTAAATTTGTATTCATTGTTTGTAATTTCGTTCGACCCACGCGGGGCCAGCGAGTAGGATTGCGTATTATTGCGTCAGGATTCATCTAGTATGTTGTTGGTGCCATACTAAAAATAGCCAAGTTGAGGCTATAAAAATGATGGGCGACTTCTCGATTTATTTCTGGAAGAGGATGTAGGAGTGAGGACACGTGAATGGTATGATTGAGAATGCATATATGGAACAAATCGATATCAGTATGTACATAACTATACATAATCGACAATTCCCTACTCACAGAAATGTGTTGTATTGGTGAGACTACAGCAATAAATAGACCAGGCCGTATACAAATAAAGTCCTTGTCTGCCTATAAATTTGTTGTGGAATTTTTAACTTTTCCTAATTTATTTCAAGGAAAGTGTTAAGTTTGGTTGTGGTGTGAAAAAATAGGCGAACCTGCTCCTAACAAAAGGGACTTTGTGCGGGCAATCTTGATGTTGTTGGGACTCAAAGTGGTTCTATAGGTAAGTTGAACCATTGATTGGCGTCTTCACCTACAGATTTCTCCGAGCGAGTCCTCGGTCGTCCACGCAACCTTGCTCCGTCAATTCGTTGTGCATTCATTTAACCATTATGCGGTAGCTTATAGGACGAGAAAACTCCGAAAAACAGTTTTTGTGAGTAAAAAATTAAAAAAAGTTGATGTAGATACATACATACTAGGGATGTAACGGATGTGGTTTAGCGGATGCGGATCAATGAAAATGTAAATTTGCGGATGCGAATGTGGATGTCATAAAATTTGCAAATGCGGATGCGGATGCGGATTACTTAAAAAAATATATGAAATGAATTTTACCAATAGCGAAAATCAGATACTATTCAGTTTTCAGGAATATTCGACATTTTAGAAGTAAAAGTACAAGGAACGGCCAGCTTAGCAAAATGTGCAATCCTTTTGAGTGCTGGACAAAGTTATTAGCTTCATTAAAATGCAGAGTCATAGTCGAAAGCCTTTCTTTTCCATTAATTTTTTTCATTTTGGAGCTTTTTTAAATAAGCTCCATAACTTTTTAAAGTTATTTCAGCCGTAAAATTTTGTACACGTATTCACTATTAATTCAAGATCATTTTAAGGTAAACATTGAGTCGCTCCGGTCAAGGACACCCATTATCCGCCCATTTGTCTCTGTCAAAACGGCTTGTCCATAATTCTTCCAAAATTGGAGCAGAGTGCTAAATTTTGGTTTGTTGCGATTGATGATCATAGTCACCCCACCCACCCAAAATTAGCTCATTCGGATAAAAACTGAGGGTATCTCCCATATAAAGTGACCCATCAGCAGTTTGTTCTACGTACTACTCATTTTATAATCTGTAGACAAAGTTGTCTTGGGTCACTAATAATTTGATGTAGTTTTTTTCGTCCTCGGACCAGTGGCGTAGATAGCTTTTCGGAGAGGAGGGGGATCATTTTGTAAGACTACTTTTACTTTTACGGTTATCAAATGTTGAATTTCAGAATAACAATTTCTTTTAATAATGGTTAAATGGATTTACCAGATGACCAGTGTTTGTATATGCCGGGATCGAAATTTTATTTCATTGGATGTTTTGTATTGCCTCCACTGGCGATCCCCGAAAAAAGAAATCAAGTCTTAGTTTTTTATAAGCGACCAATATATTTCGGACATGAGTCCATCATCAGGGTCTGATTTACATCTACAAAAAACATGACTTAATTAATAATAAATTTTGTATGAATTTAGCATGAGATATACCTAAGATCTAATGTAATTTAAAGTTAACACCGTAAAAACAATATGTGGCTGACGTGAAACACAGAAACTTTTACATGTAACAAAGAAACAAAAGTAAACAATGAATAAATGTGTTTCACGTCAGCCACAAAATTTCGTACGAATCGTTTTTTTTTTTTTTACGGTGTTAACTTTAAAATAAAATTGGATCTTAGGTATATCTCATGCTAAATTCACACAAAATTTATTATTAATTAAGTCATGTTTTTTGTATATGTAAATCAGACCCTGATGATGGACTTATGTCCGAAATATATTGGTCGCTTATAAAAAACTAAGACTTGATTTCTTTTTTCGAATATCGCCGGTGGAGGCAATACAAAACATCCAAGGAAACAATTTCTTTATTTATTACACTTCAAATTAGCAGCTTTTTTGCAAATTTTGTGAAAAATAGATAGCAATTTTTCCGAAAAAATTAGTCCTGAGAATATTGCCGATAGTTTTGCCCTTTTTACTATGGCGACTGAATCCTCAGAATTCCATTTTTCGTCACGGAACACCTACCTTCGAAGCTTTTGTGGTCGGGACACCTTCAATCAGGAATCGAAATAAAAGAAATAGTTATATGTCTAGAAAAGAGGAAACTGTGAAAACGAGAGCTCGTTGGGAATGGCCAGTATATGTAGATAAAGTACAGCTTATGTTTTTTACGACAACTAATGGATGATATAACACACACATGCAATAGTCTCTCTCTAAATTAGCACACACACACAATATTCTTCTTAAGTAGTGAATCGGTTGTCTTAATAGTTTGACATTTATATTATCATCCGATAAATTGTTCACCGTAGTTTTATAGGAGGATGGACTTTGTGAAAAAAATTTAGACTTATGAGGTGCTCCGGAATACCAAGTTTCTTCAATAGCATTCTTGGAAATCTTGCATGAAACCAATATTTCCTCACTCATTGTTAATTTATGAACCAAATAAGACGATCTCTGCATAGAAACTGGTTGCATTTTATTAATGAATGTATGGATTTAATCAACGCCAATTGATTCACATAAAGTAGAAGGTTCGATAAAGAATTTTGAAGCATTTCTATAGAAGCAACTAACCATTTGTAGTGTTTACGTGCAATGCTGACTATAGTAAAGTTGGTGGTGTAGTTAGCGTGTAGGACTGACAATACGATAGTCATGGTTCGACGATTTTTTTTGGCAAACACGAGAGAACGACAAAAAAATATGAGACCAAGCACATGATGTATGCCACTTTCGAAGCATAGTTTAGTACTACAATGGGTTACAGGGTATAGGTAAAATGCCAGTGTTGTTGTTAGAAGAGAATATTCGCGAAGATAATAGGGATAAAATTGTTACTTGCGATCGTATAAAAATGTTCATTCACACTAATTTAATTCTCTAATTCATTTGCGCCTTAACCTCATCACAAATACTACATATGTATACACGCTTTATTTTCTGATATACAGACTACTTCCTTTTCCATTTCCAATAGTAGAAAATTGTAAAAGAAAATCGGTCGAGTTTCTAATGCTGGTCAAAGATTTTACGGTTCGCAGTTGATTTCCAGCAGACTAAGCTTCGAAATTTTATAACTTTCAAAAAAAAATTCGTACGAATCGTTTGCTTTTCGTTGTCAAAAGCTTTTTCTACATTTTTCCTATTTTTGGATATCTTTGCAAAGCCCCAAAAAGATCTTCACTCTAGGGTGCGGCGAAGCTCATTTTGTTCTGTTTATTTTGCATAGTTCTACCATATTTTGCTTGGTTACGTCATCATCTTAGATTAAAAAAAATTATTGCGCGGTTTCAAATAGCAGCGTAAATAAGCATAACTATGCAAAATAAACAAAAATGCCATTCAATACAATGTAGATTGTAGAGGGGCGTGAACCCGAAGGGTTTCGCAGCACTGAAGCCCAATACAATTCAATACAATGGAAAAGCTTTCTGAATATTGTGTGTGTCTTCGCGATAAGACTAACCAGCCGACAGGTACTGAATAAGAGCTATCAGAAACCCGGCCTATATATCTTTAAATTTTAAAAATTTCTACAATTTTTTTTAAGATGATTGAGGTAATTCAAATAATCATGGTTAGGATTGAGAGTTCTTCGTATTAAATTCAATAAAACTGCGAACGACTAGAGAAAGTCATGACTTGATTTGTCCTGTTATGTACAATAATTAATCTTAATAAAAAAAAGAATGTTGATAAACTCAAGCAATAAAAGCTGCTAAAAAATTGGAAGCAGTTTGTAGCGTTGCTAACATTTAATATTTCTAGCAAAACTTCTATATTTCTTCAGTAGGGCTTGCCTGTGCGAAATTCCAGATGAAATGTGAAAAAGTAAATGAACATAAAGATCTGTGCTGTAACGTTTCTATTCTATCGACACGCTTCAATTATATAATTTATTGAAATTTGAGGATTTGCTAAATTTTCTATTGCTGAAAATGGTTACATGTTTTTATAAAACACGTTGTTTAACGTGTCTAAAGTAATAACAACAAAATGTCATCGAAGGAGGAGGGGGGATTGATCCCTTTGATCCTCCCCTTATCTACGCCACTGCCTCAGACCATTTTTCTGTATCTCTTGTCGTTTATGAAATAATCGCAAAAAACCGAAAAAATGCCCCCCTTGGGAAATTTGTTTTTTATTGATATCCGCATCATATCCGCATACAAAAATGCGGATGCGGATGAGGATGTCAACATGAGGATGCGGATGCGGATACGGATGTAGAATTTGATGCGGATTATCCGCAATTGCGGTGCGGATATCCGCAACATCCCTAATACATACATCGAAGATCTCCCCTGTAGGCTTTAGGGGATAACACTTTAATGCAAGCATAGCCTTGCCAGAAAAAATATTAGGATAAGAAATCGAGAGGAGGACAACACTAACATTTATGGTCACAGTGGGACTCGAACCCACGCTTCGGCAACTCAGAGAAAGAGTGACCGAATGCCCGAGTGATTGAAGTTGTTTGCTAGGTTACTCCAAAAAGGCCGGAATTATCTCTTTTGCGTGAGACCATATAAATATTAGTAGTATAGATCTTATAGAATCTCTACTTCGCCACCGCGAATTGTACAAAGGGGTAACCCACACGCCTTTTATTCACAAGCTGACCACAAAATTTTGGCATATCAAATTTGTACAAACTGTGGACCCACATTTTAATATTTCCGTGGAAAACTGAATTGCATTCATTTAATTAGTAATGAAAATTTAGACTCTTTTTACTGTGTTGACACTTATGCTGAGAAAACTGGAGTACCATACTGAGGCGGGTAACGCCAACATTTTTTTCTTTTTGTTGACCTAAAATAAAGTCGTGAAGGTTTAACGATTGCAATGTCCGGGGCGAATGCAACGAATGAAAGCATGCCAAAGAATGTTATGAGCGCACAACGAGTTGACGGAGCGAGGTTGCGTGGACGACCGAGAGCTCGCCGAGAGTAATCAACAGGTGAGGACGTCCATCAGCTACTGGGTTTCTGGAGGACAAGGTCACGTGAAAGCGACAATTGGAGATCGACGATTCAGGCGGCCAAAGTACGACTTCGGGCTATTTTGCCATATTGATGATGATAATGACGTCTAACAATTTGGAATCAGCGATTTAAAAAATATTTTTGTGTTTCCGCCACTACGAGTAGCGTATTTACGAAACCGTGCTCAGTTCGAGGCGCTGAATGCCTTCAACTCCTCCGCACGGATTTGTTGCGATAAATTTGCAAACAATCTCATGCGGAGTTCAAAGCAAATTTTTCCCTAGAGTTTCATATGTAAATGTATCTAGAACGTCCGCCCAATAAACCCGTGTCGAATTGAAGGGCGAGTGCCTCCAATACAACACGGGTTTGTAAGCAAAGATATCGCAAAAGCCCGTGTGAAGTTGGATGCAATCATGCCTCTTCATAGACCTAGGTGGATGTCTCTTCATAGAATCGGTAGATTGCATCTTGACGAGGTCTCTCTCTCTCTCTCTCTCTTTTAGGCGAAGTCTAACAGACCAATTATTAGAGAGAGAGAGAGAGAGAGAGACCAGGACAAGATACAAGCTATCGATTCTATGAAGAGGCCGACTAGATTCACCTCCTTTGTGGACGTGATACGCTAGCGCAAACTCGCTGGTTCTACCTTGGAGTGGCTTATATTCTGACACTAAGAACAATTCCTCGGCTCCATTCAGCCGACTTATAGTCACTAAGTGGAATCGACCTTGATCACTATTCGTCGTCGTTCTCCGCCTTTTTAAAAGGTGCTGCGAATCTAGTAATCATTAGATTATATGGCCCTCTAAAATATAAATGCCCTACCGGGGGTGCCTCGAACTAAACGGTTCCCTGTAAAAATTCTACCTCAATGTGAATCGGGTTTTTTTTTGTCTGCTATAAACACATCTCAATGTGAGTCCGGTTTTTTGTCTGATATAAACACGGAAAGAACGGAAGGTGCATAACTTTTATTTCAGAAACATATCGTTCACAATATGTCAGAACCGCAAAACTAACGATTTACGATCATGTGCTTTGTAACCTTCATATACAATAACGAATATTTTATTAAGCCAACTAAAACGAAACCCATTTCTTCCTTCATTGAGAAAAGTAAGACACGTTTTCGCGAATGTCCAAAAATGACCACAGACAAAATGCCAGAACCACGAATCTCCATACAATATCCATAATATCTATACAAGGAAACAATGTAAAATTAGTAGAACGTCTAAGCCATAAAAATTCTGCTCGAAAACATGCGCTTGAAAAAACAATTCCGATCTTTTCAGAAAATAAATTTCGATTAATCTGAAGTAAACATTTGCAGGAACTGGGACGTATGAGATCTTCAAGGATGTAGAAGCGCTTGTAGTCCCCAGCATCCAGGCAATGGACCCTGCATATTCATTCTAATTCGATGCCTTTTTATTTAATTGTTTTTTAAAACCTTTACCCTTCTTACACATAATCTCATTACGTTTTGATCCCCGCAACTGAAAATCGAGATGAGCCTAGCCAAAAAATATGAATTAGAATAAAATTAACCAAATTAAATTACATAATACAAAAAAGTTAATAAAAATGTGGTTGGAACGAACAATGTGGCTTGCGTAAAAAATTAAAGTTGAACATCCCTGATTTATGCTCTATTGTATGCAACTCCCGGAGGCCTTTTGTCAAGTAATCTTACGCCAGTGGCGTAGATAGATTTTTAATAAGGGATCCCTATTACCCAATTTGAATCTTTTCGATATGAAAAAATTCGAAGATACGCTTCAAAAAGTCCCATGAACCTCTTCTAAGGTATTGTCTTAACTGCGCAGCCGATTTGGGGACATCGTCACAGTCTGAGATTTTATCTTTCCAGTTCCGCCTATAGACGAAACAGATGCCAGAACCGCGAATCTCTTATATCCATACAACGGACAAGATGCCAGAGGCGTGAATCTCCAAACATTTTTTTTTTAAACAGATGCGAGAACCCTGTAAGTCACTGTAGCCTTTGCTTTTAGTGTTAACACGAATTAAACTAGGTTTCCACAAAAATACAGTGAGTCAGAATAAAACTGAGCCACACCTTAGTATTTCTTTCAAAATATTTCCTTAACTAATTTCGAGAGATAGTATCAACTTTTAGATTCTAAGAACCTTACCCTCTTTTATATCCAGTATGAATCGTCATTGTTGCCCCAGTTTACAGTTATAAAAGCCGCTGAAAACTAAACAAAGTGGAGAGTTTGATGCTACAATGAAAGTGAACCACCTAATTGTCGAATTAACGGCAAAATAATAACTAATTTATATCTGTATCCAGTTAACAAATCTTTATTTAAATTGCGTACTAAATTAATTAAAATCAATTTTTTAGTGAAGACGCGCTAAAAGAAAGGCCTAAAAATCGGGTAGTCGGGAGTAAAGCAACACCAAGGAGGGATATCCTTAAAGGGATTAATCCTATGTTTTCAAAAATGACTTGGAATAGTCAAGCACATAATTAACCGTTTTTTAGAAAATAATTTATTGTCAATACATAATCCAAATGATAGCCATATGAACCCATTTTTGAGCCAGAGATGCGGGGTTCTTTTGGTCCCCTATGTTGAAAGTACCCTTCATCTCTGTGCACCAAATTGAAACTTCAGATCGTTTTTTTTTTTTGAAATCTTTGAAAGTGTAGATTCGTGGTTCTGGCTATACTCCAATCAATAGAGACGAAATAATAAGGTTTAGCGTGCAAAAATTGGGGATGTCTCAAATTTTTGATATGTTATAAAGATATGTGAGGTAAGTTAAAATCCAAGTTTGCGTCACTTTCCCCCCTGTGCTCATCCACCATCGGCCCTTTCATCAGTTTTTGACCTGTAACTTCTTTACAGTCCATTTGACCACGAAATGTGCTGAGACAATCTTGTAGAGCACAAAATTTCCTATACATTTAATCTAAGATGTTGTACTCTACAATCAAAATTAACAGAGTTATAGCGCCAAGAAAATGGAGAAAATATCAAAAGTCATGCCAATTTCAAATTCACAAAAATTGTATACCAATAACTCATAGCCTCCTCTGCATTTTAGTATAGAGTTCTCGAAGTATGTTTTGAAATTTGTTAGTAATTATTTTTGGAATTTTTAGCATATTCTTTGCGCTATAACTCTGCCAATTTTGATTGTAGAGTAAAACTTGTCAGATTAAATTTATAGAAAATTCTGTGCTCTACAAGAGGCACATTTCGTGCTCAAATGGACTGGAAAGGAGTTATAGAGCAAAAACTGATAAAAGGGACGATTTCTGATGGTTTTTTCAAGATGTCGGCGGGAGCACAGGGGGGAAAGTGACGCAAACTTGGATTTTCACTTACCCTACCTGTCTTTATAACATATAAAAAATTTGAGACATCCCCAATTTTTGCAAGGTAAAATCTCCCCGTTGTTGGAGTAATATTGGTGACGATATTTTTGCCTATCCCATTAATTTTACCCATCACTATAGATATTTTATACAAATCACCATCTATTGATGGTGTTCAACTTGATAGGGCTCTCCAAGGAAATTGAGAATCGTTCAATTCTTATTCAAATTGTGCCGGACCACAGGTAGAAATACGAATAGTCTTAATCTTGAAACGATATGCTGAGTCAGGTAAAAATTGTACTTTGCATCTTCTTATGTATATCTGAATATCTCGCTGGGTGCCTCTGCGCTGTGGTGAGTTTGCGTATGGACTAAGAAAGCAAAAAATACAAATCGGATAATATTGGTTCTGTATGTTTCGTTCCTTCTTTTTGTACAGCCTACTTACACATGAACATACTTTGAAAAGTGTGAATTACTTTTGATGTATTAAATTAATGGAAATGGAAGAGGAAAATACGAATGATGATAGAACACCGATTGGTAATAAATATTAAACATTTTTTCGGTTAAACGCCCTGAAGGATTATTTTTTTAAAGACTGAGAGAGAGAGAGGGCGTAGAACCACCAATAGTTGAGATAGTTCCGTGTGATGTTTAACTTGAGAACTAATCGAGCTTGACACTTTGACCAAAAATCTTTCTCAGGCCGCGTACACATACAGAGCGACGCCGAGCTTTTCCGGACCGGGCGATGCGATGCGACGCGATGGGATGTGTGCACACTCATTGCGATGTCGGGCCGGGCGATGCGATGCGATTTGTTGCGATTTCTTTCTATGGAAAGAAAACCGGATTTTTCAAGGGGATTTCATACGGCGTTGGTTCGTACGATTTGCTGCTGATATGGCTATGATTTCAGATATTGATATTTTCAATATACCTACATACAAACGTGTCGGTATATTTACACCGAAAAAAATGGTTTAGACTTTTTATCTAAAGTGAAGTAGTTGACTTAAATTTAGATAGTTTTACCAAAGTAATAGCTGATTTCTCTAATCTTCGCAGCTGAAAATACTATTAAATTAGTTCATTTAACCACGCAAGATTAGAAGGAAGAGTTTAGTCAATTATTCCACAAAAGTTGTTGATTGTACTATTCAAATATAAAATTTAACTACAAACAATCGTTCTTTTTTCTTCAACACAATTTAGCTATCCAACATTTAACAATTTATAAATAATGAATAGCTGTCTTTACAAATGAATTAATTGAATTTGCAAATATAGTAGATGTTTCAACTAATGACGAATAGAAAAATTATCCATATCTTCGTAGCTGTTTCAACTACATAGAATCATAAGCTGAAAATCAACGCTAACTTTAGATAAATTCGACTATTTCTTTAGATAACCATTCTATTATTTTTTCTCAGTGTATGTAGTGTTGTAGATAATTGTGGGTATTAATGAATGGATTGCCGTAGGTAATAATTGATAACAATGTAATGTAGTACCATTGGTATTTTCTATATACACTCAGAAAAATTTAAATGGGAAATCCCATTAAACCAATCATTTTGCACCATTATTTTTAGTCAATAGGAAATTTCTGATTACTTTAAAAATATAGGAACCATTACTTTCACTCGATAAATATCCGTTTGTTTTAAAAGTAGACTCCTTTGAAACAAACACATGGTCTAGTTATTTTCCAATACGCTACGTCATTGTGGATTTTGTTAAGAATCACGATATTTGGCCAGGCCGAGTATTAAACATCCGATCGGCTAGTACTCTTTAAAACTTACCAAGTCACGGGGAGGCACCCGAACGATCTCGGCTACGGAGCATGATGTTGGTTCTCTTGGAAAATACGTCTCTATGCTTGAAATTCAATTCCCCGTTTCTCGGGGAAATGCACGTCCAATCGGCGCGTGGCAGAAACACTAAGGTAAATTTATGTCGCTGATTCCGGATTTGAGGTCAAAAACAAGAAAATTGCCCGCCCCGAAATTGTACCCCTGTTTTCTCGGCGAAATACTCGTCCAATCGGCGTGGCAGAAACACTAAGGTAAATTTGGGTCGCTGATTGCGAATTCGATGTCAAAAACAAGAAAAAAAATTCGTGGTTGCCCGCCCCAAAATGGTACCCCGGTTTTCTCATCACCGTAGGTTCCCACAACTACAACTGACCTATCTACCACTACCTTCAATAATTCATTGCAAATACATGCGCTGTACGAAATTTTCTTATACGTAAGCGTACGCCACAAACCGGGTTGTGCTGCACTGCATATTACCACAAATCTTACTTCTTTGACCCATTCATAGATACAACCACAACTGTCAAATCCGAATACCGCCCTTTTTTGGGGGTACGGGTACGCTACGACTGGGTTGGACAGCACTGTAAATTTCCACAAAAAGCTATTTAGTAGACCAATCCATTATTACATCACCTACACACGGCTATCCCTTCATTTAATATCTACAAATCTATAACACTATACAACACGACACGTATGTATTATTCCCAATGGTAATGCAACCCGATATGCACAAAGCATGCCTCTCATGTCGATATCTCCCTATCAGCATCAAAAAGCACGAAACCAGCCTCTCTATGTCCGATTACATACATACAATACACCATGCCACTACGAAACCGATCCAAACACAAATCGTATCATCCATGTCGCTCCCATCGGCGACAAGGCACCTTGCAGCAGCTGCTGGATGCACGATGATTCGACATGGAAAAGTTCTCCATCGTACAACCGGACGTCGCATCGCAAGCAGTATGAATGGTACAGGCAGGTTCGTGCTGGTTCCTATCTAAATGCTAAGAATTTTTTTTTCTTGCGATGGGAAGCTTATCGCCTCTTATCGCATCGCATCGCATCGCCCGCAGTCTGAATGGGCTGTCAAACCGCATTTTAAAGCAAACTAATTTTAGGATCGTATGAACATGCACGCAAAGTGAATAGATGTGGAATTAGACACTTACAAATTTTCGTTTAGACAAATCTATAGAAAAATTATAGATCCTGCAAATCATCTAATACTAAAACCTAGCACGTTCATGTCTTTAGCTGGAAGTCCGAGTATGCTTTCTAGAACCATAAAGTAAAGAAGTTGATTCAGTCACTCATCCATAGAAAAGATATTCATGAACCTGACAAAAAAAACTCTGTAACACTAAAACGATAATGATTATTGCCATTTTACTGCGATGTATATCCGTAATATTCAATTTAATGCTTGGTTAAAAAATTAAATGTTGAAATTTGATATCCCTATTCCATAAACGCTTTTTCAAGAGCCCAACTCACTCGCGGTAGCTTACACTTGTCAGATTTTCCAAGTTCCAAAGAACCAAATTCGTTTCGATTTCAAGATGTGTCATTTTACGATAGACCGAGACCGTGGTAGGGTTTCGCCGTGGTATTTCTATGGAACGTTATGTGATTATCGCGTCTTGAGACCATACATACATTGTATTGTTGATGTATGCTGGTCGTCTTGTGTATAAAAGGAATAACGAGATAGAGAGAGAAAAAACGATTTGAAGCCATTCAATTCATTTTATTCGAATTGTCAATTTGAAATAGGAAATTGTAATTGAATTATTTCTATGATAATTATTTGATTGGGTTGATTGTAAAGATAACACACATAATAGTATGGACGTTTGAAATAGCGAAGAAAATGTAAGAGTTCTTATATAGCGTCCTTATTGTGTAATTAGCGAAATGAAACATCATTACAGGATGATGGGGAAATTTTCAATGAAGTATCTTCGAGAATTTGTGAAATGATTTTATTCCATAGCAATGAGCAAAGAGCTCTGTGGCTCACTTGATTGAGTTGCACTCTACGATGCTAGTAATCTAGAGGTCCGGAGATCGAATCTCGTCGTGGTCCAAAATTTGCGTACCTGTGCGGATAGGTAGTATATAGTGCTTGCAACACTATATACGCTCCGAAATTATATGCAATGTGTAACGTTGACTCAAAATTGCCTATAAACGGCTGAGTTAACGCCCCACGGCCCCACATGGGGCTATATCGGCACTGAGGAGAAGAAGAATGACCCAAATTGTAAAAAAAATGTGTGCAAAAACGCATGAGTGTGAATTGACCTTAAGAGAATGTTTGGACTGAGGATTTTTCTTTCATATATCAAAACTGCAGTTTGTCTACACCATTGGTTCCCAACTGAGCCACTTAGCCTGAAAATGAATCTCGACGGACCAGTATTCAATCATAATAAAACAAATTAAGGTCTATGTATGCCAAGGCTATGGCATTATTTGTGACCAAAACCTTCGGGTTCACGAATTGAATCGCAGACGCAAGGACAATCTAGCCGTAATCTGTACTTGCCGAGACTTGGCTGTCCGACAAGGAATTCCAGATCCAGTGGCTTGAGCGGATTGGAAAAAGCTTTACATTTTCACCTGCCATGCGCTAAAAATTCAATAGAATTGTGGGCTACAATCCGGCCCGCGAGGAACTTTGAAAGAATCATAGTTGCCATAGTTGCTATGGCTGCGAAACATGGAACCTCGCACCCAAGCCTCCGAAATTTTGCTAGACCGATTCGAACCAAAGGTCCTTCGTCGAATTTTCGGGGCCGTTCGCGAGCGAGATCAATGGCGTATCCGGTATAACGTTTGCAATGGACGGGGCATGTACAACGGATGGACGATAATCGCATGCCAAAGAAAGTAATGAACACACAACGAATTGACGGAGCAAGCTTGCGTGGACGACCGAGGGCTAGCTGGGAGAACGCCGTAGGTGAAGACGCCCACCAGCTACTGGGCTTCCGAAACTGGAGGACAAGGTCACGTAACCGCGAAAATTGGAGGTCATAACGATTCAGGCGGCCAAGGCCCGACGTCGGGCTATCGTGCCACATTGATGATGATAGTTGCCTCACTTTAGAAAAATTTTGCACTAATTTGTATGTTAAAAAAGAAAAACGGCAAATTCTTGTACACTTATTTGAAAGTCTAAACCTAAAAGGGCTGGCTTCCAATTTATCTTGCCGAACAATTGTATCAGCATAGTTCACCCGAGAAACTCCTGAAAATCACTAAATGAAAGGATTAACATTGAACAGAATAGCGCGGGCTTCGAGCCAACTTTGCTGGTCGACAAAACGTTCTCCCCGCTCCGGACAGATGGTGCGATTTCGCAATCCGTTTTGCTATTATACGCGCACTTCTCGGGGCTTGATAGGAAAAAGCTTTTCGGGTTAACGGTAAAACTCATTTATAAGGGTCCTTCATTTTTTTCACTATCCAAAACAGACAAATCTGTTCCGTTCTTCACTCCCGCAAGACACTTCCATTAACAGAAAATGCCTAAACCTAAACCCTAGTCAGCAACAATGGCCATCACCCGCCATTCACAATGGCTTCCCATAATGAGATTTCGGTAGCTTAGTGAGTAGAGACACTCTTCCGTTGAATTACCGGAGGTCGCACTATGACCATTCAATTTTTTTGTGTTGTCTTTCGAAACGTGCTCCTACGAGAGCCTGCCAATTTTTGAATTTGGGCGGGGCTGTTATGAAAATCAATAGTTTAAAATTAAACAAAATAATTTGCGGAGATGAATGAATTCGAAAATTTACACGTAAGAACGTGGCTAAATGGGGCTGTAATGTTATGTAATGTAATGCTGTTCAAGTAGCAGTGAATCGTCAGAAATGTGTCTGGTTTGCGCTTCAAATAATAAAAAAAAGACATCAAAGAATGTATTCTCCTTTATAAAAATGTTTGGCCACTACCACCGCGTCTGGCATCCGAAATCATTTATGAGTCACATGTGACTCATAGGCGTGAACGAGGAGGAATGCTGTGTGCACATGTGACTCAAAGACAGTGAAGATGTTAAGACGAAATATAGAAATACTCGAGTCGTATCAATAGTTTTAGAAACCGAAATTTGGGTCCAACATCATTTTCCAACTGGCGACTGTCCTAATGTGGGATCATCAGGACTTGAACATGTCGATCCCTGGCAAGATCTGCTCATTAGTTGGTTCGCTAGATATTGCACTCGATAGTCCAGACGGTCTGTTTTGTTCGGGTCAACACTTGCCTCACTAGCTGAGATTTTTCTCGCACAGGAATTGTGTCTTCTGGTCTCGAAGCGCAAACTTCGATTAAAAGTTAGGTATCCAGTAAACGGTATAGCTCAGATTTGTAACAATTACATTAATTTCGGAATTGAGCTATAGTTAACGAACCTAAGCAACCAATCGCCTTGCCATAATCACATACCTAGTAGCAAAGTATTTACTGTTACATTATAATGAGAGCGCGTGTTTGGTATGCGACTTTAATTAGTCACAAGAAAATATAACTTTGTTGTAAGAAGTATCCAGAGTCCCCTGCGGACCACCTACGGGTTTCTCACGGTCCACTCCCGGTCCGCGGACCACCTGTTGGGAAACAGTGGTCTAAGCTTTCAGATTTATTTATTTTATAAATCAATTTCATGAATTTCTAAAATATATTTTCATTTTCTTTTTTTCGTAATTTTCTGTGTCAAATTTTTATGTATAGGATCATAGAAAAATATCCGTTAATCAAGCTCTCACCACCAGAATGCACTCACGCAAGCATAAACTAAGATAAATACTCGACTATATGAATGAATGATTTCCTCTGACTTATTTTTTTTTTATCTCGATTGCGTAACCATCATTAATTCATACAACAGGCGGGAACATACATATAAGTACATTATACATATGAATGTAGTTATTTTTAGAAGAAAAAAAAAGATATTTTAGGTACATACTTGTCTACATGTTTTTCTGCTGAATTCTTGGAATTTTATTCAGTATGTACAAGTATGTTATTCTGATCCTTTTCCATTGTGAGCATCGTTATTCATGCGAAATTTTTGGTTATTAATACTCGTAATCGTATTCCAATACATGGATGTAATTTGAATAAATGAGAAACGATGATGATTTGAGAATAAGACTAACATATATAAGTTAAAGTTTGCGGGTCTCGCATCTGGTGTGGTTGATATGGTTTCTTGACAACAGAGGAAGACATAGAAAGCCTGATGCTGGTAATGGTATTTCGGTAATGCTTATTTCAGTAAAGATAATGTCATATTTTGCCTAGGAGGAAGCGTATACACATGAGTGAGCACAAACATTTTCGATAAGCATTGAGTGGAAGAAATTAATGATTTATTATTGTAAGCTATGAGAAAAAAAATTGAATATGTAGTCGTATAAAGATACATACATATATGTACATATAAACAAATCATTCTAAAAGAAAGATTGAAGACTGATGTGATGACAGTTATTTGAGAAAAGTTAATGAGCTCTCAGGAAATTCGAGCCGGAAAGCTCAAAGCTCAAAGTCTTACACGTATTCATTTACGAAGGAAAAATTGTAAATTAACCCTTTCCCGGACAGAACGTCTATAGACGTCCAATTTTGAGCATTTGACATACAAATCGTGACAAATTTTGGCGTTGTGTCCGGCAATGGGTTTTACGCACAAATTAGTTTGTAGAGAATACTATGGAAAAGAACGCTGAAATAATATTGTTGGGTGTCTAGGATACGTCAACCCAAATGTTGTTTCCGTACTTGGCACCAGATGGCGCCAGTGTCACTAGCGAGACATATTAGGAAACGGCATGAAGACTTTCGGGCCGTTGGTGGAAAGTGCATCACCGAAGTTTCCGGAATAGTGGAAATGGGTATATAAGGGCGTCGACTTGAGTCAGGAGTCAGTATAGTTTTACTCGTGAATTATGTCGGATCAATAACTAGCCAGTAATTAGTGAAATTGTAAACCGTGTATATATCTGTGTATGTTGTAATAAATAGTCATACAGTAAAGCGAGTGGTATTTATTATCGTGTACGCGAAAATCGGTCGAACCCACTAGAACGTCTAGAAAAGACGAGAAAAATATAACAATATAATGTCACTACACGTAGGTACTACACGTACTATACACCAAATCTATGTATTAATTTTGCAAATTTCAGTCAGTTTATGCTTTCATTTTATAACACTTGAACGACTTAACTTTAAATAACAAAAAAAAAATCGATTTTTTTTGCATGTATTCTAAGTTCTGATTGTATTCTTCCGTAACCGAACAATTAACTTAACCTATTAGCATACCCCACGGGAGCATGTCTTGCGTTTCAGTTTCATGCATTTTATGCATGTATGTAGATAGCTTCCAACATGGAGCGAACTTAAAAACTTTTTAAAATGTCCAAAAGTCATCTTAATATTGCTTATCCAGACGCCAGACATATAGGGAGAAAGAGCACGTAGAGCAAACCAAAAGATTTCACTTTCAGCAATGTACCTACATACATACTTCTTTGCTCTTGTAAAGTTTACTATATCTATTTATTTTTTGAATTCGAATACACTGAAACAAATAATCATAGATTTCTATCAAAAATTCGCACATTCAATTTAAACGAATTATACATTCAAAAAAAGATCTCGTGTAAATTTAACGACTGGGCCGATTAAGTTTCAGATGTTCAACTTGAGTTGGTGGATCAGATGGTTAGGTTGTTACTCTATGATGCTTGCGAGATCAAATCTCAGCATGGTTAAATTTCCGCACAAGTTTAAAAAAAAATTAATAAAAATAAACTATGTCCGCATAAGAAACATATATGGATTATGATGATATTCAACCACATAATTAAAGGGGTTAGCGATTGCGTTACAAAAACAAAATATTTTCAAAATTGACGTATGTTTTTTTTTAAATACTCGAAACAATGAAATTTTCATTTACTTTAAATGGATGCACATATTAAATATTAATCAATGTGCGTTTAAATCAAATACTAGTTCCCACCGTCTAAGACTTGCAATAGAATGAATTTCCGTTTGCAGCAAAATCAAACGCGCAAACCATTTGAATGGCATGTATTTTTTTAAATATTGGCGTATTTTTCTCTCAGTGTGCATATACACTGCGCGACAAATGCTTAGGTTCACTCATATTTCCTTCCATGAAGCGGTAAAATAAAACCTTACCAGTTCAAGAAATGTTATTTTTGGAATGTATTAAACATCACAAACAAAATGAATGAACTGAATCCCCACAGGTCATTTTCCTTAAATTACAGTAATTGATTTAATTCAAAGACTCAATTTCCAGTGCGACAATTGCTTAGGTTCAGGGACGATTTTACCATTTTACATAATGTTTTCGCTGAAAAATATTTCAGAAAAGTATGAAAGAGGATAAATACGAAAAAACAGGAGCATTTTTTTGTAATTTAATAGTGTGTATTTTCGCCATTTTTATTTATAATTTCATAAAGCCTTCGAGGCAGGTAATCGTATAAAGAATGCAGCACATATATCGGTATTTTAGACCAAGCTGTCTTAATTCCATGAATTAACTCTTCTTTAGAGTCGTATTGTTTACCACTACTGTAAACCTCCCGAACAAGCCACCCTCAAACGTTTAATGCCAGGAGAGATGGGTACCCAGTCTAACAAAGCCACATTTTTCTCCTCAATAAGCGATTTAACCACCCTCGCTGTATGAATTGGGGCAAGATCATGTTGCAATATCCAAGGATCGCCTCCGTACATGACATTTATCATAGGGATTTCCTCTTCTAGGAGCTGTTTATAAGATGAACTGGTTTGGTAACCTCGTAGAATGACCAAGTCGATAGTTCCATGATATGATATGGCTCCCCATACAATAACGGAACCTATTCGGAAGTGATGGCGTGACAGGTACATAGGGTCCTTCCTATATAAACATGATAGTAGGAGAACCCATCTGGTCCGTCCACACAAAGCCGTTTCCATCCGTAAATATTACCTGCCTCCATTGTGATGTCCAGTTCATGAATCCTGAGGCGAATTCCAGGCGCTGTAGGCGATGTTGCGGGGTTAAGGCTATTTTTTTCTTTAATCGTAAACGTTTTAAGCAAGATGAAGATCTAAGAACTCGTTGGATGGTCCTTACACTAGCTGATAACACCAAAATCTCCCCAAGCTTACGCGCAGTAAAGGGCGAGTTCGAGGCTTCTCTTAAGAGACTTCGCCTTGATGCACCGGAAATCGCTTTTTTCTGCCTCCTGCGTATCGTCGGCCATAATTTCCACTATCTCGTATAAAATTATTAACAAGGTTCAAGCTCCGCTGAATCCGTATTGCAATTTGTCGGTTTGAATATCCTTCTTGCTTTAGTATGGGAATTGTCGCCTTTTCCTCGGCAGAAAATTGATTTCCTTTTGACATTATCCACTATACGACTCACAGAGTATAACGCGAAAAAAAATGTTTCCACAAACACTTCTCACCAGGACGAGATAACTCTTTAAAGTAAGTGAACCTATACAATTGTCGCAGTGGAAATTGCGATTTTCATTTTAAAAAATTCCGTTAGCTATGCGAGTTGCTTAATATTGTAATGTAATATTTATTAAAATAACCGTTAGTTGAGAGAGCATTATTTAAAAATCATTTCCGATCAGAGTACATAGAAATTATATAATTTTAAAGGAAAATATCCATGAACCTAAGCATTTGTCGCGCAGTGTATATGAATCTGGAAAACGACTAAGCTCGCGTATGAGCTCATAGAAACCTATATGTAGATTAGGTACAGGCACGAACATGTTAAAAAAAAACGCCGGTTGAATTCTAATGATATGGATATCCTACTTACAGGGTGGGTCAAATGAGACCCACCGATTTAAAATTACAATTGGTTTTATTTAATTTCTTTTATATGAAATTCATTTTATGGAATTATATATAAAAGAAAGGCGTGTTAGTTACACCATTTATAACGCAAGAATGGGTTCCTTTTTGCCTACTTCTCCTTGTGTTTCTTGAACGTATCAATAGATTTCCTTAAATTTGCTCCACACGATTGGTCTCTACCGCAAGTATCAGAACAACTATTGAGAAATATGAAAAATACCGGCGTACAGAGGGCTGCTCCCGCAATACGAGGGTTTTTTAGATTTTGGATACATACATAGTGAATAATTTTGCACATATATAAATAAAAATTATGCACAATGTTAATGAAATGCTTCTCGTAAATCTATTTTTGGATTGGTCTAAATAAACGCCTTTCATTCTGTAACACTTTTCAATTAGACCAATCCAAAAATAGATTTACTATGTATCATGGCTCCACACATTAATTGAATTTATTAGGTGTAACGTCGTTACCATTACTCCAAACTGGAAAAAAAAGCGACTGATATGAAATGTACTCATCGAGTTCTTTGATTTGATAAAAACTAAAAAAGTCGACTTTTTCAAATCTCCGGGACACCCTGTTTGCTTTGTCCTACCAACGTCTAAGTATTTCGTGCTAAAGACTGTTACGATTCTACACACTCCTACCAAATTTCATAACGATCGGTTAGTGAACAAATTTGTAAATGTCCGGGACACCCTTTTATCTTGGTCATACCAATTTTTAAGTATTTCATGCCAAAGACTGTTACCATTCTACACACTCCTACCAAATTTCATGACGATCCGTTAAGCCGTTCGCGAGCTATTTAGTGAACAGACGGACGGACAGACGGACGGACAAAATCGATTTCATAAGGGTTTTTTGAAAAATCTAAAAAACCCTAAAAACTCACAAGGAGCACAATTATGAAAACAGTTCTTTTTCTACTTATTTCTACGTTTATTGAACGAATTGCCGAATTTCAGTAAGATTGCCCCAACGGATTTGTCTATGGCTCTACGGTCTAAGGCTCTGGTCGGAATATCAGTATAACCATTCAAATATGCAGAATATTCACAATAAGCAATAATTCACAAAGTTTATTTAGCATATTTTTTCTATATCTCCTAGTGGGTTTCTGGAAGACTTCCCTGCCGAATTGGTCACATCCCTGAATATAAGAATAATATTGAAACATGCAAAAAAATTCACAATGAACAAAACTGTAAAGATTTTTCTTTTTCGCAACCTTTTGCCTATATTCCTTGGACGAATTCAGTTTTTCAGTTTCAGTAAATTGATTCCACCGGATTATTCTACCCCTAGAATAACTATGTTTTGAAATATGCGAAAAATTCACAATGAGGAAACTTATAAAAACAGTTATTTTTAAAATACTTTTGTTTATCTTATCTGTACTTTTACAAGGTAGCGGATTTCAGTAAATTTGCACCATCGGCTGGACTACACTGAAAAAAATGGTTTAGACTTTTTATCTAAAGTGAAGTAGTTGACTTAAATTTAGATAGTTTTACCAAAGAAATAGCTGATTTCTCTAATCTCCGAAACTGAAAATACTATTAAATTCGTTCATTTAACCACGCAAGATTTGAAGAAAAAGTTTAGTCAATTCTTCCACAAAAGTTGTTGATTGTACTATTCAAATATAAAATTTAACTACAAACAATCGTTCTTTTTTCTTCAACACAATTTAGCTATCCAACATTTAACAATTTATAGATAATGAATAGCTGTCTTTACAAATGAATTAATTGAATTTGCAAATATAGTAGATGTTTCAAATAATGACGAATAGAAAAATTATACATATCTTAGTAGCTGTTTCAACTACATAGAATCATAAGCTGAAAATTAACGCGACGATAAATTCGACTATTTCTTTAGATAACCATTCTAATTTTTTTTTCTCAGTGTACACTTTGGATAGCGAGATACACTTTAATAGCTACGTAAATTTGCATTGCATTGAAAATGAGCTAATCTTGAAGGCAGCTATTTTATACAGTACATACTTTTGTCTATATCTCGTTAGTGAATAAGTTAAATTCAATAAATTTGATCGACTGACGATTCGTTTCTAATCCAAAACACCATAGATAACTATTGAAATATGTATAAAGTTCAAAATGATCCTTTGCTAAATTTTTCTTATGGATTAGAGTATTTTTGTAAATTTTCCTTCTGGATTTCTTCATCTGAAATAGCTGAATAACTATTGAAATTTATGTAGATTCACCTGAACGGATGAGCAAAATTTTAGTTTTTAGTAAATTTGTTCCACCGAATACGATTATAGAATGATTCGATAGAAAAATTCGGTAAAATTTGGAAGATCATTTTACTAACTTCTTCTTTATTCTTTTCTTTTTCATGTGACTGTAGAGTAGCTGTAGTCGTTAAGGGGTTAATAATTTTATGATTTTTGTTTGAATCACCCTGCCTAGCAATTCACACTGAGCAACATTGACAATGAGTCCTGACTGTATTTCTTGAACGTGTTTGTGGATTTTCGAAGATCTTCCTGAATAGTTCTCCACCCCGAAGAGCACAATAAATATTTAAAGCTTGGGAAAAAATTAACAATAAGTCAAATTATGGTGAATGTTGTTTTTCCACAAACTTCTCTCAGCATTTCTCTTGCCAGAATGTTTTCGGTCCTTATCAGCAACTGAATGACTTCCACGTTCAACAGCAAAATACCCATTGAAACATCGGCATAATTGACCTATAGAAAAGGTTTATTTTCTCTATCTTTTGTGTATATCTGTTGATCGAATTAGCAAAATTTTAGCGAAGCTCTTTCTCTCATCCTATGATTTCAGTAATTTGAGACTTACAAAAAATTTATTATAACGAACAAAATTTTGAAAGCGGCTGCTTTCCTCATTTTTTGTCGACCTCTCTCGCTCTGGATTACCGGATTTTTAATAAATTTTCGGCACATTATTGGAATCTGCCCTAAATAGCGAAATAAGCATTTAAACATGTGGAAAATTATCAATGAATTATTCGGTTTAGTGAATTTGCCCCACCAAATTGATCTCCAACATCACCTGATCGAATTAGGGGATTTCAGTGGATTCGCTCCGTCTTATTGACCTCTCTCTCTCTCTCTCTCTCACTCTCTGAATAGTATTGAAATATGCGGAAAATTCACTGTGAACAAAATTATGAAGACAATTCTTTTACCTATTTCTCCTGAACAGATTGGCAGATTTCGGTAAATTCCACCCTATACCCCTCCCAACTAACTAAACACTACATAGAATAGCTGAATCACTGATGAAAACCCTGCAATATTTGCCAATACAAAAATTATTTCTACTTATATAACTTTTGTCTATATCTTTTGAACGGATTTTTCGATTTCAGTAGTGCCAGTTAAACCTCTTACACCACCAATAAGAGAATATCTTTTGACACATCTGTGTTTATTAGGATACCTCACTTTCTCCAATTCGTCTATATCCCTTGAGTGGATTAGCGGATCTTAGTAATTCTCTCCAGCATGAGAACCACCCCAATAGCAATTGAAATATCTAAAACAGACCAAGCGAAAAAACAGTCGGATTAGCGGATTTCTGTAAATTCCACAACCAACCCCCAATAGGTGACACCTCTGGGAAATTAGCCAATAGTAAAATTACAAAGGAAGCTTCTCCAGTTTTGTCTATACCTCCTGAGCACCTCTGAATGACTTACACCCACGATAACAGAATTGCTATCCGAAAAATTGGGCATTAGGAGAAAAAAAATAAGAGAATCTACTCATTTCCTCAGTTTTTGCCTACATTTATTGAATCGCTTGGCAGGTTTCCGAAAACTCAAGCAGACTTTGGCCATATCTCTTGAACGGATTAACTGATTTCACTAAATTCAAAGCCTTCCCCGGCTAAGTGACTTCCAACCTCAAGGCAGCTCATTTTCTAATGCTTTTGTCTATACCTTCTGAACAAATTTGTTGATTTCAGTTGTTTTGCCTCACCCGTAAAAGGTGGCGCGATACGAAGTTCGACGAACCAGCTTGTTTATTTTGAAAAATAAAACAAAGGTCCACCATTTGTCTCGATAAAAAATGAATATTTGCGATGTTTTCGTTGCAAAATAAAAATGGATTTTTGACAATAGAAAAAATCAATCTGTTAAGTAAACTGACAACAATTTACTGTACTGTACAGCAAACTGAACAGCAGTGGTAGATGAGTAGATTCTGTCAAAATGTTGTTGTTGCGATTGCAGCAAAATGAGAACACTGCACATAGGCCTGTTCCCAAAACCGGTGTTCACTTGGTACCGGACCCGATATTCTAAAGTACCGATATCCTGGTTTTTTGGTACCGAGTTACCGGCGTACAGAGGGCTGCGCCCGCAATACGAGGGTTTTTTAGAATTTTGATGCATAGTGAATATTTTTTGTATACATATATATTTTATAAGCTAGCGCCTTTCATTCTGTAATTAGACCAATAATAAAAAATATATTTACTATTTACCCAGTCTGTATAAAAGTACTCCAAGGCAAATCTACAGAATTTTTTCGATTTCAGATTTCGGATGGCCTTTGAGCAAAAAGAAACTCAGGCAAACGTAAGGATGGCTTGGCATTATATATGAACTGAAAACTGTAAATCTACTGTTACTGTTTTTTTAGATCAAGGAAAACCAACTTATATGAAATGATTCCATTGTGTCCCCTCTGACATTAGAGCCCACGCAAGCTTTCCTATGAGTATTGCAGCTTTTCCGGGACACCCTGTTAACTTGGTCCTACAAACTTCAACAATATTTGTGGCAAACACTATTACCATTCTATGCATTTCCACAAAATTTCATGTTTATTGTTTCATCAAGTTAACAGATATGCATTGAAGAAATGCTTCATATTTTGGAAACCTAAGAGGGGCTACACACGAACAAATTGAAATTTTACAAATTTACTGTTATTTACTTTTTCTTACAAAAAGTCAACAGTCTTAATATTTAACGTATATAAGGCCATACTGACCAATCTTTGTGCAAAGTTTCATATCGATTCCTATAACGGTTTAGAAAAACGGAGGTCGAAAAGGAAGTTTAACTTTAAACGCCAATAACCTTTTTTTACCGTTACTCGAAACTGGAAAATTTTAACTGATATGAGATGTACTCGTTTAGATCTTTCGATTTAAATACCCATACGTCAATCTCCGATAAAAACTAAAAAAGTCGAACGTTCGGGATACCCTGTTATCTTCTTCCTACCAACTTCTAAGGAATTTGTGCCAAAGACTGTAACCATTCTACACATTCCTACCAAATTTCATGACAATCGGTTGAGTCGTTCGCGAGTCATTTAGTGAACAGACGGACTGACGGACGGACGGACAAAATCGATTTCAAGAGGGTTTTTTGAAAAAAAAATTTCTAAAAACCCTAAAAAACCAGTTGAATTCTAAAGATTTGCATATTCCACTCACAGGGTGGGTCAAATGAGACCTACCGATTTAAAATGAAAATTTCTTTTATATCGCACATCCAAAAGAAGAACGACGCAACTGCAAATTTGTTGATTCGCCAGAAATTGCATTTTAAAATTTCTTTCACGTGTTTTTTACAAATCCAAGAGTATTTTTGCGGTGTTCTGTATTATAGGTAGCTGAAAATATTGCTGAATTTATTGACATTCAATTTTAGAATGATATATTTAAAAAAAAAAATTATCGTGCGTTCATAATGATGATTAGTGAGAAGATGTTTCAGTCGCGTAATAGTTGATTTAATATTAATCGTGACATGAATCGTGCTAATCAGCCAGGATAAAGAATACAAAAGAGAATTCATTTGTTTTTTCTTTTATTTTGTTATAATTTATTATGAAAAAATAAACATTTATTCAAAAAGATTACGGAAAAATGGTTCGTAATACGAGTAATACCATGGTTTAAGATTGAAGTTTAATAAACTTATTAAGTCATTTTGTTGTGCTCTGATATGGAAATTGTTGATGCATAGATTTGTTTCAAGGGAACAGTATCAACTGAGCGGTCGTATAAGCGGGTACCCTTCAATATAGGGAGGGGTGAAAATTCAGTTTTTTGCAAATATGTATGTATCTGGAAAACTATAAGTCTAGCCGAAAAATGTCATGAAAACGAAATTCTTCTTCTTCCTTGCCTCGTTCTTTATACCGCTCCATGGTTCCGCGTTGCTTGACCTGCGGTGTAGGCACATCGCCCGTTTTGGCGATAATTTCTCAGCATATTTCTACAGGCAGCTCTATCTTGGATCGTGTCATCGCCGAGACCAATGCGTTGTTGTTGCTTTTTCATTTGACACATCCAGGTGTTCTTCGGTCTGCCTCTGGCCTTGGGTCCATCAAGTCATGAAAACGAAATTAACTACACAAAATTACCTTTGTAAGTATATGTAACACTCTAGACATTTTCTTGGAAAATTATTTATTTATTTATTTATTTATTTATTTATTTATTTATTTATTATCCTAGACCCAAAAGTATTATAGTGAATTTGCATTTTCTGAGTTTTACATTTCCTAGACCCAAAGTATTATAGTGACCCAAAAGTATTATAGTGAATTTGCATTTTCTGAGTTTTACATTTCGCGCTGTAACTCTTGACAGAATATACTTAGGGTCATAAGATCTTGTCCATGTATTGCTAAGAATATTTTTCATTTGTACCAAAAATTGAAGTCTTCCGACCATTGACACCCCCTGACTCCTCCTAACATTTTTAAAAAAGGTATGCCTGAAGCTTATTTTCAAATTGAGACAGGCAGATCGAATTTAGTAGGGTGCCTAACCTAAGCCCCCTCCACCAAAAAATATTACCGAAACTAAAGGTGCCCCCCATACAAAGTGAACAAAAATTCTAACAAATTTCAATTCTATCAAAAATCTAAAATAGAAAAAACAATTTATCTCTTAGAACGTCACTATACCAGTTAGTTTTCTGAATGTATGTTCAAAAGTTTGTACCAAAGCGTACGCTACGTACGAAATGTAAAACTCAAAAAATGTAAATCCACTATAATACTTTTGGGTCTAGGGTATAATTTTCTGAGAAAATGGCTAGAGTGTTATATATCATTACAAAGGTAATTTTGTGTAGTTTGTTTCGTTCTCGGAACAGACTCATAGTTTTCCAGATATTTGAAAAAAAGACTGAATTTTAACCCCTTTGCCCCCCTCCTTCTTCCTCCATAACCCATTGCCCAAATCAGTGTAACTTTTTACTGCGTTTATTGGGCAGTGTATTCAGCAATTTGGCATCAAACATTTTTTTAAGTTTGGGTTTTTTACCCTGATGAATACTATAACCTTCATTTTGGGTGTGCCCTCTAATGAGAAATTTGTGCTCGATAGAACTTAAATCAAATTTTCTCACAGCATACAAATACATGCTTAACAGAAATCTGCCAAGAAATAATAATTAAAGCATAGTCAACAGACACAGCCAAACACCAATTGAATATTTTAACCTGTTCTTTGTTTGCCACGACAATTATTATCTAAGTAAAAAAATCAAATTATCGCCAGGATGTTTTGCCGAAACTTCTTCCAAATATTGCAAAACACAACTTCCTAATCTCATTAACCCCTCTGTTTCCCATCATGCCAAATGTAGCATATATTTTTCTCTCGTTAATTCTGCAATTTAATATTCTTAGTTAAACATTTAAGTCTTATTGTTACGCCAATTAAAAACTGAAACTAAATCAGTTTGCAATTATTTTTGCATTAACTTCCTCTTCAATGTGGTTTCGAATATTAACATCAAGACAAAAGACACAAACATCTAACTTGCCAATCTCAAACATTGATTTGAATTCTATCAAATATATTTTTTACCAGGAAGCATAACCAAAATGAGAGAGTGTTCACAGGCTATTTCAAAAATCAGAACTCATACCGGACTAGTATATTTTGTTAATAAGTTTCGCAAAACTTTAAATTCAATCAAATTCCGCCTCCTTAAATTTTATATTTTTTAAAAACTGTGTGGTTTGATACAATGAAGTACATGCCAATGTGATAATAGAGACATACACCGCATTTGCTTTATGGAGTGGAACGATAGATTAAGACTTTCGCAATTAAGTTTTGTTAATAGTCATTAATCGGGTTATGATATTATTTCAAAATTATTTTATGAAGATATTGTTCAGTAAATCGAAATAATTAAAAGGCGAAAAGTTATCGGGACATTGTAACACTAAAAAAAAACCGTGGTAAATAAAAGAAAATAATACGAATAATTAATTTCCAAATATGCTTCGGCTCCATATACGTTTATGTATTTTCAATTCACTATTGAAAAATCCACTTTTTTAAATTGCTACATGAAAATCATTTAACTTTAAAAGTGGGTTAGTCTAGATTAGACTGAATTCGTTGTTTTAAATATTTCTCCATTGGTCTCCATGTTTTAACTAACTTTAAAACAACGTTGCAAATTTATAAACGATCTTCCCTATGAATCATTATGATTTTTCAAAATGTTCAACGTTATGATTTTATAATTTTTAAGTTAAATTTTAGGTCAGTCAAAATCGACATTAACCTCGGAATAAATGGAATACTACCGTGCTTGCGCTTATCTGTTTTAGAGTATTACTGGCTACATAGATCCAGATTTGCAACCCTGGGGACCCTGTGCTAATTTTTAGCCGAGCGAAAAAGAAACATTTTTTTGCTCTTTTTTACATTTCCAACAATATCAAAAAAAAAAAAATATCTTGGAAAAAAACGATGATCGGCGTTGCATTGCTAATTTTTAGCCAAGCGAAAAAGAACCATTTTTTTTGCTCTTTTTTACATTTCCAACAATATCAAAAAAAAAAATATCTTGGAAAAAAACGATGATCGGCATTTTGAAAGTAGACAAAATTTCCAATCCAATAGTATGCTAACCACTCTTGTAGGTCAAATATTGACGGAGATATAGGTTTTCAAAAATAGGGTATTTTCCACAAAAAAAGGCGAATTCTAAGCTTAAGTTGTTTGCCGAAACCACATTTACTTGAAATTCGCAATTTTTGGTAAAAAATACCCTATTAATAAAAACCTGTAATACCGTCAATAATAAAGGCATTACCGCATTCAATTAAATAATTTAATTCAGGAGCCCAATTAAAGTAACTGACAAATAAAATACAAAAAATTATCTAGTAGTATGAATCGTAAAATTAATAAGGAATCCCTTAAGGTTTCCGTTAAGTATAAGTGGGGTGTGGGGACTATGAATTCCGCCCTCAAAACTGAATTGATTTATTATTTTTATTCTTATTAGAAGGAATAATTCGTTGTTATTGACACCAACAACACGCACTTTCACCCGGTGATGCTTTGACAAGCAGTTGCAGTTGCGTCGTTATTGATCTGAGTGAATGCTTCCAAACGAGCGAATGGAATAACGACCTAACTGAATTTTAACAGTTTTTTTTGCAGAATTTTAAAATCAAAATTATTTTTATTGAAAATATAGCCAATTTCAAACTTAGTGGTATATTTAACTCAAAAACGATAATTTTTGCACTTACGTCATTATTCTTCTGGATGTGCGATATATGAAATCAATTTTATTGAAATTTATAATGAAAAATCAAATCAAATGTTCACTATTTGGTTCGGTACAAAGATGTTTCCACAGCTACAGGCTCGGTATTTTGTCCGGAATTTTCATCTTTAAGCTGTCTAATATTGTTCAGTAAGGTTACCAGACGTACAGCTTTTTGCCCTGCCGTGCAGCATCCTGAAGCGTAAAGCAAAATGTACAGGATTCTCGTTTTCACGCAATGAAACCTTATCATGAGCATTGTTTTGCACCACACGAGGTCAGAGCTGACATTTTGTAAAGCGATTAGTGGCAGTTACTTTAATTTTTTTTTTTTAATCTGTCACTATAATGGACCCGAAATGTTTGGGTGTTGTCAAAGGTAGTTGAGGTGATACGTAGCGATTTCACGTTCATTATATTTTGAAATAGTATAGAGTTGTAGCATGGCGTAGAAGATTGTACGACATAGTTTAACATTCCATCCATGTAAAAATTCGCTTGCTTACCGTATACAAAACAGTATATCATCATTTTGCATGTCCCAAGTAGGGTGTATTTCGGCATAGTTAATGTTCTGAAAACAGTCGAAATTGGCGTGATAATACACCCATGCCTACTTGAAACATGCAAAATTGTGATACTGTTTCGTAAACGGTAGGCAAGCGAATTTTTACATGGAATGTCAAACTATGTCGTACAATCTTCAACGACATGCTAAAACTCTCTATTCAAATGAGTGTATTGCAGTTTGAAGGCGTTATACCTAAATCATTTTTGTTTATTGGTTGCTCAGAATTCAACCGAAACCTTCACCACCATTTTTGATGGACAACTATTATAGGGAAAATCCCAGCGACTATGGCGTCAAATTTTCATATTGGCATTTTTGGAATGCCATAGACAACATTAGAAACTAATAATACAAAAATGTTTGTTTCCTTTTGAAGAATAATGCACCAAATGAGCAAATTTGAATGAATTGTATTGCTTGTTTCTGTGCAAAAATGTGGAAACAAACATTCACTCCGCTACCATCACTCTGTTCATGGTTTATCGAAAGGGGGGGGGGGGGGGGTAACATCAACTTACTAGAATTTTGTTCTTTCTTTCATTTATCTCGATAGAATTTTAACTCAGCCATTTTACCGCTTTTATTTTCCTTTTTTTTTGATTGTTACCAAATCGCAGTAATTTAAAATAAAAATGCAGTGGTGTAGTAGATGAGCAAATTCTGTTAAAATGTAGATCTGTAACAAAACTCTAGTTTTCAATCACACAAAAATGATTATTCCTCGCCACTATGTTCGACGAGATTGGAGAGGGTGGCGTAGTGGTAGAGATGACACTCTAACCCTGAGTTATGGGAGCATGGATTCGAGTCTCACTGTGACCATGGATGTTTGTGTGGTCTTTAAAAATGCTTATACGGCAGCCGGTTCTACGATAAAATCCTCCCGGAGCTACTCGTTGTTACTACAACGGACAAGAGCTGCCAACCCCCTCGATTCAAGAGTTTTATTCGCTACTACTACAACAACGAGATTGGAGAAGGTGTCTGCGACAGACTGTGAGTACGCCTGTTCTAATTTAAAACCCAATTATAACAGTATAGAACTGTTATGTAACACTTGCGCCTGGCAGTTTCAATTTTAGAACTATTGCCGGAATGCGATGAATCCTAGATAATAGGATAAACTTGCTGTGACGAAACAACGATTTAGAGACACTGAACTACCCACATTATTTTCAACGTTAATATCAAAGCTTAAGGGCTCGTATTCCACAGAACACCGTACGTTACGCCACTGCCTATTATTGTTATTTGCGATCTTTTACAATATCATTGGCGATCCTAGGTAAGGGGTTTCAATGTATGTATTAGTATTTTAAACAAAATTGTTACCAGCATCACGAAATTGGGATGACAAAGCGAAAAATGAGCAAACTAAACAACACCGAGGGACTCTGTATCACAGGAAACGTGCTAGCGAAATAATTCCGTAGGTCACTACAAAAAAGTTTGATTTGCGTAGGAAGATTTTCTCTGAAAAAGGGAAAATTGACAATACTTCCTGAGACGGTTAAAATTTAATTTCTTTTTAAAAAAATTTCACTAGTTTCAGATTGGGAAAGAGAACGTCAGTTAATTTTTAACTACCCCTTCGATCCTTTAACATAATTAGAGGAAAAATGGAGCCTAATTAGTGCTTAAAGTTTCAGAGATAAGAAAGTACTATTTATGGTTTTAAGCCGATGCAAAAGGAATCGGGGCGGGGCGGTGAATAGTGAAGCGCTTTATAATCGAATACATATTACAAAATTGTTTGGCAATTTAAAATTAACGCGTAAATTTATTTTGTAATTGAGTAGGAAACAGCTAGAAGTATCTAACATACACAGGGTGCTTTCCCAAGTTAAATAAATCCAGCTATACAGAAATAGGGTTTCTATGAATTTGCATGGTTTGAATGAAATGTACCAATTTTTCTGTCACGCTGTCCATTGTTGACATTGACAGCATCATATGAAGATTGACCCATATTCGTCAAGTCAACAACGAGAGATATCCAGAGTGCAACAACTTTTTCTAGTGAATTCTTCTCCCGAAAAAAAATCTAGGACTAAAGCTTTTGACTTTGCCACTGAAAGGATACGAGCACTTGATATTGATGTTTTCGATTATATCGTCCCTATTCATGATATCTTAGCGCACCGAATTGATTTGAATTATGAATAAGCATCTCTTGAAAAGTACTATCGACTGCCGCGATTTTTCGAAATTCTTTCATATTGGATTTTGCCGTGCCTCTAAACCGAATCCCATCAATAGGCAGTGTGGGTACAGCATTGACCCTTAAGTCATCTGGTCACCTTATCGTTAAGACAATTCTGTGTACTGATTTTTCTTGATTACGCCATTGTATGAAATTCCGTAATGATTTTTTCAATTTGAGATGACGGCGTAATTAAGCAAAATATGGCGTAACAACGCAAAGTAAACAAAGATTCAATTCAATATATGTAATGTAAAAAATTTCTGAAATTGTGTGCGTCTACTCTATACGATAAGATTAACCCTTAAAATAAGATGTACGAAAAATCAGTATCCAACATGTAAGGTAAGCTCTTAGTAATTTCTAATCTGTTAATTTGGCCAATTGTAGTAGCCCTGTAGCCCAATTTGGTCGTCTTAATTTTTTGTAACAAAAAATATATGAAGCGCCAAAAAATTATTGTAATTTGTGGCCTAACACGAACAATTTCTTTTCTTGCGGATTGCAGTCCAGTGGAAACTAACTTTGGCCAGACTATCTGCAGTGTGAAGGCATTAACTCGGTCTGAATCGAAAGCAACATATTTTCATATTTTTTTTCTCTGAATACATATTTGATGTTCTTACAAGTACCTATGTACATACGAGTATTCTATATGGCATGCGAAATTCCTTACGTATTTCGTGCAAAACGCAAGCCGAACTGAACTCATGAATTTTCACCGAAAGCGTTACAAATTAGTCACGAAATCGGCGTCATTCTGACATGACGGTTGCGAAAAATGTTTTTCGTTTTCGTTCTTTTTTTTTGCGTTAATGATGATAATGATAACCCAAGCCAATCTAGGTAGTAGTCGTTGTTATTTTCGCTCATTTTTGTAATCATGTTCAGTGCAGTGCAGACAGGGTAAATTTCACCAGACATAAACTTATTTTATTGTATGTATTTACAGTCGTGTGTGTTTACCTACCTTCAATTTTGTATCGGAATCGGACACAAAATTAATCTGCAAAGAAACAAAAACATAGAAAAAAGCATGAAAAAATGTTTTATGAATGATTACGACATTGAGGTGTATTAACTTAATTAGGTTTTTTACGGCCGGGGAAAAAATGTTGAATGAATGCGAGGGAATCTGAATCAGGGCATTCTACAGGAATTTAAGAGGTATAGGCAAATTTATTCGCCGAATTGAAGGGAACGTTGAACATGTTTTTGTTTTGGTTCCTTGTCGTGATAACGAACCATATGATAAAAAAGATTGCAGAAAAGACTATGACAAGTGATTTATGTTAAATGGGTATAGAATGGCGTGAATGATTTAATTGTTGAGGTATTTTTCTTTCATGACTTAGGGTGTATGTACGGTACGGAATTATTTGATTAATTTCAGGGAGAATTGGGGAAAAATATTGCAGTGTTGAGAAGTATGAAAATAAAACATACCAAAGAAAGCGATAGAGAGTTGTTGCAGATATTGTATAGCAAGCACTCATCCAGAAACAATCAGCGTCTTGCATGAAGCGGGACATGTAAGAATTAAAGACGATAAAAATAAGGACAATAGGTAATTCGGAATTTGAAGAAGAGGATACGAGTAAATTTGCGCTGCACCGACTCGATAGGAGCTGTAAGGTAGTCGAAGTGCGGAGATGTAATTTTCTAAGGCAACGAGCTCACCTTAAAGCAGTGTTTCCCAAACTATGGGGCGCGTCCTTGCTAGGGAGGCGTGAGTACAACTTATATATCGCGATAACAACATTTTTTTTTATTTAAGAGCCCCTGGCCAAAAGACGGCTACAAATATTTTAAGCCGAAATCACTTGATATCCAAATCCACACCAAACATAAGTCTGGTTGCTCTCATGGCGACAGCCGAACTTCCGATAAAACTCACGTTGCGTACCTACTCTTCAAAAATGTCCAAAAGTTCTAAAATGTGAGCGCCTCTAACAAACAATTGAGCTTTTTCTATACAGGATTGAGACTGAAAAAGATGGGGAGCCACTGCATTAAAGGATAAGGCAGTCATCAACGAACCTGGCGGCCCTGTAAAATTTCAGATCGTCAGCATAAAGCATGCAGGAAAAAGGAACTTTCAGAGGTACATCATTAACAAAAATGCTAAAGAGTAGTGGCCCTAAGATTGACCCCTGAGGAACACCGGACGAAGTACAAAAGATAGGAGAATAAGAGCCGTTGTGGATAACGCGACATTCACGGTTATACAGGTATGACAAGAACCAAGTTAGAAGGGATCCACTTACACCAAAATGCAAATTTGGCAAGTAAATACCATGATCGACAGTGTCAAATGCCTTCGAAAAGTCTGTGTACATGACGTTAGCTTGATATTGGTTGTCAATAGCCCGAGCCACTGTGTCAGTAAAACTCAGGAGATTGATGCAAGCAGAACAACCTTTGACAAAACCGTGTTTTTGTTCTGCGAAAAAAAAAAGAAAACAGAAACAGTATAGGATACAGTTTATTGTGGACGATACGCTCAAGAATTTTAGCAAAGTATGCAGGATAAAAATGATTTGGGATGGTAGTTTTAAACTGAGGAAGTGTTAGACGATTTAGGAATAGGAAGGATATTAGCCGCTTTCCACGATTTAGGAAAAACATCACTATTTATGCCTAAATTTAAATTAAAGGCCAAGAGAGTACTTAACGAGAATGACAATGATTTAACGAAAATATAGGCAATTCATCGTGACCACAGCCACCATCCATCAGCCTTCAAACTACATATTAATAATAACCAGCCACTTGAACGCGACATATTCTGTACGCAGGAATCTGGAAGAGAAACGAACAAGTAGCGTGCAAGCTAGAAATTGAAGTATTAGTGGGAGTAAAAGTGGGTGAACAGGATTTAGCAAACAACTTAGCGCAGGCTTCAGCAAGAGAGTTAGCCATAGAGGCATCAATCAAACAACAAAATTGAGGGGGCCGAGTTAGAGGACGATTTCAACGATCGTAACATATATACGACCAAAATCGCTTGAAATTGAAATTTTTTTGTTGCCTTGTAGTTCAGTTGTGCGGGAAACCCACATCTTGCTGAACACTTTCGACAATACGAAATTCGGCACCGAATTCCCAACAATTTCGATATTTTCGCCAAGTAAATGAATACGTGTCAGAGTATCTACCTTAGAGCTTTCCGCAGCAAATTCTTGAGGTTATCTCAACCTTTCTTAAATACGATCTTTAGCCTAGCTTAAGAGTTAGCTTTCAATCTTTCATAGAGAATGAGTGAGGGAATTACTGAGGAATGAGATGAATAAATCCGTTGGTCGGAGCTTTGGGTTGCAGGCGATTTGATGGGCGGCATCATATTCCAATGGGGAATAGTGCTGTTTGGTGGGGGTAAATTATTGAAGTTGATTTTGAGTGTAAATGGGAAGTACATAAGTGCATGTGAATGGACTAATTAAAGCTTAATTTTACGCATACATTATCAAAATCGTCACCAACTCAATGTGAGTAAATAGGAACCGGTAGATTTTATGCAAGTTTGGTTTGCTGGTTGGTTTCGCCGCGAGCGCAGCGAATTATTTGGTACGGGCCTACGTTGAACATGTTGAAATATTTTTACGGGGGCTAAAAGTCTAGAGACGAAACTAGTTTAAATAATTTTTTCTTATGTTTTGATTATGGCGGCCATTTTTTAACGAAAGTAGCGATTGATGTTCATCTTTCATCGCCCCAAGTATATTATTTTCGCTTTGCCGTCGCTGTATCAAGTTGTGTCGATTGCAAAGGCGAGACCTTAAGCGAACAATTCAAATATACTGGAGCGATAATTGCCTAAAGCGCGCCACAGACTCAGCGATTTATCGGCCGATCAAAGCTCATTTCTGTGGAAAAAGCACATTTTTTAGGTTCCACTGCCAGATTCGCAATAGAAAATGAGCTTTTTCCACAGAAAATGTGCTTTCTCCACAGAAATGAGCTTTGATCGGCCGGTAAATCGCTGAGTCTATTGGGTCCTTAAGGTTGTGACTACGATCTGTTTCGAATTGCTTGAACTGCAGGTCAAGCTTAAAAGCTTCTTAAAAGTTTAAACGCAATTTCAGTTTAAGCGATTCGCAATTCACAATTCGCAAACCATACTCTAAGAGTCGGCATACATTATCCAGTTGATTAAACAATCAAAGCTCATTCCTGTGCAGAAAGCTCATTTTCTGTGCAGAAAGGTCATTTTCTCTAGCGAAATCGGTAGTGGAACCTAAAAAATGAGCTTTTTCTACAGAAATGAGCTTTAATTGTTCATTCGATTGGATAATGTATGCCGACTCTTATATACATGGAAGATTGGAGCTTTAAGCTTTCCGCTGCGGAATGCTGAGCTATTCTACGAAATTATTGCGGAATTATGTGGATAATTCTTAAGTCGGACATTTGATCTATATCATGTGAAGCAATAGCGATTTGTGCTTTCCGTTCTATGTGCAAACAGAATGTACTGATTTCAGTTCAGATATTTTTAAGTGGACAGCAGTGAGCTTAAAGAGGAGCTAATGATAAAACTAGAATCTTAAATTTATTTGCAAGTACATATTAGTAAATTTATAAATGCAGTTCGAGGGATCAATTGAAATGTTGTATTGTATTGATAGCCATAAAATTCTAGGTCCATTGTAAGTTCTACATAAAAGCTTATTTCCTGAGTAAACCCTTCTCTGCCGATATCCTGTGCTTCTAACACTTTTCATATTTTTATTAAAACCCACAAGCTAATTTCTCCTCTCCCCATCATGTTCATGTCCATTTTAATTTCCTCTCGAAATTTCGCCAGGAAGACCTAAAACCAACTCAACAATAAACAACAAATACAAACGATCCCTGCATCAACCCTTTTCAGTTCCGGATCATATACATTTCTACACACAAAAAGCGGTGAGTAAGCTTCCTACTAACAACAGCAATTCACACCCCCGAGCCGGCGGAACCCAGCTCATGTCCAAGCCATTTTCTTGCCGTCACACAGTGGCAAAAGCACGACCATGTAAATGGCGTGTTCACAAGGATACTCTGTTTCTCTATTGAATTCATTCTCTTCGCATATACTCATACACGCCGCCATACCGGAAGTACTTAACAAACTACAAGTCACGTTTGTTGTGTAAAGTATAGTCTCCATCGCTCTTTTGTTCCCTTTTGTTGACCCTCTCCAAGTGTATTCAGTTCTGGTTCAAAAAATAAAGAGTGCACATGATAATACCTATTCAGAGCCCCGAAAAAAAAAGGAGTAACGTGCGGCCACCGAAGCACCGGTTGATGTATACATTGCTTGCCAATTTCCTCATTTTGTGTAACGAAAGTTTGTACAGCAATCTGAAACCGGTACGGGTCCTGTCGTGTGTAGAACCAGTAACCAGAGTCACACATGCGAAAAACATTGAATCCTCTGAATGTAATCAGAAGGTGCAATCTTGCACGGAGAGCCGCCACAGCAAAAACATCCATAAGCAGCAAATCTGCCGTGTTGCACGCCGGAGAAAATCTTTCAGCGTCTCCAAAGCACATACAACATTTTTTTTTTCATACTAAATCACACTCGCGGGCTCGTCTACCGAACACATCAATTTATTGTCTACGTGGGTTTGTGATTTCTCGCGAAAAAGGAACATGACTAAGACTCCACTCGCAAGCGTCCCGACTGTATCGTCTTCCAAGTGTTTGAAGTCGTCGTCGTCGTTGTGGCGTGTAAATATCTCTTTGGGCTTTTGGGAAGAAAAAAAAAACTCCGCCAAGTTCTTCGAGCTCCTCCAAGTCTTGTTAAGACTCTTATGGTATCCCAAACTGTTGTGTGTCGTTTACGATTCCCTTCTTGGTATAACGTGGTTAAGCCATTCCATTCCGCGTACATGTCTTAAGAACGAGTCGAAATGGAACCTTAACTTGCCTGGCAACCAAAAATCTGAAAAGTCATCATTACATCGCTCTGTTGGAGAGATGTGAAGGGAACTTGAGAAGATTTCGGGTTTCGGATGGATTACTTCCCGGGAACACATGGGGCCGTACGGCCAGGCCGTGTCGTGTTGCCTCAGTCGACGACAACGAAGACGACGATGCGATGTCGTTAAGAAAGAGTACACGTATTGGAGGATATTCAATATGAAAGTGGTGTAATAATTCTGGTCATATCTCGGTGAAATTTGATGCACGTTCGAGGACCCATTAAAATGAATGCGTGCAGACTCGAGACTCGTATTCCGCAATATAAGTGGAAAGTTTGGCATGTCCTTTCGGGCGCTTATGGATGCACACAATTTCTATTGCAATTTTCGATTCAAATTCAATGTCTGATGGCTGGAAGTCGCAGATGCTATATAATGTCAGAGTCAATTGGCACTTTTGGCATACTTCAATGATGTTCATGTAAGAAGCGTGAAAGTGTGCAGATGGATTTGATGGAGATGTACAATTTCAATAAGGTGCTGTCTTTATTGCTGATTCGAAAATTGTCCAGATATACAGATCGCAAGGGATATTGTTAGGATAGATACCAGAAGTGTACCACCAAGTTTGCAACTTCGAAAAACCAGTGCTAACCCCGTGACCCTCAAAAAAACTCAAAATGTTCGGACTTTTTCATATTTTTGTTTGTAATTTCTAAAAGGCGCTTCCTACAAGTAAGTTGTCCACTGCACTGTTAAAACTAAGAAAACCTTCTTTAATTTGAGTGTAACCCCAGCTTTGTAGGCGCAAAGGATTCCAAGATACACCACTATTGTTTTTTTGTAAAAAAGTTCGAAATTTTAATTTCAGTGATGTTCCGAGCTGAATATCGGCTTAAATGCGCATTCTACGGAGAAAGTCATGTGACATGAAGTTA
Source organism: Microchrysa polita (assembly GCA_949715475.1). Taxonomy (NCBI): domain Eukaryota; kingdom Metazoa; phylum Arthropoda; class Insecta; order Diptera; family Stratiomyidae; genus Microchrysa; species Microchrysa polita. The sequence continues at coordinate 13,373,961 of OX454420.1, forward strand.
TAAACCAGTTACTTAGTATATATGTTGGAACGAATGGAATCAGACCATGGGGTCATAGGGCTGCCCCTGAAAATTAGGTTCTTCTAAGAAAAACTTTTTTCTTTATGTACCAATAATAACCAAACTTCACCCAAGTATGTTCCTGGTTAACCAGGCCTCAACAAATATCTAGGAACGGATGAAATCGGAACACTACGTTATAGGGCTGTCATACAAACCAACCTCTGGAAATTAGGTTCTAAGAAAAACTTTTTTCTTTATGAACCAATCTTAACCAAACCTCACCCAAATGTGTTCCTAGTAAAGCCTCAAAAATTAACCACCCTTCCCCCAAATGTGTTTTTTAGTAAAGCTTCAAAACATATCTAGAAACGGATGAAATCGGAACACTATGTCATAGGGCTGTCATACAAACCAACCCCTCCTGATAATTAGGTTCTTCTAAGAAAAACTTTTTTCTTTATGAACCAATCTTAACCAAACCTCACCCAAATGTGTTCCTAGTAAAGCCTCAAAACATATCTAGGAATGGATGGGATCGGAACATTACGTCATAGGGCTGTCATACAAACCTCCTAAAATACAATTTCGAACTTTTTTACAAAAAAAAAACATTTTTTAAAGTGCTGTATCTTGGGATCCTTTGCGCCTACAAAGCTAAGGTTACACTCAAATTAAAGAAGATTTTCTTAGCTTTAACAGTGCTGTGGACAACTTACTTGTAGGAAGCACCTTTTAGAAATTACAAACAAAAATATGAAAAAGTCCGAAAATTTTGAGGTTTTTTGAGGGTCACGGGGTTAGCACAGGTTTTTCGAAGTTGTAAACTTGGTGGTACACTTCTGGTATCTATCCTAACAATATCCCAAAACAACAGAGCAGAGCAATTTTTTGCGACCTAACGCCTTATTTTTCGGTTTATTGACTGACCTATATATGTATTTTGACTGATAATGAAATTGTTATATTCGTCACTGAAGGGCATTTCACTGAAAATCCATTTTTGAAGATTAAATTCTTGTAATTCAAATCAGAGTTCCAAAAAAAAAACCAATTCCGTATCCCGAGTCAACATTAGTATATCATGGATTAGGATCCGGCCGGAATAGCATAATAACTACTAAAACACATAAAAAAAATTCACAATGAGCTAAAATTCACAATGGATTCTTTATTGCCTACTTGTGCCTGTATTTTGTGCACGGATCAGTGGATTTCGTAAATTTGCTCCATGCGATTGGTCTCTACCAAATAACAGAACAACTATTGAGAAATATGATAAATTCACAATTACCGCAATTATGAAGACAATTCTTTTTAACATACTTCTTTCTGCATTTCTTGAAATTGTTTATGAACGCCGGATTTCAGTAAGTTTACCCACCAGATTGATCTAAATAAGGATCCAGCTGGAATAGCAGTATAAACATTGAAATATGCAGAAAATTCACAATGAGCAACAATTCACAATGAGTTTTTCGCATACTTTTGACTATACCTATTTCTTGACCGTCTTAGTCGAATTTTTGAAGATTTTCCTGTCGAATTGGTCACCCGGGCTAAAACCTTTTTCGGGCGTACTTACGACTTGTATGTAATCCCCCCCCCACACATTCTTTTCCTTCCGTCTTCACAAAAATTCGGTTGCGTCGACAAAACAATATTTGTGTGGGGTTTGTTTGGAATAAGTGGGCAAATAAAAATATTTACTCAGAAAATTTTATTGGGGGATGCGGAAGCATGGCCCCATAGTACGATTCCAGACGGACAGACGGACAAACCGACAGACGGACATCTATAATAGTCTAACGAAAATCCAGTGCCGCACGCTTTCTAAGACCACACCTCAAAAGGGTGTGGGTATTTTGATTTTAGTGGATTTGATTTTGGGTTTTTTTTTTGCGGGATTCCGGTTTGGGTTTGGGATGTCTTATCCAATCCAATTACACAACTTTCTACCTCCAAATCCGTAACACCCACCTCTTACATTCAGATTAGGGGTGTCAAACTCAAAAGATGACCCGGGCCAAATATCACTGTCTGCGGGCCACCGAGAGAGAAGGGCTAGTTCAACACATCTGGCACGCCGCTTTTATTAACTATTTCGTTCTTATTGTGTCCTTTTTCTTCTTTTAGCGGCGAGCGGCTGTGCATCTATATGGATTTGATTTATGGTTCGTCATCGTTCTCGTCCGTGGTCTCCAGGGACAGGAAAGTGGTTGCTGCCATAGGGTTTTCCCACAGTGAAAGAAGGGTAAAATCAGTGGGTGCAGCTGGGCATTGAAACAAATGAACCACATCATGAGACGTACTAGCGCAATTATGGCATAATTTTGTATGCTCGGGTCTACACGAGATAGATACGAACAGGGCCGGCTCTACTATATGTGCAGACTGTGCACTTGAACAGGGCGCCAACCGAAAGGGGCTCCAAATTCATAAATTCATTATGCCTTTAAGATCAAGACTTCCTTTAATGACAACTGCATAATGATCACATCAATTCTCTTCTCTGTTGTATAGCATATTTATACATATTTATTTTGATCGATACACGTCGTCCACAGATCGTACATATTTAACGAACTAGAACTGATTCAATTATTTATCTAAGGGTGTGTTTTCCCAAAGATCCGCTGCCATCGCGACACAAGAAATTACATAGAAACTTCACTAACAATGAACTCAATTCGCATGCTAATCGTATTCCATTCCATTTGACGGGCCCATCGACGCAGTCGCGACTCGTGAAACCATGAAAGACACATCTTCAAACTTTTCCAAAGTATCTACGCGAGAGGAAGAGCGAGAGACGTGTTTCCATCCGTCCACGTTGAAAAATGCTTCGCATATCTCGTACTTGTGCATCACTGCAAACATGCTCCAATTAATCCATACACTTCATATGCGGGATGGGCGCCCTATGGCCTATGGGCGCTAGATTTCATAGATTGTATGCTTGATAAAAGTGAAGAGTTGTGCATTGCAGCAATTGTGCACATAAGAAATTGTTGTAGCGAACACCCCTATATTCTGCAAAAGAGTGGAATAGCTGCTTTGCAGGCTCACACTCTGTGAGATGTGCGTATTCACTTGATGGCTCATTCTCGTAGTCTCAGCTCGTAATACATGTTTCAATTGTATAAGAGTGGGCGATAGAGAAGTTTTTTAGGTTGTATAGTTTGTAGGAAGAGATTTTACCGTGTAAAATTTTCTATGCAAACCATATTAAGCGCAGGATAGACCTCGAGAGGGAAATGTTTGTCCGCTATGATTTTCTCAATGAAAATGTATGCTTACGGTCGTGGGATATTTGGCAAATGCAGTGCAATTCCATACGCTACAATCCAAAAATGGTTTCATAATTTGTTTGGCCATTTCCCGTTCATTTTATCGTGAAAAATATCTAATGACCGGGGAATCGAAAAATACTGTAATGCGCCTAGTTTACCCAAATGGTATTTCCGTACTTGACACCAGCTGGCTCTAGTGCCACTAGCGAGACATATTAGGCATCAACGAAGTTTCCGGAACAGTATTTTTGAACCAATTCATTCACAAAAAGTACGTATGTGGACAGGTAGAATGGAATTTTGCTAACGATACATTAAATCAATGTTTAAGGCCTGAATAGACCTCGGGCGGAATGAAAATGAAATTTTTGTCAGCTGCGATTTTTTCAATGAAAATGCCGGCTTACTGTCGTGGAACATGTCGGAAATGATAGGGAACTCCATAAGCTACAATCCGAATATGGTTCCAACATTTTTCTCGGTTATTTTATGTAGGATTTTTCGTTTCCCCGGTCATTAGATATTTTCCACGGTGAAGTAACCGGGGAATCGAAAAATAGTACATAAAATGGCCGAGAAAAATGTTAGAACCATATTCGAATTGTAGCTTATGGAATTCCCCATCATTTCCGACATGTTCCACGACAGTAAGCATTCATTTTCATTGAGAAAATCGCAGCGGACAAAAATTTCATTTTCATTCCGCCCGATGTCTATCCAGACCCTTAAAAGGTAATTGCTGCCAAAATTACCATTATTAGACAATTTATTTAGAAATTATGTCGTAAAAATGCGTCAGGTAATGACACCATAATAATAAAAAATGAATGAATGTTAATGAATGCTTGTCTCGTTGCTCAAATTTAATAAAGTTACATTGATAAAATAAAATGGAAAGCACTCATATGCGTTAGTATTGAAAACAAAAAACAACATGGAAAGATGTACGGTTGAGCAACGAGTTCAAATAATACAAATTTACACGCGGAATAATGGTTCGATTGTCGAGGCACAGCGCGAGTATCGACTAACGCTCCATGTAGGAGTTGCTCCCTCGAGATCAACGATTCGCAGAGTTGTTCGCCGTTTTCGAGGACAAGGAACCGTTAATAGCCCTCGACGAGCCCGAAGACGAAGTGCGAGGACGGACGAAATCATTGAGCGGGTAGAAGCCAGCTTCGAATCAGATGCAACAACATCAACCCGAAGAAGGACAACGATATCGTGAGATGCTCAACAATGTTATTCGTCCTTTTGTCCAAAACCGACCAGATGTGGTTTCAGCAAGATACAACTGCAGCCACAATGGAGATTTTAACGGACGTTAAAAAAAGAGTCATTTCCAGAGGATCTGCAATTAACTGGCCGGCTAGATCTCCAGACTTAGCTCCACCCAATTTTTTTTTTGTGGGGATAACTTATGGAGAGAGTTTACAATTATAAACCAAGAAAAATTCAGGAATTGAAGCAAAATATTATAGCGGAGATCCGATGTTTGCAGCCAGAAATATTGCGAAAGGTAACACACCGTAGAACGATCCCGTCTTTGCGAAGCCGCCCGGGGCGGTCATCTAAAGGATATAAGTTTCCGAACATATCTCTCGAGTGTAAACATATCTCCCAAGTGTCTTTTTTTATGTGAAAATTTAAAAAAAAAACGGTTTAGAAATAAAAAAGTTATTCATGGTTTACACTAGTTCACTTTTAATGGGCCACCCTGTAGTTTTACTCGTGAATTATGTCGGATCAATAACTAGTCAGTAATTAGTGAAATTGTAAACTGTGTATCCGTGTCTGTTGTAATAAATAGTGTTACAGTAAAGCGAGTGTTATTCATTATCGTGTACGCAAAAGTCTATCGAATCCACTGGAACGTCTAGAAAAGACGTGTCAGGAGGGGATAATATGAAAAAGTATGAAAACTGACATTTAAGTTTTTTTTTAATTTCGGCATCCTTGAGTTAAGGTATGTTTATAAATACGGGCCTTATTTTACAAACATATTTAGGCCTCGTATATTTTCTTAAAAATTACTTTTCTATCAAAATCTGACATCATACACCGTTCAATTCATCTGCCGGCCATAATATCGTTACATAATTTGACGATCGATTGAATACCGGCTCTAAGAATTACTATTTTGCCACAAAATCTAGTGATCGGTTGCAGTGACAGCCATCTCCATACAAATTCAAAGTGTTAAGGCGCGTTCAGACTATATGGCAACCTACCATATATTTGCTGCCATACGTATGGCAGGGTGTTCACACTGACTGCCACATATGGCAGTTTTTGGTATGGCAGCTTCGTTACCAGTTGCAAATGTAACATATATATGGTAGCAAATATGGCTGGTGTTCACACTATATGCCGAGTTTTCACACTGTATGTAACACTTTTTGTATGGTGCCATACGAACGGCAAACGTTGGTCACTTCTAAGATGTCGATGCAAGCAGTCTTTGCCGCTGCTGTTGTGGTGATGTTAACATTAAGAGAGAAAAGAAGAAAGAAGCAAAAAAAGTACACTCACTACTTGTTGTTTGAGATGGTTTGTAAAGTACACCGAGGAATTTCATCGCATAATATTTCCACTTGACAGAGTAACTTTCTGATGTGCGTTGGCCGCTTTTATGGGATCTTAGAATAAGTTCTGAATTGAACTCGAAGGTTATCCCATCTGTTATCTGTTTAAAATGATGCCAATATCTTCGAATGTCGTCTCTCGTTTCCGAGTATTCTTATAATATTTGTTTGATGGATCCCAAAGATGTGGTCTCCTTCAACAGAGTGAATCAGTAGATTCGTATCGGAGTCATCCCATTCTTTCTCCGCTTTTCTTGGTTTTCGACCACCTTTTCTTCGCTTGCAATCTAAATATGTAAATTGTAAAATTAGCTTAGAACGAGACCGAGGCTAATTTCGGGCGCGGCCGAAATTTGAATACTCCTCACATTTGAATGAAACTTAAGCTTCTTTTGTGTTAACAATTTCTACCGCAGCCCTATGACGTGTTCCGATCCCATCTGTTCCTAGATGTGTTAAGGCTAGTCCAGGATGAATTGGATGAATTTTGGTTAAGATTCAAAAAGAAAAAAAGTTTCTCTTAAGGCGGCCCAAGACCGAACGGAGTGTGGCAAACACCGCACAAAAGATTGATACGAAAAATCGTGCAGCAGCAGTGCAGCAGTGTGGTTGGGTGACTCCAAGGTATCATTCTTGAAACCGGTCTTTTGTGCGGTGTGTGCCACACTCCGGTCGGTCTGGGCCGCCTTTACATGAACCATATATTTGGGAGTTGGTTTGTATGACAGCCCTATTACATGTTTTAAGGCTTTACTAGGAACACATTTGGGTGAAGTTTGGTTAAGGTCGGATTCAAAAGGAAAAGTTTTTCTTAGCAGAACTTAATTTGCAGAGGTTAGTTTTTGTGGCAGCCCTATGAGGTAATGTTTCGATTTCATAGGCACACATTTGGGTGAAGTTTGGTTGAGATTGGTACATAAAGAAAAAAGTTTTTCTTATAAGACCTATGTAATTCTCAAGGGTTGGTTTGTATGGCAGCCCTATGACCCTATGGCCCGATTCCATTCGTTCCGACATATATACAGCGTACACTAAAAAGAATCTTGTATACACCATTTCAGCCCGATAGCTTCAAAACTGAGGGACTTGCGTTGCAACAGACGGACATCGCTCAATCGATTTCTCTTTTCACACTGATCAATAATATATATACTTCTTATAGTGGGAGATGCTTCCTTCTTAGCATTGCAAACTTCATGACAAAGTTAATATACCCTTTCATACAGTGACAGGTATAAAAATTGAAATTTGGAAAAGTGAGCTTACCCTTCGTCAGCCATTTTGCGTGCAATGCGTAGTACAGATTAAGTGTATACAAATACGAACGAACTCACTCAGTCATGTATGCAATGTATATTCCCACGCATTATTTTATTATACTATATTTACGAATTCTTCTGGGTGTACATACAACCACAATTTGGTGAACTGCGATTTTACAGTCAAATCAGAACTGATTTACAGAACAACAAAAATTAATAAATTGGCGTAAAGTACTGTAAATGCTGAGCACAATGTGATAAACCCACGAAAAACAAGTGCCAGATGCTTTTCATATGATGGACATGCTTATCATATGAAATCATATGGCAGAGTGGGGCCAGATATCTGGCAACCGGTGTTCACACTGTATGGTAACATCTATATGGCACGATATGGTATGCAGTTACCATACGAATTTTTTTTTCGTATGGCAGAGCATATGGAGAGTGTTCACACGGGTATGGCAATCATATGGCAGCAAATATATGGTATGTTGCCATATAGTCTGAACAAGCCTTTAGTCATACAACCACAAAATTCGTATGGAAAATTACTATGGCACTACTACTACATTCCATTTATGATTAATATATAGAAGGGCGACTTTTTAGTACATGAACAGGGCGCCATAATACCTAGGACCGGCGCTGGATACGAATTAAGACGTGAGCAGAAACCTGACCGAAGTTGGGCTTAAGTCACTCTGGTGGCTCTCGGGAGCCTAATCTCCTCAGGCGAAATTGGTGGTGGGAGCGCTGAGAGGACTCTATTCGTACCTAAACTCGCAATAGACCGACTCACTTTGTCGGTGTGAATCATTGCAATGGCGGCAATAAGATTCTTCATTGAAAGGATCCCGTTTGTATCCCTGGACCTCTCTCTCAAGGTCTATTTATGTCCTAAATTTCTATCATCATTTGCATTTACATATCTTAATTCTTCAGATAAAAAAAATCTCATCTCCACCGTTCCAATCCATTCAAAGCCTCATCTAATTGCAATCTTAATTTGCGTCTCGTTAAATGCTAATCAACTTCTTGCCCATATTTACAACAACGTACGAAACGAGTATGGCATGGTGTTACAAAGGCTTGTGACTTTGCACGACGACACTACACCACACAATTTCCACCATTAATTTCCAAAAGTGCCGACGGCCATCATGCATTTTCATTTTTTTCGCCACGTTGATTTTTCTCGCAATTTTCCTCTCAATTTCGTTGTCGTGTTCTTGTTATCCTTTTTTTTCATCGATTTTTTGTTTGAAATTCTACCATCGTTTTACAACTGTCACTTGGCTTTGGATATCGCCTCGCGATCTCACGGACATTTGAGAAATTTCGTGGAATAACAAAATAAAATTCAACAACGCAACATGGCATGGCGTTATCGTTTCAACTTTGCTATTTCCTATACACACTACGACTTCTTTTTTTCGTTTGGTCCTCGTCAAGATTTAATTCGATACAGTCAATCGACTGCGCGGCTGCCCTCCGGGATACCATAATTTCGTTACTAGGGATTGGAATCCGTCAAATTAATGTCCGCGCTACAGTCACCCGAGATCAAATGAATTAATAGAACGAGTTGTGTTGTGTATAGGCTGTTGTAGAGTATGTATCAGAGAGTGATTCATGATTGCGTAAGTAAGCGCGACCAAGGCTCGAGGACTTGTCAAAAAAGAGATTTTGTTGTTAATTCAAATGAAGAAGATTTACCATGCAAAAGCAAAACTGTAAAACAAAATGAACCTTTTTTGGACTGAAAATAAAAAAAAATGAATTAAAATATGCATAAAGAAGGAGACGTCATAGACTCATTGCGGGATAAGCATACAAACTCTATTTGTCTGCGAAGGACTAAAACCGTGACTAATCCATCGCTAGACATTCATACGTAAAAAATTCTGAAACGAAACGAAGTCATTGGGATTTCGCATGCAATCCCTCTTCATTCATTGGTGCCTGTGCCTGAAAGTAACCAAACACCTTTTTTTTATTACACAATCGACCCGATTTTTGTTGTTGTCTTTTTACTTCAAGATTTTTATAGTGCGGGATGGGATAACTTAAATCAGGTTTCACATTTTTATTGCCTTTTTTTTACGACGTGATTCGTTCTCATGCAAAGCCGAAAAAATATTTTTGCTTCCAAGTTGCGAGGTGGAAAGGGCCTAATCCATATAGCAGCATTGCATTAATGTTGTAATAAATATCTGGTGTGGAGGTGATTGTATGAAGTTTTCAATTGTTAGCGCCTAATTTTCTAGCGTGGCTCAGTGGCGATTGCAGAATACTTTTTCAAAGTTTGTTCAATATTATTTTTAATTATAACCGTCATCCTTTTTCATGAAGTTTACAACGCACAGAAACAGAAGCAAGCACCTCCGACTATGAAAAGTGTACACTGAACCAAATTGGCTAAAATCAAGAAAAAAATACACACTGAAACAAATCGCCTGCTAAAGTAAAGAAAATATGGCTAAAATCAAGAAAAAATTGATTACAAAAGATGGCCCAGAAATATTTCTCTTCATTTGAGAATTAGTCACACTGATCCAAGTGAAATGCCAATAGCAGCGCTTTAAGGCAAAGTAACCTTGGATTAAGCAAACTTTTCTTATGAAAAAGGCAAGAGAATCTAAACAAAAATTAAAAAACAAACTTGCAGCCAACCAATATCGAACTCATAACCCCATTCTTCCCAGTCAAACGCGCTACTTACTACACCAGAGACACCACTGACTAATCCACTACAAGGCTACAATATAAGCTAAAGCTTAAATAAAACTTTTACACGAGCTTACAAAGAAAATGTCAAAAAAATCTATTAACAAGAATTTATTCGCTTGAATTGAGAATAATTTACACATATTATTCACAAACTGGATGACTCTGTGCTTTATTATTATATGCCGTTCGAAAGCTTAGGAAATGGACCAACTTTTGTGAACTTTTAGGATTTGCCACTTCAATGCACCGTTACGAAATTCGGGTTTAATTTTGATATTAAAAGTTGAAATTGAAATTTCTGCAAAATTCAAAACACCGTATCTTGGAAGATAGGAAGCTCTTCGCATCGTTCGATATGTCCTTTTATTGGAAATTTTGTGTACTTTCAGAAGAATATGAAAAACATTGATTTGGGTAAACTGAAAACTATAAAATAGGAGTTTTTCGAAAAAAGTCGTGTTTTCTTTTTACAAGAATCACAAAAAATGCGATTACTCCTTAACGGTAAAAGCTAATTTTGGCGATATTTTTCCTAAAACATCATGTACACTCTACCATAGGTCTATGGCTAACCAGCTACGGGACACCCTGTATATTATTTGATCAGTGCGACGCGAGAAATCGATTGAGCGTTATGCGTCTGTCTGTCTGTTTCAATGCAAACTAGTCCCTCAGTTTTGAAGCTATCGAGCTGAAATATTGTACACAACTTTCTTTTTAGTATAGGCTGCGTATATATGTCGGAACGGATGGAATCGGAACACTGCGTCATAGTGCTGTCATACAAACTAACCCCTGAGCTTCTTATAAGAAAAACTTTTTTTTTCAAACCAATCTTAACCAAATTTCACCCAGTCCATTAGAACTATATTAGCACCATCACCCCACTTCCGACAGCAATCTTAAACGACCAGTATAATATGGATAACCTTAGCCCCCTTCAGGACCAGATCCTGGTTGCGCCACTGACTTCTTCGATATACATATTATATATTTTTTTCGCTAATTCAGCAAAATTTAGGAAAAGTGTGTCAATTTTTGGAAATTTCAAATTGTGGTAGATTTGAGTAAATTTGACATTTTTAATTTTTGTAAAATTTTCTGAAAAAAAGTCGTAAATCCACCAAAATGGTAAAGTCGAAACACTGGATAGCCTTTTAGTCAAGGAAAAATCGATATTTGGTCGACAAAAATCATTTCTGGATTTTTGCAGGATTGTTGGGAATGGCCCTCTAATTTATGGGGGAAAAAGACCTCACCGATAGTGGATCCGCAACATGAAAAAAGGGGGAAAGAGGTCTTTTTGGAGTTTTTAGCGATTACAGTAGAGCTCCAATAATCCGGATTGATTGGGACCACCTGGATTATCGAATTATTCGGATTTTCGAAACGCACCTATTAAGACTCCGTTAGACGGTAGCAGTTTCGAAATTGCTCAAAATTTAATTGTTTTTAACCGAAACAGTTAATTTTATAGTCAAAAGAACAGTTTCTTTATATCTAGGGCGCACTACGATAGAAAAACCTTCAAAAAATTCTCAGATTTTTTAAAAGTCAAAGAAATTTTGGGTCTCAATCCGAATTATCGGATATCCGGATTATCCGGGTTCTACTGTATTAAAAAAAAACGGTAAATGATGCAAAAAAAAGGTCAAGGTCTAAAAACGAAAAAAAAAACTACTTAAAATTTCCTTTGCAATAATATATGTATACTCGTAACTCTTCCAGAGTACTCGTCGATTTATCAAATGAATACTACGTATAGGTAGAAGAATCTCCTAGTGGGTAACATTGTAGGGGAGGTACCCTTAGTTTTAATCCGATTGAGCTAATTTTCAGTGGAGAAAACCATTATATCGGTTTTCTCCAATGACGATAAACAAAAATGCAGCGTTCTGCTGGCGGGAGTTATGGAGACCGTTTTGCAAAATTCAAATGGGGGTTTAACCCTTCTGTCGGCACAAAGGTCTGGCCAGACATAATAAATTAATACATAAATTCGCCCGAACTGAAAATTTTGCCTACACCGGCGTTTTACACAACTCAGCGACATCGCGCGGTTCCATCGTATTGAGCAGTGGCGTAACGTTTCTTAAATTTATTGTGTTCGAAATCGAAAGGGGGCCCCTTCTCCCCGTTTGATATTTCCACTAGGGAATATTGACAATTTAGAGCAATGCGGAGGAGCAATTGATACTCAGCGACATGTTCCAAGGGTTTTCCAATTTTTTGAGACAAAAATTTAAATTCGAATAATACATAATTTATACGAGATAATTGGTAAGATCGTCTTCATGGTCAAAATTATCCTTTTTTACAGCCATCAAATTAATCAGCTGTGGTTGGCGTGTTCATGTCCAGGTGGAATTCAATTAAGTCAATTGAAACCAAACTCTTGGTGGAGTTACGGCTCTCTGGTATGAAATTCAAGAGTGGGTTAAGACTATACGAAGTTCAAATTTCTCCATATAAAAATCTTGATTTGTCACTTGACACTGAAGCGATGCAGAACATTTTTCTGAAAATATTCTAGAGTCCTAGCTTGTTATATGTACCTTGAAAATTTACAGCAGTCCAAGGATGCGATCCTCGAACCAAACAAATTGCAAAGGGAGAACCTAGCGCATGCGGGGTCGAATTTTCAAAAAACAATAAAAATGGATAGAGAGAGATCAGGGAGGCCATTGATTATGGCTCACATCATCTAGCAAAAAAATTCATAGTCTCAGATGTCTACGTTCAAATGTTACAGTCGTTAAAAAAAAAGCGACCAAAGGACAAAAATATTGCTAACGCAAACGGGGCCACATTACCTTAAATGCGGGACACTATGAATGTTTTCCGGAGCAATTTCCGGATGATTTTCAATGCGGGACTGTCCGGATTCTGAATGGTTGGTCGCCTTAATATTACTCAATTCTGATGGCAATGAATATATTTTATTCTGATAAAAAAACGTTTACTTGTACATAGTATCTGAATCTGATAGCAGAGCAACATGGTCATGGCAATTTGATGACTTTATTGGTCAGATAAAAAATATAAAAAGTTCGACAAACGATTGTACTTGAGTACTTGACTGTCAATCAATTGTCAAAAAATTTAATGATAAAAGGAAACATGCGGTTAGTTTATACATTTTGGCCTTTCTTTTGTAGGTACGTACATTAGTGCGAGTGATTCAGCATCATGTGTGCATAATACTGACGAGTATTTATTGACAATCAATCGGTTTTGATTATTTATTCAAAAACTAATATACGGCTTCGTTGCTATCCATGTTTTTTTTTCATTATTAGACAGTTTTACATTCACGTACAAAATACCGTCAACGTTATACGAAATTACAAAAAAAAACTCGCCCGAGTAGGTACCGTAAACAAAACTTTTACGTCAGTTTTAAACAAATAATTACGACAATTCCAAATCACAACACGACAATTTCGACTGTTTAAAAAACGTCAAATACACCGAAATAAACTTATGCCTATACTTGGGATATGCAAAATTGTGAATTGTTGCTTTCGAATTTCAAAGACTATGTCGTACAATTTTGTACGACTTGCTAAAATTCTCTTTTACTAGATATTACAAGCATGGTCATCAAGTCAACATTAAAGTTGCAAATTTATATATTGGTTACTGTAACTGAAAACGGGAAATAGCTCAATAGTATAGCAATATCATTGGGTATATTACTGTTGTTATCAATCGGAAATTGTATATTGTTTTTCGACGTTATCGATTAGGCGGAAGCTATGAATCCCCCTGCTTCTTAGGTATTTAGGCTTTTGTACAAGGTGAGGCAAAAGTAATCATCCGATGTTTTTTTGCTGTTTTTTTTTTTTTTTTAATTGTTACTAGTTAAATGATTTCACCAATATGATATTTCTGGTTTTGCTTGTGAAATATGTTTAATTAATCCATTAGAATTTACTCTATCAAGTCGAGAAAATGATATCGGGCAAGGGGCCGCCGCCAAATTTGCTGACCATACGGGCTCGTTTTATGCCATTCTCCATCGCTCTTGCCAGAATATCGGGCGACAGGTTTTCGCATTCCTGGCGAATATTCACCTTAAGGGCTTCAAGAGTCTGAGGCTTGTTGACGTAAACCCGCGACTTAAAAAAACCCCATAAAAAGAAGTCTGGAACGGTTAAATCGGGTGATGGGCAAATTACAAAAACGAGAAATTAAGCGACCGACCCGGAAATGCTTCTTTCACAATATCGATTGTGGCTCGAGCAGTTTGCACCGTTCAGTTGGAACCAAATGTTCTATAGTACTACTGATGACTCCTCCATAGCGTAAACAGTACACAACGCAATAATTTTCAGCGGGTGCAATGGCTCTTCGTGGGTGATACGCGGATTTACGAAACGATACTTCTGTTTGTTCACGTAACCGCTTAGATGGAAATCAGCCTCATTGCTCATGATTAATTTTGATGAAAAATCGTCCTCCTCTTCGTTGAGATTCAGGATGGCTTGAGCGTAGGTTTGGCGCATTTGACGGTCAACATCTAATAGCTGCACTATCGGCACTTTGTAACGGAACATCTTCAAATCATTCACCAAAATTCTGCATAGGGACAGCCGGCTAACATATCGCATTGTCCCAGTCTCTTAAAGGCGAGTGGCCAAATGCCGTAGTGTTTGTCCAGTTGGTGTCTGACGACCAGGAAATCTGCGACGAAATTCACACTGCGCCAACACAATTGACGAATTGTTTCGCAAAAAAAATGGAAACAATTATTAGGCGTTCTTGAGGAATAAACCGATTCATGGCTTGTCGATTTGTATTCTGCGTTTGTTTCAGAATCAGAAAACCTGAGAGAAAAAACAAAGTTATAGCGTTTTCCAATAGGGTGATTACTTTTGTCCCACCTTGTACTTGGGATATTAGTTCCTAGAACAATGTCACTTAAATCTTATAGAGCACGATGAAAATAAAATTAAATACCAAATCTTTCTCTGATAAAAAAAAGCCGCTCTAAATGCACATGTTGGCAATTCCTACCCATTCAAAACAGAGATTACATTCTGTAAGGCGATAGGCAACACGGGCGATAGTCTCTCGCACTTTTTATTTTTGTACTTATCTTTTGCCTTTAATACTGGCAATATAATGAACGTGAAATTGCTACGTTATCATAAACTACCTTCCCATTCTAGATCCCCTATTATTTTGTCAGATTTAACGCTAGACGATATACCCAAAAAATAAAGTGATTGTCGCCTATCGCCTTACAGAAAAACAACTCAGATCAATTTTTGATGTATGAATTTTTACTAATTGATTCTTTTGAGTGGTCCATTCTCT
Source organism: Microchrysa polita (assembly GCA_949715475.1). Classification (NCBI taxonomy): domain Eukaryota; kingdom Metazoa; phylum Arthropoda; class Insecta; order Diptera; family Stratiomyidae; genus Microchrysa; species Microchrysa polita. The sequence goes on from OX454420.1 coordinate 13,389,156, forward strand.
GAACTGCTAGAAATTGACTAGTTTTATTTGCTTATACATATGTAAAAGAAAGAAAACCGATAATACTCGTATAACTCGTGCATTCATTCCTTCTTTTTTTTTAATTTGCCAGCGCCTTTTCGTCACCGCATCTCGGCAAATATTACACAGACGCTAGAAAAATTTCAACATGTCTCTGAAATTATCCCATCCATAGTGTACACAAAATTTGCATACTATTCGTAATTTGAAAAATACGCGAAACAATTTTTTTACACTCTGCATGTGTTGTGTATTTCTATTCTATTTACGCTCCATTGACTCTTCTGGCCCCATCCGGGGGCACACAATGCAAACGTATGGATAGATTATACCTTCGTTGATGTTTCGATGACTCAAAATGAATATGTGAGTAATGTGATAATTACATTGTACACAACACACTATAATTCTCCCATTCTCCGAGCACCACCGACAATCTGACACCGGCCGCCGCCAGCCAGCATTGCAGCGTGAATCGCTAATTCCGCGAAAAAAGTCGCGTCTCTAATGCAGAGTGGTGACCTTGTATATTCGCTGTATTGCACTGTGTAGAGTAGAGTGTATGATGGAGTATGATGTGGTAGGCGTCGTTCGTCGTTATAATTTAAGAAACAGCGAGAAAGAGACGAAAACGGCTGATCAAACAAGAAGAAGGCGAAGATGTTGTTTGAATGCGATTTGGGGGTTTTTCTTTTGAATGTTTTTGTTTATAGAGGGGAGGGGGGGGGGGGAGAAAATATGAACATAAATTGCGATAACATGAATTGCATGGATTAGCAAATCATATTTTTCGCCTTCTGTTTTATCAGTTGGAAATTGTTTTTTTCTTGTGATTTTTTTTCGTATACGTTATACAAATTTTTAGCGTTGATTAAGATATCACGGAAACCGAACGCATGAAAAAGTTTACAATTTATCAGATTGGAAAATATATAGGTCAAAGATATGAGTATAAATGACGCGATATCATCTGAGATGCCAAAATTGCCGTAGTATTAGAGAACAATTGGATTAATATACAACGAACACTATGTCAACTCGGCGATGTGCCCACTGTCCCGGTCAAGACTAGTATGCCCTTTTTTCCAACTCAAAAACGTCTAGTTCTTCGACGTCTTTTGTGTTTACACAAGTGTTACTAATAAAAATTTAATGATCAACCATATATGCGTATCAAACCATATATGCGTATCAAAATATTGCTTACTATAGCCAATCAGTTCTTTTCTTAAGATACTTCTAAGATCTTCATAATTGTATTATGCTTGCTCTTAATAAATAATAATAATAATAATTTTCTTAAGTATCAATGCGTTTTAATTTGATACAAATCACAACGCACTAATATTCATATGGATACGACAATAAAAACTACTTGTGTAAACATTTAAAAATTAGATCATGCTATCTAGGCATGCCGGACCACATCGCCGAGAAGACTTACGCCTTAGTATAGTATTACAATGTAATACTTAGCAACAATGTTATATTTTTCGACCCGGGCTTTCGGTCATATAACATTCGGCCAACCTACGATTTCACTGTCCTCAGTGATAACATAAATTTCCATGGAAACAAAACTTTCGTCCACCTGATATATCAACTACATTCGACCTGAATTCTATTCAAATCTCAAATCAAGCCCAAAGCTTCTTTGTCAAGTTGCGGGCCACAGTTGCTCCAGAACTCTTGTCCTCAATTATCAGCATTCTCACATGCTTCCTCCGATCACGAGCCATACCTGCTCCCGAGAAATCTAACGATCAATTCCAAGCGTCTTAATCGCTTCGTCCAGTTTCGGCACTAGCCTGCCCCCGGACACAAACTAATAGATCAACCATTTTGATCGTAACGAGCCACACCGGCTCCACGAGCGCTCAATACCACCGCTTCCGAGCTTCGCTAGCTCGCTCACAACCCGATTTATCAACAATTCTGAGTATAGAATTCAACACGTCCAGTTCTGAACCACACCTGTTCCTGGACCAACAAATTTGCACATAGCACTCAACACATCCAGTACAGAGTCTGAACTACTCCTGGACTACAATCCAACCAATCCGAGCGTATCGCTCATCACGTCCAATTCCAAGCCTCTCCTGCTCCTGGACCACAATCCAACAATTCCGAGCATAACGCTCATCACGTCCAATTCCAAGCCTCTCCTGCTCCTGGACCACAATCAAACAATTCCAAGCATAACGCTCAACACGTCCTATTCCGAGCCTCTCATGCTCCTGGACCGACTTAGCAAAATTACGAGCATAGCGCTCAACACGTCCAGTTCCGAGTCTCTCCTACTCCTGGACCAATATTCAACAATTCGGAGTCTCTCTGCTCCTGGACTATCTAGTCCGCAATTTCGAGCCTAGCGCTCAACACATCCAGCTCCGAGCCTCTCCGCTCCTGGACTATCTCAATAAATTCCAATCACGAGCATGCCGCTCACCTTGTCCGGTTCCGAGCCAATTCTGCTCCCAGACCGTATCATGACACTCCAATCATGAGCCTGCCGCTCACCTCGTCCGGTTCCGAGCCAATTTTGCTCCCAGACCCCGATACGACTCGACTAAAAGGACCGAATATTCTGTTTTATATAAAATTTATTAACAATCCGAAAGTTAAAAAAAACACACAAATGGTAATAACAATCCGAAAAAAAAACAACAAGGTAAAATGAAAATTATAGAATGTGTTTTTTTTAAAGGTTACTATTAGAAAAAAGTAAAAAAAGAAAAATTACTTAAATGTCTTCTACTCTTTTATTTCGGTCATCTCATATTCATCTTCATCTGCAGAGGCATCATCGGTATCGGTCAAACAGAAATCACTTAGCTGGCACCATGGTTTCATTCTGTCCGCAGCATGGACAGAATCGTATGGTTTTTGAGCGATTTGAATGGAGTCTGGATCGCTAACTCGATAGCGATCATTTCCAATTACTTCCCTTACCTGATAGGGACCCTTAAAACGAGGTTTCGTTTTCCGCGATTCGCCGGTGGCCAACGCCTCACAACGTATTAAGACCAAATCTCCAACTGAATAGGTCCTCGGAGCCTTATGGACAGTGTTAAATCGTTCGGCTTGCTCTCGTTGATTTTCAACTGTTCTAGTAATGGCATCTTCTCGTCTCTCACGCATTTCCATTATTCCAGTAGCACCAGATGCGCGTTCCTTCAATCTTCTCTTAAGATCAGCTAACACGATATTGTCCTCTTCATCTTCGTCTACATCATCTCTAGGTGGAAAAATCTTCCCGTCATGTAAAGCCAGCACTAACTTGTTTCCTATGATGTTTCGAGGAGTGAATGCCATCAGCAACTCACTTGGCGTCTGCTTTGTTGTTGTATTCTTCATATTGTTCAGGGCCCACTGGATGTTACGAATATTCGCATCCCAATCATATCCATCAGGATCACTTGTCAGGGATGCAATAGCAGCCTTTATGGTACGGAAGTATCTCTCGATTTGTCCATTGCCTCGGGGTGTGTGTACTGCATTCAAGATATGATGAATAACATTTTCTTGGCAATAGTTTTTAAAACGGTTAGACGTGAATGCTGCCCCTCGATCGGATACAACTCTCGTTGGCATGCCAAAGAATTGCGTCATATTGTCGAAAGTTTTGATAACTCCTTTCGCATCCGCAGATTTTACAGGTTGTAGGATGATAAACTTTGTGAACGCATCAATTACCCCCACGAGATACATATTACCAGCTTTACTTCGAGGATAGGGGCCTAAGTGATCTACGTGCACGGTGAAAAATGGTATCGGCTGTCGTTCCGGTATATGTATTTGGTACTTGGTTTCATCGAGTCCTCTTTTATTATATAAACATTCCACACACGAGTTCAAATATTTGCTGGTTGATTTCTTCATTTTACTGAACCAAAAATGTCTTTGCACATTGTCCATTGTTTTATTAACACCACAATGTCCCATATCGTCATGAAACATCTTCAATACACGCCAACGCAATCCATTGGGTATTACGAGTCGCTCACCAACATCTGTTTTCCTGAAGAGTTTTCCGCCACGTATGATAAAGTTTTGCATTAGCTGTTTGTAGTTCTGGTTTTTCTTATCAGGACTTTGCAAACAATCTCTGATTGCAGCAAGATGTTTGTCTTGAAACTGTAACGTGGCCACCCAATCTAAAGCATCAATACCAATAGATAGAACTTGTTCCGCAACTGTTTGAGGCTCGATGGCCTCCTCACCCGGGCTTCTGCTCAAAGCATCGGCATGTGTCATTTTACATCCTGCCCTATACTCGATATCAAAGTCAAACTCAGCTATTTTAAGCCACCATCTCGCAATACGTGGATTGAGATTCTTTTTCTCTTGTGTCATTCTTAGCGAATTGCAATCGGTAATGACCATAAATTTTTTATTTATAAGGTAATATTTAAATCGTTCAAGTGATTCGACAACGGCTAATGTTTCAAGCTCGAAACTATGATATTTTGACTCGGCAACGGTGGTCGAACGACTAAAGTAGGAAACTGGTCGCACTGACTTATCACTTTCGACTTGCATCAATATTCCGGCTATACCACAGGAGCTAGCATCAGTGTGTACTTGATGATGTTTGCTGAAATCGAATATAGCTAATACGGGTCTTTCGATCAATTTTGCCTTCAGCGTTTCAAATGCTTCCTGTTCCCTTGGGCCCCAGTGAAACTCGATGTTTTTTTTCAGCAACATGTTTAACGGTCGCGCAATTTTTGAAAAGTCTTTAATGAACCGTCGGAAATAACTACATAACCCTAAGAATTGTCGAACTTCTTTAACGGAACACGGTTTTTTATATTCGTTTATCGCGGTCGTTTTACTTGTTCCGGGTTGAATACCGTTTGCACTAATTTCGTGTCCCAAAAACTTTAGTTCGGTGTTGATAAATGAGCACTTTTCCAATTTCAAAGTCACACCCGCAATCTTCAATTCTTTCAAAAGTAATTCTAATATGTAAAGATTCTCCTCGACCGTCTCTGTTGGAATTAAAATATCATCCATATAGACGATTACCTTCCCGTATGGAATAGAACTCATGATTTTACCCATCAGTCTCAGAAAAACTGCTGGAGAATTTGTTAAGCCAAAGGGAACTTTTTTATACTCATAATGTCCTTCAGGTGTCACAAAGGCGGTAAACTTCCGGCTATTTTCTTCAACAGCAATTTGATGATATCCTGACATCAAATCGAGGCAAGTAAAATATCTCTTGTTTGCGAGCAAATTTAATGTCTCCTCTATATTCGGAAGGGGAAAAAACTCACGTACAGTAATAGAGTTCAATTTTCGATAGTCTACACACATTCGATAATCACCGTCTTGTTTTTTCACGAGCAGAACCGGACTTGCATATTCCGAATTAGATTCTTGTATAATGTCTAATTTAAGTAGTTCGTCTATTTTTTCCCGTAACACTTCACGTAACCCATAAGGCACTTTATAAGGTTTGTATCTAACAACCTCTGGCGTTTTAACCCTTCTGTCGGCACCTACTTCAATATGCATATTCTATACCCAATAGGTCTGGCTGGACCTACTGAGAAAATTTTTTTATTTTTTAGAAAAAGTCAAATTCTTATCCGTAGAACCATTCTACCAATTCTGTACTAGCATTTTCAAACAATAAAAGCATTTATATCATTTTTGCAGATACACTGGAAACGTTTTTAAGTAGACATATTTTGAGGTGGTATTAGCACAAACATGTTTTTCTCTTATTTTCTTCTTATTGTGCTTTTTTACTTTCATGGCGTATATCTAGTAGAAAGTTTGATCGCATTTTCCAATTTCAACATCTTTGGGGAAATATTTGGCGCTTTGTTGGTTGATTTTACCCCGATATTATATATGACATAGTTTCTTTCTCGGGTAGATTAATACTTTTTGCCATAGCGGCAATGTGATAAAAGTACTCTTCTACATATTCCTCGGTTTTCTTTTTACGCAGCATTATTTGCATTAGAGTATCTGATTCGGTAGTAGGAAAACTGCCAACCAGCTCCTTCTTAAACTCCATCCAAGACACAATGTCAGTTCGCGATTGGTGCCAGTATTTCGCAGCGCCACCAAGTCTCAATGTTGCGTACAAGACCAATGTGCGCTCATCCCACAAGAAAACTTCTGCCAATCTTTCCAAATTTTCGATCCACTTAGCCGCACTATGTGAGCCCGCGGCAGGATCGAATACGGGTACTAATATACATAATTCCGAATTATTTACCTTATGTTGGGTTTCTATATTACCATTGTTGGTCGTAATTTCCGTTGACGTTGCTGATGCTGCAGAGCTTCTCATGGCCAGCTCACGCTTTAATAGTGAATTTTCCCACCTTAGTAGCTCCACCTCTTTAGCTTCGGAGTCTGCCGACGTCAAATTGGCAAGATTTTCATTCCTCGCAGCTGGATCCCTGTCTTCATTCACCATCACCTCACACTGATCACTCTCAATTTGATCACTCATGTTCCGTTTATTGTTTTTAGTTTTTCACTTCGCGATTTCTTTTAGGTTTAACCTCCTTAGTTTTTCACTTCACTTTATTAATTTGTACACTTGCGTTTTTGGTTTTACCCCACACCTGAATTATTAGAGAACAATTGGATTAATATACAACGAACACTATGTCAACTCGGCGATGTGCCCACTGTCCCGGTCAAGACTAGTATGCCCTTTTTTCCAACTCAAAAACGTCTAGTTCTTCGACGTCTTTTGTGTTTACACAAGTGTTACTAATAAAAATTTAATGATCAACCATATATGCGTATCAAACCATATATGCGTATCAAAATATTGCTTACTATAGCCAATCAGTTCTTTTCTTAAGATACTTCTAAGATCTTCATAATTGTATTATGCTTGCTCTTAATAAATAATAATAATAATAATTTTCTTAAGTATCAATGCGTTTTAATTTGATACAAATCACAACGCACTAATATTCATATGGATACGACAATAAAAACTACTTGTGTAAACATTTAAAAATTAGATCATGCTATCTAGGCATGCCGGACCACATCGCCGAGAAGACTTACGCCTTAGTATAGTATTACAATGTAATACTTAGCAACAATGTTATATTTTTCGACCCGGGCTTTCGGTCATATAACAGTAGTGGCTTTTTCTTTGGAACGAACTGCAAATCCTTCTTCGAAAGCTAAAATAATCAATTTTCGTTGATATTAATCATATTGAGAAATAAAGGAGAAATCTCTTGAATAACTATACGGCTGCTGCAATTTAAATTCTTCGTAAAAACTTTAGTACTTCAATCATATTAAAAGCGATCGACAATTAACTAATCACAATCCCCCAAAAAACAAGATTCGCGCTATAAACTCTTATGGCGAACTTTGAGCTTTTCACTTCGAGATTCCTGAGCGTTCCTCTTCGACGCAATCATTTTTTCGTTGGAATATCGAGTTGTAGGCGAACCCTTTCCGGTGAAGCATTCATATTGAATGTATATAAACATAAAGTTTACATAACGATACAAGTACAACTCAAGTCTCAATGTTACAGGTTTGTTTCCGCAGACCAAGTGATCGCTTGCTCAATCGTCGTACTCGAATTGACAAGCTGTTCTACAATTTTTCTACTTAAAAAAAAAGAAGAAAATGGCCCATTGTAATTTAAAAAAATAACTTGCACCAATCACGAATTGAACCCACGACCCTATGTTTCGCAGGCGAATGTGCTATTTTTTTAGACCATTTTCGGTAAGAAGTAGGATATTGTTGTGATTTTATCCCGTCCTTCACGCTTTGTGTGGCAAAAGCAAAACACATGATTTCACCATGCCCCATAAAAAAACAAACCCTGCGTAATTCTTCACACTAAAAAAAATACTCTTATGAGTCTAATGCAGTTTGCATAAGCTAGTCCATAACGGCTAATCAACAGAATTTGATTTTAAAACACTGAAAAAATTCGGCTATCTAAAATTATGAAACTCTTTTCTCATTTGCAAAATTCCCGAATTTAGACAAAATTTCTCAAAATGTGAAAATTTCTTCTTGAATCGATTCTATTTTCAAGACCTTCTTTTGAGAAATAGGAAGTAGATTCAAGCCTAAACCATTATTCTCAATTCAAGCAAACAAATGCTTGATAATGGATTTTTTTGACATTTTCCATGTAAAGCTCGTGGAAAAAGCTTTATTTTAGCTTTAGCTTATATTGGAGCGTTGTAATAGATTAGTCAAAAGTGTCTCTGGCTCAGTGGGTAGCGGGTTTGACTACGAAGACTGGGGTTATGGGTTCGATGTTGGTTGGATGCAAGTTTCTTTTTTTATTTTTGTTCAGATTCTCTTGTCTTTTTCGTGAGAAAAGTTTGCTTGACTCAAGGTTATTTTTCCTTAAAGCGCTGCTATTGGCATTTCACTTGGATCGGTGTGACTAATTCTCAAATGAAGAGATATATTTCTTGGCTGTTTTTTGTTGTCTTTTTTTTTTCTTGATTTGAGCCATATTTTCTTTACTTTAGCAGGCGATTTGGTTCAGTGTTCTTTCTTCTTAATTGTAAATCTCCATAAACATATTTATAGTAAAATTTGAAACTTAATTTTCAAGCTGTTACCCTCTTTAGATCGACCAGATCTTTCTAACCACACCTACTTTCACGAAAGGGTTTTATCGTCCATTCGTTTCTTATTTTTATTCGGGCATCCACTTTGATCCTATACCTAAATCTGACCACAAAAGTGGTTTCTGGTAAAAGTTGTATAGCTTGTAGGAGCATAAATAAATTTATGCATTTTCAACGTTGTGGTTGTTCGAATTCCAACCCGATCTGGCGTCTTGAAAGCGCAGGTATGAATGCATTTTCACTTTTTTTTGTATTTTTTTTATGTATTTATTGTGCTACACGCGCACATTGAATACTTTTTTTTCACAGTTTCTACAAATCGCCACTTTTGGATTGGATGATGAAGATCGTTTCTTTTATTTTATTTTTTCTTGATAATGATGATCAAGTTCCCGGCCATAGAACCAGTACCATAGTAAGCCAGAGCTCCAGCTATATCAAGTTATGTGGACCATAACCACGGTCAATGAAAAATGCATTTGAACTGATCTGACTGCCTGCATCAACCAAATCTGAAGTATCTATAGCTTGCAACACGCACGGTATCCACACAATAAACGTTCAAGACTCAAAAGAAAAATAAGAAAATTCTAGTGGTGTGGTGTCATAAAGTAAGTAATTGGAATAGAGATGGAACTCCATATAACATTAAAATCTACCGAAAAACGTTTTACCTTTAAGTGTGTGCTTGTGCTGTAAGTAACGTGTACATGCAGAAAGATATCTTCATGTATGTACACGTTACTTACAGCACACACTCAAAGGTAAAATGTTTTTCAGTAGATTTTAATTTTATATGGAATTCCATCTCTTTTCCAATTACTTACTTTATGGTGGTGTTACGGGCCAAACACCGGCATGCATCAGCGGCAAATGTTGCAGCCAGGCGCATTACATACTACAATCGCGGTTAAGGTCATTCAAGGGGAGAAAATTTCGAAGTCTTTTTTGGTTTTAGTCTTGTACATTTGGCGGTTTTGTGGCTTAACGCCACACGGAGTTGCATCGCCGCGGAATAATAAACGTGACAATTTTGTAATTGCATGCAGTTATGTATGGGTAACTGCGAGAAGAGTAAACATTTTGCTTTTATATTCTGATTATACATTTTCTTAACTAAGAAACCCGATCAAAAGACACCCAAAAAAGGGAAAACGTAACTAAATCTCAATTTTCTAGAATTCTTACTTTCCTAATCAGCGATGTAGATAAGGTCTAACTGCAGAATGAGATGTTGTAAATTGTGGGATGTATGAATGCATTTTTAAAGTTTTCCATAGATAGCTACATAAAAAAACCGTCCACTACAAATTTCACATTTTTATACTAGATAGATAGATAGATAGATAGATAAATGTTTTTATTCATGTCGAAATTCATAAACATACTTATACATATTATAATATTTTAATTCAAAACAATGAAAGGCGTGGACTAGCCGTCTGCCTGAATGACGTTTTCTATTATAAAACTTATTACATATTTACTAATATTTTCATAAATGCGTGTGTGTGTGTGTTTTTAGTTCTATATATTAATTTTATTATATTATATTATTCGATTTTAGTTTTTGATATATTATAGTTATTCTGGCTAATTTGTTTTAATTACTGTATTTATTCTTCGAATTAGTTATATTTAGTTCTATGGACGCTTAGGGTGATAAAGTTCACGCAAATCCAGATTATGCGGGTTTATCTACCCTAAGCTCCAGCAACCAGTTTAAGTTTACATATTTTCGTGTACGATTCGATTCCGATATTTCAGTGAAGCAGAGCAGAATTTGTATAAGCCTTCCCAATTCAATCCATTTAGTAGTTCGTCGACTTCTGTTGCGTTTAACCCTTCTGTCGGCACATAGGTCTGGCCAGACCTTTGGCACTATATTTTGGTCAAAAAAGTATAGAAGATGAAATCGCAGCGACTTCATATTTCATGATATCCTAGAATAATATGTATAGAAGCATTTTGCAAAAATTTAAAAAAATCGGTTGAAGTTTTGAGCATGTTTTTGACGATTTTTAATTTATAGTGCTTTTTGATACCCAATAGGTCTGGCCAGACCTATAGTTTTTCCCCCCATTTTCGTCTCGAGGTAAAAAGTGAAAATAATAAATTCTCTTAAAAATCTCCTATTTATAATGTAATAAAGTCACTAAAATTCAATTTGTACGATAAACGATAAGATTTTCTGAAATTTTTGCTTTAAAAAGCCGTGAAGTTCGCAAATTGGGTACGCCTAATTTTATCCCGTCTTATAACATCACCTAATCAACTGAGATTTGATTCTAGGAAAATCAAAAGAGTTTTATTTCCTTTGTAATAGTATGAACTAAGTATAAGTGACTTACGATGGTGTTTATTAATAGATTTAATTGAGATATTTACGGAAAATTTAGAATTTAATGATTTTTTGGGTTGAAAATTCCCTATTTCTTTCTATCTATTTTCCCAAATCTGCAGACTAATATCCTGGTAAAATCTACCAACAAAGTGCCAAATATTTCCCCAAAGATATTGGAATTGGAAAATGTTATCAAACTTTCTGTGCGGATACGCAATGAAAAAAGAGAAGCAAAAATAGAAGAAAAAAAGGGAGAAACATGTTTGTACTAATACCACCTCAAAATATGTCTTCTTAAAAACGCCTCTAGTATATCTCCAAAAACGATTTTAATGCTTTTATTGTTTATAAATGGCTGTAAAGAATGGGTAGAATGATTATACCGATAAAAATTTAACTTTTTCTAAAAATTAAAAATTTTTTCTCAGTAGGTCCAGCCAGACCTATTGGGTATAGAATATGCATATTGTAGTAGGTGCCGACAGAAGGGTTAATTTGTCTTTGTCAAAGCACGCTCTCCTTATTTCCTTCAGCACTGGACAAATGCCTACAAAGTGCCGGCTATCCTCTCTCGTTCCAAGATTGCACAGACTACAGATTATTGGCAAGTCCGGTCTATGTGGTCTAAAATTTAACGGTAGCAGCTCTCCTCTCACTTGAAATATTGTTGATATTTTTGCGGTGGTGAATTCATTTTGAAAATAGGTGTTTTCCTTCATATCATGGCACAGCTCGGTGTAGATTTGTCTGTGTAGTGATGCTCTCGCTCTTACTGCAATCTCCTTAATTTCGCTTTGTCGCAAATCGCTCAGAAATTTCCGCATGATGTAGCCACTCTCACTTGTACCATTCCAAGCGAATCGAACACCTGATTCTTCGCCAAGCCTCACCAGATCACCATAAAATAGCGTCCTCGTTGCCAACGCGTACGAAAGAACTTTCTTGGGTAGTCTCGCATCGGGTAGATTAGCCACCTTCAACAAATAGCTTGTGTGTAGATTTAACGTGTCCATGAACATCGATGCAAGCCCAGTTTCTTGTAACAACATATAGTTCGGCGTTGTTGACGGGAGGTGAAATGTGCGCTTTAAATAATATCGCAAAAGCTTTTCGACTTGATCATATTGCTTACCTCCCCAGACTTGGGCTCCGTACAGCATAATTGACTTTGCTACCGCCTTAAAAATTTCGTATTTGGCCGTGTGAGAAATGTCTGATTATTGAATGTGTTTTTCCACACTGAATTTATCGCCCACTTAGCTTCTTTCAATTTTTGCTCCAGATGCTCCGTCATTTGTAGGTTGCTTACGATTTTAATTCCAAGGTACTTATAAGATTTTACTACTTCGATTTCATTCCCTTTAAATGTCCATCTTTCATCTTTTGCCAGCTTAAACCGCTTCTTAAATATCATTATTTTTGATTTTTCGAGATTTAACGTAAGTTTCCACTGCGTGCAATACCTTTCAATATGATTAATCATTTTCTGTAGATCCTCAGATGATTCCGCAAGGAACACCATGTCGTCGGCGTAAAGCAAACCTTTCAGCAACACGTTAAAGGCAACCGCACCACCAGGCATATCATCTAATATGTCGTTAACAAAAATCGCAAAAGCTTCTGGACTAAGCTTACATCCTTGCCTTACTCCAACATTTGTTTCAAAAGACTCAGATAGTTGTGTTCCGCTCCAAACAGCTGCACTTGTACCTTCATATAGCTCATTTTTATAATATAAACTCACATTTCACTTGGTTGCCGAGAGATTCCAAATTATATCAGCTAAACAGTTTTTGTTAAATTGACACTCACCTAAAATAAAGAAGAAAATATTTGATTAGATGTACATATGAGGCAACAATTTGATTTTCCTAAATACTAAGTCAAATGCAAAAACAAAATTATGAAACAAAATCAACAAACAAAATGCGAATATCTTTTCCTTTTTACTGAAATCACTTTACTCAACTAAACAGTCTCATTCATTTGATTTCCATATTGTAAGCATGAAAACTCACTGAAAAACCAACTCACAATCGCTTTTACCAAAATTCCCTACAAATATGTGCATACATAATAAATTTATATGGGTCTGCCATAGAAACCCCACGTTGAAAATCAGGTTCTTCTAGGGAAAACTTTTTTCTTCATGGAACGATCTTAATCTCTCTGGTTGCTTTAACACCAGTCAGAGAACTATAGCTAAAGATCTTGAATATTTGTGCCGATGTTAAAAGAACACTTTGATGCTCAGTATTAAACTCGGCTAATTAAAGTTTCAATTGTAAAATATACAAAGCCTACCACCAGTTTCATGAAATTTTCCCAATCGTTTCTCATTTTGACGGTGCGCTTACTACACATTTGCCTCGGACGCCACTGGAATGTGAATGTGATGCTAGTGATTAGACCATGAGTGTCCAACCTTTTGCCTTCCCAGTCACCATTGACGAACGATTCGTTGCTTCGAGCTGCACAGAATATAAAGGAGGATATGTGCTTTTTGAAGGGTTATTATTGGTAAATCTTGAAACGAGAAACAGTGTATTACCTATCACCTTAAGTCGCCTTAAACTTACTAAAGGAGAACATAAATCACAAAAAAAAACTGTTAACAGATTAAACTGGAAAAGGGAGAATAAATGCAATAGGCGACCAGCTGAACATTTGCAGTGAAGATGGCTATGCTTGAGATTTGTCATATGTCGAAAGTATGAGTCGAATTTGAGGTTTTATCTCCGTTTGCTTTTCTCTTGGACGCGAAAGAAGAAACTAAAGAAACTAAACTCACTATTCTTCATTAAGCAATGTCTCTGAAGGTGTTAAATTGATCTCTAGATTTCCAAAGATGACAAAAATTCTGAATGTGGTCCCATTACACCAACGACTATTCACTCGCATTTAATATTAAGGCAAAAATTTTATTTGTAAGTATTTTTTCCAATTCGCACATCAAAAAATTAGCAGTTGTTTCGTCTTCTTTGCAGTGGCGTCCTGGTTTCTCCTTTGCTATTTAGACTATTTAGAACTACATCCACTTTATTGAAAATTGACTGTTTGCATTGAGACCTCTAAGCGTCTATAACTCAGTAGGTTGAGTTGCTGACCTTGTGACTGAAGGCCGAAGGATCGAGTCCCGATTGTGACGAAACTTTTTTCCCTCAATTTCCTCAATTTTGGGTACTTTTTCCCAAAGCTTTGTGGTTTCGTACACAGTCATTAGGTATTGTGTCTGTTTTCTATCTGTGCATAAGACGACCACTTGAACTTTAGTTCTATGGAGATTTGATTTGCTGTGAAGGCAAATCAAACCAATCGGGACTCGAACCTTCCACCTTCAGTCACAAGGTCAGCAACTCAACCTACTGAGCTATAGACGCTTCGAGGTCCCAATGCCAACATTCCAATGTGACATTTCCGAAATTGAATAACTCGATATTTCTCCCGCATGGGGCTCTTTTCCAGACAGACAGACAAAGTTCCGCGTAGTACGTAGTTCATAGATAGAGCTTGTAACCTGCCATGACAAAATACAACAGTCATGCACCGCAGTTGGTGTATAAAATGGAATGATAAGTCAAGATTTCCGCAATTAGTTAATACCCACGAAATTTGTGAACCAGAATTAATACAATAATTACAACAAAACCTAACCACCGGCGGGTAAGAAAACTATTCTGAAAACGTTTTAATCCATCCGCAGAACGGTGGTCAGTAGCAATTCTCTGCGAGGCTTAGTGGTCCGCACACATCTGTGTGTTGGGAACCATTTGTCTAGTGATAATAGTTATTTTCCGAATTTACCGTTATTTCAGTTATAATGATCAAAATCTACGGGGAAATGTCTGATTATGATTGTAATGGAGGACGCTGGACATCCGCAGATGTTCCAGGGGATGAAGCCAATGCCTCTATAACTGTGGAAGTTAGGCCAACGAGTTGGGGCTCCCCAACGAGCGAGCAGCGGCATGCGCTTACTGTAGCTCAGAGCGATAGGGTTGGGCTAGGTTTGTGCTGGCCGTTGTCCCTTGTCCTCTACATCAAAAAGAGATATCGCATGCCTAGGGAAAAGAGACTACAAACAAAAGGGATTGAAAATGGGGAGAATGAAATCGAAAGGCTGGTTACGACGAAAGCGAAAGGCGAGGTTTCAATTGAACTGTCAACCGACGGGATCGCGAATGTCTTACCGTGGTGTACATCAAACAACGTGATTCCGCAACCCATCTTCCTAATATAAACGCACCGACGGCGACGTCCCCACGCGATTTGTCCAACACGGGAAAACTATTGCAATGACCAAAAATTTAAAAAGGCCTCCGGAATAAATAATGCTGAGGAAAGCCTCCCTTATCCTGCTCTTGCTGCCACCAGCCTGAAGCGAACAAAAAGAATTAATACAGAGAAAAAAATGCGGCCATTCCGATGCCGTTTTTATACTAAAGCCCTTACGGGCCCAGATTTTGACAAAGATCATCAAATCATCGGAGACGGAGCACGCGCCTCTGTCAAACAATCATCTACCCTGGAATGGGCTTATTGATTTTTCTTAAAGGCGTATTGACTAGAGGTTACTGTTTTGGTGATATGTATGTATAATTTTTTTTCGTTGGTTGACGATTTTTAATTACGCGATAAGAGCAAAAAAACACTATCTATCTTTTCATATTTCTTCTTTCTTTTTCAGGGCTTCAGCGACTTCTTTGCTCTTCCTTCCTTCCAGCTAAATTCCTTTTATATCTTTGCTGTGCTCTCCTTTTTTTCAAATTCATATTTTTTTTCACCAGACACCACGCTACCATTTTTGCGCCTAAACCTAACTGTCACCCCCGTTGATAGCCGTCATTCCGCCTCCTCGGGGGAAAAAATGGACACCCCTGCCATAATTGAAATTTCCCATTATGGCCGACTTGCAGGACAGCTGTTGCATTGGGGTACGTTTACACACAAATATCAATTTTTGAATTTAGGCGGGATTTTACAAATATCAATAATTTGAAGTTGATAAAATTGAAGATAAATACGCATATAAGAAGTTTTAATCAAATTTTCATGGCATCGCAAACAGCCCATACGGGTGTTGTTGCCATATGTGTGAAATAGTTTTGTAAAAAATCAAATATGTTTAATGGACAATTTTCTTTTCTAAATCAGAATGTTATTAGAAGTTTAATTCAGATGAAACTCTGCATATCTTTTAACCCTTTCCCGGACAGAACGTCTATAGACGTCCAATTTTGAGCATTTGACATACAAATCGTGTCAAATTTTGGCGTTGTGTCCGACAATGAGTTAACAGATAAATATAATGATCTCACGAGTTTTGCCTATTTTTAAAAAAGTGGATATAGACAGATCGAACTCTTACCTGATTTGCTTGAAAGTTCACTTGCAAGTTTTTATCCAAAAAAAGGCAAACCGTCAATTCCTATTGTAAACGAACCCAAAAGAAGCTTTTAAAATACTTCTCGGGTCATTTGTTTTAACTTGCTAAAAAACAAATTCAACACAGATCGAGCAATTGGTCTATGGCGAAACTATAGCTAAAACCCATTTAAATCTACAAAAAAAAAACAATTATTATACGTCTATAAAGAAAAAAAAGCCGAGCCGCCGTCTTACGTGTCATTTGGCAATATTAATTATTTTCGACACAAAATATTAATACATTCCGCGGGTGTAGGGTGAATTTAATAAAAGTTGAAACATTTTATTAAGACTCATTCAGCTTCAGCGTTGAAAAAACGCCAATTTCTACTGTAAAGGAATGCAACAAAGCAAGCTTTCAAAATATTTCTTCGCACATGGTATTTGTTCTTACTGGGACCATCAAATAATTTTCACAAAGATCGAGCAATTATTCGCGTAACTGACTAAAATTTCAGGCGCAATAAATATTGAAGAATGCTCAGGTCTCGGGCAGTAGAAAGCTCAAAGCTCATGCTGCTTCGTATTAATCTACGAAATGTAAATTGGCAATTAGTCGCGTAACTGACTAAAATTTCAGGCGCAATAAATATTGAAGAATGCTCAGGTCTCGGGCAGTAGAAAGCTCAAAGTTCATGCTGCTTCGTATTAATCTACGAAATGTAAATTGGCAATTATTGCAGGTATATGAAGCGCAAATCCGTTCTGGGTAGGTATTCGTTTTCCACAGAAACTATTAATAGTGATTCACAAATTTTGCAGAGATTGATTTAAAGGAAAGCTACGCAAAGCTAAATGCCTTAGGCTGCGGTAAGGATCTTACGCGAATGACAAATGGCTTAAGTTGAGCTGCAACTTGCATTTCAGCAATTCCATAACCTCTTGATCAACATAATGTACTATTGTAGAGGTCGATAAGGGCGACAAAATGTGAATAGCCTACTGGCGGCAAATGTGTAAAACCGCCATTGTAAAACTCTCTTGCACTGCCATGTCTGTAGGATGAACGATCTCGATAACGATTGGAAAATTATCCAATTTAGAAAGGATTAAGTTCCGCGGTTTGTCTAATCTTCAATCCTCTGAATTTAGCTCCACAAAGGAAGCTTTCCCACGCCAACTATTTTCACACAATCCCTGAAAATAGCACTTCTTTCATCCTATCTACTCATTAAAAATATTTCATCATATTAAACTCGTTTATTACACTTCCCTATCTCTTATCAGCACCACGAGTCTCCTAAACTTCCGTTCAATTCTTCATCTACGCGACGTCCATCGTGTGGGTGGGATTATGACGTAATTTCATCATCTTCATCGCAATTCGCAAAAAGAAGTATATGTACACAAGTTGAGTACACATAGCTTGTCTCAAGTTAATCAGCTGATGATGATGATTAAAAAGACGACGTCGAAGCCGTTGACGTCGCGAAACAAGTTTGCAAAGAAGAAGTACACGAGTGCGAATATGTACTTCTTGTACTGCAAAAATTCCAATGAATGAAAATATCCGCGCGCGTCCTCCCCAACAACGTTGCGAAATTCTTTTCCATCGTTTTTGCGCTTCATCATACTTTGCGGGGGAGCAACGCGGAATAGTTCACGTTTTTTTGTCGCGCGGGTGGTCGTGTGTCTTGTCTTTTCGCACAGATCCACAGAAAATCGAGTGGGTGGCAGTGGCACGACCAGAATTGAAGATCATACGAGGATGATGACGGTGAAGCTGAAGGAAAACTCCTGGAAACTAAATTGTTTCTCCATACTGCACACGTACATTCATAGTACGAGTATGAAATCGTGCTCCCGGATGGTGGCACGTAAGATAGTAGTGGCTGGCAACTGATGCAGCATAGACTTACGATGTAGTTTCGAATCGCTTCCATTCAATTGTGCAATGGAAACGGAAAGCTGTACCTGCATACGAGTAATAGTCGGAATGTCAATTGCAAAGAGGACTCGTTTTGGCCAATTCAGACCGATGATGGCGCTCATACAGACATGAGAGTCCATGATTTTGTTCAAGTGCTTGTATTCCAATATCTCTCTGCAAAGTACTTCACTTTGAGAAATCAGAATCGATTCAAGTTGATTTGTGTAAAAATCATTCGATGCAGAGTTCTTCAATTGTCGGGAAAAAGGGAAAGTCCTCTGTCGTCCATAGAAGACCATATTCCCTTGACCTCTCCATTTTCTCTATCATCGCAATGCCCCCAGGGCCAGGAGTCGTGACTTCTTCTCATTCTCATCTTCGCAAATACTCCACCGAATGCAGGACGAATATCTTCGCAGTCGTCGTAGCCAGAACCAATTTTTTTGCTGAATGTGGTTCCCAGCTGCGCGAGCTTCTGCTGACTTTTGCCTGTGTGTATTTTCCATTACCCATACACACCGTACCGTGCAATCATTTTTTCATAGCCCCGAGAGGACAGAAGAAACAAGAGCCACGACGTCGACGACTACCAAGACTTTACGTGAATGCCGACGATGATGATGATGGTGATTACAAGCGTGCAAAAAGATGATACATACTGGCTTGTCCTGTCCTCGTGCATTCCTTTTTTGTCTCATCCATTTAGTTTATATTACGCTTTGAGTTTTACAAAGCTGCTCCAGGAGTGGTTCTTTTTGGGGCCTCTGCTTTTGATTCTTTTTGTCTTTAACGCGGTGGCTGGTTTATATTGTTTGTCGGTTTATCAGTGATGCGGTTGAGTGGTGTATAGTATGGTTGAAAACAAAATTTTCTTTCCACGATCCTAATAATTGTGGGCTGAGATAGGATTTAGGGTCTGATTAAACTGTGTACATATACTGACTGTCGTACTTACGTCGTACTGACGCGAGTGCACACACCCCTGTTATAATTGCAGGGGACTTTAAGGCGTGGGCTAGTGAGTGGGGCAGTCGTGAAACAAATAAACGCGGACGGACACTGCTAGATGCGTTCTCTCGGCTCGATATCGTTCTGATGAACTCAGGGGGTGTTAGTACCTTTAGGAGAGGTATTGCGACGTCTATTATAGACCTTACATTTGTGAGCAGTTCACTGGTCCCGACTATGGAGTGGTGTGTCAGCGAACACTATACCCATAGCGACCATCAGGCAATCATATTCTCGATGTTAGAGAGACCTTCGCGAGTGTAATCAAGGGCTCCAACTGTGGGGTGGTCTACGAGAAGTTTCGACGAGGCATCGTTCCCCGAAACCCTGTCGCATCTAGGCCCACTTAATGGACCAGCGGAGCAGAAGGCTTCCCAGCTTGCTGATCAGTTGAAAATAGCCTGCGATGCCTCCATGCCAAAAAGGGCTCACTTAACAAAAGGAGAGAGAACTACTGGTGGATTGAGGAGATCGCGAATAGGCGACGCGAATGCCTTAAGGCTCGACGCCTCTGTCAACGTTCGGCACAGTCAACGGCGTATCCCCCTCTTCTTCAGGCCTATAAAGCAGCTAGTAGATCCTTGAAGCTTTCGATCAAAAGGAGCAAACAAAACTGCTTCAAACAGCTTTGCGAGGAAGCGAATATAAACCCGTGGGGAGGAGCGTATAGAAACGTCATGAAAAAGATTGGACAGAGGGCTCCACAGCTTAAATGTCCCGTGCTGCTTAAAAACATCGTTTCCACGTTGTTTCCGCAACATGAAGTAAGTAGAGCCCGCGAGACCAAGCCCGACACCGATTGGAGGCAGTGTACCCCCGATTACGGAGCCTGAACTTCTGAAGGCTGCATCTAGATTAGAGTATGGCAAAGCCCCCGGCCCGGATGGTATTCCTAATAGCGCACTTAAGGCCGTAGCTCTAGCTATTCCCGGAAAGTTGATCGATGTCTTCGAGACTTGTCTGCAGGAACGGACCTTTCCGCAATTATGGAAGAGGCAAAATCTAGTGCTTATCCCGAAGCCAAATAAGCCGGCTGTGGAGCCTAACTCTTATCGCCCCATCTGCCTGCTCGACACTACGGGGAAAATGTTCGAAAGAATAATATATAACCGTTTGTCGGAGGTCGTTGAAGAACAGAACTGCTTATCAGATCATCAGTATGGTTTTAGACGGGCACGATCAACGATAGACGCGGTCACGATGGTAACCACATTGGCGACGGAATCACTTCGTAAGAGTATGTGTTGCGCCGGCCGTGGTGACCCTCGATGTGAAAAATGCTTTTAACTCTGCGAGATGGGAGTGCATTCATGCCGCTTTAGGATCAATGAACGTGCCTGAATACTTAGCCGCGATAATTAAGAGTTACCTCTCACATCGCGTCCTTAACTATGATACTAGCGACGGACAACAGGAGTACATGGTAACGGCGGGCGTTCCGCAGGGTTCTGTGCTCGGCCCGCTTCTGTGGAATATCATGTATAACGCCATTCTGGAACTAGCTATGCCAAAGGAAGTGACAGTGGTCGGTTTTGCGGACGACATAGCTGTTGTAGTTGTCGCACGGGACTCGCAGTTGGTCGAATTGTTTGCAACCGAGGCGATTAGGTACAACTGTAAAGCTGTGGTTGCAAACAGTTGGATTGGAACTAGCTGACCAGAAAACCGAATTGATCCAAATCAGTAAGCGCAGAAAAAAGTGCTCACTCAAAATCGGAGTTGGAGAGTGTGTTATATCCTCTAAGCATGCCGTTAGGTACTAGGGGGTTATGATCGACTCTAGGCTAAGTTTTGGAGAGCACTTGAAATACGTATGCGATAAGGCGGCAACCGCCACAGCGGCTCTTGGTAGAATGATGCCAAACATAGGTGGCCCAAAAACGAGTAGGAGACTATTGCTGTCGAGAGTGGTAACATCCGTTATCTTATATGCCTCGCCCGTTTGGGCTGGATCACTACAATTCGCCTGCAACTCAAAACCCTTAAACGCTGTCTATCGTAGGTGTGCTTTGAGGGTGTGTTGTGCGTATCGAACTACATCACATGAAGCCGCCTATGTCGTAGCTGGGATGATGCCTTTGGAAATCCTGGTAGATGAAATAGGCAGACTCTATAGCGGTCGTCATGGCGAAACTCCGGAAGGGCCGCCCAGGGAGAGAGAGATAGAACGAACTGAGTCGATGAGGAGGTGGCAAGTCCGATGGGATGAGGCCCTAACTGGCCGATGGACACACACCCTCATCCGAGACATTAATGCGTGGGTAAGTCGAAAGCACGGCGAGGTAAATTTTTATTTGACGCAGTTTTTAACGGGTCACGGAGGATATAGGCAATACCTGCATCGCTTCAAGCTGGACGACTCGCCAGAGTGGCCAAGGTGCAAGGGAGTCGCGGAAGATGCGAGGCACGTAGTTTTTGATTGTCCCCGATTCGGTGACATCCGCATTGAACTGGAGGCGGCAGTGGGAGACAACATAAGGCCGCCTATAATATAGTGGCTTTCATGCTGCAGTCACTACGCAACTGGAATGCAGTGAGCATGGCAGTTTGTGCAGTCTATATGGAGCTGCAGAGAGAGGAGCACAGACGTAAGTCTGCAAGCCGCGCTGATGGCTGAGTAGCCAGTACCGTCCCCGCGAAGTAATACCGACAGGTGGTCCCACGGGGTGTAACGGTGATGGAAGAGGTGTTTAGGATTAGTCGGTAAAAATCCGACATAACTGTCTCCGATCGTAACGATGCACACAGTATCTAAGAAGATTCCTCACCTCTATAATAATAATAAAAAAAAAAAACTGTCGTACTTTGCTAAAGTCGCAATTTAGTCAAGCAGCGGTAAATGTTCCTTCTTGCTTTTTTAGAACGTTTGAACGTATGGGTCAATTTTTAAATAAATCAAATAATAGGGCGAGGGGCGACATACAATGCTTAAAAGGATAAATTTAACAGCATTTTTGGAGCTTTTGCGCCGTTCTCATCATAACTGAAACGAAATGGAATCGACACTCCCTTTGATATAGTACAGCATTTTCCTTTTTCTGATTAAGACAACAGAGTTAAATTATACAATCGCAAAGTTAGCAACAAAAACAAATCGTTCTGAAACTTTCTTTACTCAAACTACACTCTGCACCATGTCGCAAATGAAAACTTCAGTTTTGTCAACGCCATCTAGACATAGCATCTCAACTCAGCTGGACAATGCCGTCATAGCTACCCACTAAATTTATTGGCGGATACGAACAAACAACAAAAACAAGCATATGACGCCATTAAAAGCAAGAACAAAACAGTGTAACTTTGACGAACATAACCAAAATTTAGTAACTGATTTTGACGTCTAAGATTCTGCATAGACGGCGTTGGTTTTGTGCATTTCCATTCACACACACAATTCAATCACAAGTACATACTCATTGAAAACAGCACCCTGGCTATACCAGGGGTGTCAAACTCAAAACCTGCCATGGCACAAAAATCACTTTCTGCGGAGTTGAGTGCGCCACACAATACACATTTGGCAAAAGCCCCTAGAAAATTATTTTTGAAATTTCATCACAGAATGTTACCTAAAATATGAATATAAATCTGAGTTATTAACCACCTCGGGACTATATCCTTTAGAAATGCTTTTTTTTAATTGTTCTTCAAACAAATTTAAAAATTTGAGACAAGAAAATAAAATGCAAAATTTGGTTGACCGATCAACAACTGTTTGTGGATTAATTTCCGCCATATTTTGTACATATAATTAAAACTTTGTAGCATCTGTCATCCAGAAATATCCGCGATAATCCAAATGAACATTGGGAGCTAAAATTGTTAGGCTGACATAAATTAGGTTTAGACAGAAATGTGGCTAAAAATGAAAAAACATTTTCTTGTGCGTGGTCCGAAACAAAGGCATGCACTAGTAAAGCTTAATAGGCTGAAACGCTAAAAATTGGGTGATATGCTAAAATGCTCGCCAAATTCAAAATGTCTGGGTCTTTAAGGCCTGGCCTTCATTTCAAATAAATCTAAATCCATGATGTTCTTGTCCCATAGTGACAGCGTAAACATGGAGTTCAAGAAGCCCTAACAATTATTTAGTGTTCCCACCAGAGTGTACTCCGGTTTTCTGGCCAAATACTCGAATCGGCGTGGCGAAAAAACTAAGGTTATTTGTGGTCGCTGATTCTAAATTTGAAATCAGAGGCAATTTCTTTATTGCCTCTGATTTCAAATTTAGAATCAGCGACCAGGGTTTATCCGCCCCAAAATAGTGGTAACCCTGTTTACTCGTGGAAATAGTCGTCCAATCGGCGCGGCAGAAACACTAAGGTAATATAGAGTCATTGATTCCAAAGTTGAGGTGAAAAACGAGATAAGAAAAGTTTGGAGTTGAACTACTCAGTAAGAAGAGTGAGAGCATATGAGCCAACTCAGTGAAAAGAGTCTAAATTCCCATCACTATAGCGATCACTAGCAGAGTTGAGTTGGTTTACCTTCCGTGAGAGATTCGCTGACGTTACACACCAAGAGCGCGTTCCTTTTTTACGATCTGAGTAAAAATAGTTACTCACATTCACTTACTAGTCTAAGAAAATTGGACCAAAATATGGCCATCGAACGGCAAAAATCCTACATCGGAAATTTTTTTTGGATTATGGTTGGGAATGGTCCCCAGATTATGGCATTAAAACCGATCGGGGGTCCGCAACCTTAAAAAAAGGGGGAAAGGGGGGGGGGCATTTTTTCGGTTCTTTGCGATTATTTCAAAAACAGTAAGAGATACAGAAAAATTGTCTGAGGACGAAAAAACTACATAAAATTATCTTTGCAATGATATATAACACATTAGAGTTTAATTGAATATTTCGGCGTTAGAATAGAACGTAAATTAGAATATTTTCATTTTAGGCCTTTTTTAAAAGCTCCATAACTTTTCAAAGAACGCTAGTTCAGCCATAAAATTTTGTATAAGTATTCACAACAAGTTTAAGATAATTTTAACGTAAACATTGAGTCGCTCCGGTCAAGGACCTCCATTATCCCCCCATTTAAATTTTTCAAAACAGCATATCCATAACTCCCCCCCAAATTGGAGCAGAGTGCTAAATTTTGGTTTGTTGCGATTGAAGGTCATAGTCACCCCACCCACCAAAAATCAGCTCATTCAGATAAAAACTAAGGGTACCTCCCATACAAAGTGACATAATGACGTTCTAAGAGATAAATTTTACTTTTCCATTTTAGATAGAATTTAGAAGTTAAAAAATGTGAAATTTGTTAGAATTTTGGTTCACTTTGTATGGGGGGTACCCTTAGTTTTGATCCGATGGTAATAATTTTGGGTAAGGAGCATAATGGGGCCGAGACTAGGCACCGCACCAAATTTGATCTGCCTGGCACAGTTTAAAAAGAAGCTACAGGCATGCCTTTTTGAAAAATGTTAGGAGGAGTGAGGGGGGCGTCAATGGTCAGAGCACTCCAATTTTAAGTACGAATCAAATAAATTCTTTTATCAATATATGGACAAGATCTTATGACAGTAGGTATATTCCATCAAGAGTTACAGTGTGAAATGTAAAACTCAAAAAATGTAAATTCACTATAATACTTTTGGGTCTAGGGTATAATTTTCTGAGAAAATGTCTAGAGTGTTATATATCATTACAAAGGTAATTTTATGTAGTTTGTTTTGTCCTCAGCTCATTTAAAGGTCAGACTCATAGTTTTCCAGATATTTGCAAGAAACTGAATTTTCACCCCATTGCCACCCCCTCCCCCCTTAACCCATGGCGCAAATTAGTGTAACTTTGTACTGCGTATATTAGGCAGTGTATTCAACAATTTGGCATCAATTTTTTTTTTTATGTTTAGGTTTGGGGCTATTTTGAACCAATTGTACTGGACTATACGAGTGAATTAAGGAACGCACTTCAAGCGGAGTTGCCGGGTAAAAAAAAACTTTATCCAACACGTGTAATTAAAGAATCATTGACTGTCAGATCTTAAAAAATATTAAAAAATCCTCTTCCATCATTCAGTCAGCATCATCATGTCTTTTTTATTTCGTTCAAATGAATCACACTCGTACCATATGATCAAAAATAAAAGCAGCAAAACTAACGTGACCGACTTATCTCCACTTCCAAGGAACTGCTCCGCAAAAATAAAGAAAAAAGTAAACTTTAGTGCAAATGAATTTTGCATCATTGTTGTTTGTTGTTTATGTGATTTGACTATGCATGGCGCGTTTTCCGATGAGCTCACGCCAAAGACATTGAATCGCATTATGTATGCATATGAGTCGCTGCTTTTGGATGGTAATGATCGCGAAACATATAAAATAAAATTTATTCAAATTTGCACTATCCAGCGAGTTTTATTATGCAGTTGATATACAACTTTGCCTTTTTTGGCCGTTTGTGCGCTGTGTTTTTCATATTGTACGCGTCAATTCGAGTCAGTTTTTTGGAGGATTAAGAAGAGTGTTTTGAAACGGAGCTTGAAGCTTTCACCATTCGATTGTGATGACGATGATGATAATAATCAAATTGGAAAACATTAAAATTGATTCCTAAGAAAACGGGTTGGTTTAGCAATATATGATTTTAGATACAGTGGTTCGAGGATGTTAGAATTATTATAACAATTTAAGTGAGCATTTATATGTGTTCTTTACAAAATATTATCCCTTGAGTTGTTTTTCCACAGGCAGCTCTATCCGCCGAGATCATGTCATCGGTGAGACAAATGCAATGTTGAATATCATCATTTATTGTGTCAGCTAGTTCGTGTAGCAAATAAAAATTTTGGTAAATTTTTTACTCATTATTGCTACGATTGACAACATCGAGATGTGAAAAATAAACGAACTGTTTATGCTCCTGGTCCATAAATCAGAAAGCTCGAGCCATAGCAGATGATTTAAGGTCGATCCACACTTTTCAGTCGCAGTCATTTTCCATACAAGTTAACAGATTGTCGGCCAATAAATTAACTGACAATCTATAAATTTGTATATGCACTGTGACTGCGACTGATAACTGAAAAGTGTGGATAGACCTTATCTGTAGTCTATATTAGTAGTAATATTAGCTTTCTATATGAAAATTAACTGAACTATGTTCTCTTATAATTTATTTGGTCAACTTTAATATCAGATTGTCCAAAACCAAAAACGCTTTCTGCACTCTAAATGTGAATATTCCATGACAAAAACTGACAAGGCACAGTATGCCACTGAACGCTGCTCTCATGCTACGGGGTCACCATCGTCGTAGTATCCGCGATCTTGTTCCCAGAAAAGCATAACAAGCACACAAATTGACGATACACAAAAGAGCAATTAAAGATGCATCAAGAGTGCTTTTATACCTGCGATCCCGATCGGTTCGGTCGGACGACTACAACGATTCCATTATAATTTTGTTCTCTCTAATAGTGAATTCGATATACCAGATTGTACCTGATTCAGATAGTAAATTGGTTTGTATGCAACACAAAAGGTGAATAACCGCGCATATGGTTGCCAAATAATACAAATAAGAGAACATGTTCGTTTGAATAAAATCTATTTTGAATAATGACAGCAAATTGAAATTGTGAATTAACTTTTTCGGATTTAAATGAAATTTGGCACATTAGTATGCATGTTCCACAAAAATATCGTTTGATATTAAATCTACCTACAAATTACTTAATCGAGAAATTTGAAAAAAAAAATGTCGACAAAAAGCGTCCCAGCATTTTTACAGTTATATCTAATCAAAAGATCAATCACTAAAAAAATAGGATCTTGACATCTTTAAAGGATAGCATTTGCACAAAATTCGGGCACAAATTAGTAAATGGTCGGCAAAGTTCTTGATCTTCTTTTAGCAGCTCAACAAGGATGACGAGCATCTTGTGTGTATGTGTGATGTGCAAAAACTCTAACACTAATACGAATGGAGCAAGATGACCCGACGTCGGACTTTGGCCGCCTAAATCATTGACCTCCCAATTGTTGCGGTCACGTGACCTTGTCCTGCAGTTTCGGAAGATCAGTAGCTGGTAGGCGTCCTCACCTACTGAGTACTCCCAGCGAGCTCTCGGTCGTCCACGCAATCTCACTCCGTCAACTCGTTTGGCGTTCATCACCTTCTGTGTGCCCATTGAAATCGTTAAAGCTTCACGATTTTCGATATTTCCAGCACATCGTACAATTGATACAACTCGTGGTTGTACCATTGCTGACACGAAAGCCTATTTTGAAGTACATAGATCTTTGTTGAAATAGAAAAAAGAAAAACACTTCTCTTTCCCATTATCGAAACTATATGCAATACTACTCTCTCTACTCACGTAGCTGATTTTTTATAGATATAGACGAACTTTTGTGTCAAACAAGCTTTCCGTGCTCTGTGACCCTGATCGTTTGCAAGATTACTTATACTTTTACGCTTATCAAATGTTGAATTTCAGAATAACACTTTCAGTATTTATTACACTTCAAATTTGCAGTTTTTTTTTTATCAAATTTTAGTGCAACATAGATAGCAATTTTGCCATACGAAAAAAACTGAGTCCTAAAAATATTGTATCGATAATTTTGGCTATTTTACTACGGTAAGTGAATCCACAGTATCCCATTTTTCGTACAAATTTTCGCTACTGTGATTGGAGCATTGGAGTATCAGCGCTTTATTTTAGGGTTAGACCAGTGGTTCCCAAACATTTTGGAGTTTATTAGCAACGCCGCTTTTCTGGCCGGAACACCTCAAAACAGGGATTAAAATAAATCATATTGTACATAGTTATATGTCTAGAGAAGGGAAATTGTGAAGAGTATATGTGGATAAAGTACAGCTTTTGTGTTTTGAAATCGAAATTTTTCGAAAACTCGGAAATTCGTGAAATTTTTAACTTGTAAGACACCGTAGCAGGTATATATATTTACTATAAATTTCAAGGCCCTAGCTAACAGTCAATTGTCAAGGATACCAAAAATTGGAGTAGAACCTAAAATTTGGACTGTTAAACATACGTTAAAAAAAAGTCATAGAAAAGTTTTGATTAGCACAAATTTAATTCTCTAGTTTATTTGCGCCTTAATTTAAATCCCAAAAAAACCTCGTCACAAATACTGTGAGTGAACATGCTTTATTTTTTGGTACACACTACTACCTTTTTCATTTCAGATAATCGAAAGTTGTAAAAGAAAATCGGTCGAGACTCTGAAGCTGGTCAAATATTTGACAGTTAAGTTTATTTCCGGTACAGTGAAGCAGACTAAGCTTCGGAATTTTAAAACTTACAAACATGTTTTCGTATGGGCTGTTGGCTTTTTGTTGCCAAAAGCTCTGTCTACATTTTCCTATTTTTGGATATCTTTGCAAAACCCCTGATAGATCTTCCCGGAACCCTAGGGTACCGGAGACCTCCGTTTGCATGTTTGTTAATTTGTTTTCGAATTACTGCCTGCATGAGACTATATATCTTTCAATTTTGGAAATTTCTACAATGTTTTTATAGAACAACTAGAGAAAGTCGAAAGTAACTCCGCCCTCCCCCCCCCCCCCCCCCCAGGAAAAAACGTAATTCATTCATGGCAACCAAACAATAATTTAGGAATGGCATCAATAGTAGAGTTGTATTTGTATTTCATACCAGGAAACGTTTGACATTTCAAGCGATTTTAGTGCCGACAACCAAACGACTGCATTGGTATGACAAAACACATGCATATTGGAGACAATTTTTTTACAGCAGCAAAAATTACTTTACTGGGAAATTTTAATTTAATTTTATATAAATTTACAAAATTCTAAAAAAAAAATCCAAAATATTCGGAATGGAAATAGAATAAAAAGGGCTTTTGTTTATTAATAATTTTGGCGAAATTTTCTTTATTCCTATTAAAAAAAATTTAATCTCTCTCTCCCTCTCTCTCTCTGGCTAGTTTTAGTCCCCAGTGGAGCATAGGGCATTGACTACACTTCTTTTCCACCTCTGCCTATTAGTAGCCAACGCCTCTAGCTGGTTCCACGATTTGCTTGTAGCTTTTCCCTCTGACCTCCATGTGTGTTTGGGTCGTCGCACACGACGGCTTGCATCGGTTCCCTGAGGATTCCAATCTAGAGCCTGTTTTGCAATATTTTTTGGCTTTTTGTCCATTTTCGTTTTCGGTCCTACCACACTGAAAAAATCATTTGCTAAAAACAAGAAAAAATACAACTAAAAACAGCCAAGGAATATTTTTTCCTGATTTAAGATGTACATATTTTCTTGTCCCAAGAAAAGTTTTTGTTTAAAATAATGCTTATTTGAAAAGACCAGACCTGTGTGGTAGACTGCGGAGCCCAAGAATGAAAAACTGCGGATAATTCGCAAAAGAAGATTATTACGTTTTGGTATGTGCTGCGCCAAGGAGTACATACATATTCCCCTAATAAATCGGTAAATTAATGTTACCATGCTGTGAAGTGTGTTTTCACAAAAGCGTTTATTCGACAAAGAAATTAGAAAATAATTATTTTATTGGTACTTCAGTCAACCAGTAGGAAATAATGGTTTGTGAATGCATAAATTGCAGATTTTCTTTCTGTGTGTCTAGTGATACACAGAAAAAAATTAGCTAACTAAAATTAAGTATGTATCTGCTTTTCTATGTTCAAAACTCTCAAATCCAGACAAAATTTCTTAAAATATGAAAAATTTGTCTTGAAATTTTGCAAATCCATTTATTTTAATTCAAGCATCTCTTTTTGTTTATTTTTTTCCACACTTTTCAATTTATAATAAAATTTATGAAGGCTATTATTGGAACAGTGTAGTGGTGTAAACTCTGGTGTAGTAGTTCATTTGGGATGAATAGGGTCGAATAGGGTGTTCGGTATTGGAGTGCTGCAAGCTTTTTTTTTTTGCTTTAAGTAGTTGATATTTTCTTGTCTTTTCAATAAGCTTGATTCAGGGTAATTTTTCCTTGAAATGTTGTTATCAGCATTCTACTCGTATCAGTGTGTTAAAATCAAATACATAGGTATAGATAATTGGCTATTCTCCTCCGCCTTGCGACGATATGGTTTATGATACTAACACCGTTGTAATTTACCACTTTTTCAGTTTTTACTGTGTATTTTTTTTTGTGCAGAGAGCATTTCATATTCTCTCATTTGGGATTTCTTGTTCTGGTATGGTTCATTGAATACGACGTGTTCGGAATATGAAAAATGGAATAAAAATGTTATGACAAGTTATGAATTATGATTTGAGAACGCTCAGGGCGCTCAGAAAGCTCGAAGCTCAGATGTATTGATGTAAGAAGGGTAAATTTAAAATTCTTGAGGTAAATAAAGAGAATTGGTCCTGAATAATGCTTTTTAGTATCGAATAAACATTTTTTTACCCAATTCTACAGTGTTATGGGTTAAACCAAAGTTATAAACAACGTTACCGGGCGAAATAAATACGGTACCAAAAAAACATGCTCAAAATTTGAAAATAGGTACACACTAGATTTTTCATTGTTTATAATTCTTTTTGTATCATGTGTTTCCTCCTTTTTGTTCTCCAGAACATAAAAACAAGCTTAGTTACACGTATGATTGAAAAATGTCATATTTAAAATCCAAAACTCAATTAGAAGAACAGTATTGATAGGGAAATTGCAACTCTTTAAAGTTTACAGTGCCGAAGTCATAATCCTGAAGTGACATTAACTGGGGACGGAATAAGAACGTACACTCATTATAAACTGTGATTTGCATTTTCCAATTTGACGTTAAAACATACACTGAGAGAAAAACCGAGTGGAATCAACCAAAATCACGCTTAAACATTCCCATCACAAACATGTTTTCTAAACCTATTAAAGCGATAAATTTCAGAGTTAAAATAATTTTTCAAAGAGTTATTTCAACTTCGTTATTTTAATATTGAGAATAGAGTTATTGTTGCGATTCTTAGAATTTTCCTCAGATTAATTTAACATCGAATGTACTAGTCCTGCTCTGTTTTAACAGTGCGTACACTTAAAATTCTTACTTTAAGAGTCGCTAAACATTCATGAAAAAATAGTAATATTCTAGAATTTGAATTTTTTCAGTGTAGAATCCCTAACCTTAAATTTAATTTTTATGGAATTCTTTCCTGATTACATTTTTTTTAAACGAGCACCATTTGCTTCGGCAAATAAATTGAAACCATATAATGTTATATGACCGAAAGCCCGGGTCGAAAAATATAACATTGTTGCTAAGTATTACATTGTAATACTATACTAAGGCGTAAGTCTTCTCGGCGATGTGGTCCGGCATGCCTAGATAGCATGATCTAATTTTTAAATGTTTACACAAGTAGTTTTTATTGTCGTATCCATATGAATATTAGTGCGTTGTGATTTGTATCAAATTAAAACGCATTGATACTTAAGAAAATTATTATTATTATTATTTATTAAGAGCAAGCATAATACAATTATGAAGATCTTAGAAGTATCTTAAGAAAAGAACTGATTGGCTATAGTAAGCAATATTTTGATACGCATATATGGTTTGATACGCATATATGGTTGATCATTAAATTTTTATTAGTAACACTTGTGTAAACACAAAAGACGTCGAAGAACTAGACGTTTGAGTTGGAAAAAAGGGCATACTAGTCTTGACCGGGACAGTGGGCACATCGCCGAGTTGACATCGTGTTCGTTGTATATTAATCAAATTGTTCTCTAATAATTCAGGTGTGGGGTAAAACCAAAAACGCAAGTGTACAAATTAATAAAGTGAAGTGAAAAACTAAGGAGGTTAAACCTAAAAGAAATCGCGAAGTGAAAAACTAAAAACAATAAACGGAACATGAGTGATCAAATTGAGAGTGAGCAGTGTGAGGTGATGGTGAATGAAGACAGGGATCCAGCTGCGACGAATGAAAATCTTGCCAATTTGACGTCGGCAGACTCCGAAGCTAAAGAGGTGGAGCTACTAAGGTGGGAAAATTCACTATTAAAGCGTGAGCTGGCCATGAGAAGCTCTGCAGCATCAGCAACGTCAACGGAAATTACGACCAACAATGGTAATATAGAAACCCAACATAAGGTAAATAATTCGGAATTATGTATATTAGTACCCGTATTCGATCCTGCCGCGGGCTCACATAGTGCGGCTAAGTGGATCGAAAATTTGGAAAGATTGGCAGAAGTTTTCTTGTGGGATGAGCGCACATTGGTCTTGTACGCAACATTGAGACTTGGTGGCGCTGCGAAATACTGGCACCAATCGCGAACTGACATTGTGTCTTGGATGGAGTTTAAGAAGGAGCTGGTTGGCAGTTTTCCTACTACCAAATATGAATCAGATACTCTAATGCAAATAATGCTGCGTAAAAAGAAAACCGAGGAATGTGTAGAAGAGTACTTTTATCACATTGCCGCTATGGCAAAAAGTATTAATCTACCCGAGAAAGAAACTATGTCCTATATAATATCGGGAATGGACGACAAGGGAATGATCAACATGCTCACCGCAGCTAATTGTGAAAATCTTCAACAATTATTAGTTTTCATAAAAAAAGTTAATGCAATGAGACAGCAGGAGAGACATCGTCATCTTTTGCTAAATAGAGATGGTACCTTCTTGAATCGTAATTCTATTCCTACCAAAAGAAGTAGCCTAAAAATCAATGAACCGGTTCTGCCAAAATACAGACGTTTCGACTCTTCACTTCATCGGGAAAAGAGAAAGGAGGAAAATGAAATGAAATGCTTCAAGTGTAACAGAGCGGGACATCGTTACCGAGAGTGTCCGCAACGAAATCTGAATTGTTTTAAGTGCCATAAGCCCGGGCATGTTGCGAAAAATTGTGCTAATAAAGAATAGCAATTAATGAACAATATAGGGTCAGTATTTAATGACGAATATCACCCTATCGTTTTAATTGCCGGAATAGAAGTGAGATGCTTTTTAGACTTAGGTAGTTTCTGCTCCACAGTTCAACATCAAGTAGCCCAAAATTATAAGTGGGAAGCAGTGCCATGTTTTGTGAAATTGTCTGGGTTTGGTGGTACAGTGACGATTGTAAAAGAGAAGACGATACAAAATGTAATTTACCAAAATTTAAATTTCGAAATTGAACTTTTAATTGTGGAGGACACCGCACAGGTGGTTCCAGTAATTCTAGGAAGAAATTTCCTCGATAGACCCGATACATGTCTCTTAAAGACATGGAAATGTTTTCAATTTTCCAAGGTTCCGGAAAACGTTTACCGTATAGATGACGATCATGTAAATGGTATAAGTGAAAAACTCGTGATAAAAAGTGAATTGACAGCAGAGAATAAACAAAAGTTATGTGAATTAGTGGAAGACTATCGAATTTGCTTCGCGACGAAAATGTCAGAGTTAGGTAAAACTAATCTCGTCGAAATGAATATCAAACTTAAAACGCCAGAGGTTGTTAGATACAAACCTTATAAAGTGCCTTATGGGTTACGTGAAGTGTTACGGGAAAAAATAGACGAACTACTTAAATTAGACATTATACAAGAATCTAATTCGGAATATGCAAGTCCGGTTCTGCTCGTGAAAAAACAAGACGGTGATTACCGAATGTGTGTAGACTATCGAAAGTTGAACTCTATTACTGTACGTGAGTTTTTTCCCCTTCCGAATATAGAGGAGACATTAAATTTGCTCGCGAACAAGAGATATTTTACTTGCCTCGATTTGATGTCAGGGTATCATCAAATTGCTGTTGAAGAAAATAGCCGGAAGTTTACCGCCTTTGTGACACCTGAAGGGCATTATGAGTATAAAAGAGTTCCCTTTGGCTTAACAAATTCTCCAGCAGTTTTTCTGAGACTGATGGGTAAAATCATGAGTTCTATTCCATACGGGAAGGTAATCGTCTATATGGATGATATTTTAATTCCAACAGAGACGGTCGAGGAGAATCTTTACATATTAGAATTACTTTTGAAAGAATTGAAGATTGCGGGTGTGACTTTGAAATTGGAAAAGTGCTCATTTATCAACACCGAACTAAAGTTTTTGGGACACGAAATTAGTGCAAACGGTATTCAACCCGGAACAAGTAAAACGACCGCGATAAACGAATATAAAAAACCGTGTTCCGTTAAAGAAGTTCGACAATTCTTAGGGTTATGTAGTTATTTCCGACGGTTCATTAAAGACTTTTCAAAAATTGCGCGACCGTTAAACATGTTGCTGAAAAAAGACATCGAGTTTCACTGGGGCCCAAGGGAACAGGAAGCATTTGAAACGCTGAAGGCAAAATTGATCGAAAGACCCGTATTAGCTATATTCGATTTCAGCAAACAGCATCAAGTACACACTGATGCTAGCTCCTGTGGTATAGCCGGAATATTGATGCAAGTCGAAAGTGATAAGTCAGTGCGACCAGTTTCCTACTTTAGTCGTTCGACCACCGTTGCCGAGTCAAAATATCATAGTTTCGAGCTTGAAACATTAGCCGTTGTCGAATCACTTGAACGATTTAAATATTACCTTATAAATAAAAAATTTATGGTCATTACCGATTGCAATTCGCTAAGAATGACACAAGAGAAAAAGAATCTCAATCCACGTATTGCGAGATGGTGGCTTAAAATAGCTGAGTTTGACTTTGATATCGAGTATAGGGCAGGATGTAAGATGACACATGCCGATGCTTTGAGCAGAAGCCCGGGTGAGGAGGCCATCGAGCCTCAGACAGTTGCGGAACAAGTTCTATCTATTGGTATTGATGCTTTAGATTGGGTGGCCACGTTACAGTTTCAAGACAAACATCTTGCTGCAATCAGAGATTGTTTGCAAAGTGCTGATAAGAAAAACCAGAACTACAAACAGCTAATGCAAAACTTTATCATACGTGGCGGAAAACTCTTTAGGAAAACAGATGTTGGTGAGCGACTCGTAATACCCAATGGATTGCGTTGGCGTGTATTGAAGATGTTTCATGACGATATGGGACATTGTGGTGTTAATAAAACAATGGACAATGTGCAAAGACATTTTTGGTTCAGTAAAATGAAGAAATCAACCAGCAAATATTTGAACTCGTGTGTGGAATGTTTATATAATAAAAGAGGACTCGATGAAACCAAGTACCAAATACATATACCGGAACGACAGCCGATACCATTTTTCACCGTGCACGTAGATCACTTAGGCCCCTATCCTCGAAGTAAAGCTGGTAATATGTATCTCGTGGGGGTAATTGATGCGTTCACAAAGTTTATCATCCTACAACCTGTAAAATCTGCGGATGCGAAAGGAGTTATCAAAACTTTCGACAATATGACGCAATTCTTTGGCATGCCAACGAGAGTTGTATCCGATCGAGGGGCAGCATTCACGTCTAACCGTTTTAAGAACTATTGCCAAGAAAATGTTATTCATCATATCTTGAATGCAGTACACACACCCCGAGGCAATGGACAAATCGAGAGATACTTCCGTACCATAAAGGCTGCTATTGCATCCCTGACAAGTGATCCTGATGGATATGATTGGGATGCGAATATTCGTAACATTCAGTGGGCCCTGAACAATATGAAGAATACAACAACAAAGCAGACGCCAAGTGAGTTGCTGATGGCATTCACTCCTCGAAACATCATAGGAAACAAGTTAGTGCTGGCTTTACATGACGGGAAGATTTTTCCACCTAGAGATGATGTAGACGAAGATGAAGAGGACAATATCGTGTTAGCTGATCTTAAGAGAAGATTGAAGGAACGCGCATCTGGTGCTACTGGAATAATGGAAATGCGTGAGAGACGAGAAGATGCCATTACTAGAACAGTTGAAAATCAACGAGAGCAAGCCGAACGATTTAACACTGTCCATAAGGCTCCGAGGACCTATTCAGTTGGAGATTTGGTATTAATACGTTGTGAGGCGCTGGCCACCGGCGAATCGCGGAAAACGAAACCTCGTTTTAAGGGTCCCTATCAGGTAAGGGAAGTAATTGGAAATGATCGCTATCGAGTTAGCGATCCAGACTCCATTCAAATCGCTCAAAAACCATACGATTCTGTCCATGCTGCGGACAGAATGAAACCATGGTGCCAGCTAAGTGATTTCTGTTTGACCGATACCGATGATGCCTCTGCAGATGAAGATGAATATGAGATGACCGAAATAAAAGAGTAGAAGACATTTAAGTCATTTTTCTTTTTTTTTTACTTTTTTTTTCTAATAGTAACCTTTAAAAAAAAAACACATTCTATAACTTTCATTTTACCTTGTTGTTTTTTTTCGGATTGTTATTACCATTTGTGTGTTTATTTTTTTTTTTTAACTTTCGGATTGTTAATAAATTTTATATAAAACAGAATATTCGGTCCTTTTAGTCGAGTCGTATCGGGGTCTGGGAGCAAAATTGGCTCGGAACCGGACGAGGTGAGCGGCAGGCTCATGATTGGAGTGTCATGATACGGTCTGGGAGCAGAATTGGCTCGGAACCGGACAAGGTGAGCGGCATGCTCGTGATTGGAATTTATTGAGATAGTCCAGGAGCGGAGAGGCTCGGAACTGGATGTGTTGAGCGCTAGGCTCGAAATTGCGGACTAGATAGTCCAGGAGCAGAGAGACTCCGAATTGTTGAATATTGGTCCAGGAGTAGGTGAGACTCGGAACTGGACGTGTTGAGTGCTATGCTCGTAATTTTGATAAGTCGGTCCAGGAGCAGGAGAGGCTTGGAGCTGGACGTGTTGAGCGCTATGCTCGTAATTTTGATAAGTCGGTCCAGGAGCAGGAGAGGCTCGGAACTGGACGTGATGAGGGTTACGATCTTAATGATTGGATTGTGGTCCAGGAGTCGGTGAGACTCTGTACTGGATGTGTTGAGTGCTATGTGCAAATTTGTTGATAAGTTGGTCCAGGAACAGGTGTGGTTCAGAACTGGACGTGTTGAATTCTATACTCAGAATTGTTGATAAATCGGGTTGTGAGCGAGCTAGCGAAGCTCGGAAGCGGTGGTATTGAGCGCTCGTGGAGCCGGTGTGGCTCGTTACGATCAAAATGGTTGATCTATTAGTTTGTGTCCGGGGCAGGTTAGTGCCGAAGCTGGACGAAGCGATTAAGACGCTTGGAATTGATCGTTAGATTTCTCGGGAGCAGGTATGGCTCGAGATCGGAGAAAGCATGTGAGAATGCTGATAATTGAGGACAAGAGTTCTGGAGCAACTGTGGCTCGCAACTTGACAAAGAAGCTTTGGGCTTGATTTGAGATTTGAATAGAATTCAGGTCGAATGTAGTTGATATATCAGGTGGACGAAAGTTTTGTTTCCATGGAAATTTATGTTATCACTGAGGACAGTGAAATCGTAGGTTGGCCGAATGTTATATGACCGAAAGCCCGGGTCGAAAAATATAACATTGTTGCTAAGTATTACATTGTAATACTATACTAAGGCGTAAGTCTTCTCGGCGATGTGGTCCGGCATGCCTAGATAGCATGATCTAATTTTTAAATGTTTACACAAGTAGTTTTTATTGTCGTATCCATATGAATATTAGTGCGTTGTGATTTGTATCAAATTAAAACGCATTGATACTTAAGAAAATTATTATTATTATTATTTATTAAGAGCAAGCATAATACAATTATGAAGATCTTAGAAGTATCTTAAGAAAAGAACTGATTGGCTATAGTAAGCAATATTTTGATACGCATATATGGTTTGATACGCATATATGGTTGATCATTAAATTTTTATTAGTAACACTTGTGTAAACACAAAAGACGTCGAAGAACTAGACGTTTGAGTTGGAAAAAAGGGCATACTAGTCTTGACCGGGACAGTGGGCACATCGCCGAGTTGACATCGTGTTCGTTGTATATTAATCAAATTGTTCTCTAATAATAAATACTCGCATTGTTACGAAGCAGCAATAAAAATTACAAAATGTTTTGCATTGTTAAACTTTTTTCCTTAACTTTTCATTCTTTATACAGACCTCCTCTCATTCAATAATCGCGTATGGATTGTGGTATCTCCGCATTCTAATAGGACATTGTTCCTCTATAGAAAGGTGAATAGAACATTGGTCGGCGATTAAATAGCAAAAAAAAAGCGCAACACACATTAATTAAACACGATCAAAGGTGCGGCAGAATAATCAAATGGATGAATAGAACTCGCCATCGTACACCCGTATGCGCGTAACGAAATGTCTCATTTCAATTCCAACCCCGCACGAGTTGTATAATGTTTAAACCGGCATGCGGTGGCGGCCTACTTAAATATTCACCTCAGTTCGCGCGAGGCCAATAAAACAGGACATAAAAGAGCCAAATCATTTGATTTGCAAATTTTTTCCTTCTTCTTCTTTTCAATTAATAAGAAAACAACATATACATACTTTAAACATTAATGACAATCAAATATGGGCAAAAAAAAGATATGAAAAATGCAAAAAATCAATTGAAAAAAAAAAGGTTCTTAATCATTTTTTGTTGAGTTTTTAAAAGGGTATTATAAAAGCAGCTGAGAGAAGACTCGTACTCGTATACATGATTTTATCTTCAACTCGCCTAGTATAGGAGGAGTTGAAATTGACAGCGAAAAAAATTAGCAATGAACTGAACTCTGTGTGTGATGCTTTAAAAAAAAAAACATTAAATGAAAACAACGACGCTTCGGAGTGGTAATAAAATGCTTTCATTCGCTTTGGACTTTGGAATATCTATACGAGCGTTCCATCAGCAATGGAGAAAAGAACAGGTATCACATCACCATCCACCATCAGGTAGAACTGGAAATATTGTTAACCTGAGTAGGTTAATTGGTCGTCAAGTTCATCGCATCAACTGCGCGAACTGAACTCAGTTATAGAGTGGAATTGAAAACAGAAAATCGCAAAAAATAGAATGCAAAAACAGAATTATAGTATTTTGCCCCAGGAGAGGCGTTTGTGAAAAATAATCGGTCGTTAAATGAGTTTACGGAGTGCATAGGACTAAAGGGGCTCCGCCCTTTTCATGTGCGTTTTTATATGAGCATGTTGTTTTGGTAAAAAAAAGTGCGAAATAAAAAATTATGCTTCTCAAACTGTGCAAGTTGAATACGTATTTTGACTCAAATGGGCTTTGTATATTCCAGCTCATCTAAATGATGGCGAACATTATTCTTTTATAGGACTTCCCAACTCTTGATAATGGTGTCATAACTTTTCATAACTTGAGTCATTGAACAGCCGATCTGAATAATCCAAAGAGCCGCTTGTGGCTCGCGAGCCGCACTTTGCTGACCACTGGTATAAGGTAAATTCGAGAGTCAAGACCAAAGGATTTTTACTCTTATATCTAGGGGTGTTTAGAATCTATTAACCGCTGTAAGAATGGGTTTGCTCCGGTAAGATTTACTGCATCGTGGGACCTAATGCTTTAGGACAGTGATTCTCAAACTGGGGGTGCCTCCTAGGAAGGCGTGACGATGGGGAAAGAGGGCGCAGTCACAACTCAAATATTGATATATGATTGAAGATAAAATTATGGTTTGGTTTAAGACTCCAATCACGAATCAAATTTTTTTCGAAATCCACCGCAGGTATAGGTAATCCACGTTGGAATTACAAGGGAGAAAAAATTTATTTTCTTGGATTAGAAAAAAAAATCGCCACAACCAAATCCGTTTAATGAACACCGCTAATTTAATTTTATTTTTAATAAAAAATCGCTTGAAATGGCTGATTGTAATTGAGATCTAGGCTCGAGCTTCCGATATAATTCGCGCCGACCAGCTGATCTTTGTATGTATAGAATGATCCATTGATCCTTGTTCGAACACTTGCGGTTTTTAGTTGCTCCAGAAATAGCAATTTTGCTTCTCGACACGAGGAGCCACGATGACGGCCGAAGTCAAGATGAAATTCAATTTTAAAGTTTTGGATCCGGTCCCAATTTAAATTGTGAAAATAGAATCCGAACTTATGTCTAAAATTCCAAATCAAACTCAGCAGCACATGGCATTTTTGGTATTTCATTAAATTTTTGATTGTTGGTCAAAATCTCTCGCCAGGCTCAGCAGACCTCGTAAGGAGGCCTGTACTGATAAAGATTGGGAACCACTGCCGTCAGATTTTTTAAAAATCAAGAT
Source organism: Microchrysa polita (assembly GCA_949715475.1). NCBI lineage: Eukaryota > Metazoa > Arthropoda > Insecta > Diptera > Stratiomyidae > Microchrysa > Microchrysa polita. The sequence goes on from OX454420.1 coordinate 13,429,524, forward strand.
CATTTCCGACGATGTTAATGGCCGGGGTAATTACAAGGAATTGACAATAATCGAATGCTGAACAAGCTTATGAGCGCACAACCAGTGGACGGAGCGAGATTGCACGGACGACCGAGAGCTCGCTGGGAGTACTCAGTAGGCGAAGACGCACCAGACCAGTGGCTGTACTCTCGGAACTGGACGACAAGGGCGCATGATCGCAGTAATTGAAGGTCTACGATTAAGGCGGCCAAGGCCCGACTTCGGGGTATCATGCCACATTGATGATACAAATCATCATAAGCATTCGGTGGCTCAGTGGAAGCAATGACACTTTATCTCTGAGTTTCTTCTTCTTCTTCTTCTTTATGGCACGATAGCCCGACGTCGGGCCTTGGCCGCCTGGATTGAAAACCTCCAATTGTCGCGGTCACGCGACCTTGTCTTCCAATTCCGAAAGCCTAGCATCTGGTGGGCGTCCTCACATACAGAATGCTCCCATCGGGCTCTCGGTCGTCCACGCAATCTGGCTCCGTCCACTCGTTGCGCGTTCATCACCTTTTTTGGCATGCGATCGTCGTTCATCCTTTGTACATGACCCGCCCATTGCAATCGCTGCAATTTCACGATCTTCGACACCTGTAGCTCATCATACAGCTGATACAACTCAAGGTTGTACCGGATGCGCCATTCACCTCGCTCACGAACGGCCCCGAAGATTCTTCGGAGAACCTTTCGCTCGAATGTGTCCAACAGGTGTTCAGAGTTTTGGGTTAGGGTCCATGCCTCGCAGCCATAGCATAGCACAGGTCGGATGATGGTTTTATACACGTGGAGCATCGTGTTCCTGTGCACCAGCTTCGAATTCATAATTTGGAGGACCGCAAAGTAACACTTATTAGCTAGTCTCTGAGTTTCCGGAGCGTCAATTTACCAAATTTTTTACGTGCATCGGCTTATCCATTCAGGAGATAAATCTTAATCGGTAGTGGAAATTTAGGTTTTCATCTGCCATTTTGTTTAGGAAATATAGACAAAAATATTTGAAAAAGAACTGTTTTTAATAATTATTCTTTGTGAATTTGTCGCATATTTTAACAAATATTCTGGGTGTACACTGGCTGAAATCTGGCAATTAATTCAAGGAATACAGAAAGAAATATACGAAAAACGAATCTTTATAATTTTTTCGCGTGTTTCAATATTATTCTGATATTTAGGAAGAGGACCAATTCGACAGGATAATCTTCCAAAAATTCGCTAAAACATCCCAATACAAACAAAAATATGAAAAAAAAAATAATTGTGAATTTTCTGCTTATTTCAATGGTTATACTGCTATTTCAGCCGGAGCCTTGTGTAGGCTCATATCTGGTGGAGTTAACTTACTGAAATCCTGTAATTCTTTCAAGAAAGACAGAATAAATTATGTGAAATGCGTACAAGTCCGCAACTCAGTGGGACATTTTCATGTTTTCAACAAATGCTAATGTACAGTACTGATGCAACCTCGAAATGATTTATACAACCTAAGTTGAAAGTTACACTTTTTGGGTCGTTCAACACAAGTTGAACGTGAGTTGAACCTAAGTTGAAAGTTGAATTGAAGCTGAATTCGAGTTGAATTCGAGATGAATACAAGTTGAACCCAAGTTGAACTCAAGTTGAACTCAAGTTGAACGTAAATTGAACACAAGCCCAACCTCTGTTGAACCTTGAATGGCACCCAACACTCAATGCCAAAAACGTAACGCTTTTTCGTTGCAATTTTCGTGACGCTTTTCGATTTATGTGGCAGAGCCAAGACATAAAAATGTCAAAATGGATATACTAGTGATCAAGAGACGCGAGAGCGTATCGTCCGCCAAAGAAAATTTTTTTTTCTATTTTTTTTTTAATTTTTTTAATTTATTTTTTTTTTATTTTATATATTTTTTTTTTTTAGCCCAACCTCTGTTGAACCTTGAATGGCTCCCAACACTCACAGGGTACCACCTAGCCCAACTTCCGTTGAACCTTGGCACCCAAAACTCACAGGGTACCTGTAATGCCAAAAACGTAACGCTTTTTCGTTGCAATTTTCGTGACGATTTTCGATTTATGTGCCAGAGTGAAGACATAAAAATGTCAAAAAAATTGTTTTCATAATTCTGCCCATTGTGAATTTTGCTTATGTCTCCACAGTTGGGTAAAGACCAATTCAGTGGAGCAAATTTATTGAAATCTGCTGATATGTTAAAGAAATACACGCCGAAGTATAGGCAAAAAAGCCATTGTGTATGTTTGCTCATTGTGAATTTTTCGCGTGCTAGTTATTTTGCTATTCCGTCAAGATTAGGCTCTTGACGGAATACCTAAAATTATGCCAATCAGCCCAGACGTTCTTGAGTTATAAATGATGTAACTAACACGAATTTCTTTTAAATACAAAGAAGATAAAAAACGCGAAAAACGGAAGTGGATTAATCGGAAATAAAGCGAAGTTAGTTAAAGTAACTTTTTGAACTGATGGATTTCCAACAATAGGATTTCATACCAGATCCAACTAATTATGGGAATACAGTCAGAAGCTGAATATCTATAAGAAGCACTTTAATCGTTCTTTTTTTTTTTATATAATCCCAAAAATGGCAAAAGTTTGAGAAGCTCTATAGACAAGAGAATTTTCATTTGCATTTTTTTTAAATCCACAAAACAATATTAAATCTGCACGCTACGCTAGGCCTGTTCGGTACCGAGATTTCAGTACCGGGTTTCGGTTTTTTTCAATACCCGGTACCACAAGCGGTTTCCCTGACTCAGGTTTTTTTTCAGTACCGACGGTTTTTTAACCATAAGCCGGTTTTTTTTAGTACCGGGTTAAAAACCGACTCCGGTTTTTTTTTCAGTACCGACGGTTTTTTTTAACCATAAGCCGTTTTTTTAGTACCGGGTTAAAAACCGGTACCAAAAAACCTGAAAAAAAAACGGCTCATGGTTGAAATGAATCGTTCTTTTTAACTCGGTACCAAAAAACCGACTCGTCGGTCGGTTTTTTTTAACTCGGTACCAAAAAAACCGGGATATCGGGTCCGGTACCAAGTGAACACCGGTTTTGTACCGGGATCCCGGTTTTTGGAACAGGCCTACTACGCACTTTGATAAATTCAGTGCCCTGCAGAGCAGCATAACAGAAGCAATCTAAATGTAACACTTCCTGGCTTCTGTGCCAACACTTTTAACAGGGTGCTACCCACATATAACCCTGTTCAAAAAAAAACTAACGGTACAACAGATGCCAATGTTGCAATCATACAAATTTATGAACATGCAGAAAAGAGACACCAGAAAATCCGACTCAAACAAAAACACGTGAAAATGTTTTGCAAAATTAAATGAATCACGCGCGTCCTCGAAACATTTGTGGTTGCCTTCACACAATAATTGTTCAGAGGGATGTTTTTATATAACCTATACAGCACACGATGCGCTTCGCCTGCTTCTTTCCTGTCAATTCCGAGGATATATCTAGTGCAACAGAGTACGACACGGGCAATATGCACTCTTGCTTGCTTCAGCGGCAAACTCTCTTCCAAACTTCATACCAGTTCACCAAAAGTTTCAATTTTTTCCTCCTGTACCATACAATGAAGTGCATTACACTCTTTTCCGCAGCTTTTCGGTTGTTGCCTCGAGATTGAGAGATGTACATCCAGAGAAGAAAAAAAAATTCGAGGACACAGATATGAAGGAGATGGAGGCAACGGCTGCATGACAGGATAATTTAAACGACTTCTATATGGGAAATTGAAAATTGTGTGCTAGCTCCTGATCCTGATGCCCATCGGTTGACGAAGAAGCACTATATTGGGGGATGATGTAAAGTTCCGAAAGCTGTTTAGCTCTTCAAGTTGACATGGTCATGTCTGTATGTCACATGGTGTAGTCCTTGGGCGGATATGCTGACAATGATGTGCAGATGACGATGAGTTTAGGGACAACAATTTCACGTCTCGCGTTTATCCAGGTGCGAGAGAATTGAATTGTTGCAACGGAAAATTGTGGGAAAAGTGGACGCAGTGATCGGCTTTGGCCAATTTCAATCCCATTAGTATATAGCCACGCGCGACCTTATACCGTCAAAAGTCACATTTTTTGCGAAGTATTTATTGCAGATCCAGTTATAGGACAGGTGCAATGCAAAATAAGGGAAATGTTTGGAAAGTGTTAAGTGGTATGCAAGATTAATCTAGTGGAAGATATTCAAGAGTTTAGCGGTGACGATGAAAGTTGTAAGCTCAGAAAAGCTTAATTTAATTATTATGACTTGGCTCCGACGAAGGCAGCACGGGAATGTGTGCAATTTTTAGACTATCTCTGCGCACATGAAACTGAATTGAAACTGGACGTTATTTATGCACAGGATTGTATTTAACAGAAAATTAAATCACTTGCATCGATTCCTGTGAACCCTTTGAGCTTGTTTGACACAGATTCCAAATGCTCAACATTATTCTAGTCAACTTCGATATTTATGACGTCACAGTTTCAAAATGTTGATAGGAAAAGCTTTTTCATCTATATGCACTGCGTAATCTTTAGTATAAGTGATTTGTGGATTGGGATGTCATTATCCGTTACGATATTTCTTCATGAGTTTTTTCTTAAATTATGTAGTTTCTGCATTAGAGTCGACATTCACTATCCAATCGATTGTACAAGCTTTTTTTAGGTTCCACTACCGACATCGCTAAAGAAAATGAGCTTTCACAAAAAAGGGCTTTATTGTACAATCGATCGGGTGGTTTCAGATTGTAAGACGAAACCGGACGGGTAAACTTGCACGACAAGAACCATCGTTCTTACAATGTGAAATGCACAATGCTTGTCTACTGGCCACTACAAAAGCTCTCGCCGTCCGTTTATTAGCACAAACAAACGGACGGCGAGAGCTTTTGTAGTGGCCAGTAGACAAGCATTGTGCATTTCACATTGTGAGAACGATGGTTCTTGTCGTGCAAGTTTACACGTCCGGTTTCGTCTTACAATGTGAATTCACCCATTGGACAGTGTATGGCGACTCGAAAAAAACACACAAAACATTAGAGTCGACATACACTGTCCAATCGATTGTACAAGCTTTTTTTAGGTTCCACTACCGACATCGCTAAAGAAAATGAGCTTTCACAAAAAAAGAGCTTTATTGTACTATCGATTGGGTGGTTTCAGATTGTAAGTCGAAACCGGACGGGTAAACTTGCACGACAAGAACCATCGTTCTTACAATGTGAAATGCACAATGCTTGTCTACTGGCCACTACAAAAGCTCTCGCCGTCCGTTTATTAGCACAAACAAACGGACGGAGAGAGCTTTTGTAGTGGCCAGTAGACAAGCATTGTGCATTTCACATTGTGAGAACGTTGGTTGTTGTCGTGCAAGTTTACCCGTCCGGTTTCGTATTACAATGTGAATTCACCCATTGGACAGTGTATGGCGACTCGAAAAAAAAACACACACAAATGTGTCCGAATGCTTATTTTTTTCTGACTTGGTTCGGCTTTTAATGAAAGCTCTGGGCCTAAATGCATCCTAATGGGTTTCGAAACTACAAAGAGAACGGCTTAAGAGCGGCGTACATTATTCAATCGATTGAACAATCAAAGCTCATTTCTGAGGAGAAAGCTAATTTTTTAGGTTGCACTACCGAATTCGCTAGAGAAAATGAGCTTTGATTGTTCAATTAATCGCACTGTCTATAGCGAGCCTTATAACTAGATCTCGATAGATAAAACGGTATCACCCCATTTTTCTTGACTGGTGGTTGTGTTTTATAGCACGCACAACCGAGCTTTTGCAAGAAAGCTCTGTTCTAATGTTCGATACAGTGCAGGCATGAAAATTAAACCCAATTTTACTGATTTTCCCATACATTTATTAGCTTGCCATCTGCACTTTTCAATTATCTTAATTGAATTCATATACCAATTGAATTGGACTCTCCCCCTTTAGAGCATCATATACTAGGGCGTAACAGTGGCAAAACTCCTACAGAGTATATATTTTTGGCAAATCCAATCTGTTTATTACCCAAAATGATGGTGAAAAAAAATGTGTACTGCGCTCTCGTAAAAATATACGTACACAAAACATTTGGCTAAGTTCAATATAAAAAGCATGTAATTACAGTACACGCAGTGTGTACAATTGAGTGCGCCTTGAAACGCGAAATATGTAGTGTAGAGTGTGTGTACCATTATGCTTTTCCGGGTGTTGTGTACAGCCCTGGCAATGAAGTAATAAACACACATCGCACAACAAGAACAAGACCCAACCATCATCAACATCGGGACTAGACCAACCAAAAATATCCTCTACCAAACAGAATGGAATTTTTGGAATTAAAAAAAAAGAATCATTCTATAATACTCGTTTGTACTGAAATTGGTTTTGATTCGAATGTATACAGAGAACAGGGAAGTAGCCAGCACACATGGTGGCCGTGACCATGAGGCATAAGATGAGCTCACATGAGGGCGAGCACAGTTGCTGATGATATTGAAGATTTGGTCGACAGCCGACATGCAAGTGAGAATGCTATTATTATATCGAATGCTCGGCAATACAAAAAAAAACGAAAAAATAAAGTAGAAATGTCTAAAAATAGCATTAAGTTCAATAGGTAATCATAGTTCTGAACGGGGTTTTTTTCGGGGCGATAGACTGTGTTGTCCAGCAAAAATTCAAATGTCTGCACAAAAAGATTGGCCTATGTATAGAAAGATTTAAATCCTATTGGTTGCACGTGTAGCTCTGAAACGTAATTTAGTTTTAAGTTTATAATTTGTACAAGGGAAATTAAGTCAGCTAGCGGTAATTAGAGTAATTAGTACCCGAATTTATTTTGGATTTGTTAATAAATCGGGGTTAAAAAGTCGATGAGGAGGGCATCCAGACATTTTGCTGAAACCTCCAGGGTCCTAGTTATAACCGTTTCAAAGATACAGCCACACAAAATTTGGGTACTAAATGTCCAGTTTGCCCCTCGAAAAACGCCCGGAAAGTCCTCAAAATCGCAATTCTCTGTTTTCATATGATAATTTTCGAAATCTGGGGTTCAAGAAGTCGATGAAGAGGCCATCCAGACCTACATTTTGCTGAAACCTCCAGGTTCCTAGCTATAACCGTTTCAAAGATACAGCCACACAAAGAAGGGGTAACTAAATGCCCAGTTTTCCCCTCGAAAAACTACCGGAAAATCGCTTCAAAATCGCAATTTTCTGTTTTCATATGAAAATTTTCGAAATCGGGGGTTCAAAAAGTCGATGAAGAGGGCATCCAGAGCTACATTTTGCTGAAACCTCTAGGGTCCTAGCCTAGCTATCACCGTTTCAAAGATACAGCCACACAAAGATGGGATAACTAAGTGCCCAGTTTTCCCCTCGAAAGGCTGAGGCAATTCTCTGTTTTCATATGAACATATCCAAAATCGGGGGTTCAAAAAGTCGATGAAGAGGGCATCCTGGCCTACATTTTGCTGAAACCACCAGGGTCCTAGTTATAACCGTTACAAAGATACAGCCATGTAAAGCTGGGGTAATAACTGGCCAGTTTCACCGTTTCAAAGATACGGCCACACAAATATGGGCTACTAAATGCCCAGTTTGCCCCTCGAAAAAACAACCGGAAAGGCCTCAAAATCACAATTTTCTGTTTTCAAATGAAAATTTTCGATATCCCGTTTTTCAAAATCCTGACGTTCCATTATCCCGCAATTTCAATGTACCGCCAGCTAAAAATCCTGCTCAATTCAAATCCGTAATCAAAATCGCCGCCTGCTAAATATCCTACCATTTTAATAGCCCGCTAATTCAAAATAGTACCGCTTTTCAATATCTCGTTATAGAAGCTAAGGGTTATATCAAAAATCGAGCGTACCTTCTATGAAGGGATATTAAAAAGCGCCAACATATTTACCGTTGAAATAATGCTTCTCCTCACATGGGGATACTTAAGTCTCGGGGACCCACGGGCCAGGTGACTTAATTTGAAAAAACGGTCTGGTCTTTCGGTAGTACATATAGAGACTTAAGCATCCTCTGTATGACAGTCTTGTTCTGTGGGGGTGCAATTATCAAATAGATCGAAGAAAAAAATAAAAATATTCTGTCGGATTTGTGCTTAAGGTACGTGTTCATAGAGACAATTCATGTGATGATCGCTCAGCGATCGTAGTTTTTCATACACTTTCGAGCCGTATTTAAATATTTTTTGAATGGTTTTACTTTCCTAGTATCGACTATGGACTAACGGAACATGTCTGTATAGAAAATAAACCCATATAGTGCCCAAAACCTGTGGTTTAACTTCGATCGCTGAGCGATGATCCCATGAGTCGTCTCTACGAACATAAACCTTAAGAGAATGTATCGCATTGCTGGGAATCACATAACAATTGACTTTTTTGATATCAATGAAAATAATTTTTGGCGGGATTATTTGACTATCCATTAGCGGAATCTTAAAAGGGCGGCGTTTTTAGTGGACGGTATTTCGAGGTGGCGGAATTTTGTAATGGTGGGATTTAGTGATGTGGGAATAATGTAAAGTGCTGTTTTTTTAGGGTTTTTTAGATTTTTCAAAAAACCCTTATGAAATCGATTTTGTCCGTCTGTCAATTCACTAAATAACTCGCGAACGGCTGAATTCAAATTGCAAGAAAACGACCGGACGGGTAAACTTGCCGACAAGAACCATCGTATCATCATTTCACACTATCCGATCAAAACACGGACCGGCGAACAATAATCACACAGCAAGAATGTATAAATGTTGCCATGCACGCTCCAAAGTTAGTGTACAATGAAGTGACGAGTCGACAAGATTAAAATGCAAGTAAAACACGCGCTAATTGTCTTTGCAGAACGCCTGAACTATTGGTAGATGCAATCGTGGCCACTACAAAAGCTCTCTTGTCTTGCAAGTTTACCCGTCCGGTTCCGTCTTACAATCTGAAATCAGCCAATGGCTTAACCGATCGTCATGAAATTTGGTAGGTATGTGTAACCGTCTTTGGAACGAAATACTTAATAGTTGGTAGAGCAAAGATAACAGGGTGTCCCGGACATTTGAATATTAGTTCACTAAATAACTCGCGAACGACTTAACCTATCGTCATGAAATTTGGTAGGAATGTGTAGAATGGTGCAACAGTCTTTAGCACGAAATACTTAAAAGTTGGTATGTTAAAGATAACAGTGTGTCCCGGACATTTGAAAATTTGTTCACTAAATAACTCGCGAACGGCTTAAGCGATTGTCATGTATTTTGGTAGAAATGTGTAGAATCGTAACAGTCTTTATCCCGAAATACTTAGACGTTTGTAGGACAAAGCTAACAGGGTGTCCCTGAGATTTGTAAAAGTCGCCTCCGGTGGTTCATAAACTGCAAATTTAGTTAAATAACATCATTTTTTATTAAAACTGGAATTTAACACATATCTAGGAGTGTTGCAAATATTTAGCTAAAAATGTCATGGAATCTGGTCTTTGAAAAAATATTCTGACTAAAATTAGGAATAATGGAGCAAATGTGATACCGTTATGGAATCTAGACAACAAGTGCAAACTTTTAAAATGCTGCACTTTTCTACAGTACAGTTATTGATCTCTCGGTTCCACAAAGAAGGTCAGATATCTCTCAAAACTAAATCAGTTTTCGGGTTGGGCAGCGATTGATAGAGCATGTTGTTGCCGTTTTAGAGGAAAAAAATTGAGAAATATTAAGATTTACAGTTACATTACGGGAAACAATTAAAACAAGGCGTGCATTTTTTTTCCACTTTCTTTTGATTGCGTATGACTGTAAAAATAGGCGACTGATTTTTTTTATATTTTCTTTCATCTAGCGGGCACCATGTGCCTTCCAATTTCGCTTGACGTTGACTTATGGGACACCCTGTATTTATAAAGGGGGCTTAATATTTACAGCCCCAAAAAATTGAATTAATTCCGTCAGTAAGTTTCTATGCCAGTCAAACTTAACTGGTCAAATTTTTCATGGTATGTACACTGAAAAAATTATTTGCTAAAAACAAGAAAAAAAAACAGCTAAGGAATAATTTTTCCAGATTTACCAGGTACATATTTTCTTGTTCCAAGAAAAGTCTTTGCTTAAAACAATGCTTATTTATTTATTTTAAGCAGACTTTTCTCGGAACAAGAAAATATGTATGTACATCTTAAATCAGGAAAGATTTTTCCTTAAAAAAAAATCGCTCCTACTAAATCTGTTTGATGAACACCACTGGGAATATTTTAGTCCGAGCAAAAGGTAAAAAATTGTTTGATATGGCTGGTAGAAATTGACGAAGCTCGCTCGATATGAACAAGACAGGCAGACCTCGCAAGGGGGGCATGAACTGAAAAATATTGAGAACCACTGATGTGGACTATCGAAAACCATCGTCTCGAATTATGTTACTGTAACGGTATTTCTTGTATAGGTAGAGGATCAATGTGAAATGGATTTTCCGGATCTATTCGGCCAAAATTTAAAGTATTCGCGCCGATCAACTTATGTGGTGCTTTCACTACTGCTTAGGCAAGGATAAAAAAAACATGCTTAAGCTATCTTCGTGAATGCCAACAAAAAGAGCTTTCCGAACATTACTTTTTCGGAGTACTGAAACATGGGAAAATTCAACTGATGGAAGCACAATGAATGAACCAGAGGGATGAGTCTGCTGGTGTGGTTAGACGTCATTTCCCGAAGACAGGAATGCGCTGCGTTATTTAGTGTATGCTGATGTTCGTATGAAATCGAATTGTGGTACCAATTTGCAGATTTGCAAAAACTTAAAGTGCAATACAACCAGGTTGTTACATATCCGCAGACATTTTAATAAAAAATAATTGCTGCGGACATTTAAAATTTGTATGGATGGATGAAATGCGGCACATTTCGGAAACTTAAAGTACACTACAACCCGAATATTACGTACCCTGGGAAATTTGAATGAAAGTTAATTGAGATAGGCGTTTCGAATTGGATTGAATGTTTGTAGATATAAATGGGAGCACATTTTAATATATTTGAAATAAAGAACCCGGTTGTAATCCACATTCCCCTTAACTACATTTTATTAAATTCAAAATGTGTTCACCTGTGTTGTACTTCACTTTGAATCTCTGGAAAAATGTAAAACAACAAATGAAAGTACAGTAAAACCATGTGGTAACGTACCCAAATTTAATGTCGAATTTCTCGGAAAAGTACAAGTATAAAGTACAGTAGAATCCGGTTATGATGTACCCGGGAAAAATTTAATGAAAAATTGACGCGGTGGAGGTTTGGATTTGCTCCGGGAACGTCGGATCGTTCTATACTTAAACGCAAATTCCAATTCTCGCAGCAGTTCTTTTTATTTCAATTGCTCTGTGTAGGTACGTTGTAGCCAGAATATTCTGTACTTTAAGTTTCAGCAAGCGTGCCATTGTTCATTCATCCGTTCATATCCTTAACCATATACATTCGAAATCCAAACATTCGACACAATTCTTTTCCACTAAATTTTCCCAGGGTTGTACTGTACTTTATATTTCTACAAATGACGGGTACGGGTACGTTACAACCGCTCCGTACTGTACTCACACAATTTCCGCTCTGATATGCTGCAAATAGAACGAAAAGCAGCAAGACCGCAAACGAAAGCAGCAGCGTGCATTTTAAAAGGGTGACGTAATTTTGCTGTTGCTGTTGAATAGCAGCAGCATACTGCCAATATGACGTCACCCATTTAAAATTCACGGTGCTGCTCTCGCCTGCTGCATTGCTGCTTTCTGTTCTATTTTAAACAATATCCTTTGAAACAAAATCCCTTTTAGTAGGTATAGTTGCATATCAGTGCAAAACATAACGATGATTTTTACCGTTATTGTTAAAAAATGTTGTTTTTAAAAGAAGGCGTGCGTGAACCAGAGAGAGAGAGAGAGAGAGAGAGAAAGAATAACTTTAGAATAATTTTATTGATAATTATCAAAAAATACTGAAACAATTAATTGCTAAAAATTAACTTAATTTCAATGAATTTGCGCCTTTTTATCTTAAATATGGAATGATTACTTGAAAAGTGTTTATCAATCATTATGCATTTTAATATTTTAATTATTTTAATTTTATTCTGGAAATAAACTAAACTAAACGATGAGCGCGAACTCTAATCAAAACAAGCAAATCGTTTGTAAAGTGAGTTAATGGTACTTCATATAAAAATCATAGTCATTTGAATTGCCACTAAATGCACTTTCTGTAGATATAACTTTCATAGTTGTAAGTTTTATACTTACAGAGAAAATTGAATTTGAGTCGAAAGTGGCGAGTGGCCCGATTTTTGTGAAGCCGAGTGTATATATTATCCATTCAATGACGTTAATTACAATTTCAATTTAATTTACTATAATTTAAAATTTTGCGGGTTACAAAAAATACGTGGAAACCTTTTGAATTATTTTTGAATAAAGCATGAGTCGAGTAGTCATATGAAAAACACCAGCCAGAGCCACAACAAAACATAAAACACGACATCTGACATCTTTTTTCTCCTATCTAAAATAGTTTCTCGGAATTTGGGAACACGCACACGACCTTAACCTTTTTCATATTATCACAAAACAGAAACACAAACGTGTCACAAAAGATATTTTTGTAACTAATGTGAAACGAATCGACTCTGTAAATTTTCACTATCGTTTTCGGCGACCGGCTCGGCCGAGGAGGCAGTCAAAAGAAGATAAATACGTTCCGTTTTCTAGCCTTCTACTAACTAACTCTACTTGTGTCGTGGAGGCACAACCATATTGGGCTTACCTCAAAGTCCCACAGTGAATATGGATTTATTATAAATCCCCATAATTACATTCGGATTAGATTTTAGTTTTATACGTCGAAAGAAGAACGTAAACAGCTTTTTTTATGATAATCTTCTGATTTGATATCTTCAAACTACCTGCAGAAGGTTTGTTTTGTGGTGTTGTATACCTTCGGTTGGCTATCGTCGTAATGAAGCAAGATCTTCGGTCGGGAAGGATGAGTCTCAACTGTGTTCGGTACTCTGGAATATTAGTTTTGGTCCCTTGAAGTATGCGAGCTGAATTCATAATAAAATCCTCGGTGTGTGGTTGTCTTATTTCGATTGTTTATCTCAGATATAGGAGACTTGTCAACTATATCCATTTCATATCTTTTTTTTAACAGATGAATATTTAGAGATTTTTCGAATTAATTGTCATAATAATTGTGAGATATAAACATTACGGATAATCAAGGAGTTTTGTTCAGTTTTTTTATGACTGCAATAAACATGGACTCAAAGTTGCGTCAAGAACATTTGTTTTTGAAGTATTTCGTCAGTGGATGGCTTTATAGGGGATTGGCACTATACACAGGATTTATTAAATCCTGGATTTCATTGACGGTTGTCGGTTGTACTATAATGGCGACGGTTGTACCATATTTATCTTGGATTAATTTAGTTGTTGTAGTAAGTCCTGTCGATACTGTAAATCTTCTTTTATAAGATGGCCGTCAGGCCTGTTCTTAACGCCGGTACACCGGTTTAAAATCGGCTTTCGATCAACTCCGGGACCAATATTTTTAGGTACCTACCGATATCCTGTTTTTTCCAACCATGGGCCGGTCCCGGCTATTTCCAACACCGGTTTATTTTTCAGGTTCTTAGCACCTCTTTCGTACCGGTCTTCTTAAAGTTTTTAGCACCTGTTCAGTGCAGTGCCGGATTAAGCAAGCGCGGGGCCCGTGGCAAATGTTAAGCGCGGGGCCTGTGGAACTTCGATTAACTTTATTAGTTTGTTGGTTCTAAAATTAATATTTTGGCGTTTTTAGTCATTTCTCAAAGGGTTTAGGAAAACGGCTAGCTGCTAGCAAATATCGGAATTACAGCCTTGCATTATGCGACGAATGTGCAATAAAAGAAATGCTATTATGATATTTAAAAGTACCGTGTTTGGTAAACCATTGTGCTCATGATTCTGTGGACTCTCATAGCACTCTGCATTTACAATTTACAAATTTATTCTAATTAATGAAAACCCCTTGAAAAATCAATCTAAAATGAAGAAGATTAATCTTCCACGCACAGTGGCTCAGATTCACATTCGATTTCTGATATCAATAGAATATAGAATAACAATTATTATATCCCTCATACACAGTGGCGTACCAATGAAAAATAGGGGCAAAAATAATCAGTTTTGAAAATTGTTTCACAAAAATGTTTTTCATTGACTTGGGAGGTTTTCACACTTACGCCAGATTACGTAATCTGCGACAAATTACGTAATCTGGGGCCTAATTAAGCTGCAGATTACGTAATCTGGCGACTGCAAATCAAGTTCCCAGAACGACTATCTTTTATTCACCATGCAGTCGAGGTGAGTTTTAATACTTTTTTAATGTCGAAAAGTGTCATTTAATGCCAAATGTGTCGTTATGAATGACAAAATTGTAATTTTGTATGTCAAAAATTGTATTTGTGTAGGCGAAAATAATATTAATCGTATTCGGCTGACAGAAATGAGGATAAATTTGAAAAACTACGTCGAAACCAGACCGACTGCTCACATTTCAAATTATGTGGTTTTTCATGTCCATAATCATATTCTGCCAAACAAATTTATACATGTAAACATACATGCAGACAATCTTCCCACGAACCATTGCGGCTATTTCATTAAAAACACCTCAAAAACACAATGCTCCACAATATTAACATCTTTATTTGTTTGTAAGCACACATTATTTAATGCTGTATTACTTCTTTTTGGACATCAAGCATTTAGACTTATTTCGGAATACATGTCAATTCACCACAACTTCTGCCTGGAGCGCTTGTTTCCACAACGGCCGGTGCCCCGATCGGTTGTTCCGACAGATTATCGTCGACAATAGATTCATGTCTGTATAATTTTCATCCTTCTCCACATCAGTAATTCTTCTTCAGAAGCTACGTACTCACTTCATACTTGGACATGTCTAAATCTTTACTTTCGGCAACATTCAGGAATGTAAAAAATATTTTGCTTTATGTGATTAGCTTATATGTATTTACAAAAACGCTTCTTAAATGGTAAACATTTTTATTAAAATTGTTTGTGAGCCGCTAAAATTTATAGAAATGACATTTGACAAATCACTAAAAATAAAATAATTTTTAAATGTCAATATGACTAGATCAACTAAATATAGTGTGAACACCAAATTCACCACAGCTTGATTTGCCTGATTAGCTACCGCAGATTACGTAATCTGGCGTAAGTGTGAAAACCTCCTTGTGTAAGTTTGCCAAAAAAAATTTATTTTAATTAGTAAAACAGTAAATTTTTGTAGACAAATTATATTTATTTGACAAAGAAGAATTTATTTTAGAAGTCCCTTTTTGGACGACCTCTGAAAATTTACCAATTCGACATTTTCCGAAATGTGATAAAATATTCCATTTTAAAAGTGTTGCTTATTAATATAGCTTTCGGTTGAATTGTCCTTTTTCAGGGTTACTCAGGTTCATAAAAGGTCACAACCAAACATCTAGCTAAAAAAGGCTCATAATAAATATACTAACGTAGCGCATATCAGAAAGGCAAATTTACGTTAACACTTACATTTATTCGGTTTCACTAATTTAAATAAAAAATCTTGGAAATCTTACACACTTAAATGAAAAACAAAATTTTTGTGAAACAATTTTGAATCATTTTTTAAGCAGGTAATTTTGCTCCCACTTTTCATAACTTTTAAAGCGGTACGCCACTGTGGATGATAGTCATAATTGTAATTTCTAAGTTCTATGGATGTGTGCAAATACCCCAACACAAACTTCAAAGATCTTATGTCCCCTCTAGAATGTGAATCTGAAACACTGCGGACGTAAACTCACGGGAATGCCATCATGAATTATACAGAAAGAAATATTTCTGTACTTTCATTTTAACCTTGCTATAATTTTGGAACACCCTGACGTAAATTGTTCTACTATAACGTGTTGTATCAATTTAGAAGGAACTGGCTTGTAAAATTTCGTTGGCATAATTTTTGTTTGAGAAAAACGCGGGGCCCCTAAAAGCGCGGGGCCCGTGGCATTTGCCACCTTCTGCCACGTGGTTAATCCGACACTGGTTCAGTGGCGGTCTTTTCAGGTGTTTTACCACCTGATCAGTACCGGACTTTTTCCGTTTCTTTTTCAGGTTTTCTTATCACTTGTTCAACATCGAATGAATTGAGTAATAGGTGCTCTTTATCGCATTTTGACAGTGTTTTTTTTTTTCTTTATTTAAGTCACGATTCGTTTTTCGTCTGTTCGAAGACGCTCCAAAATAGTACTACAGCTTTCATGGGGAAATCGGCGTGGCAGAAACACTAGAGGAAATTGTGTTCCTTGATTTCAAATTTGAGGTCAAAAACTAGAAAGAAAATTTTGGAGAAGTCCGGCTTAAAATGGTACCGCTATTTTCTAAGGGAATGTTGCGTCACTGATTTCGAGTTTGAGTTCCCGTTTACCATCAGCGAAATAAGCAATCCAATATGACCTTAGTGTATCTTCCGTGTCGGTTCGATGAGTATTTCTCAAGAAAACAGAAGTATCATTCTGGGGCAGGCAACGACACGACGAGGTGCTGAAAAAACCGTTACTGAACAGGTGCTGAAAAAAACGCTACTGAACAAATACTAAACAGAATGAAAAAAAAACCGTATTGATCAGGTGCTAAAAACCTGAAAAAACTGCTCATGGTTTCAAAAAAAAAAACGGTAATGAAAAAAACTGCGGGTGCCGATGCATCGGGTGTTGAAGAAAACCGGTATCCGGTACTGAAATATGAGTACCGAACGGACCTAATGGCCGTGATCGTCCGGTCGCTACTCTGTGATATAGAGATTAATAGAGAAATGAGTTTCGATACTCGACATTGTCATAAATAAATAAAAGGCGCGACAGTCCAACATTGGACTAAGGCCGCAGATGTATGTTTAGTGTCATCCAATTTCCATGTGGTTGTTGTAGCGATTCAAGAGATTTTTTTTCTGTCTTGAATAGAAGGGGCTCTTGGCAGCTCTTGGCCGTTTTAACAATGGGTAGCTCCTGGACGATTTACATCGAAGAACCGGCTGCCGTACGAGCATTTTTATGGACAACACAAACATCCATGGGTCACAGTGGGATTCGAACCCGCACGCACCGGCAACTCAGAGATAGACATCTCTGCCACTGAGCCACCGAATGCCCCAATTTCCATGATCTGAACTGCTTTCTTGTTGCGATGTATTGATATCAACGGCACGCTTAGTAGTGTTATCTCGAGCGATACATTAAACTCCCTTGCAGAGCGCAAGACGAATACACATCGCATTACAGGGTCCTTAAAAATGCAATATCTTTTATCTTTACTCCTTGTCGTCTATTTATTTATTTGGTGAACTGATCGTGAAAGTTTATCTTTTTTTTGCATTCTGATAAATTGGAATACGTCGGCCGTATATCCTTCCAAAATACTTACTAGTGAATGTTGCTGTTTTCCCCACCAGGGGCAGATGTTTATGTGTGACGGTGACTCAATGATGTTTTACGCCAGTGCAGTGGGTCCCCTAAAACTGCTGAGATCAAGTTGAAA
This sequence comes from Microchrysa polita, assembly GCA_949715475.1. Classification (NCBI taxonomy): domain Eukaryota; kingdom Metazoa; phylum Arthropoda; class Insecta; order Diptera; family Stratiomyidae; genus Microchrysa; species Microchrysa polita. The sequence continues at coordinate 13,447,161 of OX454420.1, forward strand.
CCATTTTAAGTTTAGGGAAACACACTCTAGTTTTGACGTCTCAAGAACCTACAACCTGTTTAAAGCAGTTATTGCGCGAAAATGCTACAATGAGCTGTTAATTTGATTGTGAATCATGGATTCATGAAACTTGGAAAATTAGTTCCATTGAAGTTACAGTAAAACACGGTTAAGTGCAACACGCTTAAGTGCAAAACTCGGATAAGTGCACACAATGTTCATGCACCATCCATTCAATGGGATTTTCAATACATTTCAAAACGGATAAGTGCAACACGGATAAGTGCACAACACGCTTAAGTGCACGCAATTTTTTGGTAGGGTTAACAACATTTGGACACGATTCATGACGTATAAGTGCACATGTGCATTTGACAAATTCATTAGTGCAGACGTTTTGAACAAGACTATTTTGGAAGACTTTCACACTTAGGGCCACATTATGTAATCTGTGCAAATTAATTAATTTGAGCTGTCAAATTCCATACTTTTTTAATTCATCACACCGCAGATTACGTAATCTGGCCAGATTAAGTACAAGTGTGAAAACCTCCTTACGAATTTATTCGATCCTAGCCCGAGATATCTTATATTTATTGAGTCAATTTATGAAAATGTAGAGGAAAGGGAAATCAGGTCTACTCGATAAATTTTGTCTTTAAGTAGGAAAATCTGAGAGTTAAAAATTGCTCTTTTTGGGAACAGCTTAAGGCTAAGATCAAACAATGTCTTGATAAAAAATGTTTAGCAAAAGTGGCAGTCTCTCTGTTATTCCAGCCTTCACGTTAGCAGTCTCAGTCAGTCTCCTCCTTTAGATCGCAGGACACCACTATGATAGTCGTTAGGTTGTTAGAAAATTTTGGTTTTTCTTTTTTTTTACGAACAAATTTTTTTTTTATGTTATTTTCCCATTTCTGCAAGCAAGTGATAATAATCCAAAAATTCTCATTGAAAATGTACAAAAAAAAATCTTTTAGGCTACACACAATTTGACGTCTCAAAAGCCTACAAAAAGCTCGATTCGCAACATCTATGTTCCATGTTCTTCCCTCGATGTATCCCTCAAAGCCGGCGCCTTTGACTGTTGCAATCAGCTGTTAGTTTGATAATGGTGACCCCTGCATTGATCACATTTCAAAAAGATGGATAGTGCCCATTTGTTAATATTTGTTGCCAAAGTTCGAAAGCTTTACAAAGTCGCTTGTATATGTCGTGGTCAAATTTAATTGTTGAAAACTCTAGCCGGCCTTAGCATTTTGGTGGCCCTGGGCCAAAACGATGATGGTAACACCTACCAATTTCCAACCAAAATTTTGGCTTAATTTTTTTTTCAATTTTTGATAGTCAACATTTTTTTATTGTGTTGATGTAGCACGACACCCCAACGTCTGACCTTGTTGGCCTGAATGTTTCTTGCACACGTTATATCAGTGATTTGCAATCTTTTTGATGTCGCGGATGTCTTCGCTTTGCCAATGTTTTTTTTTTTTTTTTAGATAGAATTTCGATAGTTAGTCACCGTTATATATATTCTAGTAAGGCGATACTGCAAGCACGAGAACTGGGAATGACAAATGAAAATTATCCCCTTCCTTATAAACATTTTACAAAGATAAGCCACAAAGCAGTTTTCTTAAACATTTTTACTGGCTCCTTATACGCGTATTATATAGACCAAAAAAGTAATGCTTTAAAATTCTGCGACTGGTGAGTTATAAATGTTTCATAAAACCCCTTTTACGTTTAAGGAAAAAAATGGAGTTGCTGCCATTGTCAGCTTGCACTTTCTTTCTACGTATTTATTTACTCTGTAAAATTTTTAAACTTTTGTCATCATCACAGCATATGTTGATTTATTTTGTCGAGCTTTCGTTGAGAGAAAAATTTAATTGTCGGACTATTTGCGCTTCAAAATAAATCCCAAAAATGTAGCCATACACACTTTCCTGATCTGTTTTATATGTTTGGCACATACGTCAAAGCTGTAAAAAAATCCGTCAAGTCCGTCCATCCGTCAAGTATCAATGCTTTTCCCTCGGCAAACATTTGAAATACCATCCGCCTGATGGATGCGGCTTGACCAATTTTTTACGAAATTCCAACTCCATTTCTGCGGCTTTCATTCTTTAAGAACTTTATGCTCATTATCGGTACACATATCGGAGTGCTTGTAGTAGGCAGCCTAAGCTTTAAAATTTTAAAACAGCAATTTTTCAAAATATTTGCGTATAAGCATTACTTGAATTTTTCAATCGAAACTCTATATATTTGGAACCAGGTAATTCCACGTCATTTTTTTTATAGAATAGACTTAGGTTTATCCTGAAGTTTTTGTAGTTCGGACATATAAAAATTTCCGATATGATGTGAAACATCCAGCGTGTTTGCAACCTCATTTTTATTTGACAACATCGCCCAGCGATTCAATTGATTTTGCATCAGGTATGCTTTGATTATTATCTTGTTGCGTGAAGGCCCGTAGAGAGTGGAGCACTTTCTAAGTGGTGGCCCCCGAAAATAAAAGGTTCCATGGTGTAGTGGCCACTTGAAAGTGGTGGCCCTGGCAGACTGGCCAGTTCGTCCACCCCTAGGGCCAGCACTGACTATAGCGTTACAAAGTATAGCCACACAATATCAGTTGTTACCACTAGTTTCCATTTATGCTACGTAAATAAGATAGTTTGTATGGAGCACTGATAAGTGCGCAACACGCTTAAGTGCACGAAAAAATTGTGCATTATCGATGTGCACTTATCCGTGTTTTACTGTATTTTGGTTTTGTTATATCCCTTTATAGCTAAAGTTTTATTCACATAAAAAACTTCAGAATTCTATCTCTATATTAGGGAGAGTCCTGCTTTTTGCCACCTACGGAATCTGGCTTTAAAAAACATTTGGTTAGTTTTAGAAACGGTTGGGGGCAATATGTTTTTGATTGGATCTTAAATTTGAATTATATGGTTTGTCCCTGGCCTTAAATACCGTAACATTTCTCGCTATCAAATTGTGATTTCCATTGCAGTATAGCACATGTGCCGGCCTCCCTCACTGTCCCCGTGGTTTTATTTTAGAAGTGAGAGAAATCGAAATTATTTGAAATTAAATGTTCAGAGTCATATTAGTGAGGATGGTAACACAATCGTGGATAGTCTTGGCTATTTTTATGAGAATTGATTTTTAAATAAATAGTACAGCAAAGTGATGACACGCCAGCTCTCGTGGCGTGCATTATCGATGTGCATTAATCCGTGTTTTACTATGTACATGTTTTCACTTTCTGGGCTCCATCAGAGTAGCATCAATCTGCGGTAAATAATTTACGAAATGAAGCACAGTTTCTTAAATAAAATTCTTTTCTGAGTGAGTTGTAGGTCATATGGTCCTTTCGGAGAAGCACTTTGCACTTTTCAAATCATATTCTGCTTCACCATTTTTTTTTCTAAAATATTATAAAATCGAAGCTAAATTTATGGATGAGAATATTCAACAATCAATTGGTAAGACAGAACTTGTGCAAAAATTGGAATTAAAAAATTTTAGAATTGAATTTTGAAATAAGCGTAGGCTTAAAAACCCTCTTAACTTGAAAACCAATAACATGAATCATGCAATTTTATATACCACAAAAGTCATTCAGCTTGTCCAAATACATATTCCCTGGAAATATAGAACAAACTGTGCTAATGACATGTGAATTTCCTAACAAAATTGCTTCAATCCGAGTCACTTCAATCGTATCAATCTGTCTGTGTACATACGCGAGTATGTTCGTAGATAATAATCAAAGTATGTACTCGATATACGTGCGATATAAAAACACCAAGAAGTGTCTGATTGCGATTATCCATCCATAGCGCAGCACACAACACAACAAGGCCAACACAATTTTGTTGATGAGTTTGGTCTACGGCGTTGTTTTTGTTGTGGCGATGATGATGATGATGGCTAGCACACCGGCGCGTGAACCGCAAAAGATCAGCACTTTGCTGTTTGTTGATTATGCGGCGTTTTTTCACCATACGTACAAACAAGTAGGGTAGGGCGGGGCTAGTTGAGCATAGGGGCAAGTTGGGCAATCGAGATATCTCGGAGACTATTCACCGCACGCAAAATCATCACATAGTGGAAATAACGGGTCGCGGGAGTAGAATTCATTGCTTAAACGTCAGTAGCGACTCGTGGATCAACTGAAGTACACGAGCGCATTGTTTATTTTTTGACCAAAAAGTAAAATAATCGCAAACCGCAATATTTCGTCTGTAATAGTCAAATATTATCCTTCTTTAATCAGGAAAGTGTTAAAAGTTCATAAATTTATTGTACTTTTGATGTGTATAGAGTTTCTAGGTATAATGCTAACCGTTTTTTTATAACCTCAATTTTATTTCAAAATTTCGGGTTGGGGTTAGTTGAGCCATAGTTGCTCAACTAACCCCAACCCTAAATTTTGAAACAAAATTGATTTAACCCTCGGATAGTTCAGGTAAATTTTACATACGTAAATGGTTCAGTGGGGTCTGACAGACCCCAAGGCAAAAATCGCTCTAATACTTAATTTTTTGCGTTTTTGGCACATTTGTTTGAACTAGAAGTAACTGTGAAGCCTTTTGATTTAGTGGTATATACAAAAAGTAAAATTCGGACAGTAGCTTTTAGTATGTGGAAGAAAAAATTAGGTGGTGTCAAATTCGAGGGTAATTTGAACTTATCACAAATAAATCAATATAAAAACTAAAATTTTAACAATTTTTATTAGTCGCAACGTATTTAATACTAATTAACAAAGATAAGTACATCAACATTTTTTAGCTAAGGTTAATACTTTTTCTTAAATCGCGATCCAAAGTTAGTCAGTATTTAGAGCATTCTTCTTCACAGCTTTTTCCTCGATGGTCTTCGCAGATTGGCTTTTTGCACTCGTTGCAATTGCATTTTGTCTTCCGATCATTTGCTCGTGGGCATAGAAAACATCTTCGCATCTTTGGGGGACCATCTGACCCCACTGGGGGCCTGGGGCAACAGCCCCCCAGGGGAGGGGGGGGCAAGCTGAGCAATGTACAAAATGTATTCAATATTTTGCACTGTGCTTTGGCGATTATTGCCCGTTGATTTCCTCCTTCTTAAAAGAGTTTCGACAAGTGTTTAGGCAAGTTCGCTGAGGAAGCTTTATGTATTATGTAAAATACCCACCTATAATTCTTACGCTCATAAAAGTCATTAATTTATGTCTTCACTTAAAAAACATAATGTAATGACACAATAGTGAAAGGAGATCCTCATAAATGAAAACCAGGAAAAAACGGCATAATTTTTAATGAATTGAGTAAAAAAATTAAAGCCCCCTAATTCAAAACACCCTAAATTTTCCATTTCTTTCAAAATTAACATATCTAATTTCCAAAATGTACTCTAATTACAAAGTTTCAACACTTCCCGACTATTATTATTACGTTTTATCGTTTTCCAAATAACATACCTACTTTGAAAATTTCCCACTAAACGAAAAATGTATTTTTGTAAAAAAGACATACGTAAATGGTTCGTGTGGTCTCACAGACCCCAGAGCACTTTCAAAGTGCTATAACTTATTAACAAAATCACAAATTCAAACAAATTCATGCTTAAATGAACGTATGTGACACATACTTAAATTACATATGCATCAAAATACCATTCAACAAGTTTTTCCATGAAAATTTTAAGATTTAAATTTCTCTGGGGTCTGTCAGACCCCACTGAACCATCCGAGGGTTAAGTTTTGTTGTTTTGTCATTTAAAGTCTATAAATTAAAAGTTGATTACTAAACAGAAATTTTATTTCATGCCTAGCTAACATTAAACACATGGTTCGGCTAAATTTCTATGTGCTCAATTTGCCCCATACCCTTGCTCAACTTACCCCACCTATGGGGTAGGTTGAGCATATTTGATTTTCTACATTTAAACAGATGCAGCTCCTTAATTTGACTTTTTAGAAATAATTTCGTTGGGCACATTTGCAAAGGGATATACCACCAATCTATCAGTATGCACAAGAAGCTATTAAGACTTACCGTTGAGGAGCTATAAACGCTCAAGTGAAAAATTGCTCAACTAGCCCCGCCCTACCCTACTCCTCATCTACTCAATTCTAATTCTATAGACTCAAGTTCTTCTCAACTATACTATTACTGTGGATCCGCCGTGTAGGTACTGTACTGTTAAGCTGGTTATATAGTATCTGCGCTCTGCGGTGATCTCTGTCCTCTGTGACTCTGATGTAGCCGGCAATTAACTTTGCCACGGAATACTTATGGAGGCTTAAATGACCTATCGACGGAGACGACGACGACAGACGTCACCGGCCATCATCGCCACTATATCGTCATCATCATCATCAGCATCACCATCGTCGTCTTCATCTACCATAGATCCATCTATCTGTTGACTATTCGTAATCGTATGGTACGTGGATAGACATATTGAATTTGTTCTGTATAGTTCTAAGCTCCATCCGACATTCTCAGCATTGCTAGAAATTATAGTGTGACTCGATACTGTCCTATTCGCGACTGAAGACTTCTCTGGGACTATACAACACATATCTACGGATGCGCGATATCTATGGCAATGAATAGATAGCGAAATGATAGACAGAATTTGTATGAACATCTAAGTTGAAAGTCGTTTCATGTCTAGTCAAGTCTGGTAATAATTAAGATGATAATGTGTGTGTCAGAAGAATGGGGAAAATATTTTAATAATTTATTTAATTTGTTAATGTGCAAGTTATGTATTTTCAGAAGGGAGAGAGTCTCGAAAATAGCACGAGAAATTTGTATTAGATCGGAGAATTATGTATGGAAATATGTATGTACATCGTATACTAGTGAGCATGTAGCTAGGACACTAGGGTTTGGCTTTCGCAAATTTTAACAGTATGTTTTGACATTTTTATGCCTTGACTGTGGCACATAAATTCGAAAAGCGTCACGAAAATCATAACGAAAAAGCGTTACGCTTTTGGCATTACAGGTACCCTGTGAGTTTTAGGTGCCATTCAAGGTTCAACGGAAGTTGGGCTAGGTGGTACCCTGTGAGTGTTGGGTGCCATTCAAGGTTCAACAGAGGTTGGGCTTGGGTTCAATTTACGTTCAACTTGAGTTCAACTTGGGTTCAACTTGGGTTCAACTTGAATTCAACTCGAATTCAACTCGAATTCAACTCGAATTCAACTCGAATTCAACTTGAATTCAACTTTCAACTTAGGTTCAACTCACGTTCAACTTTTGTTGAACGAGCCAAAAAGTGTAACTTTCAACTTAGGTTCAACTCACGTTCAACTTTTGTTGAACGACCCAAAAAGTGTAGCTTTTAACTTAGGTTCAACTCACGTTCAACTTTCGTTCAACTTTTGATGAACGACCCAAAAAGTGTTACTTTCAACTTAGGTTCAACTCACGTTCAACTTTTGTTGAACGACCCAAAAAGTGTAACTTTCAACTTAGGTTCAACCCACGTTCAACTTTTGTTGAACGACCCAAAAAGTGTAACTTTCAACTTAGGTTCAACTTTTGTTGAACGACCCAAAAAGTGTTACTTTCAACTTAGATTCAACTCACGTTCAACTTTTGTTGAACGACCCAAAAAGAGTTAAATTCGAAAAACAAATCTACTAACTACTTCAGGGAAAACGAACCGCAAAACTCAAAAAATGCGGTGAAATATAATAAATTCAACTGACTTACTGAATCCGTCCGAATTCTAACGCGGTCAAAATCCCATCCTTTCACTGAACCAAATCGCCTGCTAAAGTAAAGAAAATATGACTCAAATCAAGAAAAAACGACAACAAAAAACAGCCAAGAAATATTTCTCTTCATTTGAGAATTAGTCCTACTGATCCAAGCGAAATGCTAATAGCAGCGCTTTAAGGAAAAGTAACCTTGAATCAAGCAAACTTTTCTTATGAAAAATACAAGAGAATCTGAACAAAAATAAAAAAGAAACTTGCATCCAACCAACATCGAACCCATAACACCATTCTTCCCAGTCAAACGCGCTACCCACTGAACCAGAGACACTTCTGACTTCTTCTTCCTTGCCTCGTTCTTTATACCGCTCCATGGTTCCGCGTTGCTCGACCTGCGGTGTAGGCACATCGCCCGTTTTGGCGATAATTTCTCAGCATATTTCTACAGGCAGCTCTATCTTGGATCGTGTCATCGCCGAGACCAATGCGTTGTTGTTGCTTTTTCATTTGACACATCCAGGTGTTCTTCTGTCTGCCTCTGGCCTTGGGTCCATCAAGTGGAACTTCCATTGATATCGCTCTCTTTGCGGGGTTCTCAGGCGGACGCCTTTGAACATGGCAATACCAATCCATTCGTCGGTCTTCGAGCTTTTCGGTGATTGGTTGGTCTATGGACAAGCTGCCTCGGATGTAGCTACTCTTGATGTGGTCCCTTTTGGTTACACCAACTGACATGCGTAACATTTTCATTTCAGTCGCTGTCATTTCTTTCGCGTAACCTTCATACATGGTCCAGCATTCTGATCCATACATGAGTGCGGGACGTACAACCGTTTTGTACAACTTGCCCTTTAGCTTCAGTGGCATTTTCTTATCGCAGAAAACTCCAGAGTTTTCTCGCCACCTCATCCACCCAACCTTTGTGCGATGTTTGATGTCATCATCGCATGTAGCTCCGCTGTTCACCATCGAGCCAAGGTACTTGAACTTGGTACAAGACTTAAGCTGCTCTCCTTTGACGTACATTTCTGGTATCGGTGCATTTGGGTCTGAGAATTGGCAGCATAAGAACTCAGTCTTTGTTATACTTACCCTCAGTCCATGCTCCTCCAGAATGTCACACCATTTTGCAAGCGCAGCTTGCAAGGCAACGATGTTTGGGCTACTGAGGACTATATCATCAGCAAAAAGAAGAGATATTTCTAGGCCGTCGGAGACACGTGTTAATAAGTAGCACATGATGATGTTGAAGAGCAACGGACTCAATACACTGCCCTGGTGTACTCCGACATTCACTATGACACTTCTGACTAATCTACTACAACACTCCAATATAAGCTAAAGCTAAAATAAAGCTTTTCTACGAACTTTACATGGACTAGGGGGCTTCGCCTCCTGCTCGCTACGCTCGTCAACCCCCCCCCCCCCCCCCTGCCCCCCCCCCCCCCCTCCCGGCCCGGCCCCTGCCCTGCCACAGGCATGAGCTGACGTGCTCGGGCTGCGCGCTCGCAGCACTGACTGACTGCTTTTCGTTCTTGCATGCTATACTTATCGACATTCGGGATTCATCGTAGCCAATCAGAACATTCATCAGATTTTGCCATTTCCGAAGTTAGCATTTTTATATATAGAAGGAAAATGTAAAAAAATCTATTATCAAGCATTTTTTGCTTGAAATAAGAATAATGGTTTAGGCTTGAATCTACTTCCTATTTCTCAAAAGAAGGTCTTGCAAATAGGATCGATTCAAGAAGAAATTTTCACATTTTGAGAAATCTTGTCTAAATTCGGGAATTTTGCAAATGAGAAAAGAATTTCTTAATTTTTGATAGCCCAATTTTTTCAGTGTTTCAAATCGACCTATAGTCAAAACGAAACTCTTCGGATAAGTGCACATTGATGCCTAAATCCATACAAAGTATCTCATTTACGGACTGTAAATGACAACTATATTGATTTTAACTTTACATAATTAATAAATTAAATTAATTAAATAAAGAGTTTCGCAAATAAAATTAACACTTCAACAAATCCATTTAACGATAGATTGATTGACTGACAATCTGTTAACTTGTATAGAAAATAACGGTGACTGGGGACTGAAAAGTGTGGATCAACCTTAATGGTATTTTGGTCCATCGGCGGAAACATTCACTCGGAACGGTCTACTGGCGGCGGTAAATTTGTTAAACTAGGAATAGAAAGCATCTTCGTAGCGCATTGGCTTCTATTTCACTGTTTCCCAACAGGTGGTCAACGGACCGGAGGTGGTCCGTGAGAGACCCGTATAAGTGATGCGCGGGTAGACTCTGGATACTTCTTAAAAGTTATATTTTCTTGTGACTAATTAAAGTCATACGCCAAACACGCGCTCTCATTGTCATGTAACATATTATTCAGTAAATACTTTGTTCCTAGGTGGGTGATTATGGGAAGGCGAAGCCCAACGACAATCGGGAGTTTGTGGACCTCGATGAGATGGAAGCCAAGTCAAATTTTCAATAAATCATCTTGCTCAGACTAAAACACCAACATAACGAATGTATGTGTTATGCGAAGGATTTTTATATGATCAGTGGTTATCCACTTTATTTTTAAGTATGAAAAAAGGGCCATTTGTGATGGGAGATAGAGCGTGAGCTTTTGAATACAGTACCATGACAAAAACAAATCGAGAACTTAATTCGTTTCATGATTATTGAATGGTGATCCGTCGAGATCCATTTCCAAAATAAATGGTCCGCAGACGATCTGAGTTGGGAACCACTGCTCGGCATGAGGTTTTTGCGTCGTTGTGGGGTTGTTCGTTCAAGATTTCCAAAACGACTGACAATTAAAAAAAAACGAGACCATTTCGTGCGCGGGCGAAATTTGGATACCCTTCGCTCTCCTCGGGGCTAAAAGTTTTTTCGGGCGTTCCTACGACTTGTATTTACCCCCCAAAATTTGTTTCCTTCCGTCTTCACAAAAGTTTCGTTGCGTCGACAAAACAATATTCGTGTGGGGTTTGGTTGGAATAAGTGGGCAAATAAAAATATTTACTCAGAAAATTTTATTGGGGGATGCGGGAGCATGGCCCCATAGTACGATCCAATTTCTTTTGATCTTTTTTGTTGCTTTGATTAAGACACATAATTTGAAGGTAATGTGAAATTGGCGTAAAAAATGTTTCTTAGAAGAACCAAAATGGAGGTTGGGTTTGTATGGCAACCCCATGACCCTATGGTCCGATTTGATCCATTCTTATGTATATTTTTTTTTGTCATGAAAAGGAACACATTAGTGTGAAATTTGGTTGGAATTGGTGCACAAATAAAAAAAATTTTCTTAGAAGAACCTAATTTGGGGGGTTAGGTTTGTATGGCAGCCATATGACTCCATGGTCTGATTTTATCCATTCTTACGTATATTTTGTGTCATGAATAGTGTGAAATTTTGATCAAATTAGTGCAGAAATAAAAAAGTTTTTCTTAGAAGAACTTAAATTGGGGGGCTATGTTTGTATGGCAGCCCCAGTGATTAAATTTGGGTGATTCAAACATACAAACAGCCTACAATATAAATGAACATGTGCGCAAAATTTCAGCTCTGTAGCTTTCATAGCGGCCGAGAAAAACGCCCTGCAACAGACGGACAGACAGAGGCTAGACCTCTCCTGTTAACGCCAAAATTCTTATTTCGAAAAGGAAGTCCTTCATATTTTTCATTAGCCAAAACTTCACAACGTCACAAATTTTCACATTTCGCAAAATACTTCCCTAACAAAAAAAACACGCCTATCAAAAGCTATGCTCCTCTACCCTGGTCGACAACTGTAACACAACTCTCGCGAAAAACCCCTAGCCAGCAGCCTCCCATTATGGCGACATTTGCCAGAGCAGGTGGTGAATGAGCTTATCATTTTCTCGAACAAGGCTCAGCAGTTCGTAAATAAGAAAAATACTTAGGTTTTTTTTCGTGCTTCAAATTTGTCAAATTTTAAAATCTGATCCTGTGGCTGTGGCCTGGCGACGAGGTGCTTAAGAAGGGGATTGTGCATAGTCAAATAAAGACAAAGACAGAGACTATTGCAAATAATTTCCCAAACTGTTGCTGGTTCCTTTCAAAGGTAGGACCAAGCGGTATTGTTTCAAGGAAATCTTATCTATGCCTTTTCGACTTAGCTGAATCAAGTGCAATGGTCGCCCGTTTTTATTATTGTTCATTAATAAACTTTCCTTTATATTGTTTTAATTTAAGCAACAAGCGAACTTTTAGACGAAAATTAATTTGGTGCCTATCAAGTAATGTTTCTCTTTGATTTTCTTCTTAGCTCCTATATGCATATTTCTATAACAAGATCAAGGGAAATCGTTATTGTTTTTGCAGCGATTTAGGAATCCAAGGAATTAAACGTCTCTTGACCGTTGTAATTAGCAACCGATTTTAAGGTGTCAACACAAACACTACCACACCGTTTGGAAAGTACAAGAAGTACCTACTACAGTTTGAATGAGCTTTTCCCAAATTCGCCTAAATATATGCAATCACTTCTAGTACGTTTTCCAATGACTACTTAGCTAAAATTAAATTTTAAAATGAAAAGTTAAGGTATAGTTTACAAGTTGCATATAAGTGTGTGCAAACAAAAATGTTTTTGTTTGTAAATTCATTTTGAAAATGTCGTTTGGCAAATTCTAATTGTGAAAAATATGTTTTCGTTGAAAAATAGCATTTAAACGTTTGCGTTTGTAAAGTGAAAACGGAACTTTAATATAAATTAGCAATATTTTGAAATAAATTGCAATGCCTACGTGACAATTTGAAATTTAACCTGATTGCTACCCTTGATGTTTTTTTATGCGCGTCTGGATCAGCAAACCTGCCCCCGATGTTGAAAAAGCACGGCCATAGTTGTCAGTAGCGAAAAGATTAACTCGGAAATAGGATAGCCACCCCACTTTGCGGTCAGCAGGGGAAGCTATGATTTTTGTTCTCCTTTGGCCAAGGCTGTGCTCTGTCCCTGATGTCACCGCTGCATGTAGAAATCCACAGGTGGGTCTACAAACCAAGAACGGTTGACCAATTTTCTATGAGGATTATACTACCAGTGTATGCGGATTTTTTTACTTTTTCTTTTTTTTATTTTTGACTTGTTTCGCTGTCTTGTCTTTTTATATCCCTTCGCTTATTAAGCGAAAAGGGTATATTAACTTTGTCATGAAGTTTGTAACGCATTGAAGGAGGCATCTCCGACCATATAATAAGTATACATATATGATCAGCATAACATGGGGAGTCGATTGGGCGATGTCCGTCTGTCTGTCTGTCCGTCTGTCCGTCTGTTGCTACGCGTTTTACTCGGCCAATTTAAAAGCTATGGAGCTGAAATTTTGTACACATGCTTCTTTTTGTTGCAGGCAGTTTGTATGTTTGATTCGCTAAAATCCGACAAGGGGGTCGTGGGGCTGCCATACAAACATACCCGCCAAAATTAGGTTCTTCTTAGAAAAACTTTTTTATTTATGCACCAATTTCAATAAAATTTCGCACAAATGTGTTTTCATTGCTGACACATAACATATGTAAAAATCGATCAAATCGAACAGTGGGGTCGTGGGGCTGCCATACAAACTTAGTCCCCCGAATTAGGTTCTCCTAAGAAAAACTTTTTTATTTTCTCATCGATTTCAATCAAGTTTTGCACAAATGTGTTTCTAGTGATATCACAAAAGATATGCAAAAATGGACCAAATCGGACCATGGGGTCATGGGGCTGTCATACAAACCTAGCTCCCCAAATTATAAGTTCTTCTAAGATTTTTGTTATTTATACCCTAATTTCAACCAAACTTCACACAAATCTGTTGCTATTCATGACTATTCATGACACAAAACATATGTATGATTAGATGGAGTCGGACCATGTGGTCATGGGGCCACCATACAAACCTAGCTCCCCAAATCAATTTTTTCTAAGAAAAAACATTTTTATTTGCACACCAATTTCAATCAAACCTCATGGAAATGTATTTTTATTGATGTTACAAAACAATGCAAAAATGAATTAAATCGGACCATGGGGTCATGGGGCTGGCATATAAACCCAACCCCCAAATTAGGTTCTTCGAAGAAAAACTTTTTTATTTGTCCACCAATTTCAACCAAATCTTATAATTAATGCCTCAAACATACGTAAAAATTGATGGAAAGGCCATGCGTTCATTGGGTTGCCGTACAACCCCCCCCCCCCCCTTCGGTTAATCTAAGAAACCCACGTCCCCCGCTTCCCCCAATAAATCGTCGCCCCGGCACTAATGTCAAAATTCAAGGAAAAGCATGGAAGCGGGGAGGACTGAACACAAGTCATAGGTACGCCCGAAAAAACTTTTAGCCCGAGGGGAGCGAAGGGTATCCAAATTTCGGCCGCGCCCGAAATTAGCCTCGGTCTCGTTTTTATTTAAATTTTGTAAAAATTAGGGCTTTGGTATTTTTAGCTTAAGTATTTCATTTATTATTAAGTCTGCAATTACGATTGCCCTGAACGTGGGTCTGGGGCCCTCAAACCGTTACACAATCACTCAACTGTGATTGTCACTTTAGACACAAATCCTCAATACAGGGACAGGCTACTGCACAACAATTTCAAGGGCGTGCCACGTCCTTTCGAAAACTAACAGAAGACTGGAAGCTATAAATTGGACCCATGCAATTCAATTGCAAACGCATTTTTTTTTTATATTCGAATAATACACTCAACAACTTAAATGGAAGAATTTATCAAACTTTTTTCTCTAATCTTGCATGGTTAAAATGAAGGAATTGTGTAGTGTTTTCAGCTGCAAAGATTAGAGATATTGACAATTTCTTTAGAAGTACATACTATCTAAATTTAAATTAACTATACTTCACTTTAGATAAAAAGTTTAAATCATGTTTCACAGTGTACCTACACTTGTCAGCCGCTGCCAGGGTTTACATTGATATAATAGGTGCCAGAGGAAAAGCACGTGCATCAACGGTTTTATCATACGGTTTAATATAGACGGGTTCCACAAACACTGTTTATATAATCTACCAATTTTATATGTTTTTTGCGCACAGTGGGGCAAAAACCTCGAGTTTTCGAAACAATTATGAAAACCAGTGAATCCTAATGAATAATTCTAAATGGAAGGGAATAGGTTACACACAGGTAGAATCAGCCGATCTGAAGTTATTTCGAAATTAAGGGGAGGAGGAGGGCGTCATTTTTCAGTTTTTGTTAATTAATTCAAAAATGATAAAAGATACAACAAAATGGTTTGAGCACGAATTAAACAACATAAAAATGCTTTTGCAATGATATGTAATACAATAAACTTATTTTGATAAATGATACCCTAGACTAGACCAAAAAATAAAAATGGGGTACTTGCATTTTTTTACTTTTACATTTTTAATTAAAATCTCTGAATGTAATGCCATCTGAATCTGGATATTTTAGGGAAATACTCTTAACAAAATGAAGTTGACGTTTGCCAAAAATTAAGTTGCTGCGACTTAGGACACGCCTGATTCGCCTATTGGAACTTTTCAAGTCAACACGTCCATAACCCCTCCACGGTGAAAGGGGTGGGGGTAAAATTTTTCTGGGCATCAATTCAGAGTCCCATTATACTCTCGACCAAAAACTAGTTCAATAGTATTAAGACTAGGGGTATCTCTCTGATACAAAAAAAAAACAGCAAATTTTGCAGGACATTTTCAATTATCGTGTAAAGAACCGACAACATGACATAACAAAATCGTCTATAAAAGAATCAGGCGGTTCTGTGAGGTAAATTGTTACAAATTAGTGATCTGGAAACTTTCTGGAATAACGTAGTATAAAAAGACCCTTAGGCTTCATGCACACGACGCGAAAACGGCTCGCAAGCTCGACACATCGAAATGCATTGGCTCTTATGGGAAGCTCACCACAGCGAGAGCCGTGCCGCTGTCAAATCACAACTAGCGAGACATGTTTTCACATATCGTGCACCACAATCCGCAAATTCACGGCTCGCGAGTGCGTGGCTCTCGCTTGCTGTCGCTCGTCATGAGCTTCCCATAAGAGCCAATGCATTTCGATGTGTCGAGCTTGCGAGCCGTTTTCGCGTTGTGTGCATGAAGCCTTAGAGACACGTGCAGCTAGTTGTTACAACTCAATATGAAAAGTACAATTTGCAACAATTATGCATTCAATCATTCATCATACTTTTTCTACGCTTATCTATTCTTTATAATTCAAAATAAAATCATAAAATAAATTGAAAAAAAAATTAAAAGAAAATGCAAAAGTTTGTATAAATTGCAAAATAAATTATCTACACAGAACCGCTGAGTCCTTTCTGTGAAAGATATCAGCCTAATTTTTTTTTTGCAGAAATACACTAGGGTGTCCGAAAACTGCCGCATAAACGCACCGGATTCTGATTTCTCATGTGATTTCCAGCAAAAAAGTTGTACGGAACATACCAACAATTCTTAACCCTTTAGCTGCCACAGGCATTTGAAGATTTTTGAAAATAGTATTTATGTACTTGCAGAACTTAAACCTACACCAAACGTATACACTTAACGTATAAAAACTGTTAGACATAATGATGCTTGAATAAAATGATGTAAGGATATGATTAGAAGACAATGCGCCTATTTTTTAAAGAATCGTACAACCATCACCACCATTGTTTTTGGGTCAAATCACACAAATATGACTTTGAACCTCTGTAAAAACCAAACCTCTTATCCGATATTAGTGTGGTTAGTTTTTTTTTAGGTAAATTTGTTGACTGCAATAATCTTATTTTGCTATTCTAGCTAGTCTAGCTTTGGAGAGGTTGAGGTTTAAGTTCTGCAAGATAATACTATTTTCAAAAATCTTCAAATGCCTGTGGCAGCTAAAGGGTTAAGAATTGGGGGTATGTTCCGTACCACTTTTTTTTGCTGAAAATCACATTAGAAATCACAATCCGGTGCGTTTATGCGGCAGTTTCCGGACACCCTGTAGAATATCTCCTAATACGCCGTAAATATTCCACAAAAGCTCTCCAATATTATACTTTTTCTGAATCTTTCCTCTACTGCCCCACTGAACGACGTTTCAATACGCGATACAGAGGATGAACTCCTTTTTATCTTTCTTTGTCAGAAAACAGCAATATACAGGGTTTCCCGTCAATACTGGAAGGTTCGATGGGAGAAATTGTCTGAGTAACAATGCCATCAATGGAATGGGTAAACATTTTACGGCAACCGTTCTATCGTGATTTTGAGGAGATCAACGAAAAGCACGACTTTTCTTATAATATTCAAAATTAATTCATTTCAAAAATTATTCAGAATTTGGAAAACATTAAAATTATTTTATTCGTTATGTATTTTTTTGTACTGTAATTAGAATGAAATCGTTGTTACTAAAACACATTGATCTTTCTATCCTTACAGTATTGACCACCTCATTTGTGACACTCTGTATACAGGGTGCTTCAAAAAAATGTATACACACTTTGAACTTCCATAGAAAATTTATTTACCGTTCTACAAAGTTAAATTTCAGGAAAATAGAAAGCTGAAAGTCCAATGTAAATGAAACATTAATAACAAATGTTAATACTGTTCAAATTGGTGACCTGCACCACTATCACAGGGACGTACGAGCTTACCTGGATCAAAATTTGTCGGGCCGGTGGATAGGACGCAGGGGGCCAATCGAGTTTCCAGCACGCTCTCCAGACCTTACACCACTGGATTTCTTCTTGTGGGGCACAGTAAAAGATGAGGTGTACAAACGTAAACCACGTAACCTAGACATTCTTTGGAATGAGATTCAAGCAGTGTGTAGAGAAATCTCATTGGACGTTTTGATACGATGTACAGAATCTGTGGTGACTCGTACTCAGAATTGTATTGATGCTGCAGGTCACCAATTTGAACAGTATTAACATTTGTTATTAATGTTTCATTTACATTGGACTTTCAGCTTTCTATTTTCCTGAAATTTAACTTTGTAGAACGGTAAATAAATTTTCTATGGAAGTTCAAAGTGTGTATACATTTTTTTGAAGCACCCGGTATTTATTGACGCGGAATACAACATATTTCACATGGGTTCTGACGAAGTGTACCAATCCTGGCAAGTTCATCTGATCCCTAATTGCCAAAATTGCTGCATTGCCATGCTGTGCATGATATTGCATCACACTCCCGATTCATTTGTTTAAAATCGACTCGATTTATTGGGGGAAAAAATTGTGTGTATCTATCTTCCTACAGTTTTCAAAGACCCCAAAACAATTAGCTATTTCTGCCAAAGTCCAGCTATCTTAATTTATGTAGATTTTAAATGGATTTCATACACGTGGAGATTAGAATGTTAATACGTATCTCAAAGTTCTTGTAAAAGTATGAAAAAAAAAGTTGCTAAATATATTAAATTTAGCTTTCAACGGACAATCTTTTCTGTAATCATTTTGCACGTCACCCTAATATTCACAGAATCCCGAAAAATCCATTAATTTTTGCTCGCTCAATTCTTCACTTCATCTCCATACAAATTAATTAAAAAATAATAATCAAATGAGGCAATCGTCTTTCCGGTTCTTATACATTGCGGCAATCGGCCGGTTGGACCGGCGCGTAGCTCGTAAGTAACATTTACACATCATATAAAATGAATTTATGATATGATATCGCGTAATACTCGCGCATATTTTATAATGTATGCCTAAATGTATTATAGGTTTGCTGTATACTTTTTTTTTTCTTGTTGGAACATATCCCTTGTCGCGTGAACCCATCGCCATTTTCACATCAAGGGTCAAAAACCGAAAGATCAAAATAAATTTCATAAGTATACACAGATAAAGATAACAATATTTTCTTCAGTATATTTCTCACTTCTTTCTGGGTTGTCTGCGGTGCTTATTGCGGGTCTCACTTTTCAACTGTGTATATGAATGTTCGTATTAATCTATACATGCTAGGCAACTAGCAATATGTCTGTACAATTTGTATGACAGCGCAACGATACGGCCGGCGACGAAGACGCGATTATTATATGGGTGCTACTTTGAGCCCCCAACGTATAAAATGGGGAGCTTAAAAAAGAAAACAAAAAATTCAAAAGAAAAACAAAAAATTAATATGAACGAGTAATGTACTTTTCGTATCTGTACATATACAATACTTGTGTGAAAGATGAAACTGAAAATGTTGTTTATATTATTTTGTCGATTTGTTTATTCGAAATTATGTAATTGTGGATAAGTTGACTGACTCTCGGACTCTATGGAACGCGACTTGAAGGGTGTTGACTGTTGAGTCTTTAACGGTCAGGTTGAGCTGAAAATGTATTCTGGTCACTCACTTGTGCATCTTATTACAAAATGAATTTTTACATTGCATACAATTGTTGTGTGCTTTATCGAAAACAATTGTTAGACTAATGAAATATTTGCAAAGAATGTCACGTTTGAGAGGGCGGGTGAAACTTTTACCAAACCGAATGAGCTCACCCTGATACGTTGAAAACTCTGTAGCCTCCCACCCCCTACCAAATATTGTGACATTTTCGTGCTAATCCACATGAAACACACAATCCTTTATAGTCGTCAAGATGTTTTCAAACACACATACCTAATCTAATCTAGTTTGGAGTTTGGATAGAAGTCACCCTTTATGGCAATCCCTCCAAAGTCTTCACTCAATATTTACAAAGCCAAAGCTGTACATACTCGTGGATGTTAGATAGTGACATGACTACACTATCAAATCAAATTGAAATTGACTTTCAACTCGCTTTGAACTAAATAGTGAAGCAGGGGATCAGAGTCGGGTACGATTAACGAGATTTCTCGATAGATTATTCAGGAGTGATGTGTTGATACCAAAACATTTAGTTTACTGTTTTCAATGTTGTTGTTTCTTTTTTGTCTCACTTTCATTTTCATATAAACTTTTGAAAATTTCCGCGCACAATAATTTACTAAATAAAATTACACGACTACTATATATTCAATTCAAAGATGATTTATAATATCGACTTACCGTCTAATGCCATATCAAAAATTACCGCAAGTCTAATTACGCCAAATATTGGTCTATAAGCTGCGCGTATTTGTCGGCACCATTGTATCCTTGTGCCGGAAAGTTCTGGATTTGGAGCTTTTTTTCTAGCACATCATTAAATTGTCGGCGCTTTTTTTGATGTCACAATTTCTCACTGATTGATTGGGTGTTATTCTTCTATGAAAAGAATAAAGGACACCGCTCTAATGCTTTGCGTTCGATTTATCAGCAAGCAATCAAATTTCAGTAGTCGATCAATTGTTATGAAAAAATATGGTGAGAGGGGAACGTAATTCTACTGGTAAGTAAATTAATTTTGTCATTCACGAAGAAGATAGGTCGAAAACACCAAAGAGTCACGTTTTTGGTTTTTCCAAAAACAAAAGTTGTAAAAGAAATGATAAAGTGCGTATTACTTCAGATATTACGTCAACTAAAACTTAATGACAGCATCAGAATATTCCCAGCCAGCAAAAAACACATGTGTGACCTATCATTCATGCACTACACGTCAGTCCAGATACCTTTGTCATTTATAACGTTTTCATACAAAGAGTATATGACGATGTCCCCCTGTATCATCCATACACGCCTTTGCGCCTTATTACGGATAAAGACTACAAAATCGTTACTGATAAAGATGATGTTGTGTAACATATATATTTAATGCATCTCTCGTGAAAAATGTTCATGATTTACACGAAATGAATGAATGATGTATCATTCGTGATGAATGAAAAATGCACACCACGAAATAAATCCATATCAATCCCACGTCAAATGGCTTCGAAGCGGTCCAATTTCTGGAGGGGCTATATGTTGACATTTTTGCAAACAACAAAAATTTCAAGCTACGCTAAGCTTTATAAATATTTGTTATCTGCAAAAGTGTGGTGTGGCGGCCAAATTGTCACAGCGCGTAACGCTAATGTGTTGGTACACTCACGCCAACAACATGAATACATAGAGAATCAGACTTGAGTTTGTCGTATATAGTAAGAAGAATTTGACAAGTGTACGAATCATTTTTGAGAAGAAAAGAACCATTGTATTTTCCATATGGAAGCACCCATTCTGATTAATGGTATTTCCTTCAGCTGACCATCATGTATTTCACTTTCAATGCGTCCTAAAGATACAATACGTCGACTCGTAATGCATCAAGTGAAGTTTATTTTTGACAATTTTGACGATATATGACGCCAATGCTGCTGGCTGGGTTGCAACAATAAAATGTCAACGATTTTTGAAAATTTGATTTTGATTGATTGTTGATCTAATGACATAAGTGATGTCATTAGACAATTCTTAAAACAATCAAATTTTCAAAAATCTTTGACATTTTATTGTTGCAATCGTGGCAGTAAAATGTCAAATATCTGTGAGAAAGTAGTATACAATTCCGTAATAAATTTAATTTACCGAGGCTAATTACAGGCAAGACCGAAATTTGAATACCTGTCAAACTTTTGTGTTACAAATTTCTAGCGCAGCCCTACCTATTGGTCCGATTCCATCTTTTCCTGGATGTATTGAGGCTAAACTTGGATGAAGTTTGGTTAATGAAGAAAAATTATTTTCTTAGAAGAAACTAATGTTGTGGGCTTTGGTCTCTATTACAGCTTTATGACGTAGTTTCGGATTCCGTCCGTTCCAGGGTATGTTTTAAGCCTTTGCTAGGAACACACTTGATTGAAGTTTGGTTCATAAAAAAAAATATTTTTTTTTAGAAGAACATAATTTTGAATTTTTTGGTTGGCTTTTATGGAACCCCCTATGACGGCATGATCCTAATCCATTCGTTTCGACCTACATACAGCGTACACTTAAAAGAATTTCGCAAACAAAATTTCAGCCCGATATCTTCAAATCTGATGGACTAGTTTGCATAGAAACAGACGTACATCGCTTGTCACACTGATCAATAATAATACAGTGAAACCTGTCTAGAAGAAAACCTGTATTACACCCTCGTTTACATTGCGGGCGATGCGATGGGATACGAAGCAAGAAGCTTCCCATCGCAAGCATTTAAATGGGAGCCAGCACGAAGCTGCATGTTCCATTCAGACTGCGATGCGACGTCGCGTCGGGTTGTGCGACGAGGAACTTTTCCATGACCAAAAGTGCCTTTTCAGCCGCGAAAATGTGCATTGCCGCCGATGAAATCGTCTACCAGCGACATGGGGGATATGATTTTTTGTTTGGATCGGCTTCGTAGTAGCATGGTGTATTACTTGTATGTAGATATAAATGAAAAGGTTTTATCCTCGAATTTGGAATCAGCGACCCAAAACTACCTTAGTGTTTCTGAAACGCCTGCGGCCCGCAACCACAAAATTTATTTTCTTGTTTTTTTTTTACCTCAATTTTGGAATCAATGATCCGAAATTCTTTGAGTCTTTTTTGCCACGTCGATTGGACGAGAAAACAGGAGTACCATTCTGGGGCGGGCAACCCCAAACAATTTTTCTTGTTTATGACGTAAAATTTGGAATCACCAAAATTACCTTCGTGTTTCTCGCCACGCCGATCGGACGAGTATTTCCCCTAGAAAACAAGGGTACGCTTCTGGGGTGGGTAACACCAATTTTTTTTTCTTGTTTTTGACCTCAAATAGTGTTTTTAGGCCATGCCGATTGGATGAGTATTTCTTGCGAGAAAACAGAGATGCCATTTTATGGTGGGCCGCCCGTAAAGAGTGCGCATACGCTACAAACTGGGTTTCATTGAACTGTATGCTTCCATAAATAACCTATTTCACCAATTACATTTTTAACAAATTTAACAACAATTTGTACCAAATGCCGCGCGAATATTGCTGTGAAACGCGTAAGCTAACACTGTGAATTTCCACAAATGTTATCTACCTCTTTCGCCCATGCTATTACATTGTAACGGGTCAAAATAGAGGGTTCCCGTTGTACAATAATTCTTCCCAAATGAGCCACACTACCTACACTGAAAAAATTAGGCTGTCTAAAATTAAGAATCTCTTTTCTCATTTGCAAAATTCCCGAATTTAGACAAAATTTCTCAAAATGTGAAAATTTCTTGTTGAATCGATCCTATTTGCAAGAGCTTCTATTGAGAAATAGGAAGTAGATTCAAGCCTAATCCATTATTCTCAATTCAAGCAAACAAATGCTTGATAATAGATTTTTTGACATTTTCCATGCGAAGCTCGTGGAAAAGCTTTATTTTAGCTTTAGCTTATATTGGAGCGTTGAAGTAGATTAGTCAGAAGTGTCTCTGGTTCAGTGGGTGGCGCGTTTGACTGGGAAGCATGGGGTTACGGGTTCGCTGTTGGTTGGATGCAAGTTTCTTTTTTTTATTTTTGTTCAGATTCTTTCGTCTTTTCCATAAGAAAAGTTTGCTTGATCCAAGGTTACTTTTCCTTAAAACGCTGCTATTTTAATTTAACTTGGATCATTGTGACTAATTCTCAAATGAAGAAAGATATTTCTTGGCTGTTTTTTGTTGTCTTTTTTTCTTGATTTGAGCCATATTTTCTTTAGTTTAGCAGGCGATTTGGTTCAGTGTACCATCAAAATATCCTCCACCATGAATGAGACACCCTGTATAGAAAATACCGATGGTACGGCACTCGAAGCGCCATGTCACGAAACCGACCTGAAATCATGCCCATATCAGCAACAAACAGTGGCAAACCGCACGAGCCAGCGCCGTATATGATTCCCTTTAAAAACATTTCTTGCCATGGAAAGAAATCGCATCGTCTCGTAACAAATCGCATCGCCCGGCTCGGCGTCGCGTCGCACTGTATGTGTACGCGACCTTATGCGGCCACCTTTCATAACGACTGGTTTTTTCGGGATCAGAATTGGTTTTCATAGCGCTTCGTACATTTACATTGTTTTCCTCGTATTAAGCGACCACTACATTACTCATTTGTCCATACAAATTTTACCCTTCTTAAGCGACCACCTCTACTAGCAATCGACCGTTCATATAGTTTTCGTGTCTAGCCCTAGGGAAAGATTCCACTTTCATTTACTTTCAATAAATATTTTAACGTGGATTTCTTGAGAAGCTGTGGAATCTCTCATGTGACTTTAATTTAGAACGGGTGCTGACTGCACTTTGCCTTTAAATTAAAGATTTTAGTCCCTTATTTCACTCGCCTTATTAAGCGACCACCTCTAATAGCGACCACATTCGGGAGCCAACAGTGATTTCTTTAGAAAGGGATTTTCCCCGTATATCCGGCCCTCGGACGATTTCGAAAGAAGAGATCAAAGGCGCCTAACTTTAGCAAAGCTTTGAACAACTTAGAGATGCACAAAAAAATGTCTTCTAAATAATGAAAAAATTCACAAGATCTGAATATATTCCTCCTGAATTGTGAATGTGATTTTTTTTGCATAAGTTGTATTTTAAGCAAATTTTGGAAAGCTATCGAAAAATATGTAACCCGTTATCCTTTCTTCCTTACAAAAACAGGTGTCGCATAGCCGAATGAGAGGAATCAAGAAATCTGAGTATGAATTGGTGGCGGCCATAACCGAATGGCCAGTAATTCATTAGCTTTCGCGGATCGACTAATTGCTGTTCCGCAATCCATCTTCCTATTATAGACGTCTCCCAAGTTGAGAGCCTATTTATATTGTTTCAGGTTTGAATCAGGCATATTACCTGATTACCAATAGCACGTACATTTAAATGTGCAAAATTATACACAATCAGGCACCTGATTGGTCGTCAGGTCGAAAGTACAACAACAACGAACACACAATCAGGTACCTGGCGATCAATCAGGTGCCTGATTGTGTATAATTTTGCACATTTAAATGTACAAACCTGATTCAGTATAAATAGGCTCTGACCTGCCATACGATGGCCAAGTTTTGGATAATCACCAAACTCGGTTCAAAATCCCATCCCCACGAAGGCCAAGTTTATTCACGTCGAGGAGATGTTTGCGAAACAACGTAACAATATTTGCCCGGAAAGCAGACAAACCATTATTATGAAAAAACTTGGTAGAATAGTTTTAGCGGACGCAAATTATTGAATTAGAAAGTCTTCACAATAGTAGATTCCGGGTTAATGAAACCCTCTATTAAAAAAAAAACTTAACCCACCTAGGACGCTGTAGGTGGGAAAATCGGCATTTTGCTAGGCAACCAGCGTGGTAATGCCAAAGATCTAATTCTTATTATTTTGAAAAATGGTCCTTTATCTTATTCCCTAACCAAAACTGTTTCGTTATCCATTCCGTAAGATTCTTTTTTCCGACTTCAGGATTTTCAGTTGTCACCCGACTGCCGCAAAAACGTCTGTCATAAAAATACTAATCAAATCCAACATATTTCTTTCCGTTACAAACAAGCTTGAAAAAATGTCTTCTCTCACATAAAAATGCTTGGTTCGCCATCACTTTTCACACTACCAATGTGGCCCGCGTAAAAAAAAAGTTGGACACTCCTGCTTTGTATAGTGTAGAAGAAGTTTCAATAGAGCTAAAGCCTCAAGGCTTGAATCGGATTGGAACTCATACAAAAGGCATCTCAGCTCTTTCAAAAAGGAGTTAAGAGGAGCTAAGCGCAGAGCCTGGAGAAGTTTTTGCGGAAACATTGAAGGGTCTTCCGAAACATCTAGATTCAGGAAAGTCTTGGCGTTTAACCCATCTAGTCCAAGCTTTCTTCAAAAAGAAGACGGCTCTTGGACGTCGTCAAGCATTGAAACCATCGAATGTCTGTTTGACACACATTTCCCTGGCTGCTTTACCTGATCTACAGACAGTTCGCATAGAGCCATGCGACACGGAATCCATACTCAGTCATGAGAAGGTTATGTGGGCCATAAGCAGTTTTGAGCCCTTTAAATCGCCTGGGCCAGATGGACCTGCAACAATGCGCAGACATCACTTATCCGTGGATAGAGCGCATACTTACAGCGTGCCTAAAGTTGGTACATATTCCACACAGCTGGAGAGAGGTGAGAGTTACTTTTATTCCTAAAACAGGTAGAAGCTCGCATGCGAGTCCAAAGGATCTCCGGCCCATTAGCCTTTCATCGACTATGCTAAAATTATTAGAACGACTAATTGATGTTCACATACGAACGATCGTCCCTGCTAATCTACTATCCATGTCACAACATGCATATTGGAAAGGGAGATCGGTTGATACAGCTCTACATTCGCTGGTCAGTTATATTGAAGCATCTCTTCATAATAAGGAATATACTATGGTGGCGTTCCTTGACATTGAGGGAGCCTTCAACAATATTAAACCCAGCGCAATAACAGATGCTCTCAGGAGCCTACAGGTCGGAGTTTCAATTTGTACCCTTGTTAATAGGCTACTCACTTCTAGGCGTATTCATAGTAGTTTGGGTTCGTCTTCTGCTATAGTAGATATGTTTGCAGGGGCACTCCACAGGGAGGTATTCTGTCTCCTCTACTTTGGAACGTAGCGATTAATCAATTGCTCTTGAATTGGGAAAGAATCGGATGTAAAGTCATCGCTTATGCTGATGATATTGCTATCGCCGCTAGAGGCATGTTTCCTGACACACTTAGCGGACTTTTGGAGAACGCCCTGGCTATCCTAACAGATTGGGCAAATCTCAGCGGGGTTGGTATTAATCCAGCAAAAACGGAGTTAGTCCTGTTCACAAGAAGGCGTGTGATCCCCACTTTTAACCTCCCTAAGCTAGGAGGCATTCAACTTGGTTTCTCTGACTGGGGCCTTCAACCAAAAGTTGTATATTGGATGTATACAGTTATTGTGCGGCCTATTCTGCTTTATGGCGTTAGTGTGTGGTGGACCGCACTTAGCACAACTGCCTATCATAATTCACTTGTTAAAGTGCAAAGGTTGACTTCTCGTCTGATTACAGGAGCTTTTCGTACAACACCTTCATTCGAACTAGACATGACTTTGGGACTGCTGCCATTGGACATATACGCCCATGGCCTTACGCCTTCGTGAAACTGGTATGTGGCGAGCGCTGGATTATGGTCACTCAACGATACTTTGTAATTTCAGCCTGCCATTGGTTACTGATTACACTGTTCCCAAATACTTTTTTGGTAGGAACTATTCTATCTTAATCCCGCCTAGGGAAGGCTGGAGCAACGAAACGACCCAGTCCATCAGGTCCTTTTCCATCTACACTGATGGTTCCAAGACGGACGCTTGTCTTTTTGCCTCTCTATTTTTTGTAGCGTCCTCCAAGCAGAAATCACTGCAATCTCGGAAGCGCTTTTATGGCTAGGTAGGCACGTTGTCACTGGTAGGCCTGTTCGGTACCGAGATTTCAGTACCGGGTTTCGTTTTTTTTCAATACCCGGTACCACAAGCGGTTTCCCTGACTCAGGTGTTTTTTTTAACCATAAGCCGTTTTTTTGAGTACCGGGTTAAAAACCGACTCAGGTTTTTTCAGTACCGACGGTTTTTTTTAACCATAAGCCGGGTTTTTTGAGTACCGGGTTAAAAACCGGTACCAAAAAACCTGAAAAAACCGGCTCATGGTTGAAATGAATCGTTCTTTTTAACTCGGTACCAAAAAACCAACTCGTCGGTCGGTTTTTTTAACTCGGTTCCAAAAAAAACGGGATATCGGTACTTTAGAATATCGGGTCCGGTACCAAGTGAACACCGGTTTTGTACCGGGATCCCGGTTTTAGGAACAGGCCTAGTCACTGGTAAGGATGTCACTATATACACTGATAGTCAAGCTGCAATTCGATCACTTGAATCAGCATTTACAACATCTAAAACTATTGAAGGGTGCCGCTATGCACTCAGAGAAATGGGTCATTTCTTCAACATTAGACTATGCTGGATACCGGGGCATAATGGCTTTGAAGGTAATTGCTGCGCAGACGATTTGGCTCGGAATGCGGTAGCAAGTATTGTTAAAGGCGGCCACGAGAAGCTTAAAGCACCTATTGCCGTCTGCGCATCGATAATTGAAGCCGCTTCTGAACGTAGGACCAACGCGAGATGGGCCTGCGGATATACTTGTGCTACGACGAGGATGATCTGGCCTATACTAGATATATCCCGTTCCGCCATATTACTGTCGCTAGACAGGAAATATATACGCAACATAGTGGGTGTTATTACGGGGCACTGCCCTATTGGGGAGCACGCCAGGAGACTCCGAATTCCTTACAACGACTTCTGCAGAAGTTGTGATGATGAAGAGGAGGAAGAGAGTGTGCATCACTTTATCCGAGAGAAGGAGGCGTGCACTGGGTTCGAGGTATTTTTACGATACAGATGATCTTCGAGATGTGAGCCCTACTTTGCTTAACAAATACATTGTTAGCACTGGCTGGTTTTAAACGGAACGTATAGGAATTACGGTGGTATCACAATGGACCAATTTTTGGTCTAAGTGCGCATGGCGCTAGTCAGGCGGCCCCTTTACCTAACCTAACCTAACCATAGTCGGAGGTGCTTGCTTCTGCACTGCAAACTTCATGGCAACGTTAATATACCCTTTCACATAGTGACGGATATATGTAATGGAAATTCTTACAGATGATACTTAAGTATGTCGCAAGTCTCAGGTTCTGTCTATTTTTTTTTAATTTACAGTAAAACCTCCATAAGTTAACTACCTAAGGTAGGACAATTATTGGTCAAGGTAGAGATAGAAAACATACGGAAACCTATTTAACATTATGTTGAAGGAACTAGGGCGGAAAAAAGATGGCCAAATTGAAGAGGTGGTCACGTTATAGAGTGGTCGACTTAGGGAGGTTCTACTGTATTTTCAAAAATATAAATTATGAAGCATATAGTATCGATTAATCAAAATCTTGACTCTTTATTAAAAGTAGAATAAACAAGGAATAAAAATGTATGCTGGGGTCGAGCAACGCGAAGCCATGGAGCGGTATAAAGAACAAGGCAAGGAAGAATAAGAAGAAAGAAACAAGGAATAAAAAAAAAATACCCGAACCTTTAAAATATGGTACAATAAAATTAAAGTTGACCCCTTGCGCCATATACCCTTGAATCCAGACTTTATTTGAATTTGTCTATTCGCGCCAACGCGACAACAGTCTATGCGACTTGTTTACTTTTTCAACAAAGTCTATTTATATAATAATTGTGTGTATTGCCTCCTCTGCAGGAAGAAGTACAAACCACCACAATAAGTACTATCTATCTATCCATATGTGAGTAAAATGCTGATTAGTGCCTACATATATTTAAAAAAAAATTCAGGCCCCCCACAATGTATTAACAACACAAACCTTCAACTTTCCAGCGCATGAGGCGTGAGAGTTCTGTGGAGGGTCTTCGCGTCTATTCCGTCTTATTCTTATCGAACAAAACTAAAGTTTGTTTACAAGTCGTGTCGGTAAACGTGCACATTTAACATTTTATGGTAACTAGCAATTTGGGGGAAAAGATCGAATTTTGGAGTGTTGTGCGTAGTATGTAGGAATATTTGAATTTACAATGGAATTGAGCAATTGAAATTCAGATATTGTCACTTAGTTTCAGCTGCGTTGTTGGGATAGTAACTTGAAATTAAATTTGGAGAGAAAATCTAGTCCTAGTGAGTCGGAGGGCAAAGGAAATTACTGACGCCACCACGGGAGGGGCTCATACGTCGATTATAAGGTTTCATCGTATCTCTAACCAATTGTGGGATTACTATCCAAAAATTATTAGAACTCTTCGGGAAACGTCTATCATTGCAGGCTCGACAATGACAGGTGAATTTGTCTGACAAACATTTTGACGCAAAGTGAATTACGTGCGAAACATGTATGGTGAGCGGAGACTAGCTGCGACTATAAGTATAGGCCATAGGCGCATACATGCGTGTGCGTGAAATAGTTCGTTAACTTTAAATGAATAATACCACACTCCACACGACTAAGCAGACTCTACAAACTTCTCCCTACTTGGATCTATAGCAATTTTCTCGAGCGTCCTATACCGGATTCTGGCAAGACCCGGGCATTCACACAGAAAATGAAACAGGGTTTCCTTCTCATTTATATTACCGCAGCTGCGGCAATGGGCGTTGTAGGGGATGCCCAGCCTGGCTGCGTGAAGCCCCATTGGCCAGTGCCCCGTGATAACAGCAGTAAGCTTGGCGATATCTCTACGTGGTTTAGTCAGAATC
This sequence comes from Microchrysa polita, assembly GCA_949715475.1. NCBI lineage: Eukaryota > Metazoa > Arthropoda > Insecta > Diptera > Stratiomyidae > Microchrysa > Microchrysa polita. The sequence continues at coordinate 13,477,087 of OX454420.1, forward strand.
TCAGAAGTTCTTTTCCAGTCGTAGGAGGGCCACATCTTCCTTGATATAACGCAGGTCCTCAGATTTCGCCAGTTGGAATTAGCAGCTCTTAGATAGTGGGTCACACATATCTTACTCTTAACAGCTGCCATCGGGACGCAAACACGCTCCGCATGAGAGCTGTCAAGGGTGGCACCCATTTTGGCTAGTTCGTCAGCCCTCTCGTTACCCTCTATGTTCCTGTGTCCGGGTACCCAGAGTAGGGTGATTCTTTGTCGTGTGCCAAGGCTGGTTAATGCTTCCCCACATACTTCAACAGCCTTGGAGGTCGTCTTCACCGATTGTAAAGCCATGATAGCCGCCTGACTATCTGAGCAGATAGCGATATTCTGGTTGTTTTGTATGTCCCTGAGAGCATAACAGGCCTTCATGATTGCAAGCATTTCTGCTTGAAAAATGCTGGCATGATCAGGAAGACGGTAATATTCAGAAATACTTAGTGATCTGCAGAAGATTCCAACACCCACGCCACAATCCATTTTAGACCCATCGGTGAAGAATGTGATGTCAAAATCCTTGACCACCTCACTCTCTTTCCATTCACCTCTAGTTGGGAATCTGACATCAAAGTTCTTCCCAAAGCTTAGTTTGGGCACTTTGAGATCCGTTACAGCGTTTCGTACGTCCTGTGGTAGCTGGTTTAGGATATTGCTGTGGCCGTATGGCCTAGCACTCCAGCAACTTAACGCTTTGAGTCTGACTGCGCTACATGCTGCCAGTTGGTTAATAAACAGATCGATGGGTAGAAGATGTAGGATGACATTCAGCGCATCCCTCGGGCATGTTCGCATGCCCCCTGTGATGCTAAGGCAAGCCGATCTCTGCACTCTACCGAGTTTTGTTACATTGTAGCCTTTACTGAGCGCTGGCCACCAGACGAGTGACCCATATGTTAGGATGGGTCGTATCACCGCCGTGTACACCCAGAGTACCATGTTCGGCTTGAGACCCCATTTCTTACTAAATACTGTCTTGCAGGCGTAAAAAGCGATACAGGCTTTTTTAGCTCCTCAATGTTCAACTTCCAGTTGAGCTTTGAGTCCAGAATAACGCCCAAATACTTCGAGCTGGGCGATAGTTGCAGTTGATGTCCATTTAGTTTTGGGAGTGAGAAAGGCGGTATTTTTGTTTTTGTAGTAAACAGCATCAGTTTTGTCTTCCCCGGGTTTACGCGCAGGCCACAGCTTGTGGCCCATTTACTGACCAAACCGAAGGCTCTTTCCATGATCTGACTAATCACGGAAAGACACATTCCTGATACTATAATCGCTACATCATCCGCATATCTCTCTCTGGTTCCTTTTAACCCCTAGTGGGGCATAGGGCATTGACTACTCCTCTTTTCCACCTCTGCCTATTAGCAGCCATCGCCTTTAGCTGGTCCCACGATTTGCCTATAGATTTTCCTTCTGCCTCAACAGATCTTCTCCATGTATTTTTGGGTCGTCCGACACGACGGCTAGCATTGGTTCCCTGAGGATTCCAATCTAGAGCCTGTTTAGCAAAAGTTTTTTGGCTCTTTTCGAAGTGTGTGACCTATCCACTGCCACTTTCGCCTTTTGATGTCGATGCCTATCCTATTTTGGCGAGTAATTTTGAGGAGGTCGTCGTTAGATATAACCTCAGGCCAGCGAATTTGTAGGATGCGTCGTAGGCACTGATTCACTAAAGTTTGCAGTTTGGTGGTAATGTTACTGGTCACCTTCCACGTGGAACACCCATATAAAAACACAGATTTTACATTGCTTTCGAAGATCCGGAGTTTGGTATTTCTGGAGATGTTGTGATTTTGCCAGAGAGGAGTCAGGCTGAAAAATACTGCTCGGGGTTTATTTATACGCGACTCTACATCGGCCCCACCATCCGCGGTCACTACGCTTCCAAGGTAAGTAAAGTCCTCGACTTTTTCTATCGGTTGTCCGGAGATAGAAATGGTGTTTTGCCCTCCTGATGACAAGCTCATGTATTTAGTCTTAGCGGCATTAATTTTTAAGGCAGCACTTAGACTTCGACTTTGCGGTTTTAATAGCTTTTTTGTAAATTTTCAGGCAGTCCTTGTATGGCTGCCAGAACTTATGTTTGTTGCAAATATTGAATATATCCCGGGTTAGCTTCCGTAGCTCAGAAAGGTCCATGTTCCACCAGGGAGGGAGAACTTTCTTACTCCTTTTCACTGGACACGAACCCTTGAACGCTACTTCCAAAGATTTTTCCAATGACTTAACCTCCTTGTCCAGCTCCTCCACGGAGCTGATCGAGGGGTTTGTCACAGTTGAGAGTTTAGATCTACAAATCTGCCTGAACTTCTTCCAGTTTGTCGCCTTAGGATTCCTGTAAGGTTGCGGCAACTCCCTGGAGACATTAATGTTAAAGAGTATCCAGTTATGGTCCGAGAAAGATCTCAGCTCTGATACTCTCCATTGTTCCACCTTAAATTTATTGTTGTCTGACAGGAGTGTTAGATCCAGAACCTCTTCCCATCCCGCGTGATTATCCGAACTCGGGAAAACGAAGGTTGGATTTTATGATGGAGTTCATTGCAGTTTAGTTGGACTATCTTCGTGCTGGTGTAATATGCATCGAGGATAAGTGGGACTGGGGTCAAATTGGGTGGAGCGGGCCGTACAGCATTTGCCGGGGTAGAAGGTGATATTTGTTGGGAATCTTGGTTGGGCAGCTTGTGACTGGATGAGCTTTGCCCTCTGTTTATACACCGGATCGCTGTGTATGAGTACGCGAGTACATCCGTGGACCTGGATTCTTCTCGATGCCGCCACGTATTAGTTGTATAAGGAGCAGCTGGGCCGGCCAGAACTGCTCCCCAAACGAAAAAACGACGAATGAAATGATGATAAGAAGTATCCGATCCCTTCTTGCGTCGAAGGGAGTCTTTGCGACTCTTGGCCATGCCTGGGGCATGGGTCGTTCCGGTACGTAGACCCGGTCGCAGTAGGAACGTGTTCGTAGAGGCGACTCATGTGATGATCGCTTAGCGATCCTAGTTCTGCATCCAATCGCGAGCCATATTTGGTTATTTTTTAATGTGATTATATTCCTTATATCGACTATGGCATAAAGAAACATGTTTGTATAGAAAATATGCGCATATAGTGCTCAGAACCGATTGTTTAACTGTGATCATCACATGAGTCGTCTCTACAAACACAAACCTTTAAGGTATGTTGTCCTCGGCACGATCCCAGCGTCTCTAGTGACAGCGACTCGCTCATTCCACATAAAAACTCGTTTTAGAAGCCCTTAGCATTATTATTAAAACGAGTTTTAATGTGGAATGAGCAAATCGCTGTCTCAAAAGACGTTGGGATCATTCCGAGGACAACAAACCTTTAGTGTCATTAAACCTCCAGACTTAACGTCTTAAATATTAGTGAACCTGCTATCCTACGCACTTTCTCATCCACCTAGTACGCAGTCAATACCTATCAAGTGGCAGTAAAGTTATGCAGCTAGCAGTGTGCAACATGGGGACTGCTCCTGGCCCTCCACCTCCTCCTCAGCCCCCAGCACCCCCAAACAATATGATCAGGAATGCTAGACCTAGTTTAACCCCTGCTCCTCCTCCAGCGGTTTTCACTCCACTGTCCTTATTGCAGTTTAACTGCAACGGCATTCACCAAAAAATTAGAATTCTGATTTCTGCTATCCAGGAGACTTTGCTCCATTCGAACTCGTCTCTTAGCGTCTATGGCAATTACGTTATACTGCGCAAAGATAGACCAGCCGCCAGGAATGATTCTCACCCTGGAGGTGGACTTGCCTTCCTAATACACATGTCCGTACATTACTGTGTATTAGATGTAGATGTCGACCGTACGGCGGAAATGCAAGCCATGTCAGTTTCATCAGGGAGTACTAATATCGAAATTTTTAATGTATATGTTCCACCACACTCTAGTTGCCTTTCTAGCTATCGTTTCGATATTGGTCCTCTCCTATCTGGAGAGCACAGGATCATTCTTGGTGACTATAACGCGCACCATGAGCTCTGGCATTCTGACCTTAACAACGATGCCAGGGATATAACTATTGTGGAATCTCTAGAAGCCTCAGATTTCTGTCCACTCAATGAAGACTCGCCGACTCGAGTCACAGGACTTGCAGTAGCTCTCCTGAATGAACTAACTATTGTAAGTGCCAGCCTAATCAGTGCTACTCGATGGGAGACGCACACTGCTCTCTCGTCCGATCACCTCCCAATCATAATAAGAATTGACAAACCAGCAAACCTGACTAAGTCTGAGAAGCGAACGTTTGTCAATCACAAGAAAGCCGATTGGGAGGGTTTCAAAGCATAGTCGTCGGCGAAGTTCATCGAACTACCTACACCAACTAACGGTCATAAGGCCGAACGAAATATTAGGAACGTCATTGCCAAAGCAGCGGCACGTTATATTCCTGCTGGACGTATCCCGAAAGTTCGACCTAATTTCCCTACCAGTGCCGCCAGATTAGCCGATGAACGAGACAACATCAGACGCGCTCACCCAGGTGATCCCAGAATTCAGGAGCTTAACTCCGAAATCAATCGACAAGTAAAAGACTATCGGAAGGCGAAATGGAACGAGCACCTAAATGACTGCAACCTCAATGAAGGTGTCAGTAAACCATGGTCTACTGTCCGCGCCCTATCCAATCCTAGGAAAGGAAAGGGCAATAATGCCATCAAATTTGGCCATAAGAGCACCAGCGATCCCCTTCAGTGCGCAAGCCTGTTCAATAAGCAATTTATTGAACATCCCAAGTCTGACGGCCTCAAGCGCAAAATTAGAAGACGGATTCGCAGCCGAAATGTTGACACCATACCATCTTTTACCGCGGACCAGGTTAAAAAAGTCATCGAATATGCTAAAAACTCCAAGGCCCTCGGACCAGATGGCGTTTCGATGACCATGTTGAAACATCTCGACCTTCCAGCCATTGAGTATCTCACGGCCGCCTTTAACTTGTCGATGTCCATGCTTGCCACCCCTGAAATCTGGAAAACAGGTCGAATTGTTCCCTGTCTCAAGCCAGGGAAGATCGCAAATCTCGGGGAATCCTACCGCCCCATTACGCTACTTTCTCCTGTCGCAAAGACGCTGGAGGCCCTTATTCACCCCACTCTTGTTGCACATGCGAAGCTAGAACCTCACCAGCATGGCTTCAGGAAGATGCATAGTACCACCACTGCCCTCGATGCGATCACTACACGCATTCGTGATGGGCTAAATCAACGCAGTCGTTGTCACAGAACTATTCTGGTGGCAATAGACCTATCAAGTGCATTCGATAAGGTCAATCATTCAATGTTCTTAGCAAACTTGTTGAATATGCATCTTCCTGCACAAGAGATCCGTTGGATTGCCAATTATCTAGCTGGTCGGCACTCCTTCACCGAGTTTCGAGGCAAACTTTCTAAGCTTAGGAAAATCAAATTAGGTGTTCGACAGGGAGGGGTACTCTCCCCCACTCTGTTTAACATCTACATGTCCGGCCTTCCCACACCACCTGAAGGAATCGAGGTGATTTCCTATGCTGATGATTGCACCGTACTCGCCACAGGGAACGATAAGGATGAAATGCGCCTCCGAATTAATCGCTATCTAGGACGATTACAGGCATTTTTCCAAAGCCGAAACCTCACTATCTCTGCGTCCAAATCCTCTGCGACTTTTCTAACCACTTGGTGGGAGGACATCAGGTGGGAGATGGACATACGTATTGGCAACAATTCTGTTCCTACTGTTAAAAACCCCAAAATTATCGGGCTTCACCTAGAGAACATGTTGACGTCTGCGAATCATGCAGCTTCAGTCTGTGAAAAAATGCGCAGTAGGAACAACATCCTAAAAGCTCTAGCTGGTAGCACCTGGGGCAAAGATAAAGAAACCATGCTACTTATAAAGCGGTGGGTCGAGCGGCCGCTGATTATGCAGCCCCAGTTTGGACACATAGTCTATGTGACACAAACTGGTCCAAAGTTCAGGGCTGCCAAAATGCCGCTCTACGCATCGCGACAGGTTGCCTTCTGATGTCTACCCAGGATCACTTACATCAGGAGACAAAATTGATGCCAATACGTGATCACAATCTCCTACTCTCAAAACAGTATCTTGTTGGTTGCTACCGTGAGGATCATCCCAATAATCATCTCATGGACCGAATTCCTCCAACACGACATGTCAGGCGTGGTTAACGAGACCTTGAGAGAGAGGTTCAGGGATACAAACGGGACCCTTACGATGAAGTTACATACCGAGCCGCCATTGCAGCGATCCACACTGAAGAAGTGAATCGGTCTATCGCGAGTTTAGGTGCGAATAGAGTCCTCTCAGAGCGCCCACCACCAATTTCGCCTGAGGAGATTAGGCTCCCGAGAGCCACTAGAGTAACACTAGCTCGACTTCGGTCGGGCTTTTGTTCACGCCTTAATTCGTACCTTTCTCGCATAAGCCCGGACATCCAAAATATCTGTCCAAACTGCAATGGTACTCCTCATGATGTGGATCACTTGTTTCAATGCCCCGCTGCGCCCACTGATCTTACCCCTATATCGTTGTGGGAAAACCCTATCGCAGCAGCTATGTTTTTGTCCTTAGACCTCACGAACACAAACATTGACGAACCATAAATCGTACCCACATAGATGCACAGAGGTTTCACACCTTTCTGCACCGCTACAAGAAGAAGCCTATCCCTAACTAGTTTATGGATTCATGACCACACGCGGCCTGAGTCAAATTGCTGCCTAGTAAGGCCACTCTGAAGTGAATGGTTAGCGCTACGAGTCTGCTTTAAGCAGACGAGTAGTAAACAGGCATAACGATCCTGCGGCTAGAGAGCCGAATTCGCTAGGTCTACCGAAAGGGGGCCAAGGGAAGATCACACGTGCTATTGAGAAATCTTTAGCGAATAGTGTACCTCGGGGATGGGCATCCCCAAGGGGCCATGGTACCTACCCATCTTGGCGTTGGTCTCGAGGGGGTTTGTGGTGTTAGACAAGTCGACCAGCTAGAGTCGCATCCCAAGGTGGGTTTCGAAAGGGAAGCATTCCGGCGGAGAACTCCCCTCCCGGCTTTAAGCCGGATAATCACTCAATACAATGGAAAAACTTTCTGAATATTGTGTGTGTCTTCTCTATGCGATAAGACTAACCAGCCGATAGGTACTGGATAAGAGTTATCGGAAACCAGGCCCTAGTACGCAGTCAATACTTATCAAGTGGCAGTTGATGCAGCTTGCCGCGTGCAGCACCTTCCTCACAGTTTTTAATGTTTTGGAACCTGTACGTTCCCAGGTGTCTAAATGCCATTTTGCGAAGTTTTTGGCTTTGCCAATTTGGAACTCGAAATTGGTATTAACAAGTGTGAAGAGAACGGTAAGGAAGGCGGGCTTGGATGAAAACCTTCTTCCTTCGACTGTTTTACGAATCTAGTACACCAACACCGAAGCTGGTTGAAATTTTTAGTCTTTTTGCAAATTAAATTCCTAGAAAATCATCCAACTCATCACTACTTTAATCAGCTGTTAGCTTGTGACCTGCTGACCGACCGACAATTCACATTTTGACGTACACCACCTCTTAACGTCTCATGAGGAAGAGTCCAGTCCAAATCCACTAAATTCCACGACTAGACTACAGACAGTCATCGAGTCATCATACACAACTTCCATGAGAATTTTTCACGAAAAAGTGCACTCAGGGGAGCCCATGTGGATAGCACAACGGAAAAAAAAGAAAAGTTCGAAAGCACAACCCAACGATACCTCCCCCAAATAGAGAAAAACAACAACAACGCAGTAGAGTAAGCGAACGAAACAAAAATGAGAGAAAAGCCGTCGGCATTGACGCTCGGAGAAAATTACTAAAATTTCTCTGAATTAAGATTAAATTGCACTTACCGTAAAAATTCCTGCAAAAAAGAGTAATCCACAAAAAGAGGTAATCCTTGATCGTTGATGGTCCAATTACATGAGTTGTAGGGGGCGGGCGGTTGTTTGTATAATCCACAATGAATGAGGGTAAGCACAGCACTTGAAAAAATTTTGCACAATTTTTCGGAAAACACTGAGAACAACTATTTTTCTGCTTTTGGCTTTTTATGGGGACACAAACACTGCACAGTAATCCTCTTCCTTGCACGCGTTGAACGATTATGCGTTGTTGCAACGAAAACACAGACACACACACACAATCACTTTAGAAAAATCGCGAATTTTCCACACAGCCGATAGAAATTTTTCCGGAGAAAACTGCGGATAAAACTATCTTAAGTACGGGCGAATTGCTCAAAACCAACTTTGAATTCAAATTTTTGTATTTTCAATTTTCTACGCACTATGCGATTGCACTAGGCACACAAATATTATTTTCTACGCACAATATTTTCCACACAAACACACTTTTCCGGTTTTTCCCAAAAATGCACTCGCGCTGTAGCCTTGTAGTGCCGTCACAACAAAAAGACACAAACACACGACCGAAAGATTTTTTTTCGCGCACGGTTTTCTCACGATAAGAGCCGGCGGCGCGGCACAAGTGCCGCGGAAAGTTACAATTTCCACGCTTTTCCGCTAATTTTCATACACGGCAATTTGTTTTTCGTGATAACGCCCGCACTGAGATACACTGACAAAACAATTGTAAAGGGATAAGATGAATTTTCTTTAAATTTTCCGCGAATTATCCCGGACACTATATCGCGGCTACATCTCTCACATTTTAATTTCCGACGCAAACTGAGACGGCTGAGTGTGTGAACACATGAAGTTGGGCGCGAACCGGGTCAGGTCTGGGATTTTCTTTGAACATGGCTAGAGGAGTGAGTGAAACAGGCTGAGACCTGAGTGCAAGGATCGTATCGGCGGCGCCGTGAGTGTGAATGGGACAGAGTTTGGAGATGGGCGTTGCTTAAAACTTGTTCAAGGGAACGCCCATTTCAGCCACCTTGGCTTGGTCGGCTGAAGTGGTTTGGCCGGTTTTTTGGTATGTTGTGCTGTGCTGTGCACCAGGTCGTTTGTTCGCGGAGTGTGTGGACCCCCGCACAGCGAGGAAACATGAAATGTGTACACAACTAGCGGTGGACGAGAAGAATCTTTGCAGTTGTTGAGCTCGCGGATACTTTCTTGTGTTGTCGCCGCTGCTGTTTTCGCGGCCATTCTATGCTCGTGTTTTGTATTTTCCGCTTCTTATCGCCCGTTCACGGTCGTGGTGGCGATTTTTTTTGTGGGTTTCTGTTTTTTTTTGTTGTTGGGCTTTTTTGATGTTAGCTGTTCCGGAGCCGGTTGGCGCGATCCATGACCAAAGCATTCCTCGGAAAAGGAGAAGCGACCTGCATTTATGTTGACTCCCTGAGAACGCCGGCTACAAGACAAGTACGGTTAGGTTGTGAATGAATGGTTTTCGGAAAGGGGGCGGTGGGAGGTTTTTGTGCAGTCTCGTGTGGCGAGTGAAAGTGTGGTGGATAAGTTGAGATGGTGAGGAGGTATGTGTAGTATTTTAGCTATTTGATTGTAGGTGGTGTCGAAGGCAACATTAACGGATAGATGGCGCTTTCATGATTTTCCGTTAGATTTAAATTTTAACGGTTGTTGTTTTTATATGAAGTTGAATAGTATGTATTGTACATTGTACAGGAATACCCCGATTCGATTCAGTTACGGCATACATTTCTCGTGATTTTGTTTTGGGAAAATGAAAAATCCGACCTTTCGAAGGAAAAGATAAGATAAACTCGCATTGCAGTCTTTCAGAAATAGGAAACCCAACAAACCTTGGGAGACAAAGTTGGTGAACATAACATAAGTTAAAATTATTTTCGCACAGAAATATGGAGAAAAAATACAAAAAAAATGTTCGGCACGATTTCAGTATCTGCGGCGCCCAATTTTGATGATGCCATTTTATTAATATAGGCCTGAAACGACTGAATCTGCAATCCTTTTTCGCGAAATCGTAACGGTTCTCCAGATATTCAATGTCAAAGACATTGACATTTCTATGTGGTAGTTCAGCCTTTAATTGGAAATTGGGGGTATTTTTTACCACAGTTTGATGTTTGATCGCAGGGGCGAACCCAGGAATTTATTTCGGGGGGTGATTTGTATTTGCAAAGTGGCTCATGAAATCCAACGCTTTAAAAGTTCTTAGACCTTAGGCGTAAGAGTTCCCATATACTGTCCGATCGACACACGGGACAACACAACATAGCGAAAATTATATATTTTGTGGCGATTTTCGTTCGTCTTCGTCATTATGACAATTGAAACTTGGGATGTCTGCGCTATTTAAGAAAGGTATTAATCCTTGAACGCGACTGCAAATGTTGAATATGTCAACAACGCATCTATTCATAATATTAACGAAAAAATTGATCAGTAATCTGTCCTGAACGAAGCCGCGACACACATCTAACAATAAATAATAAACAGATGTGGATAGAATGAAGCATTCATCTCTTCTGATTACTTGACGCAATCAGTTCAATGTTGAAAGTGGAAACGGAGCTTGAAAACGATAGGGAAGACAAAAGCGCTCATGTGTGGATATAGGCAATGATCGCCATAACCACAACATGAAGAATGACCACTGTCAATAAATCAGCAACTGAAAACACATGATTATCATGACAGATTGTATGAAAAATTGCATGGCAAAATGTTCCACACGTCCAATAAAAAAAATGGATTAGATGGTCACATACACCATCCAACTTATCGGGCAATCAAAAAATTGCTTCAATTGATTGGAAGGTCTATGGGCACTCTAAAACGATAGTCTGATGTCGGGCATAGTGAAAATCATCACTTAGGTCAATACTTCCCAACCGGTGGAGCGCGCCCCCCTAGTGGGGCGTGACGGTCGGCAAAGGGGGCGTGGGCCCAACTTGAGTGTTGATGTGATCGATTATATTACAAAAGCCATAAGCTTGCAAAATTCTTCGATTCACGGACAAAATTCATAAATTGCGGCAACCATAATAAAAAATATAAGCGAGGATATCTGTGCAGTCTGTTTGATGATGATGATTGCTAAAATTGTTTTAGGAATAGAGACCGACGGAAAAAACTCGAAAGAAATTAAACTCCAATGACTTCAATTTGGCGCACCGCTGAGCCAAAAAATGAACCTTGCCAGTAAAAATGAGTTTTTGGTCGAAAATCGGATCTTAGGCAACATTTTCAGCGCGTAATTACCGTTTTATGATTATGCGGCCTCAATTCTTGACGTAATGTAGTAGGGATGTAGGGCCAAATGTAGCTCTCCGCAATGCCCAATTCCGTTGTATACTGGCCGCTACGGCTTCTACGTTTTTCACTTCGTACAAGTCAAATTCAAACATTGCCATTCTGCATGCTAATTTTGAATTGCGAATCTGATCTGATTAGTTCAAAATCTCTGTGAAATTGTTCCAAATTATGGCAAATTTTCTGTAATTATTTGCCAACGTGGCAAATTCTTAACAAAATAAACAGAATAAGCTGAAAAATGATTTCTTCCGTTATAAAGCGAAATTTCTTCTGGGGGCGCCAGATTCTGCTTATCTTGCAAGGGGGCATTCACTGAAAATGGTTGGGAACCCCTGCTTAGGTATTTGATTTATCAATAAAGATATTTTGTGTGAATTTCATTCATACCTATAATTTTCATTTTAAAATTTCGGGGGGTGTTTCATCCCCCAAATCCCCCACTTGGGTTCGCCCCTGGACGTTACAATCATCTGCAACCAAAATAAAGTTCTAATCGTGCGAATAGCACGATGAGTGTATACCCTAAACCCATGTACAGACCTAGACGGCACGCAAATCCCAAAATATTCAATTTCATATTTTTTTGTGGGGGAGGGAGGGGTCGGACCTGACACATATTTTTTACCTTGTCAAGGCATCCAACGGCTACCATTTGATACTAATTTGATGTTTTTCGTGACATTTTATCAAAAGATATGCCTGAATATAACTTTGATGGGGAAGTAGGGGTAGGGGTAGTCGGACCTATTCCACTTTCCATAAACTCAAAGTATATGTCAGAATGAGACATTGATCAAAATTTCAAGTCGATAGCGATATTCTACCGAAAGTTATGGCCGAATTAAAATATCAAGGAGGGGTAGTTTGTATGGAATGTAGGGGAACCCGTGGTCCGATTTGGCCCATTTTAATTACCGTCCAAGATTTTAGCAAAACAAACATTTGACCAAAATTTCAAACCGCTAGCTTCATTAGCGTTAGTTATCGTGCTAGCAGACAGACACACGGACGGACAGAGAGACAGACAGACCGACAGACAGACAGACAGACATGGCTTATTCAATTCAGGGACCGATTCTGATCATTTATATATGTATATGCTTTGCCATACCTCCGGTGGCTCCTTTGAGGTGTTACATAATATCGGCGCAATAAAAACCATATATCCTATACCATCTTATGGGTATAGGGTATAAAAACTGTTTGGTTCGATTTGGATTTCACATAACCATAACCATAACCGACCAGTAGAACTAGGCCAGGACTGAATTTTCAAGCCAGTAGAAGTAGTTGTAGTATTCATTATTCGCTGGTTTTTGATGATTTGAAACATAGCATTTTTTCTTCCGCAATCCAGCCTTATATTTTATTATTAATCTATTTCGACGTACGTTTCGGTCTTAGACCATTATCAAGAATAATTGTGTTATTTATTGCTTTTCACTAAAAAGTATTTCGTTGATTACTGCATACTATTGGACTATTATTAATAATTAATATTTTGTGAAATGAAATAATAGTCCAATAGTATGCAGTAATCAACGAAATACTTTTTAGTGAAAAGCAATAAATAACACAATTATTCTTGATAATGGTCTAAGACCGAAACGTACGTCGAAATAGATTAATAATAAAATATAAGGCTGGATTGCGGAAGAAAAAATGCTATGTTTCAAAGTAGAAGTAGTCGTTTTCGCAATGATAAACCCGTGCGTAAGTGATCTTTACAAAGATCGACATCAAAATCCTTGCCTTAATTGACATAGTATCAAAGCTTTTTGAAAGTGTTTTTTGTTATGATCTTGAGGGGCAATTTTTAAGAGAAGTGAAAAAAAATGCATTTTAACCCTTCTGTCGGCACAAAGATCTGGCCAGACCTTTGGCACTATATTTCGTCCAAAAAAGTACAGAAGATGAAATCGCAGCGACTTGAAACTTCAGGATATCCTAAAATAATATAATTAGAAGCATTTTGCAAAAATTTGAAAAAATCACTTGAAGTTTTGAGCATATTTTTAACGAAATTCAATTTATAGTGCTTTTTGATACCCAATATAGTTTTTCACCCCATTTTTCTCTACATGTAAAAAGTGAGAATATCAAACTCCTTTAAAATTATTCTATTTATGATGTAATAATATCATTAAAATTTAATTATATACAGGGTGTCCCGCAACTGGTTAGCCATAGACCAATGGTAGACTCTACAGGATGTTTTAGGAAAAATGTCGCCAAAATGATTTCCCTAGCTTTTACCGTTAAGGAGCAATTACCTTTTTTGAGATTCTTGTCGAAAAACACGACTTTTTCAAAAACTCCTATTTTCCAGCTTCCACTTTAGCCGAATCAATGCTTTTCATATTCTTCTGAAAGTACACAAAATTTCCAATAAAAGGACATATCAGACGTTTCGAACGGTTTCGTATCTTCCGAGATACGACGTTTTGAATTTTGCAGAAATGTCAATTTAAATTTTTAATATCAAAATTAAACCCGAATTTCGTAACGGTACAGTCTAGTGGCAAATCTGCAAAGTTGACAAAAGTTGGCGTAGTATCTTAGCTTTCGAACGGCATATAAGAATAAAGCACAGGAGTCATCCAGTTTGTGAATAATATGTGTAAAAGGGAAAAAAACATAGTCCGTAAGTGGAAGAAATCTTGCTTTTACGTGGAAATAGTTCAGTCATATAAAGCATTTCCAATAGAAAAAAATACAGTAAGGCTATTTTTTTCTTGGTCTTGGATCAGTGGGAGTCTAAACTCATTTTGCTAAAATAAATTTCGTCGGAAAGGTTCCAAAAAGGACAAAAAAGGACACTATTTAATCCTTGACTGGAGGTCGGCATGCGAGGTATCATATCAAAGGGGACGCCGAGTACATTACATGTCCGGTGTTTGATTCCTATTTCAAGGACCTTCAACGGAATAAATCGCGTTTGAATGCAAAATGTCCATGTCTCCCGTAACTTATCATCTGTATCTTTTCAAAGCCAAAACTACGTGAATAATTCAAGTTGCCAATTCATTTTTCATTTCTTAGAATCTAAGATTCTATCATTAAATTTGCTAAGGAAAAGCTGGATCAGAAAACTCTGAATAAGGACATAAAAGGACACTAATAAATACCTGACAAATTAAAATGTTTATCCCTTAGGCGATGAAAATGAAAAATACTTTCACAATATTAATGTGTACACAGCGAACCTTCGTACAAATAATTCAACACATAAAACAAATTTGTTTATACTTACCGTTATAATTAATAAAGTAGCATCTACAACAGTAGCGAAAAGTATTTTTCCATAATGCATAACATCCAAGTCTATTCTTGATGTAAAAATTTTACTTCCTTTTCAAGATTAAAGTCGGTTTGGTACATTTGCAGACTATGGTTTTTTTTTTCATTTATACGTATTATTCAGAAAATGGATGACTCTGTGCTTTATTCTTATATGACATTCGAAAGCTAAGATACTACGCCAACTTTTGTCAACTTTGCAGATTTGCCACTACAATGTACCGTTACGAAATTCGGGTTTAATTTTGACATTAAAAATTGAAATTTACATTTCTGCAAAATTCAATACGTCGTATCTCGGAAGATACGAAACCGTTCGAAACGTTCGATATGTCCTTTTATTGGAAATTTTGTGTACTTTCAGAAGAATCGGAAAAGCATTGATTTGGCTAAAGTGGAAGCTAGAAAATAGGAGTTTTTCGAAAAAAGTTGTGTTTTTTTTACAATAATCACAAAAAAGGCGATTACTCCTTAACGGTAAAAGCTAGAGAAATAATGTTGGCGACATTTTCCCTAAAACATCCTGTAGAGTATACCATTGGTCTATGGCTAACCAGTTGCCACCCTGTATATAAAACAATAAACAATTCGGAGATTTTTCTTTTCACAAATTTCGATGAAATATCTGATGGTTTTGCAAAAGCATGAAGCTATCTTTCTCAGGTATAGTTTTTCTCGGACATCCATTCTCGGTCTTTCTTTCGTTCGGGGCGGAGCCCTTTTCTCGAAACTCCAACCTTTGGCCTTTTTCACAGATTGTTTGATTTTCTCGCGCTAAAAAAATACTACCGCACCAGCTTGTCTCATTTTAAATTTTTGGTAAAAATAAACCAAATATGTATATGTAGGTTACTCAGAAGATGTTGTAATCCTCGCCTAAGAAACTGCCGCATAAACGTACCGGAAATTGATTCCTCATGTGTTTTCCAGCAAAAAAAAAAGGTGTACTTAGGTGTACTTACTCCGAATTCTTAACCTTTTAGCAGCCACAGGCATTTAAAAATAAAAAAAAAATGTACTTTCCCACACAACTAAAACCTCAGTATGTATCTTCAAAACTGCACCGGTTAGAATAAGATGGTTTTGGCATAATTGCCATTAAATCTCAAACAATTTGGTGTAACTTTCACGATTTTCGAAATAATTAGCAAAATTGAAAATTAATCCACTCTTCATGCCTTAAGCCTTTGAGCAGGTATTAATAGAAGGAGAGGGCGAAAGTCACGAATTCCATACAAAGTGACAGCTCAAAAATGTGCCGAGAATCTAAAACATGGGAGAGCAAGCATCTAACAGTAAAGTAGTAATTGTGTCAAAAATTCGTGCGCGCTTGGTTGAATTCTTCTTCTTCTTCATTCTCTTTGTATTTAAAAGTGGGTTGTCAAAGCATGGAACTTTGTTTGAATTGAGATGTACTGTTACTCTACTTGTGTCAAATCGCTTTGCTTCAACAGTGTTGTTATTGTATTTTTCTCTCCCATGAATTTGCGCTTTCGGCACACTTTTTAAGTGATGTTGCCCCTCCTTCTATTAATACCTGCTCGAAGCCTTAAGCCTAGTACTGACATCGAGAGTGAAATTTTTGTCCGCTGCGATTTTTTCAATGAAAATGTATTCTTACTGTCGTGGAATATGTCATAAACGGTGGGAATTCCATAAGCTACAATCCGAGACCGGTTCCATAACTCTACTCGGCCATTTCATGTATTATTTTTCGATTCCCCGGTCATTTGACATTTCACGATGAAATAACCGGGGAATCTGAAAAAATTACATAATATGGCCGAGAAGAATTATGGAACTGTTTTCGGAATATAGCTTATGGAATTCCCCATAGCATTCCCCACATACTCCACGACAGTAAAAATACATTTTCCTTTGAAAAAATTGCAGCGGACAAAAATTTCACTCTCGATGTCAGTACTAGGCTTTAAATCGGATAGCAGATTGCTAGAGGTGGATACTCATCGGATTATTGAAATATGTATACAAAATTTTTAGCAATATGTGTACCAAAAATCAGCCGGTTCCCAATTCCGATATTACAGCCCATTCACAATGCGAGCGATGCGATGCGAAAAGCAAGAAAAAAATTTCTTAGCATTTAAATAGGAACCAGCTCGAACCTGCTTGTACCATTCAGACTGCTTGCGATGCGACGTCGGCTTGTACGATGGAGAACTTTTCCATGTCGAATCATCGTGCCGTTTCAGCCGATGTAATGCGCATTGTCGCCGACGAAAGTGACATGGAGGACACGATTTGTGTTTGAATCGGGTTCATAGTGGCATGTGGTTGTACGATGGCGAATTTTTCCACGTCGAATCACCGTGCCGGTTTAGCCGATTTAATGCGCATTGTCGCAGAGGAAAGAGACATGGAGTTTTGTGTTTGGATCGGTTTCGTAGTGGCATGGTGTATTGTATGTACATATGTACATATAAATATGTAGAGAACTTTGTTTCGTGCTGTTTCATGCTTTCAAGATATCGACACGAGAGGCATGATTTGTGCAGATCGGCTTCCATTACCATTGGGAATTTTTATATGCAGGGTGTCCGGAAACTGCCGCATAAACGCACCGGATTGTGATTCCTCATGTGATTTCCAGCAAAAAAGTTGTACGGAACATACCCCCCAATTCTTAACCACAGGCATTTGAAGATTTTTGAATAAATCATTTTCCTGTACGACTAAAACGTCAATATGTCAAAAGCTAGATTAGCTAGAATATCAAAATAAGGTGATTATTGCAGCCAAGAAATTTACCTAAAAACTAAAACTAACTGCACTCAAATCGGATATGAGGTTTTTGGTTTTGACAGAACTCACTGAAAAAATTGGGCTATCTAAAATTAAGAAACTCTTTTCTTATTTGCAAAATTCCCGTGTTTAGACAAAATTTCTCAAAATGTGACAATTTCTTCTTGAATCGATCCTATTTTCAAGACCTTCTTTTGAGAAATAGGAAGTATATTCAAGCCTAAACTATTATTCTCAATTCAAGCAAACAAATGCTTGATAATAATTTTTTTTTTACATTTTCCATGCAAAGCTCCTGGAAAAGCTTTATTTTAGCTTTAGCTTATATTGGAGCGTTGTAGTAGATTAGTCAGAAGTGTCTATGGTTCAGTGGGTAGCGCGTTTGACTGGGAAGAATGGGGTTATGTGTTCGATGTTGGTTGGATGCAAGTTTATTTTTTTATTTTTGTTCAGATTCTCTTGTCTTTTTCATAAGAAAAATTTGCTTGATTCAAAGTTACTTTTCCTTAAAGCGCTGCTAATGGCATTTCACTTGGATCAGTGTGACTTATTCTCAAATGAAGACAAATATTTCTTGGCTGTTTTTTATTGTCTTTTTTTCTTGATATGAGCCATATTTTCTTTACTTTAGCAGGCGATTTTGTTCAGTGTTCAAAGTCAAATTTTTGTGATTTGACCCAAAAACAATCTATTTTTGAATCTCAATTTTCTCCAACTTCTGCCAAGGTAAGGTGCTCGTACGATTCTTTTAAAAATTGGCGCAAAGTCTAACGATCATTTCTTTCTTACATCATTTTATTCTAGCTTCGTTACTTCTAACAGTTTTAATGCCTCAAGTGCAGAAAACTAGGGTTAATTTTAGCTCGATTTCAATTCAATTCAAACTGCCCCTAATGATTGGCAATTCGGTAAAATTTATTCAAATTATATCAAAATCGATCCAAAATTAAAACAAATCGTTTCGCATCGCATCGCCCGGCCCGACATCGCAATGAGTGTGCACACATCGCATCGCATCTCATCCCCCGGTCCGGAAAAGTCGGCGTCGCACTGTATGTGTACGCGCCCTAAATCACAACTCACCTGTAGTTAACATTCAAAAATAATTTTGGAGTCGATGCTCGATTCCGGCGAGGTCATGGCCACAGATTACGTCTGTACGCAGCATTTAATTCATTACTGATTAGTTACGGATCTATTCGACTATACCCTTCGTCATTCGGCTTTTTTTATTGCAACTCAACATTTAAATTTTAAATAACTTTATATATTTCGTCAAATAAATTTACAATTTCGTTTGGTAAATATCCAATTTTAGAAGACATAGTACAATTTTCAAATGACTTAAACATACCAGGAAAAAACATTTTTGAGCGCTCTGGATATCATCTAATTAAAATTATGTTTTATGTAAAATCATTCATCACTATCTACATGATTATAAAATATTTAGATTATTTTTTGATTATTATTTTTAAGATTTTCTTTTTATTGAAAAATAATTACATACTTTGATCAATATGGTATAAGATATAATATACGAGTATTTCAGTATTTTGTAATTGTATTTTGGTAAATAGCAGTTAGCTATTTAGTACATACATATGTATATTATTATATAGGAAGACTTCATATCCTAAGGATATAGTTTAAATGATAATAATATAATATGGCTTCAATTTAGAACAGATTAACTGATGTCTTGTAAAAATGTCTCTACGATAATTTCCTACGTTTTAGATACTTTTAAATTTTTCATTATTTACAAACGATAGACCCATACAATTTCGTATAAAAGTACTATAAATGTTGACTAGTATCTTAGTTGATATAGTTTTAGATATAATTATATTAGGCGTGCTTTTTTGTACTCCCGTATGGGTTATTTCAGTGTAACTACATGGGGTTGTTATTGTTAAGCCGGCCCCACACCGACCGAAGTGGGGCAAACCCCGTGCAAAAGATTGATACGAAAGTCGTGCAGCAGTGTGGTTGAGCGAATTCAAGGTATCATTCTTGGACCGGTCTTTTGCGCGGTGTTTGCCACACTCCGGTCGGTGTGGGGCCGGCTTTACAATGGGTGAGGTTATAAAACACAACGTTCGCGTAACGTTTCGCGTTTTCCGAAACGTTTCCTATTGTGTTCTGTAAACGCATAGATCCGGATCAGACTTGGTGTTCCCATCGCCATCTCTCGGAAAGTGACAAATGTGACAATTGACACATCACAGCTGATACGTTTTGCTCGAAAATTAAAATTTCCAGTTTTAAACGAGATGCAGATACATTTTATTTTGATTATAAATAGTTTAATAAATAAATGAGGGCGGAAATGCACGGTTCGACGGCAGATTGTAAATTTCTGTCAATCAATCAAGCTATGCCTCGCAAGGGGGCGCTTAGAGGATCTGTTTGTAGGGAGAAGTTTCTGATCCGTAACGGCCGGTTGATTTGAAACGTTGCGCGAAACGTTGCGCAACGTTGTGTTTTATAACCTCACCCAATAACAACATGAGACATACAGGTTATGTTATGTTATTGTAACCTCATGTAAAGCTTACAAAAAAACACGCCTAATTTTGTATAACCTGTTTGTTGTTTTTTTCTTCCTTTTGAAGGAATTATTGTTTGCACAAAAATCTTATTTATTTTATGAAGATTTCATTTATACAAAAATTGTAAAGGTATTGCTTCTGATTTTTCATTTTTTTTTTGTTCCTTGTGTGAGTATTTAGTTGTTAATTATTTTTATTTTTCTTTGGTTGGATATTTTTAGAAATATGTAATTGAATTATTTGTCACAATTTGTCTTCTGATCGGGCATTAGACATTCGTATTATGAAAATCGATTTGAATCACTGCCTTTGTGTAGGAGTCGTTTTCAGTCACCTATTCCTATACGCTACGCTTATAAAGCGCCGGTATTTAAATACGTAAACATGCCTTTCAAGGCAGTTCTCTACATTTTTCAGATTCAAGTTTCTAGCATGATTCTCCATGCATTAGAATCGTAAAATACGTATGTGGGCATCTTTACTTTATGGTTCGTTTCTTCAATAAATTCGCCTTGATTACGACCATTTTGCGTGTCGCTATATGCCAATGAGTTTTTCGAAAAAGTATTGAGTATCGACTTTAGAATGATCGGTATTCTCGAGAATATCCTGTGCATGAAGCAGTGTTGCTGATGCCAATTCGCCGACGGTCCATTTACGATCCAGAAGCACTCGCGCTACGGTATCCAACTAAAATCGAGTGAAAGTTTATTTAAATTTTATTAAGCTCATGAATGATTTTTTATATTATTTTATATCAAAGGATTTTGGATTATGAGATGGAAAAGAACGACTTACCTTAGCCAGCATTTCGTGGCCTGCTGTAAAATATACAAGAACCGGAAGTCCAGCAATACTGGCCGCCATCCATTGAATTACCAATTTCAATTGGACATCACCCATACCAGTTCGGCCGCAACCCCAATTGCCAGTGGCAATTGGTTTTAGACTGCTACTCTGACGACCATGCTTCTGCCCTAGTTGGGAAATCTGCAAAAACAAGGGGGAAATAGGGATAATTACGACAATTTTACTTAAGGACGAAAAGCTTTTGATTAATAACATATAGTAGACATTTTATGGCATGGGGAAACTTTCCAGACCGTTAAATACATTTTTATAAGAATTTAGCAATGCCTAGCTATTTTATTAAATGTATTATGTTACAGGCATTTTGATTGGAGGTTTTTCGAGGAAGCACCAAAATCACAAAGTTTAGTATGTATGAAATTTTTGTAATTACATAAATCTACTTTCTGTTGAAATTGTTTTTGTAAGGATTACACTGATCACTAATTTATTATTATTAATAGTTAATTTTTTTAACCTTAGTTTCTAATATTCTACAATTTTAGCATAGGTTTAGCAATTTTTTTTTACAGGGAATTGGCCTTATTATTTTGAACAATTCGGGACATTTGGCTTATAATTTTGGTTAGGTCAAATATGAAATGTGTATGCACTAGTTTACAATTCTTTTAGTTAATATTACAATTTGGACTTTGGTATAGTAGAGGCAAGTAAATTAGCAGATTTTCCTATAGATCTAAACATCTTATTGAAATTCCTACCTTAATCGTAATATCATCACAATTTAAAGATTGCGAACATGAAACGGACCAACTTAAATACCTCCGCGGCGGAGGTGTTAGCCTAGAAGATTTCGAGTGTTTTCGCGATTTGCCCAACGAAGTTTGTGATGAGGACTTTTGAATGGGAAGTTTTGCAGGAGCATCAATAGTTTCAATACAGTTTTCATCAATATTCGAATTATTATTATTATTAGAAGCCATGTTGACGGGTTTCTAGTAAAAATATTGTACGAATTGATTTTAGAAAAATGTTTTTTTATTTTTATTTTATTTTGCTGAATGAAATAATATGTAACATATTTAATACAAGCTTTTAGACCTTGTTAATTTTTCAAATAACAGATTAATTGACTATCAAGTGGATGTACAATATTATAAATTATGGCGGGATAGGCTTTAATTTTGAATTTGGAATGTATGGCTGCAGAGGAGGACGCGGAACATGCCATTAGTATAGCTAGGTATAAATAATTATATGATTATTACTTATTTTACATGCGCGAGTTTATAGTTCAGGACCTTTTTATTTCGGTCCCAAATTAAATAGTGTTTTAGGTTGAAAATGTAAGTCCATATAAAATCGATTTAGTAAGTTTGAAAAAAAAGTATGCAGAAATAGTTTTGTTATTTAGTAGAAAAAATATCTCCGAAATGGTATACGATAAGTGCTATGCTATGAGTAGGAGTATTAGACCTCAAACCGCGGTTGCTTGACTTCGATGGCCTCCGTGCACGGTTTTTTTTATTCGAATTACAATTTTGTGTAAATACAACGAATAGGGCACACAATATCCTACAACAGAAGAGTATAGGTAGGTAAAAGTGGTTGCTTAGGCCAGATACGGCCCAAAGCACAATTAGCGCAAGAGGCGCCGTTTTGATACCACAAAAAAAAGAAAAAAGTTGATCGATTTAGAGAATGGAGGTTACAAAAAGTTTAATTTCAAGAGTAGAGGGTCGCCTAAACCCACGCAGTACAATTCAGGAAGTGAAGTAGCTCCCCTATTTTTGCCTTCGACGCATCCTCTAGGATACCAAAAAACGCACTACCAAACGTGCGATACCGGGATCTTGCGAGACCTGGGCATTTGCAGAGGAAATGAGTTACAGTTTCCCTCTCATCTGCAGCATCGCAGCTGCGACAGTGCGAGTTGTGGGGGATACCCAATCTGGCTGCATGGTCTCCTATTGGCCAATGGCCCGTAATAACCGATATAAGTCTAGCGATATCTTTCCGTGGCCTACTCAGAACCTCAGATGTCCTATTCAAGTCATATGACGGCCATAGCTTCCTTGATATGACACAGGTTTTTATGTTCCGCCAATAGCCAGTTGCAATCGTGAGATAATGAAGGGAAATGTGTCTCTTGACAACTGCCATCGGAGTGAATACGCGCTCCACTTGGGAGTTGTCCAGAACGGCCCCCATTTTGTCCAACTCATCTGCCAGTTCATTTCCCTTTATATTCCTATGTCCCGGCACCCAAATTAGGGTGATTGAGTGCTTCCTTCCAAGGTTGTTCAGCATCTCTTCGCAACACTTGACAAGTTTGGAGGATATCTCCACAGAGTTCAATGCCTTGATAGCTGCCTGGCTATCTGAGCAGATGGCTATGTTTTGGCTGCCACGAAGATTTCCGAGTGCGTTGCAGGCCTTCGTGATTGCAAGTAGTTCGGCCTGGAATATACTGGCATGGTCAGGGAGACGGTATGATTCAGAGATTTTTAGTGATTCACAGAAGATCCCCGCACCTACTCCACAGTCCATCTTAGATCCATCTGTGAAAAACGAGATATCGTAATCTCCTACTATTTCACACCCTCTCCATTCACACCTGGTCGGAAATCTTACAGTAAAGTTTTTCCCAAAGCTTAGTGTAGTCACTGCAAAGTCTGTTGTAGCATTGATCCCAGCCAGTGGCAGCTGGTTGAGAATATTAGAGTGGCCATACGGCTTAGAAGTCCAGCAACCGGACTCTTTAAGCCTGACCGCACTACATGCCGCAAGTTGATTGATAAAAATGTCGATAGGTAAGAGGTGCAAGATTACATTCAACGCATCCCTCGGGCATGTTCGCATACCCCCTGTGATACCAAGACATGCCGATCTTTGCACTCTACCCAGTTTTGTTATATTGTACGCCCTACTGAGCGCCGGCCCCCATACGTCAGGATTGGGCGTACGATTGCTGTATAAAGCCAAAGTATCACCTTCGGCTTAAGACCCCACCTTTAATTGAGAACTATCTTACATGCGTAGAAAACTACACAGGCTTTCTTTACGCGCTCTTCAATGTTTAGCTTCCAGTTAAGCTTGGGGTCAAGAATTACTCCCAAATACTTTGAACTGGGCGATAGTGTTAGCTGCTGTCCGTTTAGTTTTGGAAGGGAGAAGAGTGGTATCTTGGTTTTTGTAGTGAACAACATCAGTTTTGTTTTACTTGGGTTTACGCCAAGGCCACAACTTGTGGCCCAGTTACTGATCAACCCAAGGGCTCTTCCCATGATCTGACTGATCACCGAGAGACACATTCCTGATACTAAGATCGCTACATCGTCCGCGTAAGCTACCACTTTTATACCCTCTTCGTCGAGTCTAGTTAAAATTTTATTGATAACTACCAGCCACAATAGCGGGGAGATGACACCACCCTGAGGTGTCCCTCTGCAGACGTATTTAGTTAGCTGGCTGTATCCTAAGTCCGCATAAATTACTCTACTCCTGAGTAGAGTCACTATCCATTCACCGAGCCCTGCCTCTACTCCCGAATCCGCCAGGGCTCCGTGGATAGCTTCTATTCGGACATTATTGAAAGCCCCCTCTATGTCAAGGAAAGCGGCAAGCGTATATTGTTTATATTGACGACTGTACTCAATGCTTCGCACTACCTCGTGTAAAGCGGTTTCTGTAGATCTACCCTTAACATATGCGTGTTGCGACCTAGAAAATATTGAGCTTTCCAAGTTTTGTCGGATGTGGATATCGATAATCCGCTCCAGTGTTTTTAATACGAAGGAGGATAAACTAATGGGTCTGAAGTCCTTCGCGTTTTCATGCCCTCGTTTGCCTACCTTCGGTATGAACACTACTCGCACTCGTCGCCAGGATTTGGGAACATAGTTGAAAGTCAGAAGGCTCCTGAAAAGTGATAACAGCACAGGAACTACAAGATCCTCCATTTCCTGTAGCATTATCGGTAGAATGCCATCTAGTCCAGGAGATTTATATGGAGAGAAGCTGTTGATTGCCCAGGAAATCTTCTCCTCCGTAATGACGGAGACAGCAATATCTCTCCAGCGGTAGTGTGCACTATGTAGTGCCGGTCTGGGTACGGACGTGCTTTCGCACCCAGGGAAGTGCGTGTTCAAGAGGATCTCGAGAGATTCTCCAGTGGATTCAGTAAAGGTTCCGTCCTCCTTTTTTTTATCAGGGACGGGCATGAATGTGCTTTTGACAGAATTTTGCTAATCCTGGCCGAGTCCTTGACGTGATCCAGGGATTGGCAGAATTCGTCCCAGGCTTGGGCTTTTGCTTCCCTAATCGCTTTTTTATAGATGTTCAAACAGTCTTTGTATGGCTGCCAAAACTTGTGTTTATTGCAGATGTTGAGGATGTCCCGAGTAAGCTTCCTATTGATATTGAGGATCAAAAGTCGGAATCAAACGAAATAAAAATCAGCATTTGCTTTAGCCACGCATGGAATACCGCAAGTGGCACAGATGTTGTGATATGTACTCAATAAACCGCTCCTCTATCCAGTCTGAAAGTGAATGTCACAGAATGTCTGAATGTGAATATGCCCACAGAGAGGTTAAATTAAGCAATTACCTACACCCCAAAAATGAAAAAAGTTCCTATCTAATCTGGGGCTCTTGTAATTGCGACAATGTGGTTTCGAAGAGATACCTAGTATGTCTCCAAGGTCCTCCTAACCACCGTTGATTTGTCGCACTTTAGTCCGAGTCTCAGCCGTTTTTCTATTAACGATGGAAGCTATTGTCATAGCTTAGGGCGCGTGTACATACAGTGCTACGCTAAGTTTTGCTGTGCTGAGCGATTCTTTTCTATGCTATGTGTGCACCGGCACATAAAATACAAAGTTCAGCTGGGCGATGCTAGACGATCCATTTTGTTTCGATAACGAGAAAACCTGTTTGATTTGTAGCGTATGCGTACCAAGAAAATATTCGGGCAACATTTGTATTTGGTATGCATTTTTATAAAAAGTAGCATTTATGGAAACATGTAGTTCAGTATAACCCGATTTGTTACGTGCGCATACTCGAAAAAAATTGGGACAGCACATGGATTTGTAATGAATTATTGTATGTATCGATGGATAGGCTAAAGTAGTGGAAATTTGCAGTGCAGTGCACCTAGGGTGGCCAGATGCCCCGTATTGTAAGGGTTACCCCGTTTTTCGGGCACGGAAAGCCCAAAAAACCCGTAATCCAAAAAATAAAATACGGGGCAAACAATGGATGATCCGCAAGGAAAAAACTTCATCAAAGGGTTAGAGACAACTATTTATTGTATTAAAGTCAACCAAACACTTCGAAACTTGCCGGGATGCGAAAGTGGCGTAATCAAGGTAGTAATAGGCACTGTTAACATAGTACATGAATTCGTTGCAGTATTTGCAATCAGGATTCGATTTTGCCGAACACACTTACCTGTACTATCTGCAACCCTTAAATTTGCAACACGAACTGAAATTTGAGTAAATGGAGACAATAGTCGAATGTCTAAACATACCCAGATAGCATTTTGGAACTGATCCTGCGGCATCAAAAAGTCATCAATAATTTCCCCTCTATGAAATTGATTCTGCAAAGGAAATTTATTGATGCCTGCCATCAATAGTCATTAATATGAAAAATATCAATGTATCATTAGTATAAAAGCGATCCGCGTAATCAGTAATCTATCTTGCCCCTTTATTCGAAAAATTTCGAATGTCAATTTTAATCAAGTTTGCCATTAAAACAATAATGAAGAAAAAAATCAATGCGGAATCAGTTAAGAAACGATCCGTTGAACAATTATAGAAACCTGTCAATTATTGTGAAATTATTCGGAAGTTATCCAAGTGTACGAAACGAAGGAGCTGTTTGAGAAAACCCTATAATTTATTGCAGCCCGCTTTTGCCACTTTGTTTGGTAAGTGAAAACTTTTTATTGTAATATCTCCTATTAAGCGTATTTATTTTGATATTTCCATCTTCTTTTCAGTATCAGAGCAGAATTGAAAATTGGATGTGGACATACATATGTATGTATAACATACGCAGCACTTGGGAAGGACGTGCGATGTTAAAATACCACACAAGATGCAAGGATCAAGACTGTTGCCTTGTAAAATAAAAAGAAAAATGTATCGCTTTTTTAAATGTTAATAAAAAATAAAAAAATAAAAATGTGTTTTCATGGATTTGGGGTTCACAATTCACATCAGCAATAAATATAGTATGAACGCCACAATTCAATATTATATCAATGATATATCGATCTAGTTACTCTTTTTTTCATTCCGTTGGTTCGATATTATTTCGAAACAATATTGATGGCAATCATCACTAAAATTTCCCTTTTTCGAAAACGACAACCAATCAAATTGCTTTAAAAGCGGACATCGTCCATATAAAAGAATCAATAATGGTATACTGAGAGGATCAATACATTGAATATAAGGTTCAGTACAGAATCAACAAAACATCAGTATTGTGCTATCTGGGTAACTACAGTCAACTTGGATGAACTTTATGAGGAATTTTTGAGTAATTTCGCCTAATTAATAAATATGTTCAGGAGGTTTAGAAGCTGTCAATAATACCAGCAAAATATGATTAGAATTTTGAAACTGGTCTTTTCTATCCTGGTAGCTTATTTGGGAACCCTTAATCAGTTCGTCCCAACGCAGGTGACGAAATCGATCAGCTTTTCTAGTGGCTAAGTACCAAAAAACCCTTATCGATTTCGTCCCCTGAAAGTGGACGAGCTCAACTAGGATTTCGAGTAAATTTTACGCCAAAAACAGCCATAAACCATTGTTCAGCTCCAACGAGTTTTTGGCGTAAAATGTACTCTAAATCCTTTGCCAGCTCGTTCACTACAGGGGACGAAATTGATAAGGGTTTTGGGTAGTTTTGGCACTAAAAAAGCTAATCGATTTCGTCCCCGACAAGGTTTCCTAAATACGTGTCGCGGCAATAAATTATTCACCTGTAAGAATATTCTCGCTTTGCGGTAACGCATGGACAGATAGCCGGAACCCACTAAATGTTCGCACTGTAAAGGCTGACCCTCAAATAAAATGCAATTTTAAAATGACATGTAAAGATTTCTATAACTTTTCATTGCAAAATTAAGAGTTATTGGAGGCTGTGTCATCAAATAACAAATATTGTTACAAAAAATAAATGACATATCGGTATAAAATAGTTTTTTTTTGTTTTTTTTTTTAATCCAAACCCCGTACTTTATAGGCTAGTGACCAGTGCCCGCTCTAGCACTTACGCCGCCCCGGGCAAGAGGACAAATTGCCGCCCCTTAGGTGATATACCAGGCAGATCTACAGTAGGTAAAATGTACTTCGTTGAAGTAGTAGTTTCCCATAACATCCTTGCTGACTGCGCTTGCCCCTCCCTCCCTCTAGCTGGCGGTTGATCAAGGATACATTTTTTTCTTACTGCTGTACTATCTCATAAGGAATTCATGCTCTACGTATGAAAATTTCAGTACTACAAATCTGCGTGTTGGTGGTGCTCAGTTTGCGCCTGGCCTCAATCGCAATTTTAAGAAAGATTTCAGTCTGGTGGTCTCGGTTATCTCGGATCCTAACCACCTATGTTTCCGATCATGTTGCCCAACCAACCTAATTCAAGAAAATATTTAGCCGCCAAAAAGCCCATATTGTCCGTGTTTCATCACTACATAACTTCTTTAAATGTTTTACCGTTAGAATAAAAAATTCTTCACGTGAAGTTTTCTTTGGGAAGTTAATGGACTTAAAAACATTTCTTCTGCAAAGGATAAATTTTGTGACAAAGGTCATGTGATGTATTCAAGAGTAATACTCATGTAGACGCCATTTATCGTTAAAAGGACAGAGGTCGCTATGGATTTACCTTTCTCAAATTTTTAACCCTTTTTCTAAAAATATTTTTGTTGTCATATACGTAGTTTAATGAGAATGACATACCCTCCGATCCACTAAAAAAATTCCGGGCTAGGGGCATGATGTTGACAAAATGTTTATGTCTTGAGGAATATTGAGAATTTTTATCAAGAAGAAGTTCAGGGCTAGCTAAATCGGGGGAATCAAGCCAACTCCTTATTTAGCATGTCCGAAAAAGGAAGTACTGCTACTGCGGCTCTGGTAATGTGTATTGTGATTCCATCCCTCATCTCATCTTGATGAAACCCAAACAACTTTGTTCGAAATTTGTTCTTTAAATATGTACTACAGTCGACTCTTGATAATTCGAAGCCCAAGGGACAACGAAAAAATTTCGAATTATTGAGTGTTCGAATTATCGAAAAATAAAAAAATAAAATAATTTATTTTACAATTCAGCAAAGCTCCTCCAACCGGAAATTTTTTTCGCGACACTGCCTCAACCATTTTCAAGGCTTTCCTTCAACAGTGTGCTTTCATCTGTAATTAAATTTTGTTCCAACATAAAGCGAAAACTTTTTTTCAGCACTAGGTAGATCCTAAACGTATCAAGGGATTAAATAGTCAAACTAAAGTTAATTTATGAAAAAATATCGAAACAATTCTTGTCCTTATTTTGTGATCGACTGGAGATACACTAAATTTAATGAGAAAATAGGATGCCTTATCGCATTCTTTTGCGTTTTTTTTAAT
Organism: Microchrysa polita; assembly: GCA_949715475.1. NCBI lineage: Eukaryota > Metazoa > Arthropoda > Insecta > Diptera > Stratiomyidae > Microchrysa > Microchrysa polita. The sequence goes on from OX454420.1 coordinate 13,506,457, forward strand.
GTAATGTGGTTTCCAAACTTCTTTTTATTTTTTGTTTTAAAATAGTAGTAGATGCTGAAATCATAAAATTCGTTGTCATATCTATTTTTATCACTATTTTTCACTGCCGCGATAACTTGTCTTTTCACATCTACGGATATGCAAGTGTACTTTTTCGAAATCATTTTCACTTGAAAGTTAACAATAAACTGAAGAAAATGTGCAATCTTTTCACAATTAGCCGTAAAAGACAGCAACAGAAACATTTCAGGAAAAATTCGAATTATAAAGAGTTTCTAAATGCAAATTTCGAATTATAAAATGCTAGCGATCACCCAGTTGAACGAAATCATTTCGCTTTATCGAGTGTATACAACTTCTTACAAACTTGGATCTTTTTTTCGATTTATCGAAGGGACAGGTTAACTAGTTCGAATTATCGAAAAATTCGTATTACCGAGGTTCGAATTAACGAGAGGCGACTGTAGTTGAATCAATGCAATTGGAACCAACTGAGGCGATCCATCCATGAGGAGATTGGGCGAGTTGAAGTCAAATTGCCGCCAAATAGTGCAGTCATATTAGCATTTCAAATAGAAAAAAATGGAGTAAGGCTAATTTTTGTTGGTTTTGAATCAATGGGCTCCCAATAATCTACAACTGATTCTGTTAAAAAAATGTTGATCGGAAAGGTCCCAAAAAGGACAAAAAAGGATACTCTTTAATCCTTGACCGGAGGTCGGCGTGCGGGGTATCATATCAAAGGGGACGTCGAGTACATTACATATCCGGTATTTGTTTCCTGTTTCAAAGGCCCTCAAAGGAATAAATCGAGCTTAAATTGAAAATTTTTGCGTTTCCCGTGTATCTTTCCAAAGCCATAACTACGAGAATAATTCAAGTTGTCACTACTTTTATCACTTTCCAGAATATATAATAGCTGAAGATCCTATCATTAAATTTGCTAAGCAAAAAGTTGATCGGAAAGCTCTGAAAAAGGACATAAAAGACACTAATTGCACACCTTAGTCGAACGTGGGCATATTAAAGAGGATGCCAAGTATATTCCATATCCGGCATTTGTTACTTATTCCAAGGACCCCCAATGGAGAAAATTGGACTCAACTTAAAAAATTTTGTGTTTCCCGTAATTTTCCATTTCCGACTTATTCCATTTAGTGTCCTTGAGACAGGAAACAAGCACCGGATATGCAATGCACTCGACGTCCTCTTTGATATGACACCCCACATGCCCACGTTCGACCAAGGTGTGAAATTAGTGTCGTTTTATGTCAAAAACAACAAAAATTAGCCTTACTCTTTTTTTTTCTATTTGGAGGCCTGAATTGGGATATTTTGACTGCACTAAAAGGTTTATAGAAGTTTTCAAAACTCCTGTATGAGTATGAAATTTCTCACAGGAGAGTTTGTATTAATCGCTTTTATGTGTTTAGTGTTTATACGACTCATTATTTCTCAATTAATATCAATTTCTCCGTAGGTTCAATTTTTTTCAGGGAACGTGCTCTCCTCCGATTCAATTGACTACAATAAAGTTTTAGACCTTACTTCCGGAAATGAAAGTGCGACGTTCCGCATATAAACTCAATAATAGGATTACGTTCTATAATTTCGTCCTCTATTTAAAGATTAGGTGGATTTCCCCTTTGGTAAGAACAAGAAAGATCAAATAGAATCCTTAATGCTGGTCAAAAGAAGAGGTATTAAATGTTCAATTGGAGGACGAAATTAGCACATAAATCTCCAATTTTTGTTTTTAAGTAGAACTTGAAGCGCATAACTTCGGAAGGGGGGGGGGGGGGGGCTAGCACCACAGACATAAAATTTACGCAAACCTTACACAGTAAATCCTTCTATCAATTGTGGACTCTTCAAAGCCTCTCAAGGACTTTGCATCTTCGAAACACAACTTTCAACTTTTTATTTCATCTGTAGGTTTCGTTTCCACTTAATGGAAATTGATATTGAATTTTTCCTTCTGGCTTTTATAATTTTTTTTATTCGAGTGCTAGCCAAAAAGCCGCCCCTGAAATTTGGCGCCCCGGGCGACCACACCTCTTTGGCCTATCCATCCAATTCTACAATAATCCTTTGCAAATCCAAACACCATACGTTTTTCCGAGTACGCGACTCCCGGAGCTCCGTGCTAATTATAGGAAATTCATCGTTTTCGAAATCAATCTAAAATTGTTCAAAAATACTTTTTGCTTTCGGTGCGTATTTGATGTCACTCTGACTTTTATCTGGGGTAGATAGGCTCCAAGATAAGTTTTTATTATACCCTTCGCTCGTAGAGTGAAAGGGTATATTAACTTTGTCATGAAGTTTGTAGCGTAACCATATAAAAAGTATATATGATCAGCATGACTTGGGGAGTCGATTGGGCGATGTCCGTCTGTCTCTCTTTTGCGTTTTACTCGGCGGGTATTGAAGCTAAGAGGCTGAAATTTTCACACATGCTTCTTATTGTTGCAGGCTGTTTGTATGTTTGAATCGCCAAAATCGGACGATGGGGTTATGGGGCTGCCATACAAACCTAACCTCCCAAATTAGGTTTTTCTAAGATTTTTTTTTTCACTTATGCACCGATTTCAACCAAACTTGGCACAAATGTGTTTCTATTGATAACTCAGAGCATATATAGAAAAGGATTGAATTGGACCTGGGGGTCATGGGGCTGCCATACAAACCTAGCCCCCCAAATTAAGTTCTTCTAAGAAATACTTGTTTGTTTCGGCACCAATTTCAATCAAATTTCGCACAAATGTGTTTCTAATGATACTACAAAACATAAGTAAAAATAAATGGAATCGCATCATGGCATCATGGGGCTGCCATACAAACCTAACCCCCCAAAATTAGGTTTTTCTAAGGAAAACTTTTTCATTTCTGCACTAATTTCAACCAAACTTGACACAAATGCATTTCTAGTGATACCACAAGACATTATGTAAAAATGGATGGAATCGGATCGTGGGATCATGGAACTACCATACAAACTCAATCCCCCAATTTGGTTCTTTTAAGAAACATCCTTTTTGCGCCAATTGCAGAAAACCTTGTATTAATATATCTTTATCGAAACAACAGGAAATACAAAAATAAAACGAAACATACTATGAGACCATTCCCAAGCGATCCTCTACCCCTCCTTCGTGTCCCCCCGTAAAGTTTTCTATGAAATGTTTTTTATTTGTCATCTTATTCCAACTAAACCTCACACAAATATTGTTTTATCGACGGCACAGAACTTATCTGAAAACGGAAGGAAAAGAATGGGAGGGGAGTCCATAGGTACGCCCAAACATTTTTAACCCAGGGAGAGTGAAGGGTATTCAAATTTTGGACGCGCCCAAAATTAGCCTCGGTCTCGTTTGTTTACTTATTTTGGCTATATTTCGCCCTCCTTTCGCAATAATGCTCTAAGGTCTAAGCAAAGTGATGTCTTTTCCACATTTTCGATTAAGTTTTCGGATTCCAATACAGAGTGTCAGTCAGAGTGCTGAGCGCATCCAGCCACGTAGCCTGGGTTGGGTGTCATTTAAAAGGGAACGTTGAGTACAGTACATATTTGGTGTTTGTTTCCTATTTCAGGGACCCATAACGAAGTAAATCTCTGCACGTTTCCAAAGCGAATGCACCAAGCTGCCACTACATCCTTAACTTTTTAGAATCTATAGAAACGAACGATTTTAAAATCAATATTGCTAAGAAAAATTGTGATCAGAAACTTAACAAAAAGACAAAAAATAAGGACACTAATTAATCCTAGATCGGAAGATGGCATGTGGGGTGTTATTTCAAAGGGGACATAGAGTACATTACATGATTGTGTTTGTTCCCTGTTTTAAGGACTCACAATGGAGTTAATCGTGTATTAATGATAATTTTAGTGAACCTTGTAATTTATCGGGGATCTACTATCGTTTTTAGGGCGGCCCCTGGAAACGGTAGTAGGTAGTATGTATGACATTTGAAAGAAGCAACGCTGCACTTGAGAAAGAAACCTGGACTGAATGCCTCGGATTGGACGGATACAACCCAACGACGACTTCGCAACGAATAACTGATTACTCTTTCGAAACCTGGAATGTACGCTCCTTAAAGCTAGGGGCTTTAAGCGCCCTCCTGGATCAGGTTGAAATCTGGACATTAATTCTACGTGCTACCCGCATCGCGGAACAAAAATCAATTCAGACCACTATATGGAGAAGGTGACTTATAGATGTAGAATTCGGTGCATCACTGGGCAAAAATCACAGCGACCAAGTAAGCTGTTTTGCGAAATTCACAAGATGCGCTCCACATCGACTATCTAAAGAATGAAAAAATGGCTTCAGAGCTACTATGCCGAAATACGGGGTTGTGTTAGTTCATAAAAATATATTTTTGTGTTATTAGAATTATAAGCAGCCCAAACTCCAAAGAATTAATGTAATTAAAAAAAACCTAAATATTAAAATATTTGCTAAAAAATCAAATATGATGTGATGAAAGCGAATTAGTATTAAATATTTAAAAAACTAAAATTATCTTGGACTACTCACCAATTGTGCAGCCAGCCTGTGCTTATATTTGGCCAATTCAACTGACAGCGATCGAGAGTTCAATATAAAGTTCTTTTTCTTTTGTTTGTATTCTTGTAATGATGAACCATCAGGTGAAAATCCTGCAAATGGATAGGAACGGGTTAACAGATCAGCCATGTATGTAATTTAATGATTTTTAACATGCTGGAAAAAGGGTTGATATGGTGCTGTATTTTTATTGATTTTTCTTAAATATATTCTCACCATCACACGATGCACATCCATCGGTCAGCGGAACTCCAACAAAACTTTCGCTTAGCGTTCGTTTCAACAAAGAATTCGCAAACGATAGCACGGCTTCGTCACGCGGATCCAATTCTTTTTTCTCGTCCTTATAATTAGCAGAACTATCCAGCCATCTGAAAATAGATTCAATAGCTCGGTCAGAAAATATTTCAGAACATGAAAAATGTCGTTCCACTTACTTTGAAAACTGATCATAGATCTCTTCCAATTCGGAACTATAATCAGTACTAAAACTATATTTAGATGAGTCGCTAGTGTCTTTACGTAGTATATGAGGATGATTTTGCTTATTGCGGAAATTATTAAGCCACTCTTTTTCATGCGCCAGCGATTCCTTATAGAAATCCTCATCGAGGGAGTCTTCTTTGAGCACGAATCCGGTGGATCCACCACGTCGTATCCTATCAAAAAAAGTGCATTGATAAACTAAACTCATTCTTCGGCAATATGTAGTAAAAAGCCTTACCTTACACCATCATCACAATTCTGTGATCCAGCTATACTATAACCAACCGCATAACTATCATCCGTACTCTCCGTATAGGTACTGGATTGTTGGCGCAGGGCTTCTTTCAGTCTCTCAACGAATATTTTTCGTTTTTCAGGTGAGTCGAGTTCTTTCGTCAATTTCTCGGCCGCGTCATCTTCATCACTTTCGTCTGAACTCTCAAAACTTGCGTTAGCACTATGAAATTCATCGGCATCGGAATCACAGCTAGAGTATGCACTACTGTTCGTATAGTGGGTTTGAGTCTCCCGATTGACCGGCAGACATTCGCCCGATGAGCCTAATATAATAAAACGTCCGCGACGTCCTGATGCCGTCGGGCCGGATACAACGGAGGATGAACGTCGTTCGGAGAGGACTGGTCCGTAGTTGTCGGTTGGTTTGAGCCACGAGCGTCGCTGGTCGATGTCTGGAAGTGGTAAGATTAATTTGAATTATAAATATTTTCGGCTTAAATAATTTTTAGTATCCTGTTACAAGGCTTTTCTTTCTATTTTATATTTTGAGCACCAAATTAATGCAAGGAGCAGATTTGGCAGTACTACGTTTCTAGCTAAATAAAATCGAATATTTTGGCGAACACTGATGTAATTCAGTTCTCAAATATCGCGGAATTAGAATTTTATGATGAATTTTCCTTCCATTATTTTTTTTTGTTATTTTAATAGAAAATAAACATTTCGATTCAATGAAATCAATTTTAATTTATTTCAACAATCAACAAAAGTCAACAAAGTCCTCTTACCTCCTGTCATTTGTCCTGAATCCGTACTCGATCTATACGTGGCCGTCGATGGTTGTTTTATTACAATAGTTGTTGTTACATCGCCTCGCGGCGAACTATTTCCACTCTCCCCGATGGGCGAAAGTCTTCCATTCAACTCTCTCGATGGTCGTTTCTCCCGAGTTGTTTCTAATATCACATTGTTAAGGTTCTGTCTAAAAGCTAAAAGGCACTTATTTAATTCACGCAATATGTTGTCTTCTTCGAACTGATCCACCGGTAGGATACTGTAATTTTCCGCATCAATCGCACATACAGAAATCGGTCGCGGTTCTGGCAATATTTCAACCAGACCCTTATTTTTCGGATCACGGATCCGCGCTATTTGATAAATTCCCTCAATAAAAAGAGATTCGTTGTCTTCCAGTGCTTCCATGAAGAGAAGTGTTATCAAGGCTTCGGGTGCTGCAAAAAGGCTGATACATTCCTGTGATTGGCCACCGCTTAGTACGCTGCCACCGATACGCGCCGATGTGAAGATGGTTTGTACGTTGTCGTGTAAGGCATTCTCTATACGTCCCTGATGCTTTATGTCCAGCGGACATAGGGCCAGGTTACTTTCGGTCCAGTCTTCTATGGTGAGCCATTGTTTGCCGTTCAGTACTTTACGATAGATTTTCACGTGGACATCGAACGAGGTTTGGGATTCCATCCAGTCGAAGTAGTGAAGGAAACATCGTAGTTTGGCTTTTTGGGTATTACTGTTTGATTAAATAAAGGATTAACGTGAATAGGCTTTCTGTGAAGTACTTCAGGACTTACCTATCTAATGGACGAAAAAAATGCGTAAAATTGAAATCTTGAAGAGTTGGATGTGTCTTTTCGGTGCGTTTTGGAAATGTTGAGAAAAAACCGTTTGCTAAGACTGATGCGATGAAATTGTGATCTAATTCCACACAATCGGCTGAAATAAGAAATGTTTATTTTTCAAATGACTTGTTCAAGTAGATTTCTTATTCTGTTCGAATTTTTCATTTTCTTGTAATAATAATGGTGGCGGGGAAAAGTTGTTGTTTTTTTTTTGTTGCTGATTTGTCACAAAACAAGCCAAGTGATCCATCCTGCTTACGGATCTTTTGATGAACAAATTGGCGATCTACGGTGAAAATGCTTCGAAGTTCGGACGTGCCAACCGAGACTGGTCGAACTAGCGATGGTTGACATTGGTTGGTTGGTTGACGGTCAGAGTCAGAGTTTGGCTTTCGATTGCTAAATAACTACTTATTTTAGAAACGTTTCAGAGAACCCCTAACATCCCACAAAAGTTCAGCCATTACGTTTTTTTTTTAATGAACAGCAAGTTTTTGCCTTGGATTCTTGTATGTTGTATAGTGTAAGCTGACGTACAACACTTTGCTGTACAGTAGAGCATTTTGACATGTGTACAGCATTCCAAATGTCACAAAATGAAACCTAATTCACTACAGAATAAGCTCCTTGGTGAGGCCTGTGATCAGTCTTATCTGCTTTTAATGTGTAACCCTTCATGCTTTCTCTGAAATTTTCCACACACTTGTAGAACTACTTGGTGCTCATATTTTCTCTAAATTTCACGGTCCACCTATCCGCGTTTGGAAGTTACAGCTGGCAAAAATGCACTTGAATTTCGGCAAATATGTTAGGCACCGTACTGCCCATATTTGGTGCACACTTCAAGCCTCTAGCTGCTAAGGTTCAAAAGTTACAGCCGTCGAAAGATGCGATTTTAATTAATTTTCCCTATCACAAAACGATAAAAAAATGAGCCACTGTACTCCATCCGATTCCTTTATCAACCTCTATAGGAAAATGCATACTAAACGAAGATCTCGGCATGCGTTTTAGATAAAGTTTGTTTTTCCACAATATTGCCTTAGAATTCATTTTGAACGGCATCATGGCATCATCAATGTAACGACGGAGAAATGCGTAATCTCCTCCAGAAATGATGCAACCAGATTTACCTAAGATTTAGACCCTAGGTTTACTTTAATCCTGTGGCTCGCTTTCGCTCCACTCGAACCTCGCACTGTCTGGCGGGCATTAGAGAATTCGCCAACATTTTGAGACAGTGCCATGCCGTTGCGAAATAGGTGCAAGCGCAGCGAACTATGAGGCAGTGCGTATAAGATTTTATCCTCTAGTTTGTCCATACGTTTGATCAGATCCTGTGGCTCGCCCTTCGCTTTGCTCAGACCCCGCTCTGTCTATTGCGCTTTTCATAATTCGCCAACGTCCTTGCGACCAGCATTGGTGGGAAGCGGATAAGGCGGGGTGCGAGCGCAACGAGCGGTGAGTCGTTGGAAAGCAATTCATTAGATTTAGACCTCTAGCTCATGCTTAAGTTTACTTAAAAATCTTGTCTGTCACGCTTTTCACAATACGCCCACATTTTTGCATCGTAGAGTAGAATAAGACGAGCGCAGCGAGCTGTAAGCCAATGGAAGGCAACTCACAAAACTTACACCTCTGGCTCGTCCATACGTTTACTCAGATCCTGTGGCTGGACCTTCGCTCGGCTCATACCTCGCTCTGTTTGTCACGATTTTCATAATTCGCCAACATCCTTGCCAACAGCCCTGCTGGGAACCCGATAAGGCGAAGTGCGAGCGGTGATCCGATGGAAAGCAATTTGTAAGATTTAGACTTCTGTTTTGTACATACATTTACTCAGATCCCGTGGCTCTCTTCGTTCAGACCTTGTCTTTTGCGCTTTTTAGAATTCGTCAACTTTTTTACGATTCGCCCTTCGCTTGGCTTAGACCTTGCTCTGTCTATCTCTCATTATTACATAATTCGCGAACATTTTCGCTTACGCCGACCTCAGACGTGGAAGTATGGCTGAGGATTGGCCTGAAAACCGAATTCCCTAAGTTTGTGTACAGCATTGGGCCTTCGGGAGTCTGGTCACCTTATACTGATGTCATTCATATCGACCAGTTTTTTTTTCACTAGCGTGTTGTTCCTAAAGGTCTGGATAGACATCGGGCGGAATGAAAATGAAATTTTTGTCCGCTGCGATTTTCTCTATGAAAATGCATGCTTACTGTCGTGGAACATGTCGGAAATGATGGGGAATTCCATAAGCTAAAATCCGAATATGGTTCCACAATTTGTCTCTGCCATTTTATATATTATTTTTCGATTCCCCGGTCATTAGATAATTTCCACGATGAACTCGTCGTGGACAGTGAATCAGTTTGACATTTACAAAACTCACCACGCCCGACGGAGAATATGCTACCGAATTGACTCATTTTCACGTTGAAAATGCATTTGGACAAGGGGGAAATTATTTTTTTAGTTATTTTTAAGATGATTTAGGACGTAAAACGCTTTTGAAGCAATTCTAGAAGCTAAATTTTTAATTTCACCACGGTTTTTATGCCGGTTCATTACCGTTTCATTTTCATTTCCGCTCCAGGTCTATCCAAGACTTTAAAGTAGGTACTAACATCGTCAGTTCACGTGAAATCCATGCAAATACTGTCAAAAGTTTGATGATCGTGAAATCGAATTCGCTTGGTGGTACTCACTTCACATGAAAGTCTTCACACCGGTTTTTGACATTTCGCCAGCGAAAATAATGCAGTTGCACTTTATTTCACAATGAAAAGATGTCATCGACAATCAATCAGAACGCGAGTGAAGATTTATCTTACATTGAATGAATAAAAAGCAAGTCTCCACGGCACCGTTTTCACGGGAGACATATATGCAAGTTTTTCGCTCGGTGAACTCAGTACATACCTTTATGACAGGAGTCTTGGGCACGAGTTCCAAACTTAGCAGCAGCCATCGGCCAAACAACTCAACAACTATTTTTGATCCAATTTATTTAAATTTACATTTGTATAAGAAAAAAAGCAAATTTTGTGTAGGTTATATAACACATTCTCAAATTCTAACATACTATCAAACACACCAAAGGCGTCGACTCTTGCTCATAGCGGGGAATAAATTGTGTGCGAAAATTTGGTTGTTATTTAAGGCCTGGATAGACCTCGGAGCGAAAAGGAAACGGTAATGAACCGGCAAAATACAGTGGTGAATTTATAATTTTAGCTTTAACCATTGCTACAAGGGCGTTTTACGTCATAAATCATCTTAACTAACAAAAAAAAATAATTTCCCTCCTTGTCCGAATGCATTTTCAAGATGAAAATGGGTCGATTCGGTAGCATATTCTCCGTCAGGCGTGGTGAGTTTCGCAAACGTTAAACTAGGTTCACTGTCCATGACGAATTCATCGTGGAAATTATCTAATGGCCATCATCATCATCATCATCGCCTGAATCGTTGACCTCCAATTGGCGCGGTTACGCGGACCTTGTCTTCCAGTTTCGGAAGCCCAGCAGCTGGTGGGCGTCTTCACCTACGGAGTTCTCCCAGCGAGCTCTCGGTCGTCCACGCAACCTCGCTCCATAAATTCGTTGTGCCTTCATCCCTTTTTTTCAACTTCCTAGGCGGAATGTTGGTGGCATCAAACTGGCATTTTCTAATATTACGTTTGTTGATCTGCTGCAAAAATAGTAGTAAATACATGAAAATGATTCCACAAATTTTGTCAGCTTCCGCAATGCCGCCATGCCACCCTGCATAATTTAAAAACGCATGTCAAAATGCGCGTATACATCACAAACCCGCCTATTGCCGTTTATGCGACAGTTTCCGGACACCCTGTATATTTTTGAAAATTGCCTGGTTCTACGGCATTTTTTTTTTATAGAATAAACTTATGTTCAATATTTCCGATAATCTTTAAAGCATCAAGCGTGTTTCTCACTTCATTTTTATTTGACAACATCGACCAGCTATTCCATTCATTTTGCATCAGGTATGGCCCCTAGAAAGTAAAGCACTTTCCGTGTGTTGGCCCCTCGAAAAGTAATGGTGTGGTGGCCAACTTGAAAGTGGTGTCTCTGGTCGACCGCCCAGTTCGCCCACCCTTAGGGCCGGCCCAGGGGCTCTTCGTTATTCGTTAGCAGTCTTCGAAGCGGTAATTTTACATTTAATTGATAAAAAATAATTAAAGGTCGATCCACGGTTATCAGTCACAGTCATTTTCCATACGCCATACAAGTTGACAGATTCCAAGTCAATCGATTCAGTGGCGATCCTACGTAGGAGTTTTGGGGGTTCAAACCCCCTCCGAAATTTTCAGATGTATTAATGTCATTTTTTTAGACAGTAGGTTGGTTGGAATAGTGGCTAGGGTAATCGCCTTCGAAGCACAGGGCAGTGGTTTCGAAACCCACTGTAGATAAATTCAGTTTATGATAGTTTTAGAATTCATCATGTGACGGACTATAATTTCCGTGAGTACTTCTTTATATGAACACGGTAAATGAAGATATTCCAGATTCGTCATCGAAGTAAGAAGAACTCAGTAGACTCAGTACTCGGAAAGTTGCGGGTAAAATGTTGCTGTTCTTTTGAAGGTTGAGAAGGTTGCCTAGGAAGGTACTACAAAAAAATCTACAGTAGAAAACTATGACCCGTGTATAGTTTCACTCGCAGAGGTAGGGCAGCTGAAACTGGAAATGTCAAAATTGTTTTAAGTTTTATAATTTTGCCACTAACCTCAGATTAAGGCTGACAGATTCAGTTAATTTATCTGGACTGGACTTAACTCCCCACCAACGTAAACCTCGTTCCTAAAACCCCTCCCGAAATATTTTTCTGCGTACGCCCCTGAATCGATTAACTGATAATCTGGCAACTTGTATGGAAAATGACTGTTTGACTGAAAAGTGTAGACCTTCAATGCTTCACACATCGAAAATAATTTACTTCAAAACGCAAAATTCTAGTGCGACGTATTTTTTAAGGGAAGAAAACCATATACCGAACTAGTTTCGCCACATGTTAACATCCAAATATTTTGGTGCTTATGCGAATACTGTCACACTATTTGAAAGATCAAAAATTCTAGAAAAATAAGACGTAGCTCTCTCGATTACCGCAACTCTTAGTGGAGCATGGTGCGTTGATGACTACCGTGTGTCTGTAGTAGTAGAAAAATAAGACGTAGCGCAGCATCCTATTTATTATTATCTTCGGATATGAGCAAAAAATAAACTCAAATGAAAAATAGGTGTAGGAGTATAACGTAGTGAATATTATTTGGAGCGACTCAGTGCCCCCTGAACTTGTTATGTTGTTGCTGTTTATTGCAAGCAAATTTTTTGTTCACTGCAAAAATTCACATGTTACTTTTGCAAAAAAAAAACTCACCAGCATGCAAAAAATTAATCATGTTTGCAAACACGCCGCTTAAGCTTTTTCCAGAACCAAACGATATGGATTGGGCCACCTGAGCTGGACATTCCTATGATAATACCTGCGAATCAAGCTTTACTGATACTACACACTTGGAACCTGGAACCTTGGAGGTTGGAGGGATAATAGTCTTGGTTGAGAATTATTTTCGTAGATTCTATTCTTCTCGTATATGTTTTCAGAAAAGAGTGTAATATGTCCAGGGTACTGCAACCAAAAATTGTATTTCACGGTATGGAAAGCCTCGGGAGCCTTCCGGGTCAGAGGTTTCCGTGGTGTCCTCTCTAGTCATGGGTTCTGACCCTTTCCATGACCTAGGTAGGAGAGCTGCAAGAGACATGTTTTATAATTGAAGGAACCACTCTACGATTTTCGACGGAGTTGGGCAGCGCCTCCAGTTATTTTAACACTTCTCCACTTCTGCGCAAGATGGATACATATACGGGAAAACCTCTCTACAACGGACAACCTCGGGACTACCACTGTTGTCCGTTGTAGAGGGGTGTCCGCTATAGAGTCCAAATAAACCCAGTGGAAAGGAAAATATTTATACAGGGTGTCCGTAAACTAACGCACAAACGCACCAGAATATGATTCCTCATATGATTTCCAGAAACCCCTATAGTTGTCACAGACTGTTTATAACGAATTTCAATTTATACAGCTTTTTGATACCTAATAAATCTGATCAGACCTACAGTTTTTCGCCCCATTTTTCTCTACAGGCAAAAAGTGCTAATTTGAAATTCTCTTAACCTTCAAGCGGGCGCGCGGGCGGTAATTTACCGCCCTGCTCATATAAACACGCATAGCTTTCCCCCGTTGGCCGGATCGAGGTGAGAGAAATATGTATTCTTAAGTCATACTGTTATAGATACGATACAACATTGGGACATGCTCTTCTTTCAATTTACCATAATTATGAGAATGGAAGTTGTACGATTGAGCGCAAATGGAGGGGAAAAGACGAGGGCGGTAAATTACCGCCGCGCGCCCGGTAATGTCACAAAAAAATGCGCGCCCAATTAAAGGTTAAAAACATTTTATTTGATAATCCTCATCAATTTGTACAATAAACGATAAGAATTTCATAGATTTTTCTTTCAGAGGCCGTGAAGTTCGGAAAATGTGTATTTCTAATTTTATCATGTTTTATAACATCACCTAATCAACTAAGATTTGATTCTAGGAATCTCAAAAGGGTTTTATTTCTTCTAGTACGCATTAAGTACGAGTGAATTGCGAACGTCATTCTAAGTAGATTTGATCAAGAAATTTACAACAAATTTAGAATGCGCTTGAAAATTATCTATTTCTTTCCATCTATTTCCTTAAATCTGCAGACTAAAATCTACCAAAAAATCTCCAAATATTTCCCCAAATATATTTGAATTGGAAAATGCGATCAAACTTTCTACCAGATATCCGCCATCAAAATAAAAAAGCAAAGAAGAAAGAACATAAGGAAAAAAACATGTTCATACTAACACCATCTCAAAATACGTCTACTTAAAGCCGTTTTTAGAATAACTACAAAAATTATAAAAATGATTTTGTTGTTTGTTTGCTAGTTTAGAATTGGCACAATTGATTGATTCTACGGATCAAAATTGCACGTTTTCTAAAAAATAAAAATTTTTTCTAAGCAGGTCCAGCCAGACCTATTGCATATTGTAGTAGGCGCCGACAGAAGGGTTAAGTCGTACAAGAAAATTATTTTTTCAAAAATCTTCAAATCTCTGTGACAGCAAGGGGGTAAGACTTAGGGGTATGTTCCATACAACTCTTTTGCTGGAAATCACATGGGGAATCACAATCCAATGCGTTTATGCGGCAGTTTCCGGACACCCTGCATACATATTCATACAATAGACATTATTAACTATATTGTGTGTACGGCGAACTTTTGTTTTTTTTTTCTAACCAGATAAAAGGAAGAAACCGGACAAATTTCTTGGTGCCAATTTTTTTAATACAAGAAATTTTCGCATAACCGGACACGGACACATCGATAGTTTCATTATACCTACGCTTCTCGTAAGCAGACGCATATGTTAATCATATAGAGACTTTCACTAAAAAAAATTTCAGAGATTTAGATTTCCTAAAGTATTTACGAGGGGTTTGTAGAAAAAACAAGGCTTTACGTTTCTTCTGCTAGCTTGCAGTGTCATCAATCCTATGACGAATATTAAAGCGTTCTATTGGATAAGAGACATTTTTTAAAGAATCTTACCAGTACGTAAAGTAATTTTTAACGCTTTGATTACGAAAAAGTGTCCTTTCAAAAGAGGTAAAATCCTCCGTAAAAGTGTCTCCGGGGATTCAAATTTGGCTCTCCGCGTCCGTTATATAGGGGTTTCATTTGCACTGACTTAGTATAAATTAACACTTTCCCGGACACAACGTCTATAGACGTCCAATTTTGAGCATTTGACCATACAAATCGTGTCAAATTTTGGCGTTGTGTCCGGCAATGAGTTAAGATCGGGACTTTTTGAAAATGTCCGTTTCTAGGGTTGTCCGCTCTAGAGAGGTGTCCGTTCAGAGAGGTTTCACGGTAATACCTTTTGTTGGCTTCTTTACGCAACGTTTTGAATTTTGCTACCATATAGGATTAGCCGAAACCTTGAGAAACCGGAAGACCGTGGTGTCGTCTTTACCTACGATATATTAGAACGAAACCTCCTTTTACTTGCTGTGTAAATGCCAAATTATCGCCAAGTCCGGGAGATCGATGAAAAAAAATGATATGATCTATGTACTATGCTCCGCTATGATCAGAAGCTCCTCACCGAATGATCTTCTGAAATTGAAATTCAAATTTAAAGGACACTATTCTATTTATAGGTGCCCACATTTAACACATGCTATATTTGCTTTTACGATTTTATTGCAATAATGGTAAAAAATCATTTCAAGGTTATACATATTTAGCATAGACCAGACATTTTTTGCTGAATCCAAATCGACCTTGACGAATTCTAAACTCTCTTTCCTTGAATGGATTCGCTTCAAACTCAACAATCATGAAAATAAACATCTCAAGGACCAAACAAATCGATTACAACCCACTGCCATGGCTATATGGCCACATGTTGAATCCATAATAATCAAGATAGTCGCAATTGGCTGCCCGTAAAGGAAATTCAAAACAAAATCCACATTGCACCTACCGTAGGATAGCTAATTTATTATTTAGCATTTTCCCCCCACTCCCGAGACACTCAATCGAAAAACTAATTTTATTTTCAGTGTGCTTGATGACAGCAAAAATTACACACCAATTTTCGATTCGTTGAAACGCTAATTTCCTAATTATCCCCAAACAGTGCATTGACCGAGCAGAGTACATAAATAGGCAGCTCCTAAGGCTAAACGATAAGGACAGAATTAGCCTATTTATCTGAAATCTACACCCGCAACGTATTTTAGAATAAACGATGGGCTCGGCTCGTTACACATTCATTTTCAGATAGCAAACAGGTGGTTTTGGCATCACAATATCTATTGGCTAATAAATTTTGACCCAATTATGTATTTTATATTAAAGTTTCACTTTTTCATGCAGATAAAAATAACTATACAAACTATTGCATTTGAGTCGAATTTCCGAAATTTGCTAAATTTAACTTTTGCATCTTGCTAACAAGATTTAGCACTTTAGGGATATATGTAAATATTTATTTGATTAGATAGATTCTCGTTACTTTTGGTACTGACGTCATTCGGGTTGGGGAAATGGTCGAGTTTATTTATTATAGGTTCAGATTGCGGATGAATTTCCTTGAGTATTTATGTGTCTAGCCTGCCTTCGACTCCGCACCGCGCCACCGCACGTCTTTGGCAATTAGCAATTTTAATGTTGTAATAAAATGTTTGTATGTATGTACAAAACGACCAACTCGATAAATTCAAAAGTATATTTGAGCAGTCGAAAAGAGCTGCCTTGGAGAAAATTATTAGATTTTTGGCTAGCATGTACAGCACTTTTCTAATAGAGATTCTTATTTTTGGAATCTTAAAATAGATTTTTGTTGGGCATTATGTATGTATAGTCAACTTTCTCGCGCTAATTTTATTAACTTAAATCAGCAACAGCGCAACTACTAGTTTGGTGAGTTAATAAATTAAGTGCAAAAGTATTTTTAAGTGCGGATCTAGTATATTTTCGGATTGACTTGAACATTAATACATATTCTAGGAGTCAACTGGGGGGGTTCATCGAATTTCAACAAAATAGAAAATATTTTGTCATGTATGCATACCTTGTTGCTGTAAACTAAAATTCAATCCACGCGGTGGTCGTAGTGCTTTAATGTTTTGTGCTCGTTTGGCCAAATTTTTGATTGTGTTATTAATGAATCGATATCGTTCGTCGTCTGTTAAGTCATTCTCCACAAACAGTCGTAATCCATCAAAAATTGTTGAATCGCGCTTATCATCGTCTGGATCAAGGCTAACACTGGAAAAAAAAGAAAGATTGGAGGCATAAGTAAAAAACAATGTAAAAATAAACAAAAAAGCTAGTAATCACGCGATTGTAGTCTCAACTCAAGTAACTCGAATTTAGTACGATTCCAAGCGGAAGTCTCTGCGATTATGGAATCGCTAATTTGGTTGGGTAGTCACGTCGTAACTGAAAGGGACGTCACTCTGTATACTGACAGTCAGGCTGCAATTCGATCACTTGAGTCGGTACTGACCACATCAAGAACTGTTGAAAAGTGCCGGCTTGTTCTTAAAGAGATGGGTCGCTTTTTTAATATAACACTATGCTGGATACCGGGTCACTGTGGATTTGCAGGCAACTGCTGTGCGGACCATCTAGCTAGTGCTTCAGCTGATAGAGTTGAAGTCGACCGCGGAAGCATCAAACCACCAATTATCAACTGCAAATTGGCAATTACAGCAGATTCTGAGCGCCGAACCAACGCAAGATGGATCAATGGTAACACTTGTACTGCAACGAAGATGATCTGGACAAAATTAGATCTTATCCGCTCTACCTACCAAGCTATTGTCATTGGACCGGATGCATATTAGCAGTGTAGTTAGGGTTATAACGGGGCATTGTCCTATAGGGGAGCTCGCCGGGAGACTCAAAATTCCTCACAACGACTACTGCAGAAGCTGTGAGGATGAAGAGGAAGAGGAGAGTGTGCATCATCTTCTCTGTGAATGCTCGGCTTTAGCTGAGAAACGTTTAAGGTTTCTTGGTAGTAGGTACTTTTACGATATGGATGATCTCAGAGATGTAAGTTTAACGTCTCGATGAGTTCCTGCGAAATATGTGTGTTTTTTTTGGCATTACGGATCATGTTATGATCGGATTACTAGTTAACATCGGAACTAAAAAACTTTACAATTTTTTGAGTTTAAAAAACAAATTGTTTTTTGAATCATGGAATGAAGCTTATATGGAGAATGATGCCTCAATGTCATATTCTCTTTTCGCGAATTGTCTTTGTAGCCACATTTCTGACTGCACTATTACATCGCGTACGAAGTCAACTGCTAAAAGATTAAAGCCATGGATTTAGAATTCGCTTTTGCAAAAAGTTAACCTCAAAAACAAACTGAGACATAAATTGAAGAAGCATCTTTGCAACCAAAAACTTAAAGCTAGGGTAAAAAAATAAGCAATGAACTCAAAAAACTTATTCCTGAAACCCGGGATAAATACTATAAAGACCGCCTTAATTTTTTGAAAGGGAACCTCAGGGGAGAATGGCAGGTTATTAATGGTATCTTGAACCAATCGAGTCCCATTAATAAACCTATCAAACTCAAAATCGATGGCGGTATCGTTTCAGATGAGTACAGGGTCGCGAATGAGTTCAACGATTACTTTACGTCCTTAGGAGGCAATTTGTCTGAAGTTTTGACTACTCCCAGTTGCAGTGTTTGTTCCAGATCAATTATTATCAGTTCTCCTAATTTCCATAGTTCTAGTTTTGTTTTTGATCCGGTTACTCCGTTAGAAGTCATTAAGGCCATTGGATCCTTAAAAAATTCAAATGCATGTGGTTTTGATGGAATTTCAAGTATAATCTTAAAACGGATCGGTTGCTTTGTTGCAAATATTTTGGCTTTAATTTTTAACCGCAGTATATTCTCTGGTATATTTCCTGATTCTCTAAAGTGTGCTGATGTGATTCCACTATTTAAAAAGGGTGCGACTTTCGACAAGAGTAATTACAGGCCTATTTCTCTTCTTCCAGTTCTGCGCAAAGTCTTTGAAAAAATTGTTAAGAAGCGCATTGTATCTTTCCTGAATCATACAAAGTTTTTCAGTCCTTTGCAGTTTGGTTTTCAGGAAGGTAAGTCCACTGAAGACGCGCTTCTCCACTTTTGTTGTCTTTTCAAGTGTGGATGAGAAAAAATGTACGGCCGGCGGATTATTTGGTTCAAGTCCTATCTCATAAATAGATATCAAAGAGTTAAAATTGGTGAAACCAGAAGTGAAATAAATACAATTTTTGTCTCTCGGGGTTCCTCAAGGGTCAGTATTGGGTCCAATTTTATTTCTCGTCTACATAAATTCTTTGTTCTACCTTGATTTTAGGGGCTCACTAACGGCCTTCGCTGATGATGTAGGTTGTACCTATGGTTTCAATAGCATTTTAAACTTAAGTGCTGACATCAACTGGGATCTAAATCTGTTTAGAATTTGGTTTGCTGAACATCATCTAACCATTAGTTCCCAAACAAAAATTATGCGTTTTGGTCTTTCTGCTCCAACAGTAACTAATGCTGAGTTTTGTTTCCATGCACCTGATTGTCAAAGCTTTAAGTTACAAAACTGTTCTTGCATTTCTGATCCACATTTACCATCATATAATAGTGAAGTTGGTTGCTGCAACCAATGTTTTGCAATAGTAGTGGTAAATACATTTAAATACTTGGGATTAACGCTGGACTCCAAACTCTGCTTTGCTAGCCACACCCAAGATTTAGCTAAATATTTTCGATGTTCTCTGAGATATTTCGGAACATTACGCTATCAGCTTCGCAAGAAGAATTTTCTTGTTCTTGTTATCGACACTAGCGACACTTATCTTACCGTTCGCCATATAGCGGACATATTGCGGAAAATATCGGAAACACAAAAGTTCCCCCTATGAGAGCGGATAGCAGAACATGCCGATATTTCTATTATTTGAAAAAAGTTTGCTCAGAAACTCTACTTAGAAGAATTTATTTTGGAATTTTCCAGTCTAAGCTGGATTATGGCATTGCGTGCTGGGGCGGTTCTTATTTTAACAAAATTCAACCTCTCCTTATTTTGCAGAAAAACGTGATACGGATTTTAAGCAAACAAACCCGAAGACATCCTAGTTTCATATTATTTCAATCGCTAAATATTCTTCCTGTCCGCCATTTGTACTGCTATAAAGTCTTAAAAATCTTTTTTGCCCGATCTGGTAATCTTAATTTTAGAATAATATCTAGTTACAATCTTCGTAGAAACTTGGAGTATGTTGTATCAGTCCCCTTCTCAAGAACCACTGCGTTTCGAAATTACTTTTTAGTTTCATCACGTCGTTTGTTCAATAAACTTCCCCAATCTATCAGATTTTTACCATCGCCTGGAAAGTTTCTCAAATGTTAGGGCTTGGCTTTTTGAATTTGATTATGCTACTATAGAATCTATTCTCTCCGACATTTTGGTGTGAAATTTGTATAGATTAATCCATTTATACTGTAAAGTTTCATAATAATTGTTGCGTTCCTTTGAATTAAATTAAACACTGTGTAATTTCTTCTCATAACTCCTTTCTTTTATATTATTGTTTTTTTTTATATATTTGTTTTAAGTTTCACCGCACAACTCCAATGAATTTAATAACTGAATATTCATGTAATGAAGTGACATTTAACCCTATTCTCAACGCATTTAGTATTTAGAATATAAATTGTTCCAGTATTTCATATCATTTAATAGCTATACAATTGTAAATATTCTTGTATATTTTTATTTTAAGAAATATGAAATAAACTCTATCTATCTATCTAATACAGATCAATAAATATATTGCCAGCACACGCAGGTTCCAAACAAATTTTTGAATTTTTTAAGGCTCTCATAGGCGGTATCACAATGGACCTATCACTGGTCTAAGTGCACTGGTCTCACTTCTGGCGGCCCCACTACCTAACCTAACCTAACCTAGTATGATGTAAAATAATTGCAATTATGTAGGTATTATAATCAAGGTAGACGAGAGGAATATATATCTGAAACTGAATATCATCGTCATCAGTTGACGACTATCAGATATCTACTACGCATCCTCCCATTCCTATCATATTCCATATACACATTATACCGACACTATGGCTAGATGAATGGATATGAGCTTCCAGCCCATCCTCACCATATCTTCAAGGATCGCTCAATTTTCAAGTGCACTTGAAAATATGCCAAAGATATACTCTTACACTCAGCTTGTATACTTACTTGCAAAGGTCATGAATATTTTGCATTAAGTCGAGAATATCGTTCAAGTCGGTGGCTTTTTGAATAGCCGCCAATTTTCTATGCACTGTCGACCACCATGGTAGATCCGATGGAAGCATCACAAGAGCCATCTTTTCTTCGCGTCGAGGCTTCGTCGTCGTCCGTTTCTATCTTCTTCTTCCACTGCTTTGGCTTTATTACCTGGTCGTCGCTGTTGTCGTCGCGTAATTTTGTTGATGTCGACGATGCTGCTATGCTGACGATGCTGCTTATATGCCGGGGATCTGCAGGGATAATGATATAGAAAAAAAAAAAATAAAATAAAAAGAAGGAAGCGATCTTTAGGACATATTGAAAATAAATACATATACTTAATGATTTTTGTATTACATGTATTCAAACTATGTGGGGATATATGGACATCTATACAGGCAAACTAAGTATAAGACTGCTTTTGGCAGAGAAGCACATTAGGAGCCAAGTATCTAGCTCATCTAATATGTATTTTAAATCGTAAAATGACGTCGAAGACGACACAGTCTAAATGAGAAGCTAGCAAGCAAGGAAAGGTAAGATTATCTGGAGTACCCAAGTCCATATCGATATGTGCACTGCGAACAATATGAGAATGTACATCGGTATCTTGGTGACGTCTTTGATAATGAAATGTGATGGAAGCTATCTATTTACGTCTTGAGATAATGTTGGGCGTATAATAAGTGTTTTGTAATTGATATTGTTTATACAGTGAGGCCATCTCAAACAAGCATTTTTGTGGAGTTGAGTTCTCACAATGAGTATATAGTTGCATACTTATATGTAGTTTCCGTTATGAAACAATGGGAAACGAATACATAATGTTCTATCAAACTGAATGAACTAAATATATTACATAGATCTGGTGTTAAATTGATCATAATTTATAGTTGTATCATCTAAATGAGATGGCGATCAAACGAATGAGAACGCAATTTCCCACACTTCGACTTTTCCCCGATGAGGGAGCTCTATACACTGAGAAAAATTATTCCTACTTTTTTATCTAAAGTGAAGTAGTTCAAATTTAGATAGTTCTACTAAAGAAATAGTCAATCTCTCTAATTTTAAAAGAAATAATCAATCTTTCTCATTTTCGGAGCTGAACAATTTTTAAATTCCTTCATTTAACCACACAAGATTAGAGAAAAAAGCTTAGTGAATTCTTCCACTAAAGTTGTTGAGTGCATTATTCGAATATAAAATTTACAAAGAATCGCTAATATTTCTGGGAAGTAGTTAAACTTTTCCTCAAAACAATTCAACTATACATATTTAACATTGGTCAATTCACACAATAAATAGCTATCTTTACAAATAATGAATTAATTAAGGTTGCAAACTAGACGTAGCTGTTTTAACTAATAAGGAATTACTCCAATCAACGGGGAGATTTTACCTTGCAAAAATTGGGGGTGACTCAAATTTTCAAATAAAGACAGGTGGGGTGAGTTAAAATCCAATTTTGCGTCACTTCCCCCCCCCCCCCCCCTTGTGCTTCCGCCGCTATCTTGAAAAAAACATCTTAAATTGGCTCTTTTATCAGTTTGCGGTCTATAACTCCTTCCCAGTCCATTTGAGCACGAAATGTGCCGAGACAATCTTGTAGAGCACAGAATTTCCTATAAATTTCATCTGACAAGTTTTACTCTACAATCAAAATTGGCAGAGTTATAGCGCAAAGAATATGCTAAAAATTCCAAAAATCATTACCAACAAATTTCAAAACATACTTGGAGAACTATGAGTTATTGGTATACAATGCGATTTTGTTAATTTGAAATTGGCATGATTTTTGATATTTTCTCCATTTTCTTGGCGCTCTGTTAATTTTGATTGTCGAGTACAACATTTTAGATTAAATTTGTAGGAAATTTCGTCCTCTACAAAATTGTCTCGGCAGATTTTGTGCTGAAATGGACTGTAAAGAAGTTACAGGCCAAAAACTGATGAAGGGGCCGATTTTAGATGGTTTTTTCAAGATAGCTGCGGGATATCAAAAATTTGAGGCATCCCCAATTTTTGCACGCTAACCCCAATTATTTCGTCTCTATTGATTGGAGTAAATAGAAAAATTATCCACATCTTCGTAGCTGTTTCAGCTACGTAGACTCATAAGCTGAAAATCAAAGACGAAGTTATCGTCAACTACTTTCGATATCAACTACTTTTTAGATAATCGGTCTACGTTTTTTCTCTTAGTGTAGTCTCCGTGATCCAAAAGGATAGGCGACTGGCCGACGAGAAGGCACCCAATTGCGCAATCAAATGGTGACATTCCAACGGTGATATTTTAGTCTCAGTTTCACATTACATCTGGATACTATACAGGCGTATTTATTTTATGAGAAGCCCTGACAGTGCAGGGACCTTCCGTCCCGAGTTTTCGATACGGACAGGGCCGTATTTAGTCTCTATCGGGCCCTTGGACAGTTGCTGCCATTCGCCCTACTGATTAAGCGCGGAGACAGACATGGTTGTGTGTGACATAGATAAAATTTTTTTCAGTATTTTGTTTATTTGCTTCCCAGGGACGTAGCTATTGCCATTGGAGTGATCTAGGGCGTCCAGGCCCCTCCCGAAATTGTTTGAAAAAGCATTGAAATTTAAATGATTTTCCTTAGAATGTGTTCAGAATGTCCTCTAAATACCTTTTCGATTTCTGTCGTTGTTTTTCATTCGTCGAAAGTTTTGGAAATCATGAACCATAACACCAACAAATAAAATTTGCTGTTGGTATCATCGAAAGATTTTTTTTTTGTTTTCCAGGAACCCCCTGAAACCAAATCCTGTTTTATCCCTGTTGCATGTGTAATTAATTAATAAAGAACGATTTTATTTGTTTGATTGATTAATAGCGACATCAAAACAGAGTATGTATGTGGTTAGATGGTTGTATAGTGCAATTAGGTCTAGACCCAAACATTCAAAAAATGAGGAAAGTTTTGTTTCCAAATTGTTGTTATGCACGCATAAAAAAATACAAAAAATTGATTGTCATATTAAGAGGGGAGGGGATAACGAAGAGGGGACATTTTTGTTTTTCGAATATGTCTGAAACTATTATGTAGTCCGATCGCAAAAAAAACTACATTTAATTTCCTTTGCAATGATATATAATAGGTACTTGAGACCTGTTTTTGGAAAATTATACCCCAGACGAGTGATTCCCCAATTGGGGGCACCTAGGGAGGCGTGATCGGGGAAGGGAAGCGCGGGCACAACTCTAATTTAGATTCCCTTGCATTGTGAAACGCCCTTACTTAATACTTACTTGGCTATATTTCCGGTTTGGATACAGTTATTCGAATGAAAATTCGTAGACATATTCCCTATGTGATTTTCTAAAAACCCTTAGCAGAATTTTCATATTAGAAAACTTAAGAGGGGCTACACACGAACAAATTGAAATTTTACAAATTTACTGTTGTTTACTTTTCCTTAGCAAAAGTCAACAACAGTCTTAATATTTAACGTTTATAAGGCCATACTGACCAATCTTTGTGCAAAGTTCCATATCGATCCCTATAACGGTTTAGAAAAACCGAGCTCGAAAAGGAA
Organism: Microchrysa polita; assembly: GCA_949715475.1. Lineage (NCBI taxonomy): Eukaryota > Metazoa > Arthropoda > Insecta > Diptera > Stratiomyidae > Microchrysa > Microchrysa polita. The sequence continues at coordinate 13,530,906 of OX454420.1, forward strand.
GTTAAACTTTAAACGCCAATAACTTTTTTACCGTTACTCGAAAGAAAATTTTAACTGATATGAGATGTACTCGTTTAGATCATTGATTTAAATACCCATACGTCAATCTCCGATAAAAAAATCGACTTTTTTCAAACGTTCGGGACACCCTGTTATCTACTTTCTACCAACTTCTAAGGTATTTGTGCCAAAGACTGTAACCATTCTACATATTCCTACTAAATTTCATGACAATCGGCTTAGCCGTTTACGACTTATTTAGAACAGACGGACAGACGGACGGACAAAATCGATTTCATAAGGGTTTTTTGAAAAAAAAAAATTCTAAAAAACCCTAAAAATAACTTGATATGGCTGATATGAACCACATCTGCTATAGTCTTTGAATGATTTTTTACAAAAAAATTATGGACCACAATCCATAATTTTTTTACCCCAGTAATATCAATATTGCTGCTCGACATATCACTGAAGCCTTGATGAACTCATGCATGACGAAATTCAGGATGCGGAAACCATGAAATTTAAATAATACTTCTTAAACATTCAAGTAGTTCCAAAATATACGTATGAGCTGCACTAACAAACAAATGTTCAAACCATTTAAATTGCGACAATGGATTCCGAACTTATGTCCAAAATTAAAAGCATTGCTTGCCCATGGCAATTTTTGCATCTATTTTCGGTTTTTGGCCAACATTTTATCGGGGCGCTAGGATCAGCAGATCGCGCAAGGGGGCATGAGCTGATGATAATTTTTACATTTCGCTATGTACCTTTTAATAGAGTAAAGGTAGAGGGATAAGAATCAGCACCAGATGCTGCCAATTGTGTAATTAATTTATACGAAAAATGGGCTTGTTCCAGCCAAGAACATCTCCATGCTCCTGTTAACATTTATCATGGACGCATGCTTGCGACTGACTATTCTTTAAATCAGGGGTTCCCAACCTTTTTCAGTACATGCCCCCTTGCAAGGTTCGCAGAATCTGCCCCCCCCCTTCCACGAAATTTTCGCTCAAAAAAGGAAAAAGGCATTTTTCAGCTCATTCTTTTTCTTTTGTTAAGAATTCGCCACGTTGACAAATAATAAGAGAACATTTGTATCGTTGGAGACTTTGGACAAATCAGATCTGTTTGGGGTCTATTTCGCAATTTAAATTTATGAGCAGTTCCAAAGCTTACATTTACCTCATCAGAATATTGAATTGATTCCACACCTAAACTACAGGGTGTCCGGAAACTGCCGCATAAACGCACCGGAATGTGATTCCTCATATGATTTCCAGCAAAAAGTTGTATGGAACATACCCCCTTAGGTTAACCCTTTAGCTGCCACAGGCATTTGAAGATTTAAAAAAAAAATCATTTTCTCGTACAACTGAAACTTCAATATCTCAACTAAACTAAAACTTCAATATCTCAAAAGTTAGACTAGCTAGAATAGCAAAATAAGATAATTATTACAGCCAACATATTTACCTAAAAAATAAGATTAACGGCACTAAAATCGGATAAGAGGTTTGGTTTTTACATAACTTCAAAAATTAACCCTAGTTTTTTTATTTATGGCATTAAAACTGTTAGAAATAACGAAGCTAGAATAAAATGATGTCAGAAAGAAATGATCGTTAGACTATGCGCCAATTTTTGAAAGAATCGTACAAGCACCTTACCTTGGCAGAAATTGAGATGGAAAAATAGATAGTTTTTCGGTCAAATCACAAAAATTTGAAGTTCTGTAAAAACCATTATCCGATTTTAGTGCCGTTAATCTTATTTTTTAGGTAAATTTGTTGGCTGTAATAATCATCTAGTCTAGTCTATCATCAGCTAGTCTAGCTTTTGAGATATTGAAGTTTTAGTTGTACAAGAAAATGATTTTTTTTTAAATCTTAAAATGCCTGTGGGAGCTAAAGGGTTAAGATAAGGGGGTATATTCCATACAACTTTTTGCTGGAAATCATATGAGAAATCACAATCCGGTGCGTTTATGTGGCAGTTTTCGGACACCCTGTATAAAAAAGGCTTCAGTGAGCGGGCAATTCGTCACACCATAGCAACGTTGACTGATACGTAGTTAAGAAATAGCAGCTGCAGCTGAATTGGATATTGCCGGAGAGGTAGATTTATATATTTCCCTACTACATTGGGTCAAGAATTGAGGCCGCATAATCATGATCATAAGACGGTTATTGCGTGCTGAAAATGTTGCCTAAAGATCCGGTTTTACACCAAGAACTTAATTCCCCTGGCGAGGTCCATTTTTTTGGCTCAGCGGTGCGTCAACAAGCAAAATTTAAATCATTGAGTGACGAGATGTATTTTATGAAGCACCATTTCAATTTCATTCAAGTTTAACAGGTAGTGCACTCCTGGTTTTTCCCTCGGTCTATATTCCTAAAACAATTTCAGCGATCATCATCAAACAGACTTTGGACAGAGGCTCCTCGCTAATATATTGTAGTTGCAGCGATTTAGAAATGTTGTTTGAATGATTTGAAGAAATTTACCTGCTCATGGCCGTTGTAATTTAATCCATCACATAAACTCTCGAGTCGAGCCCATGCCCCTCTTTGCCAACCGTCATGCCCCACTAGGGGGGCGCGCCCCACCGGTTGGGAAGTCCTGCTCTATACGCACTAAAAAGTTACACTAATTCACTCACTTTGTATGGGAGATACCCTTAGTTTTTATCCCATCCAAGTAATTTTTGGTCGAGAGTATAAGGACGTTGCCCTAGGTACTCAAGCAAATTTTATTTGCCTGGCATTATTTAGAGCAGGACTTCCCAACCGGTGGGGCGCGCCCCCCTAGTGGGGCATGACGGTTGGCAAAGAGGAGCATGGGCTCGACTCGAGAGTTTATGTGATGGATTATATTACAACGGCCATGAGCAGGTAAATTTCTTCAAATCATTCAAACAACATTTCTAAATCGCTGCAACTACAATATATTAGCGAGGAGCCTCTGTCCAAAGTCTGTTTGATGATGATCGCTGAAATTGTTTTAGGAATATAGACCGAGGGAAAAACCAGGAGTGCACTACCTGTTAAACTTGAATGAAATTGAAATGGTGCTTCATAAAATACATCTCGTCACTCAATGATTTAAATTTTGCTTGTTGACGCACCGCTGAGCCAAAAAAATGGACCTCGCCAGGGGAATTAAGTTCTTGGTGTAAAACCGGATCTTTAGGCAACATTTTCAGCACGCAATAACCGTCTTATGATCATGATTATGCGGCCTCAATTCTTGACCCAATGTAGTAGGGAAATATATAAATCTACCTCTCCGGCAATATCCAATTCAGCTGCAGCTGCTATTTCTTAACTACGTATCAGTCAACGTTGCTATGGTGTGACGAATTGCCCGCTCACTGAAGCCTTTTTTATACAGGGTGTCCGAAAACTGCCACATAAACGCACCGGATTGTGATTTCTCATATGATTTCCAGCAAAAAGTTGTATGGAATATACCCCCTTATCTTAACCCTTTAGCTCCCACAGGCATTTTAAGATTTAAAAAAAAATCATTTTCTTGTACAACTAAAACTTCAATATCTCAAAAGCTAGACTAGCTGATGATAGACTAGACTAGATGATTATTACAGCCAACAAATTTACCTAAAAAATAAGATTAACGGCACTAAAATCGGATAATGGTTTTTACAGAACTTCAAATTTTTGTGATTTGACCGAAAAACTATCTATTTTTCCATCTCAATTTCTGCCAAGGTAAGGTGCTTGTACGATTCTTTCAAAAATTGGCGCATAGTCTAACGATCATTTCTTTCTGACATCATTTTATTCTAGCTTCGTTATTTCTAACAGTTTTAATGCCATAAATAAAAAAACTAGGGTTAATTTTTGAAGTTATGTAAAAACCAAACCTCTTATCCGATTTTAGTGCCGTTAATCTTATTTTTTAGGTAAATATGTTGGCTGTAATAATTATCTTATTTTGCTATTCTAGCTAGTCTAACTTTTGAGATATTGAAGTTTTAGTTTAGTTGAGATATTGAAGTTTCAGTTGTACGAGAAAATGATTTTTTTTTTAAATCTTCAAATGCCTGTGGCAGCTAAAGGGTTAACCTAAGGGGGTATGTTCCATACAACTTTTTGCTGGAAATCATATGAGGAATCACATTCCGGTGCGTTTATGCGGCAGTTTCCGGACACCCTGTAGTTTAGGTGTGGAATCAATTCAATATTCTGATGAGGTAAATGTAAGCTTTGGAACTGCTCATAAATTTAAATTGCGAAAATAGACCCCAAACAGATCTGATTTGTCCAAAGTCTCCAACGATACAAATGTTCTCTTATTATTTGTCAACGTGGCGAATTCTTAACAAAAGAAAAAGAATGAGCTGAAAAATGCCTTTTTCCTTTTTTGAGCGAAAATTTCGTGGGGGGGGGGCAGATTCTGCGAACCTTGCAAGGGGGCATTTACTGAAAAAGGTTGGGAACCCCTGGTATAGAGGGTGTGCAACAATTTGGCATCAAAACTTTTCTCTTTTTTTTTGGGATGTTTGGGTTCGGCCCTTTTTCGGCTTAATTTCCCTATACTAGGTGGCGACTTGATTTTCCGAAGTACCGTTAGGACAAAAAATATTACTCATTTTTTCCAATACATATTTTAGGAGGTATGTAGTCGGGAAACTAGGGAGCTCGCTGCCAAATCTGTATTGGAAACATGTCCAATATTTAATGTATGTTCCGGGGGTCCTTTTTGTTACACATAAAACTAGAACTCATCACAATTTCATGTAAGGTACGATTGGGTGCCCTGGATTGAGGCCAATACACCTAGCTAGAATATATTAAAGGGAACAAATTAAATCTTATTATGTCAATGGCTCATTGAGCTTCCTAAATACATATTCCACAGGATTTCAAATCAATGGCTAGTTTCAAAAATTTGGCGCCTCTCAAAATCTAACGCCCAGGGCAGTTGCCCAGGTTGGAAAATCCGGCCCTGGACACGGAATAGGATTAAAGAAAATTATTATCTTTGTATTCAGAAAACTGAATCAAACCGCGATAAAACTTCATCATCTTAAAAGTCATTCGGTAGAAGGGAGGGGACAAGCCGATCAAATACTCAACACAGGTTACTGTAACCCTTCTGTCGGCACCTACGAAAATATGTTTTTTTTTTCTTACGAAAAGAGGGGAGCACTGTCAACTACCCTTGCTCTTGGCTTATTTTCGGACATAGACAAGTTCGATATTTTTAACAAGATTAATGAAAGTTTAATTACAAATAAAGTGATATCTTCTGCAGGGTGGGCCAATTACAAGTTCGTTTTTAAATCATAGGTTAGTTTGACACTGACAGCTGTTTTTCACTCGAAATCTTGATAGGAAGTCAGTATCATCACTCATAAAAATGGGCCCCGTAAACTTAATGTTTGTACCATTATTTTAATTGGACGGCAATTTACCAGATTTCTTCACAAATGTAAACAGATGCAATAATTAATATAACTGGACGAATCCCATTGAGATATTTTGTATGGAATGAAATGTGTCCCGTAAATCCAATGGGACATCAGATTACATTTTAATCAGTTTGTCCCATTAAATTAACACGATCTGATATGATTAACCAATAATAGGATGAATTCCATTTGTTTTATATTACGTCCTATTGCATTAATGGGATAGGCCTTTTAATTGAATTTCAAGCATATAGATGTATTTGGCAAGAAAACCAACATCATACTCCGCAGCCGAGATCGTTCAGTTGCCTACCCGTGGCTTGGTAAGTTTTAAAGAGTACTAGCAAATCGGATGTTCAATACTCGGCCTGGCCAAATATCGTGATTCTTTAACGAGACCGAGTTCTAATCGTGCGAATAGCAATAGCATAGTTTACCTGTGCAAGCACATCGAAATGGTGGGTAAATGTGCGGAAAATTTTCAAACAGGCGGAAACCCTCGAAAAAAAATATTTTTCGATTTCACTGTTCTCGCAGCCTCTCAGTGCCTAACATATTGACTTTTCACGACGCAAATCGAGAACCAATATTTTTCGTGTAAAGTTTGTCGCACTATCCCATTTCCCTTTAATGCAATATACATTTTTAATCTTCTCAAGCCCAAGAGACTTTCCTGGTTCCCGGCTTGGTATAAATGTGGCTTTGGTTCGAATCGATCCGCGTGCTTCGAAGTTTTGGCGTAGAAGAAGGAAGTAGTGTCAGTAAATTCATTGAACTTGGATTTCGATAGTACTGCCACTGAGACAAAGTGCTGCCACAAATGTTAATGTTTTCGATATTTTATTCTTCACTGATGTTCGTATGTAATGTACACATTCACTGAAATCAGCATAAAGAAAAATTTAAAAAATCAACGGATGCTGATTTCAGTGAATATTTGTTAGATGAAATTACAAATGTTACTGTTTCCACAAGCTCTTGAAAATTTGAAAATGTTGTCAAATATAATATAAACCATGTTTTTTTATCAAAATTTAGTTCCGTGTAAATTTTGGTAGCAAAAAAATCGATCGCGTTGAAATTTTTTTGGTTAAGGCCAGCTGGTCGCTCAAACAGCTGGCAGCTGACAATTATCTTTGTCTCGCTCTCGTCGGCTTATGTTTTACATTTGGCGGATTTCATCACAAAATACGATTATTTATATGCAAAATCTAAGGGCGGTCACACACGGAATCCACGGATTCCCGGAATTCAACGAAACTCCATATAAAAAATGACAGCTGGCAAGTGTAAAGAATCATTCGCACATGTGAAAACCAAGATGGATTTATTTCATTAAATTTTCAGGTAAAATTTTACATACCATATTTTTTATTTTAACCAATTTGTAGGTATATACTGTCTAAAGAAAAAAATCGTAAAAGAAATACTATCTATCTACTATCTTTTTTAAAGAAAGTTGGTTGACGATGAATAACAATAATTCAGATTTTCATATTTTTTTTAATGTTTACATCGCAAAAGAAACGCGCATATTTTAACATCTGGAGCGTAAACAGAATCTCTAAACACATACATACATATCTCGTTGTTTTCGTAACTAGGTCAAAGCAAAAAAAATGCTACAATTAATAATAAGAAAAAAATGTCAGAAATTTTCAAATTTCTCAAAACAAATAATACTACACACACATCTCAAAACAAATTGCACGCTCATCAAAAACTACTCGTAGAACACCTACTCAATTTTCACAAAAAAAAAAGAAATAAAACTCAGAAAAGAAACCCAGCTAAACTGTGTGTCTTTTGTAATTCCTTGAACCCATCAAACACAATTTTTTAACAGGTAGTTGATGATGGCTGCTTGTTAATCAACACGAGCCACATCCAGAACGCACCATTTTTCTTCTAAATTAAATATTCAGCGCGTCATATAATCATATATGCAAAGGAAAGAAATCACACCACGAAGTAAATTGTTTTTAAAAGTGGATGCTAATTTTAAACTTTACATATTTCCTCGACTTTCTGGTGTAGCGCAAACGCATAGTCATACACACGATCACGACGTTCTCTCATCTGAGCGTGTCAAATAATTTGTTCGCGAAATTCTTCGACACACATAGCAGAATGCTATACATTTGAGCACTGTTTCCCAACAGGTGGTCCGCGGACCGTCGGTGGTCCGCGAGAGCCCCGTAGGTGGTCCGCGGGGAGACCCTGGAGACTTGTTACAAAAAAAGTTATACATATTTTCTTCTGACTAATTAAAGTCACATGCCAAACGCGCTCTCATCATCACCCAAATTGTCCAGTAATTACTTTGCTGCATGATCCGTGATTATGGGTAGGCGATGGGTTGCTTATGTTCGTTGCTTAGCCAAATTGCAAAATTGTTAGAACTTATTATCAAAATTCGAATTCGATAGCAAAAATTCAAAAGGGTTTTCGCGCTGAACATTGTCACAAATCCCAGTCTAAAGACCGAGCTATACCGATTACTGGATAACTTTTAATCGAAGACACCTATGCGAGAAAAATTTCAACTGGTGAGGCTAGTGTTGACGCGAACAAAAGAGTTTTTATCCCTTCTCTCAACCTGGCAAATCTTAAATCATGCTCCATAGCAAGATGGTATTAGTATTCAAATTCCGGCGTAATGACAATCGGTTGCATCAAGAACTTCTGGACTCCGCCTTCGAAGAGATGGAAGCCGAACCTAATTCTCAGTAAGTTGAAGTAGGAAATTACAAAAAAAAAATAATAAGAACAATTTGTGATGGGAGATAGAGCGTAAGCTTTTGAATACAATTCCTCGACAAAAAAAACTTGAAACCTTAATTCGTTTCATTATTATTGAATTGAAGCAACAACAACGCATTGGTCTCGGCGATGACACGATCCAAGATAGAGCTGCCTGTAGAAATATGCTGAGAAATTATCGCCAAAACGGGCGATGTGCCTACACCGCAGGTCGAGCAACGCGGAACCATGGAGCGGTATAAAGAACGAGGCAAGGAAGAAGAAGATTATTGAATGGTGGTCCGTCGAGATCCATTTTCAGGATAAGTGGTCCGCAGACGTTTCTGAGTTGGGAACCACTGCATTAGAGCTAGGAGCCAAAGAAAAATAATGCAGATTTTTGTCCCTTTGCAGGATTTTTTCTGTTTTTTGTTTATTTCAAAATTAATGATTGATGATGTTCTTTTGTTGTAGTTTTCCTAATAGTTTTTAAAAATTCTAGAGCTCTACCCAAAAATGCGGAATATCGAAGAAGAATTCAGAGGGATGATAACCCTGAAGAACATAAAAGTCTACCGACAATAATTGAGTGTATTCACGTCTATACTTCGCTAAGTACATTTCGCTGAGAAAAATTTAGCGATTTCTGGTTATTATTACTCTCCATCAGAAGGCACTCAGTGTTTGTGATACCTAGCGCAACATCCTTTACTTAACGCTTTCAAAGTAGCCATATATGTACATATAACGAAACCAAATTTAAAAGTTATGAAGAAATATTTTGGTGCACTAATGTAGTGCACCAAAGGTCTGGCTGGTCTAGCGGTTGGTGCGCGCACCTTCGGTGCACAGGGTCATGAGTTCGAATCTCACCGTGGATCATGGTGTTTTTCGAACTCACGAGCTTGTGACGGACTATGATCTCACTCAGATGTTAAACGAGTACCCATTTATGGGGATAAATAACACTGCTGAGCGTGATGCTGATCTCATTACCTCAACAACAAGCAGCTAAGATCTTGGAAATGGGATGTCACTAACACATCCTGCGGCCTTAGTCCAATGTTGGATTGTCGCGCCTGTTATTTATTTTTTTAATGTAGTGCACATCATATGCTTATCTACCTAATATTTTTGGTGATTCTAGACACGATAATGAATGTTATACATTAGTGTTACATTGCATTCACACACCACCTTTGGCGTTTCCTTGTGTGTGCCTTCTGGTGGAGGAAAGTATAAGTAGAATTCGCTCCAAAATTGGGGTCCGCTTACTTGTGCATGAATGCACATTGCCGAAAAAAAATCCATGAGCATTACTCATTGCATTACGACGGGTGTAATTGCCGCCGAATGGAAACTTCGGGTTCGACTGATGCTTTAAAAGTCCACGTTGTTGGAATTAGTTGAGAAAGGACACCTATGGCCAGACTGTAACATATCGTTTCCAGACTTTTTTGCAAGACATGACTGACATGACGGTTTTTTTTATTGAATGGAGACTATGGTATGGTATAATCACATTTAGGGCTTATCATTAAGATGTAAAAGAGTAGAATTACCTGAAATTCAACATGTATGTACGTATTCAGCGGCGACACGTTGGCCTGTGGGGAATCGTCTGAATTACAAAAAATGAAATTTGTGTATACTGTGGAACATAATATACACTCCCAATCAAAAGGATAGTTCCACTTGAAAAATGGCTGTATCTCGGTAAGTGATAACGGTATTTTCTTTAAACTTGGTGACAATATTTTCAGTGGCCTGCTTGTTCCTTGCATAGCAGAAGGCCTCAAATCCGGAGTTCCGTTAGGCTTTTCTTACACGGTTTTAAATTTTTACAGCTTTCAGAGTAGGCAATTGGTTGCCAACTTTCAGAGTTGTAAATTTACAGCACGAAATTTACGTTAAATAAAGCATTTAAAATTACATCAATATATTTAACGCATTTCCAACAAAGATTTAATTTTAAATTCTTCGAGGGAAACAAGTCCCATATCCATGTGTAAAATTAAATTTTTTATTTAAAATTAACTTAACGTTAACTCAGCAGTTTATAGGCAATTTCGAGTCAACGTTACAATGCATATAATTTCGGAGTGTATATAATGTTGCAAGCACTATATATTTCCTATCCTCACATGTACGAAAATTTTGACCACGCCGAGATTCGATTTACGGACCTCTAGATTACTAGCATCGTAGAGTGGCGACTCAACCAAGTGAGCCACAGAGCGTGGCAGAATACTATCGACAAGATTTACGAAATGTAAAAATGAAATGATGAAAAATTACATTCATTTGATTTAATTTTACATTAAATGATGAAAAATCACATTCACTTGATTTAATTTTACATCTTTTGTTTGTAAAATTACAGTAGCAATGTGATTTCACAATATTTTATTTAAAATTGAATAGTTGTCATTTATTTTAACCTTTTGCTAAAGAAATGTGTAAAATTAAATTTCAAATTTTTTTTTAGCTTTTTTTTGTAGTAATTTCTACTACACTTTGTGTGGGAAATTCAATAAACTTTTTACTGTGTACGAGTATTCTTAAAAACAGTACAAATGGTGAAGTCAATAGGATAGTTCCAGTCGAAATAAAACATTAAATAACGGTACGAAAGGATAATTTTACCTTGAAAAATATAGCTGGTAAAAAGTAGAAATTTATCTAACAAAAATTGAGCTCAAAAAGTTAACCTGGGATAGAATTGTATATAGGTTTTAACGGTAAATTAAGTTGATTTCGTCCTAAGCTCCTCTAAATGTTCGCCAAAGAGCTTAAACTATCGTCTTATGGTATAGATCTTCCTCGTCATTCATTCCCACACATTTTTGATGATATTTAGATCTAGCAAGTATGAAGGTATTCCCACAACCTTGATTAGTTGGTCTAGAAATCAATTGTTTTATCAGCCTTGCTTCATAATTTGTGTCATTATCTTGATAAAATCTTATAGGAATGGTATGGAAAATGTCGGAAGTTTTAGGCAATACATTAGGAAGAATATCTTTAAAAGCCTGGGTACTCTGAATACCCCTAATTTAAAAAGGCTCAAGAGTTCCATACCAAGATATTCAACCCCAATGTAGAAACTGTATGGATTGGGCAAACGTCTTATTTTTACTGACGAAAAAGATTAAATCTCGTCGGTTCAGATGAATTTAGCTATTATTTCCACGATTTTAGCAAGAAGGAATTAATTTTGCAGACGCATCACTCAGAGTAAGAAATATCGAAGTATGGGGTTGAATATCTCGGTATGGAACTATTGAGCTTGTGGAAATTAGGGGTATTCACAACGTCCAGGCTTACGAAAATATTCTGGATAAAATGACTCTTAAAATTACCGACATTTTCCATGCAACTTCTTTGAGATTTTAACAAGATAATGGCGTCAATCATGGAGCAAGACTGATAAAAGATTGGTTTCAAGACCAAATAATCAAAATTTGGAAAGATATCCACATACTTCCTAGATCTAAATACCATCAAAAATGTGTGGGAATAAATGACAAGATCTATACCGTTAGACGAAAGTTTAAGAACACTGAAGCTCTTCCGCGAACGTTTCGAGGAGCTTGGGGCGAAATTAATTTAATTTACCGTTAATACACAGAATTCTATCCCAGATTAACTGAGCTCAAATTACTTAAATAAAGTTCTACTTATTACCAGCTACATTTTTCGAAGTAAAATTATCCTTTCGTACCGTTATTTGATGTTTTATTTCCCCTGGAACTATCCTATTGACTTCACCATTTGTACTGTTTTTAAGAATAGTCATAAGAAAATCCTAACGGGACTCCGGATTTGAGATCTTCTGCTATGCAAAGAACAAGCAGGCTACTGAAAATATTGTCAAGAAATTTAAAGAAAATACCGTTATCACTTACCGAGATACAGCCATTTTTCAAGTGGAACTATCCTATTGACTGTTTAGGGATTAAGCAAGATAAAAATAATATTTTCAAATTTAAATCGCTAAACATTGAACGTACAAATTCGCCCCGACATAAAGCCAATGGAAATTTGTGGGGAAAACTTTCGGGCAAAGTATATGCCAGAAAAAGGTAATTTGAAACAGTAACGGAGCCTAAGAACGAGATTCGTCGTTGTTGGGACCAAATTGAAGATTCAACCCGGGAGTCATTAGTCATATCAATGCCCAGAAGGTTGTTTCAAGTAACAATGAACTGAACCAGACAGCCGACACATGGAACGATATAGCCAACCAGCATGGCACGATATAGCCAACCACAATAAAACAGTGAAGAGCTACTGGGGACAATAGGCATCCCTGCACTAATGCAAAATTGGAGACCATCAACCTCCAAAGCCTACGAGGCTCTATTGTAAAATACATGATCCGATAAATCTTAGTGTAATCAAAATGTTAACAAGATTTCGAGAAAGCTTCTATTAGCAGCACCAAGGGCTTGAAGCCTTGCGATAGTCTGAACGACTGTTGTAAGAAATCATAAAACTTCTGTGTGTTCTCTTGTTCAAACGGTTTAGATCAGTCTTTGCCGGAAAAGCATGATCAAACACCTAATTGTGCATAAATGGTAACACTTGAATAAAGGGCGGATCGAAAAATGTCTGTACTAACAGCTGTAGCGGTCAGTACACACAGGATCGTGGGTTAGAAACCCATTGTCACATATCACTCAGTGCAGGGAGGCTCCTTGTATGGTTGATACGCCATAGCGTACCATTCGGGCGATGACGCTCTCGCGCACCCGAGTTATGTACGGGTAGCTCACGGCATGGCTGACTTTTTCCCTATTCCTTCGGAAAGGCAGTCATACAAGTCGAACACGATGTAGTTTTTCCTCGTAGGGGAGGAATCCATCATAAGCGATCGTGTAGAGCGTCGGAGCTGGCGGCTTCTAACCCGTACCACGAAGTGGCTAGTTAGGGAGAACGATCCTGCGGCTGGCAAGCCGAATTCGTTAGGTATATCGAAAGGGGGCCAAAGGATGATCACACCTGCTATTGACAAATCTTTAGCGGATTGTGTACATCGGGGATGGGTGTATCCAAAGTACCATGGTCTCTGCCCATCAAGGTGTTGGCCTGCTCGGTGTTGCTCGACAAGTCGAACAGCTAGAGTTGCATTCCAAAGCGATTCATCCCGGCGGAGAACACCCTTCCGGCTATTAAGAATAAACTGATAAACTGCCGTTCCCTTTAAGGGAGGGAGGTCATGGCAAGCGCAGTAGACGCAGAGACAATGCCGCATGTCACCATGCGGCCTAAATTCATTAGTATTAATTTTTATGATGAGGCGCCGAGGTCGAAAAATGCTATGATGGTTGGTATCATCAACTCATTTAGGAAAGCTGTGGAATTTGCAGAAAGTTGCGTTGTTGCCCAGTTTTCGTTAAAACATGTACCTTTGTGAAGGAAGCATAACTTACAATAATGAAAAAAATGTCGTCCAGTGATTAAATACGTCTAGGTGGGTGGGAAAACAATGACGAAGATCCATGATATTATGCAGAAAGTTAATGTCACTTCCAAAGCTTCCTTTTGGATTATCAGTATCCGCACAGGAGGATATGAAAAAGCTCGGCTTGCATGCAGGGCCGCATTTAGCTTACAATGCGCCGCCTTCCGTCACTGGATTTCGCGAAGGATTACTGTGAATTTTGAAAGGGAATCTTTTGAATAATCTAATTGCATTTTTACGGTTTTAGCTGTCTGGTGCAATTATCCACCATGTCGCCGGGTTAAATGATTAATCTAACCACGGGTGACGGGTAGCCAGTACGCCGCTACCGTTTTGCAGGTAATATATCAGCATATTTCTACAGGCAGCTCTATCTTGAATCGTGTCATCGCCGAGACTGTGAACAACAAATTAAATTGAGCGAGAGCTGATCGTGAAAGAAGCATCGAATAAAATGCATCCACTACTTCGCACCAGACGCCGAGCAGGAGACGAAACAGTAGAGTCTTCTGGTAAATCTGCGCAGAAGGAAGAAAGGGCTATTCCATGGGCCGAAAAGGGCTTGGCTGCTTTTTTGGGGATTTTCAGCCGACACACAGAAAGCCGGTCACAGCACAAGAAAACGCTGCAATTGTTTAGTACATTGGTTCTATTCGATGCCGCATGAAGAAACGGCCTTGTTCAGAACGGGAAAATGCTTTCTCATGACAGCTATGCTTACACTGAAAAAAGGCTCTTCATAATATTAATGAATTTCATTCATTAAAAAATATTCATTGTATGTATGCAGAAATCATTGATATTTCATAGAGATTTTCGGCATGGCTATGAAGGGTTTGTTATACTTAATGAAAGAGAATCATTGGTTTCAACTATCCATATTTCTGGGGAAATATCCATATAATTCGTAAAACAATGTAGTTTTACATGTATTCATTGAAATTTTATGAAATTATTTCATTGAAATATATTTGCTAAAAGCCTCTCATATTTATGAAAATACATTTGCCACACACACGTACGAAAATCGAAGCGGCAACCCTTACTGATAAATAAATTGTAACTGTAAGGACTGACGACTATAGTCACGTAGGCATGGTACAACCTGTTCTTTTGAGAGAACAGGTCGATCTTAATGATCTTCTGCATCGGAACAGGTCTCTAAAACTAGGTTTCCTGACCTATTTCGCAGCCAAAGAGCACCACAGACCTAGCGATTTATTGGTCAATTTATGAGGCCCGTGCAGCACACACACTAGGCAATTTATAGCGCAATCTGAAATGACTGTCTCAGGGTTTACACAACACAATACGTTACGACATAGCGAAAATTTTCTGCTTGGTGGCAATGAAAGATCCACTGACATCCATGGTCACTTTCGATGGAGAATGACCGCCACAACCACAGCATAAAGAATGACCACCCGGTTTATGTCAAAAAGTCAGCAACTGAAAACACATGATTGTCCGAAAAATTGCATGGCAATATGTTCCACATACAACAAAAAATGAAAGGAGTTAGCCTTTCATTCTGGAATGTACCATGGCTACATATTTTAACTGAATTTATTAGCTGTAAATCCGTTACTCTCTTTCCGAATCAAGAGACAAGATCTTATATGAAGTGGCTTTACTGAGCCCATTGCCCACCCAAAGCTTTCTTATGAGTTGTGGGAAAGTAGACTTTTGAAGCTATTCAGAGACACCCTGTCAATTTTACAAACGTCATAAGTGTTTGCGACAAACACTATTACCATTCTATGGATTCCCACCAAAGTTCATGTTCATTGTTCGGTCCAGTCACAAGATATGCACAAATGCTTCAGACACTGGCCTAGTATTGTGAAACGCCTTTGCTAAATATTTGATTCCCTATATTTCCGGTTAAGATAAAGATATTCGAATGAAAATTTTCAGGCATATTGCATATGTAATTTTCTTAAAATTGTCATCATAATTTTCACATTTGCAGACTGCACAGCCTATAACTTCGTTCCCGTTACTCCAAACTGGAAGAAAGCAACTGATATGAAATGTACCCATCGAGTTCTTTGATTTGAGTATCCATACGTCCATGTCCGATAAACACTAAAAAAGTCGACTTTTTCAAATCTTCTCAACACCCTGTTAACTTTGCTCTACCAATTTCTAAGTATTTCGTGGTAAAGACTGTTAGGATTCTACACATTCTTACCAAATTTCATGACGATCGGTTAAGCCGTTCGCGAGCTATTTAGTGAACAAATCCTAAAATCTGCGGGACACGCTGTTATCTTTGCCTTATCAACTTCTAAGTATTTCGTACCAAAGACTGTTACCATTCTACACATTCCAACCAAATTTCATGACGATCGGTTGAGCCGTTCGCGAGTTATTTAGTGAACAGACGGACCGACAAAATCGATTTCATAAGGGTTTTTTGAAAAATCTAAAAAAAAACCCTAAAAACGAAATTCTCGTATTTTCCCTATTAGCTGTCTACATTTCATTCTCCTAAACTCGTATCCCGTTTTGGGAGGCACGCGTGAAAATTAGCTGTAGTTTTTTTTTTTTAAATGGGGGGAGTTATGAACATGTCTTTTTGACAAATTCAAATGGGAGGAATAATTGGGGCGACTCTATTTTCAGCAAAAATCACATTCAGCTTATTGTCAATACTCGCATAAAATTCCACGGCTGAACTTGCATTTTTCAAGAATTATAGAGCTCTTTAAAAAGGTCCAAAATATTCTAATTAATCGTTTAGTCTACCGCCGAATTTTCATTGCATCATCATCTTTAGCCGTTTTTAAATAATCACTAAAAAAACTAAAGAAATACCCCCTTCCTCCCATTATTCAAGGTTGCGGACTCCCAATCGGTCAGAGAACTTTTCCCATAATCAGGGTGCCAACCAACTATCATGCAAATATCGTATTCTTCTTGGCTATTATATTGACCTAATCAACTGGTCTTTATGGCTACCTGTTCATTCGACTCTTCAGTTCAGGTATTTCTGATCATTCGACTCGTCTGGTCGACCTGTTCAATCGACTCTTCAGGTCTACCTAGTCAATCGACTCTTTAGGTCAACCTGTTCAATCGACTCTTCAGGTTGACCTGTTCAATCGACTCTTCAGGTCAACCTGTTCAATCGACTCTTCAGGTCGATCTGTTTAATCGACTCTTCAGGTCTCAAACGAGTCTCACTGATCTGAGTCGTGCTCTGATGCGGTTGGATAGTAGACGTAGACGGAATTGAACTGATTTGATTGCCTGCATATTTATGGGCGTATTATTGAATTTGCTTGCATGTTATTAGTATGTAGAATATATTGATATTATTTTGGTACTTGATGTGAATGTGTTCATTGGAAAGATTGTACGTGACTTACTTAAGATGGCGATCATAGACTAGTTTCATTCAATGCTATAGGAACCTGTTCTTTTGAGAATTGTGGAACGGGAGCGATCAACTCCTTGTACGGAGCGAGATCAAAATAGGAGTTCAGTTCATTAAGAACCATGACAGATGACAGTCAGTCTCGCTCCGAACATTGAACAATAAAGACGTGTTACATTTAAACCGGTCGTATTTAATTTCTCGTAGTCTTGATCTTGAATGTTATCTAGATCCTCATTTCGGATTCACTTCGAAGCCATCTTGACACATTGGACTAATGATATTTTCATCATGTACATATTTAGATTTTTTTTATTTCCTCTTCTGAAGTTTCCACAAGTTCCAAAGCGCAATAATTTATCCATATTATAGTCTAGTACAGATAGCTCAAAACCCAAACATAAAAAAAAAAAGGAATTGTTGAATACACTGCTCAATATACGCAGTAAAAAGTTACACTAATTTGCGCCATGGGTTAAGGGGGGAGGGGGTGGTAAAGTGGTGAAAATTCAGTTTTTTGCAAATATGTACAGGGTGGGCAAAAAGTAACTTTCCGATGTAAAGAATTAATAACTTTTACATTTGTGAGTAATTTGTTAAATTTTTATTTTTTTTTTTGTAGACATTAAACTTGGGAGATTCCAATATGGAAAAGTATACCATCGCACACCGAACCAAACTAGTGTCATTATTTTTCGAAAACAGCCGTTCAGTAACTGCCACTCAACGTGCATACTGCCAATTTTATGGAGTTCGCAAATCTCCAGCAGCTCCAACTGTGCGTGCTATGGTGGCCAAATTTGAGCGATATGGGAACGTTGCAGATCAGAAACGTGCGGGCAGTGTTGGAGAGAACGATGAAACATCAACACGACGACGTTCAACACAGTTCGCTATAAAGCGAGGCACGATTTGAAAAACGGACTTACACCTATACCCCTACATAACAAAATTATTGGTCCAGCATCTCCATCCTGGGGACCTGGCACTGTGTTTGGAATCCTCCAGGGAAATCCTAAATCTTGTAGAGAATGAGGAACGATTTTTGGAAAATTTAATGATGACCGACGAGGCGCACTTTCACCTAAGCGGATTTGTGAACAGGCAAAACACTAGATTCTGGGGCACACATAATCCCCAAAATGTCCAACAGCGTTCGTTACACCCACTTCGTGTATCTGTTTGGTGTGGCGTAACTTCAAGGAAAATTTATGGCCCATATTTCTTTGGAAATGATCAAGGTGCCAGTCTTACGATCAATGGAGCTCGTTACAGAAGTATACTTCAGGATTTCCTTTTTCCACTTGTGCGAGCGCATAACAACAATGAGAATATATTGTAATATACATGTAATATCATGCCGGAAGCTACCCCTATCCTGCACCATATCTAATACATGAACCTCACATGCCTATAAACTCTAGTGCAATATCATGAGCAGTTTAAAAGACATAAACATTACAATTGATTTGGTGGATTATCCGATTTCTTAGTTGCCTTAAAATAAAGACAAATTTCCATACAAAGAACGAACGAATTTCCACAACATTAAACGGATAATGCTTGTACTATGTTTTCTAAGCAAAACAGAATAAACAAGTAATCTCAAAGAACGAGTTTTAATTAAATTCGAAATGAGTGTGTAATAAGATCCAGATACACTGTAGTGTGTAGTCAATGAGACGTTGGCTTATGGGGTAGTCAATGATCCTGTATGGCTTCACATTAATTTCCTGTATACACTTGCAAACATATCCATTTAGACAGAGTAATAAAATAACCATTTTCGTACACTTACTTCCGAAATTGAGTAATCCTGTGTTGTACTCAAATCAATTAATCGTCCATAAAGCAAATCCTTTCGGCTTTCACTGTCCCGATGATGAGGAAGATGGTGCGGAGGCAAAAATAGGCAAAATCATTGACCCGAAACAAATCACATTAAATTAGCCCAGAGAAAATGTACTTTCTCAAAGTATAGGCTGCTGAAATTGAAAGCATCTTTCTTTATACGCATAGAACGGACAGCGGACACGTATCTCATTTGGATGGTCTGCTCCTGCTCATTTAACTTATTCATCAGAGCCCACTGACACTATATCTACTCATTTGGTCCATGCACAACACACTTTTCATCTAGCTTTTCACCAACTACTCTATACACCAAACTGAACGGCTGCCGGGATATTTTCCGGTATATCTTGAGACACACATGGTTGACACACTTTCTCTTCTTCTTTTTTTGTCAGGGGGATACATACACTCTATCTCTGTGTCGTGACTCGCTGCTATCTTTTCCCGTATAGAGGAGCTTCACGACTCTGACACTTTTCAAAAATAGCTACAGCAACATCGTCACCACAAATAGGACTCGGACTCGTCGGTACTGATGATGGTACCTATTGATAGCAAATAGCAACACTCTGCCTGTCGTTTTGCAAGAACACACATTCACATAGAACATAGAACTACGTCATCGAACCGAACGTTTAAGGACCTATCCCTATATCCGGAAAGATAGGGTTTGGGGGCGGCTCGATGCTTTCATTCACGTAACAACCAGCCGTGTCGAGGACACTATATTATGTACGTACAAGTACGTTATCGTTTATCCGCAGAAGATGAGAGAGAAATATTTCTTGATAAAAATCACGACATTGTTAGAATACGTTGAAATATTACGAGAATATCTGCATTGCATCGGGAAGAAATCTACAGAACGAATGCAGCAATATCATCGCGTTCCGGGAAAATTCTTAAGTACACACTCTTCTAAAATATACACACGAGAATTGAATAATATAAAAACAAAAATAAGAACTGAATAATTTTTGGTAGAATCGGGAGCTTCAATATAAGTTTTTCGCGTTTAAATGCAGAGCAGCCCACGAGCCACGCGACAGAACAACAATGAAATTAGACTAACGACCGTGTGCTGTTTTGCTCTGCTTCTTGGGCCAAACAGCAAGATTTGCCGACCGTACAGCTTTTCCGTGTGGTTGTTCGCTGCTGCTACTCGGCGCGTAACAGCTTTTCCTCATCAGATATACTACGCCCGCTGTGACTCCCCCACACCGAACCACTGCGTGCATTTTCCTATGTTGGGGTGTTGTGTTATGCGGGAGGATGTGTTGCCATTAATATACAAGAGAAAAATAATTTTCTGGAAAGTTTAAATTTTCCCCAAATTTCCCGATTTCACTACCTTCACGCGAGACCATTCGATTCAAGATTTTCTGGGGAGCTTTAAATGAAAGGTACGAAAGCATTCGTACGAGGCAAACGAAAGAAAAGCTTTCACTTTCACTGTTTCGTCGGAAAATTTAAGAAAAAGCTATCATATCGAATGATATCGTCTGAATCTGCTCTTAAATAAGTGTGAAATCAAATTACATATTATGATTAATTTGAACAAATTACTCAATAATTCTTCCATTATCCCATTTGCGAAATTTCCATGTATTTTTTTAACATTATCACCGTGTTTGCATCACATGTTTACACATCGTTCGTCTCCGATCAAGTATATGAATCACATGTGACTCAGGAAACAAAGGAAAAACAAAAGGTACACCGAAACAACCCATCAGTATCCAAAAAACAATCAAATCACAACGGGGATGGCAACACCCACCGAACAAGGAAAACTTCGCTCTGTAGGCGCAAAAGAATCGAATCGAACAACAAAATTTTCCGGGTATTCGGAAAAGTTCGTAATCTCGCCATCTCCCATTGGGGCGACTATACTCTAGTCTAGAACAAGGAATATTCGTATATAGCACACAGCTGTATCTATTCTAGCATTGACTTTGCAAAATTTAGAGTTGTGGGAATACCGACGACGTACGTAATAGTCCTAGACATAGAGAGAATACGTAGTGCGAAGAATATTTTAGGTGGCGCTCAGGGAAGTAATGAAAAAAGCCGGGAATGAAAATACGAAAGTGCTGAAGGAAAGTTTTGGGACATTTTCACAGTTTTTTTTTTCAAATTTTAAAGCCTAAACCCTTTGTATTTTGTTAGAATCGAAAGAATGGTTTGCTTCGACTTCTTGTTTTGCCCTAACTACTTGAGGGGCATGGTGGCTGACGACTACGGTGTGTAGTCGTCAACGTTTCGACGACAACTGAATTCGGAGTGTGATATGGTTAAAGTTGGTACTAACATCGTCAGTTCACGTGAAATCCATGCAAATACTGTCAAAATTTTGATGATCGTGAAATCGAATTCGCTTGGTGGTACTCACTTCACATGAAAGTCTCCACACCGGTTTTTGAAATTTCGCCAGCGGAAATAATGCAGTTGCACTGTATTTCACAGTGAAAATATGTAATCGACAATCAACCAGAACGCGAGTGAACATTTATCTTAAATTGAGTGAATAAAAACCAAGTCTCCACGGCACCGTTTTCACGGGAGACATATATGCAAGTTTTTCGCTCGGTGAACTCAGTACATACCTTTATCAGGAAAACCCAGCAAAACCTTCTCTATTACAAGCCGGAAACCAACGATGATTGTCAAGTTAGCATTTCAACTTTCAAATTTCGATGATTCCTATTGTGCATTAAATGTCGCGAATTTGTCGTCATTCAACGGCAAAAGCAAAAAATTTGCCTCGCCCCTCGTTCCCATAAAAACAACCCCTGTAAAGTTAGCACAACTACCCTAGTAGCAACGAATTTAAAGCTTGAAATAGATTGGACGCGTCAGCATCGGCATCAGCAGAAACATTTCAATTTAGAACACACGCATTTGCCTTTGATGACCCCACATTGACAGCAGAAGCAGAAGCATTTTTTCTGCTGCTAGTGTCAATGTGGGTCATCAAAGGCAAATGCTTGTGTTCTAAATTGAAATGTTTCTGCTGATGCCGATGCTGATGCTGACGCGTCAAATGTATTTCAAGTATAAGAATTTCCTTAAAATCAAATGTGTCCAGGAATTTGCCGCAGAGGTCACTTATGCTTCAAATAGATTACGCGCATCAGAAGCAGCATCGGCAGAATTCAATAGCTGACAAATATGCTGAATGCCGAGTCTTGTACTCAACATTTTTGTCAGCAATGTAAAATGCATTGCGCTTGAAGTTTCACGATGCCGATGCTGCTGCTGATGAGCGTAATCTACTTCAAGCATTATGGCACCTGAACTTTCAAAAAGTTTGCCGCGCTCCTCTACACTTTTAAAAACTACCCCTAAGTGTGTGGGCCTATTTGCTTTTAAGGGGACTCTTAAGTTTGTCGCTACTATGGTGGTAGTGCTAACTTCACAGGGGTTGTTTTTAAGGAAAGGAGGGACGCGGTAAATTTTATGAAAGTTCAGATATTTTAAGTTACCCTTAAAGCATTCAACTAAATACATATTGTTTTATGGTGATACTTTAAAGTTGAGTTTTTACGATCCTTGGAGGTAGAAAAACACTTAGGGGTTTAAGCTCCTTTCGTTAAGATCATTTTAAGGTAAACATTGAGTCGCTCCGGTCAAGGATCTCCATTATCCCCCCATTTAAATTTTTCAAAACGGCATATCCATAACTCCCCCCAAAATTGGATCAGAGTGCTAAATTTTGGTTTGTTGGGATTGGAGGTCATAGTAACCCCACCCACCAAAAATCCACTCATTCGGATAAAAACTAAGGGTATCTCCCATACAAAGTGACCCATCAGGAGTTTGTTCTACGTACTACTTATTTTATAAACTGTAGAACAAAGTTGTCTTGGGTCACTTTGTATTGGAGGTACCCTTAGTTTTTATTCGAATGAGCTGATTTTTGGTGGGTGGGATCACTATGACCTCCAATCCCAACAAACCAAAATTTAGCATTCTGATCCAATTTTGGGGGGAGTTATGGATATGCCGTTTTGAAAAATTGACCTAAATGGGGGGATGACTATGACCTCCGATCGCAGCAAACCAAAATTTAGCACTCTGCTCCAATTTTGCGGGGAGTTATGGACATGCCGTTTTGACAAATTTAAATGGGGGGATAATGGGGGTCCTTGATCGGAGCGACTCAATATTTACGTTAAAATGATCTTGAACTTACTGTGAATACTTATACAAAATTTTACGGTTGAACTAGCATTCTTTCAAAAGTTATGGAGCTTTTAAGAAAGGTCTAAAATGAAAATATTCTAATTTATTTTGTTAGGCTAGTGCCGAAATATTTAATTAAACTCTAATGTGTTTCGTCTCTAAGTTTTTTTCGTCCTCAGCCCATTTTTGTGTATCTCTTGTCGTTTTTGAAATAATCGCAAAAAAACCGAAAAAATGACCCCCTTTCCCCCTTTTTTTATGGTTGCGGACCCCCAATCGGTTGGGACTTTTTATGCCATAATCTCGGGACCATCCCCAACCATAATGAAAAGAAAATTCCGATGTAGAATTTTTGCCGTTCGATGGCCATATTTTGGTCCAATTTTCTTAGACTATAAAGGGGCGTGTCTGTATTAAAAATGAAATGCATATAGTGCTATAGTGCTCAGAATCAGTAGTTTTACTGCGATCGTCGAGCGATCATCACATGAGTTGTCTCTACGAAATACCTTAACCTTAACTTAACAGACATGTACAACGAGTGAAACTGGGGAAATCAGCCGACGTTGCCTGGGGAAACATGTCAAAATGGTGGGCAAATATACTTACTGGAAAATTGTGCGTTCGGGTATGTATCGGACTGTATTT
Organism: Microchrysa polita; assembly: GCA_949715475.1. Lineage (NCBI taxonomy): Eukaryota > Metazoa > Arthropoda > Insecta > Diptera > Stratiomyidae > Microchrysa > Microchrysa polita. Next base: position 13,554,627 of record OX454420.1, read on the forward strand.
CATTTTCCCCGTTTTTTTTCTCTCCATGAAGGACAACTAGGTGAAGAGAACAATGGTGAATATGGTTCCCATAACATAACGGGACTCATCCGGGAATGATACCATGACAGGTAAATAGGTTCCTTCCTAATGTCAAGATAGAATCGGATTTCCCAATTGAAACAGTTTTTATGCTATGATTCCAATTTGTCTCCATTGCGAAATGCAGCTTATGAACTTCAATGGGTGGGGTTACGATACACAAAAGTTGCGTATGTTCCGCAAAATGTTTGCCATTATGATCCCCTAACTGCCATTTTGCGGATCAGTAATAATCTCCGGTTGTTTTCGTTAACATATTAAACCAAAGCAGACAAAGGAAAAGAACCGGAGTTTATTTCTGATCAGCAAAATGGCAGTTAGGGGATCATAATGGCAAACATGTTTGCGGAACATACGCAACTTTTGTATTTCGTAACCCCACCCAATGTAAACCCCAGGCGCATCAAAGGGGTATTACCGCATCAAAACTGCTACTAAACCGTAAGAAAATATTAATATCGTTTAATCTTTGCGGTATACTCGTACGACATTATACGGGAACTCGTTCTTTCTTCTTCGTAAATTGTAGCTTTGTAGCTTTTTTTCTCGGAGGACATCTCTCGACATTATTTAGCTTATCCCGGCGAAACTACTTTACCCTTTGAAATATAAGTATAGAGGTTTCGGCATTTCAGAGGCAAAGTGACCCCGAACCCAGTGGCGTAACGTACGGTGTTCCATGTGTTCGATGGAACACGAGCCCGCATGCCAGAGGGTCCCCGCTCCAGAATGTGCGACACTCAACATTTTTATTTGACAATAATTAATAAAAAAATGTGTAATGACTATGGAATTTTGTAAAAATTTTAGGGCGAAACCTTTTATGTATTTATCTGAAACTGTGATATTTAGAGAGTCGAAGAAGCTACATGAACATCTGAAAGTTCGCTATTCTTTTAGCCGATTTTGTTTGTTTTCAGAAATTGCAAAGAAGCTTAGCAAGGATGAAAGAGAAAATGACTCAAAAATTTCTCGATTTTGTAGCATTATTACTCGTACCAAAATGTTGAACGCCGTGATTCTAAAGAAGAATTATCTCCATTTGCTAAAATTGTCTATTTCCTTAACAAATTAGTTCGCCTCCAGCAGTTACTATGACTCCTGGAGGCGAACTAATTTGATAAGGAAATAGGCAATTCTAGCAAATGGAGATAACTCTCTTCAGAATCACAGCTGCCTTCAATCTTTATCGATTATGTTCACACGCAGAAATACTGAATCGTCATCAAACAAGCCTATACAGATTCCTAATTTTGTTATAATTGTTTGTTCTAAACTAAATTTTGTAAAAAGAAGAGTAGAGCTCCTGTATCACCTAGATACTATCAGCCATATATAACAGTTCGCCGGGATTTCAATTTCAATCTCTTGTTAGATTTAAGGTTTGTGTTTGCCTTGCAGAATAAGGATGAATATCATATTCATTTAATTTCTCTTATTTGTCAATTTCTATGGCGTTTTAGAAGTGTAGTTTTCTGGAAATTTGATTGCCATTTAGTGAAATTCCGATTAGACGTCCAAAAACATGAGAAAGCGGGATAATTGTTGTTGTTCTGATAACAACAGAACGGATACGACCATTATAACATACAAATTGTACAAAAGTGCAAACTTTTCGTTACTAGCACTGTCCACAAAAATCCTTTCGATATAATATAACCCAGAACCCATACCTTCGCAAAAACCATATACCGAACGCATGCTCAACTTTCACAAATTGCGCTTCCCATAAATCCTGTCTCAGTTTCTTGTTAAATGTGAGGGGGTTGTTGATTGTGATTGCTCCTCCATTAAGGCACCCGGTGCCGGTTCAACGACTGTATCTATGTCCTGACTAAACGACTGTATGGATTCAATATAGCAACAATCCTGCGTCTGTGTTCTTGTGTGTTTGCACAAAACACCACATCGCTATTACATGGAATGGAGCATTGGGTGAGGTTATAAAACAAAACGTTGCGCAACGTTTCGCGCAACGTTTCAAATCAACCGGCCGTTACGGATCAGAAACTTCTCCCTACAAACAGATCCCCTAAGCGCCCCCTTGCGAGGCATAGCTTGATTGATTGACAGAAATTTACAATCTGCCGTCGAACCGTGCATTTCCGCCCTCATTTATTTATTAAACTATTTACAATCAATGTAATGTATCTGCATCTCGTTTAAAACTGGAAATTTTAATTTTCGAGCAAAACGTATCAGCTGTGATGTGTCAATTGTCACATTTGTCACTTTCCGAGAGATGGCGATGGGAACACCAAGTCTGATCCGGATCTATGCGTTTACAGAACACAATAGGAAACGTTTCGGAAAACGCGAAACGTTACGCGAACGTTGTGTTTTATAACCTCACCCATTTATGACTACATCATGTATACGACATAAACACTGCGTGGCAAGGCATTTATTACGCCAACACAAAACAATGACGTCACAAAAGAGATTTTCATTGCAAAAACATAGTTGATTTTTTTTTTGTTCAGTTTGACGTCATTCGTGAGGTCACCGACTAGTGTCGTTTACGTAGATACGTAGGAACTGGGTGGTTCTGTGTATATGGCATTCAGGATTGAGGAACTCATTTCGGAAATGCTCCTGCCGTTTTAAGGATTTTATGTCGTGTAGTGCCATACAGAGCCACCGCCCTTGAAATATATGGATACGAGGCCAGACAGATGACGAGGTGTTGTTTGTATAGAGAAGCAAGGATAAAATCATTAACTAGGGTCAAGCGAATTTTATACTGAAAAGGAACTACATATATATTGTAAGTGCTGTTTGGAGGTGTTATCATTATTCTTTCAGCGGGAAGGGAGATATTGGAAAGTCCTGGGGTGTGAAAAGTATTAGTGAATTTTGAATTGGAATATGATTTGAGTAAGCTTAGGTCTGAGTTTTGTGCGGTAAAGCGCTGCAAAACTGCTCGTTTATCCTTTTAAGATGCTTTACAGTTGATACCTATTCCTAAAATATATTATATTTTAGGAAATGGCAACATTTTGCGCTTCAGAAATTGTAGAAGAATGGATCCCTTGGGGCATGGTTCGTTGACCCTACCATTATAAAGTTTATATCGAGTCAACGTAACATTGCATATAACCCATTAGTATTTTTTTTTCTTTAATTTCGTTCGATCACCTAAAGCCGGAGTAAAGGCTTGTGTTTCTATATTGTGTCATATTTCTATTATCATACGTATGTCGTATGCTTAAGCCTACTTGATTTCGTTTGCTGCATGTGGGAAAATTTGAACCGAATGAATTGAGTAGGCTTAAGGATATGACATACATTCATATGAAAATACAAATATGACGTAGTGTAATGGAGCCCTTAGAAATCAAAATCACCTGGACATATTGACGAGCCCACATTTAAAGAAGTCCACAAATGAGCAAGAGCAAGTCCGGATGGAATTGAACTGATTACCTGTGCTGACGATTGCATCGTACTCGCCACGGGGAAAGATAAAGTTTAGATGCGACTCCAACTAAACGTTTATCTAGGTCGCCTCGAAGCATTTTTTACCGTAAAAAATCTGAATCCTCCGCGAATCTCGCGTGTTTACAAACCCGTGCACAGTACGAGACATCAAAATTTATTTATTGACGTGTCCACTAAAGCAACATCTTACTATGCTCCGAGGCCCGTATTTTATTGCACCCCGGCCATATTTATTTTCTTAACATAACCTCGAAACCCGACCAAACTAGATGTAACCAAATTGTAGCAGAATGTCCTTAACGCGCACAGGGATGAGAACCACCCGAACTACCTCACATTATGCCGCGATACATTCGAAAGGATTAGGGGAAATCATGCAATCAATCACTCACGCATTACAGAACCATTCACACTACTAGGGTACTTTTCTGAAAACTAGAACGCGTGTGTCCGCAGCATACGGACACTAATTCGCTGGTCCATCGACAGCACTGGATCGACGTATCTACAGAAAAAAAGAACTTAGATTAGATTGTGGGGGCGGGCGTGAATCTGAAGGGGGTTCGTAGCATTGAAGCTATTGTACTATCGCGCTGGCCATATGTGGGCAGGACTATGCCTAACGATCAAGGTTGATCGTGCTAAGAAATGAGCTGAGTTTGCTAATTAGGGTGGCCAGATGCCCCGTATTTTACGGGTTACCCCGTTTTTTCGGGCACGGAAAGTCCAAAAACCCGTAATCCAAAAAATAAAATACGGGGCAAACAATGGATGATCCGCAAGGAAAAAACTCCATCAAAGGGTATTAAAGTCAACCAAACACTTCGAAATTTGCCGGGATGCAAAAGTGACGTAATCAAGGTTAAATATATTAAATATAGGCACTGTTAACCATAGTACCAGTAACCATTCGTTGCAGTATTTGCAATCAGGAGTCGATTTTGCCAAACACACTTACGTGTACTGTCTGCAACCCTTAAATATGCAGCACGAACTGAAATTTGAGCAACTGGAGACAATACTCGAATGTCTAAACATAACTACAGTCAACTTGGATGAACTTTATGAGGAGTTTTGTGTAATTTCGCCCCTAATTAATAAATATGTTCAGGAGATGAAGAGATGCCAATGAAGTGATAAGCCCTGACACACGGACAATATTATTTAAAGCTGTCAATAATACCAGCAAAATATGATTAGAATTTTGAAACTGGTCTTTTCTATCCTGGTAGCTTATTTGGGAACCTTTAATCAGTTCGTCCCAACGCAGGTGACGAAATCGATCAGCTTTTCTAGTGGCTAAGTACCAAAAAACCCTTATCGATTCCGTCCCCTGAAAGTGGACGACTTCAACTAGGATTTCGAGTACATTTTACGCGAAAAACAGCCAAAAACCATTGTTCAGCTCGAACGAGTTTTTGGCGTAAAATATACTCTAAATCCTTTGCCAGCTCGTTCACTACAGGGGGAAATCGATAAGGGTTTTGGGTAGTTTTGGCACTAAAAAATCTAATCGATTTCGTCCCCAAACAGGTGACGAACTGAACAAGGTTTCCTAAATACGTGTCGCGGCAATAAATTATTCTCCTGTAAGAATATTCTCGCTTTGCGGTAACGCATGGACAGATAGTCGGAACCCACTAAATATTCGCACTGTAAAGGCTGACCCTCAAATAAAATGCAATTTTAAAATGACATGTAAATATTTCTATAACTTTTCATTGCAAAATTAAGTGTTATTGGAGGCTGTGTCATCAAATAAGAAATATTGTTACAAAAAATAAATGACATATCGGTATAAAATAGTTTTTTTTAATGTTTGCCCCGTAAAAAAATCTAAAACCCGTATTTTGTAGGCTAGTGACCCGTAAATCGAAGGCAGGCAGGTGGTCACCCTATTGCTAATTGACGTCGAAGGTATGTCGTCCGTGTCTGGATAGGCCACTTCAAGTTGTATCCAGCGGCGTTGGGCCAGAGCATCACATTCTTAGATGACGTGGGTTGAGCTCTCGTCATCTTCATCACAGAATCGACAGCTCGCGTCTTGTCGAAGCCTCATTGTGCGCAGATGTGATCTCAGGCAGGAGTGGCCTGTAAGAATCCCACATATGGTACGTACTTTATTTCTACTTAGCTGAAGCAGCTCAGCCGCTCTTGTATGGGAGTATTCTGTTATGAACAGTTTGGATTGACTGAGTAGTTTGTCCGTGTGCTCAGATGCCTTAAGTTGTTCCTGGTATTTGATTAGTCATTTTACTATACATGTAGAGATGCTACTAAAGGGTTCTGGTCAGCAGAAGTGAAGTGGGTTGCTACGGCTGTGCGTGCCAACTCATCCGCCTGTTCGTTCCCTGTGATGCCTATATGACCTGGGACCCAGAAGAGTGATAAAAATAACTTTGTGCGCGTTTTTACAGTTACGTGACTCTACTCATGATCGTTGCCTTTTCGCTAGCTCCGTGATTGTAAGGCAATGTGGCCTGCAATGAAAGTTGAATACGCAGGTACAACTGTACACACAACCGAATTCGAGTATGTGTTATGTACCTCCTATTCGACGCGGGTTTTAAGTAAATTTATCGCAATAAGTCCGTGCGGAGTTTCGCTGAAAGGTCAGTAGGCGAGGCGGAAAAGGCACTTGAAGTTTCGAAAGGTCCACTCCACACGAAGAAAGAAACATGGTGGTGGAACACCGAAACTAAGGAAGCAGTGCAAGCCAAATCGAACGCATTTAAGGCGTGGACGAAATGTGAGTCAAGCAGTGAAACCGAACGGGTTCAACTTCGCGAAAATTATATGCAATGCCGGAAGAACGTAAAGCGCTTGGTAGCTCAAGCAAAGGCGAAGGCAGCTGAGAAATTCTACCAAGAATTAGAAACTCAGACTGCGACCGAAGGACCGTCTTTGCGCGAGAGACCTAAGCACGACGCCAGGATATTTAGGGTCGCAGCCCAAAGGAGAAGGAACGCTCGGGAAATACAGGCCCCAAAGTACGTGGAGGACTCGCAAGGAATGTTGCTGATTGACGATACGGCAATTCGTAGCAGGATGCGAGAGTATTTTGACGAGCTTCTAAATGAAGAATTTCCTCGCGCAGCTTTTCAAGATGTTGAGCCGAATACCACAAATATTGAAGATATCTCAGAGGAAGAGGTGATGGAGGCAATGCATCAGATGAAACGCGGAAAGGCAGTCGGACCGGACAAAATCCCCGCGGAATTTTGGTTGAAAATGGAAAATGTCGGGCTTAGTTGGCTCACAGTTCTCTTCAACAAAATCAAAGGTGGCCAACCGATGCCTGATGCTTTCAGGGAAAGTTTTCTTCTTCCTTTCTATAAGAACAAGGGAGACTCACGCAAACTCAACAACTATAGGGCTATAAAGTTAACACCTCATACACTGAAGATCTACGAGCGAGTCGTCTGCAACCGATTGAGAAAGATTGTGCGGTTGAATGACAATCAATGCGGCTTTGTTGAAGGTCGATCTACAGTCGATGCCATTCAGTGCATTCGTATTGCGATGGAAAAGTATAGAGCAGCACGAAAGGACTTGTACTTTGTGTTCATCGATTTGGAAAAGGCATTCGATAGAGTACCTCGTGATCTGATATGGTTGGCCTTGAGAGCACTTAATGTCCCTGAGGCATATGTCAGCATGATACGAGACATGTATGATGGAGCTACGACTAAGGTTAGATGCACAGCCGGTGAATCAGAAGAATTTCCGGTGAATGTCGGATTACACCAGGGCAGTGTATTGAGTCCGTTGCTCTTCAACATCATCATGTGCTACTTATTAACACGTATCTCCGACGGCCTAGAAATATCTCTTTTTTTGCCGATTATATAGTCCTCAGTAGCCCAAACATCGTTGCCTTGCAAGCTACACTTACAAAATGGTGTGACATTCTGGAGGAGCATGGACTTACCCTCAGTATAACAAAGACTGAGTTCGTATGCTGCCCATTCTCAGATCCAGATGCACCGATACCAGATATGTACGTCAAAGGAGAGCAGCTTAAGTCTTGTACCGAGTTCAAGTACCTTGGCTCGATGGTGAACAGCGGAGCTACATGCAATGATGACATCAAACATCGCACAAAGGTTGGGTGGTTGAGGTGGCGAGAAAACTCTGGAGTTTTCTGCGATAAGAAAATGCCACTGAAGCTAAAGGGCAAGTTGTACAAAACGGTTGTACGTCCCGCACTCATGTATGGATCAGAATGCTGGACCATGTATGAAGGTTACGCGAAAGAAATGACCGCGACTGAAATGAAAATTTTACGCATGTCAGTTGGTGTAACCAAAAGGGACCACATCAAGAGTAGCTACATCCGAGGTAGCTTGTCCATAGACCAACCAATCACCGAAAAGCTCGAAGACCGACGAATGGATTGGTATTGCCATGTTCAAAGGCGTCCGCCTGAGAACCCCGCAAAGAGAGCGATATCAATGGAAGTTCCACTTGATGGACCCAAGGCCAGAGGCAGACCGAAGAACACCTGGATATGTCAAATGAAAAAGCAACAACAACGCATTGGTCTCGGCGATGACACGATGACACTATCTTGGAGCTGCCTGTAGAAATATGCTGAGATATTATCGCCAAAACGGGCGATGTGCCTACATCGCAGGTCGAGCAACGCGAAACCATGGAGCGGTATAAAGAACGAGGCAAGGAAGAAGAAGAAGTCCGTGCGGAGTTTAAGGAAATTTTGCCTCCGGTTACAGCGAAATGAATCGACGAGTGCCTCCTATTCGACAAGGGTTTGTAAGTAAAGATGTCGAAACAAATCCGTGCGGAGTTGGAGGCAACGCAGCCTTGTACTGAGCACGGATTTGAAAATACGCCACCTGTTCGAGAGACTACAAGTGGAAATGTGATATTTTAGGCGTACATCTTAGTTCCATGATGTCTTCAGCCCATCATGATGCGGCGGTTTGTGGTAAAAAGCGTAGTAGGAACAAAATCCTAAACTACTATAGAAACAGTAGGTATCTTATTGGTTCATCTCATGGGCCGAATTCCTCCCTCACCTAATATCAGACGTAGGTTTTGAGATCTTGAGAGAGAGGTTCATGGATACAAGAGCGACCTCTTCGAAGATGTGATGGGACATACAGATCCACAATCGCAGCGATTTATACTGTGAAATTGGACGGCAACAAATCGTCAAACAGATCCACAAATATGCACACGCTAAAAGGCTGCAGGAGGGCAACTTCCATGGTCCTCCCTGTGGGCGACAGTGGGTAAGGCGCTTGGCGCTGTCGAGATTCCAGCTGAACTCATGAAGCATGGTCGAGAAGGCTTTGTCAGTATCTACCAAGTGTATTGCTGCATTTTGATATACCGGCAAAGCTAGTTGGACGAATTGACGATGTCACGCAGGTCAGAGTGTGCTATTTATCGGTCCACCCAATAATGAAGTCGAAGCTGGTGCCCAAGAGCACGAATCTTCACGTGTATAAAACGATGACCCGAGATCCGAACTGTGCTATGCTATATGACTGCGAAGCATGGACCCTAACCCAGAACTCTGAAGATCTGCTGGACACATTCGAAAGGTTCTTCGCAGAAGCTTCGGAGTCGTTAGCGTACGAGTGTTTGGCGCATCCGGTACAACCATGAGTTGTATCAGGTGTACGATACCTATACATTACCGCTAAAACATATGATTTATTAAATTTATTTAATAAATTTTGAAGTTTTAGTGAGTAGGAGGGTGCAATGGTGTGCATTGAAGTGTTTGGCGTAAGCCTGCATAGAGCCGCCATTGGCACAGATCTTGGTGTGTGTACATTTGTCGAAAATCGTGAAATTGTAGCGACTGCAATGGGCGGAACAAATACAAAGGATGAACGACGAGCGCACAGCGAGTGGACCCAGAGCTCGATGGGAGCAATCGATATGAGAGGACGGGCGGGACTGGAGGACAATTGGAGGTCAACCATACAGGCGACCAAAGCCCGATAAGTCTGCCAACTGCCACGTCACTAAGACGAAGATGTTAGAAAAAAACGCAAGTCCTAAGGAAACGTATATTTTATTGGCAGAATGTTAACAAAAAAGAAAGACAAAAAATTGATACAGTAATCGAGGGGCGAAAAACAGTATACTTATAACGTAAGTACGAAATATAAATTAACAATTTTCATTAGTCGAATTAGAACAAAATTCAGTTTCATATAGGAACACACAACGTACGAGTGTTTGGCGAAATATCATTTTTTTATTAATATCAGTCACTCTCAACTATTTGCTTACACGTCACAATATCACATGATCCCATTATTTTTTATATTTATACGAAACGAAAGCAAAAAACAAACAAATTCAATGAAATGTGTGTAAAGTTTTAAATACTGTTAAATTCAACGGTTTTTGCTTTTTATGAAATTAAACCGATTCCCACATCCAAAAATTGAGCGTTTTCATATAAAAAAATAAAAGCTAATGGATTCATGTTTATTACATTTTTATTATCGCGTATTCTCTCCTATTCTATTTTGCCTTGGAAGCTATTGTATTATTGTTCTCATTGTCGACCAGGAAGAGTGAATGCTGGCCGCCACTTACAACCTTTAGGACTTTTTTGCCTTCAGTCTCCTTGCTGCTTATCACTACGGGCAAGATTTCGTCATCCTCCTTGCCGGTGCCCAATTGCAAATTCGATCCCATTCCCCACGAGTAGGCTTTGCCGTCCTCGGACACGGCAAACGACTGTGCCTCGCCACACTTGACATCGACGATCTTTTTGTCGTCCAGTGCCTTGATTGGCGTGAGTTCGGTGACGTCTTCGTCAACTTCGCCCACTCCCAAACGGCCGTAATCACGTCGACCGATTGCGTAGACTTTTTGATCGTTTGTCAGGACGAGAGTGTGATGTTGACCGCCTAGAAAGGAAATGTGCAATTGCAGTAAGGTTCAGTTTTGGTTTGTATGGGAACAAGCACACTTACCGGCAATTATTTTGACGTCTTTCAAATTTGTCTTTTTCGGAACCGGGATGGGCATGTCGGTTTTCGGCAAGCCCAGCTGACTGTAGTTGTTCAGGCCGAACACGTAGATGGTTCCAGTTTTTTGCTCCTTGACAAAAGTGCTGCGGAAGAAGAGAAATGTGAGGAGATATCTTGGAAGTTGTTCAATGAAAAGAAACACCTACCAGTACGTCGTTGCCCACACGGCGCTGAAAACCCTCTTCTGCTTGGCATGAATCATCATCGCTTCCAGAATCTCAGTTTTTCCTCTTCGCGACTCACCGCCAGCACCACGCAACGATATACGTCCCAACTGACCCTGCTCCGCACAACCCACCGTATACACGTTCCCATTGCACGCCAACACCACTAAATGATCGGCGCCCGAACAAATATCATTGGCCGTAATTTTCGGCAACAAATGCACCGGTTCACGTTTATTGCCCTCCAACGTGAGTCCCATGTTGCCGTGTGAATCGCGAAACGATCCCCACGCAAACACGCGACCATCCTCCAACAGACATGCGGAATGTGAATCGCCCGCCGAAATTTTCACCACCTTTCCCGGCAAGTTCACTTTGGCCGCCTCGAATTCGGAGCCTTCTTCGGACGTGTCGCGGCCCAGGGCTCCTTCATCGTTGCACCCAAACGAGTAGACATCGCCACTTTGTGTAAGACACAAACTGTGAACGCCACCGGCACAACAGTCGACGATATCTTGGACGCCGGATACGACCTGCGGTCGTTTGCACTCCATCTTGTCTTCGCCCAGACCCAATTGGCCCATGTCACCGGTGCCGCACGAAAGGAGTTTACCCGCTCGTTTGGGGCGCTCCGGAATGGGCAGTGAAAAGGCGACACGTACCTGTTTGGCGGCCGGAGCGTCATTTTCAACGTCGGAATGCTTTCGTCGTGGCATTTTTTGTGCGGTGTAAAGTTTGATGCCTACAAAAGCAAGGTTGAGGTTAGATCGTCTGTTTATATCGAAATCTGATAAAATTGTAAGCCAAATCAAACGTTTCAAGATAATTACTACAAAATCAACAACTTCCAAAACCAACCGGCCGTTAATACTGCCTAAAATCAACAAGAGTTCAAATATAAATGTATTCCCCACGATACTTACGTTTCTAGTCGAATTGGATAAACCGTCCTCACTTCTTGTCTTCCTTAATTGCACGTTGAGTGTAGTAGAGCACAAAATCAACTTCTCTGGACAAGCTACAACACTGTAGGTTGGCGAGTTGCACTGAAATTTAAATTCTCCGACTGAACACTGAAATGTGGCGGGCTTTTCGTGAAATCAAAAGGTGCACACACGAAGTAATTGACCGGCTCAAAACAAACAGCTGTTACGGAATGACGAATGGGGTGAAGTTGGCGGTAATCGGACAATGAAGAATTTCCCTAGGGAATTTCAATGTTCCATGGAATTTTTCATGGGTGTGTGCAGGCGCTGAAAGAAAACCGTTATTAACGTTCTTTTGATTTTAAAAATAGTTAAAAGTTGATCGCAGCCGTCTCGTTTTTTTTATACAGGGTGTCAGAGAAACACCTGACTATTTTAAAAATGTCGTGAAAATTCAGGAATTTCCTTTTTTGCTACTAAAACACTCATTACATTTGCGGAATTTAGATGACAGCCTTTTACAAAGTTTATGCCTAGGAATGGTGCTCTTCATTTTTAAACTTCTTCTTCCGTGCCTCGTTATTTATACGTACCGCTTCATGATGTCGCGTTGTTCGGCCTGCGGTGTAGGCACTATCTTCATTATTAAACTGTTGGAGTTTTCGAAAGTTGTCCGAAACCCTAACATTTTTCCAGAAGATCAACTTTAATTTATCCATTCGGTACCGACGACGGTCGACCAGGAAGAATAGCAACCCAGCGGCTAGCATTCTATTCTTTTTTAATAGCGTTTTAACTCCTAAGGGTAGGGAATATGCTCAATAAGCAAAAAACTTTTATATTACTCGTATTTATACCCTCCGCAAAAAATGTGCCGTACTTTTGAAATAAGTGCATTGGGGGAGGTTACGAAATAAAAAAGTTGTGTGTGTTCCGCAAACATGTTTTCCGTTCTGACCTTCTAACTGCCATTTTACGGAAAAAAGTCCTGAACGATTGGTGGTTCTTCAAAAGACGGGTAGGGGTATTTTTTTAACTTTTAGCGATTTTTTACAAAACGGCATAGGAAACAGAAAGATATAGTCTAAGAACGAAAAATTCTACATAAAATTTTCCTTGCAATGATATACAGGGTGTCCCAAACCCCAACGATAACCCGGTAAACGGTGATAGCGCATTTAGTGCCCGTTAGGGGAAAATATTTAAAAAAAATCAGTCTCGTTTTTTTAGTGATCTGTAAAAAAAGACGCCGACCTTGCTGTCATTTTTCATCCACTGTAACTACAAATCTTAATATTTCTAAAATTTTCTTTTGGCGCTGCAACAGCAACAAAATGTTCTATTACCTACACCCCAACCCCAAAAAATGTGAGAAATGTGACCTTCTTTGTGGAACCGAGAGATCAAATTCATCGCTTCGTCCAAGTTCAAATAACTGTACAGTAAAAAAAATTGCACCGGGACCTTCCGCCAAGTAATTTCAAAAGTTGGCGCTTAGTGTCTAGTTTTTATAACGGTATGACGTTATTTCCGATTGGAGTCAGAATATTTTTTCAAAGACCTGAAACCATGACGCGTTTTTTACCCCAAAGTTGCAACACTCAAAATATCAAAAGACCTTTGGAGACCTGTAAAGTTCAATTTTGGATGGGAATGGACGGTATTTGACTCATTCTGAACTTTTCGTTCGAATCGGTCTAGCAAAATTTCGGAGGCTTGGGTAAGGGTCCATGTTTCGTAGCCATAACATAGCACGGGTCGGATGATCGTTTTGTACACGCGGAGCTTCGTGTTCCTGTGCGCAAGTTTCGAATTAATTATAGGGAGGACCGAGAAATATGTCTTATTGGCTAGTTGTATCCGTCGCTTAATTTCGTCGGTTTCGTTGGCGTCCTTTGATAAGTTACAACCCAGATAGTTGAAGTTGTCTACATACTCGATATTAAGGTCCCCCACTGTGATGCTTGAATTTGCTGGCGTCCTTGTTTTCGATTGCATCATGGCCTTTGTTTTGCTTTCGTTAATATGTAGTCCAACTTCCTTTGCGGCGTTATTGAGGTTATGCAGGAGGCTTTCTGCATCACCCAACCTTCGAGACATGATGTTGATATCGTCGGCGTACGCTACTAATTGAGTCGACTTGATGAGTAGCGTTCCGCTGCTGTCCATATTCATGGCTCGAATTACATACTCCAAAGCCAGGTTGAAGAGCGTCGGCGCCAGCCCGTCGCCCTGCTTGAGTCCAGTACGAGTTTCAAATAGGTCAGTGAGTCGGTTCTGCACTTTGACCTGCGAGACGGTATTAGTCATCGTCATCCTTGTGAGTCGCACTAACTTTGCCGGTATACCAAAATTCAGCATAATGTTGTACAGTACACTTCGGTCGATACTGTCGTATGCCTGCTTGAAGTCGACAAAGATTTGGTATACGTCGATGTTGTATTCCCAGCACTTTTGGAGTAGCAGCTTCACTGTGTAAAGCTGATCGGTCGTTGAACGACCAGGTCTGAAGCCGCCTTGATACTCGCCAATGATTTGTTCTGCGTACGGATTGATTCTCTTTTCAAGAATTTTTGATAAAATCTTATAGGCCGTACAAACTAATGATATGCCCCTGTAATTCTCACACTTCAGCTTGTCACCCTTTTTGTGGATTGGGCAGATTATGCTTTTGCGCCAATCTTCGGGGATTACCTCGTCGTTCCATATTTTCAGCAGTAGTACATGTACAGCGTTGGTCAGGCACGTTCCACCATGCTTCAGCAGTTCTGCTGGGATCTCGTCAGCGCCGGGCGCTTTATTATTTTGGAGCGACTGTATGGCAAGACTCACCTCCTCTACTGTTGGGGGTAGAACGGGAGGGCCTGGTTCGGCTAACTGCTCAAGAGCTAGCTCCGCGGGGGATGTTGATGATGCATTGAGGAGCTCTTCAAAATGCCAGGCCCATCGTTTGTTGACGCTTTCGATGTCGCTGATGATGTTACCATCCTTGTCCTTACATAGGCTTGTCCTGGGTTGATATCCGTTCTTGATATTATTTATAAGTTTGTACGCCTGTCTAATGTTCTTACTGGCTAATCTTTGGTTTACTTGCTGTACCTGCTCGTCAAAATGTTTGCGTTTCTTACGTCTAATTAACCTATTAGATACTCGCCGAAGTTCGTTGTATCTTTCTTTCTTGGCTCGGGATGCGCGTTGTGTGTATTGGCGATAGGCTTCATTTTTCGCCTCAATCGAGGCCCTGCATTCGACGTCGAACCAGTCTGCTCGTCTGCGCCGGCCTTTATAGCCCACGACCTCTTCTGCGACCCCCTTGATGCTGTCTTTGAGCTCCTCCCAGAACTCATGGAGGCCTAGATTATTGATGTTATCAAGCAAGGGCGACAGTGCTGTAGTATACGCAGCCGCCGTGGCATCATCAATCAAATTGTCGACCTCGAAGATCTTGGCAGGGTTGATTCTAGTTAGGTGCACCGAAGAGATTCTGCACCTGTAGGTCGTCTTCACCAAATAGTGATCGGTGTCGGAGTTGGCTCCTCGATAGGATCGAACATCTAGGACATTAGAAGCCCATCTCTTGCTGATCAGTACGTGGTCGATCTGGTTCACCGTGTATTCATCTGGAGACTTCCAGGTCTGCTTATGGATTCGTCGATGAGGGAAGCATGTAGAGCTTATGACCAAGTTTCCGCCGCTCGCGAAGTCGATAAGTCGCTGACCGTTGTTGTTGTTTTCGTCGTGGAGGCTATGACCACCAGTAGTTCCCCTATGCCAGCTTTCGTTTCCGACTTTGGCGTTAAAGTCTCCTAGCAGCAGCTTGACGTCGTTTGATCGAAGTGAGTCGAAGAGTGTTTCTAGGTCGTTGTAGAACTCGTCCTTAATGGCGTCTTCTTTTACTTCTGTAGGGGCATGCGCATTAATGAGCCAGAGATTAGCGAAACGGGTCTTAATGCGGATCGCACATAGCCGCTCGTTGATGGGTTTGAAGCCGATAACGTGGTCCTTGAGCTGCTTATTCACGATGAAAGCTACTCCAAACTCCTTGTTGCCCTCCTCTTTACCACTCGTAAAAATAGTGTGCGAATTGAGGTCGTTAATCTCGCTTTTGAGCCATTTAGTTTCCTGGATTGCAACTATGCTCAGCTTGTATTGTTCTACCTGATCCAGGAGGGCCCTTAAGGCCCCCGGTCTATTCAGGGAGCGTACATTCCAGGATCCGAACGAGTAATCAGTTGTTCGTTTGCGGGGTCGTTGTTGTTTTGTATCCGTCCAATCCGAGGCTTTTGTTTCAGGTTTCTTGAGTTGAAGTTTTTCTTAGGATGAGTTGTCGGCACATCGCTAAACCATGATAGGGTTTAATCGTTTAGTAAAGGCCATCGTTTAGTAAAGGCAGGGCTTGCCTCGAAGATGCTGCTTTAGTGGTTGAGTTAGACGTTTTCTGTCACCTATCACGTTAAGTAACCTGAGACGCTGCAGATGTAAATACAGCACTCAGGCGCAGCTCGGTAACTGCACCACCTGAATTCCCTTTGAGTCACACAGCATCGTGTGATAGTGATTCGAATTCGATCTTATCTCGGGAGAAGATATTGTGGGCCATATCTAGTTTTAAGTCGTTTAAATCTGCGGGACCTGATGGCATTATCCCTGCAGACTTGCAGCAATGCTTAGACATTACCTATCCTTGGATAGAGAGCATACTAACAGCATGTCTCCGTCTAGTTTATATTCCTCGCGTATGGAGAGAGGTGCGGGTCACGTTTATTCCAAAAACGGGCAGAAGCTCACACGCCAGACCTAATGACCTAAGGCCCATTAGTCTCTCTTCAACTTTGCTCAAACTACTTGAACGACTTGTGGATACACATCTACGAATGACTATTCCACCACATCTCCTTTCAACGGCACAACATGCCTATTGGAAAGGAAGGTCAGTGGATACGGCTCTGCACTCTCTAGTCAGATACATTGAAAAATCTTTTCATCAGAAGGAATACACGATGGCTGTGTTCCTAGACATTGAGGGCGCCTTCAATAACATTAAACCTAGGGCGATTACCGACGCACTTCGAAGCCTTCATGTCGACGAGCCTTTCTGCATACTGGTGAATGCGCTATTGACATCGAGGCGCATTATTACAAACGGTGTATGTGTATGGTGGACGGCACTCAGCAAGACAGCCTATAATAACTTGCTGGCGAAGGTACAAAGAATGGCTTCTCTTGTCATAACTGGAGCCTTTCGTACCACCCCCTCAGCCGGACTGGATACGCTACTTGACCTGCTGCCACTGGATTTGTTCGGTCAAAAGCTGGCTGCTAACACTGCTTTACGTCTGCGGGAAACTAATCAGTGGCGAACGTTTGATTATGGGCATTCGCTTATACTAAGTAATTTTAACCTACCTTTGGAAACTGACTATACTACTCCGAAATACGCTTTTGGTAAGAGTCATTACAGTTTGATTCCGTCGAGGGATTACTGGGACAACAACATGCCTCGGGACGTTAAGTCATTTGCTATCTACACTGATGGCTCCAAGTCACACGAAGGAGTGGGTATTGGCATCCACTCGGATGTTCTTGATGTTAACCTGTCATTTCGTCAGTCTAATTACTGTAGCGTCCTGCAGGCGGAGATTTCGGCGATTATGGAATTCTTAACATGGCTAGGTAATCATGTCGTCACTGCGAAGGATTTCACTATTTACACTGACAGCCAGGCTGCAATTCGATCTCTCGAATCGGTCCTGACAACATCTAAAGCTGTCGAAACCTGCCGCTCGGCTCTTATAGAGATGGGTCGTTTTTTCAATATTACCCTCTGTAGGATACCTAGTCATAGTGGATTCGCGGGGAACTGTAATGCGGATCGCCTCGCCCGTAATGCGATAAATATGAATTTAGAGGACCATCATAATAACCTAAAAACGCCTATTTCCTCCTGCAGAGTGGCAGCAGAAGCGGCTGTTTTGCTCAGGGCTAGTGCCAGATGGACTCACGGCAGCACTTGCGCGACAACTAGGTTGATTTGGCCACGGCTTGACTCGGCCCGATCAACAATATTATTGTCACTGGACAGGAAACACATTGGTGGGGTGCTCGGTGCTATAACGGGGCACTGTCCTATTGGGGAGCACGCAAGGAGACTGCAGAAGTTGTGATGACGAAGAAGAGCAAGAAAGCGTGCATCACTTTCTCTGTCAGTGTCCGGCCTTGGCCGAAGTACGAAGACGTATTCTTGGTTTTAGGTTTTTCTATGATATGGACGATCTTCGGGATGTGAGCCCAATATTGCTCAATAAGTATATTGCCAGAACGGGCTGGTTTTACAGCATGACTTAGTACGTACTTTTCTTCTTCCATGGGGTATCACAATCGACCAATCTTTCGGTCTAAGTGCACTAGATGTCAATTCTAGTGGCTCCTGCACCTAACCTAACCTAACGGCAGGTCAAAATGTTGTACGTCTGGTCACCTTAGGTTAGAGAGAGATATGTCGCAACTCCTTCGAAAACTCACGGCGATCCTCCAGGGAGTCGCGACCTACCGGTTAGGAAATTTTTTAATGAATTTTTAATTTTAATGAAAATTATCAACGATATTCGAAACTTCTTGTATGTTAGAAATTGTTAATAAATTAATTTGATTTTTAATTGGATAGGCCAAGAGTTTTCAAACCCTAGTCTTCCAAAATATTTACTTTTTCTTTCTTGTCAAATTTATTTCCTGAGTCACTGTATAGTCTCTCTCTTGTTCTCTCCCTCTCGGTGATCCTCTGTCTATTCTATTCCTCCTTCCTATTTACGAGAACACACATGACCATACTCATTCCCAACATATAAAAGCTGTCCGATCTTATCCTCTTTTGCGGTTAGATGTGCAATTTTTCAAATCTGAAAATTTTTAAATACCCCGTCCGCATTGATCTGTAACTAATTCACACTCTGGTATAGGGTACAGTCGAGTACATCCATCCGCATGTCCCTTGACACGCTGATAATAGATGACGAGGATTCAAAAGGACATCACGAATTTGGTGTTCATACTCATACGTACCTATATTGACAAATTACCAAGTCATTCTCTCTTCTTTGCATTTGCTGCATCATTTCCATTTGGCTTCCGTGTAAAAGAGTCAGTGACTGATTAAATGAATGGAAATTTGACAAAATGAAAAAAAAATAGGAAAAACTGGGAGGGACTTGATGTTGACTTTTCACGTTCCGGCTTATTATCAATTGTCATAACGACTACCGTTTGTGTGCGTACGTATGTACATATTAGCCGTTACAAAATCGGAGGATTATCTGTATTTGATCCGAAATTCAAAAGGAAGTTTTAATGGGGTGATCGGAGATAAATTTGGCGTTTTGTGAGAAAAATTGGAAAAATTTGTATAGTTTTGTTTGACCAGCAGAATTATTATTTTTTAGTTAATGAAATTTATACAAGTTAGATTGGTTAGATTAACTGAATAAGCATTGAGCTTCTTTTGGGTTTCTAAGATCATCAAGCAAATAGAGTTATAACGTGACCGTCGTCGTAGAGATAATTCAAAGATATTCGTGCATATTTTCGTCCAAATCAAGACCATGAATTCTTTACTGAAGATCATCTCAATGCAAGTGGACGTAAGAATCTTTTTATTACCAACCTCCTCCATAGATTGGTACGGATTTGGTTTTGATATTTCAATGACTTATGGTCTATCTGGACTTCCGAACCGTATTACTGGTCTTACCTGGAAAATCCAGCAGCCGCTTAACACACGATTTTTATGACATCCTCCTTCAGTCGCGTTGGATTGAATTGATACGGACAATAAGTGAAATCGTAAAAATTTTATAACATTTATGAATACACCACTGAATGGACTTGCTAATGTATATCGCAACGAGATGGACTTATCTTTTTTTTAATTTAATTTTTACAAAACAGGAGGAATTTTTACGGCTCTATTTATATGGCATAAGTCTGTTACCCGCAATGATAGTGTATTATAGCGCGAGACGGTTAATTCGAGTAGTGTGGCGTATAGTTGAGAAGTGTCGTAAATTGATCGATTAGGCCAGTCAATTTGAGGAGGCGATATAATGATATGATGTGAGTCATCATCATTTATAATCGCTGCTGTACGTGAGGAAGCAGTAGCCGAAAATTTGAGGCATCTCATATAGACCTAGAGCCAGCGACACTTCAAATGCAACTATTTCCTATCCATTCTGTTACTTGTTACACATTATCGCAAATTTCACGATTGGAGATGCCCCAAAACAGTAGTCTGCCTCCTGGACAGTGGGGCTAAAGGGGTGGCATTTGCAACTATTTCCTGCCCTTTGACTCATATACAATTTCATATACACTGCCTGTCACAACAATAGCCGCACCACAAGACAGTCTGATCCTTAGAAATTTAAAGAGAGCACAGTTATTTCATATACTATAAACAAAAGGGATATTTAAAAGACAAATAATTTCACAAAAAGTTTCCTTTTATTCCAAACCGTTATTTCACTATAAAGGAAAAAATAAACTTTCGGTCCGTCATAACTATAGCCGCACTTGGAATTATTATGGCAAAAACTGATTCAAAAGCGGAAATTGAGGAAATTAATAACGGGATAGATCCTTTTCGAATAAAATAGACTCTGAGGGATTGTTTTGTTTATTTTTCACGAAATCATTTTAAACGTTTTTTTCGAGTTTTTTGCTTATTAATTTCTTAGCATCGATAATCGCTGCTTTTACATAAAAAAACTCTCTGAAATCGTGTTTTTTTTTATAATTTTACGTAATAATGTTTCTCCAAGGTTCCCTGTCTAATTTCGATCAATTGGAGGCCCCCTTCCTAACAGTTGTAACATTGGAACCAACTTTAACTACTACGACTGGTGAGGGATGATGCAATTTCTTACCTCAAAATCCGTTATGTGTCCTATCTTCTGTATAAAATTGAAGCAGTTTATTATCAGGACAATCCTACAAAATATTTCCTATGCTGAAAGTAACGAAATCAAGTGTTCTATTGGTAGACTATCCTGGCCAATAATTTTAATGAGCACTTGCTGGATTTTCATAGATCTCAATACAAATTTTAGACAGAGTTCCTTAATAGTGTTAAGCTGGTTTGTTTATGTATTTAAAAGTTGATGTAACCACTTCTAATAGAGTAAAAACTTCTCTGGATATCCTGATCATAAACTGTTTTCGTTTTAATACAGAAGACGTTGCACATAACGGATGTTGTAGCAAGAGGTTACATCATCTCCCACCAATCATTACACTTCAAGGAGCTTCAAATGTAAGAAATGTTACGAAGGTGGCCTAACATCCTTTATCTAAAGTAGACAGAAAACAGATAATCTTTGAGAAACATTATTACGTAAAATTCATAAACAAAAACACAATTTGGAAGAGTTTTCTATGTAAAAGAAACGGATATCGTTACTGAGAGGTCAATAAGCAAAAAACACGAAAAACCGTTATAATTATTTATTGAAAAATAAATAATATAATCTCTAAGAGTCAATTTTATTTAAAAAAGATTTTTTCGGTTATTTACTTCTTAAATTTCCCCTTTTTAATCAGTTTTTGCCATACTAATTCCAAGTGCGGCTATAGTTATGAAAGACTGGAATTTCAGATTTTCCTTTATAGAAGAATAACGGTTTGAAATAAAAGGGAAATTCTTGTGATATTATTTGTCTTTTCAATATCCCTTTAGTTTATAGTATGTGGAATTACTGTATTCTCTTTCAACTTCCAAGGATTATTTTGTTTAATGGTGCGGCTATAGTCATGACAGGCAGTGTATACTCCAAAAGGCAGACAAACATTGGGGGGGCTAACATGGTGGCAGACACGCTCCAAAATTTGAAATTTGTAAAATATGAAAAATGCGACCTGCTTTTACAAAAATAACGCTAACTCCATCATGCTAAATCATATAGGCACAGTAGGAGCCTAAATATTTTCCAGACACTTCCCTCAGTAGGTACTTAAGCGAAATTTCACTTCACAATACCAATTACAACCCGGTTGATGTTATCAATCGAAATTTGACTAATTTTCAAGTAAATTCACAGGCAATATAGTACAGCAAATAGTAGCATTTTCCCCTAATATTACACGGATGGCCATCAGCAGCGATTTTTTTCTGAATAGGATATCATTGAAAACACTGCTGAGCTTATATTTCCAAAGGCAAACAAAAGCCTTTAATAGGACGATCAGCAGACGAGCCCTTTAATGTTGCAAAAAGTGGAATTTTGCGAGAAACAACAATTATCTCTCGTGGCAGCATTTCCCCCTAATATCACACGATGGACCATAAGTCGCGATTTCTTCTCAAAATGGATATCATTCAGAACACCATGTTAAGTATATATTTCCAAATGCAGACAAAAATCTTAAAAGGACGATCAGTAGACTGGCCTAAAGTGGTGCGAAAACGGGCAAAAAGTGATAATTGTTGTTTCCCGCAAAATCCAACTTCTTGCTCCACTTAAGGGCTCGTCTGCTGATCGTCCTTTTAAAGGTTTTCTTCTGTCACAGCACCATGTGAGCCCCATTAGTTTTCGTCTGCGTTTTGGAGTATATATATGCGGGGACTCGTATTGGCAACTATTAACGACTTTGAAGTTGTCTGCCACCCCTTTAGCCCCGCTGTCCAGGAGGCAGACTATCGTTTTGGGGCATCTCCAATCATGAAATTTGCGATAATATGTAACAGAATGGCCAGGAATAATTTTCACTAGGGCTCTTAGACTATTAGGCACAACCGGCCGGAGCCGTTATTATGTAAATAGTCTAAGAAAAATACGATATTTGGTCGTTTTTTTCGTTCTCAGAACATTTTTCAGTACATTTTTTTTTTGCGTTTTGGAAATAATCGCGAAAAATCCCCCTTTCCCGATCTCCAATCGGTTGGGACATTTTTTCCCCATAATCTGGGGGCCATCCCCAACCATCATGCAAAAAAATCAGCGATGTAGGATTTTTGCCGTTCGATGGCCATATTTTGACTTAATTTTCATAGGCTATAAAGCGATCAGCCAGAGTAATTTTTTGGCGTAAAGTCTAACGGTAAGACTGGTGAGATAATCTATCTGGAATTGATGCGTGCCATCAGCAGGGCCGAATTTACCTTACACGACGCTCCAGGGCGGTGGTCAAATTGCCGCCCTCTGACACTGGTCAAGCCTGAAAGTAAACCAGTCGCATTCGTATGTATGACATAACGAGGGTGTATGTGGGATGTGAAGATTTCCATGGATTTTATTATGTGAAAATGCAGTAGATACAAAAAAGTCTGTGACGTATTTACTAGCTGACTGAGTATGATGAAGGCTAGGATGTATGATTTTGGGGCCAAATTTTAAACTGTATTCAATACGCCTTGTGTTTAGAGAAAATAAAAGGTCGGCAGTTATCAGATCACAAGTTGTCGATTCTTTTTTTAGCCAGCCGTATAGAATAATATTTAGCAACGAACTAGCAGATGAACTAGCGAAGAGAGCACCCAAAATCTCCTTCTATGTGCCAGATCTCTATATTTTTTATACTCTGAACATGCAGAAACGAGATAAAAGAGTGGGACAGAGCACCTCACACTGAGAATCACCTTGAGAACCCCGACCGACCTACTACTCATACAAACCCAAATACACTCTGAGCATGATGAAATTAAGCAGGATCAGGATCATTTGTGTTGTGGGTTCATCACAGATAAGAGAATTCCAGTTTGAATCTCAAAGTTGTACTCATTGCATTGTCACTGATAAATGTTGAAATGCTGCTTATGTTTCTGTGAGTCCGGCGACAAAAGGCATTTGCACATTCTTTGTGGATGTAGGAGGCTAGCGATACGCCACCGTTATATATGTTTTGACGTTGCATTACCCTAGAGGACATCG
Source organism: Microchrysa polita (assembly GCA_949715475.1). Taxonomy (NCBI): domain Eukaryota; kingdom Metazoa; phylum Arthropoda; class Insecta; order Diptera; family Stratiomyidae; genus Microchrysa; species Microchrysa polita. The sequence goes on from OX454420.1 coordinate 13,578,179, forward strand.
CCAGTCTTAACACAGGCTAGTTAAATCGTTTCATTATAATATGTCGGTGAGATGAGTTCCTCTCAGTGGCGTATTTAGGAAAACATCAAAGTGGGGGCACAGATTTTTTTAAATACATATTTATAAATATGTTTAATATTGGTTTTTTAAATACATGCATAGCAACTCACAATGATTCCAGATGAATTCAAACAAAGCAAAAATTAAACAAAACAAAATAAAAGTCAATTACAAAACTAGTGCTATGCGTCGATTCTTTTTATTGGCTAGATGATCTGATATTCTTTGAGCATCAATCTCGTGTTTTCGGTGCACACTTAAAACGGCTAACCCCTTAAGACGGTTCTGAAATGAATGTTAATATCAAGAGAATAAAAACAACTAAAAATTAAATTAAATAAGTCTTTAGTCGCTTTAGTGCTGCAAACAATCATTCACTAGAAGCTGTTGATACTGGCAACGTAGCAAGCAACTGAAGCATACGAATATTGGGAAGTAGCGTTTCATCACATCTGATTAGCCCATCTACAGCATTTGTAGGCAGCGGAGTATTGTGTTTCGTATACGCTGAACGAAGCGTTTGATGCCATAAACTTAGCTCAGCTTGCACGGCTACTTTTGTGCCAAACCTATCCTCTTTATAAAACTCATGGAGATACTCAATTTTGTTGTGCTCCCGGTTAACTTCCATTGGTGGAATAAGGCACGAAAATCCGTCACTTCAAACAATGCTGGTATAAATTTGTCCAAAAATGGAATGAACAGACTTATGCAATAGTACTCTTCCTCTACTTTACGGTTCGCCCTATGCTAAAGTGACCGGACTCCCGAAGGCACAAGGCTGTACACATACTTGCGGAATTCGGTTTTCAAGCAAATCCTCAGCCATACTTCTTGCAGTCCGAGGTCTATGTCTCTGATGCGCGGCAGACAGAGAGAGGTCTGAGCGCAGCGTACGGCGAGCTACAAGATCTAAGTAATCGTACGAACGCGGCATATGTCTAAATTTCACACGCTTCGCTCGCACATCGTCTTATCATACGGATCCTGAAAAGCACAATATACATGGCAAGGTCTGGACGACACGAAACGCGAGGCACAATATTTAAGTAAACCTAAGGACGAGCCAGAGGTCTAAATCTTACCAATTGCCTTCCATCAGCTCACCGTTCGCTGGACTCGCATCTCGCCTTAACCAATTCCACAACAGCACTATGTCCCAAAAATGTTGGCGAATACTGAATAGCGCGACAGACAGCGAGGTCTGAGTGGAGCGCCAGCTGTCGGATCTGAGTAACCCTAAGGACGAGCTAAAAGTATAAATTTTACCAATTGACTTTTATTGGCTCGTCGTTCCCAGTGATCGAACCTTGTCTTATCCACTTCCGACCAGCGCTGGTTGCAAGGATATTGGCGAATTATAAAAGGCGCGACAGACAGAGTGAGCTCTGAGCGAAGCCAAGGGCGAGCCACAGGATCTGAGGTCTGAGCGGAGCGAAGGGCGAGGCGCCCAATTAAAGTAAACCTGAGGATGAGCCAGAGGTGTAAAATCTTATCTAAAATTGGTTGCAATATTTCTGGAGCAGAGTATGCATTTCTCCATGGTAGATGCCATGACGGTCCCCTGGGCTCTTACCACTGTTTTAAATTGACTCTAAGGAAATGTGGGGAAAAACCTTATCTAAAACCCATGCGAGTCTTTTTTTTCAGTATGCATTTTCCTATAGAGTGGCTGATTTTTCTATCGTTTTGTCATAGGGAAAACAAATTTAAAACCTCATCTTTTGACGGTTGTAACTTCTGAACCTTGGTAGCTAGAGCCTTGAAATGTTTACCAAATATGGGCAGTACCGTGCCCTAAAAGTTTGCTAAATTTCCAAATTCTACTCAAGAATTTTCCAGTTATGGACAATTTTCGCTTAGAAAACATTGAAATGCGATTTGGGCAGCTGTAGCTTCCGAATGGGGATAGGTGGACCGTGGAATTTGGAGAAAATATGAGCGCAAAGTAGCTGTACAATTGTGCAAGCCTTTAATAGGACGACCAGCAGACGAGCCCTTTAATGTTGCAAAAAGTGGAATTTTGCGAGAAACAACAATTATCTCTCGTGGCAGCATTTCCCCCTAATATCACACGATGGACCATAAGTCGCGATTTCTTCTCAAAATTGAAATGCGATTTGGGCAGCTGTAGCTTCCGAATGGGGATAGGTGGACCGTGGAATTTGGAGAAACTATGAGCGCAAAGTAGCTGTACAATTGTGCAAATTTTTCAGAGAGATCGGGAAGGACTTCCGATAGCTCGGGAAAAAGATTGGCAAACATAAAAGTGCGAATATCTCGCCTTAAAAGCAGACATGATTGATCAGAGGCATCATTGAGGAGCTTATTATGTAGTGAATTAGGTTTCATTGTGTGGTATGGGGAATACTGTACATTTTGCTGTACATTTCCAAACGCTGTACGACAGGTCAAAATGCTGTACTGTACAGCAAAATGCTGTACGTCTGGTCAGCTTACCCTCTATGCACCTGTTTTTTCCCTGATCGTGAGAAGGTTATAATGGTACGTTTTATTGTGTTTATCCCGTGCAGGTTTGGGTAGAACTTCATATAAAAAAAATGACACTTACCCCGGTAGAGTTCACGCGTGCAACTACCCTACAGGGGATAGAGCTCAAATGTAGATGGCGGGCGCATAGGGGAAATATGAGGCAATTTGTTTTTTCAAACCAAATGTGAGAGTTTTTCTCATCACGAGAAAAGATTTTGCAAAGAAATAATCATCTTTTGTGATAAAATCCACCACATCTATAAAATAAGCCGACAAAGGTGAGTTAAAGATGCGCAAAAACTGTCAAGTGTCAGCTGTTTGGTCTTAGCCGGGATGTTACCCGCGATCGTTTTTTTTCGAGTCAGATTTACACGCGATACGAAAAAAACGTCGCTAATAAACATTGTGTTGAACGCATATGTTGTGTGCTTTTTGGAAAATTTCCTTGAAAACAGCTGAGTGGCTGTGCATACTAAAATAAATGTTTGACTGTTGAAATTGCAATCACGTACTCTGCAATTAATTAAGGCACTTGCATCTGGAGAAACCGATTTGTCGAACTAATTCACAATTATACTCAATGAATCAATCACAGGATCAAAAAATTCCAAAAAGTCATCAACCGCGTGAAAACGTCCAATCCAACGTGTTTGGCACAAATATTTGAGGGACTTAGCTTAAGTGTCTCCTTTGACTAGATTTTCGCTGAGTATAGCCTTTCTTTTTGGCGAAATAAAAAAGTTGCGAACTTCTCGCATGTTTTTTGTGACATTGCTAATAGCAGGAATCGTTCATACATTCGATACCACTAAGTTGAAAGCGTGCTCCATACACAGGGCTGAACTGAACTAGAATGGTTCATTGAGTCAGCCATCGATGTCGCACCATCATATGTTTGACCTCTTAGGTAATTGATATCAGTTTGTAGTTCCTTTAATTCGGATATTAGAGCTTTAGTAAGGCCTTTCCAGTTAAGTCAATAGTAGGAAGGAATTTTAAGAAATCTTCGCACACGTGCCCCCTCTGAAAATACGCCACTGGTTCCTGTAACAAATAATAGTTCAGGCAATGGCACAATCGAACACCAGTCGCAGCGCCGATGGCATCTGTTATTAGCCAAAAGCCTCCTTTAATCAAAATCTAATCTCAAGATCGTCGAATTGAAATCTTACAAAGCGTATTCTTCGCAACTTTATATTAATTATTGCCGCCCGGGCAGTTGCCCAGGACCTTACAGAATGCCAGCTGCGAAATTGTCGCAGACCCGTGGTGCGAGGAAAGTCTAATTTTAATAACAAAAACTATCATTCGCACTATAATCATTTCCCCATTGTATACTGGTTAAAATTGCTAACACCAAGTCCACAAACCCATTTAAAAACATTTTCTTTTTAATATAAAAAATATTTGTTTAATATTTTATAACTTACAAAAACTTTGTATACACAATTTATACATAAAATTTCATCGTATGTATTTGTTCCTTCTCTCTCTTCTATATAATTGTCTTAGCAACTATACATAATTATTTCATAATACTAGTGAATGATAAAAGCTCTTAGAACAAAAATTATTTCATTATAAATAGTTGAAATTAATGTGGACAAGTGAACATGTAAATTAAAATCTAAAATGCATGAAAATGATTGGAAAATAATTTTTATTTTTTATTGATTTGAGCAAAAGCTGCTGCATTTTTTGAATGGATCCTTTAAATATTTATTCATAAAAATTATTAAAATACCTTAACAGATTCAAAGATGTATAACTTCCGCATAACTAAAATCTATACCTACTCACATTTTTACTTCTACAACAAATCACATATAAATGCGTCTCAGATCCGTCGGCGAAGTTATCATATTGCATTGCGGACACAATTTACGGGCACCCAACGTTCGAAGCCAACACTCCTCGCAATGAACGTGCCAGCAACATATCGAAACCGCAGGCTTCTTAAATTCATCCATACAAATTAAACATTTCAACTTATTACTAATTTGATTTTCATATTCGCGAATTTTCGCTTTGAGACACTCAACAATTTGACCCTGACTACCGGACCCCGACCCGGACGACGACGACGATGATCCATTCCCAATCACAGTCGTCGTCGACGACGATCCGGACGACATTGATTGATTTCCGTCCATCAATCGATCGTTCTGCTGCTGCTGCTGCTGCTGACTACTGGACTCACCACCATCTGCCTCCGCGGAATTTCCGAGCGTCTGAACATCATGACCGGTGACTAATTTTCGCAGGTAAATATTTTCATTTTCCTCTTTTTCACAATCGCCCGTGATCGGAACAATAACGTCACGTTCGCTATACTGAGGTGGACCATAAATTGGTGTATCGTCACCGTCCACGTTCAGATCCTCATCGTCGTCGCTACAGTTGCTTATTGATGTTCCGATTCCCGTCGCTGAATAGCCACCGGGCAAAAGGCTTGAGGCTCGAACACGTTTCTGACCGGCCCATTCGTATTCCTCGTAGGTTTCACCTTCAATGTCGATACTTTCGTCGTCATCACTTGCGGCCGTGCTGCCGTTTAGTCGATCGAAAGTTTCACTTTTGTTTTCGCTTTTGCGCAGGCACATTTCAACGTGCACGTTGATATCCTCGTTGGGTCGTTCGTTGCATATCGGGCAGATGGGTTCGTCGGCTTTGCGTTTTCGGGTTTTTATCTAAAATAATAGAAAGATAGGATTATTTTTGGTAATCGCTACTATTGATGATTATAATTATTTTCAAAGTATATTTACAATTTTTATAGGATAGGCTTCGAATTGCTTCTGCAAATTCATAGTCTGTAGGCCGATTGTCCCTGTATTTTTTCTATTTAATTTGATTTCCACTGAACCGTTAACGTGGCAACAATCAAATTTGTTTCAGACATTGTCATAAGCGATCGGAAATGGTACATCAATATATCAGCATCACGTAAAAGCAGCACCCCCCAATTTTTTCAAAAGAATGTAGCTGATATCCTAAATGGCTGTTCGTTGTTGCAGAACATGTGGTTTGGTCAGCTGGGTGTTGTAGGCAGCGGGTAGGTCGCCTAAGAAGTCAGAAAAGTTCACTGGACAAAATCCACTCAGTCAAAATCCTCCCGTTGAAAATTCTTTTTTTTCTCAAATTTCTATCTCTAAAATAAATTCCATTTTAGTTATGTTAGTGTCACAAACATTTTATAACCCTGTTTTACTGTATTTAAATCAAGAAAAAATTGTTTTGAACTCGCTGGATTCTTTCAAAGTAGCATATAACTTATTACAGTTGACTCTCGATAATTTTAAATCCCAGGGACACTAAAAATAATTCACATAATCAAGAGTCTATCGAACGTTTTTAGGAATAGGCTCGAAATAGTACAACGAGGGAGACATTATTGCAGAGCCAATTCATTAATTAACTCTGTTTCCGGTAAGAACACGTTAAATTACCGCCCATCTGGTGCACTTAACAGTTTTATTGTGTGTCGTATAAATCCAGACAGAAAGAGTTCTGAATTAAATTGTTAGAGCTAAAAAATAAACGATTTCAATATATAGATTATAGGTACAGGGTGTCCCATTCATGGTGGAGATTATTTTAATTGCAGGCAGTGTGGCTCATTTGGGGAAAATTCATGTACAACGGGACCCCTCTATTTTTAATCGTTACAATGTAATAGCATTTTTTGTAAAAATGCCCGACTTGCCGAACTAAATCAAAATTTGCCACACCACCGAACATTTCATCCGAGATATGACTTCACTTTCTGAAACTACATAAAATTTCCAATAAAACGACACCTCGCCCGTTACGAAGCTGGTCCTATCTTCCAACATAAACCCGTTAACAAACCCGATTTTAAAATTTCTTTAAATTTTGAACGGGTGTATCTCGGTAGATACCAGGAACTTCATAACGGGCGAGGTGTCGTTTTATTGGAAATTTTATGTAGTTTCAGAAAATGAAGTCATACCTTGGATGAAATGTGTGGTGGTGTAAAAAATTTTGATTTAGCTCGGCAAGTCGGGCATTTTTCCAAAAAATGCTATTACATTGTAACGGTGAAAAATAGAGGAGTCCCGTTGTACATTAATTTTCCCAAATGAGTCACACTACCTACCATTACAATATTCTCCACCATGAATGGGACACCCTGTATAGAACATTGTAAATGTGAATTCATCAGTATTTTTTTCAATTTAACGAGTATTATGGGTGAGAAGTTTAAATTATCGAGCATTTCGATTTATCGAATTCGTAATTATTATATATGTGAAATGAAGAGCAGTTTCTTAAATACCATTTTTTGCTGAGTGAGTCCTGTGGCATGAGAGATTTTTGTAGAAGCGCTTTGCATTTTTATACCCGTCACTATGTGAAAGGGTATATTAAATTTGTCATGAAGTTTGCAACGCACAGAAGGAAGCCCCTCCGACTATATAAAGTGTCTGTATATATGTCGGAACGAATGGAATCTGACCATGGGGTTATGGGGCTGCCCCTGAAAATTAGGTTTTTCTAAGAAAAACTTTTTTTTTCTATGTACCAATCCTAATCAAACTTAACCCAAGTGTGTTCCTAGTAAAGCCTCAAAACATATCTAGGAACGGATGGAACCGGAACATTACGTTATAGGGCTGCCACACAAACCAATCCCTGAAAATTAAGTTCTTCTAACAAAAAATTTTTTCTTTATGAACAAATCTTAACCAAACTTCACCCAAATGTGTTCCTAGTAAAGAAAGACGCAAAGCATTATATAGGAATGGACGAAATCGGAACATTATGTCATAGCGCTGTCATACAAACCAATTCCTAAATATTAGGTTCTTGTAAGAAAAACTTTCTTGTTTTTGAATCTTAACCAAAACCCTAATGTCAAATTGGGTGAAAATTAGCAATTTTTTCGAAATATGACCATACACTATTAGCTCTGGCTTAGTTAGGTCTCTAGTGGCGTGAATCTTAGAAACTGATTGAATGATTAGTGGTATATACCAAGTGCCAATTCCACATGCCAACAATAATCACCTCTTCTCTCTCTCTTCCGCTACTCCATAGAAGATATGGGCTATACACATATGTATATAAAGAACGTGACCACCTGTGTGTGTGGGTTCACCCATCGTACCATTCAATTTGTTTTTACATTTTTTTGTTTCGAAAAGGGCACGTTAATATAAGGTTTGGTTGGAATTGCAGTAAACAAATCTTAGAATACGGTAGCCCCATGACGTCATGATCGCATTTCATCTGTTTTCACATATGTATGTTTTGTGACCTTGATGACCCATTTATACCTTTTTTCCTTCAAGTTAACACATTTACGGACCCAATGGACAAATTTACGAACGAAATTGACGATTTTACGAATCAAGTTAACAAATTTGCGAAACAAACGAACTTTTTTCCGAGTCAAATAACTTATTTTGCCGATGAAAAAAATGCTTTATTGGATGATTTTAACAATTTTGCGAATCCATTTAACAAATTTACGGATCAAATGAAAATATTTTCGGAACAATTAGGCACATATGCGAATGAAGTAAACATTGTTTTTAATGTAGTTAGCAACTTTACAGACCAAATTGACAAATTCGCGAATCAAATTAACAATGTTTCGAACCTATGTAAAAAGTGATTTTGTAAACCCTTGGAAAATATGGCGACAAGCATTTGACAGCTCCAAATGGTACTTTAAAATTTCCAATAGGACTTTAAAGTAACAGTAGCCACTGCATTGTTCTAAATTTCACTATAAAGTAGCAAATCTTTCAAAAGTACAAAGAAATTACACGGCTACGGTTTCGTCACTTAAAAATATTACTTTAGAGTTGCTCACTATGTAGTAGCAAAGTGTGGTACCGAAGCCGTACCATTCCCCCGCACTTGTCGAATATGTAGTAGCAACATTTCGTTCACTACAAAGTTCCAACTACCACCATCCTGGACCGTCCCAAAAACTAATTTGCAGGATTTGTTACAATGAAGTTAACATTTTGGTGTCTGAAGCGTAACCGAAACTTAATAAAGTGGCGGTATCAAAAGAATTGGTATTCGCTACTTAAAATGCTGCTTGGGTAGTATGTATAATCGTTAATCAAATTTTTAATTCATCAATCAAGTAAACTTCGATTAATGCAACTCCCTTCCGGCTGCGGCAACTGGCAGTTGCATCATCATGTCTAGTACAAAGTTTGTACAATCCGTAGAAGTTACTGTTTGCACTCCTTGAGCAATCAAGTCAGTTAAAACATGATCTTGTGTAAGATCACCAAGTTCTTGACGTACAAATCCTTATACTTTTGCGAACACTTTTTCAATAGGGTTGAGCATCGGCGAATACGGCGGTAGATATTGTAGCGTAAGTCCAGCGCGCTGTAGAATTTCATTGACCTCTGCACCTTTATGTATTTGGCCATTGTCCATTATAACAAGCGCACCTTCCCATGATGAGTCCAGATTATCCACCAACTCTTAGAAATGTGCAGAATTTTTGTGCATTGCATGTTGAGTGTGCAAGAATATGGAGAACTTCTTCATTAGACATTGCAGCAACAAGGCTTACATTTCTTCCGCGAATAATAGGCAGTACGACTCGAGTTCGTGTATTTGTTAAATTGTACCGTTTATGGATTATATTTTCCTGTTTGGGTATCTTGAATAAATAAATAAATAAATCTTCCGCCGTATTCGCCGATGCTCAACCCTATTGAAAAAGTGTTCGGTAAAGTAAAAGGATTTGTACGTCAAGAACTTGGTGATTCGTAAATCGTCAATTTCACTCGCAAATTTGTCCATTCGGTCCGTAAATGTGTTAACTTGAAGGAAAAAAGGTATATATGGAGTTCCTTACCCTAAACTACACGGAATGACTTAAAAACGTACTTATTGTTTATATGATGTACTTTATGAATTTTTGTCTACTTTGAATTGGTAGAATGCGTCAAGGAACCGGTTTCGTCTGGGCTGACTGGCAATCTCGGGACAGGCGAATCGAGATTTCACATATGACAATAAAGGTCCATTTAGATTGATCGCCAAATGGTGTCACGTGCAACCAAATGGCTGCTGTCATTGCATCCAAACTGATCGCCATTGGGTGTGCGTCCAGTTTTGATATTCAACATGGCAACTCAACCAACCGCTTTGACAACCGTTTGTCAAATTCAAAGTGACAATTTTGCAACTTTTGTTCGTTCTTTTGTGTGAAATTGAATAATTCTTGAATGGCCGTGTAAAATAATTCAAACGCGCAGAGTCCGATTTTGATAATTAAATTCAAAAAATCACCAAAATGAAATTTTGGTTGTCATTTTCTGTCTTCATTTGGTTGCTAGTGTAGATGTTAAGTAGCAACCAAATGGCTGTTCGTGATGCCAGTTTTTGGACGCGCAACCATTTAGCGATCAATCTAGATGGACCTTAAGTTCAATCGGGTGAATGCTTCAAATCTTCCCAAAATTACTACGTATTTTATATTGTGCATTTAGTGAATTTTTGCCTATTTTGAACCGGTTAAGGAATTAGTCTGGGCTTAAAAGTACTCTCGACACTATTTGAATACAAATTCAGCCTGGTCACATGAACAATAACATCAAATTTTGTTTTATTTACATACTATCGCGGCTAATGTAAGGATTCATAGCCGGAATGTACAATGCATAAGATTCTACTGGAAGTTCATTGTGTTCATGATCGCTTTACATTAAGTTGAAATTTTGTTTTCGTTACTAACGACCGATGTTTCGTAAAATAGATGAATTCTGCATTATTTTAAGGAAGAGAAGATTTATTTACTATGAACTAATTCATCATGGTAATGAAAAAAAGTCTATACTCCTAGTTCATTAATATTATGATGATTTTTTTTTCAGCGTACACAAAATAAAATTATTCACATAAAATAGAAGATAGATTTCAGTATGGACAGCCATACATGATCTGGGATCAGACATTTATAATGACGCCCGCAACCTACTTATTTACGACCTTCGTTTTGTTTATGTATAGATAAACTGATACCTCATTGGACCGAGCATTCTTAAGCTGATGATGGCTTTCCAGGCACAGTTTCAATGAAGTGGAGTATGAGGAAAACCTCAAGAGCTTTGGAAGGGTGGCGTATCCTGATTGCGATATTTCTGGAGAAGAATATGCTTCTCTCCATGGTTATATTAGGGATGCTATGCCTTAACGCCATTTAAACGTATTCGAAGGACATATTGTGGGAAAATTCATCTAAAAACCCTTCCTTTAGTATGCATTTTCTTATAGAGATTGATAGGGTAATCGGATAAGGAACATTGATTTTTCAGTTTTCCATCGTTTTGTGATAAATAAATTAAAATCACATCTTTCGACAGCTGTAACGTTTGAATCTTGGAAGCTAGTGGCTTGATTTGTTCACCAAATACAGTACTGTGCATTACAAGTCCGCCGAATTTAAAAAATCCGCCCAAGAATTTCCAAAACACAAAAGTGAGATTTGGGCAGCTGTAACTTCCGAACGCGGATAGGTAGGATCCTGAAACTAAGTCAAAACGAGTAGCTCTACAATGGTGCCAATTTTCACCAAATCTGAACAGTAAGATGCACTAAAAAAGTTTTCTAAATTTCAAAATAGTTCGCTCACAAATTTGTTTGGACAATTTTCAAACTGAAAATTGCGATTTGCCGTAACTTCCGAACGAGGTTGAGTAGGACCGTGTAGTTTGTAGTAGTAGTAGTAGTTCTACAAGTGTGCTAAATTTGAGAAAAACCGAGAAGGGCTCCCAAGTTATCGAAAATGAACGATTGCCAAACAAAAAAGTGTGGGCAATGCTGTACATTACCTATGCTGCTGTACTGTACAGCAAAATGTTGTACGTCTGGTCAGCTTAGTCTACGAACCAATACATATGTTTCGATACGGTTAAGCGGGATCTATTGTTTGGACATAAATTCAGCAGGTTACCATATGACGAAGATTAAACATCAACATCAGCACAATAATTGCGTAATTTCCCTAATAAGGAACCGCTAAATTTTGGGCTGGCCAGCAATTTTGAACAGAAGCTGTGATAAACTACCACCTGTACACATATTCAGCCGGTTACCTTATGAAAAAACTCTGAGAAGTTTTCCCTTAGGGGAAAAATCTTAGATCATGTATATGTCTACGTTATTGCTTACAAAATAATCCACATTGCATCAGCCGTTATTTTGTCACTCTAGAAGCCCAAAAATTCTTTCAAACCGATTAGATACAGTACCCCAAATGTCGACTTCCGAACGACAACCATAATGCCCATTTTCAGTTTCCTTTGAGAAGTGTCGTTTTTGGTGGTACATATGAACCTACATAATATCCTTTGAAAACCCAAAATGAGCTTGTGATAATTTTAAAGGGCTCAACTCACCGAATACTGTATTTTGATATGCATATCGACTATAATGCATTCCCAAAGAATGTCCAAGCACATCTTTCTGATAACAAGTGCCCACACCAAAATAATAAGGATCGCACCACTTAACTTTCATCCGAATTTCATCCAAATCGCTCCACAGGGGGAGCCAAGAGAACCAATTGAAAGATAACTTTTCATTCGCTTCAACGGTGAATTTACCGCTATTTCCGCAACTCATCAGTGATTGTCGATTCTTTGTAAGAGCGATCAAAGGAAAATGTATACCAAATTTAGCAAGGATCAAACCAACCAAACCACTTAACAGTGCCTCAAATATCACCTTTCGAACGACACCCATAATGCCCATACTCTGTTTCCTATGCTAGAAAAATATCCTTTTGGTGGTAATATCCTTTAACAAAACTCAAAATCAACTTTTCGTGATTTTACAAGACTCGTCGCAACGGATTCTGTATTTTGATATCCATATCCTTATACATTGCATTATTCCCACAGAAAAAAGGACATTTTGTGTCCAAGGACATCTTCCTCATAAGAAATGCTGGCACTAAAACATGAAGGATCGCACCACTTAACTTCAATCCGAGTTTTGTCGACATCGGCCCACGGGGAGAGCCAGGAGAAACAATTGAAGGATGAATTTTCGTTCGCTTCATTGGCGAATTTACCGCTATTCCCGCAACTTATCAAAATCGTGATTGTCGATTCTGAGTCAGAGCGATCAAAGGATAATGTATAGCAAATTTGGTAAAGATCGAACTCCCGGAAGGTCGATTTTAAGCGTTAAACGTTTTCGTTACAGTTTTTCGTGACGCTTTTTCACCCAGTATTTCTCAGGTAGCCTCCGCAAAGACATATACATGTCAAAAGGTAGTTCGACACCGGGCTCCTGGACTATTAGTTTTCGGCAAGATTTGAATATCTGTGGCGAACGTTTTGATTATGGCATTTCATTAACATTGGTTTGAAACAATCGAATCTGCAATCCTTTTATTGCGAAAATGTAACGGTTGTCAGATATTCAATGTCATTGCCATCATTTTTATGGGGTAGCTCATACTTTTTTTTAGAATTATAGGGGGGGGGGAAGTTTGGCCTCAGTTTTTTTTTTATATTTTTGTATCTCATTTTATTAACATCTTGCCCAATTGCTCAAACTTACTATTCTAAAGGGACTGATTAAAATTAAAACGTAAATTTGTTTGCATCACTATCAACGTACTTGACTCGATTTCGCAAAAAAAGGATTGCAGATTCGATCGTTTCGGACCAACAGTTTCATTACTGCAATCATCGAAATTTGGCGCACCAGATATACTGAAATCTCCCCAGCAGGACTTTTTGACAGGATGGCTGGTTAAGGTCTAAAAATCGGCACTATCCTACCAAAACGGACGAATACACATTTTACGTATATTGCAGCTTACGCACTAAAGAAAATATTCTATGGTAGTTGTAGAGCATAAGTCTGAAATTTACGAGATAATTCTTCTAAAGGACAAACAAAATGGTCTTGTGGTCTTGCTATTCAATATAGTCTTGTACTACTGAGATAAGGGGTTGGCTAATCTAACTCATGCTAGTAGCAGTAAGAATTACAAATGTATGTCAGCAAGGTATTTCTGAGGTTTTAAGTTGAGAATTTCCAACTAACTTATTTATGTTATGAACCAATTAATAATCACAACTCACCCTCAATCTCGAATGCCTATTATTGCGTATCTTTTGGAACGTAACCCACGGACATCCACTCGTCCCTGCCTCATCCTCGCCATTCGACGAACAGCCCGGCAAAGGCTCGTGATAGGCATTCCCGTTGTTCAGGCTCTTCTTCACCTTCTGATTGAGCTGCAACTTCATCAGCCGATCCATTTCCATGCTGTAGTGCTGCTCGAGTTCCGATGCCCGCACGGTCACTCCGCAAACAGGACAACAGAACGGATCCGATTGTTTTTTACGTGATCGGATACCGCGTCCTTCGTCACACAAATTTTCCATATTGATTACACCGCGAAACACACTCGTCGCCACAACTTGGCCTTGCACAATAAGATTTCACACCGAAACTATATGCAATTGTCGGCACAACCTGCTGATCCGGGAAATCACTCCACACTTTTTCTACTTGACTCCTTGATCCAAAAACACAAAATTAATACAAAACGAAACACAAAACTTCTTCACTATTTCAGCAGGGGACGTTTTTCATTTTCAACTCATGATTACATCGTAATCAGCCGGGGCCAAATGTTGTGTGTGTACACCGCGAGAAGTTGTTTTGATAAATATAGCGACAAGAGTGCAGACAGACAGCGGTGACTCCGATAAACACCAAATCTCAAGTTGCTACTTCGAGGGGAAATCATTGGACATCACTGCACACAGATTTTCAATTAATTTTCACGAGTTCGCGACAAGTGGGACGTAATTTTGGCTAGCTAGGATCGCGCAGATTTTCCGCGATTTGTTTCAAGTTTCAGCGAACGCGACCGTATACGGAAAAGTGTCTCAAGAAGAGACCGCAACAAACCGAAATGAGAAGAAAACATTCACAACGACAGCGCGATACTGTCGAGAAATGTCAACTAATCGAGACTCGAGTATCGAAGTTTGCTATGATATGAAGTTGGCAACATAAAATGGTTACAGATGTTTTCAATTTTTCGGGGAAAATACAGAAAAAAATTATTTCCAATTCATTTCGATTAAGAAATCATCCATTTTTAAATGTTAACTAGTATTATTCAATTTAATTAAAAGCTATTTATTACGATTTTGCCTCGAAAGTATCAAAATCTGATGAATTTCGGTGTAACCCACTGTACTATGTTTGACATCTAAATTGCACAAGTATGCCAACACAAAAACCACAAAACTCATTTTTGAAATTAAACTGTGAACTGTCATAACGAAGTCGAGGGCCCGTTTTTCGTTGTTTCTAGTGCGAAAAATAAAAGATTTTTGTGTAAATTTAAGATAATTTCTGTGCAAATACGTTTTAAAACATATTTTTATTGTGTATTTCGGTGCGTGAGAATGGATCGGAAAAAGAAACGATTGTCGGTGAGTGATGAATGTTTTAGTTTATGCGATCAGTGGACCATTTGAAATGGAGAAGGGTTGTTGCACTGTTTATTGTTCAATTCAAATGGATGACACCGCATCTGTAGTGAAATCATCGGAAATTGTTTTCAGTACATTGACAATGTCCGTTTCGTGGCTGTAGCAAAATTCTAGTGCATATTTGGCGCAGTTTACAATTAGCGTCCATTCGGTGTTTGTTTGCAAACACGAAGAAGGCACAACTTTGTTATTGGAGGCGCCAAATCTTATTAAATTGTAGTTTTCTCACCCTCTTTTATGGGAAGAGTTGTCCTTATTTTGTACAAATGAACATAAAGCATATCCATAGATGAAAGTGGCGATTTGTGGGACTCCGTTCTATAGACTGAATAGCAAAGTAAAGCAGAAGGAAATGCAAATGTGATCTCACTGGTCAAATATATGTGTTGAAATAAATTAAAATTAAATTAGGGCTCGAGCTGGCGTATTCTGGAGGAAAATTCAGGAAGTATTCCTTATAAGAGTGGATCTTGCAATGGTAGCTCCAAAAGCTTAGAGCAGGTATTAATACCTGCTCTAAGTCCAAAAGTGACTTAAAGTGCTCCAGACATAAATACGTTCGTCTTACCTCGTTGTCAAGTTGATGTCTTACTCAAAAGATATTTTCCTAGCAGCCTCATATCAGAATACGACGTTTTTCTTAGATTTGTGCATCCTTAGAATGTTACTCCAGCGATGTACGTACAGATGGCAATTTTCATGTCGCAGGCCAACATTGTATGGATCTCGGCTTAACGAAATGATGATGGTCCAAGAGCGTATGCCGATTTAGATCCAGGTGCCGGGTCCTCAAAATCAGTTCCGTGTGGACAGCAATGCTGATCAAGAACTTCCTTGTGCTATCGTGGTTATTTAAACTGATCAACATCGGCACACTAGGTACACATTTGCATTCGAAAATTCAAACCTGCTTTGCTGACAGGGCAGGGCAGCTGATCACTGACAAAGCAGTGGTTCTAGCAGCGGCTGATGCAGATTTAATGTTAAAAATTGTTCTCGTCATGCCTCATGTCCAGCCAGCGACTAATCTAGGAGCCACATGCACATTAACGGTTCCATCTTGCAGATAGCTGTTCGCTGTTCCAGAATGCATCCCTGGCAGAAAACCAATCAGAAACTAGACTTGTCGTGTTTAGACTCACTTTTTCTCTTTTGATTCTTTCTATTTTGCTGGGATTAGCTATGGATTACCATTCCAAATCAAACTACGTACCAACACCATTTCCCAAGCAATGCGAACCGCCCACCTTCCTTGCCTCGTTCTTTATACCGCTGGTTTCGCGTTGCTCGTTGCTGCGGTGTAGGCACATCGCCTGTTTTGGCAGTAATATCTCAGCATATTTCTACAGGCAGCTCTATTTTCCCTACAAGTGCTACAAGGTAAGCCGATGAACGTGATAATATCAGACGCGCTCATCCTGGTGACCCCAGAATTCAGGAGCTTAACATAGAAATTAGACGAGAGGTAAAGACTAACGGAAGGCGAAATGGAATGAGCACCTCAATGACTGTAACCTTACTGAAGGTGCCAGCAAGTTGTGGTCTACTGTCCGTGCCCTTTCCACAAAAAATAAGGCAATATAGCCATAACCTTCGGCAAGAAAGAAACCAGCAATCCTCTTCACTGTGCGAGCCTGTTCAATAAGCAATTTATTGAACATCGCAAGACTGACGGGCTCAATCGTAAAATTAGAGGACGGATTCGCAGCAGAAATTTTGACATCATACCATTATACACTGCATTGAGAATGCTAAAAACTCCAAGGTCCTCGGACCAGATGGCCATGTTGAAACAGCTCTACCTTCCAGTAATTGAGTATCAGCCTTTAACTTGTCGATCTCTACGCTCGCCATCCCTGAAATCTGGAAAACAGGACGGATTGTCCCCTGTCTCAAGCCATAACGATAATGTAACCTGTCGCAAAGACGCTGGCGACCCTTATTTAGCCCGCTCTTGTCGCACATGCTAAGCTAGAACTCCACCAGCATGGCTTCAGGAAAATGCATAGTACCACCACTGCCCTCGATGCGATCACTACACGCATCCGAGACGGGCTAAATGCTTCTCGCTAACCTGTTGAATATGAATGTTCCTGCATAAGAGATTCGTTGGATTGCCAACTAGCTGGTCGGCATTCTTTCACTGAGTTTCGAGGCAAACGTTCTAAGCTGAGGAAAATCAAATTAGGAGTTTCACAGGGAGCAGTACTCTCCCCCACTCTGTTTAACTTCTATACATGTCCAGCCTTCCTACATCACCAGAAGGAATCGAAGTGACAGGCATTTTTTCAGAGCCTAAATCTCACCATCTCATCGTCTAAATCTTCTGCGGCATTTTTTACCACCTGGTCGGGGATTGTTGAAGGTTGATGTAAGTATTGGCAACAATACAGTTCCTACTGTAGTTAATCCTGGAGTCTGAAAAGGAGAGATGATTGAGTAGGGGGAATTTTGTAGAGTGTGGCCTTGAGGCGCACAGTAATGACAGGTTGGGTCCTCAGATAGTGCTTAAAGACGTACATTGCCATTTATCGTCCAGTAATATACTACGCCATATATATAGCAGAAATCTCCGTAAAGAGTTTGATGAGGAATATTATGTTGAGAACCTGAACATTGTTAGTCGTCCGGTAAGACAGGGCCCCGATGCCGCGGCGGACGTGGTCCTGGAGGGATCTCCCACAGTTATTGAGAAGATTATGAAACGTGATCGCATCTATGTGACAAGTTACGCATATCGTGTGCTGTTGCGGGACCCAGTCCCGGCATGTTGGCGTTGCCTAGGGTTTGACCACCTCGCAAGAAATTGCAAGGCCCAAAAGGTTGTTTGCAGACACTGCAGTGGTGAGGGGCATCGTGCCCGATTATGTAGGAAAGCCCCGCATTGCCACAATTGTGCGGCGAGAGGACTCCCTGTCGCCCATGAGATGTTGTCCATCGACTGCCCCGTTTATATGGGGAGAGTGAAACGGATGCAAGCCAGACACTAATGTGACTGGCTAGGTATGGCGCGGCTACTTGGTAGCGTCTCCCATACCTCCTGACAAGTCCCTGATGACATCTCCTGCTGCATGGTGAGTAGACTGGTGCTACCCACCTATGCAACTCTACGGGAGATGGTGTATGATGTGATGGATGTATGTGATGAGTGAATGTGATGAGTGCCGTAGGTTAGTTTTCTCGTTAGATGCACGGGTGTCGCACAAGCCCCGGGGAATCACTGCCTTCAGTGACCCCCGAGCGACAATTGGGAACGGCCCTCAATGGGAGTATCGTGCTGGCTGTGGTTTCGCGAATAGCGTGGAGTTGCGCTCTATTCAACCGGGTGCCTGGACCCTAGAACGGCAAAGGCAGCCCTCGCATCTAGCAGTATGTTACTGTTACCTCCACACTGCTAGAGTTGGCGCTGATTGACGTCACAAAATCAATCCGATCTGGCCAATTCGAGGCCCGTCTGATAAACCATCACGGTAGGCGCGAACGTTAAACCCCCTCGGATATTCTGTAGTTAATCCTAAAATTCTCGGGCTTTACCTGGAGACCATGATGACGTCAGCTCATCACGCGGCATCCGTTTGCGAAAAGTAGGAACAAAATCCTTAAAGCACTAGCTAGTAGCATCACTACAAAGCGGTGGGTCGAGCAGCCGCTGATTACGCAGCCCCAGTTTGGCCACAGAGTTTATGTGATGCAAACTGGTCCAAAATTCAGGTCTGCCAAAATGCTGCTCTAGGCACAGCCACAGGTTGTTTCCTGATGTCTGCCCAGGATCACTTACACAATTGATGCCAATACGTGACCTCAGACAAAACAGTTGGTTATTGGTTGCTACCGTGAGTATCATCCCAACCATAATCTCATGGACCGAATTCCTCCTCCACGACGTGTTGGAGTGGTTTACGAGACCTGTAGAGAGGTCCAGGGATACAAGCGGGATCCTTACGATGAAGATACTCTATTACAAGTTTAGGTTCGGTCCTCTCAGCGCGTTCACCACCAATCTCGCCTGAGGAGACTAGGCTCCCGAGAACCACCAGAGCGACATTAGCTCAATTTCGGTCGGGCTTTCGTTCGCGCCTTAATTCGTACCTGTCTCGCATAAACCCGGACATCCAAAACATATGTTTAAACTGCGCTGGCGCTCCTCATGATGTGGGAAATTTGTTTCAATGCCCAGCTGCGCCCACTGATCTTACTCCTATTTCACTGTGGGAAAACCCTATCGCAGCAGCTAAGTTTTTGTCCCTTGACATCACGGAAGAAAACATTGACCATTGACCAACCATAACTCGAATCCACATAGATGCGGTTCCACACCTCTCTGCACCGCTAAAAGAAGAAAAATAACATGTCTTCATGGTTTTCCTGTATTATCCCTCTAGAAAATCGACTCTTATCGAATAATTGAATCCGCCTTATGGGCGAAAACTATTTTTCGAATGGCAAACTTTGTCCGTTTTATTGGTTCGATTACATGATAAAACAGCACAACTTCCATGCAAATCACATCGCAAGCCAATTGGATGAATTCCGAGTTCTGTCCACTGAATGACGATACGTGTGTTGTTTTTTGTTTTTCTCTTGAATTGAGGGGGGTTGGCAGCTCCAGGCCGATTTTAACGTAGAACCGGCTGCCATGGGAGCCAGGCATCCTCAACAGCATCATATGGGAACCTTTCCTCGCCTTCTCGTACGATCATCTGCCAATCACCCTAACGCATGATAAACCGCCTCAATATACACACACGGAGAAGAAAACGTGCAGAAACTACAATAAAGCAGACTGGGACAGCTTTAAACGATACACCTACGAAGCCTTTTCGACCACCACCACCCCCACCATCTGCTACTGAGATCGCATTTTCCATCGTCCGAGGCGAAATTGACAAAGCTGTGAAATGATCGCATTACTCCGATATCCAAAACCATACTCTTGGATAATCATGGCTAAAGTACTCGAGCGCTAGTACTAACAACAATTGTGGCGCACATCAACCTTCAATTTTTATGTTCGGATTGCATATTTCGAGTTTATGTTGGTGCCATATCGAGAGTTTCATCGATTGATCCCACGAGCTCATGCAGTGCAACTACAGTTTTTCCTTTTCCTTTCCTGGTGAAGGCGAAGTGAGTCCTATCGATCGGGAAGTCGTCCATTACTTTTTCTTAATTTGCAGATGCAATAGTCTTTTAGGCTCAATGGTTTGTAGAGGTTGTTTTACACACAACTGTTACTCTATTTACCAGCGTTTGTCATAGCTGGGCTTGTCGGATTAAGAGAACTTTGGTAGTAGCCCCATGTTTGTTTTTCCTTTCCTTCTTGTCGGAGCCTTTGTCCATCCCAATTTCTCGTTTCACCATCGAATCTTTCCCTTTGAAATTGTTTCCCCGATTGTGCTCAATCGCAATCAATAGGCAGTCGCAAAGTGGTAAAAAGAGACTCACGTTGAACAAGACTAAATTGATTAATTAACATTCCATGGGGATATAGCCTGGCCAATTATTGCCTCCGAGTGAATTTCATGTAAATGACGGTCGTTTCATTTGAGTTTAAATGTTATGGTAGAGTACCAGATAGGAATCACACGATTCCATTCTCTAAATTGGACTATACACAAGAATATTACTTCTTCTTCCTTGCCTCGTTATTTATACCATGGCTTCGCGTCGTACATCAAAAAATTGCAAGAAGAAGAATAAAGTCGGAAGACAAATTGAGACGGAAGTTCTCATAGTTGTCCCGACACTAATTCTCGCATAAGCATCCAACCAAGCATACTAGCCAGATCCAGACTGCCTGCGACAGGCACGTTTGAGAGAGGATGCTGAGCTTCTCTGATCAATGTTTTACCACTAATCCCAGGATGATATCTCGCAGATTAGGCAACTTGATCTTCAGTCAACGATGCTTTCCCTTCTTAAGAGAAGATGATCTAAAACTATTACTGGGCTGGAGGTAATTCATCTGAGTGGCCTCTTTCCATTCGGGCCATTCTAACTTAAATTCTTTTGTGTATGGTTTTGTAAAATATATGCATGCTTGAAACAATAATTTTAAATGAAATATTCTTCTTCTTTTACTCCTCTTCCGTAGAACCTAAAAAGACCAAGCATGGGAGGCGGCACACCAACACAAACTTTCAATAAAATACGAAATCGCGTCAGTTTCTCAAATACGAATTGTGTCAAGTGAGTACAGTAAAATATTATTCTTATAAGTAATCCTCTAGCAAAAAAAGTGACTTCAAGAGACAGGACGTATGGTTTTTAATTCTAATAAAACTTCCCCAACCTCCGCAGAGAATTTCTTGCCGGCGAAGATCAACTCACCATTTGGGGTACATCGTACGAAGAGGAAGATGCTAAAAATGCCGATAGTGCCGGCAGTGCCAACGCGGCATTAAATGCCGCCCTCAACAGCACATCAAACATTAGTTTCGATTGGAAGATTCCCGTTGTTGCACCACCGAAAAAATCCGCCTCGAACGTGCCCGAACACGACAAAGAAAATTACATTTTCAATCCACCGAATGAAACATTGGATTTCACCGATCTACCAAACATAACAGCTTCATCATTTGATTTTCGAAGTTTCTGTGAACTCCCCGATATTACGTTGAACTCGTTCGAGGAGAAGAAATTTCGTTTGCGAAAAGATGCTCAGCAAACTACAACAGCAAGTTCAAAACCCGTTATGGGTGCGAATATTTCGCAGCAAAGTATTCATTGTAGTTTTTTGTCGGAGACAGATCGAATGATGTTGAAGGGCATACAGCCGTTGGTTAATGAAGAGGAGGCGGATAATACGATTAAGTTGGATTGGTTTCACAGTCAGGTGGATAAAATGGGATTGGATGATGAGGCTAGTTTGGAGGAGAAGAAGACGGCGGATGAGATGGAAGTGTATACGGAGAATGTAAAGGAGGTTGATAATCGGCCCAATAAGGTGAATACGAGGAGAACTATCGTCTTTCAGGAGGGCGATGATCTTGAGCTCGATGTGCCGTCTGTCGATTTTGCAACAAAGCCTGCAGAGGTAGACCAGAAAAAGGAGAGCTTACCGCCAATAAAAGACGAACCAAAAGGCTCAATGCATTACAAAAACGAACCGATGGCGATGGAAATCGAGCCGACACCATCCTTCTCAGTTGAGCTACCAAAAGCAGCCAACAAACGCCAAACCATTCATTTCGACCAAGGAGAAGCCATCGAGACTGTTTCGAATGACAAAGTGACAACATCATCCACAATGGCTCAAAAAATCAACGATACGCGTAAGACACAAGTCTTTCGAGCCGGCGAAGAAATTTGCGATTTGAGTGCAGCGCTAAAGGACGAAAATGATACTGTGGCCGCGACAATTTTTAGTCAGAAAAGAGTTGTGCCTCAACCAAAGTCAAAACCACGCCAAACAATTGTTTTTCGAGATGGCGAACAAATTGATGCAGTTTCCAATGGTTATGAGTTCAAACCGCCACCACCTTCAACAGCCACTTCAGGAATTTTGAAAAAATCTCGCAGTACTGCAATCTTCCCTTCGGGTGAAGATATATGTGATGTAAGCATTACCGAAAGCAATCCTTGGGCACAATTGACAGCTGGAAAGTCGGGACAATCGATCCTCCCCAAGCATCGCCAAACAGAAGTTTTTCAAAATGATGATATTTGTGTGGAGAGAAGCGACGAGAAGGAGACTGTTGACCTTGAACCATTAAAGGGATGTCGAAAGACGATTGCCTTTAAAGATGGCGAAGATATCAAGGACATCAGCATGAATGCGGCTGACTCCCTCCGACGACATGAACAAAAATCCGAAACGAGATGGTCGGATCTGTTGGTGGAGCCACCGGCGAAATCGTGTCAAGTTGATAAGATTGTAGAGAAAAGTTCCGGTGTAGCTCAGCCACCGGCCAAATCCCGTCACACGGAGATCTTTCGAGACGACAAAATTCTGGAGGAGACTCTGTCAGTTCAGACGTTTGCCAAAAATCGTCAAACCGAAATTTTTGACAATAATGAAATTTTAGAGGAAATGATGTGCGAAAGTCCGAAAGGTAAGAGTCAGTTATTGGCGAACAAAACGCGGCCGGCAGTAGCAGGAAAGTCTTTGAGCCAATTGTCGGCAAAAAGTCGTCACACGGAAATATTTGGAAATGACGGAATTTTAGAGGAAACAATGTGCGGGAGCTCAGGAAACGAGCATCAGCACGATGAGCTGCCTTTGAAACCTGAAACAGTGACTCGCAATGCTCGTCACACACTGGTCTTCCAAAATAATGACATTTTGGAGGAAACCATATGTGGCAGCTCTGGAATCGATCACCAATCATCGCAGCGACAGAAGCCATTACAGTCTCGAACCACTCGTCAAACGCTGATATTCCAAAGCAACGAAATTCTAGATGAAACAATTTGTGATCAACCACACTCCGCCTCTCGTCAACAACAAAAGCAACTCGAGACAAAAACAGATTCGTATCCCACACGTCACACGGAAATCTTTAAGAATAATGAAATTCTGGAAGAAACCATGTGCAGCGGTTCCCAGAATACAAATCAGTCGCCGGCACCGGCCGATCCGAACCAGCTGCTGTTCAATTCAAAATCTTTTGGACAATCGTCTTCTGTCAAAACTCGTCACACAGAAATCTTCCAAAATAATGAGATACTGGAGGAAACCATGTGTCGAAGTCCTCATAAGCAGCCGCCGGCCGAACAAAACCAGCGTCCAGTCAACTTAAAATCCTTTGACCAAGCCCCTTTGCTAAAGACGCGTCAAACGGAAATCTTCCAAAACAATAAAATTCTGGAAGAAACCATGGTCAGTGATCGTCAACCTCCTGCCACGTCACACAATCCCCCACTGTCCACACGACGTCATACCGAAATATTTGCATCCACTGAAGATATACAAGATATCGAAATGGACGAATGTAATGCCCAATCGACACAAATTATTCCATTACAAAAGTTTGCCACACAGTGTCGTCCTGTTGACGAATTGAACACGATGAACCAGCAGCAAGTGCACGCGCCGGCGAAGAAACCTTCACGCCAAACTGAAATATTCCAAACCGGAGAGGACATTTGCGACATTAGTATGATCGAGGAGCCCAGTCATGTTCCAGCTAAAGTGCAAAATTCCAATTTTTCTTCAGCTAGCACACGTCAGGCTGAACTATTGAAAAATGGTGAAAACATCACCGGCAAAGATGAGTTACGTGCACGAACTCAGACAGCCGAGTCCAAGAAGCATCGTCAAACACAAGTATTCACTCACGAGCAAATTTTCGAAGATTCAATCTGTGATCCCGTGCTGACGACAGTGAAATCCTTCCGTCCGACTGAAATTTTCCAAGCCGGCGAGCCCATTCAGGACATCAGCATGGCCGATCCGAGCTCCAAACATGCACAAAACTGGCAAACGTCCAAGGATCCAAACTGGTCACTCCTTTCGCGAAATGATACGACATTGCCGGACACGATGAGTGCCAAGAAAATGGGCCCATTGCAATTGGCACGCCAAAAACAATTGCTTGGTATCAGCGCGACTGATACCAGTACCGGCGACGTTCGTAAATTCGCACACGAAAACAGCAGATTTCTGACGGCCAACAGGCTTGATCGATCCGTGTTCGAAGACTCTGTCCGGGATGTAACGGTCGATGCGAACACCACAAAAAGTATGATAATGGGCGGTCCGCTGAACTATTCACGCAGTCTTCAAATGCATAGTGAAGATACGTGCGACGTAAGTTTGAAGAGGAGGCGTAACCAAACGCCTGGTCCCGCTAAAGTTAGTGAGAGGCCATTTGCTGAGGTGTCTTTTGGCGGAACGAAAGCCAAACCGCGTCAAACTATAATCTTTGATAGAGACAGCGCCATGGATGAAAGCCTAAGAGAATTGCCGAGCGATGGGGGGTCAAAGACTGCGACGAAAATTCCGGAGAGACCATTTGCTCAGGTGTCCTTGCCGTCGACTGCGTCAGCGACCAAAACACGTCAAACAATAATTTTTGACAGAGCGGAGAAAATCGACGATACTGAAGGCTATGGAGCAGAACATTTCACCGCCACCACCACGTCAGCATCACGAAAGACAACCGTTTTCACAAGTGGCGATTCTATCATGGAGACAAGCATGATAGCCGGCGAATCAGGTCCCAATTCGTCCTTTCAGTTCACGAAACCATCCAATACGCTCAAGGGACGTGCATTTACCACTACGCCATCCACGGAGCCCGTCAACCCCCTCTATCAAACGCTGATCAGCACTAACGGTGATGATATTTGTGACATGAGTGACATTGCCGATGAACATGTACCGTTAGTTGAGAATTCCAATCAAAGTCACGCATCAAAGACTGAATCGACACTAACACGGACTGGACCTTTGTCACTTACTGGACAACAACTTTCGGCTATGCGGAATCCCCATCACCTGGCTGAGAAGACCGTCGCTGCTCGTCACACCCAACTCTTCACCAACGAAGGCATTATCCCGGAGACCTCGTCTACACAAAATTCTTTACGCGAAACGGTCATTACGCATAGCAGCCAGAAGAAGCCCGTCGCATCAGAGTCAAGTCGAAGAACATTCGTGATTGACGCAGACGAGAGGCGTGGTCAGCCGCCTAGCCCACAGAATCGTAGAAAAACTCACGTATTCCACGACGAGGGTATTTCCATTGAAATGGACGAATCGTTGGCTCATAACTCGCGTCAAACTGTTCTGGTCGACAACACCAAATCGCCGCTAAAACCCTCTGTTTCCATACCAACGCACAAGGATGTACGCAAAACATTGGTTTTTGCTTCCGGCGAAGACATCACCTGCGAGACGATTGACACCGATTTCAATCCACATCGAAGTATTGCTTTCCGCCACGAAGATGTCCATTTGGATCAAACACTCGGCTTTGTGCCATTGGCGGAGCAATCCCATCGCAGTATACCCAAGTCACTTTATGAAAACAATTCGCCGACAACACGTAACATCAATTTGTTCCGAAAACATTCGGCGGTAAATCTGAATCGAAGTGCACCGCAACGTATGTCGTCAGCCGCCGAATCGGCAGCCGATTCACAAACAACCGACAGCCTACCGGCCATCTCGGCCAATACGACACAAGCTCTGGGCACTTTGGACCTAAATGCCTTCTCGGCGGGTGCTGGTCTACAAGAGGAGCTCGATAAAAATGCCGAGTTGCAAAAACTATTCAAAACGGACTATGCCGAGGTAACACTCGGCACAATTCATTTCTCACCGAGTTTCTATGCGGGCGGCGAGGATATCGAGAAAAGTCATATAGACATGGTCGAGTCATTTGAATCCACCAATCCCGGTGAAGATGAATCCGAAATGACGGACTCTCCCGAAGTGATTGAAGTGTGCGAAGCGTCTGTTATGATTATCAGTGAAACACCGCATAGAGGTAAAAAGGCGGCTGTCGCAGCAGCTTTAAATAATACGGCCGCGGAATTGTGTCGCAAATGTAAAAATTGTCGAAGAAGCATCTTCAATGATACGGCCTATGCCAACGATTCGACGTGGCCGGATTTGAAGATGCACGTAGCGAAAGCGACGAAATTGGAGATGCCCAAATTGAATTTTGATATGTTGGAGAAACTGCAAAACCAACCGAACATGCGTGATATATTCAATGAGTATCAAAATCGTCGCGTTTCGATGCAGTACTCGTTCGATTCGGCCAGTGTCGAGGAGGAGACACTTCGATATCCGGAGGCGCCATCGAGGGAATATTTACTGGACAATTATGCTGAAGAGTAAGTTTGAATTGAATATGACTCGACCCTCGACACATCATTTCAATTCTATCTTTTTCCGTCTCTTTTTGTTTAGATTCAGAAGTAAGCTCGAAAAGGAAGATGCCAACAAATGCATTGAGCCAATATTCCCCATAGATAAGCCGTTCCAATTTCTATTCAAAAATCGTCTGGAAACGTGAGTTCTGCTTCAACGGTATCCAATAATATCGATTCAAACAATTGTGTTTATGTTCTTTCAGTGAAAATTGTAACTGGAAATTCAATCTCATGCATCTGCCCGCCGGAGTATTACAGTGTCACAGTAAAATTGTACGAAGTGTTTGCATCGTTTTTCGTTGGGCGGAAAAGGATCTCTATCGGCCTGGCATCAATCAGCTGGAGTTCAAAAAAGTACAATTTCAAAAATCGCCAATTTAC
Source organism: Microchrysa polita (assembly GCA_949715475.1). Taxonomy (NCBI): domain Eukaryota; kingdom Metazoa; phylum Arthropoda; class Insecta; order Diptera; family Stratiomyidae; genus Microchrysa; species Microchrysa polita. Next base: position 13,605,472 of record OX454420.1, read on the forward strand.
AGTAAGTTCCATTTTTATTTCAAATTTCCGCCTCCTGCTTTAACTTGGGTGAGTTACGGACATGCCGTTTTGCCAAATTCAAATGGGGGTCCTTGATCAGAGCGAGTCAATTTTCGGCAAAAGATCATCTTCCCCCTTTTTCCATGTTACGGACTCCCTATTGGTCTATTGGTTATGATTTTTTTTTCTTTTTGGGTTTGACTATTGGGAGACTTAAGTATCCCCATGTGAGGTGGGTGTTATTCTTTACATATGACCATCTTACTTTTCAGATTTTGGGTAATCTTAACTCGATTTCTTGATTTCAATCCTTGTAAACTCGGATTTTGAAAAGAAATCGTTTTTGTACAAGAGTTTTAGTATTGCTGTGCTCTGGAAGCAGAGCCAGGCAGGTCCAGACCAGCCCCAACAAAGTTGCCAGTCAACCGGCTAATACGCAGTATCCAGAGAATACTTTTCGGCGTCAATTAAAGAAACGAGAAAAGATCCGACGCACTATGCGGAAATAGGGCAAAGTCTGAACAGGGATCAAGAAAGGGTATACGACGTACCTTACATTGCCTAACGTCAAATTGGAAGCAGCTGGTCCAATTTACAGTGCAGACTTTTCGAATCCAAAAATGTTGGCACTAACCTCAGCTGGCGTAAAAACCTTGCGGCGAGAGTGAAGGATAGAGGTCCTCGGTCTCAACGAGCTAACAACGATGAAAAATGTCTGCGCAGCGTTCGGTGAAGCACCTCTGCTCTAAATCTCACCTCACGAATGCGTGGTAGATTTTGGTGGCCCAAACGCACGTGCAATTTCGCAGCGATATCTTCGGTGTGGATAAATATGCCTTACTTTCGTCGGCCACGATGTTCTTAAAAAGCATCTTAAAAAAATTTCCCTCACGGACTCCCACTGCAGCGATTCCTCTTCTGTCACTCAGTTTGCATCCATTGTTGTCTGAGGTTAACCGAATTCTCCTATCCGAATCGCAGAAATAAGTTACAGCGAATTCCAGCCACGTAAAGTACGTCCAGCAACTGTTTCTTCGCCATTATGACACATGACTCCACGGCTTTGTGCTTTCATTGTTCCGCCATTCGCAACTAGTATATCGGATTTCGGACTTAGCTCTTTGAACTCAATAAAAAGCTCCCGTCTGCTGCTGATGTGGTCTGTCGCACCTGTATCCCACAGCTAGTCGTCCGCCTTACCATCGCCCGCATCGCACACAAAAGCTGCACCACTCCACTGCGATGAGCGACTTTGCTCTTTATCTTTTTCGAGACAATCACGTTTGAAATGTCCGATCTTGTGGCATCCAAACCATTTTAAATCGCCTTTCGATTTCTTCTTGTTTGAATCAGCCTTGCCTTTTTTCTCCAACTTGCCTCTTTACTGTTTTCCTTTGCCTGGCTAGCAATGCCTCAACCGTTTCACCGCACCGCCGCCCATGTCGGTTTTCTTCAACGATCAGCCTGGTCCGCAAATTGTCCATGGTTTTTCAGTCTTCGGTGTTGACTCCCATGCACAAACAAACGCTGCATGCTCCTCAGGCAGCCCAGTATTAATTATTCGCGATATTAACAGTTCTTTTGGCAAATTACTTCCACATGCCTTGAGTTTGTGTGCCATATCCTCCACTCGAGCTATGTAAGCGGTCATGCTCTCCGACGATTCTTTCTTCGAAGCAAACAATTTTTCGTAAATAACCATCGTCATCACTTCGCTTCACTGTCTAAAAACTTTTTCCAATTTCTGCCACAAAGCTCTCGATGTGGTTGCTGTCTGAATACGTGTGAGATGCTCGTCACTTATCGAAGTCCCGATTATATTCTTGGTCCTTTTATCAGCCTTGATCCATGCTTCTTACGAAGCTACATTCCCATGGACGAGTGCCAGCTTAAGTTTCGAACCATCCACGATGTCCTTAACTTCCATTGAATTCAAAATTAGTTCCATTTTGAATTTCCAAGCACATTCCTTTTCACTCGACAACTTTTCGATTTTAATACTCTCGGAGTCTATTTTTACAGTGGCGATCAAATCATGATCACACAAATCGAGGGTCATGGGGTCCTTTACGCTTCCTAATAGCGTCCTGAGAGCTGAATTATTGCTAGAGCCAACAACCTGTAAATTATGCTTAGAAAGGAGATTATTAATTTTATGAAGTAGATATAAGTTAGGGATGCTTATACGCTTTGCACATTCCTTGTTGGATTGCTCAAATAACGTACTCAAGTCATCCCTTAGATTAGATTAGCTTTAGGGAGGGCACAGGCAACAGGGTTGCCCGAGGCACTGCGACCGGTGGTCTATTGTGCCATTGCCCCTACTACGAGTTAGATGAACTCGTCCAACCGACTGACTTCGATAAATCGCTTCAGCTGGGCCATATTTATAGTGGCGATATCCTCTTCCAAGGGAAAAGCGATAGCGAAGAATTCCAAACGGCGCGGCGCCTTGCTAGCCTTTCACACTCACACAGGATGTGAGAGGCAGTTTCGTCATCAGCTTCACAGAAGCGACAACTGGCGTCGGTAACAATGCGCAAGCGCTTTAAATGACCGTTTAAACGGCAGTGCCCCGTTAGGAGCCCGCAAATAATCCTAACCCTGTTTCTGCTCAGTTTTATCAGACCAACGGTACGATTGGGTGAGTAGCAAGCAACAAAAAGTTTTGACTGCCTAAGCCCTGGAAGAGATTCCCAGTGTGAGGTGGCCTTGGCTTTTTCCCACTCACTAATTACGTTTCTGCATATACAGAGTGGTAGTCCACAATAAGTTTCTGGACCATAAAAGGGAGTAGTGGATGCTATTCTTGCGAGCTCGTCGGCCTGCTCGTTGCCGTAAAACCCCGAGTGCCCAGGTACCCAAAAGAGGGTGAGACTGTTGAGATTTTCCACCTGTTGGAGAATTTCCTGACAAACCCATACGAGCTTAGATGTGATAGTGAAGCTCGACAGCGCTTTAATTGCTGCTTGGCTGTCAGTGAAAATTGCTATTTTCTTATTAGTGTAGCCTTTGTCAAGGCATAGTCTTGCACACACCTCAATTGCGTGCACCTCCGCCTGAAACGCGGTCGGATGTACTCCCATGGGAATAAAGATATTGGTATTCGGGCCAGTAATTCCAGCGCCAGATCCTGTATCGGTCTTTGAGCCGTCCGTGTAGAATTTGATGGTACTAGGGTGGAGTGATCTGAATCTGTCAGTCCAGTCCGCCCTTTCCCATATAGCTGCACTATAAGAAGGATCAAAACGCAGAGTTTTGACCAGATGGTCTGATGGCATATCCAATAACTGTTATTTAACCATCCTTGTTGAAATGAGTTCAATGGGGACGCCGCATCACAAGCTTTGAGCCTAGTGACGGCTAGTCTTGCCACTGCCTCTCTGTGTATGTGGAGAGGTGGCAAGTTTAGCAGAACCTCCAGGGCGGCAGTGGGGCTAGAAAAGAAGGCTCCAAGAACAGCCAGACAGGCCAGCCTCTGAATTTTTTCGAGACACCGTCTCCCGTCTGTGGTGGTTGCTCTTCTCCACCACACGACCGCCCCGTATTCTACAATAGGTCTAACAAATGTCTTGTAGATCCACAGAACTAGGGAAAAGAGAGTCCACCACACCAGAGCCCCGCTTGATATGGTAAGGCTAGAATAGCACCGGAGGTCGCCCCGTATCCGGATGCTCCGTTAGAGATGTCCATTTGCGTCCCTGGACATCTTCCCCCGATGGGCACGGATCGCTTAACACCCCGGGGATTTAGGACAAATCTAACATTCTAGAGCCAAGTCTAAAAACATATAATAAATGTAGCTAGTCATTGGCACGAATGTAGCAGTGGTTCTGAGGTTACAGATTCGCCGGCTCTGGCATGAGCCTTGTCTGAATGGGGAACCCCAGAGCAACCGGCCCTCACAGTTTGGCCTTCACCGAGGTGAAGTTACTAGTGGCCACCGCGTAGAGGTACTGCGAGCACTTCCCGTGATGATAGCAACCTCATCTTGCCATCTCACGAGCTGACCACCAAGTCATCCCTTACACAATGCCACGTTTTCTTCTGGATTAGTCGGTCGATGTTTTCCGCGTTAAATCCATTTTTAATGGCAATATCCATGATGAACTCCCGTTCCCTCTTGTACTCATTGTTCGTGAGCGGATACGTTACGAGTCGGTATATCCAACAATTATAGGCTGCCATCTTTTGTGATAACGTATGGTTTGAGGTCGTTGGAATAGTACGCTGGAAAAGTGAAATGACGTGATGGCCATTTCATCGTGAAAAGTGAAATTACTGGATAATCGAAAAAAATACATAAAATAACCGAGAAAAATTATGGAACTGTTTTTGGTTTGTAGCTTATGGAATTCCGCACGTATTCCACGACACTAACAATACATTTTCATTGAAAAAATCGCAGCAGACAAAAATTTCACTCTCGAAGTCAATACTAGGCTGAAGAAAGAAATTAGAGAAGTGTTTTTTTTTTAAATAATTCCCATAAATTAGTTTTGTTTGTTCAGGTATTTCTTGTTTTTGCAGTCCAGATGAAAGCCTGAAACCGCCCGCTTCTTGATATCATAAATATGTTTTGCAAGACTTCTCCATTTCGTTTTATTGCTTTGCTGTTTATAAAATTGAAAATATTTTTCAATTGTTAGCATTTAATTTTTTGTTTTTATTTATTACAATTTCAGAAAACCCATCCGTCTATGAAAAGTTGGCACAAAATCAAGTATTCCTTACAACGCTCTCAGACCTGACAGGTTATTGTAAAAACAGTAACCAATTATTCACCTTTCTCAATGATATGGAAGCGCACTGTGCAAAAGCATATGATCATATGCACCAATTGCTGAAAGCAACGTACAAAAATAAGGGATCAGTGAAATTCGACGAAAGGTAAGTAGCACAATAAGTTGTGTATTTTAGTCCAGAATCGAACAGGACAGGTCAACTTTCTATACAAGTTGTGTTAAATAAATTTATCGCGGGCGCGTATTTACGAAGCCGTGTTCAGTTCGAGGCATGAATGGTTTGTTTCGATATCCCGTATTGAGTTGGAGGCACTCGCCCTTCAATTCGATACCGGTTTGTTGGATGGATATTGTAGATACATTTTCGTATGCAACCCAAACCCAAGGCAAAAATGCCTTGAACTCCGCACAGGTTTGTTGTGATAAATTTGCAAACAAACCTGTGCGGAGTTGCAGGCATTCATGCCTCGAACTGGACACGGGTTCGTAAATACGCAGCCTGGGCAGGATTTGTATGAAAAGTTACCCTTCCCAGTCGTGTTCTGTATGAAAAAGAAATTCGATTCAATTTGCAGAAATTTAAAATTATTATTTTTTTTTATCATTTCACAGTGGCAATTGCATAGCGCGAAAAATCATTTATACCGATCGCAAAACCGTAACGGGACGACGAAAAATTGAATTTCGTATACAACTCATGCGTGATATAGAAGAAATCTCGTATAAAGATATTCTAATGCCGCCTCCGTCATATTTCAAGTTGGATTGTATGCGACAACTTCCGACCGGTGTGGATTTTATAAATTCATTTTTAAGCAATCCTGTGCAGTATTTACGATCATCATAGAATATGTTTTACATAGATAGTCGTATGCTGGTTTTTATTGTTATTTAATGTAGACATTAGTGTAGAGATATTTTTTGAAAGTAATCAATAAATCTTTTGAAGTAAAATACATTTTTTGTAGTTTTAAAGAAGCACAGAAGCTACTTTGCTCTTATGTTGAAATATTTGCAATGAAAGTTGGAATGGGTGGCGAAGTACCTTCACTACAAGCAAAGACGCCAATGTTAAGACGGCAGGGAGAGTGGAAACGAAAGTACAAATATGTATTTCGCATGCTTGTGAAAAAAATTAAAAGTAGAAAAATTGTGGATTCACTCGTATTCTTCGAGTCGGAGAGTTGAACGCATTCTGTAGGCGCCTCTTTGAGCGCATATGATCGCTATTAAAATAAAGTATTTCTACATAGTGCGACTCACTGCTCCGGCGATAAAATACAGGAACAGTAGTACCAGAATTCAGGGATGACTTATGCGCTTCATTTTGCATTTGGGGATGAAGCACCATCTCGTCCGACAATTTATAACTGGTTTAACGAGTTCAAACGTGACCGTAATTCGCTCAAGGACGAGTTTCCTGAAGGTCGTCCAAAAAACGGCCATTGTGCCGCAAAACGTGGATGACGTGCGTGAAATTATTACGCAAGACCGGTATGTGACATACCGTGAGGTAGAGGCATCCTTGGGCATTTCTCCCACGGCCATACATTCGATGCTGCATGAATGCTTGGCCGTAAAAAATGTTTGTTCCCGGATAATTTGACAATAGCTCAAAAAAGGCTCGTTTCGATTGGTGCAGAAAAATGATCAAAAAATACCATAACGGTGCATCAAATGTCGTGAATATAATCGTCACCGGTCACTGATCGTGGATCTATGCCTATGAGCCGGAAACTAAACAGCAGTCGACCGTGACCAAGACGAGCCCAATCCAACAAAAGTTTTTCGCGCACGAAGCACTGCGAGGCAAATGGTATCCTGTTTCTTCGGCCGAATGGGCCCTGTGGCCATTGTTCCACTTGAGGAACGCAGTACGGTCAATTTCGAGTGATACACGACCATTCGCAAAACGAACACGAGAAGATGAATCATTCTTCATCATGACAATGCGATCTCTCACACATCAGTTCAAACTAGCGCCTATTTAACCGGTCAAAACATTGAATTGACGGGTTATCCCCCTTACAGCCATGACTTAGCACCGAATGATTTTTTTTGTTCCCATTTATTAAAACTAAATTATGTGGTGAACGTTTTTCTTCGCCCGGGGCAGCTGTTGAAGCGTTCAGAAGCCACTGGAGGTAAAAATAGCGCAAAGACTTCCTACGCTAGATTGTCCTCTTATACAGCGTAGCCACTATTCCCTCCAACTGTCCTGACGAGTTTGCTCAGGGTAGAATACACAAAACTCGGACCTATTGTTGGCGGAAAACCTGTCAGATTGTTTGGGAGCAGAAGTCAAAACGGGGCCTCGTGTGAAGAGTATTAGGATAATCGGCGCCACATAGTGCTGTCATTAGGATCGGCAAGGTAGTGTGAGAAAATTTTTTCTGCTGCAAATATAGTTGATGTCCTTGAAAACGTCGCGCAGCGTCGGATTAACTCAATAAATTACTGTAGTTTTGCATAAAGTCCATTTCAATCACATCTGGCCAATCCCAAAATCGGTGACGATATCCTTTCAGCCGATGGGACTTTCTTTGCGTTCGGGGCGGATAGATCATTCGCCTCTGATATGAAATGATAAATCCAAATTTCATTCATTCAGTCACGAATCTCCAGTTAGATTACGCTTTGACATTGCCAAACACTCGCTTGTACTGATCATGATCACACACGCTTCTTTGTGCGTAAATTATTCGATACGATAAGTATAAGTTTTTCTTTTTCTGGTCAACTGCTGTGGATATTTGTGGCTTTGCTTTAGGATGTCAGCGATCTAGGGTGAAATCAGAGCCTCACATCATGAGACAGATTTCACTTTAAACGCTAACAAAACACCGATCGTGGTTGGGCTAATATCCTCTCGGGGGCCTAATCTCGTCAAGCCTGGCAAAATAGGTGGCACAACCACTGAGAGAACTCTGTTGGTACCTCATCGCGGATTCACAGCTTCTGTGTGAGTTGCTGCAATGGTGGGCACATTTTGTCGCCTTCTCACAGCTGGACGTGGTTCTGATGAGTTTGAGACTCCAAAAAGGGACAAATTATTTATTTTACTGGTTTGAATTTTTGGCAACAATTTTTAAAGGGTCTTCCTACAGGGGAACGCCTTTGATTGAGAATCAGCAGTTGTTGTTTTAGTATCGATTCAAGAGATCATCTTTCCGGCTGACGTAGAAGCATGAGGTTATAGTTACAAGGGCCAGTCTTACGCTCAGCGCAATTAGACCAGTACTTGGGGTTCCTATCGGGGCCGGGTCTTTGTTCCGGAACCACCCATGTATCTTATGCATGACCAAGAGCCGCAAAACCTCTCGACACATGTGGGGAAACACAAACACTCAAAGAGCAGTACTTGGTCCGTTGTGATACCTTCGATAGAATCATGTCAATATTTACCGTTTATGCTGAGAACCAGCCCGTGCTAACAATAAATTTGTTGAGCAGTATAGGGCTCACATACCGAAGATCATCCTTATCATAGAAATACCTTGAATCAAGAAAACGCCTCCGTTTCTCGGGCAAGTCTGATCAGTGGAAAAGTAAGTGGTGTACGTCATCTTTCTTTTTATCTATTATTCGCATTCTGGGCCAAGTCGTCTACACAGCTATTGCCTACCAAGCCACCAAACCAAGTTAGAGCTTCCCGGCTCGATATCGTTCTAATGAACTCGGGGAACGTTAACACCTTTAGGAGGGGAAATACGGGGTCCATTATCGACCTTACATTCGTAAGCAGTTCTTTAGTCACAACCACGGAGTGGCAAGTTAGTGAGCACTATACGCACAGCGACCACCAGGAAATTCTATTCTCGATAGCGGATAGATCACACAGGAGTACAACGACAGCTCCAACTGAGGGATGGTCTACCAGACGCTTCGATGAAGATTCGTTTATAGAAACCCTATCCAGTTTAGGTACAACTAACGGCTCAGCCGAAGAGAAGGCATTGCAATTGATCGACCAACTATCAACAGCATGCGACGCCTCCATGCCAAGAAAAAGTTCGATCACTAATCGCCGAGAGAACTACTGGTGGACCGAGGAGATTGCCAATAAGAGACGTGAATGCTTAAAAGCTCGACGCCTTTGTCAACGCTCCATCAGATCAACGACGTATAATGTTCTACTCGAGGCTTATAAAGCAGTCCGTAGATCACTCAAAAAGGCTATTAAAACTAGCAAACAAAATTGCTTCAGACAGCTTTGTGAGGACGCCGACGCAAATCCTTGGGGAACGGCGTATAGAGTGGTCATGAAGAAGATTGGACAGAGAGCTCCCCAACTCAAATTTCCGGTTCTGCTCGAAGATATTGTCTCCACTTTGTTTCCGCAACATGATTTGGAACCAGCGACACAAGGATTTACATCGAATATCAATATAATTCCACCGATTACAGAGTTAGAACTTTTGAAAGCAGCATCAAGGCTTGAGGACGGTAAAGCACCAGGTCCTGATGGTGTCCCTAATAGGGCGTTGAAGGCGGCCATTCGGACGACGCCAGCAAAGTTTATCGACGTCTTTGGAAAATGCCTAGAAGAACGGACTTTCCCACAACCACGGAAAAGACAAAAATTGGTGCTTATTCCAAAGCCCAATAAGCCTGCTGGTGAGCCTAACTCCTACCGCCCTATTTGAAAAGTGCTCGAGCGAATCATATATAACCGATTATCGGATGTAGTGGAAGCACAGGGGCGTTTATCGGACCGCCAATACGGTTTCAGACGAGCACGATCTACGGTGGACGCAATTACCATGGTAACTGCTATTGCAAGGGAGTCATTACGTAACAGCACTTGTTGCGCTGTTGTAACTTTAGACATTAAAAATGCATTCAATTCTGCGAGCTGGGTTTGTATCCATGCAGCTCTACAAAGAATGTTTGTTCCCGACTATTTAGCTACTATAATTAGGAAAAGACCCGGAGTTGGTCGAGATATACACGGGCGAAGCGATTACAACTATAAAGCTGTGGCTTCAAACCGTTGGATTAGAGCTCGCTGATCAGAAAACGGAAGCAGTTCTAATTAGCAAGCGGAGAAAAAAGTGTTCCCTCAAGATCCGAGTCGGAGAGTATGACATAGCCTCTAAGCAAGCCGTTAGGTATTTGGGAATCATGATTGACTTGAGGCTAAGCTTTGGAGAGCACATAAGGTATGTAGGTGACAAGGCGGCGACTGCCACCGCAGCACTAGCACGAATGATGCCAAACATAGGTGGTCCGAGAACAAGTAGGAGGCTGCTACTGTCAAGAGTGGTGACATCTATCATTATATATGCCTCGCCAGTTTGGGCCAGTGCATTACGTTTCGCATGCAATGCAAAACCTCTAAACGCGATATATCGTAGGTGTGCTTTGAGAGTGTGTTGTGCGTACCGTACCACATCGCATGAAGCGGCCTACGTGGTGGCTGGAATGATGCCTTTGCCGATCCTTGTAGACGAGATCAGCAGACTGTATAGCGATCGCCAAGGCGAATCACAGGAGATGCACCCAGGGCGAAGAAACAATGAAAGGTTGGAATCTATGAGAAGATGGCAGGTTCGATGGGATGAGGCATCTACTGGCCGATGGACACATACCCTTATTCCGGACATAGCCATATGGGTTAATCGAAAACACGGAGATGTGAATTTTTACATGACCCAATTTTTAACAGGTCACGGAGGGTACCGACAGTATTTGCATCGGTTTAAGCTGGACGATTCGCCAGAATTCCCGAGTTGCAAGGGAGTTGCGGAAGATGCCAAACACGTTGTGTTTGATTGCTCCAGATTTGGACATATCCGCAGCCAACTAGAAGCAGAACTGGGAGACAACATAAGCCCCCAGAATCTAGTGGCTCTAATGCTACTATCGGCGGATAACTGGGACTCAGTATGCAGGGCTGTTAGTGCCATTCACATGGAGCTACAGAGAGAGGAACGCAGACGGAAGTCTGGTACCCGGTGATGGCTGATTAGCCGGAATTGGCCCTGTGAAGTAATGCTGAAAGGTTGTCCCGCGGGGTCAAGCGGTGAAAAAGAGGTGTAGGTTTAGTCGGTAGAAATCCGACATAATTGCATGCCGGAGGTTTTCTGCTACGCGGCATGCAGTATCTAAGAAGATTCCCCATCTCTACCCAGAAAAAAAAAAAGCTTCCAAAATCACTCAAACTAATTGAGCATGGGATTTTTGCTACGTCGATGACCAGGAATTAAACGACGAAAAAAAGTACTGGTCGTGGACTGGCAAGCTTGCTTCGTACTTCATAACTATAAAGCGACCCAAAGAGCAAGAGCAATAAACCTTGCCACTAATTATTAACTTCTAGGGGCTCCTTAATATGCCGACAAAGCTAAGCCAACCGGCCAAAGAGAAAAAATTATACTGCTCAAACTTTGATCGAATAATTGGATAAATAATTGTGTCCGATATAAATGAAGAGGGGTTGGCACATTGGCCGTATAATTTTCGAAGAAGATGATCTACGTTGGACACAATTATCATAGTTACCATCAATCGTCCCGGAGCTACACGTTGTCACAACGGTAAAGAGCTGCCAGAAACCCCCTTAAATTTAAGAGAAAAGAAACGTTTTGAATCGCTACGACAACAGTTACAACCATTGTTACCACATTGGGGATCGATTCATTCCGAAAGGGCGCATGTATTCCACTAATGTAGACGATGAGAGTCACGCGCTTGACACTGCGTCACTTCCAAATATAAATCCACTGCAAATAAATAAAAAAACTGAATGAAAAGTTTTTCATTATGACTTAGAACCACGTTAATCCTTTTTCATGGGCTACACTTTTCCCAATCCTTGACCGTCTCTAGCAAAAAGTATAGACGGGTCTGAAAAGAATTCGTAGGAGTAAAAGTCAAAACACGTGCAGGTGCCGCTTATCAGTAAAAGGCCAAAAGACATTCTCAATGGTGTTTTCTTAAAATCTGGATCTAAACAAACAATATTTTTGCGACCAAATTAAAACCGACGGAGAATCTTAATTGTTATATATTTAAATTACATGCTCCCACTCTCTATGCAAATCAAAATGTTGGAAAAAAATTGGGCTTGCCCCCCCCCCCCTCCTATCTTATCGAAAGACCATAGTCTAGGTTAATCGACCTGGAGGGCGTTCCATAATTCTCTCGTAGTTGCAGCTGTAGTCATAGCTGACTACCGTTAGCGTTGTGAGCAGTGTGAGAGAGTGGGGCAGAAAGTGAGTGTAACTATTTTTACTCAGATCGTATAAATGGAAAGTGCTCCTGTTGGCTTGGTGTAGTCACAACATAATTATGACGTAGTAAGTGACGTTAATCAATGAAGAAGGGTTAAAAGATGTGGAGGTGCAAATTGGGCAGTTGACCGTCCCTGTGAAGCTTCCTTCTTCCTTCCTTGCCTCGTTCTTTATACCGCTCCATGGTTCCGCGTTGCTCGACCTGCGGTGTAGGCACATCGCCCGTTTTGGCGATAATTTCTCAGCATATTTCTACAGGCAGCTCTATCTTGGATCGTGTCATCGCCGAGACCAATGCGTTGTTGTTGCTTTTTCATTTGACACATCTAGGTGTTCTTCGGTCTGCCTCTGGCCTTGGGTCCATCAACTGGAACTTCCATTGATATCGCTCTCTTTGCGGGGTTCTCAGGCGGACGCCTTTGAACATGGCAATACCAATCCATTCGAAGCTAAACCGTAAAAATATAAAAGCAGAGTAGAGTAGAAAATTAAACGATAAATTATATTCATATTCAATACTGTGAAGCAGTTAACAAAATGCATACAAAAGAAAAATATTTTAAAAACTTATATCCTTTAAAATTGTATCACTGACATTACAAAGCGACTCATCCAGTCCGTTCAAGTTCAATTTTCGTTGAAATTCTTTACAATAAGCATCCAACTCATCGTTGATATTCTCTTTATTATTACGATCCTTTGGAGTGCAAGGCGATGCGATACTAGTAATTTTCTCAACCCTCTTAAAACTGGAATTCTGAAGAAAAAAAAATAATTTAGCAAATTACATATGCAATTCAATTAGCGGAAATTCTTCCTTACCGGAGTACCACCACACTTCACATCCATCGCTTGAAAGCTCATCTCAAGCGGCATATCATTGAGACGAATTTGTGGTGTCGGTGTCGTGGTCGTCGTCGCTACAACATTCGGACTCATTATCTTCACCAACGGTTCCAGACGTCCCGACGGCGATTTCGCCAGACTGTTCAAATCAACATCCTGCAACGATACGGTGCGTTGTCGTTTTTGCATCATAATACCTTCCGGTGTCAATTGAATTTTGTGACTGCCAATGAATTTCTCTTTGATTGCACTGTGTCGATTGATTTCGTCTTTCGCGAAAATCGTCCGCGATTTGACGCTAACGGGCGTAACGGGCAATACTTCCGTACCAATGACTGTTTGCGAAAGAGTCTCGCGTTCACTGAACGACGACGACATGGACGATGCAAACTCATCTTTGAATCTCGACTGCAAAATGGACACATTCGAGATATTCAAATGTTTCTTGCGACTTGCTGATTTTGTAACGGTTCTTAGTAGTGTTGCAGGATCAATAATTTTCGACATATTGCTGATACTATTACTACCGCCAACAAATGAATTATTTCGCGGACGAACGGTTCGTTGTGCCAACATAGTCGTTTGATTGGCAAAGCTCGCGTCGAAGAGCGGAAGTCGAGTCTTGCCCGCCCCTGCGGGTTCATCATTATTCACATATATTACCGGAGTTTGAATGTATTTCAATTTTAAATTTTGTTCGGCGACAATATTCGAACGATCTGGCGTGAAATTGGATGCATCAGTCGCGGCCGGACGCTTTCGGGTATTCTCAAAATCAATATTCATCGCTTCGAGAGCAGACTCAAACTTCAGTATGTCCATTTCAATTTGTAGTGCTTCCGTTTGCAGTTCCGTGACTTTGGCAATTTCATATTCGTATTTGTCGCTTTGTTTTTTCGTCACGGCACATTGCTCCAAGGCGTCGTCCAACGTCGGGAAGATGCAGTTGAATGCATTCAGCAGTGATTTCAAATGAATTTTGTTTTGACTCGTGATAATAGGATCGGGACAAACATCGGGATGATCAGCTTGAATGCGACGATAGGACGCCAGGAGGGCTTCTTTGTTGTATGAAAATGCTGGCTTTTCGCTAGTAAATGAATCGATTTCTTTGGAGAGTTTGTCCAAAAGTTTTTCCGTCTCTTCGAGTTCATCGACTTTTGCTTTGATGGATTGTTCGAATAAATTGAAATTATTCGCGGCGAAATTGTCGAGAAATGCATCGTCCAGTTTGGTGGGTGCAAGACCGATTTCATCACACGTTGCGTTGATTTTTTGCTGAAGCAAATCGGCGTTGTCACGAAAGAGCTGTTTTTGTTCTTGGATTTTGCTGGGAGAAATTAGAAGAGTGGAAATAAGAATTATATTGATAAAATAATTTCGCGGCATTGGTTCCAGTACAGGACCGGATAACCAACTAGCTCTCCATACAAATCTGATCCCGGGCGTATAGGATACTGCCCGGAACAACTGTTAAATTTGTATGGATTTGAGGTTTTCCTGTCCTGTTCTTGGTCCTTCAAGTATCATTGGTTGCATTCAGCGAACGAGAACTGTAGCAGGGAAGTGCTCTTCCAATTAGATTCTCATTCCGCATGAGGACTTTTCAGCGTAGAAAGAGGTCGGTGGCGCGCAATTCTTGAAGCATTTCAAGTGGTTTTCCAGTGAATTTCGTTCGCTGAATGCAGCCATTATTACAAGAATATGTAGCTTGAAAATACAAAAAATACTCACTCTTTAGCAATAACCGCCTTGGCCATAAACCTCTCATGATTGGACACAATGCTCTTGATATTTTCTTTTGAGATTGCCCTAAATAAATTCGATAATAATAGAAGAGGAGACTCCTGACATACATTTTTACTTACAAACTATCCTTATCGAAATTCTCTGGCAACACATTCATTGTCTTCTTAATCTCCTCATCGGCTATAAAATCAATCAGATCGGCAAGCAATTTCATGAATTTCATACCGCCCGGCATGACGACCAAAAAAGCTTTCACTTCACCCCAACCGAGATTGTGTTTTTCGTTGAGATGATTCAGATATTGGATTGTAGTCGTTCTATAACATGAAAAGAAGAAATATTTAATTTACCGTTAATAAAAAGTGTTTACCAGACTTACCGAAACGAATTTTCGGAAGATCGATCTAGGGGCCAATAAAAGCGTCTTTTGAACTCGGCCGAATCGAGAATGTTGAAAAGATAGTGCATGACAAATGGAAATGCTTTTGTATTGGGTTTAACGAACATATCCTGGTGAAAAGATTAAAGAGTAATTTTAGAACATAAATGGTCGATTCACACATTTCAGTCATCGGCAACAGTCACAATAATTCTTGATAAAAAAATGACAGTCGTGCAGTAAAAAAATGTGAATTTGAAACCTTTGAGACTGACACTGATGACTCAAATGTGTAAATCAATTTTAATAAAGTCCAAATACAAACCTGACTGAAACATTTTTCCAGCTCTAGACCACGCGGATACATAACGTTGAGCAGTTGCATACTTTTGTAGATTTGTTCACTAAGAACACGCTCTTCCGCTTTGCGAATATCCAAAACGCTCTTGTCGGCATCTGGAGGGTAGGAATAAAGAAAAATGTTAAATTAAACAGTGAATTACCCTAATCCAAGACGGATCACAGGATCAGCATGTGCTGATTTCTACCTTCTGCCTCATCTCGCTGAATATGAAATAGTTCAGTGATTCCAGGAAGAACTTTGTTCGTAGCTCCGGTTTTCGGAAGTTAGTGCAAAAAGACTATTCAACTAAATTTGACCGAAACTGAGGTTTGAAAATTTTGCTAATGTGGCGTATTACCGAGGCAAGGTCAAAAAGGCATCTGTCCATGCAATAAAACCTGAAAATTACAAATTTCTGCAGGATACAGTTGATACCAAAATGAACTTTTTTTTTGCTGCAACTTGCGGTGAACGGACGTTTGGCGAATGCTCTTGAATTTGCCGATATTCAAAATTGGTTAATTTTACTGGCTGTTCTGATCTGTTCTTGTGAAACCAGCTGAACCGATTTCTACAAAGGGTTAAAGCCTACGGCCAAGAAAATGAAGGCCAACTTTGAACGGAATCGAATCATATTTGAATTGCGCAGGATGGGCATCTCTGAGAGGCACATGTGGGTGTTGGATGAAAATAGCACCACACGTTTTTATTTTTATTATGAACTTTATTTCGCGGTAGTTATCACAGGATCTTTTATTAGATAGTTACTAGAGGCTAACGACTCGCTCGCTCGATGGCTCGTGACGAACTTAACTTATTGGTCGCGAGAATCATTGATTGGTAAGATGGCGGCCGTCTTGTCCAAACCAGTGTTGACGCCACATCAGCCCCCCCCCCCCCTGAGACGGCGATCGTTGAACGTTGTCAAATACGATGTCAGGAGATGGTCACTGTGTTATTGGCTGTATGGTGAAACTGCCGCTGATTTTGGAGTTCATGGCGGTGTGATGTAGTTGCCACTGGGGTTGGCTCGCTACTGTGTCGGGGGTATCGGGACTGTTGGGTTGAGTATGGCCGTGGTGCCGTGGCTGCCGCTGATGCTACGCTCTTCTGGAAATCGCAAGGTGGCTTGCATTTTGGGCTTGCTTGAGTTCCAGAACTTCCTGCTCCAGTTCTTGGATTCCCGGCTGGGATGTAACATTTAGTAGCCCCTCTACCTGCGACTGTGTGGATGCGATTTCCAGTGATTGTGGGTGTTGCGATCCTTGTGGGGGAGGTGTTTGCGTTTTTTGCCTCCAAGGCTCCAAGTGGTCGGCGATGTCGCCGACTGTTGCTAGATCCCAGCGGTCAAATTTCCTGGCTGCGTTACGTACGCTTTCCGGTAGCTTTTCGAGCACTTGCTCACTGATTTCTCGTTAAGCGTGAGCGATGGTGCGGATCTGTTGAAGCGTAGCTGATGGCATTTGGCCCTCACAGTTCAGGTTCTTGATTTTGTTTATGATTTCTTGGCGTGCTGACTGTTGGCACGCTGCAATGGTCCTGTTTTTGACCACCTTGTATTGTGCGCTGGGCTGTGGTGGTTTGGTTATTTATCTTTTATTAGTTAGTTGTTGGAGGCTATCGACTCGCTCGCTCGGTGGCTCGTGACGAACTAGACTTATTAGTGGCGAGGCGAGTGTCGTTGATTGGTATGTTGGAGGCAGTCTTGTCCATCCGGTGTTGCTGCCACACAAACATATTTTTTTTTATAAAGGCAAAATACGAGGACGCAAAATATAACGTTTCACACGAGGAAGAGTGTCTGAAGTGTTGGGCAAGAATGCATACTATCTACAATCCTGTTGTATACTGTGGTTATAAATGTACTGCGTGCATTACTTTCTCGATTAAGCAGAAGAATTCAATGGACCCTTATCTCAGAATGACACCTAAACTACGCATCAGAATCAATCAGTTCTATATTGTATGAGAGCATAAGGCAAGTGTTAACAACAAACTGCAAATTTTTCTGAATTTGTGTCTTCGTCGTATATTGAACATTTTCTGGCCTGAAACGATTTTGAATGAAGAACTCTGCCGGCATACAGATCAGATGTAAATCGAAAATTTATACGGAGGTGAAAATGGCACTAAATAGGTTACACTTTAAAAAATAATAAATAACAGGCGCGACAATCCAACATTGGACTAAGGCCGCAGATCAGCATCACGCTCAGCAGTGTTATTTATCCCCATAAATGGGTACTCGTTTAACATCTGAGTGAGATCATAGTCCGTCACAAGCTCGTGAGTTCGAAAAACACCATGGCTCACGGTGAGATTCGAACTCATGACCCTGTGCACCGAAGGTGCGCGCACTAACCGCTAGACCAGCCAGACTACTACACTTTACAAAAGATCAATAATTGTGTTGCCTTACAAATCTTTCGGGGAGCTGCAATATAGCCAGATAGGCTGCGTGACTTCTCCCTAAATGAAACTTGATTTCCCCCTAAAATTATGGTTGTCCCCCCTAAATTAGAAAAAGAATAGAAAATTATCAAAAGGGCTTCACGTGTGGACGAGGGTACGAAGCCTAATGGTACCGCGAAGATTAATGACCAGTGTTGCCAATTTAGCCGTTTTCCGGCCAAATTTAGCCGGAAACCGTGCTGTTTAGCCGGACGAAATTTATAATTCCGGCCGGCCGGATTTTTAGCCGGAATTGATTTTCTTCGGCCGTTTTTCCGACTAAAATTATTTTATGAATTTTTGTTTACTTTGAAACTAGAATCCATTTTTCAATATTCACAAACAAAATAATGAATCGCCGTGAAATTATTTCTACATACACTTATTATCGTGTATTAGTGTATTAGGGTAAGTACCTACTATGTCCACCTAGAGGAAAACTTGCATTTACGTCTCCTGGGAAAAAATTTGCCGCGGAGACTTGCCTTTTTTTCAATAAATTTAGGGTAATGGGTTTCACGTAAACTGACGATATTATTAACTAGTCTAAGCATGTAATTTCCTAACCACCAATATGCTGAATACTTTGCAAAATGGAAGACAGTTTCCTAGATAAAATTCTCTGTTGAGCACTTCTTGGAACATGGGGGTACCTGAACATTTTTCCATTTTTCAAAGTGTCAAATCTCTACCACAGATAACGTCGTCAGATTAAGTACAAGGGTGAAAACCTTTTAGCGCGATTCATAGATAGTGATAATATCTCCGGAACTTTGTAGTGTTCAACACTAACGTTGTGCAAGTAGCTTGCCCAGTAGACTACAAAAATTAAATTTATGTGTGTATGTATTTCGGGGGCAACTTACCAGCACAAAAGCTAAGTGCTGAAGAAGGGGGTAAGTTGCCCCCGAAATAATATACTCACTTAAATCTAATTTTTGTAGTCTAAATGGGCAAGCTACTTGTACAACGTCTGACGTCTGACATTATATTTTGTTTCTGGGTTTATATAGCAACAAATTTATCAAAAACCTATACCATTTCCCGCCAAGTTCAAATTTTGGAACATCAATTTCGTTTCTTTGGAGCATCGTAATTCCGGAACATCAAGAATGGAACATCAATTTCGTAACTATGGGAAATAAAATAAAATTTGGAGAGCTCAAATTTGAAAATGAATGACAAGCTTGACACACATATTTCGAATGACGCAAATTTATTATCATTAGCACGAGTTCCAAATTACGCAATTGGACAATCATTTGCTCAATAATGACTGGGGACCCCATCTGTTGTAAAATTTAAGCACCAGAATGTTTACAAAAATATTAAATTTGTTATCAATTTTTACACATTTCTATTCAAATTCTTTAAGAAAAGTGTGTCCTCAAATTTTTTAATTGAATATTCATCAAAATATCGCATTTGTCAGGGACATTTTCACCATTTACACAAACGTCAAAAGGAAATGACGAATTCTAATGACGAAAGCATATGTGTCACTCCAATTTCGAACTTTCATCATCATGATGGATTATCGTCATGATGATTTGTATATGTGTCTTGGACCTAAAATGGTTAACTTTTAATCAAAATATCCAAACAAAAATGCGGACGCCCTTGCCCATAGTTACGTATTGGACGTTCCTTTTACGAATTTTATGTTCCACAATTTCGAACCTAATGTGGTTATGGACTTGACCGAGAAATTGTACCTGTATACAACAATTTTGACTAGTTGAGCTATCTAACTCCGAACAAATTAAATTTTGACTTTAATGCCAGCGATTGGAGCATATATGTAATAAAACTAAGAAATCTGCCTAAGGCATAGCTTACAGGTAGTTCTCCAGAAAAGAAATAAAATTATTAAAATCAGTTTTTTACTATATTTTTTCGTAATGTGAATGTTTTGTATGATTTAGCCGGTTTTTTAGCCGTTTTTCTCGCTGAAATTTATTTAGCCGGATTTTTATCCGTTTTTGAAAAAAATATAGCCGGTTTTCCGGCTAAATTTAGCCGTTTTCTAAATTTCCAGTTGGCAACACTGTTAATGACACAGCTATCGAGAAGGCTTGTCTACAGGTAGAGCGACGACAGACGCTCGCTATAGCTCTAAGTCGGACTAATCGAAGTGGAAATTTGCCGCCCGTAACCAACTACCATTCAAAGACAAAGAACAGGCTTATCCGGTGAACATGAACTCAGAACTTCATCAAATTATTTACTACCCATCAACTGGGTGTTTTGTTTATAATTTCTACAGTTACCACAGAAGCCACACAAGCACTGGGCACATAGCGTTTTTAATATTCCAGTTACTCCAGGCAGTGCCTCCCTTATATTTTCCTCCTTCATGAAAAGAATTCCGATCAGCGTTTCCACTTCACTTGATTTCTTTTTTACGATCAAATTATTAACAATTTACATTTTTATTAGCAACCGGAAAAACGCGTACCGGCCACATAAAAGATCATGCGACTCCCCAAAATGTTTCTGTCTGTACTATATCTCCCACCGAAAATATTCTGGAGGTACAGGGCAAGTAAAAAATTTTTTGGTTGCAACCATCAAATTTAAACAGTTAAAGCGTCAAAGACATTTTGAAGGAATTTTCCCAATCCCCAAATACCCCCTAAGGTTCTTTATACTCTCCCTGAAATTTCCGCTAAAAATTTTGTCCCCCTAAAATTTCCCTTGAGTTGAAAAACTCCTAAATTTTGATGATTTTTCCCCTTATCTGATAACACTAGCGGAGCTGCGACCAATATCCAAAGAACCAATTTGACCGAGCTATGTATAGGCACATTGGTCAGTCAACCTATCGAGCCCAATCGAGGCTCGGATTTTGCAGAGCCACCAACCCGAAGGTTTACACGCTCGCTTACCGGGGATTCCTTCCCACCGAGGGATCCCGTCTTAAATAACGACCGACGATCCGGAGGAGGAAGTCAATCATGCCGCAGACACGCTGCATGACTGGTGGTGCACCAGGACCACCGTCAACACCTGAAAGTTCAGGCAATGGCGTATCAATCATACCAGAGATGTGCTGCTCAGGTCTTTGGTGTAGCTAGCCCCCAAAAGCCTGTGTCCCATGGGCTACTTAAAGCTAGTTAGTTACGCTAGTAACCGTCGCCCTTACAAATTCAACTAATGACAGTAATACAAGTTTTTTTTGTCCATCTGCACAAAGCTTTGCGGACGGTCAAATCGATTGAATTGGCTAGCAGGGCGTGTACGATATTTTTTACAGCTTTCTTCACTTAACATGGTCATTCGCACAGTACAATTTTTCATTAAATCATGTCTTATCCCGATACTTTTAATCTGTTTTTCACAAATTTCCCAGATGTCTAAATAGTCAGCCAAAAGCCATTAATGCGTTCCGAACCAGTAAAAGATGGGTAGCATCAAAATAAAAAAGAGTGCGTATAGTGCAATAGGTGAGATGATCCCACAAAATGTCCCAAAATGTTCTCATGGGGCCTCTAGAAGTTGAGAGTCTTCTTCGAATCTTCAGCCAAGCACTTCCATTTCGTGGGAGTAACTTTTGAAAACAACCTCTGACCGCCAAAAATAAAAATGGAACGAGCATCTCGAAAGCCGCAACCTTTAAAAAGGTGTCAGCAAACTCTGGGCTACCGTCCGCGCCCTGTATCATCCAACCAAAGACAAGGGTAGTGTAGCCATCAAATTCGGTAAGAAAACCACTGAAAATTCTTAACTTTGCGCAAGCTTATTCAGTAAGCAATTTATTGAACGCACCAACATTAAATGCTCCATTGTAAAATAAAAAGGTGGATTCAAAACCGAACGGTTGACATCAACCCCACCTATACAGCGGACCAAGTTAAAGCAACAATCAAGAACGCTAAACACTCTAAGGACATTGGACCAGATGACATTTCAATGGTCATGCTGAAACATCTAGATCTTCAGGCCATGTAATATCTCACGATGGCTTTTAAATTGTCGATATCCACGCTCGTCATCCCTGAATTTTGGAAAAAGGGGCGAAGCATCCCCCTCCTCAAACCCGGTAAAATCGCCGAATCCTACCGTCCAATCACAATATTATCACCCATTGCAAAGACAGTCGAAGCACTCATCCACCCCACCCCTGTATCCCATGCTAAACTAGCTTCCCTTAGCTAGATGAAGAAGATGCATAGTACCACAACAGCTCTGAATCGGACCACCCATCACATCCACAATGGCCTCAACCTGAACCTTGGGGTCTACTTAGACACCATGATTAAGTCAAATTGTCATATCGAGGACGTAATCGACTAAATGAACAGTAGGAACAACGTTCTAAGAAACCAGCATGTTACCAGCGTGTGATCACAATCTCCTCCTACGGAAAAAATCATTAACGAGCATATCAAAAAGACCACGCTGATTAGTAACCCGCTACACAAAAGGCAGTTTGCTTATCAACCAGGTAAATCAACAGAATCCGCGCTCCACAGCCTTGCAGGAGAGATTGAAAGGGCCTTTGAGGCCAAAAATACCGCGCTTACTGCTTTCTTGGACATCGAAGGGGCATTCGATAATATTTCCTTCGACGCAATTGAAAGAGCGCTCAGAAATAAGATGGTAGGAAATACGACTATAGGATGGATTAGCAACATGCTTTCTTCCAGAAAAGTCGTCTGCCAAATAAACGAACAATCTCTCCTTGCTGAGGTTACTAGAGGCTGCCCACAAGGGGTGTACTTTCGCCACTCCTGTGGTGCCTGGTTGCGGACGAACTTTTGTGGAATGGCTTCTCCGTGCAGGGATATGCCGACGATGTGATTATAGTAGGTAAGGGTTTGTTTGAGGAAACATTACCTGATTTACTCGAACCAGCACTAAAAACAGTTCAAGAATGGTGTGATGCGAACGGGCTCCGAGTAAACCTATCCAAAGCGATCATCATACCCTTCTCCAGGAACAGAAATCGGGCTGAACTCAGACGCCCTATAATGTACAACACAACACCCACCTACTAATTGGGAATTAAGTCAAATGTCTCGGAGTAATCCTCGACAGTAAACTTTACTGGCAAAAGCATGTCGAAGCGGCGGCTGGATATGAAAAAAAATTCGTAGGGAAACCCTCCATTATGCTCTGGATCTACAGAGCAATAGTTAGACCCACTCTAGACTACGGTGCTGTAGTGTGGTGGAAGAGAACCATGAGTACGGAGGGTAAATACGGGTTAGGCAAGGTACAGAGACTAGCATGTCTCATTACCACCGGTGCACTTCGATCTTGCCCTAGCAGCGCTCTAGAGGTGTTACTTCACCTACACCTAGTTGACATACACCTCGAAACCGAGGCAAAACTGGCACTGGCATTACTTATCGCGAGCGATGCCAATCTGGAGCTTACCAAGGGGCAGCTAAAATCTCTCAACAACATCACTATCGCGAACATGCCCTCCGATCACCTTCCAAAGGAGATCTTATGCGGCCGCCGTTTTCAGAATGAAACATAGAGCAGAGCGGAGTGGCAGTCAAATTTCGCTAAGCTGCACCAACAGACCATAAAATGGTTTACTGACGGTTCTAAATCAACCGAAGGTTTACGTGCTAACTATGTAAATAAACTAATAGCGATCTTTTCAGACAGCCAAGCGGCTATTAAGTCATTCACTAAATATACCGTCACGTCAAGGCTGGTTCAGTGTTGCCTGAATGCACTGAACAAACTAGGCGTAAATAATAGATTAACACACTTCTGGGTCCCAGGTCATATTGGCACCATAGGGAACGAACAGGCGGATGAGTTGGCACGCACAGCCGTAGCAACCCACTTCTGCGGACCAGGACCCTTTAGTACCATCTCTACATGTATAGTAAAAAGACTAACCAAAGACCAGGAACAACTTAAGGCATCTGAGCACTGACACTCAGGCAATCCAAACTGTTCATAGCAGGATACTCCAATAAAAGAGCGGCTGAGCTACTTCAGCTAACGCTGAACGTACAATATGTGAAATTCTTACAGGCCACTCCTGCCTGAGATCACATCTGCGCACAATGAGGCTCGTACAAGACGCGAGCTGTCGATTCTGTGAAGAAGATGACGAGACCTCAACCCACGTCCTGTGCGAGTGTGATGCTCTGGCACAATGCCGCTGGATACAATTTGGAGTGGCCTATCCAGACACGGACGACATAGCTTCGACGTCAATCAGCAAACTCAGCTCATTTCTTAGCACGATCAACCTCGATCGTCAGGCATAGTCATGCCCACATATGACCAGAGCAATAGGCTTCAGTGCTACGAGCCCCCTTCGAGTTCGCGCCCCCCACAATCTAATCTTATCCTTTCTTTACAATATCTGGTCGGTTGCTAACGAGAGGATCACCCAAATCATCATCTCATGGACAATACCCCCCCCCCCCCCCTCCACGACATGCCAGGAGTGGATTCAAGACATCTCGAGAGAGAAGTCCAGTGATACAAACGATTACCTCCCGATATATTTGATGACACAGCATACTATGCGGGCATCACAGATATTCACACAACCGTTGTGAATCGATCAATAGAGAGATTAGTTAGGAATAGAGTCCTCTCAGCAGTCAGCACTCCCATCACCTATGAGGAGACTAGGCTCCCGAGAGACACAAGGGTGACACCAGCCCAGCTTAGGTCAGGCTAGTGTTCGCGACTCAATTCGTACTCTTCTATGATTTCCACAGTTGAGTGGAATATTTTCGGTAATGAACCAGAACGACTGGTGAACTAAACAGGAATCAGGATTGATGCTATTCTAGATGGGAACCGTCAACAGTATAGTAATTTGCATATTTTATTTTAAGGAAAGTGCGCCGTATTAAAGTGGAAAGGAGATGTGAGGAGGAGAGGAGGATAAAAAAAAACTTGTAGCTTGAGTTGTATTCTTTTTTGACTGCATTCAGTGAACTAAAAATGCAGCGAAAAAGTTATAATTCAATTGGATTCTCACTCCAAAGAAATCGGTGGCGGGTAATTCTTGTAACATTTACAGTGTTTGTCCAGTCATTTCGGTCGCTGAATCCAGGCATTGCTCCATTTCTCAGTAGCTTAGTCTCCTCAATAGGCACTGACACTCGTCATTAAGCGTCACGAGATTTGACTAGTTGGGCTTAAGCAATTTTCTAGCCTAAATCTTTATTACACTCCATATTTTGAATAGATCAAAACAAAATTTAAGTGTTGAAAACATATTTTTACTATTATTCTGGTCAATGACCAAAATACCACTTTATAGGGCCACACAAAGGTTTATACAGTTCTTATTTTGTGGACAATTCACTCACCGTTTGCCTTCCTTTTTAGAGCAATCGTTGTATTCAACATTATTGCAAATCGTCCACCAACAATCCAAAAATAATAAATTTCACAGCCACTAAACAAAACTGAAAACGACCACACAAAAATTCAAACAACGAGCGACCGATCCAATTGCAAATGTCAAATTTTCGAGCAGTTGGGAGATTCTGTAGTGAATCGGTCTGTTTCGGACTGGAAGCGGTTTGATTCTTGTTGGGCATTTGGAAATCAGCTGTTCGTTTGGAGGCTGGTACCGGGTGTTCATGTTCATGTCGTGCCAAGAAGCAAACATAAGTTTAGTGCTTTTGCTTTTCTTACTGTAATTAAGAATAGTCATGGAGAGTAACAATTTGGAGCATCATAAACGTTTCCAGTATTGCTACAGTCGTCTTCAATATCGAAATGGAAAGACACCTACAGCGGTCAAAGTAAGTACAATTTTTAGTTATATGCGCATCTACGATTGCAATTACATTAGAGCCTTGATTATACCAACTAATTTCCACAAGGGGTGGTTTGGATAACCGAAATGTACACTACGAGTTAATTTTTGATCTAACTCCGCACGGTTTTGTTGCAATATCTTTGCTTACGAACCCATCTACAATTAGAGGCAACGTCATTAAAGACGGACCACTGTACGCACAAAAAACTCGCATTGAATTCGAGTACTTGTGCCTCCAATTGAGCACGCAAATATATCATGAGAAAACCCTGCTGTGCATACTCCAACAGTAATGCGGCACACAGAGTGCATTTCGAGCCGGTTTCGACTAATAGTACATGGCGCCCTGCATCTCTCATCAGATGCCTCTACTTATGCAGCGACTGACTAGCCCCATTAAAAAAAGCTTCCATGCCAGGGAGTATTTCGAGTCCTATATAACATCAGAGATAACATCAGACGCGCTCACCCAGGTGATCCCAGAATTCAGGAGCTTAACTCCGAAATCAATCGACAAGTAAAAGACTATCGGAAGGCGAAATGGAACGAGCACCTAAATGACTGCAACCTCAATGAAGGTGTCAGTAAACTATGGTCTACTGTCCGCGCCCTATCCAATCCTAGGAAAGGAAAGGGCAACAATGCCATCAAATTTGGCCATAAGAGCACCAGCGAACCCCTTCAGTGCGCAAGCCTGTTCAATAAGCAATTTATTGAACATCCCAAGTCCGATGGCTTAAAGCGTAAAATTAGAAGACGGATTCGCAGTAGAAATGTTGACACTATACCATCGTATACTGCGGACCAGGTTAAAAAAGTCATTGAGAATGCTAAAAATTCAAAGGCCCTCGGACCCGATGGCATTTCGATGGCCATGTTGAAACATCTCGACCTTCCAGCCATTGAGTATCTCACGGCAGCCTTTAACTTGTCGATGTCCACGCTTGCCATCCCTGAAATCTGGAAAACAGGACGGATTGTCCCCTGTCTCAAACCGGGTAAAAGCGCTGGTCTCGGTGAATCCTACCGACCCATAAAAATACTTTCACCTGTCGCAAAGACGCTAGAGGTCCTTATTCACCCCACTCTTGTTAAGCATGCTAAGCTAGAACCTCACCAGCACGGCTTCAGGAAAATGCATAGTACCACCACAGCCCTCGATGCGATCACTACACGCATCCGTAATGGGCTAAACCACAGACGTCCTTGCCACAGAACGATTCTTGTGGCAATTGACCTAACGAGTGCTTTTGACAATGTCAATCACTCGATGCTTCTCGCTAACTTACTGAATATGCATATCCCTGCACAAGAGATCCGTTGGATTGCAAACTATCTAGCTGGTCGGCATTCCTTCACTGAGTTTCGTGGCAAACGTTCTAAGCTTAGGAAAATCAAATTAGGAGTTCCACAGGGTGGGGTACTCTCCCCCACTCTGTTCAACATCTACATGTCCGGCCTTCCTACACCACCGGAAGGAATCGAGGTGATTTCCTACGCAGACGATTGCACCGTACTCGCCACCGGGGAGGATAAGGATGAAATGCGCCTCCAAATT
Source organism: Microchrysa polita (assembly GCA_949715475.1). Taxonomy (NCBI): domain Eukaryota; kingdom Metazoa; phylum Arthropoda; class Insecta; order Diptera; family Stratiomyidae; genus Microchrysa; species Microchrysa polita. The sequence goes on from OX454420.1 coordinate 13,632,537, forward strand.
AATCGCTATCTCGGACGATTACAGGCATTCGGTAGCTCAGTGGCAGAGATGTCTATCTCTGAGTTGCCGGTGCGTGGGTTCGAATCCCACTGTGACCCATGGATGTTTGTGTTGTCCATAAAATGCTCCTACGGCAGCCGGTTCTTCGATGTAAATCGTCCCGGAACTACCCGTTGCTAAAAACGGCCAAGAGCTGCCAAGACCCCCTTCGATTCAAGAGAAAAAAAATCTCTTGAATCGCTACAACAACAACAACATTACAGGCTTTCTTCCAAAGCCGAAACCTCACCATCTCCGCGTCTAAATCTTCTGCGACATTTCTTACCACCTGGTCGGTGGATTGTCGGTGGGAGGTTGATGTACGTATTGACAACAATCCAATTCCTACTGTTGCAAATCCTAAAATTCTCGGGCTCCATTTAGAGAACATGATGACGTCAGCTCATCACGCAGCATCCGTTTGTGAAAAGATGCGCAGTAGGAATAAAATCCTAAAAGCACTAGCTGGTAGCACCTGGGGCAAGGATAAAAAAACCATGCTAGTCACATACAAAGCGGTGGGTCGAGCAGCTGCTGATTATGCAGCCCCAGTTTGGTCACATAGTTTATGTGATACAAACTGGACCAAAATTCAGGTCTGCCAAAATGCTGCTCTACGCACAGCCACAGGTTGCCTCTTGATGTCTGCCCAGGATCACATCAAGAGACAAAATTGATGCCAATACGTGACCACAATCTCCTACTGTCCAAACAATATCTTGTTGGTTGCTACCGTGACAATCATCCCAACAACAGTCTCATGGACCGAATTCCTCCACCACGACATGTCAGGCGTGATTTGCGAGACCTAGAGAGAGAGGTCCAGGGATACAAGAGGGACCCTTACGACGATGATGCATACCGAGCTGCCATCGCTGAGATTCACACTGCAGAAGTGAGTCGGTCTATTGCGAGATTAGGTGCGAATAGAGTCCTCTCAGTGCGCCCTCCACCCATTTCGCCTGAGGAGATTAGGCTCCCGAGAGCCACCAGAGTGACATTAGCTCAACTTCGGTCGGGCTTTTGTTCACGCCTCAATTCGTACCTTTCTCGCATTAACCCGGACATTCAAAACATCTGTCCAAACTGCGCTGGCGCTCCACACGATGTGGGTCACTTGTTTCAATGCCCAGCTGCGCCCACTGATTTAACCCCAGCTATGTTTTTGTCCCTTGACATAACGGACGAAAGCATCGACGAACCATAACTCGAATCCACATAGATGCACAGCGGTTGCACACCTTTCTGCACCGCTAAAAGAAGAAGAAGAAGTCCTATATAAGAGGATTGTACACACTGTCTGGTTGAGACAGTGGGGGGGCTCTCCTAATAGTACATGACGCGCTGCACAACGGCATCTGATGAGAGATGGCAGGGCGCCACGTACTATTAGTCGAAATGCACTCTGTGTGCCGCATTACAGGTGTAGTCCCACTATGGAGAAACTGGGCGGTGGATATCTCAAATAAGTTTTTTTTTGGGCATGATACATCCACCATCACACAACAATGTCTTTGTTAAAACCCTGCGGTTTTGACGGCAGGGGTGTGGTTATGATACGGAGTAGTTCCGTCTGATCCGCAAAATGTGCCTTGTTTTGCAAACTGTTGTCCATTCTGTGAGCTGCATTTGTGTAGCACATAAACGAAAAGAACCGGAGATTATTTCTGATCCGGCGGACTACCTTTCGATATTGCATCACAGGGTCAGTTTCAGCTAATTAGCTATCAACACCAGTAGCAGACTTCCGTTTACGCTCCTCTCTCTGTAGCTCCATGTGAACTGCCCAAAATATCCTGTTTACGGAAGCCCAGTTATCTTATGATACCAGCATAGGAGTCACTAGGTTCTCGGGGCATACATCTTCAGTTCCGCTTCCAACAGGACATGTTTTGCTATGCATAGCTATGCTTAAGATGAGCCCATGTGTCTCTCGGCCAGTAGAGGCCTCATCCAATTAGACCTGCCACTTTCTCATATAGGCTCCAGCATATTTATTCGCCGCGGGTGCATCTCCTGTGTTACGTTTTAGCGACCATTGGATTGACTTCCAAACCTACACGAACGAAGCGTTTTCTGCCCTTCCACCCACTGACGTACGTACTGCTTCAAAAAACCTGAGAAAAATTATCTTGAATGCAGCCAAAAGATACATTCCAGCGGGCCGCATTCCTATCATGAGGCCACACTTCCCATCCTCTGCTTCAGAACTGGCAAGAACGAGAGATGAACTCCGAACAGCAGACCCAAATCCTCGCATCGGCGATCTTAACAATGTTATAACTCAGCAAGTCAATTATCATAGGAGGCAGCTATGGAATTCACATTTGAAAACCTGCCACTTAAAATCCGGCGTAAGCAACCTATGAAGAACGGTGCGGGCTCTATCAAATCCTACAAAACCCAAAGGTAAAGTAGCTATAAAGTTCGATGATACTTGTAACACATACAACAACGACAACAAATGCGCTCACAACTTTAACCAACAATTCGTCGAACATCCCGGAAAAGATAAGCTCAAGCGCCTAATTACCAGAGCTATCCGCAACAGCACCACTGACCAACACCTCCAGGTTACCTCGAACGAAGTAAAGCTTGCTATAAAAACTGCGAAAAATTCCAAAGCGTACGGACCAGACGGTACTGCCATGATTATGCTTGACACATTGACTCTCCGGCCATTGATTATATCACTGAACCTGTCGCTGAAAACCTTCATCATACCTGAGCTGTGGAAAAAAGGCAGTATCACCCCCATACCGAAGACAGGTAAATATCATACGCTAGCAGAATCATACCGTCCAATAACACTACTGTCCCCCGTGGCCAAAATATTCGAGGCACTAGTGTTGCCAAAACTCCTAGAGCACGTTCAGCTTGCCAATCATCAACACGGTTTCCGGGAAAATACATAGCACCACAACCGCTCTAGACAAGATAACCTCCAGCATATTCAATGGACTCAAACAGCCGAAACCCTGCAAGCGCACTATCCTCGTAGCTCTCGATTTGTCAAACGTTTGATACTGTTAACCACACAGTTCTTTTGACAGATCTACGCAACACTACTCCTCCATGTACTCATAAATGGATCGCAAATTACCTTGCCGGTCGTCAATCCTGCACCGAGTTTAGGAACGGGAAGTCCAAACTCAGGAAAATTAAACAAGGCGTTCCACAGGGCGGAGTTCTATCTCCCACCCTTTTCAACCTTTACATGTCAGAATTGCCCACACCATTCACGGGACTCGAAATCATCTCTTATGCCGACGACTGTACCATCATGGCGACTGGCAACGACATTCCCGAAATGTGCGACCGTATCAATGACGACCTGCTGAAGCTCAACGACTTCTTTGTGAGTAAAAGCTTGAAGCTCTCGGCGTCCAAGTCCTGCGCCACACTGTTCACCAGCTTCAATCAAGAGTACAATATGCAACTTCCCATATTCGTCGACACCAACGTTATCCCTACGATTCGGACTCCCAAGATCCTAGGTGTCACGATAGACAACTCGGGCAAATTTAACACCCACGCTTAGAACATTTGCTCTAAACTCAGGAGCAGAAACTTAATACTTAAAGCTCTTGCCGTAGTAGTACTTGGGGCACTGACAAACAAACACTTCTGGCTACCTATAAAGCAATCGGTCGCCCCCTAGTCAACTATGCAGCACCGGCGTGCACAAATGGTCTCTGCAACACAAATTAGGGGCCACATACAAACCTGCCAAAACAGGGCACTTCGCACCTTCTTCTTCCTTGCCTCGTTCTTTATACCGCTCCATGGTTTCGCGTTGCTCGACCTGCAGTGTAGGCACATCGCCCGTTTTGGCGATAATGTCTCAGCATATTTCTACAGGCAGCTCTATCTTGGATCGTGTCATCGCCGAAACCAATGCGTTGTTGTTGCTTTTTCATTTGACACATCCAGGTGTCCTTCGGTCTGCCTCTGGCCTTGGGTCCATCAAGTGGAACTTCCATTGATATCGCTTTCTTTGCTGGGTTCTCAGGTGGACGCCGTTGAACATGGCAATACCAATCCATTTGTCGGTCTTCGAGATTTTCGGTGATTGGTTGGTCTATGGACAAGCTGCCTCGGATGTAGCTACTCTTGATGTGGTCCCTTTTCGTTACACCAACTGACATGCGTAACATTTTCATTCAGTCGCTGTCATTTGTTTCGCGTAACCTTCATACGTGGTCCAGCATTCTGATCCATACATTAGTGCGGGACGTACAACCGTTTTGTACAACTCCACTTCGCACCATCACTGTGTTAAGATGTCCTCAGTGATCATCTGCATCAGGAGACAATGATGATGACTTTGAGAAGCCATAATGAACTTCTTACTAAGCAATATCTAGTCGGATGTTATCGAACTAATCACCCGAACAATAAACTTATGGACAAAACACCTCCGCCACGACGAATCAGACGCTCTATCAGGGACAAAGAGCGCGAAGTCCAGCGATACAAAAAGGTTCCCTTCGATAACTCCGACTACAATGCGGCGATTGCAGACCTACACACACAAGATTTTTTTAAAGCTACTCAAAGTCTCGCAAATAATCGTGTACTTGGCACCAAACCTCCAGCCATATCTCATGATGAAGAGCAACTACCGAGAGCTACTCGTACCACCTTAGCTCAGCTCCGATCCGGTTGGTGCCCGCGACTAAACTCGTTATTTATCGCTTATAAATAACGAAGTTGCAAACACCTGCCCAGCCTGCGAAACCAGTCCACACGATGTAGACCACATTTTCGAATGTCCAGCTGCTCCCACGCAACTTACACCACCTGCGTTGTGGTCATAACCTATAGGAGCAGCTTTCTTCCTCAACCTCGACCTCGAAGATGGAATGCCCACCATCTTCGAATAACTATTATGCAACATATACTAAACGTTTCCTGTCTGTGCCGCTAATACAACAACCACAACAAAATATCAGTCTGCTCAGCAAACATGTCTGCTGTTTTTATCCCCTAACCGCTGGATCAGACATTATCTCCGATTCTTCCCGTTTTTATGTTCACTCACAGCTGATACAGCGTTTAAAAAACAGAATGGGCAACAGTTTCCAACGCACGTCACTGTTTGCAGAGCAGACGAAACTGTTTTGTATCATACCCCACCCATTGACGATCCTGGCATGCAATGTTAGATCCGCCTCTAACTAAGCTAAGGTTCAGGTATTCAGTATAATATGTACGAACCAAACGCATTCGAACCTCAATATCATATCATTGTGGCACGGTAGCCCGACGTCATTGGGCCATGGCCGCCTGAATAGTTGACCTCCAATTGTCGTGACCTTATCCTTCATTTTCGGAAAAATCCCAGCAGCTGGTGGACGAGTACTTCCAGCGAGCTATCGGTCGTCCACGCAGTCTCGCTCCGTTAATTCCTTGTGCGTTCATCATCTTCTTCGGCAGGCGGTTATTGTCCATTCGTTGTACATACCCTCCCCATTGGTATCGTTTAAGCTTCACGAATTTTACCAGCTCATTGTACGACTGATGCAACTCGTGGTTCATATTAGTTAATATGTGGAAGATTTAGCGAGCAGTTCCACGAGCTTCCACCCCTGGCGCCTCATTTTCTTCGCACGGTACTGACATCACTTTTCGTGGAGAAAAAAATGCATATCGTTTTGGAACAGTATTTGGAATGGTTAGTGGCTGTGGTTAGCTTAAGGCTGCAGAATTTCGTAAATTTCTCCCTTTCTCGAATCGTTAAGTTTCAAAGAACTAGTTTGAGTCACAAAGTCAAACAATGTTGTATGTGAATCTTAAGAATTTTAAAAACCATAATAACGCTTATACTAACAAGTCAGCGATGGCCATAGTTTTCCCATTTGACTAATTTATTACGTAAAATTCAATCTGCCGTGGACTCAATTTCTTTGACTGATCGACAAATTGTAATTTTTCTCCATAAGGTATACTCCATTGCCAACGAATCATCACATCTCCTAATTTTCGGCGTCCCAAAAATCAATCTTTACAGTGAGCTTAAACGCAGCCTGGAAAAATACGGACCCCTCGATTGTTTGGAAGTTATAACTCAAACATTTGTACGTAGTGCCGCAACAGTCGATTGTAAGTAAAATACTCCCAAATCCTTAAAACCCCATTTCCCTACAATTAATTTCAATTCTACATTTTTCACAGTCGAAATTGAACAATTCACCGACGTGTATCATGCAAAATTCAAGAAAATCGAAAACGCTCGTCGCTGTAAGAAATTCTTTGATGCTCGCAATTTTTACGGAGGAATTTTGCATATTTCCTATGCACCGGAGCTGGAGACGACCGACGAAATTTGTGAAAAATTGGAACAACGCAAACGTGAGGTCGCCTTTCGAATAAGGTTGAATGCAAAAGAGAGCGAAGACAGTCAGGCGGGCGAAAGCTCAACAGGTACAGCAAGTGCTTCAGGCAGTCAAGAACAACAGGCCAAACGACAGCGACTGGAATAGTAGTGCCATATGGCTTGAAAACGAAAAACTTGCTAATTGTCAAAAAAATGATCCGTTACATCGATTCATAACTGTTATTCTTCGGTGCAAATAGTTTTTAACCAAATTTCTCACAAATATAAATTTTTAAATAACTTTGGGCGATGAAGTATCAACAAGAGGTAATTTGTGTATGCAAAAATTAAAGAATGTTTTTATCGTTAAAGTTTCTTTTTATTGTAGAATAAATGCAAATTGTGTGGCAATTTCTTTTGTTGTGAAAAGTGTCGTAGGCGTCACGAGGAACAGAAACATGGCGCAGAATTGGAACATATCGAGAAAATGAAGAGCGTTTGTGTTATTTGCCAGGGAGAACCGTTGCACTTTAATCCGGCATCAATTTCACAGGAAATATTCGCTCATGTTGTGCAGAAACATTTGCCGCTCTACTGTAGGAAGTGTAACAAGGTGAGTTTGAAGTGCTTCTGAATTTATGCACAATGTCGACATGTTTTCGCCTCTTTTGAAAATGTAGGTTTACACCTCCGAAAAGGACATTGCTACAAATTGGAAATGCGGCACCGATCCGATTGCCTGCAAGCTGGAATCAGCCGAAAATCCATCGACTGCTATCAACACGCCCATGACAAGTCCGATGCACAGACAGACCATTTCCACACAAACTTCACCCGGTTTTTCCCATTTAGATGTCACTAAGCATCATCATCTTATTGTCACTCCGACCGTTCCCGGGTTCAACATGCAACCGAAGCTAATGACTAGCGATGGTAGTATAATGGACAGTGCATCGTCCATTCGCAACGCGTTCTCACTCAGCTCGTCAGTGCCAATGCCAATACCGGAGGTGGGAAAACTGGTCCGGACCACCTCGACTCCGTTCGAACGGCCTGAACTAAAATTGAATCCACAACATTTCGACTCGTCGAGTCAAGTGTCGAGCATACACGGGTCGAGCAGTGAATCAGACGTGAGTCCGCCAACACCATCTTTGATGTAAGTTTGCGATTTTCTAACTTGCTTTTTTCGACTTTTTGTCTATTCAGTTGATTGTACACAGTGCCAGTTCGACGAATAGTAACACAAAGGCAAAGGGAAAATTGCAAATTGCTCGGGCTCGTTCAAAAATGCCCGTGTCGGCCACACCACTTCGGCAAGTCTTGTCCAAGAGTATTCACCGCGCTATTGCCGAACACGGACCGATAAGTTTGCGCGATAAAGGATTTCAGCCGAAGAAGATTTTCAGTTCGATGAATAATAGTAGTTGTAAGTACATAGTGGAAATTTGAATTATGAACGACCAGAAATGAAATCTCCAACTTCTTCCATAGTCTCACTCGCCTCCCCGATGGATTTGCGTACATCGCCCGTACTTCGTCGCAGTCATAGCGAAGTCGTAGATCGAACATCAACATACGAAGAATTTCAAACGTCCACAACAAGCTCACGAAAACAAATCATTTCATCAAGCACCCGTGTCATCACCGAAGACATCATCATTTCATCGTCCAATCAAGTGCTCGAAAAACTCTCAACCGTCTACGAAAGTTGTCAGACGATCGAATCAATGCGAAGCGCCATCGATCCAAACTCACAACTACTCACCTCATCCACGCAACATCATTCAAGTCATCAACAACAAACGCCCAGAAAACGATCGACAGTAGGCGAAGGAGCCATTAAGAAAACCATTTCATTCGACACGCCAGCATATAAGAGACGGCCGGCGGGTGACGACGAGTTGGACGATGATGTTTTCTTTACGCCAAAAAGTATATCGGTTCATAAGAGTAACACTTCGCCAAATTTGAATTCAAGTGGTTCGTCACTTTCGCCGAAACATACTATACTGCGAAAGACGTCATCGTGTAAGATGAAAAGTCCCAATAGTCCGGCCGACAAGAAGGAGAATCAAAAGCCCATTTCGCAGGAGGCAGGCGGTTTTTGGTCGCTTGTATCGTCCGTTGTGCGTTTGGCCTCGTTCGGGGGTAAAAATAAGGCGAATGAAAATCAAAATGAGGCTCTGGGTGGTGTCAAGCGATGTTCATCGTTTGCTGGTATGACCAATGGAATAAGAAACGTTAAAGGCTCCTGCAAACAGAAAACTATCTGCATTCAGATACCACGCGGCACATTAACTTACTTGTACGCGGGAGCCTTGAAACCTCAATTCAATTTCAACTACCGTTACATTCCTCTTTTTTCAGGTGTTATTAATCGAAAAAAGTCCAACGATGATGATTATATTACGCAACAAATCAAACGTAAACGTACCAGCACATTTGGATCTCATGCGGAAATTTCACTGTCTACAACCGACAATGAGGGTGATTCGGTGATGGGCGCGCCCCGAACAAAACGAATGAAACGTATTCAAGGAAGGAGACCCATTGAAAGAATGCGTTCATCACGGTGTGATTCATAGTCTGGGGATTTATTTAAAAAAAAGGAAAAACTGTCTTTCAGTATTTTTAGAACGTGGAAGAAGTTTTCTAATTATGTAATTAATTTTGTATGATTTCTGTAAATAATTTGAAAGCAAAATTTCATTAAAAGTATCAAGAGAAAGTTGACGGCGGATGGTTTATTTCTTTATTGGATTTGCTAGAAAATTGTTTTAATAGACAGACCTCTGGTTACCGCTGGATATACTGTTTCATCTTTCGTTTGTATCCATATTTTTTCGTATCACTAACAATCGACGAATCGATTAGGACACGTTCTTGAAAACTAAAATTACAAAAGAGTTTTAAGGAAATGTGTATGCTTGGCATTGGCCGTTTTCCATAATTTAGTAGCGAACTGGATCGTTTTAATACAAATTGGTCTATCGCACAAGGATTATCTACAGCACTTCTTCTTCCTTGCCAACTATTAATACTATCTTACTCCTGTTTTCTACATAGGTGCAGCTGGCATCGATAGGAAAGTCCCCAAGTGGTTTAAAATCGCAAGACAGCCTACGTACAAAACTTTCCCTTGAAGCGTCAATCAGTTATGGTGTTTCCTTGTGGGCGAAGCAGAGACGCTTGCCCGTCTCTGGAAAAGAGTGAGGCAATTATTTAGAAGAGTTTGGCGCAACGGAGAGACGGATCTCCACCGATCAACTCTCGCGGATTAATTAGAGCGGCGGCCATCTAGTCAAAGTTCTATGCGGTAATCTAATCATCAAAGCGACTGCTCAAAGTACGAACGAAAAACAGTTGCGATTGGACTAGCACCCTCGACAACAGTACGGAGCTAGTCGAAATGCCATCACTGGGAACTTATTTCTGGAAATTAATTTCATCGGCTGTACACTGGTTTACAGGGACAATGATTGCCTCCTAAGCTGTACGAGTTCATCGAGAGAAACCTTCACGTAAGGACGGATAATATTAACTATTGGCACCCTCTGTCCCTACAGTTCGCTCAGCAGGGATTCACCCGATAGCGAATCGAATTGCATTCCTTATCAGCATTTTTAAAAGCAGCGAACGAATATTTTTATTTATTTAAAAACATAATCAGCTCAAGCTGCTTTTTGCAGCCGCCATGAAGCAATACTACCACTTCCAGTGATGCTCAGCAGCTGACGGATTTATTTAAAGAGGTTCTCTACTCAAGGATAAGCATTGGGGTGGTTTCTCTGGTTCCTGTTAACCCCTTGTGGGGCTTTCCACCTCATTTGGTCATTTGGTCTGACTACCTCTTGTACAATGAAGAAGCCTCGCTATCAACCGATCTTCTCCACGTGTTTCTTGGTCGTCCGACACGGTGTCTTGCATTCTCACCTTCTGGTTCCAATCTAGGGCCTGTTGAGCAATATTTTTGGAGGCAGCTGGAAGTAGCCAAATCCTACGCCAATTATTACAATCCTTAAGGCTACTTTTTTCGGTTTTTTTTTTATAATCAAGCCCTTTTTCCATTCGCCTTGAAAAGTTTCGGTTTCGCAACACTCTCTGAAGCAGCCCAGTTTAATTCCGTCTTAAATGCGATCTGAAATCAATACCGGCTACTAGAGGGACGTCTTCTTCTGCTGATGAAGATGTACATACGTGTAGGGCCAAAGCGGTTGTTTAGGACCTCAAAAAAGTGCTGTTTCCATATCTGAAGCTGTCTTTCACAATTATTATTATTAATTGGGCTGGTAATCACTGTCCATCAGTCGAAGATTGATATATTTATGTGAACGGGGAGGAACGCTATTTACACATGTGATACAGTGAACGATTTAAAGGCGAATGTGAAGAAATCGCCTATACCCAAGTAGGCATCCTAGCAAAGCGATGGCTTCTTCAGAGCTTAACTATGTAATTATGAGTCATCAAAATTATCGAATAAAACACTCCGGCATTTCTATGTATAATTGTTCTTCCATTTGAAACTCCATGTGGATCACGTTCTCCGAACTCTCAAAAATGCAACGAAGGCTTTTCCGACCAATTAGATCGTCCTTTCGTGCCAAGCAGATTACGACACTGTTTCGACTGTTGCTTGGTTCCTGTTTCGAAGTGATGGATCCATGCTTCTATAACGATCATCAATCAGTGGCAAAGGTCCATGTTTCACAAATGTTCATATAGTAAGCTATCACGAGATCATGGACTGTGCCGATCATTTCCGAATTTAGAGTCGTTTTGGGCGTCCACTGTGTATAGCTGAGTTGTTGGCTCTTATTCGACCACGTGTGAACTCACTCATCCAGAAACTGACAATTAACAACGAAATTCTGGAGTTGTCATGGAATTTGTGCAAAATATCATGGATTCTTGTCGCAGTTTTCCTATCCATTCAGAAGTCTTTAATTAGTCGGTCGTAGTTTATTTGAAAAATGGCCAATCTTCCGATCTATTGATCATTTCATTCAACAGAATTGAATTCAGACGCATTATCCTATAGCCTTCCAATCGACCGACACATGTTTTCTAATTTCTCCCTTGATCGGAAAGTGATATGAGTTGATGTCTCGCATATGTACAATAAATCCATAATAAATGCATACCCTAAATTAGAAAGCGGAACAAGCCTGAGTGGATGACCGAGAGCTCATAACTTTGGTGGAGCTAACGTCGTATCTTTGGATATTTCAAAGACTTTCGATCGTGCTACTATCAAAACTATTCACTTTTGGTGTCCATCCCATCGCAGCTGACCATTCAATTGCTCTTCTACTAGACGGCGTTAAATCTTCTTTTCATGCAATTAGCGCTGGAGTGCCGCAGGAGACTGTCCTGTCCACAACTTTTTTTAATCTTTATCAATGACCTTAGCCTTAATCCTATCCATAGTTTTGTTTACAATGTTGGGTTTTAACGAACGCAGTTTAGTTAATTATGATTTGCAAAGGTTTAAACTGCATGTGCATCGACACTTCCTAGCATTGCAACCCCTCCCGCATCCCTTACTCTAATTTCCATTTCGCCAAGGCTATGTTTGCATTAGACGTAAAGTCTTGACAAAGACATAAAAAAACTATCAGAAGTTTAAGACTAAGTCAGCCGTTAAGTGAAGTTTCCCCTAAACGAGGTAAGGCCGCCAGATACTTTTCCCTGCATGCCAAAATTTATCTATATTTATTTATTTATCTATAGCCCGACAACCAATTCCAGAGTTCTTTTGCTCAGAATCATGATCTTATGCAAGAGTAAGCAAGTGTCATCAGCATAGTCCCAATGTTGTAGATGAGACTTCAGAGCCCATTGGCGGTTGCGACCTTCAGGCAAAGCCACACTAAAAGAAACAGAATCGGTGATAGGATGCAACTCTGCCTGACCTAGCTATGAACTTTAAAGCCCACTAATACCTTTTTTTTCTGAAGCACGCGGCATTTCGCACCGACGCGACGTAAAATGCCATAACAGCCATTATTTTCCGATGCACACCCGACACCCCTCTTGCGTAGGGTCGCCCAAACACATTCTCGGTTCAGACACGCGTTTTCAAAATCAACAAAGAGCATGTGCAACAAAGATTTAAAGTCGACGCAATGTTCAATTAAAACTCGTAGGGTGTTAATGTGTTCGTTGCAAAAAAAAAATCGGGACCCAACCTGTTCTTCATCGATTTTGTTTTCTAGGTGGAGCTTCATACTCTCAAAGTAATTCTCCTAGTAATTTTGTGGCAAATGCAGGAGCCACCAGGAGGCACACAAAAACCTCGCCAGTTATTGCAATTTGTAATGGTTGAATTAGATATCCCGCGTCAGCATCAGCATCGGCAGAGGCATCGGCATCAGCAGAAAAATTTTAATTTAGAACACACGCATTGGCCTTTGATGACCCACATTGACAGCAGCGGCAGAAGCATCGGCAGAAGCATTTTTCTGCTTCTGCCGCTGCTGTCATTGTGGGTCATCAAAGGCAAATGCGTGTGTTCTAAATTGAAATTTTTCTGCTGATGCCGATGCCTCTGCCGATGCTGATGCTGACGCGGGATATCTAATTCAACCATCAGAATAGTGACTACCAAACCTTCCTTCCACTCCGTAAGAAAAGATTCTATATCCCAAGCTGGCCGCCTGAATCGTTGACCTCCAATTGTCGCGGTTACGTGACCTTGTCCTCCAGTTTCGGAAGCCCAGCAGCTGGTGGGCGTCTTCACCTATGGAGTTCTCCCAGCGAGCTCTCGGTCGTCACGCAACCTCGCTCCGTCAATTCGTTGTGCGTTCATAACTTTCTTTGGCGTCGATTGGCGATTGTCGTCCATCCGTTGTACATGCCCCGCCCATTGCAGACGTTGAAGCTTCACGATTTTCGATACTTCCAGCTCATCGTACAATTGATACAACTCATGGTTGTATCGGATGGGTAAGGGTCCATGTTTCGCAGCCATAACATAGCACGGGTCGGATGATCGTTTTGTACACGCGGAGCTTCGTGTTCCTGTGCGCAAGTTTCGAATTAATTATAGGGAGGACCGAGAAATATGTCTTATTGGCTAGTTATATCCGTCGCTTAATTTCGTCGGTTTCGTTGGCGTCCTTTAATAAATTACAACCCAGATAGTTGAAGTTGTCTACATACTCGATATTAAGGTCCCCCACTGTGATGCTTGAATTTGCTGGCGTCCTTGTTTTCGATTGCATCATGGCCTTTGTTTTGCTTTCGTTGATATGTAGTCTAACTTCCTTTGCGGCGTTATTGAGGTTATGCAGGAGGCTTTCTGCATCACCCAACCTTCGAGACATGATGTTGATATCGTCGGCGTACGCTACTAATTGAGTCGACTTGATGAGTAGCGTTCCGCTGCTGTCCATATTCATAGCTCGAATTACATACTCCAAAGCCAGGTTGAAGAGCGTCGGCGCCAGCCCGTCGCCCTGCTTGAGTCCAGTACGAGTTTCAAATAGGTCAGTGAGTCGGTTCTGCACTTTGACCTGCGAGACGGTATTAGTCATCGTCATCCTTGTGAGTCGCACTAACTTTGCCGGTATACCAAAATTCAGCATAATGTTGTACAGTACACTCCGATCGATACTGTCGTATGCCTGCTTGAAGTCGACAAAGATTTGGTATACGTCGATGTTATATTCCCAGCACTTTTGGAGTAGTAGCTTCACTGTGAAAAGCTGATCGGTCGTTGAACGACCAGGTCTGAAGCCGCCTTGATACTCGCCAATGATTCGTTCTGCGTACGGATTGATTCTCTTTTCAAGAATTTTCGATAAAATCTTATAGAACGTACAAACTAATGACATGCCCCTGTAATACTCACACTTCAGCTTGTCACCCTTTTTGTGGATTGGGCAGATTATCCTTTGGCGCCAATCTTCGGGTATTACCTCGTCGTTCCATATTTTCAGCAGCAGCACATGTATAGCGTTGGTCAGGCACGTTCCACCATGCTTCAGTAGTTCTGCTGGGATCTCGTCAACCGCGGGCGCTTTATTACGTTGGAGCGATTGTATGGCGAGACTCACCTCCTCTACTGTTGGGGGTTGAACGGGAGGGCGTGGTTCGGCTAACTGCTCAAGAGCTGGCTCCGTGGGGGATGTTGATGGTACATTGAGGAGCTCTTCAAAATGCGAGGCCCATCGTTTGTTTACGCTTTCGATGTCGCTGATGATGTTACCATCCTTGTCCTTACATAGGCTTGTCCTGGGTTGATATCCGTTCTTGATATTATTTATAAGTTTGTTCGCCTGCCTAATGTTCTTACTGGCTAATCTTTGGTTTATTTGCTGCAACTGCTCGTCAACATGTTTGCGTTTCTTAGGTCTAATTAACCTATTAGATACTCGCCGAAGTTCGTTGTATCTTTCTTTCTTGGCTCGGGATGCGCGTTGTGTGTATTGGCGATAGGCTTCATTTTTCGCTCCAATCGAGGGCCTGCATTCGTCGTCGAACCAGTCTGCTCGTCTGCGCCGGCCTTTATAGCCCACGACCTCTTCTGCGACCCCCTTTATGCTGTCTTTGAGCTCCTCCCAGAACTCATGGATGCCTAGATTATTGAAGTTATCAAGTGCTGTAGTATACGCAGCCACCGTGGCATCATCAATCAAATTGTCAACCTCGAAGATCTTGGCAGGGTTGATTCTCGTTAGGTGCACCGAAGAGATTCTGCACCTGTAGGTCGTCTTCACCAAATAGTGATCGGTGTCGCAGTTGGCTCCTCGATAGGATCGAACATCTAGGACATTAGAAGCCCATCTCTTACTGATCAGTACGTGGTCGATCTGGTTCACGGTGTATTCATCTGGAGACTTCCAGGTCTGCTTATGGATTCGTCGATGAGGGAAGCATGTAGAGCTTATGACCAAGTTTCTGCCGCTCGCGAAGTCGATAAGTCGCTGACCGTTGTTGTTGTTTTCGTCGTGGAGGCTATGACCTCCAGTAGTTCAAAGGGTTCCCGATTTATCGAAAATGAGCGATTGTCAAACATAAAAGTGCTATCTTCCAGCTAAATATCGATCGTACGGGAATCAAAGATTACAGGCTAAAAGCAAACAAGACTTATCCCAGAAGAGCCTAATGAGAATTTACCCTTTAGTATTCATAAAGAGCCAAACTGTTTTTTTTTTATCATAACGAAACATATTATCTGGGGAAAGCTATAGGGCTTGGACTTTATAGAGCTTCAAGATCAACTTTTACTTTTTATAACAGACAGAATTTCCTTATGAAAAATGTATGGCTCAATATAATATAACGGTAAGTTCTTGTATGATAATTTTAAGTGTAAAATTCTAAAGCACCATTGATCTTTGACTAGCATTCGATCCATGCAATTTTAAATGGTATCTTTCTGGAGTCCAAATGAAAACAATTAGGACATTTTTCGCGCTGGATAATTTGAAATTGTTTAGAGGAGCTACCAGCATTTTTATACCCTTCGCTCATAGAGTGAAAGGGTATATTAACTTTGTCATGAAGTTTGTAACGCATTGAAGGAGGCATCTCCGACCATATAAAAAGTATACATATATGATCAGTATGACTTGGGGAGTCGATTGGGCGATGTCCGTCTGTCTGTCTGTCTGTCCGTCTGTCCGTCTGTTAAAAATAAATAACAGGCGCGACAATCCAGCATTGGACTAAGGCCGCAGGATGTGTTAGTGACATCCTATTTCCAAGATCTTATCTGCTTTTTGTTGAGGTAATGAGATCAGCATCACGCTCAGCAGTGTTATTTATCCCCATAAATGGGTACTCGTTTAACATCTGAGTGAGATCATAGTCCGTCACAAGCTCGTGAGTTCGAAAAACACCATGATCCACGGTGAGATTCGAACTCATGAGCCTGTGCACCGAAGGTGCGCGCACTAACCGCTAGACCAGCGTCTGTTGCAGTGCATTTTTCTCGGCCGCTAGAGAGCTGAAATTTTGTACACATGCTTATTATTGTTGCAGGCTGTTTGTATGTTTGAATCGCTTAAATCGGACAAGGGGGTCATGGGGCTGCCATACAAACGTAACCCCCCAATTTAGGTTCTTCTGAGAAAAACTTTTTTATTTGTGTACCAATTTCAACCTAACTTCGCTCAAATGTGTTTCTATTAATGACACACAACATATGTAAAACTGGATCAAATCCGATCATGGGGTCATGGGGCTGCCATACAAACCTAGCCCCCCAATTTGAGTTCTTCTAAGAAAAACTTTTTTATTTGTGTACCAATTTCACACAAATGTGTTTATAAAGATAACACAAAATATATGCCAGAATGGATCAAATCGGACCATGGGGTCATGGGGCTGCCATACAAACTTAACCCCCCAAATTAGGTTCTTCTAAGAAAAACTTTTTTATTTGTGCACCAATTTCAACCAAATTTCACACGATGTATTTCTATTGATGACACAAAACATTTGTAAGATTAAATCAAATCGGACCATGGGGTCATGGGGCTGCCATACAAACCAAACCCCCCATATTGGTTCATTTTTTTACACCAACTTCACAAAACCTTGAATTAATGTGTCTTTATCACATCAACTAAAATGTTCAAAACGAATGGAATCGTACTGTGGGGTCATGCTCCGGCAACCCCAATAAAATTTTCCAAGTAAATATTTTTATTTGCCCACTTATTTCAACCAAGCTTAAAACTTTTGTCAAGACGGAAGAAAAAGAATGAGGAGGGGGATTAAATACAAGTCATAGGTACGCCCGAAAAAACTTTTAGCCGAAATTCACCCGAAAGTGTTTCTAGTAACGCCTCAAAACATATCTAGGAATTGATGGAATCGGAACATTACGTCACAGGGTTTGTCATACAAACCAACCACAAAATATTAAGTTCTTGTAAAAAAAAATTCTTTTTGAATCTTAACTGAAATTAATCAAGCTGTGTTTCTGGATAGCCTTAACGCTTCCGGGAACAGATGAAATCGGAGCACGTCATAGGGCTGCGATAGAAATTATTAACACAAAAGAAACTAAAGTTTCATTCAAATGTGACGGGTATTCAAATTTCGGCCGCGCCCGAAATTAGCCTCGGTCTCGTTTTATATGAAGTTCTACCCAAACCTGCAAGGGGTAAACAAAATAAAACGTACCGAATAGAGATCAAAAAGCATAATTAATTTATTCCATCCAGAACATTAATCCAAATTTAATAGGAGTTATTGTACATGACCACTCGTGTCATATTTGTATGGAAGTAAGGTTATTCCGCTATCCTATGACTACAGCCTGAAACACACAGGTAATAAGTAAAGGCTTACCTTCACCGTAGTAACGGCCATTTTTGCATCCACTTCGCTTCATTCATTCTATATCGAGTATTAACTCTGCTTTCCATTAAACCAACCGTTTACACATTTTCCAGTCATTTCCAGCACGAAACGTTTAAGTCGAGTCTCGCATAATTATTGGAGAAGCCTCCCCTCCCCTCCCAACAACAGAAGAAAAAAAAAACAATTTGCCGTCCAACAAATTGCCACTTGTTTATATGCCATCGCTGTGTTAAGACGTGAGTTTCGTGTTATCAAATTTCTGATTGAATCCAAGCCGGTGTGTGCAAATAAAACGTTTTCAGCCAATTTTTTCAAGTGCCGAAGTTTATTCGCCCAAATCTTTAATTTCTTCATACAATTTCGTCGTCTACAAATCCGAAAATGTCGTTCAAGGTAAGTCTCATGTCGTTTCCTGTTTCGTAGTCTCCTTTTTATCGATTTGCACCACATTTTCTGCATAATGTCGGTTAAGTAGGTTCGTGGTATGTGTGTAGAAGAATTTTTCATGTTTTCGGCTTTTTTGTGCATTTTCATATTCAAATGATTTCAAGAATCTTGAGAATTCACGGAAACTTGGCATTTGGTCATGTATAGACATGACATGAGGGCGGTGGAAAAAAAGGACGCGCTCCAATTCGTTCAGACAAACATGTGCTTTTTCGTTTGTTGTTTCGGAGGAAGTCATACGGTACTTTTGGCATAAAGTACCGTTGGAGTTGGAGACGCCGTGTTTTTGTGCGTTTTATTTTTCTGAAAGACGTATACAGCCTTGCTAAATATTTTCTGTTGCGTTGTCTCATTATTTGAATTTGATCAAACAAGTTGTCGTTGGCTTGGGGCCAGTATATTCATCCTAGAAAAATCGAAATTTGTTGGTGTGATTGAGCATAATGCGATAATGCTGTGCCATTTACTATGTGCATTTTTTTTTGCAGACGCCAAACTATGGCGGGATTATTTTTGCTGATCGTTTCTTTTTTTTTTATCAAACAACATTTGCTGCCCCATGAAACTCAACGGCGTTCTGTGATGATCACATCGCAAGAGGGTCGGCGTTTGGGTCTTTGCATGTTCTACACTACATGCGCCTGGCTTTCTATGGCTGTTCACACACTATGAATTCAAATTTAGAGACTGATTTGAAAAGAACTCGTACGCCACAAATTTAAATCCATAAGCATAAACTGGAGGGTCTATTCTTATTTGCATACAGCATAATTGCATTGGGGCTTCAGCACTACTATCATTTCGTATTTTGTATTCACTGCCACCGGGATTATTCATACAAATATTTTGACTTGACTGACAATATGTCAGTTTGTGTGAAAAATCTCTAACTGATTGATGACTGCAATATGTAATTGAACCATTTTAGACTTGTGCTTTAAAAAGATATCTAATTTCATACCAGAAATACAAACATTAAAAACTTGCGCTGCAAATAAAAAAGGGCCGTATACAAATTCAATTGTGATTTTCTAGAATGGAAAATCATCGTGTGTGAATAGCCTAATGTTTGTTGTCCGATTCGCGAAATTTGATGAGGGTCGGATTCCTCAGAAATAAACATAAAAAATGATCATTTGGAAGTTGGGATAAAAGCACGTTCCTTCTTGGTGAACCCTCTATGTAAAATTGTGAATTTAGTTTTTATTTTTTACGATTAGCTTCGCAAAAATCCTAACGAAAGTCCGGCGTACAGAAAGAGTTTATGGCTCATAAAAGTTTACCCGTCATTGGAACGAGTGGTTTGAGGTTGAAGCGGGGTATCGAGTCAGCGATGATTCATGTGGTGGGCTCACAATCGCGACTCGGACAAATGTATGTATATTTAATGTCTGGGTCTTTTTATTAGGAAACTACCGACTCGGACCCCGAAAATTCGGGGTTTAGTTTGGAAAAATTAATTTTGTCGCTCTTCATTTTCACTGAGAAAATGGGTGTTCCGCTAACTTGACGTCAAGTTAGCGGAACAACTTTCAAGGATCAAGTCGGGACTTGTGCCGTTCTCTTGCGCTATTTTGTTGTGAATTAGTTGTGAAAGAAAAAAATTTGTCGCTCTTCACCATCAGCAGGAAATTGCAGTTTCCTGTTTGTGACGTCACTATGGAACAACCCCACTTTACCCGATCGAATCAAGTCGCGGAGTATGTCATAATTTGCTGCAAGGATAATACGACTGAGATGTTGTAAGAACCAATAAAATTATGGCTAAATCTTTTTTTTTTACCTTGTAAACCACACGTTGGTTGGCCTCCCCGCATATCCGCTAGCTCTAGTTGCCCTGCAACGAATCTAAAAAAAGTGAGGCATAAGCTACAAGCGGGACCATTTACACTACAGCAACTTTAATGCCGTGCATTCTAAAATGGTATTGAGTGCTGCGATTAGGCGGAGCCTGCCACGGAGACGGTAACTTGCCAGCTACCCCCGGATTGCGCGCCACTTCCCACCAGCACTAATACCCCAATTGGCTGAGCCTGCCACGGAAACGACAGCTTACGACTGCCCCCGGATTGCTCGCCACTGTGGATTCGACCTTTCCACGGAGACAGTAGTAACTCCCGTACTACCCCCGGTACGCCGATCCACAATACTACACTATGGCTACACTACCATACTACGCTACTATAGCTTAGTGATTACTCACCGTTATTTTTATATAAGTCCAAAACAATAATCGGAAACTACAGTAAAACTTCGTTATAACGCTCTTCTGGGGTCTAAGCCAAAAAAGCGCTATAACCGGGAAAACGCTATAGCCGGGAAGTCCAAGAAATATACTACTTCATAGACGCATACACCTTTTAGGTGACAAAAGTTATTAGTCGATTGATACATGGAATGAAATAGTAAGGAAATGGCAATCAATTGATTACTGGTTAAAAAAAAAAAACAGATATTTCTTTTTGTTATATACTGGCAACAGACTTCAGTAATACTGAGGTTTTCAATTTATTAAAAGATCCTTCCTCTATGTCCATGCTATAGGCAAAAATTGCTCGAATCTTCTTTATTACAAGTTTTTGGCATGCTTGACGCCTTTTTCTTGTTTTCCTCGGTGTCGACGGATGCTGATGCAATTACGAGATCTTCAATTATACTTTCAATTGTTGTTATGTCTTTTCCAGGAAATTTTACCTTGATATGAATTAATGGAACGACAAACATGGTTTTGTTTGTGATTATTACAATGTAAAGATAGACTACATACTCAATGAATTTGTCAATATAAATTGTTTTTAAGAAAATGAGACTGGGAAAAGAGCGTTATAACCGGGAAATAGTAGCGTTATAACGAATCGAAATTCCCTGTAATAAATGCTAATGGGACCGGGACCGAGCAAAAAGAGCGTTATAGCCGGGAAAGCGTTATATCCGGGAGCGTTATAACGAAGTTTTACTGTATATTACACCACTAGACACTTTCTACACTAAGCCGTTTGTATGGCTTCACACACGGTTGTCACTAGACTGACTCGTGATGCTCATCGCTACGCTCCGGTATGCGAGGATCTCACACGTGTCGATCCCTTTTCAATAACCCGATACGATTTTCCTCGTATCCTAGGTTTACAAATGGGAAACCCCCCGGGGTTCGCTAAAGTGCCCACTCGCAATTTCCCGATACGATATGCGGTCATCATTGCACTCAAACATACCTACCGCATGAAGGCCACAAGTCCCTAATGCTGTAATAGAGTTCTCAAAATATTAAATTCAAAAACATGTGCGGGAGTACTTTTAAGAATTTCATCTTTATTGCAACATATGCGTTACAATGTTAAAATAAAGATTTTGTCGCTCCTCGCCATTAACGGTAAAATGCACTTTTCCATATTATGGTGACGTCACTATCTCAAACAACCTACTTTTCCTGATCGCACCGTGTCGGGGGGAATATGTCAAAATTTGTCGCTTGGCGAATTACAATTAGTTGTGAAAAGAATGATTTTGTCGCTCTCTTCTATACGCGGGAAAACCGCTTTTCCATATAATGACGTCACTATGAAAGAAAACCCACTTTTCCTGATCGGATCGACTTGGGGAGTATGGCATAATTTGCCGCTTGGCTAATACGAATTAGTTGTGAATAGAATGATTTTGTCGCTCTTCGCTATCGGTGAGAAAACGCGGTTTTCCATATTATGACGTCACTATGGGAGAAAACCCACTTTTCCTGTTCGGATCGACTTGGGGAGTAGGGCATATTTTGCCGCTTGGCTAATACGAATTAGTTGTGAAAAGAATGATTTTGTCGCTCTTCGCTATTGGCCGAAAAACGCGGTTTTCCATATTATGACGTCACGATGGGAGAAAACCCACTTTTCCTGATATGATCGACTTGACGAGTATGTCATAATTTGCCGCTTGGCTACTACGAATTAATTGTGAAAAGAATGATTTTGTCGCTCCTCGCTATCCGCGAAAAAAAGGGTTCTAGTTTTTATACCCTATACCCATAAGATGGTATAGGGTATATTGTTTTTTGATTTTTGTTACGCCGATATTATGTTACACCTCAAAGGAGCCACCGGAGGTATGGCAAAGTATATTTATAGATGATGTCATGTCATTCTGACATACTTTGATTTGATAAAAAGTGGAGTAGGAACGACTGCCCCTACCCTTACCTCCCCTACAAAGTAATTTCAGCCATATCTTTTGATAGAACGTCACTTACATAAGTGATTTCTATGAAAAAGTATGGAAAATGACATTAAGTTTTTTTAATTTCGGCATCCTTGACTCAGGGTCTCCATGAATGAAAAACCGCCTTTTCCCGCGGATAGAGGGGAGCAACAAAATCATTCTTTTCACAACTAATTCGTATTAGCCAAGCGGCAAATTATGCCATACTCCCCAAGTCGATCCGATCAGGAAAAGTGGGTTTACTTTCATAGTGACGTCATTATATGGAAAAGCGGTTTTCCCGCGTATAGAAGAGAGCGACAAAATCATTCTTTTCACAACTAATTTTAATTAGCCAAGCGACAAATTTTGACATATTCCCCGACACGGTGCGATCAGGAAAAGTAGGTTGTTTGAGATAGTGACGTCACCATAATATGGAAAAGTGCATTTTACCGTTAATGGCGAGGAGCGACAAAATCGTTATTTTAACATCTCATTCGTATTATCCTTGCAGCAAATTATGACATACTCCGCGACTTGATTCGATCGGGTAAAGTGTGGGGTTGTTCCATAGTGACGTCACAAACAGGAAACTGCAATTTCCCGCTGATGGTGAAGAGCGACAATTTTTTTTCTTTCACAACTAATTTACAACAAAATAGCGGAAGAAAACGGTATAAGTTCCGACTTGATCCTTGAAAGTTGTTCCGCTAACTTGACGTCAAGTTAGCGGAACACCCATTTTCTCAGTGAAAATGAAGAGCGACAAAATTAATTTTTCCACAACTAATTCACAACAAATTAGCGGCAAATTACTGTAAAGTCGCCGAGTCGATTTTCAAAAGTTGTTCCGCTAACTTGATGCACGTCGATAGTACTGCACGTACGTGTCTTTTTTAAAGAAATTATCAGCATAGTCGCTTTGTTTATGGCTTAGGGCTGCTGCCACTTATATTAATGTAAAATAATCTAAATGGGATCGTCCATGATTTGGAGTGATTATTCTCTAGTCCTTTTTTGGTAAAATGCAAGTTCGATAGAGCGGCGAACATCTAATAGTACGTTTTAATTTTTCCCAAAATTGGCACCTTAAAATTGTACGCCCTAATATCCACCCTTGTGTAAAGATTAGTTTTGATGTGTAAGCTAGGCTCGATCCTGCTTACACATCAAAACTAATATTTACACAAGCGTCGTGGATATTAGGGCGTAAAATTTTTGGTTGCCAATTTCGGGAAAAATTAAACAGCTTTCATTTAGCTTAAAAAAGTACGAGCCGACTAAAAAAGCTGGACAAAATAATAAGTACAGTGCGTACTCGATAATCCGGACTAATGAAAACCGGGGTCGATCCGGACTACAGAGGAATTCGGACTAGTGGAAGCCTTAAATTTGCTCTAAATTTCGAGGAAATTGACGATTTTAATCACATTGTTCGAAGAATCTCTGTCCTATTTTCGAAGAATTTCACTCTGTTATTCTAGATTTTGTTGTTTCCAAGAACAAAGAAAAATGTTGTTTTTATTTCGGACGATAATATTACTGTTATTATGAGAAAAAAAGTCAGATTCGGATTAGAGAAGCTCTTGAAATTCGGACTACAGAGTGTACAATGCTATCTTTGAGGTGATCCGGATTACTGGAAATTCAAGGTTTCGAGGCTTCGGATTATCGAGTACGCACTGTACACATTTCAGTTAATTTGATTAAAACTGGTTTTAATTAAAATATTTTTTACTCATTCGACCCATTATCAAAATCAATATTTTTTTCCATCTCAATTTTCTCTAACTTCTGCCAAGGTGAGGTGCTTGTACGATTCTTTTAAAAATTGGCGCATAGTCTAACGATCATATCTTTCTTACATAATTGTATTCTAGCTCCATTATTTCTAACAGATTTAGTACCCTAAGTGCAGAACTATGCAGAACACAACTATGAAAGTTATATCTACAGTAAGTGGCATTTCATGACAATTAAAATGAATGGAAACACATTGGGATTTCTCAATTTATAAATCGTTTATTAAAGATTTTACACATAAGAGTCGTTTTACGGTCTTGTAATCAAATCACCAAGTGAAAAGCACAAATTTAAGCTGAAAGCAAAGAAAAATTAAAAACGAGACCGAGGCTAATTTCGGGCGCGGCCGAAATTTGGATACCCTTCGCTCCCCTCGGGGTATAAGTTTTTTCTAGCGTACCTATGACTTGTGTTCAGTCCTCCCTGCTTCTATGCTTTTCCTTGAATTTTCACATAAGTGCCATGGCGAATATTTATTGGGGGAAGCGGGGTACGTGGGTTTCTTAGAAAAACCAAAAAGGGTGAGGTGGGGTTGTACGGCAGCCCTATGAACTTATGGCCTTTCCATCCATTTTTACGTATGTTTATGGCATCAATTAAAACACATTTCTACGAAATTTGGTTGAAATTGGTGGAAAAATAAAAAAGTTTTTCTTCGAAGAACTTGGGGGTTGGGCTTATATGCCAGCCCCATGAGCCAGTTATCTCATGGGATTTGCCTGGTCAAGTTCCCAGTCGTAAACATGACCTAACCCATTCCGCATATGAAACTATAATAATAATCATTGGTTTTTCCCAAAGATACGATATGCGATAGACAGGGACAATGGTTTAGATAAACATACGAGTCATAAACATACGATACTGGTAAACATCATAAACAGATATCCAGACAGACTCTTAATGAGTTGCTTATAATGATCTCTTGGAAGGATCATGGGATATATGTTTATGAGGCAGATAAATGGTTCATAGGGAATATGTTATGTATTTTCCCTATGATAGGGATAGGCTAAGATTTACTATATAAGAGGGTAGATCATAAGAAATACTTGAGTTGTAATAGTACCATCGGACTGTATAGTCCGACCCTGTACAATAAAGATATAAACAGTAAAAATAACCCGATTTATAATTTTTACTTAACTAGCCCATGGCCCGATTTAATTCATTTTCGCATATGTTTTGTAACATCAATAAAAATACATTTCAATGAGGTTTGGTTGAAATTTGTGTCCAAATAAAATATTATTTTTTAGAAGAACGTAACTTCGGGGATTAAATTTGTATGGCAGCCCCACGACCCCATAGTTCGATTACATTTATTTTCACGTTTGTTATGTGGCATCAATAGAAATATAATTTTCTGAGGTTTGATTGAAATCGATGAGAAAATAAAAAAGTTTTTCTTAGAAGAACCTAATTTGGGGGACTAGGTTTGTATGGCAGCCCCACGACCCCATTGTTGGATTTGGTCGATTTTTACATATGTTGTGTGTCAGCAATGAAAACACATTTGTGTGAAATTTGATTGAAATTGGTGCATAAATAAAAAAGTTTTTCTAAGAAGAACCTAATTTTGGAGGTTAGGTTTGTATGACAGCCCCACGACCCCCTTGTCGGATTTTAGCGATTCAAACATACAAACTGCCTGCAACAAAAAGAAGCATGTGTGCAAAATTTCAGCTCCATAGCTTTTAAACTGGCCGAGCAAAACGCGTCGCAACAGACAGACAGACGGACAGACGGACATCGTCCAATCGACTCAGCTCGTCACGCTGATCATATATATACATATTTTATATGGTCGGAGATGCTTCCTTCAATGCGTTACAAACTTCATGACAAAGTTAATATACCCTTTTCGCTTAGTAAGCGAAGGGTATAAAAAAGTGTTTGGTCAGTATTCAGTGTTTCCTCTCCTTGCTCGAATAACTGCTAGCATCCTCGTATTCATAAACCTCAGGAGGCTGATGATGAAATCTTCTTCTTCTTCTTTATGGCACGATAGCCCGACGTCGGGCCTTGGCCGCCTGGATTGAAAACCTCCAATTGTCGCGGTCACGCGACCTTGTCCTCCAGTTCCGAAAGCCTAGCATCTGGTGGGCGTCCTCACATACAGAATGCTCCCATCGGGCTCTCGGTCGTCCACGCAATCTGGCTCCGTCCACTCGTTGCGCGTTCATCACCCTTTTGGGCATGCGATCGTCGTTCATCCTATGTGCATGTCCCGCCCATTGCAATCGCTGCAATTTCACGATATTCGACACCTGTAGCTCATCATACAGCTGATACAACTCAAGGTTGTACCGGATGCGCCATTCACCTCGTTCACGAACGGCCCCGAAAATTCTTCGGAGAACCTTTCGCTCGAATGTGTCCAACAGGTGTTCAGTGTTTTGGGTTAGGGTCCATGCGTCGCAGCCATAGCACAGCACAGTTCGGATGATGGTTTTATACACGTGGAGCTTCGTGTTCCTGTGCACCAGCTTCGAATTCATAATTTGGAGGACCGCAAAGTAACACTTATTAGCTAGTTGTATCCGTCGCTTTATCTCATCTGTTTCGTTGGTGTCTTTTGACAAATTGCAACCCAGGTAAGTGAAGTTGTCTACATATTCTATATTGAGGTCCCCCACTGTGATGCTAGAATTTAATGGCGTTCTAATTTTTGATTGCATCATGACCTTGGTTTTAGATTCGTTGATATGTAGCCCAACTTCTTTGGCGGCGTTATTGAGATTATGCAGAAGGCTTTCTTTCTTCGAGACATGATGTTGATGTCGTCGGCGTAGGCTACTAGTTGAGTCGATTTAATGAGTAGCGTTCCGCTGCTGTCCAGATTCATGGCTCGAATCACATACTCCAGAGCCAGGTTGAAGAGCGTCGGCGCCAGCCCGTCGCCTTGCTTGAGTCCAGTACGAGTTTCAAATAGGTCAGTGAGTCTGTTCTGAACTCTGACCTGCGAGACGGTATTAGTCATCGTCATCCTTATGAGTCGCTCTAGCTTAGCCGGTGTACCAAAATGCAGCAGAATGTTGTACAGTACGCTTCGATCGATATTGTCGTATGCCTGCTTGAAGTCAACAAATATTTGGTATACGTCGATGTTGTATTCCCAGCACTTCTGGAGTAAAAGCTTCACTGTAAAAAGCTGATCTGTCGTCGAACGACCAGGTCTAAAGCCGCCTTGGTACTCGCCAATGATTTCTTCTGCGTACGGATTAATTATATTTTCCAGAATCTTAGATAAAATCTTATAAGTCGTACAAACTAATGAGATGTCTCTGTAGTTCTCACATTTCAACCTATCCCCTTTTTTTGTGGATTGGGCAAATGATACTTTTACGCAAATCTTCCGGGATTATTTCGTCGTTCCATACTTTAACGATAAGTGTGTGTATAGCCTTAACAAGGCTCTCCCCACCATGCTTCAGCAGTTCAGCTGAAATCTCGTCAGCGCCCGGGGCTTTATTATGTTTTAGTGCTTGCATTATGATGAAATCTTGGGGAATTGCATTCCACTCCTCTTTAATTGTGATTCGCAGCTCTGGAAGCGTTGTTGGAGCAGGAACGCGGGCGAATCCGACTTTTCAGCTTATCCCAGAAGTGTATATTAGATTCAAGTCCGGTCTTCGAGCTGACCAGTCCATCGTACGAATGTCGACGTCCTGCAGATACTGGGTCACCACATGAGCAACCTGAGGCCGTGCATTATTCAGCATCAACTGGATATTATGCCCGATATAATCTGCGTAAGGTACCACAGGGACTGCAAGGATTTGATTGATATAGCGGTGTGAAGTCAATCCACGTTCGGTTCGATGAAAACTAGTGTTGTATGTCAGGTTAGTGAGATGCCGGCCCAGACCATTACATATCCTCCTCCATAAGCAACAGATTACGTGACAAAACACTGAGAATAACGTTCTCCAGGGCGACGATATACTCTCTGACGTCGGTCACTTTGATATAGACGCACCTTGGTCTCACCAGTGAAGAGTATATTACCCCACTCTTCTAACGTCCAATCCCTATGTCGAGCGAGTTCAAGCCGTGCTGGACGGTGGGCTGCCGTTAATTTTGGACCTGTTGGAGTCAGGTTCCGTGCAGCAAGTCTCCTTCTGACGATAGAAGTACTTATGACCACTTGGCGTTCGTCACGCAGCTTTTGTTGGACTTGAACTGCGTTTAGGCGGCGATTTCGCATAACATTGAGTTCGATATAACGATCATCTGCTGCTGATGTAGCCCTAGGTCTGCCCGAACCTGGACGGCGATCGAATGCTCCAGACTCGTTAAGTATCATCTGTAAACTCTTTGCACCGATGATCTGCTGATTCGAAGTCTCTGAGCGACCTCATGATGTGCAAAGCCTGCTCGAAGTAGTGCTACAACTTGGGCTGCTTTCTCCGGTGTCGCATTCATTTGTTTGACAAAAGTAGCAAAAATACACGCGTCTAAAAAAGCAATGAATAACAACTAAAGAAATTATAAAAAATATCGTACACTGTAGAAGAAAACAAAGGTAAGGGTGAACTCTAGTCAAAACATAACAAATCGTTAGCATTGTGTTTGATTGCTATGTGCGTTTACGGTAGTTGTAAGTTTCATACTTTTTGGGAAAATTGGGTTAGAGTTCGAAAGTTGCGCGTGGCCCGATACTTTTGACGCCGAGTTTATTATTTGCATTTGTAAAAGTTACGTCCAAAATTAAAATTTTTGCTGACCGGCGTTTTTGGCGAGCGAAAAACTTGCATTTATGTCTGCCGCCTTTTATTGCAAATTGGGCGTGGCTTGGATGGATGATCTAACCTTTGAGAAACTTGTTGCTACTATTGAGGTTTTTGTTGTAGAACAGGACTAGTTCTAGCGATTCAAGGGATTTTTTTCTTTGAATCAAAGGGGGTCTTTGCAGCCCGTTGTAACAACGGGTAGCTTCGGAACGATTTAAATCGATGAACCGGCAGGCGAAGGAGCATTTTTATAGACAACACAAGCATCCATGGTCACAGTGTGAACACACACTCCGGGAACTCCGAGATACAGTGTCATCTCTCCCACTCAGCCACAAGATGTTCCCTATTCCTGCTATTATTAGAGTAACTTACTGCGGCGTGACCATGCGTGTAGGAAATTCAACATATTGGTTTTCATAATAATGGGTAAGTCTATACAGCAGGTGAATGAATTTGTCTTCTTTGACAAGGAACTCTTGCCGAAAAAGAAGGTACGGAGCAGGGTAGTATCAACCAGGCATAAGTTGCATATAATAGTGTGTTGTCAAAAATCTGGCTAAGCAATTGTCTCTGCATCAAAATCAAGCTGATAATGTTTCGCTCTCTCGTGTTGCTTTCAGTATATGGGAATGGGAATATGTATACAGGGTGTCCCGCATTGGGTGGTCAATACTGTAAGGGTTGATAGCGCAACTTTTTTCAGCAAGAAAATTACCAAAACAATCGGATTTTTTTTTTACCGTTACTTTGTTATCGCTTTTTTTGTAAAAGTCATCAAAAATCGTGACTTGTCACGCAAAATCGTAATTTGCAGCACTCCTAATGACTTAATCCAAGATTTGATTTGAGTTTCAGAAACTACATAAAATTTCACAAAAACTGAAGTTTTTCCTGTTGCCAACATTATCGGCACTTTCAAGATACAGTTACTCAGACTTAATAGAAATTTCAAAATAGATTTTTCATCGAAAATTCAAAGAGTAATTTCATAACGGTGCTTTATACGTACAACTCTGCAAAGTTGATAAAAGTTGCTTCAACATGTTGGCTTTCCATCGGTATATCACTTTTCATATTTACATTGTAGAATTTTAGAGAAACACGCATTTAATGGTAAAAATCAAGGCTTCAGTGGAATAGCTAACAATTTTCCCTTTACTCGAAAAAATACAAACAAAGGCTATTATAATTCGGGATAGAATCTCGCTACATTATTTTGACAAGAACTGTAAGATATTTGAAATTTCGTACATTGTTTGGTAAATGCAACGGTACTTATAACGGTTAAAATTTAATATTTGCTATTTATGGCAGATAGACGGGTGCCCGCTCATAATGCGAGAGCTATCAAAGAATATTTGGAAAACGAATTTCCCGGAAAGTGGATTGGCAGATTTGGGACAGTTGCGTGGCCTGCGAGAAGTCCCGACCTTACTCCCCTAGATTTTTATTTATGGGGTAACTTAAAAAGCAATGTCTATTCCGAACCGATTACCTCCCGGGAACAGCTGCTGCAGCGAATTAATGATGCTTGTGACAACATCAAGGAAACCCCTCCTGAAATCCTTCGGGACGTTTCTTCCATGCGCCGAAGGTGTCGAGTCTGCATACAAAATGGAGGAGGCCAGTTCCAGCAGCATTATTCCAATTCATCAAACAGACCCATTTAATCATTAGTTAATATTTTTAGTTTATTGGTTCTTTCTCATATTCAAAACTTTATTTTAATTTTTATTTAACAAATTTTCAAAATTGCGATAGTAAAATATAAAAAATAAATGAATAAAATTTCAGTTTAAATAATCCGATAAGAAAATAATTACCTTGTTTTTTTATATCCAATATGTGTAATTCTAAAATTCCGCAATGTAAATATGAAAAGTGATATACCGTTGGAAAGCCAACATGTTGAAGCAACTTTTATCAACTTTGCAGAGTTGTACGTATAAAGCACAGTTATGAAATTACTGTTTGAATTTTCGATGAAAAATCTATTTTAAAATTTCTAATAAGTTTGAGTAACTGTACCTTGAAAGTACCGATAATGTTGGCAACAGAAAAAACTTCAGTTTTTGTGAAATTTTATGTAGTTTCTGACACTGAAATCAAATCTTGGATTAAGTCATCAGGAGTGCTGCAAATTACGATTTTGCGTGACAAGTCACGATTTTTGATGACTTTCACAAAAAGAGCGATAACAAGGTAACGGTAAAAAAAATTCCGATTGTATTGGTAATTTTCTTGCTGAAACAAGTTGCGCTATCAACCCTTACAGTATTGACCCCCCAATGCGGGACACCCTGTATGGATAGTTACTACAAAATTATTCAAAAAATCTGCAAGTTTTGATAAATTCGTGTCTTCGTTGTATACAGGGTTATTGGTTAAGTCGACCTATTCCCTGCAACACGTTATAATAGGGTCAAAATGCAACAAAATGAGGCCATAAATGTTAGGCCGATTTTCAATGGTCACTGAGATATATGAATTTTTTGGTTTTTTTTAAATAACCTAGAATTTTGCCATTTAAACTAAGAATTTAAAAAAACTACTAAGGTAATGGGCTTAAACTTATTTTTGGATTTTAGTCAACACTATAGCAGACATTTCTTAATCATTTAAAATTTCAAAAACCCATCACAATTCGAAATTTTTAATTTCAAATAAAAAAAATTCTTAGATTTTTTAAAGATATTGTTTAATGTAGTATTACTAAAAAAATTATATGACATGGAGTCTGCGGACCACTGGAAAAACATACGCGTGTTGTCAGCTTTCCAAAAAGGTGTCAATGTCAATATAAAATTTGAAATAATTGAAACAGCTAGCTGCAACTTGTTCGGGGACCATCATTTCCTTTCAAAAAAAATGAAATAAAGCGGTACATTATACGATGCATTTTGAATTTAATGACATTTATTTCATTTTTTATCAAAGGAAATTATGGTCCCCGAACAAGTTGCAGCTAGCTGTTTCAGTTATTTCAAATATTTGTATTGACATTAGCCCTATTCGACTGACTGGATCATTGATCCTGTCCAAGTCAAATGAAATCGGATCAAAATTTCCCAAATCGGTAACAGCTGACTATCGAGTGATCTGACCCCAACGCGATATTCTAAATTATAAATTGCATTTGTAATTATGCACCGTGCTAGATACAATTAAAAGGATAAGTAGCAAAAACTATTAAAATGATTAACTCTGAATAAAGTTTACAAATCAAAAATACTGAATAACAAAATGACATACGGGAAATTGCCCGCGGAACCATCTAGGGCAGGGGTGTCAAACTCAAAACCTGGCGCGGGCCAAATAAAGATTCTCCTAGGTTTAGGTGGGCCGCAGAAGGAAAATTTTAAAAACTTTTATGTAATCGTATTACGAAAGTTGATTACAGAATCTTACTTTTAAAATATGGTAGATAGCCTGGATCGCTATAGCGGCTTCGGGATTATCCGGGAGAACTGCCTCCTTTCGAAAATGTACTTCAGGAACATTAAAAAATTAGGACAAGAAGCGAAAACTTGAAAATATGATTGATCTTCAAGTTGTTAATTACATGTTTTGCGCGAAATTTTGGACAGATGATTAAACAAATTTAGCACCAGTCATCCAGGTCGCCCGAAATAACATTGGGAGGCAAAATAGTCAGAATAAATTAATTTCAGCAGAAAGGTGGCTAAAGGAGACAAAAAGTTGTTTGTGATTTGGTTGTAAACAAACTCATGCACCAATACAGCTTGATAAGTATAGGTCTAAAAATCAGGCACTTGGGCTCTAATTATTATGTTGGAATTTCACATCCAGGTGATTTGGTCACAAATTCTAAAATTTCCGTAGGTTTTAAAGCTTTTCCATTTTTCCAAATAAATCTCAATTCATGGTCGGTAAAGCCAACCAATTTTTTATTAAATGCATTTCGGCACAGAATAGTTTCATGAAGAGTAGTATTGTCCTGTCCAAAAAAGATGAGCTGCCTCATCCTAAAATAATCTTGCATAAGCCACTGACGAGTTTTAGTAATTTTTGTAGACTTGAGTTCAACGGCTGGATTTGTTCACCTAACCAATTTCATCATTTTTTTGTTGATACAGATTGTGCTGCTTCGACATAGAACTGTGAGGAGGGCCGCATGCGGCCCGCGGGCCGAGAGTTTGACACGTCTGATCTAGGGGATTAGTTTGGCAGATGATCCAAGTCATATCCTGGATCAACTTCCAGGATTATCATTTTGTATGGGATTTCCAATAAATCTGGAAATTATCCAGTGAGTCGAATAGGGCTAATGACACCTTTTTGGAAAGCTTACAATACGCGTATGTTTTTCCAGTGGTCTGCAGACTCCATGTCATATAATTTTTTTTAGTAATGGTTGGTTGGTTGGTAAAAGTGGCGGCTTAGGCAGAGGCTAGCCAAAAGCCCAATTAGCGCATAAAGCGCCGTTTTGAAACCACAAACTCCGTGAAGCTTAACTAGTGTATATGATGAGGGTTAGGTAATGAATTTAGGAGTGGGGAGGTGCCTTGAACCAGCCAGTGTTATTTAGGAAATACAGCAGTTCCCCTAATTTCACATTAGCTGCATCCCCCAAGCTACCCAGAAAAGCCCTACCGAGCGTCCTATACCGGGTTCTGGCAAGACCCGGGCATTCACACAGAAAATGAAACAGGGTTTCCTTCTCATTTATATTACCGCAGCTGCGACAATGGGCGTTGTAGGGGATGCCCAGCCTGGCTGCGTGAAACCCCATTGGCCAGTGCCCCGTGATAACTACGCGGTTTAGTCAGAATCTCAGAAGTTCTTTTCCAGTCGTAGGAGGGCCACATCTTCCTTGATAACGCAGGTCCTCAGATTCCGCCAGTTGGAATTAGCAGCCCTTAGATAGTGGGTGGATATCTTACTCTTAACAGCTGCCATCGGGACGCAAACACGCTCCGCATGAGAGCTGTCAAGGGTGGCACCCATTTTGGCTAGTTCGTCAGCCCTCTCGTTACCCTCTATGTTCCTGTGTCCGGGTACCCAGAGTAGGGTGATTCTTTGTCGTGTGCCAAGGCTGGTTAATGCTTCCCCACATACTTCAACAGCTTTGGAGGTCG
This sequence comes from Microchrysa polita, assembly GCA_949715475.1. Lineage (NCBI taxonomy): Eukaryota > Metazoa > Arthropoda > Insecta > Diptera > Stratiomyidae > Microchrysa > Microchrysa polita. The sequence continues at coordinate 13,666,493 of OX454420.1, forward strand.
TCTTCACCGATTGTAAAGCCATGATAGCCGCCTGACTATCTGAGCAGATAGCGATATTCTGGTTGTTTTGTATGTCCCTGAGAGCATGACAGGCCTTCATGATTGCAAGCATTTCTGCTTGAAAAATGATGGCATGATCAGGAAGACGGTAATATTCAGAAATACTTAGTGATCTGCAAAAGATTCCAGCACCCACGCCACAATCCATTTTAGACCCATCGGTGAAGAATGTGATGTCAAAATCCTTGACCACCTCACTCTCTTTCCATTCACCTCTAGTTGGGAATCTGACATCAAAGTTCTTCCCAAAGCTTAGTTTGGGCACTTTGAGATCCGTTACAGCGTAATAGTAATATAAAAATAATAATAGTAATAGTAATAGTAAAAAATATCTTTAAAAAAATTTAAGAACATTTTTTTTATTTAAAATTAAAAATTTCGAATTGTGATGGGTTTTTGAAATTTTAAATTATTAAGAAATGTCTGCTATAGTGTTGACCAAAATCCAAAAATAACTAATTGTGACTTATCGTTCCATTCTATACACCAACTGCGGTGCATGTCTGTAGTAATTATGGCATGGCAACTTACCAGCTCTATGGGAACTACGCGGAACTTTGTCTGTTTGGAGGAGGAGAGCCCCAACGGGAGAAATATCAAGTTATTCAATTTCGGAAATGTCACATTGGAATCTTTGCACTTGAGACCTCTAAGCGTCTATAGCTCAGTAGGTAGAGTTGCTGACCTTGTGACTGAAGGTCGGAGGTTCGAATCCCGATTGGGACGAAACTTTTTTCCCTCAATTTCCCGTTGGGGCTCTCCTCCTCCAAACAGACAAAGTTCCGCGTAGTTCCCATAGAGCGGGTAAGCTGCCATGCCATAATTACTACAGACATGCACCGCAATTGGTGTATAGAATGGAACGATAAGTCACAATTAGTTAAAATTCGAACCCACGAAATTTGGGAATCAGAATTAATACAGTAATTCCAAAAATAAGTTTAAGCCCATTACGTTAGTAGTTTTTTTTTAATTCTTACTTTAAATGGCAAAATTCTAGGTTATTTCAAAAAAACCTAAAAATTCATATATTTCAGTGACCATTGAAAATCGGCCTAACATTTATGGCCTCATTTTGTTGCATTTTGAGCCTATTATAACGTGTTGCAGGGAATAGGTCGACTTAACAAATAACCCTGTAGGTATATTGCCAATTTTCTAGTTCGGAACAATTTGGAATGAAGTACTCTACCCCCGTGAAGGTTAGCTGTCATTCAAGGGCTTGATACGGGGCCGAAATGGCACACGTTGCGAAAAATTGTTACTGTCTTGCTTTACATGAAATGGACGGCTTAGAAAAAGATCCAAACTTTTAGCCGACTTTGAGTGGCAAAAGAGGAGGGTTAAAAGTTAGGTAAATACATATTTTGTTGTTCGAGAAGAGGCCTAGATCTAGCCCTGGATCGAGTACGATAGGAGAGTCAAGCAGTAGTTGACTAGGGTTTGAGGAAAGTGGTATTCCGGCTCTCACACAATTTACACAGATTTTTTTCACAGGGGAAGAATGATCAGGTGCTAATACTGCAAAGATTGTTTGATCATTGTTGTTTGATCCAACTTTAACATTTCCTTGCTTTTTGTCGAAGCCTCGATTCATCCTGGTACTTTTGAAAGTACTCAGAGAAAGTCACTCTCCTAGCAATACGGCATATCTAATTACGTTATGTCGGAGATGTAAACCATTTCCATTTGTATTTTTCGCTATCTATGCACATTTTATTTTAATATTTCATTATTATTTTAATTATTTTTTCTTCATCTACACATATAATAAATGGATAAAATAATCCTTATTTCCACTTATTTTTTTTTTCAGCCAATCGACGCTAAACGCGATGAATATCGCAAATATTTGGAACGTACCGGCGTTATGGAGGTGCTCAGTAAGGCTCTCCTCAAGTTGTTTGAAACAACCGATAAGCCGGAAAATGCTGTCGAATTTGTACGCAACAATTTGGGCGATGCAATGCTCGAACGTGACACTATCGAACATTTGCGGTGCGAATTGGTCGATGCGCATAGTGAACTGGCACATTTGAAACGTCAATTGGATTCTGTGAACATTCAATATGCTAAAACATTGTCAGAATTACAAGATGCAGCAATGGCTGTGGCCACACCGCTTCCGGCCGAAGAAACTGTAGTAGCAGATACTATCGTAGCAGCGCCGCTTACGGCTACCGAAGATGTGCCGATTGATTCGCAACCAGTGGCAGTGATTGAGGAGACGGTGGTAGCGGCAACGGTTACTGCTGAAGTACAACAAGAACCGGAGCCAGTATCATCGACCGATGATAAAACTATTAATGCAACGGCTGATGATAGTGGTATAAAGGAGGAGCTGGATACGACCACTACTTCGACAGCGGATGAATCAGCTGTCGAGAACAACGAGGCGGCAGTAGTTGTAACAGCCGCCGTTGATGATGCGCCAACTGCCGTGGAGACTGCGACGGAAAAGACCGAATAAATTGATTTGGTGCGTTATATTTCCATTTTTTTTTGACTTATATATTTTAATACGATAATCATTTTCTGTTTTTCAAATGTTTTTACCCTATTGTTAAGGGTATATTTGATTTGATATGAATTTTGAATTTTACTTTTTATTTGTTATTGGGCCAAATGCCAACCATTTTTTTTTATATATTCATTGTTAGTAATAGAGCGTGTAACAATATGCCATCCAAAGATTTGTTCAAAACAGAGGAGAGAAATATTTACAAATGAATGAAAAAGAAAACACAAAAATATCATAAAAATAGAGGTTATATACTACGCCATATATTCATGATTATTAATACTACGTAAATTTAACTATAAGCTTAGGAATTTCGAGAGATTTATTTTCTTTTCTTATGTGTGTAAGTCGAAGATAACTATAACTACGTACTAGAATTTTTGCTCACTTGTATCAGGTTGATAGGAATATAAAAGCGCGTGCGAATAATTTTATTGTTACAAAAAAAACGTTTAACGCGACAGTTAGGAACGTTTGCGATTTGCTAAAAACGGCTTCAAATTGCGTTTAAGCTTTGAAGCTTAAAGCACTTTAAGCTGTTAAGCTTAAAGCATTTTGAGCTTTTAAGCTTAAAGCAATAAGCTAAAAAATTCCAACCGAAGGATGTTGGGGGTTTCACGAGCACAAAAGAGCGATATTTACACTTTCTATAAAGTTCTTGTAACGAGTTTCATTACAAATTCTTTGAAGACGAAAAAGTTTTATCTGTTCATACATTTAAATGCAATCTCGCGGCAATTCAAAGCTTAACGCGGCCTTTTTGTAAAGAAAATATATTCGAAAGTATTAAAAGTATTGTCCAAAATCGTTTCATATTCTTAGATAAAGAAATTCACACACACCAAACGTCCATTCCATCTATATGTATGTATTTCTTCTAGTGCCTTCGTCAAGAATGCAGTTAAATGTTGTAAAGAGATCTAAAAAAATATTGTACTGCTTTATGGAAAGTGTTTGGTCGTTGCTTGTGAAACAAGTCTCTCAATTTCATTTATTATTTCATTTGTGTCATTTGCCAAACAGATGAAAATGGAGTCAGGAACTCCTAAACAATTTTTTTCTTATCTCAATAACCATTTACGCACAGTCCTCGTATTCTTCATATTCATGTGTGTAAAGACAGCTTCGCGTTTGCATCCTATACACAGCTCTCGTATGTACGCACTTTTTTTTTTGGTAGAATTAAGATTGCCTTTTATATTTACCGTTACATATATACATATGCCATATTTACCGTTATATATGCCATCCACAAAATGAATTTTAGCTTAAGTTTACACGACTACATACAAACTTCTATACGTTAAAGACGAATCAGATTTATTTTTAAAATGATAATCGTTTCAACAGAGTTCCATTTATGCTTAAGAATATTTTTTTTTTGTTGTCAAACATACATAGTTTACACGATAATTTCCGACGTCAGAGCGTGCTCGATCGCTCGTCATAACATGATAATAAAAATACGTATTAACACTTTCAAATATTGCGTTTGCAGCAAAGTCAGTTTTATTGCCTAAATTTGGTTTGAAATAACTTTATTGGAGTTGAATGATTTTCTTGGTGAACACTTTCTCGACAAACTTTATTATTTATTATTATGTGGAGGGGGGGCAACACTGATCCGGGGTTCGCCGAACCACGCGCATTACAAAAGATCATAGTTGTGGACAAGACACGCTGGGGAGGGACAGAAGTGATGGGGTATTTCGAGGAACGTTATTTGTTTGTGGGATTTTCCCATTGTCTATGCCCCTTTCTTCCTAGGCGTGTGTTGTTCAGAACTTTGATCTTTTGTATCGCGCGGTTCGGCGAACCCCAATCAGTATGGTTGTAGTTTTTTTTGACAATTTTTTTTTTATTGAACATTTTCTGGCTCTTGAATCTCGATAGACTCGATTCTTTACTCGTGTGCGCTTTATGGCGATTGATTTTTCACATGGTTTTCTTGGCACTCCCACTTTTCGCTAGAGTGCAAAATCTACAAAAGTTTGTAAGGGCTTCTAACTTGCATTCTTGCACACTCCAGCGACATTATCTGCGAACTATATGTGAATTCAGTGTTCGTATTTTTTTTTTAATGTTATAAACGGCACGAATTTCAAATTTACGATTCTATGAAAACACATTGTCTTCAAATACATATTGCAAAATAAATAAATAAAAAAAAAAAGAACAAAAATGATTAAAAAGGAAAAAAACAACAAAAAAATACATAAAACACCAAAAATACTGAAAATTTTATGTTAATGCTATTCTGCAAACTTCCGAGAAAAAATGTACTGCGGGGATTTATTTTTAATTGAATCAATTACATAATTCTTTTCTATTTCACCAAAATATGAAAACAAGAGTTCCAAATGTGAGTTTTGATGCTGGTACAGGTACTAATACATTTTTTTTTCAACGTTCAAACAATCAAAAGATTGTTAAACCCACAGGTTCACAGTATCCTCTCGTATTTCTTGTCTTCTTCACTGGTCTCAACTTTTGATGGGTTATGATGGTACGAAACTTAAAATCTGACCAAAAACAACAAAGTTGTAAAAGTTACCCCGCCAAAGAAAAATTCATCTGCCGCAAAAAGAATATATATCACTCCAATCCGACGCTCATATGTAATTTTGTTTTAGGTGTAAATGCTGGAGAAGTTTAAATGTACAGGACTACTTCTTAAATTAAATTGGTGGGAGCCGTCAAAGTGGCACTGAATAAAATGTTAGGGCCCCCCCCCCCCAAATTACTTTAAGAAGTAGTCCCGTACATTGTCCTAATGTCCCAATTTCCTTATGTCCCACTATTCCAATGTCCTAATATCGCAGTGCCCCAATATCCCGATGTCCCATTCATTCATTCCCAATTTCATAAAAATCCCATCACGGAGAGAGACAGTAAGAAGCAAGTCTTTCTGCAACTGTAGACTCCAGTCTGAAAATGGGTTACTCGCTTAAGTCTGTGAGGGTGAAAATTTCACGGTTCATTGCATATATCTTACCCGTTATTGTGCCGATCGAAGCTTTTTTTTTTTTTGGAAAGACACTAGAACAGGATATGTGGAATATTTTGGTAAAAAAAAATTTTTGTGGGATGTTGCCTGGAAGGCTGTAGCCCTGTCAATGAAAAAAGCAAATTGCCTCCCGTAATCATAGACTTGTTCGCTTTCTTTTTTTTCCTTTAGCGGGCGATACGCTCTCGCGTCTCTTGATATCCGGTAAAAATGAGAAGTTCCACTCGTTCAACCTTTCACTCTATCACACTCGGGCATTTTGCGTTACTACGCCATCCTTTTTTCTATAGTACAGTAAAAAAAATAACATATATTGACTGCTAGGCACGGAATAATAAAAACAGAAAAAGTAGCCACCTTAAAAATTTTGGTAACCATTTACTTCAATGTAGATAGCACACAGAGCAATGACGACATTTCTGGGCCTAGGCAAATTTTTCAAGTTTTCTAACACAACCCAGTCGTCATACAGTCTGCACCACGTCCATGTGTAGTTAACTCATAACAATAATACCCATTCGGTTGTCAAATTGATACATCATTGACCAAAGATTACTAGCATCGTAGATTGCGACTCACCCAAGTGAGCCATAGAGCCGTGATGAGGGAACATTACGCTACGCTATTGGGTCGTTTCAGATTGTAAGAAAACGACCGTACGGGTAAACTTGCACGACAAGAACCTAACATACGATCAGTTCACACTAATCGCTCAAAACACGGACCAGCGAATAATAATAATAAAGCAAATGTGTCCATGCACGCTTTACAGTTAGTGTAGAATGAGAATGAAGTGTCGAGTCGACAAGATTAAAATGCAAGTAAAACAACTAGCCGCATTATGGGTTTATTATCGTCACAGGAAAAACGTCAACGATCGAGAGATGCTATCGTAGGTCCGGTTATAATTCGTTCGTACAATTCATACGAAAGAAAAACAATCGTATCACGATACGTGATAGAAGACGCGTTTTTACAATGTGAAATGCACAATGCTTGTCTGCCGGCCACTATAAAAGCTCTCGCCGTAAGTTTGTTTGCCGTCCAGTTTCGTCTTACAATGGCTGAAATCAAATTGTAAGAAAACGACCGGACGAGTAGACTTGGACGACAAGAACCATCGTATGATCATTTCACACTATCCGATCAAAACACGGACCGGCGAACAATAATCACACAGCAAGTATGTATAAATGTTGCCATGCACGCTCCAAAGTTAGTGTACAATGAAGTGACGAGTCGACAAGATTAAAATGCAAGTAAAACACGCGCTAATTGTCTTTGCAGAACGCCTGAACTATTGGTAGGTGCAATCGTCTTATCGATCATACGAAAGATCTTACGAAAGAAAAACAATCGTGTCACGATTTTTTTCTTTCGTAAGACGCGTTCTTACAATGGGTGAGGTTATAAAACACAACGTTCGCGTAACGTGTCGCGTTTTCCGAAACGTTTCCTATTGTGTTTTGTAAACGCATAGATCCGGATCAGACTTGGTGTTAACATCGCCATCTCTCGGAAAGTGACAAATGTGACAATTGACACATCACAGCTGATACGTTTTGCTCGAAAATTAAAATTTCCAGTTTTAAACGAGATGCAGATACATTTTACATTGATTGTAAATAGTTTAATAAATAAATGAGAGCGGAAATGCATGGTTCGACGGCAGATTGTAAATTTCTGTCAATCAATCAAGCTATGCCTCGCAAGGGGGCGCTTAGCGGATCTGTTTGTAGGGAGAAGTTTCTGATCCGTAACGGCCGGTTAATTTGAAACGTTGCGCGAAACGTTGTGTCTTATAACCTCACCCAATGTGAAATGGACAATGCTTGTCTGCTGGCCACTACAAAAGCTCTCTTGTCCTGCAGGTTTACCCGTCCGGTTTCTTCTTACAATCTGAAATCAGCCATTGGGTGAGGTTATAAAACAGAACGTTCGCGCAACGTTACCTTTAATTTCAAATCAACCGGCCGTTACGAATCAGAAACTTCTCCCTACAAACAGATCCCCTAAGCGCTTAGGGTATCAGGAGTGCGTTCCGGAATTAACTATAGTCGTAGCTGTAGTCATCGCATGACTATTGTCGTAGTTATAAGCGTTGTGAGAGGGCTCTCAGGAGAACATAATATTGAAATGTCACAACAGCCGTTGAATTCAAAAATATGTTTACCAAAAACAATTTATAACTCGATGGAATCCATATTCAGTGTTTACATTCATCGAAATTTATCTGTACACTTAGTTTATTAACTGTAGTGTCATTTAAAAACCAAACATTGCCTAAATAGTAATTAATAATCGCAGCATTTGATAATAACATCAACAACCGACCCGACATAACCTCACATACTTGAACTTGCCAACGGACATTTTCCATAGCTATCGATGGATCATCTCGAGAGTGCGAGTGGAAATAGCTATCAACGACAGTGGACCATTTGAAATGTGAAACGTCAAAAGTTGACTCGGAGAGATAGCTATTTTTGTTTTGCTGTCTTCCGCTAGCTTTCGTCCGGAATGGACGTGTCGAAGTCCGTGTTCTGAAATTGCTGTGCAATAACCTCCTATTGTTCGTGCACATTAAGCGCAAATACCGTGCTGAGGATTTGTGGCCAAAGTGGCAACACAGTGGAGTGATTGTAGTGTGGTTTCACGTGCAGTGGCCCGCGTTCAGGGCGATAGCGACGGAAGACTCAAAACCAGTTGTAATAAAATTTAACCTAAAAAGACCAAAGCCACATGGCTGGGCACAGTTAACAGTTATAAGCTCAATTCTATACGTGTGAACGTATTTGAAATTGAGTTTCCCATAAGACTTTAATAATAATGTGTATGGATATTTAATATCACGATCAAGTGATTAATTAATTTATAAATGCTAACTACATTATCAAACACTCCAAGGAGTATAAAACTTAAGCTGTCAATACAACCTCTGCGAGGTTAGACAATCTAGCTTTCGAAGTAAAGCTAAAGGAGAAAGAAGAAGAAGAAGATAGCTATTTGTGACTATTGGAGATTTGGAACAACGGAAAGTGAATATTAGTAACTATTTTCACTCAAATCGTATAAATGGAACGTGCTCCTGTTCGTAGGGAGAAGTTTCTGATCCATAACGGCCGGTTGATTTCAAATTCATAAAATTATCTTTGTGGTGGACTCTTTCAGTAATTTATCTGCCCAGCAAAAAATGAAAGGCTTATTTAAGGTTTGCATCCATACGCTGTATACCTTTGAAGTAAGGGAAAGCTTCGGTAAGGAATTACGCGTTGCAAAGGCATTAACCTGTCAGATCCCTTACCGAAGCACAGGCCATGTCATAGGCGATAAGGTTTAAGCTCAAATACGTTACTTTTACCTTATAATAAAACTATTTAAGCCTTTAAAAGAGATTTAACAGTAGCTTTGATTTTTCTGAACTATTATGGCATTATTCTTCTGTGTACCCCGTCCCTCGTGGGACATAGTGCATATCCGCACATGCCCGGAAATGTTTGACCACGCCGAGATTCGATCTCCGCACCTCTAGATTACTAGCATCGTGACTCAACCAACTGAGCCACAGAGCCTGTCATGGCAATCTCCTCGCAAAATGATACTTAATTTCAATTTGGAAAGAAACTTAAAATAAGACTTACTTAAGAACTTTAGATATTTTTAACCCTGGAATACTAACATGACCGGTTAGGGCGTTATTACTAACGACACGTAATTTTGACGTGTTCATATTTTCCTACAATCGCTTTCCCATTTTACATCTTTTACCGAGCTTATCATTTTTTAGTGCCACAGACAAAAATTATTTGAGCAAAATATGCGCTCGGAAAATGCACTTATATTACTAACAAGACGTATAAATTACATGCTATTTTATATTGGTATTACTATTTACACGTCAAATAGGTAGTAGCATCTAGAACATTGCTAAGCTTACCGTCATAGACCACAAATAGGATGCTGCCACTCACATGGACATACAACAACTAACTGAGGAAAGCACTGCTGCAGTGAGTAGTCAACCAGACTCGTGGAACTGCGTTTACACATTATAATGTGAGCGAACACGTCAATTTTACGTATTGTTAGTAATTTAGGGTTTTAATAAGGGAATGGAAAGGTTTCCAGAAAAAACATTTTAAATACCTTATTATAAAGGCTTACAAAAACTTTAAATTACTGAAATGTAATTTTGTCTTATTTCTGGTATGAATTAAAGTTTGAACTAAATTATAAAGAACCTTACGTTACCATTATTATAATTACTATTTATACCTGTCTGGAAGTAGAGCTGGCAATAAACTAAAGTAAGTCTGAATTGTGCCTTAGTTTAATATTAAACAAAGCGAACGCGAATTATCCATGACAGAAAGTAGCAATAAAGCTTTCGTAAGAATTATTATAAGGCCAAAGCTTAAATCGTTTCCCTTACCCTATTCCTTAAACCTGACAAACCTTGTCGCGAACCACGGTTATCTGTTCTGCAACTGTCTGTTTCGTTTATTTTCCTATGATTTTCTTTTGTTCGCTAACAAACGAAATATACCGAGCGCTGGAACAGATGACCTGGCTAGTGAAATCGAGCCGTCCACAACAATTATGCTGTTGGATTATTTGTTCGCTTCAAGCACAAGCATGGCAATATATGTAATGTATCTATTGATTTTACATAATGTTATCAGTATCACTATGCTTGTACTTGGAATGATATCAACCGGTCCCCAGGTGATTGTTGTCGATGGACAAGTGTTTGGTCGGAGAGGCCGGATCCATGGGATGTGTCACATCGGTCGGCAAAGGGCAACGACCGGCAGCTGGATGTTTTATGAGTTGCCGTTGCACTTGGATGAACTAGCGGGAGTTAGTCAGTTACGACTGAGTCGTTGACTTGTGCGAACGCGGCGCGCGCCGCCGGTCGCCGTTGGGAGTTTGCGCCCTGATAGCGGTCAATTTGTTTGCGGGATTGAGCTGGTAGTTCTTTTATCGTTAGTCGGACACGTTTTGGTATTGTTTTATGAAATCCGGTGCGGTGTGAACCAAAAACAAACAAATTTTGAAATGGTATATGAATTGACGGAATATGATCTCACTCAGATGTTTTTTTATATGAATTGTGCTCAAGTGAATGTAGCAGAGAGTGAAGCAGTGTATGACATAATGGTCAACAGCACTAATAAGGATTGTTTAATGATGATAATAATCTGTTCAGACGCAAAAAAAAAAACAATAAGCAGTGTCCTCCGATAAATGAGCCCTCCTCGCAAATGTGTTCCCCCCTCCCCTTCGTTCACTGAAGGCTTGACCGGTGTTTTTTTTTTCGCACATGACAGTAGCGCAACTTTTCATGGATGACCTATTAACGTACACGATCAGGTGTCACTCGAATGTTGTAGCGCAATTTTTCATGGATGACCTATTAACGTACACGATCAGGTGTCACTCGAATGTTGGTATATGTGGTTACTCAACGAGACATCATAGTTCCAAAACATTCAACGTATAACGTATATCTGGATTCTGGCGGTTGTGCATGGCGACTTTCGGTAGATGGGTAGAATCAGCGGATCTTGCAATAAAAAAAATGATTCCTCGATTTTTTCTACTAGTGCTATTATGTGCATTGATTTTGATTTTTTTTTATTATTTGGGGTGAAATGCATAATTTTGTTTTTATTCTAGTTTTCATTACTAGCAGCGAACGCAACGATCGATCGTCAGCGGTTTCCTGTAAATTGTAAGTTTGTTTTTTTTGCTTTTTCTTTTTATTTGGTTTCTCAATCTTACTTGAATTGATTTTTTTTTAACTGCTATCTTTATTTCATTTTCGAATTACTGTTTGTTTGCTTAGTTTATTTTAACCTGAATTCTTTTCTTATGGCTTTCTTTTAAATTCGTTCCCCCATTATTTTTTGTACATTATGATTTGTTTTCTTTTTCATTAAACTTATAACGATAAAACAAAGATTTATTTTGTTATTCTTTGATGAATTTAACCGTGTCCCGAAGGATGGGCACATCCTCCCTCTCCCTTTCCTGTTAGATTTCCCTTGAAGAAAAAATATGGTGGCTTAGCAAGGATGGGAACGCGCTGGCTCAAATCGCCCACGCCACGCGCTGACCTCGCCGGGTCATTATGCCACCGAGTCAGTGGCGTTCCCATTATTTTTTTTTGTTGCAGTGACGGCGGCTCGACACATAGCCGTGGTCCGCGACAACCTGATCAGATTTTTTGCTGGGTAGCACACATAAGCTTTACTTCTTGAATCACGAATCGCCATTATGTATCTAAAGGACGCATTGAAAGTTAGATACATAATGGTCAGCTGAAAGAATGTCGACGGATCATGCATATAGGAAATTTAATGGCTTTCTCCTTTCTTCTCCGGTACTGAGAAGAGGGAAATTGAACCTGTCAATGGTTAAGAACCTAAAGTACCACGTATTACAACAATAGCACTAGCAACAACAACAGGTCCTTAGGCTCTTAACAATTGACAGATGGTTTCTGTAGTTCCACCGGTATCTAGATGGAAGTTGGTTGTAGGCGATAAAATATGCGGGAAATGCCATCGACGCGGTAATCGGACGGTGCCCTTGATTGATTTCTTATCTTTTTACTGTAACATTAAAATGCCGTGAAACGCTTAATCAGAACATACATTAAGCAACATTGTACATTTTTATTGGTAGCAGCACATGTGCAACATGACACATCAGAAAACATATTCTAGTAAAAAATTAGTTGCATTTCCAAAAAAAATCATCATAGTTGACGCCCGTCCTCCTGGAAAGATTGTCCGAGAGCGATTTCAAAAATTGTATGTCACGAGAGTCCAACTAGCGCATAAATAAATTCTAGTTCCGGGCTGTGAGTAACGTACTCCAGTGTATTTATACCAAAGCCGGGAAGCAGCAATACATGCACACAAATCAAGCCTATGAACATGTCGTATATACGTTGCACGATGCACTAACCCAAGCACAGCGCATGTAAAAAAAAACGTGTGTGCTCTGATTAAAATCGCGAAAACACGTGGAATATTCACTTTTTGTCGGGATTTTTTTCTTTCACTGCATTTAAGACACTTCAATTCACGACACATTGTACTTTTCGCGACGAAAATCGACCGGGAACCAATACTTTACGTGTAAAGTTTGCCGCGACCCAACCCGATTTGCCTTTACCGCAATGTAAATTTTCCATCTGCTCAAGCCTATGATTTGACGTTTAGGTATATGACCGTGTTCTGCTTCCGGGCTTGTATTAAGATGGCTTTGATTTATACCGTCCTCGATTCTAGTTCACGTATTAACTTCTTCTTTGTATTTGAATTGGTTGTGGGATGTGCAGATATTTACAAATGGTTGATCTGACATTTCGATTCTTCTTCCTTGCCTCGTTCTTTATACCGCTCCATGGCTTCGCGTTGCTCGACCTGCGGTGTAGGCACATCGCCCGTTTTGGCGGTAATATCTCATCATATTTCTACAGGCTTTCTTGGATCGTGTCATCGACCAATGCGTTGATGGTGCGTGCATCACCTGGCGGTACGCCTTTAACCCACGGTCTTCTTAAGACACGAATTGTACGATGCGCAATTGACGCCCCCCAATGTGCAAGCACAAAGGGTAACAGTTTTATACCAGTTTGCAGGAACCGGCATTCATACTGTTGGATGCGAGGCACTTTCCAAACCTCTGCCGATCTGGGGTCACGGCTCCCGGTTGAAAACGCAACTCCACGCCGAATGCTCTGATGTTGTTAGAACACTCTTCCCGCGATATGGGCATTAAACCACAACCAGCACGATGCTCCCACAAGGGGCCTACCTCAACTGTCGGGTGGAGGGTGTGAATTCTCCAGGGCTCCCGACACCCGTGCTACCAAATTTATTATGCTTTGGTCGACATTTCACAGTGCTAGGCACTGCTACAGTAGGATTTACCTGTAATCCAGGACTGCTAGCCTTTAACTGGGTATGCGGAGGCGTCACTCTCCGAAGGTACTTGATAAGAGACAGTCGCTTATGTAGGCATAATAGATTGGCAAGGACCCCGCCATTTGTTCCAAGTGGGACTTAATTTAATTCCGAATAGTTAGTACAGCCCGTTCCAAAAATAAAATATTTTTGCATAAAACATTTTATCATTTCTCCGGTATATACGGGCCCCGTACTAACTAGTTTGAACTAAGTTTAGTACCACTCCGAACCATTTGTTGGTGTTTGACAGTTCATAATAAAATGAATCGGAATTTAGTCCGGTATAAACAGTCTATAGAAAAGTACTATCTCCAAACATGTTTTAAGATAAAATTGAAGTTGATGTCCATTTTCTTGCAGTTGGTTCAATGAAACACAGTTGGGGTTTTCCTTTTACTACAAGTCTTTATTTGCTTCTAGCATACAATTGTTTCGGCAGCCACGTACTGCCTTCTTCAGTGCTTGCCCTAACCTTAGCAAATAAAGACTTGCAGTAAAAGGAAAACCCCAACTGCGTTTCATTGTTTTAAGATAGTTTATTTTAGAGTTTAATTAACTAGCAACTTTTCGAATCGGCTGTTTTGCATGTCAGCTGATTGACTTGGACGTACAAGGGAGTAGCGCAAAAGGTTCATATGGCAGCCCCCAACATTCAAATAATGAGTGCATTCAGCGAGCACATATTGGAAAAACCAACTGGAAAGTGTTCTCTCCCCGCGTCCAACTCACCCGCTAATCGGTCTACATCCGATGTATAGAAAATGTCCCCTCTATGTAGCGTTAAATTGGAATGCTACATTTAGATGTGTAGCTGCTACTTGGACTGCTCGATCAACTGTCACGCACAGCTGCTCGACCATCAATACTGGAAATTGTTTATTCACAGTTTCAGCTGAAAAAAGTCATTTCTGAGCCAGGTTTTAGTCAACGTTATAATATTGTGCGATGAGAGTACGTATTTTGAAAGGAAAGTTGCAGTTTTAGGTTTTTTGAATTATTAATTGCTGCAATGTCTGCGGATGTTTCAGCTGATTAGAGAGAACTGACATTTCGTGTAGCAAGTCCATTCAGCGAACACAAACTTAGCAGTTTTCCAATTTCTTGTGGTAGGGATATGTAGCACATCCCAATATGTGCTCGCTGAATGCACTCAATGGCTGCATTTAGCGAAGAAAATTTACTGGAAAAACACTGGAAATGCTACAAGAATTACCCCCCACCGCTCTCTTTCTCCGCTGAAAAGCCCTCATGCGGAATGAGAATCTAATTGGAAGAGCACTTTGCTGCTACTTTTTCGTTCGCTGAATGCACTCTTTGACCTTGTATATACCGGAGCAAAGATAAAATGTTTTAGGCAAAATTAAACTATTTTTGGACAGCCTATACGGGCTGCACTAACTAATCGAAACTAAATTTAGTCCCACTCGCAACAGATGGTGAGGTGCTTCCCAATCCATTATGCCGAGACAATCGACAATTTATCCAGGAAGAGCTAAGTCGTCTTGTTATTGTGCCTGTCTAGACACTTTCAATTTTCGTTCTTCTTCATCATTTGGACAATTGAAACTTCAGATGTCTGCGCTATTGAAGAAACGCATTCATTCTTGAACGCGATTGCCCATGTTAAATAGTAACAACTCATCATCTATTCCTACTATTAATGAAAGAATTTATCATATACCCGTCCTGACCAAAGCCGCGACACATATTTAACGATAAATAATGAACAGATGTGGATAGAATGAGACATTGATCTCTTCTGTTCACTTGACGCAATCAATGACAAGTTCAATATTGAAAGTGGATACGGAGCTTGAAGACGATAGTGAAGATGAAAGCGCACATGTGTGGACATAGCCAATGGGGTGATATCGTTTTCGATTTTCGTTTTGCTACAAATTTTATATGAAATTCCTGATTAGAAAAAACGCGAGATTAACCAATTCCAATTATAAAAATCATAATCAAAATGTCAGATAAACCATTTGTAAACAGCTGCACATTCCACAACCAATTGAATAAAAAGAAGAAGAGGTTAATACGCGAACTAGACTAGGACGGTATATTCACCCTATGGAAAAGGTACTACATATCTCCAAAAATGCTTTAAGATAGTTTAAATTAAGAGCCGGTATATAAGCGCTCATTGTCTCTAATCGACTGGTTGATGTTAATGGCTTAGTGATACGACCCACATGTAAGCAAATGGTTACCAAAATTTTCCACATGGGGGCATCATTATTTGCTTGATCGTAGCTGCAAACCATGACATCGTACCGTACCACACTATTTCCTGATGACTCTCGGGGTGACTGTAGGGTGTAGGCCTTTCTAATCAACGTGGTCTAGATATCAAGGCTGCAATGTAGCCACTTAAACGTCAAAAATATACTACTAAAAATGTCATGTTCGATTCGATCCGGATTATCGGGGTTCTATTGTACTACCTTTATATGTATATGGGGATCAAACCAAATTAATCAATATTTTGACTTTGCTGCATACAGGTCGTATGCAATGTTATATCAACCTGAAAATTATTTAGACCATGAAAACAATAACTATGTATACAAGAAACGAAATATTCGTTGAAGAAACCATACTAAAAAAAATAAAAAAAATGGAATGAAACTATTTAGTAGCTAGCAGTAATTAAAAATATCATCTTAACAAATACATATTATGTACATGAATAGATTTTGGCATTGTTTCTCCTAGTACTATATGCAATTGGCAAATCACTTTTGTAAGATTTAATTAACATGTAAAATTAACCTTTAAAATAATTCATACGTCTGCTCCTCTTTAATAAATATGAAATAGAAATATCTATAGCGTAAATTCCGTCCTTTTAGTGGTACTATAGAATTTTCATTTCAACAAAATTAAAATCATAGAAGTCTACAAAAATAAAAATTTTAGAAGTCAACAAAAAAAAAATGATACAAGAGATAAACCGATATTTGTACATACAATAACTTTATGGAGATACATTTATTAGGTATAGATAAAAATATAATAAAGTGTATGTTCACTATATATGTATATATGCTTTGAAGCTAAACCCTTAAAAAAAACAGAAATCATGTGTGTAATGTGTTAAACTTACTCTTCTTTTTTTATTTCCAAAAATATGTATTTACGGATGTTGTACACCACGTACCCTTCAAACTAACAAAAGTACACTTTTAAAGACATATTTCATTTTTTGCAGAATTAAAGCTACACACTATTTATCATAATCATAAACTTTAGATATTTAATTGTATGAAAAAATAAAAATACATATGGCAAGACACAGATTATTTCCTGGTTTAAAAAAAAAAGATAAATTCGTATTGATGATGCTAGATTTATGGTTGTTAAGATCTCATTATTTGTTACCCATACTAAATAAATAAAAATGTATTGAACAATTTTCTTTTCCATCCAGAAAAAGTGTTTTTCATGTTGTTGAGATATTTTAGAAATTTTAGAAGCACAACAGCATCAACATCCGGTGAAAGATAGTGATGGAAGGCTATACTTATCCATATCGACGATCAGTTGAGGCGATGGAAAGAGAGAATACATAGTGGCTATCATTAGGGAAACATATGTCGGTGCAAATTGTCACATTCGATACCTTAGAGCACAATAGTGCTAAGTCCATTTTTCAACATTTGGAGAAAACGCGAAAATAAAGTTTCTAACCTTGTTCCCATCTTAGATAACTTAATTTTTGCAAATATTTTTAGCTTTTTAAGCAGGTTACACTGTCAAAAAGATAATTATATTAAAATCTGGCAATCAATCGTTATAATTTCGAAGGAAAATCTGGAAAAAAGAGGAAAGTACGGACTTCGCACTATTCAGCACTTCATTTTATACCAACCATGGACTTGACGGAAGAATGTTCGTATTGTCGTTACAATATTGTAAAATGTGGATGAGTGAGAATATTTTTAATTCATACATACCATGAGACGCAAGCAATTTATTGTATTTCCACCAGTTCGTATCCATGAAGCAAATGAGTCTCATCAGCTTATGCTTTCCGAAAGTGGTAATGATCACGTGATGACCAAAGGATGATCTGGTCAAGATTAGACGTTTTCCTTTCTATCTTACTACTGTCATTTAACAGGAAGCTAACTGGGGGTCATAACAGGACATGGCTCTATTATGAAGCTCGCCAGGAGAGTTAGACTTAACTTCATCACAATTACTACTACAGAAGTTGTGAGGTTAAAGAGAGGGGAGGGTGATGTAACTGTTCTGTCATTGCTCGACACTAGGCACACTTTTATGACACGGATATCTTAAGTCGTAATTCAATTCGGTGAAGCCAATGCCACAAGAAACGTTGCTTCTTTGTCAACAGCGACAAAATTTGATTTGATTCTTCGATGTAAGATATAATTTTTTAGTTAAACGCACGTGTGTTGCTCAGAACCATTGCCCGTTGGACAAGTGCATGTTTAGGTGTGGCCCAAAAGTTCCTTCAGTGGAATTGCGACTAGAGATGTGAATTCAATAAGATTGCCAAAATCAAATCGTTTCAAACAACTGATTAATAAATGTTCATTCGGACCTATTTCTATTTGGGCTGGGAGTAACCTCGGCGGACTTTAAGCTTCTCTGGCAATCGTATGATATTGTGATATGAAAACTAGAAGAAAGATTCAAATTCTTTAATTTCAACAGGTGGTAGTGATAATAATAGGTATATGAACTAGAAATGCATACATATATCCCATAAATCAGTCACAAACGACATCCCCTTTCTTTTGAATGCAGTTTAGCTTAGACTCGAATATTGTCAACTCTCTGCATGCATGAGCTGGTGAGGAAATTAAAGAGATTTAAACTGCTTAGATCAACAGCTCGCTCTGCAGAGGTTTTTATCCCCATAATTGGGCACTTGTTTAACATCTAAATGAGACCATATCCCGCCAATTGGATCGTGAATTGGAAAACTACCATAAACTACAACCCTGTACTTCGAAGGTACACTGTATCAACCACTGTTTAACTCTGTAAAATCCAATTTGATATTTAGTACAATCGTACCTTTCCGGCTGTTATAAATGCAAGTTTATTTTTTGGTTTTGTTAATACCCGAAGGACCTTTGTTTCAGCCTGCATGATAAAGAGCTTCCAATTTTTTTTTGTGGACATAGTAAGCAATTCTTGGGTCTAAAACAATTTTTAATTTTCTGGAGTATGGTTTTATTCAAACTGTTCTTTGCTCTTGCTCTTTTGATAAGTATATCTTTGAGTCGTTGAGTATAGCGGATCAAAATATGTCATTACAACGCGTTGAACATGCGAATGCCAGATTTCACTCTGAACTGTAGATTTTAGAGAGGGATGGCCTTACACTAAATTCAATGTAAGCTGGCATTTAACAGAAACCCCAATGAATGTTATGGAGGTTTCCTTTTGTGGAGAAAATAGAAAATCCAAATTAAAGCATTTAATGTAAGGGCTTACATTGACCACCAGTGATCATTTGAACCTTTGTATCGGAGGTACTTCAGTCAGTTTTTATCAATTTCAATACCATTCAAAGAAAGAATATGCCAATGCAAACACTTTTCAAACAATTCATCCCAATATTCTGTGATCCAGCAGCCAAACCCGGCTTATTTGAATCAGGAAGCGACCCTGGCTAATCCTTTTTATGTTTCATAATGATAAACATTCGTTTTATGGAAGTTACTACCACAAATTTAACTTTCTAATTGTTCCAAGTATGGACTTTGCACAAAATAGCGCTATAACTGGACTTAGCACTTTTGCCCAAAATTTTTTCGATCAACCTAGGACATAGCGTTTCTTGTAAATGTTAATTTCCTTGGATTTAGCTGGGTAAATGTTGTTTCAAGATTAACTCGATGGAGAACTTGACAAGGAATAATACATAATGATGCAAAAATCTCAAAATCGAAAAAAATGGACTTAAGGTATCGATATGTACTCCATAAAGGTTTAAGAGGGTTTCGAAGTTCATAGCGGTGTCAGGCAGGGTTGCATCCTGTTTCTTTTAGTGATTGGTGACGTGCTTCATGTAGCTTTGCCTGAAAAACGTAACCGTGGCATTCAATGGACTTTAAAATTGTTGCTGTTGATGGTGGCACTGTGTCGCGGCCTGACTAAAGGTACATTTTCCTCGACACGACAGCACGACAGCGACTCGCTCATTCCATATAAAAACTCGTTTTTAAAATGAGAGAAAAACGAGTTTCTATATGGAATGAGCGATTCGCTGTCGTGCGGTCGCGTCGAGAACAACGTACCTTAAAGGTACGTCTTCGTAGAGACAATTCATGTGATGATCGCTCAGCGATCGTAATTTTGCATCTAATTTCGAGCGGTATTTAAATATTTTTTGAATGGTTCTAATTTCCCAGTATCAACTATGGGCTAAAGGAACATGTCTGTAAAGAAAATATACCCATATAGTGCTCAAAACCGGTGGTTTAACTTCGATCGATGAGCGATGATCCCATGAGTCGTCTCTACGAACACAAACCTTAAAGGTACGTTGTCCTCGACGCGGCCGCAGCGACTCCAGCGGCTCTAGAGCAAGTTCCCTACCCCAAGCAGCCGTCGCCCGAAACCCACAAACAAGCAAGTGCACCACGTTCACCATTCGTGCATGCATTATGTACAACAAGAGCCGCGCGAATGCTTTCTATATACATGCTGATTAGTATATCGGCCGAACGAATACAACCGTTGTACGAGACAACTACCAACTACCCTACCCCAAGCAGCCGTCGCCCCAAGCCTACAAACAAGCGAGTGCACCACTTTCACCACTCATGTGGGCATTATATACAACAAGAGCCGCGCGGTTTATTCGACGATAATTTTCATTGTGGAGTTATGCCAAGCGATTATCAACTAAAAACGAGTTTTTATATGCAATGGGCGAGTCGCAGTCGCTAGAGCGGGACCATGCCGAGGAAAACGTACCTTAAACCCACTAAAACATCGACCTGGGGCACCCAATATAATGGAAGGCCTTCCTTAAAAAACATAATTCGGCCCTGGAGGGGGGGGGGGGGGGTTTATTTATTTAATATGTTACATGAACACAAAATTACGACACACATAACGGACAAAACAAAAGAAAACACTACTTATCTGCCTGTTCATTCCATTTGCTTGAATCTAAAGTGTTCCACTGCTAGCCGCGTATCGTCTCAATTACCGCCATCCTTCGACCTCCCCAAAAACGCGTGTCCTCCGTAACAGTTCACCGCCAACTCCTCCGAACTTAGCCGCTTCATAATTTTTTCGGACCACCTGTTCCGAACTAAGTGACTCTGGCATTTTAGATGTCTACTTTTGAATTTGGCGGGTTTTCCTTTTTTTAAATTTCAAAAAGTCAAGAGTAGACGCATATGTTTCGAGATCGGTTCGTTAAAACTGATCAAGACGTCGTTCGCTGCATTAACCATGCCAAGTGTTCCTTCGACATGTTGTCCAAGCATGCAGTTATCTCAGTGCTAAAACCAAACTGTGGTTGTTTGGCTTCCTGATACTTTCAGTGCACCTATACGGGAGCAGCACTTGGAATGTTTCCGCTGCAGTTACCTTCTTCTTCCTTGCCTCGTTCTTTATACCGCTCCACGGTTTCGCGTTGCTCGACCTGCGGTGTAGGCACATCCCCCGTTTTGGCGATAATTTCTCAGCATATTTCTACAGGCAGCTCTATCTTGGATCGTGTCATCGCCGGTCCAGCATTCTGATCCATACATGAGTGCGGGACGTACAACCGTTTTGTATAACTTGCCCTTTAGCTTCAGTGGCATTTTCTTATCGCAGAAAACTCCTGAGTTTTCTCGCCACGTCATCCACCCAACCTTTGTGCGGTGTTTGTTGTCATCATCGCATGTAGCTCCGCTGTTCACCATCGAGCCAAGGTACTTGAACTTGGTACAAGACTTAAGCTGCTCTCCTTTGACGTACATATCTGGTATCGGTGCATCTGGGTCTGAGAATGGGCAGCATAAGAACTCAGTCTTTGTTATACTTACCCTCAGTCCATGCTCCTCCAGAATGTCATACCATTTTGTAAGTGCAGCTTGCAAGGCAACGATGTTTGGGCTACTGGGGACTATATCATCGGCAAAAAGAAGAGATATTTCTAGGCCGTCGGATATACGTGTTAATAAGTAGCACATGATGATGTTGAAGAGCAACGGTCTCAATACACTGCCCTGGTGTAATCCGACATTCACCGGAAATTCTTCTGATTCACCGGCTGTGCATCTAACCTTAGTCGTAGCTCCATCATACATGTCTCGTATCATCCTGACGTATGCCTCAGGGACATTAAGTGCTCTCAAGGCCAACCATATCAGATCACGAGGTACTCTATCGAATGCCTTTTCCAAATCGATGAACACAAAGTGCAAGTCCTTTCGTGCTGCTCTATACTTTTCCATCGCAATACGAATGCACTGAATCGCATCGACTGTAGATCGACCTTCAACAAAGCCGCATTGATTGTCATTCAACCGCACAATCTTTCTCAATCGGTTGCAGACAACTCGCTCGTAGATCTTCAGTGTATGAGGTGTTAACTTTATAACCCTATAGTTGTTGAGTTTGCGTGAGTCTCCCTTGTTCTTATAGAAAGGAAGAAGAAAACTTTCCCTGAAAGCATCAGGCATCGGTTGCCCACCTTTGATTTTGTTGAAAAGGACTGTGAGCCAACTAAGCCCGACATTTTCCATTTTCAACCAAAATTCCGCGGGGATTTTGTCCGGTCCGACTGCCTTTCCGCGTTTCATCTGATGCATTGCCTCCATCACCTCTTCCTCTGAGATATCTTCAATATTGGTGGTATTTGGCTCAACATCTTGAAAAGCTGCTCGACGAAATTCTTCATTTAGAAGTTCGTCAAAATACTGTCGCATCCTGCTACAAATTGCCGTATCGTCAATCAGCAACATTCCTTGCGAATCCTCCACGTACTTTGGCGCCTGTATTTCCCGAGCGTTCCTTCTCCTTTGGGCTGCGACCCTAAATATCCTGGCGTCGTGCTTAGGTCTCTCGCGCAAAGACGGTCCTTCGGTCGCAGTCTGAGTTTCTAATTCTTGGTAGAATTTCTCAGCTGCC
This sequence comes from Microchrysa polita, assembly GCA_949715475.1. NCBI lineage: Eukaryota > Metazoa > Arthropoda > Insecta > Diptera > Stratiomyidae > Microchrysa > Microchrysa polita. The sequence continues at coordinate 13,689,180 of OX454420.1, forward strand.
TTCGCCTTTGCTTGAGCTACCAAGCGCTTTACGTTTTTCCGGCATTGCATATAATTTTCGCGAAGTTGAACCCGTTCGGTTTCACTGCTTGACTCACATTTCGTCCATGCCTTAAATGCGTTCGATTTGGCTTGCACTGCTTCCTTAGTTTCGGTGTTCCACCACCATGTTTCTTTCTTCGTGTGGAGTGGACCTTTCGAAACTCCAAGTGCCTTTTCCGCCTCACTTACTGACATTTCAGCGAAACTATTCCACATTTGTGTTGGACTGTGCTCGGGGCAGTTGGTGTTGTTTTGAAACCACTCCGTCATTTTATCAATGAATGGAGTCACTACAGTTTCAAAGTTGTCGTTTGTGAGATTGTGCCAATTGATTTTTTCGACTGGCTTGGGAGTTCTTCTATTTCTTGCTCCTCCTGCTTTCAAAATAAATTCTGACAGGAGCAAACGATGTTGGCTGACGACAGATTCACCCAAGATCACCTTGCAGTCTTTTATCCACCTTCTCATAAAATCGAAGCAGAGGTGGTAATCTATCTGCGTTTCGTGTTTCCTATCTCCGTGTCCACTACTGTAGGTGATCAGGTGTCTCTCGTTTTTCACAAACCATGTGTTTAGGATGACCAAACCGTGCGATCTGCACATAGTCAGAATAGCTTCACCTTCGTCATTTCTGACCGTTGAAGGGCTACCCTTTCCACCATGGCAATCCTCGTAACCATAATTTGATTCACCTACGTGGCCATTTAGATCGCCTCCCAAGAACACCAATTCGGTATCTGGTATGGTCTGAATCAGGGTGTCAACGTGCAGTTACCAAGAAGCTGCAAACTTTCGTCAACACTTGTGTTTGTCGAATCTTAAGAATTTTTTGGCCCGAAAGAATTTCGAATGAAGAACGCACGGGTCAAGTACCTATCGACGAATTAACCCGCAGGCGAAAGTGGCAGTGGATTGATTGATTATACCTTACCGAAGGGTGATAACTGCATTGCTGGTCGCGCTTTGCGATGGAACCCCTTCTCCCAACGAGGTCGACAAAGCGGTCGTCCTAAAATTACATGGCGCAGATCTGGATAGATTCCTTTCATGATTGAGCGAATAGTTTGACCGCAATTTCAAAGTTTTGGACCCCACACGCCTTTCTATAGGCCCGGTAAGCGTTTTTCGCCCTTTAAGTATTTTTTTGTTTTTAATTTGACGTTAGTTGCACACCAAAAAAATAACAAAACACAAATCCTGTTAAAAAGTCGTAAACTGTTGTCAAAAATGTTGGAAAACGATGGCGTACTTATTATTTGGACCAAGCTCATTATCCACTTCAGGGTTTATTCCGGTCGGGACCAAGAAGATAGGGGAGAGCCATCTTCTTTTTCGGGTTCCCTGGCATTGTTGTATCCGAGTTATTATAATGACTATCTATTTCGAGTATCCAGCGGCTGGTTAGTAAATCCGAAAATCACACTGGAAAGAAGTGCACAATTTTATCATCAAACCAATAGCCATACTGTAATATATTTTTTCCAGAGGCTGTATGACATGTGGCAGTCTCGAACGTAAACAGCTAGCACTTCGAAATTTTCAGTTGAATGTCCGCCCAAACATGCCTTACAACGGATATTTTTTGCCTTGGGTCACTGCAGTAAAATGTCCTCCCAAACATGCTTCACATCCCAATTCCATATTTTTTTTTTCGAAAAATAGACCCCCATCCACAAGGGGACTTCCTATGAATTTTTTTTTTGTTTTTGGTTTTCTGCAACACGATTTGTCAGAGCCATTACATTGTTATATATTTGTTTTGAATAAATGTATAACGATGAAACACGAATTTTTCAAATATTTGGGATGTTCCGTGCCCCGAAGGATGGGTACACTCCTTCCTCCCATCTTCCATTTTATTTTCCTTAGATGGCTTAGCTAGGACCAGGGTGTTTGGTTCAAAACCCACGACCCCGCTGGTCTGGCCGGGTCCGATGCCACTGAACCATAGCAACCTGGTCAAATAAAAAAAAAAAATCTTGTTGCAGTGACGACGGCTGGAGACTGGAACCTAAGGACTTTGGCCATTCTTTTATGGATTGCCCAACGCCCGTCCAGCATGTTTTTTGCTTCGCGTGTGACCAATCGTGTATTCGCGGCAGTAAACCGGGAAACGTGAAAGGGAATGCGACCTTTGGGGAGTTTGCATGTTCCCCCTTATGTTATCTGGAAAAAGGAAACCACGTCGGACGCCGCAACCAATGTGGATCCGGAACTGCGGGTTCAGCCCTAAAAAAATACTAAAGGTTTGTGTTCGTAGAGACGACTGGGTGATGATCGCTAAGCGATCGCAGTTGTACCACTGCTTCTGAGCACTATATGCGTATACTTTCTATGCACACATGTTTCTTTAGGTCATATTTGACACAAGGAAAGAAGCTCTATTACAAAATACGTAAATGTGACTCGGAATTGGATGCGAACCTACGATCGATGAGCGATCATCACATGAGTCGTTTCTACGAACACGTACCTTTATCGCTTTACGCGTTCCTGGCGATATTTTCAAAATCGTCGCCGTCTCAAGCAAGCCTGTGCAGACTCGATTGTTTCGGGGGCCAACGATAATCGACCGTTTGCAGAGATTCGTCTCCCGGGGGGAAAGATCACTGGCTTGCTTGACACTGGCGCAAGCGTGAGTATTCTAAGGGCGGGTGTGTTAGACCTTGTTTCTGATCTGGGGTTGTATCTTCACACGCTGCAAACTGAGGTTAGAACAGCTTCGGGTCAAAGCGCCTGGGTCCTGGGATACACTCGGGCACCGGTACAATTTAAAGGCACAACTAAGTTATTGAGACTTTTTGTAGTACCGAGTCTCACAAATCAATTGTACCTATTTTTGGGATTTGTTCCAAATTGTACCGATGCACGTATCCGCTATCGATCAATTTACTCCAAAGGTGTTAGGAAATTCTCTTCAATTATCTCCAGATGAACAGCGGCGCCTTGATTTTGTCGTACAGGAGTTTCTTTAAGTAGCAGAAAAGGGTATTGGACGAACAACATTGGTCACGCATAGTATAGACATGGGAAATGCAAAGCCAATTAAACAATGACACTATGCAATGTCTCCCGTCGCCCAGAAGCTGTTGTATGACGACCTCCATCACATGCTTTTTTTAGGGTTAATTGAGGAGAGTTACATCGCATTGAGCTCGCCGTCGCCAGTAACCCTAGTCAGACAACCTGGAAAAGTGCGCTTGTGCTTAGATGCTGGACAGTTGAACGAACCACTAAGTATGCATATCCTCTTCCTTCGATAGATGGTTTATTGGCTTGTTTTCCGTCCACTTGATTTGTGCTCAGTGTGGACTTAAAAGATGCCTTTTGGCAGATCCCTTTAGATGAGGAGTCTCGGGAGAAGACGGCGTTTACGGTTCCCGACAGGCCCCTTCAACTTTTTGGGCTCTGTAATGCTCCGCATGTGCAGGTTCATGCCGCATGAGTTGCATGACATGATTTTTGTCTATTTGGATGATTTGCTAATCAACAGCACTACCTTCGAGAAACATTTGCAGCTTCAAATAAAAATTGCAAATTTACTCAGGGAAGCCGGTTCAACCGTCAATGTGGAGAAAAGTAAATTCATCCAAAGAGAAATAAAATATCTTGGTTATGTGGTCATCCGATGGAGTCCTTAAGACTGATCCGGACAAGGTCTACGGTATTGTTGCATATCCAGAGCCAAACAGTGGTAAAGACATTAGACGGTTTATGGATATGGTGGGTTGTCTAACAGATCTGTTGAAAGGTAAACGTACATTTCGATGGTCTGCAGATGCCAGTCGGTCAAACAGCTGCTAATTTCTGCTCCCGTGCTAGTCTATCCTGATTTCACGAAACATTTCTATATTCAGTGCGATGCAAGTAGCACTGGCGTTGGAAGTGTTTTGTTTCAAATACGATGACGGTGGAGAGAATCCAATGGCGTATATCTCCATCAAACTGAATGCTGCGCAGCGTAACTATAGCGTTACCGAGCTAAAGTGCGTAGCTGCGGTACAAAGTATTAAGAAGTTTAGGGCATATAAAGAAGGTTTGCCTTTCACCATCATCACAGATCACGCAAGTCTGAAGTGGCTTATGTGTCAAAAAGAGTGGCAGACTGGCACGCTTGAGTCTGAAATTGCAAGCTTTCAATTTCACCGTTGATCATCGGAAGGGCATCCATAACTTAGTCCCTGACGCACTTTCTAGGGCACATGCGGGTGTTGTCTGTTTCCTCCCGGAACACTTTCATGTAGATGCGGTCATTCCTGATTCTGCTTTCCAAGAACCTGAATACCAACAACTTTGTATTCAGGTACTAAGCGATCCTAAAAGCTTTGATCATGTGTATGTCAGAGATGATCGTGCTTCCGAGGAGACAATAGATATTCCCAGTGCTAAACTGTGAGTCCCAGAATTTTGTAGGCCTGGACTGATCAATTGTGCTCAAGATGACCCTCGAGGTTGTCATTGGGACCACCTATGGATTTTTTTTTGTCTTGGTTCACAAATTTTAAACGGTTGTAACTTTCAAACGGAGGCAGCTAGGACTCTGAAATTTGCAGTAGCCCAGACGTGCTCTACAGCGTGCTCTTCCGATGCCACTAGCCTTCTATAAAATTAAAAAAATACTCCCAAGAGCGTAAGACTCACGTTACGTTGCTGGATCAGACACATTTAGGTGACCGACTTAACGTTCTTAAGGTGTTCCCCACACGAAAGGGGCAGCGAATTATTCGCGATGAATTCGCCGTCGCGGGCATACCGCAAGACCGCCCAAAACATTGAATTACCTTGTATGCTGACGCAGAACGCGAGTCGTGTCTGTAGGAGTCTTTAAGAGTAATGGCTTTCAACTACCAATGTTTGACATGATCCTTAGCAGCGCATTTACCGTCCGCGCACCAAACAATCTCACACGACGTCGCATATTCTAATAGTCTGCTGATTGAACACAATGGCCGTCGACTGACATCGTCTGGATTCGAAGGAGATTCGGCTGTAGTTCAACAATTTTGCAAATATGGTTTTAAAACAGCCTTTGTCGTTTTCTTAAGAAAAAATACATTTCTCAATTACTTTTTGAATTACAATTATTCTAATTTATTTATTCTCGACTTTTGTTCTCAAATCTCATAAACTTTACAATAAAAGCAGTTTTTTTGTTCATTAAATTTGATTACTACATACACACGGGGAGAGGAATAAAAACCAATTTGTTAAAAAATCGAAACTCACACTTCGACACATTACGACAAAGTGCAAGATCAAAAAGTGAAAACAACATCAAGCACATGATATTTAAAAATATATAATAATTATTGAATGGAATAGTAGTGTATTTCATTTTTGTATTTCTCGTATCAACAGTATCGTGATAATAATTATATGACTCAGGGGGGTAAATTTCGCTTATATCCTATGTAAACGAAAGATATATTTTCTGATTTGTTTAAATTTTTCATTCTTGGGTAGAATGCGATGCAACATTCCACTCTTTCTCTCATCATACATTCTCACCACCTACTGAACATTGTATTTGTCTTTAGCACGTCTTTTGGCAAGTTCCGACATTCCAACCGGACCGACATTATTGTTCTCGCGTGGCGATGCTATCGCACGGAATGTTGCATGTACGGCACCCTTGATAGCGGCCGTTTCGGCCGGCATCGTTGCCTGCTGTTCGGATTGTCGCAATTGGAAGGGGGGCTGTTGCCACAACCAATGATGCTCGAGAATTTGTTTGGCCGTGGGCCGTTTATTTGGCTGATAGTGAAGCATTTGACGGAGTAAGTCTTTCGCTTGGGGGGAAATGTTGCGCCAGTGCTGTAAAAAAATGGAAACGAGTCAGTATAACTGTGACCAGATATGATAAATCTTTTTTTAAAACTTACGCCTGATTCAATGTCTACATTGCCGGCACCGATTCTGGCCAAAATCATTTCGGGCGAATCGTTCGGCGTACTCGCAAACGGTGTTTTGCCATCCAGCATGATGAACAGCAACACGCCCAACGACCAGATATCACAAGCCAAATCGTATCCTTGCCGTTTCAGAACTTCCGGTGCAACGAAATTGGCCGTATAGCAGGGTGTCATAAGAAGACCATTGTCGGCACGCAACTGTTTGGCAAAGCCCAGATCACAAAGCTTGAGGGATTCGGGTGTTTGATGAATGGAAGCGTAGAGAAGATTTGACGGTTTCAAGTCCCTGTAAGAAATAGCAATACATCAGCAAGAGGATTTAGGATGAGCTTGCTCAAATGCGTCTAACCTATGAACTACGCCGTGCTCGTGTAAATAGGCCACTGCAGACATAACGGTTCGCAAAACAGCGCTCGCTTCACTTTCACACATCCGTTGTATGGCTAATATCCGATCGAGTAGTTCGCCTCCTTTCAGCAAATCCATGACCAGATAAACAGAATTCGTGTCCGCGTACACACTGTACAAAGTGACGATATTTTGATGATTACCGTATCGCAACAGGATTTCGACTTCTTCGCGACAACAGTGGGCCGAACGGTTGATTATCTGTTAAGAAAATTAATGTTAGGTCACTGGAACAGAACAAAAGAGTGAAATCTTACCTTAACTGCATATTGTCTTTTCGTGGATCGATTCTCGCACAGTCGACACACTGAAAACGTTCCCCGACCCAATTCTTGCATTACACTATAGTCATCGGTAAAATTGCCGGGCTTCACGCCCGGTATTTCGATATTGAATGGACGCGATGTGGCGCCATTATTTGTGCTGCCATTGGACATTGCAAGCGAAATTGAATCTTCCAAAAGACCGGGCGCTACAAAACTAAAACCACGGAAAATTTCGTGAGCACTGGCACTAACCGGACCGCCCGGTGAATCTCTGGAAAAGGACAAAATAAAATGTCAGTACATTCTGAGGAGAAATTGTAAAGAGATGAGTTTGATCTTACAACCTTGGCGACTTATTTGTATATTCAGTGTCAAAGTAAAATGCATCGTCACGTGACACGGCCGGAATGAAGGGTGGCCGGACTTCTTTGCGTACTAGCTTTTCCCAGTCTATGTTGGCGAAGAATTCGTGACGTTTGATATCTTCGATGCCGTTCTCGGAAGCGCCCAATCTGGAAGAAAGTTTCTTTTTTATTTGAAAATTGGAACTAAATGTTTATGTGATGACAGATAGGATGGTGTATGGCGGACGAGTATGGGTTTTAATGGTGCGGTCCCTGAGAACTAAGGAATTTTTCAGAGCTAACAAGCACTGGGCAATCACAGAGAAGGTGCTTGCTGAACTTAATGTTCTCCAGGCTCTCACAGCAGCAGGTTGAATTGGTGTTTAACTTCATGAGTCCTAAAAAGAATTCTCCAAACGCTTCGCTCTAATTAGGTATGATGAGATGAAATTCTTGCGAATGTTCAGATTCATGAGTTTCTTAGATTGGAGCGAAACTGGAAGGTTCTTCTAGCGCTGCAGCCTTGTAGTTTTTCCCAAAGTCCAATCAAGAATGGGGATAAACATGTTCAGTTCCAGTAGAGCTACTGGATACCCGGTCAGCATGATGGTCATGAGAAACGAAGCAGCGTATCAACTGTCTAATTCAGGTTTATCCCAATTCTTCTTGCTGAACGACAATTGTATTTCTTAGATAGAAAGAAGAACGAAACTCGATGTCACCCTTTCACATTTATTATGCTTTGGTGAACATTTTACAGTGCCAATTGAGTAGAATTTCCTATAATCCAGAACGGCCATGTTTAACAAAAGTTTCGCTGAGGTTCACGAGCCGGACAACTGAGGGAGATCCTGTCCGTGATGATAAAAAATTGAAACTTAGCATTTCAGGCTGGAACAAAATTGTTTTATACAAAATCCCTCAGGTTACAATTTGTACGTGTGCCGCTGCAGTGCTATAGGTATAGAACAGCTGCTCCCAACCTGCATATGGCTGCGGGCCAGTTAGGCTGAAAATGAATTGTTACGTACGCACCACCGTTACAAGGGCGTGTTAAAAAGTCTCCCGAAAGGCCTTTTGACCCATTTTGTAAGTGGTGGTCAGGTCTCTGTTAGTGTTTTTGAGCACTATGCTTTTCTAGCGGTACTCTACTCAAAGCAGTCGCACGTTGTCTGGAGTGTACGGCGATTTGGCAAAGAAGCGACGCGTAGGTCGCATGCTAATGTTTTTTTTTTTCTTGTGAGCATAAAGCCACTGGATAGTTGTGGGGTACGTGATGGTGTCGGCTTAATGGATCGTGGCGCAACAGTGAGAGTGATGCAGTTGGTGCCAGTGAAGTATCAGAACCTGGTGAAGTTGACGAGATTGTCAAATTGGAGGAGGCTAGAGCCGGAACTGAGTCGACCCTAATAAGGGCGAATGTCAGCCTGATCGTGGTTATGCAGGTAAGTAGCATAATTGCTGGAGTTAAAGTTAGTGTTACGCGTCTGATTCTGGCGAATGCTAGTCTGAAGGGACAAAACGAGACTCTGAAGGTCCTCGTACATCGGCCACCCATATTATGAAAACCGGCGGCTTTGCCTGCCGTGATGCCGCAATCTGTTAGGACCAAAGAGAGTGTGAGCATTCGGTGGCTCATTGGTAGAGATGACACTCTAACTCTGAGTTGCTGGAGCCTGGGTTCGAGTCCCACTGTGACCATGGATGTTTGTGTTGTCTTTAAAAATGCTCCTACGGCAGCCGTTTGTACGATAAAATCGCCCCGGGCTGCCAATCCCCCTCGATTCAAGAGAAAAAAAGAACTCTTGAACCGCTACTACATCAACAACAACCACAGCGAGTGTGAGGCATGCGGTGCTGCTGCTTTAGTTGGAATGAACCCTGAAACCGACCGAAACGTGGTCGGATGTTGTTGGTGGGTTAGGAATGTTGGAAGTTGAAAAGATGGTGTGACACGTGATCGCGCAAGAATTGGGTGTGGGTACATCAAATTGCACTATTAAAGTCCTCAGAGTCAGAGAGGAAGAAAGTCCTTGAGAACGGCAAATTTACGAAGTACGGTCTGAGGGTCTGCCGGGCAAGCTTGCCCCCCCCCCCCCCCCAAGTGGTGTTGAAGGATGCATATTGTAAGCTGTCGGCAGACACTCTTATGACGGAGATCTATGAGAGTAACCTCTCTCAACAGTTTTCATGGGAGGGATACAAGAAAGGGCCACATTGTGCCCCGTTTATATGGGGAAGTACTGACAGCGTGAACGCCCGACACTAGTTGTTTGGTGTTAATACATATGGATGGGGTGATGCTGCTAATCAATTAGCAGCTACTTTTATTCTGGGCGCGAACTGGGACATTACTTCTTGGCTGCATGGAGGATAGACAAATGCTACCCATCTTTGCATTCGTACTGAAAGTGCTGTGATCGGCAGCGTATGCATGTCTTGATGGTTGTATTGTTGTAGGTTAGCTTGTCTTGTTGCACGGGTGCCGCCCAATCCCCGAAGAGTCACTGCTTTCAGTGACAGGTGCGTTATCTGTTCCGACAACAAGACTACCTATCACGAGAATGTCAGCCGCCGAGTGAGTCGCGTTGAAGCGTAGCGGTAATTGCATTGTCTACCACCCATTCCAGGGACGAATCATGTAATTGTGGTATGAGGTTACGAGCCTAATGTAAAGTGATGAAGGGAGGCGTCCAATTTTTTTTCGTTTGGTCACTGGTGCCTCAGGATGAGTAAATGCGTATATATGCATTTTATTGTGTTTAGTTAGGCCGGAATCCGACGCCATTCGGTTACACGGAGCGAGAAAATGGTACCTGTGCTGGTCGGTGGCACATTTTCCAATCCTTCCCCAATTTTAACCATCATGTGTGTACTGCGGAACCAGTTGGCACGCAATATCCCTTCTTCTGAGCTACAGCAAGTGCGTGCAGCTTCACGCTCGTTTAAGAGCCCTATCTGTTCCCTAGGTTCAGATGGCCAAGTCCTTTCGCATAACAAGCGCTATTTCTGATGTTTACAGGGAGTCGCCAATATAAATTTGGCCCAGAAATTGAATTTACACGCGACAATTTTCGTTCCACGATTTTCAGGTTGAGTTGTCTTAAAAACAGTGTTTTGATCGGCTGTAGCGCAACTCCACGCCGCCGTTGTGAAACCACAGCCCGCACGATATTCCCCTCATAGGGCATTTAGAGCCAGGACATATTCACGTCTAAAGAGACAGCGAGAGCAATTCAAAAAAGCATCCTCGATAGTGACGCCTAACCTGCATAACGTACTCGTAGGTGGTTCTCCCACGGCACGCTGTTTCCCACCTAGATTGCCATCTAGACAGGACACACTCCTCCAGCGATTTCTCGCCGGGATTTCCCGTTACTAGGGGCTAACGCAAGCCCTCTTCGTATGTAAAACGCTGTTTAATGACGCCGAATCTTCAAGTCAAGAGTGCGCCCCCTCTATCAGGACCTGCAGAACCACGGTAGATACTGTCATACATTTAGTCAGCAGGACACGTTTCCCTACCACCCACGGTAAGGGCGTAATCCATAAGAGCTTCGGATCTATATGCCGCACAGCGAGACCCCAATCCTTCCTAACGACGCGTGTCAACCACATACATATATCTACGAATTTTTCGGTGACTGCTGTGAAGTGGAACCTAAAGTTCATCCTCTCCCCATAGTCAGTACTTGACCTGGACCGCCTCGTACTTGAGTCTAACTTCCTCCATCCTTACCAGTGCAGGGTGATTGCGGTCGAAGCTGCCCTTGAGCAATATCATCACAGTCTTAGAGGACGAGACTTCAACTGCCATCTGGAAACCCCATTGATGGACAACGCCCATGTATGATGATCCCAGACACTCTAGCGCAGCACGCGAGTTACCCTCAACAAGTCGAGAGACTTGAGCAGGTCATCCATGATCTGTTGTTCCAAACAAATGGGCCTAGGGTGGAGCTCTGCGGACAGCAACGCGGTGCGCGTTTGCGCATCAGGTCATAGGCCCCCATAACAAAGGACTCTCTGTCGGAGAAGTAGCTCCTCCAAAGAGACAACTGCCCCGATCTTGCGCAGGATCGCATTCCACAGCAAGTTATCAAAAGCACCCTTGAAGTCAATGAAAAGTCCAAGGACGTATTGCGACGAGCTGCTTGATACTGACTCCCCTGATGAAGAGCCACGCATCATCAGTACATCTGCCGGCACGAAATCCATACTGGCTGTCAGACATCTGACCGACATCCTCCGGACAAGGATCCCTTCCAGCAATTTACCAAATACTGGAAGAAGACTAATGCCCCGATATGACTGAGGTTTTGACTCGTCTTTGTCAGGATTCTGAAGCAGTACAACCATGCGGGCAGACTTCCAACTTGTCGAGAAAAGACGCATTCGGAAGCAATCTGTGGAGAGGCACTCACTCCAAGTATTCCGGGACGGCATGCCAGATGATGCACCTCTAGATCAGGCTCCTGAACAGGAAGAAATTCCTGCTCTTGAGACCGGGAAGAATATGCTGGCTTGCATTGCTAAGTTAAGAAGCAGGAAGTCGCCTGGGTTTGATGGGATGTGCCTGTCCATCCCAGGCAAACTCCTGCTTCTCAACTTAGCAATGCAACCCGCTATCTTCCCAGTAACAACAGCAGCAATTTCTTCCTGTTGAGCAGCCTGATCCAGAGGTGCATCACTAGGTGGAGCAGCAGGAAAGAAGCTGTCAAGGAGTACACTCACAGATACGTCTACCAACAACATTGAAGGTAGAAATATCGCAGGTCGACTTCTTTCTCCCACAGATGTTTGGAAGACGCACTGACAAAGCGTTGCCAATGATCAGTTTTACACTTAGCCATCATAGCACTATAGTCAATCTGAACAATATGATGACGTGCTCTGGCTCGTTGTAAGCGCCTTCGAATACGTGCTAGTTCACCATTTGACTGCGTTGCACCGTGCAGCCATAGACTCGACCACGAAATTACATTTAAGATTTAGGGGAGCCGATGGGAACTCGATCAAGGGAACGATCGAACGCTTCCCTCATTTGAGCCTCATAGACTGCCCAATTACACCCAGCTTGGGATTTGCCTCCACTATATCCCGTGAACCACCAACGGAATCACCCGAACCACCACCGCCATCACCCGAGCGACCCTCGGCATCATCGAAGATCTGGCGAAATTAAATGATGCTGTGATCGCTCATATTGTATGGTAGAACCTTCCAGTCAAACTGGAAGATTCAAGTCGCACTGTTTACACACGTAACATCAATATCAGAACAACCCCTGGACGATTGGAACGAATACACTTCAGACGGCACATTTAGGACGGACATGCTATTCGTGAGAAGGGGTTCAGCCCAATCAGTATCTATCTGGTTCCGCTGGTATGCAGCTCTGTATCTGCGCACTTTTCTGAACCAGAGAGGTGAGGTTCCATTCACATCTGTATCTGGTAAGTGGCACAGTAGCAGTACCCTATTCAAATAGTGCAGATATGCATCCACAGGGGCACGAGGGCAGACAATACATTTGACAGCAGCAATTGCGGTTCTCGAGAGGGTTATTCATAGATCATAATATTTAAAATGGCAAATTTTCGACGTTGCTATGCGAACGAGCAGCCGAAGAATTGCCAACTACGCTATACATGTTTGGGCCTGAACGAAGGCATCAAGCTTCACAAAATTCGGATGGAAGTTATTAATTCGCTACCCTCCCTGGACCTAAAATCCAAAACATCTAAGATATTCTTTATCAAGATAACAGCTTCAAAGTCATCACTAACTAGCCATATCGTAGGATCAGCGTGTATAAATCAGATAAAAATTGCGCAGGCTACCATTAGATTAGATTAGATTTAGGGAGGGCACAGGCAACAGGGTTGCCCGAGGCACTGCGACCGGTGGTCTATTGTGCCATTGCCCCTACTATGAGTTAGATGAACTCATACAACCGACTGACTTCGATAAATCGATTCAGCTGGGCCATATTTATAGTGGCGATATCCTCTTCCAAGGGAAAAGCGATACCGAAGCAATCCAAACGGCGCCTTGCTAGCCTTTCACACTCACACAGGATGTGAGAGGCAGTTTCGTCATCAGCTTCACAGAAGCGACAACTGGCGTCGGTAACAATGTGCAAGCGCTTTAAATGACCGTTTAAACGGCAGTGCACCGTGAGGAGCCCGCAAATTATCCTAACCCTGTTTCTGCTCAGTTTAATCAGACCAACGGTACGATTGGGTGAGTAGCAAGCAACAAAAAGTTTTGACTGCCTAAGCCCTGGAAGAGATTCCCAGTGTGAGGTGGCCTTGGCTTTTTCCCACTCACTAATTACGTTTCTGCATATACAGAGTGGTAGTCCACAATAAGGTTCTGGACCATAAAAGGGAGTAGTGGATGCTCTTCTTGCGAGCTCGTCGGCCTGCTCGTTGCCGTAAAACCCCGAGTGCCCAGGTACCCAAAAGAGAGTGAGACTGTTGAGATTTCCCACCTGTTGGAGAATTTCCTGACAAACCCATACGAGCTTAGATGTGACAGTGAAGCTCGACAGCGCTTTAATTGCTGCTTGGCTGTCAGTGAAAATTACTATTTTTTTGTTGGTGCCTTTGTCAAGGCATAGTCTTGCACACTCCTCAATTGCGTGCACCTCCGCCTGAAACACGGTCGGATGTACTCCCATGGGAATAAAGATATGGTATTCGGGCCAGTAATTCCAGCGCCAGATCCTGTATCGGTCTTTGAGCCGTCCGTGTAGAATTTGATGGTACTAGGGTGGAGTGATCTGAATCTGTCAGTCCAGTCCGCCCTTTCCCATATAGCTGCACTATAAGAAGGATCAAAACGCAGAGTTTTGACCAGATGGTTTGATGGCATATCCAATAACCAACTGTTATTTAACCATCCTTGTTGAACTGAGTTCAATGGGGACGCCGCATCACAAGCTTTGAGCCTAGTGACGGCTAGCCTTGCCACTGCCTCTATGTGTATGTGGAGAGGTGGCAAGTTTAGCAGAACCTCCAGGGCGGCAGTGGGTCCAGAAAAGAAGGCTCCAAGAACAGCCAGACAGGCCAGCCTCTGAATTTTTTCGAGACACCGTCTCCCGTCTATGGTGGTTGCTCTTCTCCACCACACGACCGCTCCGTATTCCACAATAGGTCTAACAATTGTCTTGTAGATCCACAGAACTATGTACGGCTTGATACCGCATGCCTTCCCCGCATAGCTTCTGCTGATCCACAAGGCCTTAACTGCTTTCTCTGTTACCAAACTGAGATGCTTTTTCCATAGCAGTTTCTTGTCAAGTGTGACCCCCAAATACTTGACAATTTCTGGCATTGTTAGCCTTGCATTATACATGGAGGGACACTCTAGTGCTTGGAGAGTCCCTTTATTACTGAATGGTATCACGGCGGCCTTTGTTGGATTGACGCGCAGCCCGTTTGCTGTACACCAATCCTTGACTATGTGCAGAGCACTCTGAATTTGCCTTTAACCGTGATTACCAGGTCATCCGCATACGCCTGTGTAGAGAACCTAGCTGAGCTAAGTCTCCAGAGCAATCCATCAACTACCAGACACCACAGGAGGGGGGATAGTACCCCTCCTTGAGGGCAGCCACGAGTGGCTAAAGCAGAAAGGGTAGTATTGCCTATACTGGTAAAAATAATTCTTGATGAAAGCATACGCTGCACCCAGGTAATGATCGTATTGTCGGCTCCTTTGGCTCGTAGTGCCGTTTCTATAGATTTGAAGGAGGTGTTATCGAAGGCGCCTTCTATGTCAAGGAATGCACATAGTGCTGTTTCCTTATTGGACATGGCTACCTCGATCTCTTCTACCAAGCTCTGAAGTGCCGATTCCGTGGATTTGCCCGGTTGGTAGGCGTATTGTTTTGGGTGCAGCGGCCATGTCTTAAGAAGTGTGCCTCTGATGTGAGCGTCCAGTATCTTTTCCATAGCTTTCATCAGAAAGGATGTAAGGCTGATAGGCTACCATACACATCCCACACAAGAGCTTTGGCTCTTCAGGCTTATCCATCACAGAAGACTTGCTACATGCTCGACCCGATTTGAATCAATTAATAATTGCAACTCATTTACAAGAAGGTTCTAAGTATAGTTTGACTGTTGACATGTTAATACCATTCCTGCCATATTATTAATTACCCGCCCAATTATTAACTCGAAGCTTGCGTACAGGAACACGAAGCTCTGCGTGTATAAAACGATCATCCGAACTGTGCTATGCTGTGGCTGCGAAACATGGACCCTCACCAAAGCCTCGGAAATTTTGCTCGACAGGTTCGAACGAAAGGTCCTACGGCGAATTAAAAATTCGGGGCCGTTTGCGAGGGTAGGTGATGAACGTCCAACAAATTGACGGAACGAGGTTGCGTGGACGACCGAGAGCTCGCTGGGAGAACTCTGTAAGTTAAGACGCCCACCAGCTGCTGGGCTTCCGAACCCGCGACAATTGGTAGTCAACGATTCATGCGCCAAAAACCCGGCGTCAGGCTATCGTGCAATGATGATGAAAAAGCATTTGTATTCAGCTTATTATCACTACCTACTGGTGAATTACATATTTGGCAGACTTTTTTAATTTTTTTTCAACGAACAAAAACTTTTTTGTTCCGTGGTCTATGTTTCGCGAGTCCTAGAGATAATTTAGTTTTGATGCTAATATGACAAGGGAGTGATTCATCTCCACTCCGAAAATTCTGCATACCTATACCTGTCAGACAGATTATAATTTTGATGTAGTAATTTGCATTCTTTTGATAAAACAAAATATAATTGATATATCAGACAGGTGGTGGTTCTCAATTGCTGTGCATTAAGTAACAATACGTCGAGTTGCCAGAAGCGGTAATATAAATTAATTGTTAGCAAACCTAACTATGAACCCCTAATCCTGTACACATCAAACCATACCAATTAAAATTTCCATAATTCATTCATTCGCTCTGAAACTGAAAACTTCTACTCACACATCAAACACACAATTTACCTGTTTTGTGGATTCCTCTTGAACAGCGCCCGTAATAATGATTGGGCCTCGGGACTTAAATTCTCGGGCATACCGAGCTTGGAGCGTAGAATTTGTGTCATTGTGTCCTGACGTGACGAGCCGTGGAATGGTAAATTGCCCGTCAGCATTTCAAACTGCAAAAACCGAGAAACGGAATTTTCTAATCATCGACACAAAACGGGAAGTCAAACAGAAATTTTACCATTAGCACACCAAATGACCACCAGTCAGCCGCAAAATGATGTCCTTTTCGATTGACAACCTCGGGTGCCATATATTCAACCGTACCGCAAAAACTGTACGTTTTCGAACCGTCCAATGGTTGTTTGGACAAACCAAAGTCAGTAAGTGCTATATGACCGTCCTGATACACACACACAGACACAAACAGAGGAAATTCAATTAATCAGAAATCCTCATGGAATTCCAGGATAATATTCATTAGGTACTCACTTGATCTAATAAAATGTTTTCGGGT
Source organism: Microchrysa polita (assembly GCA_949715475.1). Lineage (NCBI taxonomy): Eukaryota > Metazoa > Arthropoda > Insecta > Diptera > Stratiomyidae > Microchrysa > Microchrysa polita. The sequence goes on from OX454420.1 coordinate 13,705,665, forward strand.
TTCAGGTCTCTGTAAATTATGCCTAAACTATGTAAATGATTTAACGCTAATGCTAATTCGGCTAAATAAAATTTCACATCCTCTTCTGTAAACATTACCTGTGAATGAGAAACACAATTTGGAAAATTTTTTAATGTTGGTAAACACAAATTACGGGCTGAATCTTACTTCTTTACTAAGGCGGGTGAATAGATCTCCTCCGCGGAGAAAATCTAAAATTAAGTATAACTTTCCGGGTGTCTGGAAAGCATAGTGGAGTTTTACAATGAAAGCATGGCCAACATCTGCTAAGATATTTCGTTCGTTTGTGCTACGTACTCGATCCTTGATTTTCAGTGTGGCTTTTTTGAGAACCTGAAAAACAGATAAAAACATTTTAAAGTTAAAGTTTATATAAATACGGAGAAAAATAATTTCAACACCAAAATCATTCATAAATTTTTAAAAATTCTCTTTTACATACATTGCCCAACTTTCAACAACATAGGATTTCCGTTCCGAGCCGATTGCCTACGGGAACTTTACTTAGAGTTCAGTTACAACATTTGTTCAGTGCCGACCTATTTGAACTCATTTAGCCTGCACGTTGAACCGTTCACGTTCATACTGAACAATATGAATATCCAAACAGTACCTAAATAAATAGCCAACCTGCGAGGAAACCCCTTTATGTTTGAAAGAGGCAATTGAATGGAAAATAGAAGGACTCTAAATTGACTTCCTCTCGTACTTTATAATTATTACGGCCACCGGGAATGGTCTCTAAAATTCACCCTTGTGTGAATTTCACCGTCAAATATTTATTATTTTATTCGGGCATCAATCAGAAATTGCAAATATTATATCAATCTATACCACCGGTGCTGCTTCAGACGGAAGAAATCAATCCGAAAAGGACGTTGATGTGGGTGTGGACTGTGTGGAAATGAATGGAGCTAAAAATATAATAGTCGCCCACGCTAAAGACGTCCTTTCAGTTTCTATACGAACGTTATGTCGACGTGACGTATACAAAATACTACGAAGAAAGAAGCGAGTTTCCAGAAATTTCGCTGCTAAAGTCTCCGAATCCGAATATGGTATGGAAATAGCTGAAAAGCTGTTTGCTATTTTCAATTATTTTCAGTCACCTTTTTGAAGGATATAAGGCTTATTGTATTTTCTTTGGAAAATATAATTTGAGCGACTTACCGAAGAGGTTTTTTTTACTGGGAAGTCAGCATAGCAACAAAATGTTTTAAAGAATTTTAGGAAACAGAATTATAGTAGTACGCAGACTAATTAGCTGGTTGTATTACTTAAAATTATTCTAAGGAAGGATTGCTCACAAGGTGCAGAAACGTCGCTTGGCAAAGTGATTTTGAAAGATGATACGACTTTGTTAGGTATGTTATCCTTCGTCGACTTAGAGCATATAAGTACGGATGGTTTGTAGCCAAGCTTTCCAATTACGTGTCATACGTAAGCCTAGATATGAAAATTTGCTTCGGTGGTGAGCAAGCACGTAAAGTGTCTACCAGCACTGGAGAAACATCGTTTTGGCTGACGCAGATGGTGGGGTTGTCAACGATGGCGAGGAAGATCGAGTCACCGCAGCTGATGTTCCAGGAGTATTACGATCAGAGGAGCTAGAATCATCTTGATGAAGTCTTCGCTTAGACGTAATTTGCTGCTGAGGTGGTGGCAGTGGAAGAGGTAACAGTTGCGTTGATTGCAGCGTAGATAATAAAGGCGATGGCAAAGGTGATGGTTGGTTTTGACTGGTTTTAAGCTGTGACCTAGTCGTTACACCAGTAGCATCTATGATGTTGGTATTTGATTCGACGGAACGTTCAGCCGCGTTCAATAATGGAGAAACCTCAGCCATAACGATGTTCAGCTTCGCTTTGCTGGCTTCAAATTCGTTTAAAGCTGTCGCAAAAGCATGATATGCGCTCTTTAGCTTGTTGATTTATGAAGCCGTCGACATCGAATTGCATGTTCTACACAGCCAGTATACATTGGACTCTAAGTTGTTGATAGCGTCGCCGACTAAATTAGATAAATTCACGCACTTACTATGAAAAAATTTTCCACAAGAGCCGGAACATTTTATAGAAGGCGATTTATGCGCCTTATCAGCAAATGAAATGGAGCAGCATACGAACATGTTGGGCACGAATTCGACAATAAAAGTTCAAATTATCGGGAAATGCAGTTCATATATTGCGCAATTATCGAGGTTCGACAGTACCAGTAAAACGGTTATGGGAAAGTGTCAATCCAAGACTCGAACCACAGTATAGCACTAAACGATTGTGAATGATCGCGGTGGATGGAACGTATAGTAAGCTTTTATAAAAGTACAGTTAGTAGTACAATTGCGAACACGAACCACAGGTGTCAATGATAAAAGCACTTCTTCTTCTTCTTGTAGCGGTGCAGAAAGGTGTGTAACCTCTGTGCATCTATGTGGGTACGATTTATGGTTCGTCAATGTTTGTGTCCGTGAGGTCTAAGGACAAAAACATAGCTGCTGCGATAGGGTTTTCCCACAGTGATATGGGGGTAAGATCAGTGGGCGCAGCGGGGCATTGAAACAAATGGCCCACATCATGAGGAGTACCATTGCAGTTTGGACAGATGTTTTGGATGTCCGGGTTTATGCGAGAAAGGTACGAATTAAGGCGTGAACAAAAGCCCGACCGAAGTTGAGCTAGTGTTACTCTGGTGGCTCTCGGGAGCCTAATCTCCACAGGCGAAATTGGTGGTGGGCGCTCTGAGAGGACTCTATTCGCACCTAAACTCGCGATAGACCGATTCACTTCTTCAGTGTGGATCGCTGCAATGGCGGCTCGGTATGTAACTTCATCGTAAGGGTCCCGTTTGTATCCCTGAACCTCTCTCTCAAGGTCTCGTAAACCACGCCTGACATGTCGTGGTGGAGGAATTCGGTCCATGAGATGATTATTGGGATGATCCTCACGGTAGCAACCAATAAGATACTGTTTAGAGAGTAGGAGATTGTGATCACGTATTGGCATCAATTTTGTCTCCTGATGTAAGTGATCCTGGGCAGACATCAGAAGGCAACCTGTCGCGATGCGTAGAGCGGCATTTTGGCAGACCTGAACTTTGGACCAGTTTGTGTCACATAGAGTATGTGTCCAAACTGGGGCTGCATAATCAGCGGCCGCTCGACCCACCGCTTTATAAGTAGCTAGCATGGTTTCTTTATCTTTGCCCCAAGTGCTACCAGCTAGAGCTTTTAGGATGTTGTTCCTACTGCGCATTTTTTCACATACTGAAGCTGCATGATTCGCAGACGTCATCATGTTCTCTAGGTGAAGCCCGAGAATTTTGGGGTTTTTAACAGTAGGAACAGAATTGTTGCCAATACGTATATCCATCTCCCATCTGATGTCCTCCCACCAAGTGGTTAGAAAAGTCGCAGAAGATTTGGACGCAGAGATGGTGAGGTTTCGGCTTTGGAAAAATGCATGTAATCGTCCTAGATAGCGATTAATTCGGAGGCGCATTTCATCCTTATCATTCCCTGTGGCGAGTACGGTGCAATCGTCAGCATAGGAAATCACCTCGATTCCTTCAGGTGGTGTGGGAAGGCCGGACATGTAGATGTTGAACAGAGTGGGGGAGAGTACCCCTCCCTGTGGAACACCTAATTTGATTTTCCTAAGCTTAGAACGTTTGCCTCGAAACAACATTCCGGCTGCGAATCCGTCTTCTAATTTTGCGCTTGAGGCCGTCAGACTTGGGATGTTCAATAAATTGTTTATTGAACAGGCTAGCACACTGAAGAGGATCGCTGGTTTTAGTGTTGCCAAATTCAATGGCGTTGTTGCCCTTTTCTTTCCGAGTATTGGAAAGGGCGCGGACGGTAGACCATAATTTGCTGACACCTTCATTGAGGTTACATTCATCGAGGTGCTGATTCCATTTCGCCCTCCTATAGTCTTTAACTTGTCGGTAAATTTCGGAGTTAAGCTCCTGAATTCTGGGATCATCAGGGTGAGCGCTTCTGATCTGATCACGTTCATCGGCTAATCTGGCGGCACTAGTGGGAAAGTTAGGCCGAACTTTCGGGATACGTCCTGCCGGAATAAAACGTGCCGCGGCTGTGGTAATGACGTTCCTAATATTTTTCTCGGCCTCATGAATGGTGATAGGTGATGTTAGCTCGGTGAACTTCGCCGACGAGTAAGCTTTGAAACCATCCCAATCGGCTTTCTTGTGATTGACAAACGTTCGCTTCTCTGACTTAGTCATGTTCGCTGGTTTGTCAATCTTTATAATGATTGGGAGGTGATCTGATTTAAGGGTGGTACGTACTTCCCATCGGGAAGCAGCAATTAGGCTGGCACTGACAATAGTTATGTCAGGAGAACTACTGCAAGTGCCCACGACTCTAGTCGGCGAGTCTTCATTAAGTGAACAGAATTCTGAGGCGTCAAGTGATTCGGCGATAGTTATACCCCTGGCATTGTTGTTGAGGTCCGAATGCCAGAGCTCATGGTGCGCATTAAAGTCGCCAAGGATGACCCTGTGCTCTCCGGAAAGGAGAGGACCAATATCGAAACGATAGCCAGAAGGGCAACTAGAGTGAGGTGGTACATATATATTAAAAATTTCGATATTAGTACCCCCTGATGGAACTGAGATGGCTTGAATTTCCGCCGTACCGTCAGCAACTACATCTAATACACAGTAATGTACGGACTTGTGTATTAGGAAGGCAAGTCCACCTCCAGGGTGAGAATCATCCGTGGCGGCCGGTCGATCTTTCCGCAGTATAACATATTCGCTATGGACGCTTAGAGACGAGTTTGCGTGAAGCAACGTCTCTTGGATGGCGGCGATAAGAATTCTGTTGGAACTCAAGAAGTGTGTGATCTCAGCGATTTTTCGGTGAATGCCATTACAGTTAAACTGTAATATAGATAGTGCAGTGAAAATTGCTGGAGGAGGAGGGCCAGGCGTAAGACTGGGTCTGGCATTCCTTATCATATTGTTTGGCGGTGTAGGAGGCAGTGGTGGGGAAGGTGGGCTGGGAGCAGCCCTGGTTTGCCCTGAATTTATACAGCCTGGCGCAACATATGCTAAGGAGTGTTGACCTTGTCTTCGTAACCCTGAACACCTAAAGTGAACCCATTCCCTGCAGCAATTACACTGCACTGATCTGGCATTCGAACCGATACGTTGGTTGCAGACACTACAAATCCATACCTCTGGGCCTGGATTTGTTTCAACACCGGCGCGAATTAGTAAAATTGAGAGCAGCCGCGCCGAGATGTGATGCTCCCAATATGACGAAAAAACACATATATGTATATCGTACCCACACATATACACAGACAAACACAACCTTCCTGCATCGAACCTTCAGGGCTCCTGCCGGGGCTCTTGCCAGGAAGGCATATTGGCAGCCAGGCCTGTAGAGAGGGGGGGAGGAACGGGGGGATTCCCCCCGGGCCCGGGATTTCATAGGGGGGCCCGGATTTTGACACAAAAGTTGTGCTTTAGTGTTTTTTTTTACATACAAATTGCTATTTTGAGGTCTTTAACTAAGAACCCTTATACATATGTACTGCTTTTAGCGTTTTAACAACAATTCATAACATACTGTGCACTAGACTTGGGGCCCCTAATCTATTTTGGAATTTTGAGAACTAGGGCCCGAATCAGCATATTCAATCAACATGATAGTCTCGTTACTAAATTTCAATTAAGAAATTTCGACTTCTTCATCCAGTAGCGTACAGTTTTTCGAAATATTTGTGTTTAAAGTAAAAATAGGAGTACAGCGTAATTTTTTTCAAGGAGGACTTTTTGGAGCGATTTTTATTTTATGTACATACTGCTGCTGCTTATGAAATTGTTTTCAAGATACCAGCACACAGATGTTGATCACTTAAATCGTTGAATCTTAATTTAAATCTATCTATCTACCAGTACTCGCCAACTCGGTAACAAAAAATTTAAGGTTTTTTGAAATAGGTAAAATAGGAAGAAATAAAAATCCTTTATAAATTCGAAGCGTTGTGCATTTCGAAAGTCAATTTTATAGAGTATAAAGACCAACATTCTGGGCCACTGCGAGTGTGCTAATAAATTACAGATTTGAGTTCCCCAAGCATTTGTTAGAACTGTGAACTGTATCCGCCTTGCTTTGCTAAAAGCTTTGTAACGGTTGAGGTAAAGAATATACCACAGCTATTTCCTTCGAAAAATCTTCAACCAGAAAAAAAATAAGTGAATTTGCCCAGTTTATCGCATTATACACTTTCTATTTTGCGTGTAGTACAGCCTTTATTATTCATCTATAAAATGAACACTTGAGCCAATTTCACCCGTATAGTCTTCAAATCGAATTAAAAAATAATATTTATGAATGATCCTATCCTATCGAGAATGACTGTCGAAAATTTCAAGGCTTTCTTCATATCAAAGTTCGAATATAGGTTGGAGTCTTACTTCACCAATAGAATAGAAATTTTCTAAATAATTTTGTTGGGACAAGGGAATCAATAATTTTTCAATATTTTTTCTTGGGAGAACTAAATGCTAGAAGATTACCAGGCTACCAGTTTCGGTTTATGCGTATCTTGTGTAAGGGGCACGACCATTAAACAATAAACTTATTTTCATCACGGGCAGATTTTAGTAAAGAAACTTCATACTAGAAAGTTAACCCTTTAAGCAGTAGCTTTTTATAAAGATTCGTTACCCAAAAATGCACGTAAAACGAAGAAACCATATTCTAGAATGATTTTAACTTCTGTATTTCCTTAAAATTCGCCACTCAACTCTCGAATCGTCTTCAAAATATACTTGAAATGGGACCGAGGCTAATTTCGGGCGCAGCGGAAATTGAAATGAAACTTAAGCTTCTTTCGCGTTAACAATTTCTACCGCAGTGAGTCTTTACTATTACTAGGAACATATTTGGGTGAAGTTTGGTTTAGATTAGTTCATAAAGAAAAAAGTTTTTCTTAGAAGAACCTTATTTTCAGGGGCAGCCCCCATGTCCCGATTTCATTCGTTATACGTACACTAAAAAAATCTCGTCACACTGATCAATAATATACATATATACTTTATATAGTAGGAAGTGCCTCCTTCTGTGCGTTGCCAACTTCATGACCAATTTAATATACCCTTTCATATAGTGACGGATATGAAAAAAAACACACACACACAAACTGTTACACTATCCAGTCAACCCCGTTTTTTGTGAGTTTAGTATGTAAAAATGCATCACGAATGAATTCAGTTGCTGTCAGTTTTTTTGCAAGTGGTTTATCCTGTATCGTTATTTTTTATTATTTCTATTTTTCTATAATTCTATATTTTTCTGAAAACCCATAATTTTACCTCAGAACTTAAATATCAAAATGCACCTGCGAATGCGCAGAAGGCCGCTTTAAAACATTCTTCAAATATCTATCGTACTGATGTCGGATGCCGGACTATATTAGATTAGAAAACAACCGGATTACTGAGACTGAGCCGATTCAGTGTGGACGCCAGATTATGAGGTGTTCCGGATTAAATGGAGGCTGGATTATAGAGATAATTGTACAATTGTACAATTTGTTTGAGGACCGATATGTAAAAAAAAAAATTTCTTCGATTCATAATTTTTTATCGTATGGAAGAGTTGGGCCCGGAATCATTGTCCCCCCGGGCCCGGATTTTCTCTCCACGGCCCTGTTGGCAGCTTTTGGCCGTTTTGCAAAACAAAACAAAACGGGTGTGGTCCGCCCCGTAGAGGCAGTTGCCGTAAGACCACATGATAAAAGCACTAGCACAGTATACCGTGTACTGTACTGTATGTACCCGTGTTGGAAATGAAAACACAATTTTTTTTCTAATTTTTATCTTTATTTTTCAACATAGTCCTCTTTTAGTAAGATACACTTTTCCCAACGCTCCTGCCATTTTTTTAACCCCTCCAAAAAATTGGATTTGTCGATTTGTTCTGAGAGTCGCCAACGTAATATCAGCAAGCCGGCATCAAATGCGAGGAAGAAAAATCACTCGCGACAAGTTTTGAACTATGCTATGATGACTATTTCGGGTTAAAAGACGGAGCACGGGGCGATCTCGACTATAGTGTTTGACGTTTGACGTTACTATAGTTTCAGCATGCCTTGAATCTCTAAATAGCCGCAAGCGGCTCGCGAGCCGTACTTAGCCGACCACTGGACCAGACTAAACCGATCCTTAACATACTTTTGAGCAAAAATGTTTTGTAGAATCAGGAAGAAGGAGATCTCAAATGTTAATTCATGCTTTTGTGTAGATTACAAATCCTTCTTCCAATACTCAATCACTAAAATATGATTTCCACCCTTTCCCAACATCGATAAGATGATGGATGATTCCCAAGTAAATTGCAAAGATAAATCATTTATTCCCACGAGCCGAATACAAAACTTCCAATGTTCAAATTCTCGTCCAACAAGCGAGCAAATAAAATTCGGCGAGAATGGAAAATAATTCAAAACGCAACAGCACGCAGCCACGCATACAAAACTTTTAACGCTCACGATAAAAAAGAAAAGTTTCAAATTTCGACACTCCCGACACTGACGGCACGTCAAAGCTAGACGCTACTGTCGGGATTCTGTCCTGTCCCTTTTCACATCCTGCACACTTACGACCACACGGTCTATCTTCAAATCGCGTATAACATCCCAGAAAAGCTACTTAACTCCGAAATCGTCCTTTTGAGACGCGTCGCAACGATATATTCCGAGTACAATATGTACTTCGGCGGCATGTTAAAAATAACCGCATATTCAGGATCGTTCCGTAAGTGTTCCAATGACAAATTGATATACACGTAATACTATATACACTCATCTACTTGTGCTTACAAAGACAAAACTTTTTCATCTTTATCTTGGATATTTATATACGAGTATATGTACATACCTTCATGGCATACAAAGTGCCAGCATCCTTTCCGACAACTTTACGCACAAGAAAAACTTTCCCAAAGGATCCTTCGCCAAGCACTTTAAGCAATTCAAATTGTGATGGATCCGCTTTCTCATGACCTTCCCGGACAATATCTCGCAATTCGATTTCACGTTCTTGCATCTGTACATCGCCTTCGTCGCCGCCGTCTTCCTCCTGCAGAAGGACATCATTCGGCGGCGCTACATTTATGTGATTTTGATTCGTAACACCAGCGGCATTCGTAACATCACCACCAACACCACCGCCGCCGCCACTGACTCCAACTCCCACTGTAGCTCCTGCAAGCGGTGGAGCTACGCCAACAACAACACCACCACCGCCGCCCACGGGTATTCCTCCGCCCGCAAAAGCCCATCCGCCAACGGCGCCAAGCCGTTCAAGTTCCTCGTTGGGCAAATCGAAGGCTTCATTTTCGTCCACTACCATCTCGACGTCATCTTGTGTTGTCTGCAGATGTCCATGTCGTTCGTATAAATAATGTTGAATCCGGTTGAGAGAGACAGCGGGAAATGGAAAGGAAAAGAAAAGAAAAATGTTTTGTTATAGATATCCTGCGACTGATACAAGATGATGAAGAATATCAAAAATATGAATTTCTAAAAAAAGGATATTACCAGAGTTGTGAGTGGGTGCGGTTGGGGTAGACAACAAACCGAGTACATACTATTAGGACGAATGAAAATCGAGTGAGTTGAAAATATTATGCAAACTAATATATGAAACCGGACAGGATATACGGAATCAGGCACGGAGCGTGCTTGTTGAACATGCGACCAAAAGAACACGACATAAACTGACTGAAGGTTGTGTGTTGGATGCGGATATTTGAAAGTCACAAAATGCTAAGGCAAGTCAAGAAAATCAATAAAAAAGAAAATGGTCATTAGGTGGACTAGACAAAGTTGCTAATCTATTACGTAAACAAAGTGTGTGCGGTATGTGTCGTAAGAGAGGCCAAGTTCAGACGCGGGGAGTCAATTATTTCGTAATTCACAAGGGCGCAGGCAGTTTGGAAGAGTGTCAAATGTATATACGACGCAGTGTTAAGTGTGTGGGTACTTATAGAGCTAACTAATTTATGGGAATAACATTCCAAATGATGACTGTTTGAAAATGACTAGATCTGATGGCAGCTCCATACAATTAGAGATAGATAGAAAGAAAGAGGAGAGGGGCTGCTGTAATTTAGCAGTGACAACCTGATGGATTTTAGCCCTTTTTGCCAGTCAGAAGTTCGTAGCAAATTTTCTTTGTATGGCATCTGGAATTTTAAACAAAACGGTTGGAAATTTAAAAAAAATGAATAAAAATCCTCATCCATCGGAATCCCCTCCCAAATACCTAATCTCAAATTACAAATCGACAACTTGAATATCTAAAAAAATTAAAACATTCGCAGGTTTGAATTGCAATAAATCATTAATAAATTCTAGAGATTCATATAGTGAAACGAGCAATTAAAACTGAGCATGATTTCATTTTCGCGGCTCGCCGAACCACGAGCAAAAGTTCTCCATCTAGTTCTCTTCCCACATGATCGGGATTCGCCCAAACGCGCCGAACAAATAAAGTTATTTGTTCGTTGAATTTCTCCATCGCTTCTATCACTCTCAGGCGTGTGTTGTCCACAACTTCCGATCTTTTGTACCCCGCGGTTCGGCGAACCCTGATCAGTCTGGTTGTGAACTGAAATTGCATTGCAGAAAAAAATTTTCTTTCATCGAACCACCGAGTAAATAACTTGCTCGTGGTTTTTAGAACACCGAAAACTCCGTACCTCTTGCATTAGTCTACATATCAGTGGAATAATATACTGTGTTCCATGTGTTCGATGGAAAACGGGAAACGGGTCCCACAAGGTAACAGGATGCCGATAAATCAGGATCAGATATAAATGCCCCAAAACCTAAAAGTACGCATTTTCCTTAGAAACAAAAAAAACGAAGACAGGGCTTTAAAACACATTTTTTTTTTAACTTTAACCACAATCCCAGAGAACAAGATATTTATAAGTTTTAATATTTTAGGTTGGCCCTACATAGCGCGCGATTCGCCAAACCACACGCAAAAGATCGGTTAAGGTTTGTGTTCGTAGAGTTCATGGGATCATCGCTCAGCGATAGAAGTTAAACCACCGGTTTTGAGCACTATATGGGTATATTTTCTACACAGACATGCTCCTTTAGTCCATAGTCGATACTAGGAAAGTAGAACCATTAAAAAAATATTTAAATTCGGCTCGAAATTAGATGCAAAACTACGATCGCTGAGCGATCATCACATGAATTGTCTCTACGAACACATAACTTTCGACGCCGATCGAAATTCGGAGAACCATCAGATAAATGTTAATGGAGTTCGATTTTATTGTTATGTTTCGGGAGTAAAGTTTTGCGCGTGGTTTAGTCGAACTTTTGCTCGTCATTCGGCAAACCCCGCTATGTAGCCATTTTCGTGATGCACTGCGGTGATTTGCGTGAAATTTCGCGATTCGTTTAATTAAAGTTTTCCGCGTGGTTTAGCCGAACTTTTGCTCGTCATTCGGCAAACCCCGCTCTGTAGCCCTGTGCTAATCACCATCCATACAATAACTTATCAGTTTGACTTTGCAATCTTGCCCGGTAATCCAAAATACGGAACATTATGGAGTAATCTCTATGCAATAAACCCAATGAGCGCACCTATTCTTAAATCAATAAGGGTTGTGCGCTGTATGATTGCGCCTGGACTGCAAATTCTACAGATCGGTTCGGAATAGCGCGGTACATTTTTATTGAGTATATAATTCGGACAGCACGTCACACGTTATAAAAGGAAGGCTCCTGCACCTTATCCGGTAAATTGAGTTGCTCCATGACACTCCTTAGGATGTATCCAAAGTACATAATTGCACGTGCGTATAGTAGATATGAAAAACGAATATCTCCTGAATCGCGCATCAGTCAATAAAAGTCGAAATTATTTTTATGCTTTTTCCTTGCCAACTTACACCACTCCATGGAGTCGAGTTTTAGCGGTATGTCTCAGTCAAAAATATTTTTGTATATAAAAATCGCCCACAACATGCATATTAAATTTTGACAGGATATCCGCTGCACTGAACAAGAGCCCCCATTGTGAACACAAGAAATTTAAGAAACGTTACGCTACTGATAAATATCTTGAAACGATGCAAGTATTGCCGGTATCCACCACCGTCTGTATGAGGAATTTGGTCAAATGGTGCTTGGATTGTTCTTCAGTTACTATGCCTTAGCTCATTGCCGTGGACACTGCCATTTCTATCAAGTTAGCATTACGACCAGTGGCGTAACGTACGGTGTTCCATGTGTTCAGGTTTTAAGTATCATTAACATTTTCACCCTAGTAGCGACGAATTTAAGAAAATTTAAAACCAAATGTCTCCAGAAATGTTGCGGCAGGGGTTACTTAAGACACCTCAACTTTCAACCGCACTCCTCCTTCCCTTAAAAACAGCTCCTTTAAAGTTAGCATTTCCACCCTAGTAGCGACGAATTTAAGAATTGAATTAAAACTAAATGTCTCCAGGAATTTGCCGCAGCGGCCACAAAAGCGCACTTGGGGTAGTTTTTGAGGGTGTAGAGGGGCGCGTCAAATTTTGTAAAAATGCAGATATCTTAGGTAACCCCTGCAAATGCAAGTGGATAGAATCTGTTTCATTGCGATGTTCAAAACTTTTGTTTCAAGGCTATCAACGCTCTTTGAGGCTAGAAAAACACTTAGGGGTTGTTTTTAAGGGAAGGAGGTGCGCGGCAAATTTTTTGCTTTTGCCATTAAATCACAGCTTATTCGCGACATTTAATGCACTATACCGATCAGCGAAATTTAAAAGTGGTAATGCTAACTTGACAGACATGGCATTGCCTCATCGTTTCCAAACTTACCATGCCTGTAACGATCAATATGTCTGTCTGTATTGGAATCATTCCAGAGACGAATCCTTCTCCGTATTACCAGAACGATTATATCATCCGCGATAATGCAGTTCCAGGGTAGTATATGATGATCCACAGCAGTGGACCAAGAACGGAAACCTGAGGAACGCCCCCACTGTAACTCTGAACTCTACGGGGTCTTCGCTGTTATCGTATTGAAGGACACGGCTTGAAAGGCAGCTGTCAATTATTGACGATGTAATAATTTTAGGATTAGGTGCACACAGAGAAGAGGTCCTGTTATGGAGGAAGGAAAGTGCATTCATCCTCGGAAACATTAGAATCGGTTCCAGGTTTGAATCTACTAAATCCTATAAGTATGCAGGTGTTTCGACTGTCACCTGGGGATATACTAAATCGACACTAATCGTCAAATCGAATATTTTAGTCTTTTTCGTAGTGCATTAGCGATCACGATTACTGATTTCGAGAGAGCAGCGATTAGCAGCGTTCAGCGCAAATATACTGGAGAGCTTTACGTTCGAAGGGCAAACGATTTAAAGTATAAATATCCAGTGGACCCTCATAGCGCCCTTAGCATTGCGCGCATCAATCTGAAATTCGAATATTTAATTAAGCGTTGTATAAGCTCCAGATTCGCCATATAACAGTTTTCGGTGCACATTACCGTTATAGAGATATTCCCAAAAAACTGCATTTTTGGATGTTTGGACCCTCATAACTTCCCTACGGGAGGCTTCCATCGTTGGGGACTTTTGGCACGTTACTAACAGCCACATGAGCTTAAATTTATTTCAGATTGGTTCTCTCAAGCGGTTTCCGTTATTAAAAAAATTCCGAGAAGCGGTTTTTTTTGTTTAACTTTGACCCCTCATAGCTTCGTTGGGGGTGCTCGCATAGATGAGTTGTTTTGGCATTTTAAGTTGAGGTTACAGAAGCAACAAATTGTTATAGGCCTCCCTCCCGAATGCGTTCCCGTTTTGAAGAAATTCACGAAAAACCGAAAAATACCGTTATTGTACGGTTCAGACACTCATAGCGCCCTTAGCATTGCACGCATCGATCTGAAATTCGGATATTTAGTTGGGCGTTGTATAAGCTACAAATTTGCCATAAAACAGTTTTCCGTGCACGTTACCGTTACAGAGATATTCCCCAAAAACTGCTTAATTGAATCTTTGGACCCTCATAACTTCGTTAGTGGGGCTCCCATCTTTGGGGACTTTTGGCGTCTTAATAACAGCCACATAAGCTACAAACTTCTCCCAGAAGACCAGAGAGCACACTCCCCATAATTTTTCCGAAGTTTGGCCAAATTTTTGTTCAAATTTCCTGGCGTATAACGAATTTCCCTAAAGCCCGGGAACCATATTTGTTTAATGTTAATTAGTCAAATGCACTAAAACGTATAGTCAGAGGTAACGAACTACTACCGCCGATGTATGCCTTAAGTTAAAGTTCTGAGCTATGCTTTTAAAATATTGAGACAAACACATTCAATATTGACGAATTTTCTATCATGATGACCAATTTGTAATCCAAATTGATCAATTTCAGAATCATATCGATGAATTTCCATTTCTAATTAACGAAAATCCAAGTCAAATTGACAATTTAAAAAAAAATGTGTTGACGAATTTTCCAATCTTGCTGAGGAATTCCCATTACAAATTAACGAATTTCCACCTAAATTTGATGAATTTGCAAATCACGTTGACATATTTCCATTTCAAAATGATAAATTTCGAAATCACGATGACGAATTTCCATTACAAACCGACGAGTTTTAACTGACGAAATTCCAGATCAAAATCCCGAAAAAAATGAACGAATTTCAAAATCAAGTTTACGAATGTCCATATCAAATATTCAAATCAACACGTTAAATTAATGAATTTTCAATTAATATTGACGAATTTCCTTTTCAAATTGATAAATTTCTCAATCGAGCTGACGGATTTTCGTTTTAAAAAATCAATCACAAATAAATTTTAATTTACATTTCTCTTTGGCAAATTTGAAAAGAAGAGAGTAAGAATTTCCATGTCAAATTGACGAATTTCCATTTAAAATTAGTGAACTTTCCAGTTCCAAAAATCTAATGTTTCAATCATTTTTGCGAATTTTCAGATTGCAGAGGTATAATTTCGTTTTGAGAAATATTTGTTGTTGTTGTTATGTAGCGACTCAAGAGATTTTTTTTTCTCTTGAATCAAAGGGGATTTCGGCAGCTTTTCGCCGTTTTAACAACGGGTAATTCCGGGACGATTTACATCCAAGAACCGGCTACCGAAGGAGCATTTTTAAAGACAATACTAACAACCATGATTACAGTAGGATTCGAATCCACGCTCCTGGAACTCAGAAACAGAGTTTAATCTCTACCATACAGAGCCACCGAATGCTCTTGAAGAAAGATTGAAAAATATTTAAAACAAAGTAATGATTGAGGAGTAGAGAATAGCAACTCCGGTCAGCGGATAATATTCTATAAATAAAGAATAAATAAATTATATTCTATATGAATTGGATATAAAATAAATCGAAAATTCGACTGTATAAATAAAGGGCCCCGCTTTGATTTCGAAAACAACAAATTTGAAAAATGTTACGCCACTGATAATATCTCATCATCTAGAAGTTCTACCAGGGAGCTGGATATTAAGTCTTATACATACAACGGTAAGCTGATTATTTGTGCACTGGGAGGACTCACAAGCCTCCTTTTTCTTCAACTATCAATAAATAGTGGTTTGAAAAAGACCTGCTCAAATATTGTTCCCAATGTGGCAAGCAAACAGATTTGTCCAATATGAGTTCGCTTCTGTCAGTCTATTCGGAATACCGGAGGAATGGTATTTTTGACCTCTCCCAAGTTTTTGGGAAGGTTACCTGAAACATGTTTTACAGACCTTGAAAAGGGGATCGAGTGTTTACAAGGTTATATAATTTTTTAAAGAAAGCCTAGTTTGCGATGCGGTGGCCGCTGATCAGGTGCCTACACTACAGGCCGAGCGACGCGGCGGCATGGAGCGGTATAAAGTAAGAGGCAAGGAAGAAGAAGGAATTAAATATTTAGGGACTGTTTTTTAATTGTTACAAGCATTGCACAATAATAACCAAGTTAAAATATTGTTTGTAAACAATTAAACAATTCAAACATGTTTCAATGTTTACAAAAGTTGCCCAGCACATGATATAATGTATATATAGCTGATTCCGAATACTTAAAAGTACCATCCCATTCCATCAAAGAGCATCCCTGAAAACAAGCGCTATATGGCAATCATTATTTCGAAACATTAGTTTACATTTTATACGCCGAACCGTGTTTTTCGAAACATAAGCGAAACAATTCGGAAAAAAACGACATCCGCACTGAATGTAAATAAATACATTTATTCTTGAACAAAACGACATAATCGCCCGCCTATACTCTTTTTACAAGAAAATCCAATGAATGAATTAAGTGGCGCTTCCGAAAATTATTCCGTTCTTTATAAGAAAAAAGTTTGACACTCACAAAATGGGGACGTTGTTGAAAAGTACTTTGTCGGAGTCATATAAATATAGCATAATAGCGCGCGCGAGTAAGAAATTTACATAATATGCTAATTAGCATGGATTCTTATTTTGGTCTTGAATATTTTTATACTTTTCGCAGGAAGATGTGAAAAGAAGCAGGTGGAGAGAAATCATTTCGGGAAGAGTGGAGAACTTTAAGGCAAAGTTATGAAAAATTTACAGGTAAGTGTGTACATCTTTAGTTATGTTACCGTGGTATTAATTTAAAACTATCTAAATTCTTCGAAAGTACTCTCTTGTTCCTTTCTCCTACAACGTTAGCCATAAAATGCGAAACAAAGATGTGGAAATCTTTTGCCAACTTTGCCAACTGAAATTAGTTTAAAAGTTATACAATACAGAATAAAAGGATAAAATATTCCGCATACGGATGCAAGGATTTAATAGTTCACTTGTCTCCTTGCGAAAAGTATCAGAAACTGCCAGAAATTATTACAAACGAGACCGAGGCTAATTTCGGGCGCGGCCGAAATTTGGATGCCCTTCGCTCTCCCCGGGCTAAAAGTTTTTTCGGGCGTACCTACGACTTGTATTTAATCCCATTATTTTCCTTCTGTCTTCACAAAAGTTCCGTTGCGTCGACAATACAATATTTGTGTGCGGTTTGGTTGAAATAAGTTGGCAAATAAAAATATTTACTCAGAAAATTTTACTGGGGGATGCGGGAGCTTGGCCCCATAGTACGATTCCATTTGTTTTGACCTTATTAGTTGCATTGATAAAGACACATTAATTCAAGGTTTTGTGAAATTGGTGTACAAAATGTTTCTTAGAAGAAGCGAAATGGGGGGTTGGGTTTGTATAGCAGCCCCATGACCCCATGGTTCGATTTGATTCAATCTTACATATGTTTTGTGTCATCAAAAGAAATACATTTGTGTAAAATTTGGTTGATTTTCGTGCACAATTAAAAAAGTTTTTCTTAGAAGAACCTAATTTGGGGGGTTGGGTTTGTATGGCAGCCCCATGACCCCATTGTCCGATTTTACCGATTCAAACATGCAAACTGCCTGCAGCAAAAAGAAGCATTTGTGCAAAATTGTGCGAATTTCCAGCAAAAATGTTTTTTTCCTTTCCAGTGTCGATACTCTGTTACTTTTCTTTGAATTCCCCTGCGATGTAGAGGGTTTACTGCGGATGAACTAAATAATGCACTCATCTACGCCTACCAGGAGAGCTCCTTCATTCTAAATTTTAGATCTGGTGGAATTATCAACTCGATCGGGAACAGACCCAGGTTAGGAGATTATTCAACTCAGCCAAGCGCTGTTGTCAGTGAGAGTCATACAGGCGTACCTGTACCGTAACTGAATATGATACAATGATTAGGCAATCTAAAAGTGGAAGTGCTGGGGGAAGCAGCGTAAGGCAATTCAGTCTTTAACTGAGGCCGCTCGCCTTCACAAAGCCCTCTCCTTGCTCAAATTCCCGGACAGATCGCTTACGGCTGGTCCCAAGGAGACCCTCCAATTTCTCCTTGGTTCCTTTTTCTCCTAGATTTTTCTCTTCAGTCAATTGCCCAGTGCATCTACCAGGTTATACAGGACAGTCGGCTAGAAGATTAGTGAGACTCTCTGGGGTAATCTTCGACAAGGATAAAGTGAAATGGGCTATTCAGTCCTTTGATCTATTTAAGACCGCGTGGACGAATGGAGTATTTCCTGCTCTCCTTCAAAACTGCCTGGATATCACCCTGCCGTATTTAACGGTTCTGTTCAGAGCTAGCTATTAATACTTCTGTTATATCCCACTTGCTTTGAGAAAAGTTAATGTAACTTTCATCCCAAAGCAAAGTAACAAACCTGAGGACCCAATAAAGTCCTACATACCCATCAGTCTAACCTCCTTTCTCCTCAAAGCTATGGAGCGTTTAGTTGACCTACACATCAGGGGTTTGATGGTGAGGATAAACCTCTACATCACACTCAATTTGCCTATATAAAGGGCAAGTCGACGGTGACGGCGCTTCACAAGCTCGTCAACACTATTGAAAAATTTTTAGCCCTCGATATGAGAGAGGTGCCCTTGTCTACCATTAGGTGGCTTGACACCATGCTGAAAGGTAGGGAGATTCACGCTTCGCTTGGGGGTCATACAACATCAACGCCATCAACGGCTGCCCTCAAGGCGGTGTACTCTCACCCCTACTGTGGTCCCTGGTCGTAGATGTATTATTCTCGCTACTTGAAGTCCATGGTTTCTTCGCCATTGGCTACGCTGACGATATCACGATATTGTGATCAGGGGCAAATTCGAGTCCGTTATTACGAATTTAATGACCACGGCCTCAGTATCAACCCTCAAACACTTGAACCAATCTACTTGAGCGGGTGCCCATTGCCTACTCCAAAAGAGTTTAAATGCCTTGGCATCACACTCGATGAGATTAAACTGGAATAGCCACTTTGGAAAATGTTCATAGTAAGGCCACGCCTGCCATGTGGACTTGCCGGAACTTCTTTCGCCCAGAATGATGGAGTAGTTTTACAGTACGCTAGTACGACTTGTAATCACGTGTGCTTCTCTAGTGTGGTGGCCAAAAACACTGCAACGCAACACCATCAAGAGCTGTAATAAGCTCCAACGTCTTGCCTTTCTTGGCATCACTGGAGCTTTTAGTACAACCTCCATCCTAGCCATGCAAGCTATATGGAGAATGACGCCAATGCACATCTTCATACGGGAAACTGCTGCCCTAAGCGCTCTTAAAATCCAGTTATCGTCTGACACTCAGTGATCGGGGACATATGCGTATCCTGCAATAGGTTCCTGGCCTATCAATCTGCCTTGTATCAGATTATAAGATCTCGGAACTGCCAATCGGCAGGAAGTTCGCCCTTCACATCCCAGATCAGGCGGAATGGGCTAATGGCAACCCATGCATTGATCCTAGAAGCATCACTTAGTTCATGGATGGCTCTAAGACCGATCACGGTGTAGGTGCTGGAGTCTTTGGATCCAATACCAGGACCTAAGTTGCAATGGGTGAATGGCCCGCAGCGTCTTCGAAGCCAAAATTCATGCCATCGGAATCTGTGCCAGGGAGATCCTGGGACGGGGTCTCCGTGATGCACATACAGCCATTTGCACTGACAGCCAGGTCGCAATTAAAGCGTTAGCCTCACACAAGTTCAAGGTTGGTCAGCGAGTGCTTTGACCTCCTTCAGAACCTGTCTCTCCGTAACTCTGTCTCAATCTATTGGGTTTCGGGTCACAGAAGCGTTGAGGAAAATTAATACGCGGACGAACTAGCAAGAGGGGGTTCATCCTCTCTACTCATCGGTCCTAGACCCTTCTGTGGAATTAGCTAGAGAGCTGCTATAGAGCCCCTTCGACAATTAATTGGATACTTTTTGTTGTAAAGAAATTCTTGAATTCGCCGCTATTGGGGTGCTACTGCTAACTTTACAGGGGTAGTTTTTACGGGAAGGAGGGGCGCGACAATTTTTTTCTTAAAGTGGAAATGTCTTAAACAGTTCTTGTGACAACTAACTGGGAACATTTAGTATTCGGGCGACTCTAAAATTTCGTGTTTAAAAGGTAAACGCTGATATTAGGGTCAATTTCACTTAAGGGTAGTTTTTAAGGGGAAGGAGGGGCGCGATAATTTTTTTATAAGTGGAAATATCCTTTTTAGCCCCTGCAACAATTAATTGGATACATTTGATTTTAAGAAGTTTCGTAAAATTTGAGATTTTAAGGTAAATGGTTTGGGATACCTACATAATCCCGAAAAACAAAATCCCGCCCGTTCATAATCCCGCTTTTTCCGAAAAATCCCGCTTTACATTATCCCGACATTACAAAATTCCGCCATTCCAAAATCCCGCCATTCCAAAATCCCGCCATATCAAAATCCCGCCATTCCAAAATCCCGCCATTTCAAAATCCCGCTATTAAATAATAAAAAAATCCCGCCCAAATACCGCCAAATTTTTTTTATTGTTAACAAAACATATAGATATGCGTTTGACTTATTAATTATGTATTAACATTAGTTTATGCGTCAAGTTTTTCAAAAAATACGTTTTTTCATAGTCCTTTTTAGATGCAAGTATATTCCTTAACTACTGGTTACGTCTAAAGACCTTTTGGATGCGACCTTCGGATCGGGAGGGCTCAACTTGGTTTTTAGCTAGGAGCAATTCTTTACCTAGTAATTCCACCAGCCGGTACATACCGATATGGCTTTTCCTTGTGATAAAGTTAAATCGTCTGTGCCAAGCCTCAACAATATTTTGAGTTCTTGGAAAATTTGCTGCAACTACGTCAGCAATACTCCAGAACTTAGGCGGGTGCCTTGGTTTTCCTGGCTTTCCCGACTTTCCCGCTTTTCAATATCCCGTCACAAAAGGTAAGTATTCTTTCAAAAATCGCGCGCGCGATTTATGAAAGAATACTTACCTTTGGTGACGAGATATTAAAAAGCGGGATTTTGAATAAGCGGGTTATTGAAATGGCGGGATTTTGGATTGGCGGGATTTTGATTAGACGGGATTCTAATTGAGCGGGATTTTTAATTGACGGGATTTTGAAATGGCGGGATATTGAATGTCGGTATTTAAAAAAAACGGGAATATGATGGGCGGGATATCGTACCCAACCGAATGGTTTTTATGGGGATGAAGCATATGTTGGGGTGGTTTGTTCAAGGGATAAAAGGAGCACGACATATCTTTTGAAAGTACAATTATCTTAATCATCCCTTGCGGCAATTTACTGGATAGATTTTGTGTTTAGATAGTTTATAGAACTCGAATTTTAACAAAAAACCTCGTTATATGGGAAAAACGCATTTAGGGGTAGTTTTTGAAGGAGGGAGGGATGTGAAAAAATTTATAAAGATGGAAATATTCCTTTTAGCCGCTGCGACAATTAATTGGATACATTTTGCCTGAGGGGGAGTCTTCGTTTCGATGCTACTGGGGTGGTAGTGCTAGCTTGACTGTCAAGTAAGCACTACCATATGTTTTTTTTATAAATACGCATGCGACAATTTTTTTTAATTTCGTTTAAATTTTAAAGTGGTAGTGCTAACTTGACAGGCGTGTCTCTGGTTGTCCTTATGACTTTCCTGTTCTTTTACTAGCATTGTCCTGTCAAACATTTGTGCATTTCTCCTGCTTTTTCCGAATAAAAAAAAAATATACGAACGTTAGTCATACTACCCAAGTATTTCTACTGAATTTTTATAGAACTAAGAAGAACTTTTATATTTCGGGATTAGAGAACAAAAACAAATATTAATCATCGGAAATCGCTTTATTGTTTTTCAAAATATTCCCCATGAAGATCTATACACTTTTGCATGCGTTTGAACCAATTTATCGAAGCACTTTTGCCACTCTGATTGAGGTATCTCCAAAACATGAATTCTGAACGCAGCAACCGTTTGCATCAACAGATCCTGTGCTGCCCGGCAATGGTTTAGATTTAGCTGCAAGAAATTCATACAGTGATTTGCTTGAGTAAGGAGAAGACCATCGACGTCGCTATCATATGTGACCAGTACAAGAATTTGGGGGGATCAATCTGGGTCGCAGATAAGGAAAAACAAGTGGCCATCTGGACGTGCGGTGACTACCCTTTCCAGCAAGAAATGGCGGGCGATCTAAAAGGAGTAGTAAGAGCAAAAGTTAACGGCATATATGTGTATAGCTGCTACGCTCCACCACGGTACAATGACAACGAGTTCGAGGAATTTCTTGACGGCCTTGTGCATGATGCAAGTACAAAAAGCCCTGTGATAATTGCGGGTGACTTTAACGCGTGGGCCACTGAATGGGGAAGCCGAGTGACGAATAGGCGTGGTCGTGCACTTTTGGATGCGTTCTCGAGGATGGATATTGTTCCTATGAACACAGGGGCTAGAAACACCTTCACAAGAAGAAACGGGGGATCCATCATTGATCTAACATTCGTCAGTTGCTCACTGGCACCTGCGATGGAGTGGCAAGTTAGTGAGCTTTATACGCATAGTGACCATCAAGCGATTCTGTTCGCGGTAGGGTGCAGGGTGCATCGACCAATGAGCAATACCCGATTCGTTGGGTGGTCTACAAAGAGATTTGACGAAACAGTTTTCAAGGAAGTGCTCCTTCAAAGTGGGCCTATCGAAGGTCATGCGGAGCAGAGAACAGGTCAGATCACTGAACAGCTTACAGAGGCTTGTGATGCCACTATGCCCCGAAAACGTTCATCTGGAAAAAAGAACGAAAATTACTGGTGGTCAGAAATAAATAGCGGGTCTCAGGCGAAACTGTCTAAAGGCGAGACGTAAGTGCCAGCGAACGACTCAGGTTATTGCTCGTGATGCCCTTGTAGAATCCTACAAGAATGCTCGAAAAGCTTTAAAAATAGCGATCAGAAGAAGCAAAAAAATATGTTTCATGCAACTCTGTGACGACACAGACATAAATCCGTGGGGAATGGCGTATAGGGTGGTAATGAAGAAAATAGGACCAAAAGCACCACAAATAAAGTGTCCAGAGATGTTTCGAAACATTGTATCGGTTCTGTTCCCCCAGCACGAGCTACAACCCATAGGTCCACGTCTTTCAGGACATGCGGTTTACATCCCTGCCATAACAGAGGAAGAACTTTGGCAAGCGGTCTCGAGACTGCAGGAGAATACCGAATAAGCCGGCTGGAGAGCCAAGCTCATATCGGCCAATCTGCCTACTCGACTCGCTAGGGAAACTATTCGAAATGATAATTTTCAACAGGCATCTTGCAGTAGTAGAAGAGAAAGGGGGCTTGTCGGACAGACAATATGGTTTCAGGAAACCGCGCTCCACGGTGGACGCAATTGGGACTGTTACCGACTTGGCAAAGGAATCACTTGAAAGTGGTGCCTGTTGCTTGGTTGTGACGTTAGATGTTAAGAACGCATTTAACTCCGCAAACTGGGCTTCCATTCATGCGGCATTGCAAAGAATAGATGTACCGGAGTATCTCGCATCTATAATCAGGAGTTACCTGTCAAACCGCGTTCTCCAATACGATACGGGTGATGGACCGCGGGAATATAAGGTTACTGCAGGAGTTCCACAGGGATCAGTCCTCGGCCCTTTTGCTTTGGATCATTATGTACAATGGCATTCTGGAACAAGAAATGCCTAGAGGAGTGACTGTAGTGGGGTTTGCAGACGACATCGCAGTGGTTGTGATAGCAAAGAAGCCGGAGTACGTTGAGGTTTACGCGAGCGAAGCGATTACGACCATAAAGCTCTGGTTACTATCAGTCGGCCTAGAGCTTGCTGAAAAAGAACAGAGGCTGTTTTGATCAGCAAGCGCAGCAAAAAGTGCTCGCTGAACATTCGAGTTGGTAGCAACATCATTAATACAAAATCGGCAGTTAGGTATTTGGGGATCATGATCGACTCTAAACTAAATTTTGCAGAACATATCAGGTACGTTACGGAGAAGGCAGCAGTAGCCACCGTAGCTTTAGCAAGGATTATGCCCAATATAGGAGGCCCAAGATCTACCAAAAGACAGCTCCTGGCTAAGGTGGTTACATCCATACTATTATACTCCTCACCCGTTTGGGCTAACTCAGTCGACACCTCTGGGAACGCGCAAAAATTGAACTCGGTATACCGTAGGTGCGCATTGAGAGTATGCTCTGCTTACAGAACAACCTCGCATGAAGCGGCATACGTCGTGGCTGGAATGATGCCAATGGGAATTCTTGTCGAGGAAACAAGCAGACTCTACCGTGGTCGCCGTAATGAAAGCTCGACAGAGTTAGAGTTACGGAAAAGTTTGGAAAGAGAGGAAAGCCTGAGACAGTGCCAACGGCGATGAGATGAAGCCTCAACCGGCAGGTGGACGCACTATCTGATCCCCAATATAGCAAAATGGGTTCGGCGCAAACACGGAGAAGTGAACTACTACTTGACTCAATTCTTGACGGGTCACGGAGGATACCGACAATACTTGTATCGCATAAGTTAGACAACTCGCCCGATTGCCCTATGTGCAAGGGAGTACCAGAGGACGCAAGGCATGTGTTTTTTGAGTGTCCAAGATATCAAACGGGGCGGCTGCATTTAAATGCGGAGGTGGGCCAAGTATTAAGTCCACAAAATGTGGTTATATGTATGTTGGACAAAGAACGCAATTGGGAAACAGTGACGGAGCTCGTGTGTAATATCCACAAGGACCTGCAGAGGGAAGAAGTCAGACGGAAGTCAGCAAATCAGTCTGAAGGCTAATCAGCCATAGCCCACCCCCGCGAAGTAATACTGAAAGCTGGTTCCACGGGGGTTGAGGCGAGAGAGGTGGTCTGGTTTTAGCTGGTAGGAATCCAGCATAACTGCAATGGCAGTATCTATGCAAGATTTCCCCACCTCTATAAAAAAAAAAAAAACAAAAAAAAAAAAAACGCAGCAACCGCTTCTTCAGGTGTTGAAAAACGTTGACGTCTCAATTTGTGTTTTACGTACGGGAATAAAAAGAAGTCATTCGGTGCCAAGTCAGGACTATACGGCGGATGACCCATCAAATCGATGTTTTGAGTGCTCAAAAATGCAGTTGTTTGAGCTGATGTGTGAGAGCTCGCATTGTCGTGGTGAAGAGTGATCCGTCTTCGGCGGTTGATTTTCCTGACTTCTTGGAAGACAACTGGCAAACAAATGGTTGTGTACCACTCAGAATTGAATGTTCTGCGTTGTTCTAGTGGTAAGGTTGCGACATGTCCAGTTTTTCCGAAAAAAAAACAGGCGACTATTTGCTTGGAAGTGCTTCGTGCGCGAACAACTTTTGTTGGATTTGGCTCATCTTGAAACACCCATACAGTCGACTGCTGTTTACTTATGGGCGCATAGGCGTAAATCCACTATTCATCACCTGTCACGATGTCATAGACGTGTTTCGAAGCAGCGCGATCGTATTTTTTGAGCATTTCTTTCGACCAATCGACACGAACCTTTTTTTGAGCGATTGACAAATTGTGTGGGATCCAACGCGAACAAAATTTTTTGACAGTCAAATGTTCATGCAATATTGAATGTATGCTGGTCCCACTAATGCCTAAGGTTGTCTCAATCTCACGATAGGTCACATGACGATCTTGCAATATCAGTTCGCGCACAGCATCAATGGTTTCCGGAACAACAACTGATTTTGGGCGACCTTCACGAAATTCGTCTTGGAGTGAACTACGACCTCGATTAAATTCACCATACCATCGATAAACACTGGTCCTTGATGGAGCTTCATCGCCAAAAATTGAATTCAGTTCATCCATGCACTGTTGCTGAGTTAATCCACGTCGGAAGTTGTAAAAATCTAATCGCACGAAAATGTTCACGATTTAATTCCATTATTTGGCCGAGATCAGGGACGTAGCCAGGATTTTGTTTCGGGAGGGGTCCAAATATTGCCCCCCACCATTTTTTTTTTGTTTTCTATAAATTTGATGAAACCTTTAGCCTTTAAATTTAAATTATGTTCTGTGTTATTAGGTTCATTTTAACAGGCTTGATATACCAAGAATTACTACAAGATTCCATGTGTACTGGAAGAAATGAAGGGGAAGTCCTTTGAACAGTGTGATTTTGTAAAATTGGAGTTACTAGAGTTACTAGAACGGTATAGTATTTAATAGCACAGATGCTAAATTAAAAAAAGAAGGAAAAGGGTTTTTTTGGGGGTTTGTTAGGAGCACCGAAAGGAAGATTTATATTTATGGTTTTTTAACTAGGGTCAATATTGTGGTTGACAAGGGAGGATTTAAATATATGAAGTAGGGTTATCTCACGACGGTCTACAAGTAAGATCAAGGCGTGCAGCCGGATTTTAGGCAAAAGGCATGGAAAATAAAAAAAAAGGAATTCATGCACAGACAAAAACCGGGCTCATGTTTCGCTGATATCTTTTTAATGGCTTTAGGAAACCGTACCTTTCCAGGTAAAACAAACATTGGGATCACTGACAGGACACTATCAATAATAAGTCAATTGGATCAAAGCAAACAGCAATCCCCAAACAAAATCTAATATGACGCTAGCTTAACACTAGCATACAGTATTTGTTAAAAAGGGCATTTTGTATACAAATTTGCGAGTCTGGGGAGATTTTTGTCCAAAAAACGCATACAAATTTTAGTATGGGACTTTTGGTTCACAACTTTAGTGGAAATTGTGCTATATTTTGAAGACAAATTTTTCTACGAACTCAAACTTGTGTAGTTCCTATTTTCATTGTTTAAGTTTTCCTTTCTCCATTTCTCAGTCTACCCCTCTCATTTTTGCGCCACTGGCTCCAACTTTTAATAGGGCAAATTATTGATTGTGCCTGCATGTTTCACAATTTTAGTCATTACCATCATTTAAATGGCGAGTTTCCCTGACACCAATGTGGTACAAAGTTGTATTTGACTCGCATTTCTTCTTTTTGCCATTTGTTTATTAAAGCCTTGAGACTTTCCAGGAGCATAGTTCGTCGATTGATCCATAATACACCACCGTCAAAATTATTTAGTTTAAGCTTACTAAATTTGGAATGTGGCGAGGCTACAACGGATGATTTTCTAACTGTGGTTGCTTTTTGTAGGAATCGTGGGAAGGAATCTGGGAATCAAACTTCAGTTCGTGGCATTTCGGCTGGAATAGCGAACACAGAGTGTAAAAGCAGGACATATCCACCTAAAGAGCTATGTCCAGCCACCCTATCTCATGCACATTTTTAAATGACTAATTTATTAGTTGAGCCATAGGCATAGGTAAGCTGGAAACCTCGGATATGTTGCATTCTAGATTTTCTAGCAATGCTCAGCCAGTAGCGGATTATGGCTAAACTATGCTTCATCGCTTATTGAAATTATTTCTTAGCAACATTCAGGACCCTTGCAGCGGAAAGTTAAAAACACCAAACTCTTAGGCAAATTAGGATACACAATAAAGAGAATTCTGTACCGAGTGCGAATAGTAATTTTCTACACATAATTAGTAGTGTTCACCGCATCAGCACTTACTACTAAGCTAACAGTTTGAAAATGTGTATCGAATAAACTCTGAAATCGATTGCTATTTCGGTGAATGAGTGATCATGTCTGATAAAATAGCGGAGCTATTTCAAAATCATGTTATCAAAACGCCGACACCGATTATTTTTGCAAACATTTCGGGAGGGGTCCGGACTCCATGGATCCCTCCCCTGGCTACGTCCCTGGCCGAGATGAATCTTTTAAGTTACTGTAAAAAACACAAATAGCGCTCGTATGTCAAAACGTTCTGAGTACGTATAACCTCAAAAATGTCAAACTTTACGATAGAGCTGTCAGTTACCAGATTGCAACACTAGGGGTGTCCAATCCCGAAATATAAAAGGCAAACTCCGTAAATCGCCATTCTAGATAGTCCACATTAGTGTTGTGTCTCTACAAATAATACTTTAAACAAAAATCCTTCAATTGCTCAAAAAAAAAAATTAAAATTACAATTCCTTCATCATCTATTTATATACCATCTTCTAAAAAGGAATTTTAATCTATTTTGTTGAGTTTATCTTGCTTTGCACTTGAAAGGCAAAAAAAAAACAACAGAAAGACCAAGAAAATATTTCCACCCAACCTTTGCAATAATAATCCTCTTATCCAACAGCATTGAATAGTATCCTTGCGACCACATCTTGTTCGTTGTCAAATAGTGAGGATATCACAGACAGATCTTATGGAAGAGTATTACATCTTATAAAGAATTCGCTTATGTAATTTCAATTTTATATATTTACTTAGAATAAAAATTGTAAATGTTGTCGTCGTCGTTGTCGATGTCGTTATAGAAAAATGTATAGAAAATGTACAAAATTTCATTGAATGAATGTGAAAATCAAATCAGAATAAAAACAGTGTAATACTCATGCAGAATAAAATCGATATTGAGATACATACGTATAAGAATAAATGCAAACAAACTATATAATGCATGTATATGAATAAAAAAGTATGTGCGATTACATATATGAATGTATGTATTTTATTTGCATTAAATTACGTGTACTACGAGTATATTTCATTCAATCTACTTGAAAGCTACCACTCGTAAGAATTCGCATATAATAACGACGCAAATACTATATAGGATGAAAACCACGGGGAATAATGTCGAAAAAGTACACAAAAAAAGGAAAACCCCAAATCCCAATTATATGTTTTCACATAAAAATAAATAGGAATAAAACTGAGAAAATGTAAAAGGTAAATAAAGGTTAAAGTATTCATTACTTACAACATACATATATTTTCGAAAAGATGGAAAATCGTTATGGAGATAAAAGGGAATGAATATGGTACAAAAAAGATAATCTTGATCATGTGGATTTATGTCCTACGCGAGAAAAAAAAATATTCTTCTGTCTTTGGATAATATGGATTGGTATGTTTTTTTTTCTGTATAATATAAAAAATGTCAAGGATCAAATACAGGAGATAAACAAGATTAAAAGAAATAATAATTAACTAATGTTCTAGGAAAGAAAAAAATAAGACGTAACGTTTGTTCTATGAATATTTTACTGAAATAGTAATTCAGGAAAGAATGGTTCAATACAAGTCTCCATGGCTGAAACGAGGAGTCTTACCGAGGTGCCAAAAACAAGCTACTTAATCCGTGAATTTTCAAACTACTAAATTGAAAAAGGATTGAAACAAACACTTCAAGCAAAGCTCGAAAACTAGAATACACACACACAGAATAAAAACTGAAAATAATACTCAGGAAATTACTATCCAAAACCTATAAAGAAATCAGCAAAGGGAAACATAAATTATACACATTCACAAGACGGGATGTACACAGTAAAAAAAACCATGAAAATGGGTTGTTTGAAGAAGAAAATCAACAAAAATGGAAATCAAAACTCAACTCTCTCTCTCTCGCTCTATAAAAGCGCAAATATTACTTGAAATATTTATTTAAAATCTCATCTTCTCTGATATACGAGTAGTAAGTATGTATCTTCAACAGGCAAGAAATAAAGACATTTACGTACAGACACTATCCGGAGACCTGAAATCGAGTTAGACACTCCATGTGCTGCAAAAATATAATGAATTGAAGAAAGATGAGAGATTTTTAACATGTAACATTATTATCAACTTTATTAGTTTTATATTTATTGAAATTGTGTATATCAATTCAGAGGAAAGTAAAAAATTAGACTTTTATATCAGATGCTCGATTTCGTACAATACAAAAAGGTGGATATATATTTTTTTAATTTTATTTTTAAACAAACTAACACACGGTAATTTTATCAATGTGATATCAAATTATTATTATTAATATTATGTACATAAATGTGCAAAAAATTAAGTCATTGTGAATGCATAACGTATACAGATAGTATATGAATGGCGTTGTTAGTCTACTTCAAAAATTTTTTCCGTATGACAGGGCGTTGTGTTATTACCTCTGATAACATAAAGTTAAGATATTATTTTATCAAAAGTCAATTGCGAAGTTAAAAAACCAGGTGATGAGTCATTTCCGGACAACTATACAGATATGCTTTGACTGTGCGGCTGATTTCAGGGTGGAGAAAGAAGCTTATTTTATAGTAGCTGAGATTAGAGGCCTATCAATTGATAAGTATGTAATGTACCTCTGTAGAAAATGTTCTAAATACAGTAGATAAATGTTATAGAAATATGTATGTATTACATATCAATTACGTAACCAGCTGTTTGATTTAATGTTTATATAGATTGTTCTACTAAAGAAATAGTCAATCTCTCTCATCTTTGCAGAAGAAAATACTATTAAATTCGTTCATTTAGAAAAAAAAAGTTTAGTAAATTCTTCCACTAAAGTGTTTGAAAGTAATATTCGAATATAAATGGTAACTATGTACATACAAACAATCGTTGATATATTCGTGAAGTAGA
Source organism: Microchrysa polita (assembly GCA_949715475.1). NCBI lineage: Eukaryota > Metazoa > Arthropoda > Insecta > Diptera > Stratiomyidae > Microchrysa > Microchrysa polita. The sequence goes on from OX454420.1 coordinate 13,736,046, forward strand.
AAAACTTTTCATCAAAACAATTCAACTATTTAACATTGGTAAATTTATACACAATAAATGGCATCTTTACCAATGTATTAATTGATTTTTAACTTATATAATATATGTATGTATAATAGAAAGATTACCCATATCTTCGAAGCTGTTTCAACTATGTACACAGGATCATAAGCTGAAAATCAAAAACGAACATTAACCGATGTGTTTTTAACTATCCAGGACAGAAGAGCGCAACTTTCATACAAATTCAAGCATGAAGTTAGGTACGAGATGTTCTATAGTATAGGGTTTCCAATTTGTGCGGGTAGATGTTTGCAGCCTGTAGCGGCCTGTTTGTTTTGGTGGCGTCGGTCTAATCTGTTGTTTGCTATTCAGTCACTCATGCCAAATCACCATGTCAAGATACAGTGGCGTAACGTTTCTAAAATATATTGTGTTCGAGATCCGAATGGGGGCCCCCACACAATATAATTTATAATTAACCAAAATTATTGATCTTCTTCTTCCTTGCCTCGTTCTTTATACCGCTCCATGGTTCCGCGTTGCTCGACCTGCGGTGTAGGCACATCGCCCGTTTTGGCGATAATTTCTCAGCATATTTCTACAGGCAGCTCTATCTTGGATCGTGTCATCGCCGAGACCAATGCGTTGTTGTTGCTTTTTCATTTGACACATCCAGGTGTTCTTTGGTCTGCCTCTGGCCTTGGGTCCATCAAGTGGAACTTCCATTGATATCGCTCTCTTTGCGGGGTTCTCAGGCGGACGCCGTTGAACATGGCAATACCAATCCATTCGTCGGTCTTCGAGCTTTTCGGTGATTGGTTGGTCTATGGACAAGCTGCCTCGGATGTAGCTACTCTTGATGTGGTCCCTTTTGGTTACACCAACTGACATGCGTAACATTTTCATTTCAGTCGCTGTCATTTCTTTCGCGTAACCTTCATACATGGTCCAGCATTCTGATCCATACATGAGTGCGGGACGTACAACTGTTTTGTACAACTTGCCCAAAACCAAACCAAAACCAAAATTATTGATACTAGACTATATTTATAGGGGGATTTGGACTATCGACAGGATTTACTAAAACCAATGAATAAGAAAATCTAAAAAAGGTAATGCAAATAACCGCATAACCGGGACCAAAATATTTTCTATGGTGACTTGATTTTGTAGCTTCGATGGCATTTATCATACGAATTTTATATGGAAAATTAATTGTAAACAAAATCATACACACGCGCAGCTTAATGCTGCAACTTCTTCGTAGGGGCGTCGGAAAAATGGGGGCAATGAATACGAAATTTCAAAATTAATAGATGCTTAAAATTACTTAATCAGCAACGTTCCTGTTGCATAACTGTAAGCCACCAGCATCAAAATTTACACTATTGCGAAAAGTACATTTAAATATACATTTAAAATAGTGCATTGCGGTTGAATACTTTAACCAATGAAAAAGCCAAAAAGTATTAAACCATACCAGCCCCAAACACTAAATTTCCTACGCCACTGCTAGCTATAATAAAAATCAACTTCTCTCCTTTATTTTCAGATATTTCGGTTCCTTCTTTTTCTTCTTCATTGACTAAAACCCAACGATTCTATCGATTAAACGGGTTTAAGTTTATTTATTTAGTACAAATAGGCTATTAGGATCTGGTAAAATACGAAAACTACATCTAGGTTTATTATGAAATCTCAAATTCTGTTGAACTTATCGTCCTAATTTTGTTGCACCACAATTTGACAGTAGAATCCATCTAACTCTTAATTTTCACTCTGACCATTTGATGTATTACTAAAACGAGTTTTTTTTGCAGCAAGAAGTGCAGTCTAACTTATAAATCTAAAAATCTACGTCAAAGATTTGTGTTAATACACAACTCAGGCGGAGTCCACCACACTTTATCACGATTTCGCATAGATTTGGTTTGAAATGTTGGTTGAAATCGCGTTAAGAAATCGTTGAAAATATGTTGCCAATTCGCTTTACTTTTTACGGAAAAGCTGATGGATTTTTTCCGTTGAATCGACTTCAACTTTAGTGCCAAATCTGTTTGTTGATGGGTGCAGTCATTTCTTCTTAAGATTTCAACAATTTCCAAAAGGATTTTAATTTTTATAATTAATGCAAATTAATGACGGGACGGGCCCAGGACAACACTGAGATGACAAAGAAAACTAAAACTTTCAACTCAATACCATACGGGAAAAAAATATTTTGTAGAACACCATAGTAGGTTAGTCAAACATTTCTCAGAATTATAAGATTAGCATTAAGTCCTTGCAAGTTCTTAAGAGTAAAGTAGTTCAATCAACTCTTTAACCATTAAAATTAAAATTTGATGTGAATACAAAATAACGCAGTTAAGAAGTATGTTTTATCATTGACTCACTTTACTTACTACAGAGTGAAATAAATAAGTCGCACTAAAAATATGAGTGCTTCAGTGGTTCTTATTGCACCGGTGAAAACGCAGCTAGTAGGCCGGGGTCTTTCCGTAGGGGGGAGGATAAAGGTTGAAAGGCTCCGGCCGATTCCTATATCCTCTTCAGTTGTGGCATAGCTGCGGACCCTTAGCTATGCAGGAGGAGCTTCATAGGGTGAACGGCTCCAGCCAATTCCTATGTTTCTCTACGGGACGTTACTTTCCCGCATTATCCGAGTAACCGCTGCGCCTGAGTGCTGTATTAACTACTTCAGCGTCTCAGGTTACTAAACGTAATAGGGTGACAAAAACCGAACAGTCAATCACCGAAGCAGCACCTCCGAGGCCTCTCCATGACGGACCTCTTTCGTTTTACGAATACTATCATGGTTAAGCGATGGGCCGACAACCCATCCTTGGAAAAAATTCTACGTCAAGAAACCTGGAATGAAAGCCTCGGATTGGACGGATACAACCCAACGACGACATCGCAAACGAACAACTGATTACTCTTTCGGAACCTGGAATGTACGCTCCCTGAATAGGCCAGGGGCCTTAAGGGCCCTCTTGGATCAGGTCGAAAAATATAAGCTGAGCATTGTTGCACTCCAGGAAACTAAATGGCTTAGTAGCGAGATTGATGACCGAAATTCGTACACCATTTTCACAAGTGGAAAACCTTCGGGCCACAGGGAGTTTGGAGTGGCGTTCATTGTAAACAATCAACTTAAGTCGCATGTTATCGGCTTCAAACCCATAAACGAGCGGCTGTGTACGATTCGCATTAAAACCCGGTTCTTCAATACCTGGCTCATAAACGCGCATACCCCCACCGAAGTCAGTGAAGACGCGGTTAAAGACGAGTTCTATCACCGCCTAGAAAATCTCTTCGATTCACTTCAATCAAACGATGTCAAATTGCTGCTAGGGCATTTTAACTCCAAAGTCGGAAACGAAAGTTGGCATAGGGGGATCACTGGAGGGTACAGCCTCCATGAAGACTGTAACGACAATGGCCAACGACTAATAGACTTCGCGACCAGCAGAAATATGGTCATTAGCTCTACCTGTTTTCCGCATCGTCGCATTCACAGGCAGACCTGGAGATCTCCAGATCAACATACCGTCAACCAAATTGACCACGTCCTTGTCTGCAAGAGATGGGCATCGAGCATAATGGATGTTCGGTCCTATCGTGGAGCAAATATTGACTCTGACCACTATATGGTGAAGGCGACTTATAGGTGCAGAATTTCTTCGGTGCATCATTCGAGGTTCAACCCGGCAAAAATTTTTGCGGTTGACAAATTGTTGGATGATGCCACGGTGGTCACTTATACGACTGCCCTTGAGGACAAGCTGACGCCCTTGGTAAATAACATCAGCAACAAAGGCGCCCTTGAGATCTGGGATACACTCAAAGACACCATCAAAGGGGTAGCAGAGGAGGTTGTGGGATACAAAGCCCGGCGAGCCGGAAATGATTGGTTTGATGAAGAATGTCAAAATGCGGTAGATGCTAAAAACGAAGCATATCGCCAATGGACTGAACGCGCAACTAGAGCCAAAAAAACAAAATATGTTCAGCTTCGACGATTTTCGAATAGGTTAATTAGGCGTAAGAAACGTAAGCATCTTGACGAGCAGTTGATGCAAATAAACCAAAGACTAGTTAGTAGGAACAGTAGACAAGCGTACAAGCTGATTAATTCAATTAAAAGTGGATACCAACCCAGGACCAGCCTCTGTAAGGATAAGGATGGCAATATCATTAGCGACACCGATAGCGTTGATAAACGCTGGGCCTCACATTATGAAGAGCTCCTCGATGTTCAACCGAACAACCCCACTCAAGAAGCTCCGGAGCTGATGGCTGCAACAGGCCCTCCCGTTCAACCCCCAACAGTAGAAGAAGTTGATCTCGCCATGCAAGCACTAAAACATAATACATAATACATAATACTGCTGAAGCATGGTGGGGAGAGCCTTGTTAAGGCTATACACACACTTATCGTTAAAGTATGGAACGACGAAATAATCTCGGAAGATTGGCGTAAAAGTATCATTTGCCCAATCCACAAAAAAGGGGATAAGTTGAAATATGAGAACTACAGAGGCATCTCATTAGTTTGTACGACTTATAAGATTTTATCTAAGATTCTGGAAAATAGAATTAATCCGTACGCAGAAGAAATCATTGGCGAGTACCAAGGCGGCTTTAGACCTGGTCGTTCGACGACAGATCAGCTTTTACTCCCAAAGTGCTGGGAATATAACATCGACGTAATACCAAATCTTTGTCGACTTCAAGCAGGCATACGACAGTATCGATCGAAGTGTACTGTACAACATTATGCTGAATTTTCGTATACCGGCAAAGTTAGTGCGACTCACAAGGATGACGATGACTAATACCGTCTCACAGGTCAAAGTGCAGAACCGACTCACTGACCTATTTGAAACTCGTACTGGACTCAAGCAGGGCGACGGGCTGGCGCCGACGCTCTTCAACCTGGCTTTGGAGTATGTAATTCGAGCCATGAATATGGACAGCAGCGGAACGCTACTCATCAAGTCGACTCAATTAGTAGCGTACGCCGACGATATCAACATCATGTCTCGAAGGTTGGGTGATGCAGAAAGCCTTCTGCATAACCTCAATAACGCCGCAAGAAGTTGGACTACATATCAACGAAAGCAAAACAAAGGCCATGATGCAATCGAAAACAAGGACGCCAGCAAATTCAAGCATCACAGTGGGGGACCTTAATATCGAGTATGTAGACAACTTCAACTATCTGGGTTGTAACTTATCAAAGGACGCCAACGAAACCGACAAAATTAAGCGACGGATACAACTAGCCAATAAGACATATTTGGTCCTCCCTATAATTAATTCGAAACTTGCGCATAGGAACACGAAGCTCCGCGTGTACAAAACGATCATCCGACCCGTGCTATGTTATGGCTGCGAAACATGGACCCTTACCCAAGCCTCCGAAATTTTGCTAGACCGATTCGAACGAAAGGTCCTTCGGCGAATTGTCGGGGCCGTTCGCGAGCGAGACGAATGGCGTATCCGATACAACCATGAGTTGTATCAATTGTACGATGAGCTGGAAGTATCGAAAATCGTGAAGCTTCAACGTCTGCAATGGGCGGGGCATGTACAACGGATGGACGACAATCGCATGCCAAAGAAAGTTATGAACGCACAACGAATTGACGGAGCGAGGTTGCGTGGACGACCGAGAGCTCGCTGGGAGAACTCCGTAGGTGAAGATGCCCACCAGCTGCTGGGCTTCCGAAACTGGAGGACAAGGTCACGTAACCGCGACAATTGGAGGTCATCGATTCAGGCGGCCAAGGCCCGACGTCGGGCTATCGTGCCACATTGATGATGATGAATCTATCTTCCATTATGGGGTATCAATGCCGTAACCCCTAGTGGGGCATAGCGCGTTTACTACACCTACTCGCCATCGCTTACGGTTTCTGGCCATGTATCGAAGTTGACCCCAGGTCTTTATTAATGACGCACACTATCTATCCACCGATCTGCGCCACGTGATTTTAAGACGGCCCCTTTGTCGGCCTCTTTGGGGTTCCATCTCATAGCGCGACCAGCAATGCAGTTATCACCCTTTCGCAACGTATAACCAATCCCCTGCCACTTTCGCCTGCGAGTCAATTCATCGAAAGGCATTTGACCCATACGCGGAGGTAGATCTTCATTTGAAATTCTTTCGAGCCAAAAAAATTTTAATTGGTAACTGCAGCAGTAACTTTTCAAGTGCTGCTCCCATATAATACCACCGAAAGAATCAGGGAGCGGAACAGCCCCAGCCTGGTCTTAACACTGAGATAACTGCTTTGCCAGAGTTTGGACAGAGTGCCGAAAGAGCACTTTGCTTGGTTAATGCGGCGAATGGCGTCCTGATCCGTACCGCCATCAACATCAACAATGCTCCCTCCCTAAGTAGACAAATTCGTCTACATGTTCCACAGGCAGGTTGTCCGTTGATAGGTATGGGAAGAGCGGGATTTCCAGTCAGGCTAAGGATTTTGGTCTTGGTTGTGTTAATCTTTATCCCGACACCATTTGCCTCCCTCTCGAGATCCATCGCCATTTCGCTCAGATACATGATCTTATGCGAGAGCAGGCAAATGTCATCAGCGTAGTCCAGGTGTTGTAGACTTCACGAGTCCATTGAATGCCGCGGTTCTGGCGTTCCGCAGGTAAAGCTGCATTGAGTACATCACCAATCACTATAAGAAATAGAATTGGTGAGAGAATGCAACCCTGTCTGACCCCGCTAAAAACTTTAAAGTCCTCCGAAACCTTACCTTTGTGGAGTACGCGACATTTGGCACCGACGTAAGTCGCCCTAATAATTTTCTCTGGGACACCCCTCTTACGTAAGGCCGCCCAGATACTTTCTCGGTTCACACCGAGAAGTCGAAAGCCTTCTCAAAATCAACGAAGAGCAAATGCAACGGAGATCTGAATTCGATGCATGGCTCAATTACAATACGTAAGGTGTTAATGTGGCCGACGCAAGAAAACCCAGATCGAAATCCAGCCTGCTCCTCATCGATTTTGCTTTCTAAGTGGTCCTTAATCCTATTCTAGACATTATTTTAGCGACCGCGGGAAGCACACATATACCCCTCCAATTATTGAATTCTGTCAAGCTGCCCTTTTTCGGAAGTTTGATAATCAAACCTTAAACCATCCTTCCACTCAGTGGGAAAAGTTTCCTCGTCCCACGCTCTAGTAATTAGATGTAGCAACTCGGCTGTAAGATATGGTGCTGCTTGGTAGAGTTCGACAGAAATACCGTCGAGCCCAGCAGCCTTACCACGTTTTGGTGCAGTAATTGCATTAATTATTTCGGTTTTGGTTGGGGCAGTTGACCGTATATTTACGTTTCGCTGGGCAGCTACGTTATCCTCATGAGTGGGATCTTCGCCATTTGACATACGGTTAAAAACCGCAGAGAAGTTTTCTTTCCAACGCCTCAAATCATTGAAGCACTTTAATGAAACTCCACAAAAATCTGCCTTCCCTTCCAATAATAAACACTTAATCTCCTTTCAACTTTCATATACAACTTAATCAAGTAATCCTATTCATTAACGCTCTCTTCTTTCATATGAAGAAACCCTAACCAATTTCCCGGAAATATGATAAAAATCTCTCATCCAATATGAAACGTATTCGTAATAATTTATATCCAATAAAAGGAACACAAATACGGAAAGGGTCTTCTCCAACAGCTATGCCACGTCATCATCCTTTTCACTGTTGCTCTCCACGGTCTATAACATAATAATAATCGTCTTCCTCTATTCAACGGAATAAATTTCAGCAATTTCCATCTATACAATTCAATTTACACAAAAGTGTACAAAACTTAAGATGGGAATTTGACTCAAGTAAGATCCGAGATATCGAGATATAATGTAAAATTTCTAAAGATAAATATGTATAAGTACACTCTCGCATCGCTTAAGGCATAGTCCTTGTTACAATACGGATAATTTGTTGCCAGGGCACTGAAGAAGCATCCTTCTCGATTGTAACCTTCGACATGGAGACGACGACGAATCCTTCATAGGAAAGCATAATGAGCAATTTGTGAAGAATTATTATTTTCGTCGCCCACACGCCAATAGATAAAATAATAAAAAAAAAGAAGAAGAAGATGGCGGCTGTTGGTGCCAATAGCTAAGTCATCTTTTAGTGTTGTAGATATATTGATGCACATATAGGCATACTTCGATAAAAAGACGAAGAAGAAAATGTACTACACAAGCGTAAGGACATTATATTGTCGCTAATGGCAATCGATATATGTATATAGGTACAGCGAGAAAGATGATAATAGCTTCGATCTCGGTCATGGTAAAAGTATTTATATGTAATTTTCCTATTAAACCTTAAAGAGATTGATTGTCCACCGACTTTATTTTTTGCACTCAAAGGCAAGGCAAGCACGCGAACTAATGAAAACAAATTGAATTTTCACACTTTGGCAAAAAGAATGTGATAAAAATAGTTTTTTTTTTTACAGTGAAACCTCTCTTAACGGACACCTCTCTAGAGCGGACACCCCTCGAAACACACACCCCTCTTACGGACGCGGACAACCAAATTTCGATTCCCGGAGACAATTTTACGTAGGATTTTACCTCTTCTGAACGGACACTTTTTCTTAAACAAAGTGATAAAAATTACTTTACGTATTCATACTGGTAAAATCCTTTGAAGATTGTCACTAATAGAAGAAAGCTTTAATATTCGTCATGGAATTGATGAAGGGCAAGCTAAGAGACGAAACATAAGGCCTTGCTTTTACTACAATCCCCTCGTAAATACTTAGAAATAACTACAAAATTGCTTTGCAGTATTTCTGGAACTAAATCTTCGAATATTTTCTAAGTGAAAGTCTCTATGTCCGTCACGATAGGCATACACTGAAATTATAGATCCATATATAGTCCAGTCCAGTCGGGCTATGTGATTGCCCGGATATGGGAAAATATTTTGTTCAAAAAATTGACGCCAAGAAATTTGTCCGGCAATGGAAGGTTTCCATCTTTTATCTGGTTAGAAAAACTAAATGTTCGCCATACAATATCACCAGAGACACAGTACTAGCAGCCTTAATAATGTCTCTTGTATGAATATGTATTTCACTTTTCACTGAGTGTATTCGGACACTCCTCCATAGCGGAAACCCCTCCACAACGGACAACTGGGGGAGATTTCAGTATCTGCGGCGCCAAATTTTGACGATACCATTTCATTAATATCGGCCTGAAACGACCGAATCTGCAATCCTTTTTCGCGAAATCGTAACGGTTCTCCAGATATTCAATATCAAAGTTTGACTTTTCTATGAAGCTACGAGGGTAGTCTGATAAGTACCCAGGCTCCCCGTATCTTGCGATACTGACACTATCAGGCTACACTATCGTGTAGTACGTTCTTCTAGACGGCAACTGCCTAAATTTCAGCCGGATCAGACTCGTAGTTTTGCTTTGGCCGCGTATGAAAGCTGGAGTGTCCGGCGATTTTAGAAAAATTTAAAAAGAGCAATATCGGTTGGCGATTCGATTCTTGTTTTTGAAAGGGAAATCGCGCAGCGAAATCAAAGAGTGTTTGGATGCTGAGTACGGTGTCTCTTCTCCTTCGATGGTGACCGTCAAAAATTGGTTTAACGAGTTTCAACGTAGTAGCACGTCGGTTTTTTGATGAGCCACGTCCAGGTGCCCCGAAAACGGTTAGCACGCAGGATAACGTGACAAAAATCCACGATCTCGTATTGGCAGACCGCCGATTGAGGGCGCGAGAGATAGCTGAGACAGTAGGCATTTCAAAAGATCGCGTGGGCCATATCCTGCATGAAATTATGGGCATAAGAAAGTTGTCGATGCGATGGGTGCCGCGTTCGCTCAATCCGGACAACAAGTGCAACCGTGAGACCACTTCAAAGCAGTGTTTGACGCTGTTTAAGCGCAGTCCGAAGGAGTTTCTGCGTCGTTTAGTGACAGTCGACGAAACTTGAATACACTGGTACACACCAGAGACCAAGAAACAGTCGAAACAGTGGACTTCACCCGGCGAACGTGCTTCGAAGAAAGCGAAGACTGTCCCATCGGCCGGAAAGGTGATGGCCAGCGTTTTCTGGGATCACACGGTGTGATTCACATCGGCTACCTGCAGAAGGGCAACACGGTCGCAGGGATGTACTACTGCGAATTATTTGGGCCAATTCGACGCCGAATTGAAGAAAAAGTGGGGCCCACTTGGCAAAGAAAAAAATGCTCTTCCATCGTGATAACGCACCGGTTCACATCTCCGCCCGCCAACCCCAAAATAGTCGAATTGGGCTACGAACTACTGCATCCACCGTATTCTCCAGCAAATTTGGCGCGTGCGACTCTTTTTGTTTCCAAACTTGAAGAAGTCACTCGCCGGCCAGATATTTCAGTCGAATGAGGAGGTCATCGCCGCCACAGAGGCCCACTTTGCAGGCCTCGAAAAAACTTATTATTCAGACGGGTTAAAGAAGTTGGAGCATCGCTGGATCAAGTGTATCGAGCTAAAAGGAGACTATATTGAAAAATAAATCGCCACTTTTCCCAAATTTTTGTTTTTCTTTTGTAGGCTATGTACTTATCAGACTACCCTCGTACTTAAGTAATTTGATAAGAAAAAGGGGATATTTCCGCTTTACACATTGGGGAAAGTGTTCGATGCCATCAAATTGACGTTTTAATTTTAATCAGTCCCACTAGAATAGTAAGTTTTACCAATTTGCCAAAGATGTTAATAATATCAAATGTCGAAATATATTTGTGAGCAAGAATTGTAAAATTTGCTAGACAGGGAGGCAATTGAAATTTAAAATGTTATTTTCGGTGCAATACTATTGATTCACATCAATATGTAGTAAATATACCCCCAATTTCCCATTAAAAACTGAATTACCCCATATAAATGTCAAACTTTGACATTGAATATCTGGAGAACCGTTACGATTTCGCGAAAAAGGATTGCAGATTCGGTCGTTTCAGGTCAATATTAATGAAATGGCATCATCAAAATTTGGCGCCGCAGATACTGAAATCGTGCCGACAACTGTGGTAGTTCCGTGGTTGTCCGTTCTAGAGAGGTTTTCCTGTAATTCTTTTTTTTTCAAATGCGTAGAAGTAGGATGAAAATCGAAAATAAATCGTCCAGAAGAAATAAGCGCCATTGAGCTAGAAAGGAATGTGTGTGAATTGATGCTCAAAAGAACGGAATCGGTAACAGCTGTTTCGATGAGGTAACGCAGACGGTTTCGGTTTTCTTCTCATGATTTTTGTTTAATCCTTTTTACAGTAAGATGTACATTTTTGTGGTGATAGTGATGTCATTTATACAAAATTTCCAAGATTTAATGATCCGGATTTTAGGCCAGTCATTTACCGATTTTAGGTCGTAAAAAATTGCTCGGGTCTGGTTTTTTGGGATATTGTTAGGATAGATACCAGAAGTGTACCACTAAGTTTGCAACTTCAAAAAACATGTGCTAACCCCGTGACCCTCAAAAAACCTCAAAATGTTCGGACTTTTTTCATATTGTTGTTTGTAATTTCTAAAAGGTGCTTCCTACAAGTAAGTCGTCCACTGCACTTTTAAAGCTAAGAAAATCTTCTTTAATTTGAGTGTAACTCCAGCTTTGTAGGTGCAAAGGATCCCAAGATACAGCACTTTAAAAAATGTGATTTTTTTGTAAAAAAGTCCGAAATTGTATTTTAGGAGGTTTGTATGACAGCCCTATGACCTAGTGTTCCGATTTCATCCGTTTCTAGATATGTTTTGAAGCTTTACTATAAAACACATTTGGGGGAAGGGTGGTTAAGATTGGCCCATAAAGAAAAAAGTTTTTCTTAGAAGAACCTAATTTCCAGAGGTTGGTTTGTATGACAGCCCTATAACGTAGTGTTCCGATTTCATCCGTTCCTAGATATTTTTTTAGGCTTAACCAGCAACATACTTGGGTGAAGTTTGGTTAATATTGGTACCTACATAAAGAAAAAAGTTTTTCTTAGAAGAACCTAATTTTCAGGGGCAGCCCTATGACCCCATGGTCTGATTCCATTCGTTCCGACATATATATAGCTAAGGAACTGGTTTATAACTTCATGTCACATGACTTTCTCTGTAAAATGCGCATTTAAGCCGATATTCAGCTCGGAACATGACTGAAATTACAATTTCGAACTTTTTTTCAAAAAACAATGTTTAAAGTGCTGTATCTTGGGATCCTTTGCGCCTACAAAGCTGGGGTTACACTCAAATTAAAGAAGATTTTCTTAGCTTTAACAGTGCAGTGGACAACTTACTTGTAGGAAGCACCTTTTAGAAATTACAAACAAAAATATGAAAAAAGTCCGAAAATTTTGAGGTTTTTTGAGGGTCATGGGGTTAGCACAGGTTTTTCGAAGTTGCAAACTTGGTGGTACACTTCTGGTATCTATCCTAACAATATCCCAAAAAACCAGAGCCGAGCAATTTTTTGCGACCTAACGCATTAATTTTCGGTTTATTGACTGGCCTATTTTAAATAAATCTTTTACCATATTTTCAACAAATGTGCTGAATAAATTCAAGAGAATGTATATAGCATATCCAGGACCAGGGGCCCCATATAAGGTCCAGGGACCAGAAATTCATAAGCAAAAATTGCAAATTAGAATTTCGAATAAAACCAGTTTCTTTTCGATTGAATATTCTCGCAACTCCAGGCTACTAGATACAGGCGTCCCCCGGTTATTCGCCGGGTTAGGGACCGGAGAAATGGCGAAAGGCGGGTTTCGGCGAAAGGCGAAGCGGAGACTTTTCAGTGCATATGATGCACTAAGAGCTATAATTAAAATTCGTATTTTATATCCAAAAACTTCACAAATCCAAAGTAAACAATAATAAAAACAAAATTGCACAAAAATTGATTTCAATCACTTCATTTATATACTAAATCGACAAGTTCATTCCATGTGGTTAGATGTGGTTGATAATGGCTGAGTTTTTCGTTTAAAATACGATTCAAAAAATCCTAGGGCACTGAAGAATTATCTAAAAGCAAGTTTACCACTGCACTACCGGTGGAACTCAAAGGCATGGATGGCGGCCGAATTATTCCAAGCATGGTTTAAGGAGTCATTCATACCGAGTGTGGAAACTTTTTGTAGGGAGCAAAAAATCCCGTTCACAGTCTTACTATTTATGGATAATGCTCCCTGTCATCCGAAACAATTAAGTGATTTATATGAAGAGATTTTCCTTCCGCCAAACACGTCATCCATTTGCGGCCAATGGACCAGACGTAATTGTCACCATCAAATCTTATTATCTACGGCGCACTTTTTCAAAAGCGATAGCGGCGATAGACCTCGATAGTTCTGATCTAATGTGCCAAAACACAACAAGCTGAAATCTTTTTGGGAAAACTCTACAATTTTGGATGTAATCAAAACAATTAGAGATGCATTGAAGGAAATCAATGAACCAATTTTGAAATGTGAACTAATTTATTAATCACTTAACTCATACATTAATAAATTTTATATGTTAAAGAAGCGCCACAGACCCTCCGATCGATTGGCGAGATTTTTTGATTGCGTTCTCAGTTGCTGGCTTTTTGACATAACCCTGTGATCGTTCTTCATGCTGTGGTTGTGGCGGTCATTCTCCATCAAAAGTAGCAACAGATGTCCATCTTCCATCGCCAAGATCGATATAATTTTCGCTATTTCGTGTTGTGTCTTGTGGACCGTGAGACTGTCAATTTCAGATTGCCCGATAAGTTGCCTAGTGTGTGTGCTGTACGGGCGGCAGATCGATTGTGCGCAATCGATTGACCAATAAATCGCTAGGTATGTGGCGCCCAAAAGGCGCATGGAAAAAACTACAGTGGATATCAGCCGACATTGAAGCTAGTGGGAATCTTGTGAACTATGCAACATCTGATGTTGTAGTGATGGCGAGACAGTTGGATTTAGATGTTTATCCGGAAGATGCGGAGGAGTTGCTTTCTTGACAAAATACAGAGTTAACTGACGAAGATCTTATGTCAATAGAAGAGCAGCGAAGATTCAATGAGGAAGAAAGCAACAACACCGAGCTACGAATCTTAACAATCAAGCAACTGGAGGAAGATATTTTAAAGCTTGAAGACGCTATGGCATTTTGGGAAATGGTGGACCCAAATTTTGAAAGGAGCTCAAAAGTCAACAGTGGCCCCCAAACCAGATAAGCTGTTATCGTGAGCTTCTGAGGGAGAGAAAAAACAAAGCGACGCAGCAAGTTTCCACACTCGGTTTGAACGACTCCTTAAACCATGCTCGGAATAATTCGGCCGTCATCCATGCCTTCGAGTTCCACCGATAGTGCAGTGGTCAACTTGCTTTTAGATAATTTTTCAGTGCCCTAGGATTTTCTGAATGGTAAATCATCGGTTTTAAATCCATATTGTCAACTGTGTTGGCACCCAGCAAAAGGGTCAACCGGCTTTAAATCCTGGCATCGTTTTTTCTTCGTTTCAAATGAAGGTTCTGGATGGCATTTTTTTCCAAAATAATGCCGTCTCGTCCACATTAAAAATTTGTATTGGCAAATATCCCCATTCATCCATAATTTGTTTTAGTTCCGCGGAATATGCCTCGGCTGCCACTGTATCGGCACTATCCGCTTCCCCATCAATTTTAATGTTATGTAGATTGGAACGCCCCTTAAATCTATTAAACCCCTCTTACTAGCAACGGATGTTTCTTCCGTCTCTCCTTCCTCTCTCTTCTTTCTCTTCATTCCTTGGTGTTAAAAAGACTTAAAGCCTTGGTCTGTATAACTGAGGTATTCAGAGGAATATTGTAATGAGTCTGGTCCTGAATCCAGATGCTTAAAAGCATTTCTATTTCGGCAATTATACTGTCGTTTATTCCTATTATTTTTGAATGGACAGGCGTGGAATTTTTTATCTCGTCCAACACTTTAGTTTTATTTTTTTTTATAATTATGCCCACTGTTCTTCGAGGAATATTTAATTTACGGCTGACAGACATTCCTCCTTCGGCGAGCTTTATCAAATCCGATTTCTCCTGCAACGTTAGCACTTTATGAGTTCTTTTGACTCTTTCTTTACCACGATGCACCTAGTAAAGAAAAAAAACCGCGAGTTGTCGATTCTAAACAAAAACAAAGCGACTCGCGACGTAAATTTGTCTAAAACAAAATTCCTTCACAACTAAACAAGAACAATTTTGCAACGCGATTCGAAGAAGAACACACAGTTGTAAAAGAAACTTAACAGTGTTGGCTACACACTCTAACATTAACCGCTTACTATAACCCAAAAGTGCCACCAAGGCGATTTCTAAACCGATTTGAATTCCCACAATTCTCAGGAATACTCGTAAATACGAAAAAACCGGCATTCACAATGCAACTCATCATCTGGAGATGGATTCTGTTTAAAAACCGATAATGTTAACCACCAAAATTTATTTAAACGGAATTTATCTCCAGATGATGAGTTGCATTGGGAACAACGATTTAAAAGTTTTTGGTATTCATTCCTCAAAATTGGCAATTTTTAATTATGGCGAAAGAGTGGAACTTGTGGCGAATAGACGAATTGTGGTGAATTTTGAAAAGCGGCGAAAGACCGAATCGGCGAAAAGCGGAACGGCGAAAAGCGGGGGACGCCTGTACACTTTCTATGAAAGCGTACACAGACACGAACAAATGCTCTAACCCAGTGGCTCCTAATATTTTTCAGTTCGTGCCTCCTTGCGAGGTTTGCTCATTTTCTCTCCAATCCTTATTAGAAAATGCAAGATATCCAAAGAAAAATTATGGGATTATTATAGATTTTTTATTATTTATGGGATTCGAAGAAAAGCAACTAGCTATGCTTGGTTCCTCCAGGCGTTAAGAATAACAGTGGCACTACATTTCGGAAATGTCTCTCAGCGTCTCAGTCCAGAATCAATTTTCTTTCAATTTAACTATCAAAATCGGACACTGTGTTTGTATTAATTATAAGTCATTCAATGATTTTCTTGTTACACCCTAGACAGACGATTGTAGTCAAACATACTTGAGTTAATCATATTTGAATTCAAGTATGTTTAACTTCATCTAGCGACACACGGGCAAAAATTGCAATTGCATTTGAACTGTCAAAATAAAATAATTTACTAACTAAAGTCCGGATTTCTATGCAACTCATTAATTTTTATTCCTGGTAGAGTAGAATGCAGTTAGTACACAATTTCCACCAAATAAAATATTTATGTGCTTTTAAATGTTAATATCGAGAAAATAAGTAATCCGAGAATCACAGTTCGAATAAATACAAATAGGCATTTGCAAATAAAGCCTTAAAACACCTTTATTTCCATTGCTAAATTACAGGCACTGTTTTATTTATATACAATACAGGTCATTTAAAACGAAAATAAAAAGTAGAAGTTCGTTCGCTGCTTTTTTTTTCTTCAGAAGAAGATAAAAAATCCATATGAATTTCATAGGGTTTGTAATTTTTCGAAATTTATGTTATAGGTATAATGTCCTGTTCTCGACCAAAAAACGTAGCCAGGGTACCTAAAAACTTTTTATTTTCCACTTTTCACTTCACCCATAAAAATTCTTCGCAGAAAATTCGGTTCCTTAAGTTGCCATTTAAAAGCGTCATCGCCTCGTCAAACTGTTGGCCTTTTACTGAGCTAAAATAAAATGTGTTTATTTCAGAATGCTTAGAATCACATAGTTTTTATGTTATTATCATTTCAAAGTTAAATATGCCACCATTCGCTATAAATTTAGCATCAACTGACAGGACAAATCAGCTGTTAATTCCAGTTTTCCAATATTTATGAAGTAGTGGAGACCGGATTACTCGACGAGTAAACATCATTAAATTTCAATGACGTTGTGATAATGATGTTTAAATTAGGTAAATTTGTCGAGTATCATCAAGCCTATAAGCACATGACATACGAAATAGTTAATGATGTTTAACTAGTGTCGTCTGTCTAGGGTGTTACACACAAAGAAACGAACAAAAGTTGCAAAATTGTCACTATGTATTCGATAAATGGTAGACGGTTTTGCATCACTGTACAATTGACCACTGAATGATACACCACTGTATAAATAAATTGGATATCTAAATTTGACAGCAAGTGAGATTGTTGCTAGTATGGAACCGATGATTGCTTCCCACTGGCATCGCCAGCTGTCAAATTTGACGGTTCGGATATTTAGACCAGTGAATGGTATAATTTATAGATTTAAGACCAAAAAAGTTTACCCAGATGTTGGGGCACTTTTTAATTGGTCTAAGCGTATTCGATAGTCTGAAAGTTCGATAATGTAGGCCTATAGCTACCAGCTACGAAAAGGTAGAATGAAAAAATCAAATAATTCCCGCGATATGCAGAATTCACTGCATAACATGAGTCGAGGTCTTCGTTAGATGTAAGCCTGTTTGGTACTAAGATTTCAGTACCGGATACTGGATACCCGGCAGGGTTTTTCCTTATTTAAGCCACGATTTGTCTTTTATCTGTTTGAAGGATTCATTCATTCTGAAAGGTACCCCGGTTTTCTCAGGGTAACACTCGTCCAATCGGCATAGTAACACTAAAATTTTAGACCACTGATTCGGAATTTGACCCAAAACTAAAAACATTTTTTTTAGTGCCTGCCCCAGAATTATTATTCTAAGCGTATTCGATAGTCGGCGCGGTAGAAACACTGAGGTCATTTTGAGTCGTGATTTCGCTGATGGTAATCAAATCAGGAACCCAAATTTGGAAAAAGCG
Organism: Microchrysa polita; assembly: GCA_949715475.1. NCBI lineage: Eukaryota > Metazoa > Arthropoda > Insecta > Diptera > Stratiomyidae > Microchrysa > Microchrysa polita. Next base: position 13,753,859 of record OX454420.1, read on the forward strand.
ACCAATAAATAAATTCAGCAACAAAGGCGCCCTTGAGATCTGGGATACACTCAAAAACACCTTCAAAGAGGTCGCAGAGGAGGTTGTGGGATACAAAGCCAGGCTAGCCCGAAATGATTGGTTTGATGAAGAATGTCAAAATGCGGTAGATGCTAAAAACGAGGCATATCGCCAATGGACCCAACGCGCAACTAGAGCCAAAAAAAAAACAAAACAAATTATGACGAGCTTCGACGATTTTCGAATAGGTTAATTAGACGTAAGAAACGTAAGCATCTTGACGAGCAGTTGATGCAAATAAACCAAAGACTAGCTAGTAGGAACAGTAGACAAGCGTACAAGCTAATTAATTCAATTAAAAGTGGATACCAACCCAGGACCTGCCTCTGTAAGGATAAGGATGGCAATATAATTAGCGACACCGATAGCGTTGATAAACGCTGGGCCTCACATTTTGAAGAGCTTCTTAATGTTCAACCGAACAACCCCACACAAGAAGCGCTGGAGCTGACGGCTGAAACAGGCCCTCCAATTCAACCCCCAACAATAGAAGAAGTTGATCTCGTCATGCAATCACTGAAACATAATAAAGCCCCGGGCGCTGACGAGATTCCAGCTGAACTGCTAAAGCATGGTGGGGAGAGCCTTGTTAAGGCTATACACACACACTTATCGTTAAAGTATGGAACGACGAAATAGTCCCGGAAGATTGATGTAAAAGTATAATTTGCCCAATCCACAAAAAAAGGGGATAAGTTGAAATGTGAGAACTACAGAGCCATCTCATTAGTTTGTACGACTTATAAGATTTTATCTAAGATTCTGGAAAATAGAATTAATCCGTACGCAGAATAAATCATTGGCGAGTACCAAGGCGTTTTTAGACCTGGTCGTTCGATGACAGATCAGCTTTTTACAGTGAAGCTTTTACTCCAGAAGTGCTGGGAATACAACATCGACGTATACCAAATATTTGTTGACTTCAAGCAGGCATACGACAGTATCGATCGAAGCGTACTGTACAACATTTTGCTGCATTTTGGAATACCGGCTAAGCTAGTGCGACTCATAAGGATGACGATGACTAATACCGTCTCGCAGGTCAGAGTTCAGAACAGACTCACTGACCTATTTGAAACTCGTACTGGACTCAAGCAAGGCGATGGGCTGGCGCAGACGCTCTTCAACCTGGCTCTGGAGTATGTGATTCGAGCCATGAATTTGAACAGCAGCGGAACGCTACTCATTAAATCGACTCAACTAGTAGCCTACGCCGACGACATCAACATCATGTCTCGAAGATTGCGTGATGCAGAAAGCCCTCTGCATAATCTGAATAACGCCGCCAAATAAGTTGGGCTACATATCAACGAATCTAAAACCAAGGTCATGATGCAATCAAAAACTAGAACGCCAGTAAATTCAAGCATCACAGTGGGGGACCTCAATATAGAATATGTAGACAACTTCACTTACCTGGGTTGCAATTTGTCAAAGGACGCCAACAAAACAGATGAGATAAAGCGACGGATACAACTAGCTAATAAGTGTTACTTTGCGGTCCTCCAAATTATGAATTCGAAGCTGGTGCACAGGAACACGAAGCTCCACGTGTATAAAACCATCATCCGACCTGTGCTTTGCTATGGCTGCGAGGCATGGACCCTAACCGAAAACTCTGAACAACAGGTGTTGGACACATTCGACACATTCGAGCGAAAGGTTCTCCGAAGAATCTTCGGGGCCGTTCGTGAACGAGGTGAATGGCGCATCCGCTACAGGTGTCGAAGATCGTGAAATTGCAGCGGCTGCAATGGGCGGAGCATGTACAAAGGATGAACGACGATCGCATGCCCAAAAAGGTGATGAAGGCGCAACGAGTGGACGGAGCCAGATTGCGTGGACGAACGAGAGCCCGATGGGAGCATTCTGTATGTGAGGACGCCCACCAGATGCTAGGCTTTCGGAACTGGAGGACAAGGTCGCGTGACCGCGACAATTGGAGGTTTTCAATCCAGGCGTTTACGCCGGACACACTGTAAACTACTATATTTCATTATTATAAACGTCAAATAAAATGTGGGATGAGCATGCGATTTGACAGAATAGTTATGCGATCGGTTGTAAAATAATAGAAGGATTGCGTCACAACGTTTGTATGTGACAGATCGCCGCGAAGCCGTGCGATACATTGAATTACATTGGACGCGGACGCAGAACATGTCTTTAGTGTTTTTGCCGCACCTATTCAACGAATATTTCTCCTAGAAAATTGTGGTACCATTATGGGGCGAGCAACCCAAAAAAAAATTCCCTGTTTCTGACCTCAAATTCATATTCAGTGATCCAATATTATTTTAGTGTTTCTGCTGCGCTGATTGAAATAGGGAAATAGGGATACCTTTCTGAATGGATGAAGTCTTCGAATAGATGAAAAACGAATCGTGGCTTTAATAAAAAAAAACCGTGTAAAATGCAGTACAAAAGAACCTAACACTCAGTTCCTTCGGTGTTGAATAGGTCCTTCGAAAACCTAAAAAAAGACGATATTAAAGAGATGTAAAAAAAAACAGACAAAACCGGTACTGAAAAGGTGCTAAAAACCTGAAAAAGACCGCTACTGAACAGCAGCTGAAAAAAACGGTAATGAACCGGTGCGAAAAAAAACTTGAAAAAACAACATGTGTTGAGAAACCGGGACCGGCCCATGGTTGAAAAAACCAAGGTATCGGTGCTTCAAAATATTGGTACCGGTGTTGATTAAACATTGGTTTTAAACGGTTTGAACGGTATCTGATCAATGGCCAAATATGTTATTTGTGTGAAAAGGATCGCCAATCCTTTAAATCAGGGGTGTAAAACTCAAATCCGGGTCAGTAAACAAGCTGGAGGTCCAAACCGCATTAGCAAGGACCAGGGTATAAAGCCATAGGCTAGGTGACCCTTAGACAGTAACCTCGTAGATGGTATGCTTGTCGTCAGGTTTCCCCGCAGGGGGTTTGTGTCCGTGTGACACTCAGCTCGGAAGGCTGTTTGTAGTCGGACAGAGATCTTTGGTGAGTTGTGACACCACGGACCTAACAGTGCAAGGGGGCCCCTGGTACAGTTGATACGCCAAGGCGAGGATCTGTACAAAGATCATTCGGGCGCTAACGGTCCCGTACTCCTGAGTTATGCACGGGTGGCTCTTGGCGTGCCTACCTCTCCCCATAGTTTGCGGGAGGGAAGCACTAAATGCCTAGCACGATTTTGATGTCCTCTGGTGGGGGGGGTGCATCATACGGAAGTCGTGTGAGCTTCGGAGGTGACGGCTCCGCATGACCCGAGTCCTGAAGGGGCTAGCTAGGGAGAACGGCCTTGGTGGAAAATGCCTACGCGCCTATATCTAGCTAGTTTGTGGATTGATGACCACACTGCCTGAGTCGCATTGCTGACTAGTAAACTGAAGGGGCCGCCTGGATGTGAAAAGCAGCGCTACGTTGTCTGCACAGACGCGTAGTCACAGGTCCAACGAGCCTGGGGTGTGCATGCCCGAATTCGACGTAAGGCTTAACCAATAGGGGGCCGAAGGAGGATCACACCTGCTATGGAGAAGTCCATAGCGAATAGTGTATTACGGGGATGGGTGTGCCCAGGGGACCATGGTCCTTGCCCATCAAGGTGTTGGACTCGTAGTGGCTGGAGGTTGTTACCCAAGTCATCCAGCTAGTGATGCAATCCCGGGGTTGGATTCCGGATGGTGTGTGCATGCGCCTGATGGAGAAATCTCCGTCTGACAACAACACCTTGTCAGTAAAAAGCCGAAGGTCCAAACATTTTAGCGGGACCGGGAGATAAAGGCCGAAAGGCTAGGTGCTCCCCTGACGGTATACCTGTAGATGGTTAGCTTGTCTTCAGGTTTCAAGTGGTGTCCAGGCATGGAAAAGTTTCGAAGCAAGTGACAAAAGGATGCCCACAAGGATCCATCCTAGGTCCCAGTCTATGGAACCTTGTCTTGGATGACTTGCTCCGAACACTTGACATTGAAGAGGAAAATGTAACAATATTAGCCTATGCGGATGATATACTCGCTCTAGTAAGTGGGAATACGAGAGCAATGATTGTACTAAAGGCTGTGCAAATCTCGCAACTAATTAAAACATGGTGCGAAACTGTAAAACTCACGCTTTCTCCCATTAAGACGAAAATAGTTTTACTAAAAGGGAAACTGAGAAGACCACCAGTAGTTCGAATTGGAGGACATTCTATAAAAATGGTGAAAACACTCCGATATTTAGGATTTTGGATGGGAAGCGGATATAATGTAGCTGACCACGTCAAGAAAACTGGTGCTAAAGCTAGAGCTGCTTTTAATGCCCTCACCACACTGGCTAAACAAAAATATGGATTGAATTACAAATCTAGAAAAACTCTTTATAAGGGTCTACTTATACCAACCCTAACCTATGGAGCCATTGGATGGGCTAACAGGCTGAATAAAGTCAAGATTCGGCCCCTCAAGTCGGCTCAGAGAGTAGCTCTAATAGCGGTGAGTGGAGCTTACAGAACCACGTCGACTGACGCACTTTGTGTTCTACTAGGAGAACTTCCAATTAACCTGGAAGTGCTGGAGAGGGCCAACATGTACAAAATAAGAAGAGGAGAAGAATTTGCTGTTGATGGTATTACTTTTTTCCCCTGATACGGAAAGCAAACCGGAGCTTAAAGAAAAGCTTAGGGAGGTAATGGACGCTCGCTGGCAAAGAGACTGGGCACAGAGCCTGAAGGGTAGAATTACTGCCGATTTCTTCCCCACAGTAAAGAACAGAAGGGAAAGTGATTGGATCGTGCTGGATCATTACACCGCACAATTTTTAAGTGGGCACGGAGACTTTAACGCAAAGCTTCATAGCATGAAGCTAGTTGAAGACCCGAACTGCCAAAGTGGGGAAATAGAGAGCTCATACCATGTATTATTTTACTGTCCCCTTTATAATATGGAGAGGCGTACATTGAAAGATAGATGTACGCTAATAGGACAACTATGGCCTGTACAACCACAAGTGCTAACGAGAAAAGAAATTTACCCGCACTTCCAGGAATTCTGCTACAAGGCGCTGGGCAAAAAGAAAAGAATTGCTATGGAAGCAGTCCAGTCTAGACAGGCTACGTAGCAATTGTATACTCTAGGGTTAGCAAGTAGGACACTAGGTTAAGTAAACATGATAGTAAACTGTACATATTTACGGATTAGCAGTAGGTATAGAATAATAATAGGTAGGTTTAGGGATAGAATAGATTGGAATAGGATAGCGTAGCATAGAATAGGGTAGGATAGGGTAAATACCTCAGGATAAGATAGAGTAAGCACACAGGAAGTTTAAGTTGGAATTATAAATAAGAAAAAAATTACATCCTACAAATAAGGAACAGTAGTAAGGGGAAAAAAGCTGGTAGTGCTTGGGGATGCCTCCCTTAAACTGCAAGACAGCCTATAGGCTTTCGAGCGGACGATCGCTCCGATTGCAAAGGAATTTGCAATAAATGCGAACATCGGGGTTGAGATGCCCCCGCATTTGCGGTCTCAACACTGGAGTAGGATTCGAGGTGGCTGTGGTGTTACACCAAAAGTCGATTGGCTAGGGTCGCACCCAAGGTGGGGTTCCAAAGGGAGGCAGCCCGGCGGACAACACCCTTCTGGCATCAGCCAGATAAACCTGCCGTCCCATATGGGAATGAGGTATGGCCGTTTGGCTCAGGCACTCAGAAGGCAATGCGAGGTAGACGCAGGATCATGTCTTCAGGTTTGAGCGGGCCGCAGAATAAACAATTCGCAAACGAGTATAGAAGTTATTTTCGAAATTTTATCACAGAATATTACCTTTAAAATATGACTTTAAATCTGAGTCATTATAACTACCTCGAAATTATGTCTTCTTGAAATACCATATTTTGAAAATGTTAAAACACCAAAATTTTGTTGATCGATCAATAACCCCCATCGATTACTATCTATTTGTGAATTAATTTCCGCCAAATTTTGGAGAGCTGATCAGAACCTTGTAGGACCGGTCAACCAGAAACATTCAAGTAACCCCAAAAACCTTGGGAGCCAAAATTGTTAAGCTCAAATTAAATTGGGACGGAGAGGTGGCCAAAAATACACAATAATTGCCATGTGGTGTGAAGCAAACGCATGTACCAACAAAACTTCTGGTGCTGGTGATACCTTTTTCTTGGCCGGATTTTAGGACATAATAATTTCACTAAGGGGCTTACTATTTTCCTCTAAAAAGGTCGCCTCTAAGAAATGTACCTCTATTAGGGCGATTTGTTTGTAGTATCTTCGTCGCGAGGAAGATTTATAAAATACTAAATTTTAAGCTGGCATAAGTCACCGACTTCTTGACGAATTTTAGTAAATTTAATAATTTAATAAAATTTAACTTGAGTTCAGCACTTCAATTTTTTTATTTTTACGCATTTGTGCCCATACACATTGTGTTTCTTCGACCTGGCCGCGGGCCACACAAATGCGTGAGGCGTGCCGCATGCGGCCCGCGGGCCGCAAGTTTGACATGCCTGCTTTAAATGTTTCGCTACAAAATCAGTTCGTTTGTAATATTCAGCGTTACTTGGCCAATGCCTTAACCCAATTTGATAAATTACACTTTTCAAATAAACGTTCCGGAAACATTGAATTCTTCACATGTCAGGCTTAAGCACTTCCCTCCAACAACAACATGAAACAATTTAATTTAATACCTTTACTATCCCAATGAAATGCTATTTGGAATCATATTTCAATTTCCTGCTGTTTGTTTCTCCGGACGAGATTCACTCTCAGATAACAATCACGGCGCATATTGTTATCGTACACAGTGCACACATGTTTGCAGCACTGTAATAAAATCGTAATATGTAATAGTTTCCACACATTGTTTGAACTTGGCTTGTGTGAAGAAGTTACCGAGGCCAGGTGTGTGCCATGGATATGTTGTGCATATATAGTTTGCCATATGTCTAGATACGATACGAACAAACTATCGAATCCACCCACAATTGGAAGCTGGTCATAGTGCTGTTGACCGCAAACGCTTTTCGGAAGTCTCACAAATTTTTAATTGCATTTCCTCTCTAGGGGTTGAGGGTAAGGGAATTTGTATGTAGTCAGTCATTGTAATACCGTAATATGAAGCATATCCGCAGGTATCGTACAGAGGTTAATAGATTCACTTAGAAGAGTCAGTTTAATTGAAAATGAAGTTTGGATGGACAATAGAAACACAATATGGACGAAAATTGATAATTTAATATGCCTGGAAACGCATTTTGGTTATAATGTAATTTGCCGAAAATTCAATGAAAGTGGTGGTGACAGTAGAGTGCAGAGACCGAGGCTAATTTCGGGCGCGGCCCGAAATTTTAATACCCGTCACATTTGAATGAAACTTAAGCTTCTTTTCTGTTAACAATTTCTACCACAGCCCTATGACGTCTTCCGATTCCGCATCTATTCTTAGATTCGTTGACGCTAGTCCAGGATTAATTGGGTGATTTTTGTTTAAGATTCAAAAAGAAAAAAGTTTCTTTTACATGAACCATATATTTGGGGTTGGTTTGTATGACAGCCCTATTCCATAATGTTCTGATTCCATCCATTCGTAGATATGTTTTAATGATTAACACATTTGGGTGGAGTTTGGTTAAGATTGGTTCATAAAGAAAAAGTTTTTCTAAGAAGAACCTAATTTCCAGGGGTGTGTTTGTATGCCCTATGACGTAGTGTTCCGATTTCATCCGTTCCTAGATATGTTTTGAGACTTTGCTACACAGCAAAAAATCCGGTGTGAATTTAACTCCGAAAATTGTCGAATAGGGTCCCTCCGTTTGGATAACATATTGTTTTATCCAAATGGATGAACACAAAAGTGTACTTCCAATTACACCAAAAGGAGTAATACTCGATATTTTTGGGATAAAAATAAAACACAAGTTTCACAGAACATTTAACTCATAAATGAGTTTTGTATAACTAGCATTTACCTCTCTATAGGTGTTGGCGACATTTCATTTACCTCTTTACGCTCTAAAAATGCATAATAAATTACCTGCCTACAGTGGGATTCGATCCAGCGTCCCTATGATTTGAAGACTAACGCCCTACCTACTACACCACACAGACTATACGGGATGACGTTCGTAATTTGCACCATATATTACCTGCGGAATTAACTCCATTTTAAGTAAATTTTAACACCATATAAACAAAAACTGATATAATTTCGAATAAAAGTTATTATTTATCCAAATGAATTTTATTTTGAGTGTTTTATCCTAATGGATAAAAGGAAAATGTTATACTCGGGACGGAGTGAAATAAATGTATTTAACTCCATAGGTATAAAAAAATTAAACCTTTTTGGATAAATTTTGGTTCACACCGCCTGATTTTTTGCTGTGTAGGAACACATTTGGGTAAATTTTGGTTAAGGTCGGACTCAAAACGAAAAAGTTTTTCTTATCAGAACTTAATTTTAAGAGGTTGGTTTGTATGGCAGCCCTATGAGGTAATATTCCGATTCCATCCGTCATCCATCAATAATAATAATCATGTTTTCTCCAATTAGCCGTTGCGGATCAAAGCGACGACTACTCAATGCAGTAAAGGGAAGAAAAAAAATTTAATTAAAACTACTTCTACAACCGACAAAAAATATTCTGTTGAAAAAATTCCACCGAATAAAAAGTCTCATTATTCTTCTCACACATATTATTTTATTTTAACCAACAGCTGAAACTTTTCTTATTTCTCTATATTTACGTCCAAATTGAATTTCTCTTTCTTTCTTCGTCGTAAATATATAAATATGTCCAGCACAAAATACGAATTTGGTCCGTCCATTATTTACGCAACATTTACAAATTAGATTCTCGCGTATATGGCTAACGAACGCACGTATACCTACATCCTACACAAATGCGTAAGTTCGCGGTGTAATTCCATTTGTTGATATGCCAAAAAAAGCGCCGCACCGTAATGACATTCTTCGCACAATATTGCATTCTTTGGACGAAAAAAAAAATAGTCTTCAGAATAAACAATTTTCGGCCATACTCAACTTATCACCTCACCATTTTTTGGTATACAGAGGTTACCAAAAAAAAAATATATTTGTACGACATATTACCGGAGCGACCCCATTTCGGTGGAGTCTCGATTTTGTTGTGGTTGTCTTTTTGGCCAAATAAAATATCCCGACTGTGATGATAATGATGACTTGGATACTGACTGATAGCCGAGTATAGTATGAGTGTTGCCAGATTGGGCTCCTTCTCGCCGATTGGGCTATCTTTTTTCTCAATTGGCGACAAAAATTTTCAAAAGTCGCCGCGCGATTATTTGGGCTACATAAAATACGCGCCAGTTTTAATTATTATTTTTTCAGGACTAAGTAGATTTTTTGAAGGGTACTGAATTAGAAAATAATAATAGGTACGTTTTATTGTGTTTATCCCGTGCATGTTTGGGTAGAACTTCATATAAAAAAAATGACACTTAACCAGGTAAAGTTCACGCGTGTAACTACCCTACACGGAATAGAGCTTAGATGAATCAAATGTAGATGGCGGACACATAGGGGAAATATGAGGGAATTTGTTTTTTCAAACCAAATGTGAGAGTTTTTCTCATCACGAGAAAAGATTTTGCAAAGAAATAATCATCTTTTGTGATAAAATCCACCACATCTAAAAAATAAGCCGACGAAGGTGAGTCAAAGATGTATCAAATTGAATGTTTGTTTACTTTCCATAGTTACGCCATATTTTGCTTGGTTATGCCATCGTGTGAAATTACGTAATGATTCTACTGTATATGCAAACTAGAAAAAATCATTACGCATTTTCATATGATGGCGTAACCAAGCAAAATATGGCGTAACTATGGAAAGTAAACAAACATTCAATACAACGTATAATTGCCGTGTATTTGACATTAGTTGTGAGTATAAATTAATGAGTGAAAGTATACAAAAAAGGCAAAAATATACTTCTGCTCTCGTGACGACTGCACACGAGAGCAGGAAAAGTATATGTTTGCCTACATTCTGCATAGGCCGTATGAATACTAATGCCGGAAATAAGATGGATGCAGAAACAGTAACAGCAGCAGCAATGATAATGCAGTCCAATGCAATTTAAATGAGTGACGTCATGTTGCAACAGCTATAAAAAGATTTTGCTGCCAACATGACGTCTCCCATTTAAAATGCATTGGACGTTTCTGCTGCTGTTGCTGCACAGTCTGTTTCCAGCATAATACTCATACTCGAACTTCGCAAAAAGGTTAGTACTAGAGAGAAGTAAAGCTTGAAAGTAGCCCGCCCAAGAATGGTTCCCGGATTTTTTTTGAAAGTACTCCAATTGGCGTAATAGAAGCACTAAAGTAATTTTTGGTCACTGAATCGTGAGACCAATGCTGAAAACATTTTGTGCCTGCCCCATAATTATCCCCTTTTCTCGAGAAATACACGTCGAATCGGTACGGCAAAAACTTTAAGGTAATATTTGGTCACAGGTTCAAAATTTGGGGTCAAAAACAAGAAAGAAATTTGAATTGCTAGCCCAAGAGTGGTAACCTAGTTTTCTCCGTTTTCTCCATAAGTTCCATGGCTCCGATAAAACAGTATTTGAGTGAGGTTTACTTGGAATAATTTAATCAAAGGTTTGGGAAATTTGTGATGCTAAAAATGTTTCTTAGAAGAACCTAATTTGGGGGTTTAGGTTTGTATGGCAGCCCCATGACCCCATTGTCCGATTTTGCCGATTCAAACATACAAACTGCCTGCAGCAAAAAGAAGCATTTGTACAAAATTTCAGCATCATAGCTTTTAAATTGGCCGAGTAAAACGCGTTACAACAGACAGACAGACGGACAGACAGACAGACGGACAGACTGACATCGGCCAATCGACTCCCCAAGTCATGCTGATCATATATATATGTATACTTTTTATATGGTCGGAGATGCTTCCTTCAATGCGTTTCAAACTTCATGACAAAGTTAATATACCCTTCCACTCAATGAGCGAAGGGTATGACAAGAAAGTAATTTGGATTGCTGGCCCAAAAGTTACCCAGTTTTCTCCGGAAATAACCGTCAACCGCGGAATCACTAACGCAATTTTGGGCAGCCGATTCCAAATTTTAAGTAAAAAAATTTGTCTGTTTTGCTCGTCCTACAGCGTTACACCGCTTCATGCATGCATATTCCACAAGCTCTACCTGTTTCCTCCATCCATCGATACATTCTTTCAAATGCCACAACTCATTTTTTCCATGTCTCACAAACTAGTTGAATGGAATGCATGTTTCCACAAATGTTACTTCTTTCACTCCTCCACCGATACCATACGGTAGTTCATTTGAAACTTAAATTCCCAATCCGTCAAATACTATAAACAACTCAATAATTTATAAAACACCTACACCATAAATAAAACAGGTCGAAAGGGATAAATTTTGTTTCCACAAAAACACAAATAGGCAATTATAGTTTTTACTCATATCATACTATGCCAAATACGATATTCAAATAACACCCCAGCACAAAATGTTATTTCAGGTATCGTATTCGGAGAGAAATAACAGACTTTTGAATTTAATGACAACTGAAATACGATATAACATCGTATTTCAATATACGAACGCGAGCATGAATCCCCCTATGTTTATACTTACAACTTGAATTTTTAAAATTTGTATGGGGACTAAAGTAAAGCGGACTTTGGGGTAGTTTTTAGGGTATAGAGGGGCGCAGAAAATGTTGTAAGAATGCAGATAAGTTCTGTTTTATTGCGATGCCTAAAACTTGGATTTTAAGACTGAAGTCTTTGGGGCATGAAAAACACTTAGGGGTGGTTTTTAAGTGAAGTAGGTGCTCGGCATATTTTTTGCTTTTGCCATTGAATCACGGCGAATTGGCGACATTTAATGCACTATAGCGATCATCGAAATTTAGAAGTGTAATAAGACTGTACTTGAATAAAATAAAAACCTGTTCTTCAGTTGAACATCAGCCACCGTACTATGTGCACTAAATATACATAATAAACGTTTTGTAACATAATTGCACTAGTCTCGAGTATTAATTAATTCAGTAGTTACATTGAATATAATAAGCGTTAATATCGCTTATTACATGGTGTCAGAAGTGGTGTTTATTATTCGAACTGAAATTTGTGCATAATTTTGTGCTACTAGTTTTCACGATTCTCAACATTTCAAAATGGCCGAACACCGAAAGGAATTGGAGGAGTTGGATTGCTCGAATCTTGGAGCAGAGTGGAAGAATTGGAAGCGCAATTTCATGGTCTACATGATAGCTAACAATAAAAATTGCTTGCCGGAAGATACCAAAATCGCCATGTTTTTGTGGTTGGGGGGAAGCAGAGGAGCTAATATATACAATACATTATTCCCAAATGATGGATCCGAAGATCAACTTCTGGGCAGAGCCACCATTACAAATGAGCTCCCAGCCACAAAAGACCAGCCCGCAAAAATTGAACGGAAAATTCATCAACGCAAGTTATGTGACGTGCTTTCCAAATTCGATGAGCATTGCCTGCCGCAGAAAAACATATCGATGGAGGCATTTAAATTCAATAATTTGAAGCAACAAGAGCTGCAAACATTCAGTGAATATCTAACGGAACTGCGAACTCAAGTAGAACGTTGTGAATATAAATGCGCCTGCGGAATTTCGTACGAGAATCGAATGCTGCGAGATCAGATAATTATGGGCGTTTTTGACAAGAAACTGCAGCTTAAATTATTAGATAGTCGTGACGAAAAATTGGAACATGTACTTGAAGTGTGTAAAACATTCGAATCTGCCAATATTAATAAGGATATTTTGGAGTCCAAACAAAAAACCATATCGGTCGTGTCATCATACAATCGAACGTGTTTCAAATGCGGTGCAGCGTGGACCCCAAAACATGTGCAGGAGTGCCGGGCGAAGAACGCGACATGCCGAACTTGCGCGAAGAAGGGTCATTTTCAATCAATGTGCCGTAAGTCTAAAATAAATTCATCTGAAAACACGGAAAGTACAAGGAAAAACGTTTCGGGGCTCAACTGGGCTGAAATATCAGGTAATCAGGTTCAACAACACAAGTTTGATTATAAATTAAGTAATTGTTCTTCTAGAATAAATTCAATCAATCAAAAGTGGACCAAAGTATATAAAATAGTCACAAAAATAATATCTTTTAAAATTGATACGGGAGCTGATGTGAATTGTATACCATTGTGTATTATAAAAAATCAAAATATTAAAATGAGAGATCAGCAACGTGATTTTGCAGTATTCGACTACAGTAGTAATAAAATTAATATTCACGGAGTAGTTAAATTGGTATGTATTGATATGGATTTACATTTAAAACATTTAGTGGAATTTGTTATTGTTGATGACCATTTTGAGCCGGTTTTAGGTCTAGAGACTTGTATTCGACTTAATCTCATTAAGCGAATGGATGTCAAAACCATTGCAACTTGTCTAAAAGCCGATTTCGTGAAAATCAACAATGATCTGTTTACAGGACTAGGAATGTTCCCGGGAACATTTTCAATTGATTTGAAAGAAAATTCTCAACCTGTTTTACACTATAAGAAACGCATACCTTTATCCTTAACAGGTAAGCTTAATACGGAACTCAAAAAAATGGTACAAGAAGGAATAATTTCACCTGTTGATTATCCGACGGATTGGGCAAACAACTTACAAATCGTCGAGAAGCCAAATGGTAGCCTTCGAATATGTTTGGACCCTAAGCCACTAAATGCTTGCATAAAAAGGGCACATTTCTTAATTCCAACTATTGAAGATTTGACCTCCAAACTTGCTAAAAAGGAATTGTTTTCAGTTCTTGACCTATGTAGTGGCTTTTGGCATATGGAGCTAGATAAATATAGTTCAGATCTTACAACATTTATGACACCATTTGGACGATTTAAATTTCACCGAGTTCCATTCGGTTTGAGTTGTGCTCCAGAAATGTTTCAGCGGAAGATGATACAAATATTTGGCGATATATCTGGTGTTCTAGTATACTTTGATGACATTCTGATTTACGCTGAGGATGAAAAGGAACATGACAAAATTATGACAATAGTTGTTGATCGTGCTCGATCAAACAATGTCAAATTCAATGCAGATAAAATGCAGTATAGACAAACGGAAGTGAAATTTATGGGAAATATTTTATCAAAGGGGTCAATTAAACCTGACTGGAAATACACGAAAGCCATTCTAGATATGAAAGTACCTACAGACAAGAATGCTCTTCTTCGTTTTTTGGGACTTGTCAAGTACATAGCGCGGTTTATTCCAAATTTATCAGCACAAACGGCTCAATTACGCCAGCTTACACATAATAATACAGTTTTTGAATGGGGAGATCAACATCAAAAGGAATTCAGTAATTTATTAAAGACTATCGCGTCACAAAATGTCCTTGCAATATATGACCCCAGTAAGTCAGTGATTGTCCAAACAGATGCATCAAAAGATGGCTTGGGATGTGTTCTAATTCAAGACAATCGACCAGTTGTATTTGCATCTAGAACGCTTAGTAAGAGTGAGCAAAAATGGGCACAAATTGAAAAAGAGCTGTTGGCAATTGTCTTTTCGTGCGAAAAATTCCATTACTATCTGACGTGAATTTGTAGTCGAAAGTGACCACAAACCTTTAGAAACACTTATTAGGCGTAATATTGATGATGTTACCATGCGGTGTCAACGTATGTTTATGACATTATTGAAATATCCAAAACTTAAAATAGTATACAAGCCGGGAAAGGATATGTTAATAGCCGATTGTTTATCACGAGCACAATTATCTGATGTTTATGAAATTGAAAATCTATCGAGTGTTATTCACACAGTTACGAAAACAGTTTGTGCTACAATAGAAAATTATAATTTCTATCGCGAAGTTATTGAAAAGGATGAAAAATTCAAAAAAATCTGCAAATATGTAGAACAAGGCTGGCCAAATTATCATCAACTTGATGATTTTAGTCAAAAATTTCACAAATACAAATCAGAGCTTCATGTAGAGAACCAGCTTCTATTCTTAAATGATCGACTGGTAATTCCAAGCGAACTACAACCCAAACTGGCAAAGTGGGTTCATCAACCGCATTTAGGTGTTGAGAAAACACTTTCACGAGCCAGAATGCTTTATTATTGGCCTGGAATGAATAGTCAAATCAAAGAAATGGTAAAAGCCTGCTCTATCTGTGAAAACTTTAAACGAAATAACCAGAAAGAACCTTTGAAAATAGAAGAGCATCCTGATTACCCCTTTCATGTCGTTGGCATGGATTTATTTGAGTATGCGGGAAGAGTTTACTTGATACTGTTTGACTCATACTCAAATTATTTAAGTGTTGTTAATCTTAAGAACAAATCTTGCGGGCATATTATTGATGGCATTAAGACGGTTTGTGATAAAATTGGGTATCCAACAATAATAAAGACTGACAATAGTCCTTTTAATTCCGCTGAATTTAAGAGATTTTCTTCCGAATTTAATATCCAGTTGAAATTTTCTAGCCCGGGATATGCTCAAAGTAACGGATTGGCCGAAAAAGGTGTGGCTATCGCCAAAAATATTCTTAAGCGATGTTATAAGGAGTACGAGGTAAATCAGTTTCAATACAGAATTCTTGAATATAATACAACTCCTGTTGCAGGTATGGGATTGACTCCATCTCAATTATTTTTTGGGAGATTAGTAAAAACAAAATTACCAGCTCGATGTTCAATATTGGTCAGAAACTTTATTACAGAGGATACAATAAAACAGAAGTTCGACGAAAAAAAGAAAAAACAAAAATTATATTTTGATCGATCTGCAAAATCATTACCCGTATTAGCTATAGGAGATTTAGTTATTTTAAAAAAAAAACGGAAAAGAATGGAATTATGGAACAGTAGTTAATAATGTCAATGATAGGTCATATGTTATTCGCGATAGTTTTAATAACTTCTTTAGACGCAACCGCAGATTTATTTCTAAGTCACTAAATAGAGGATTCAACGCTAGCGATTTCCTATTTGAAGAAAATATTAGGTCTATGAATGATTGTAAAACCGATGAAATGAATGAAGTTGAAGTTGTACCTCTTGCTGGCAGTATAAATAATGAGTTATTGGGTAATCCGGAATTAAATAACACTGATACAGAACATAAGTCAGTAGCTGGCGAACAGGTCATGCCATATTCGAACTTAGAAATAAGTCCATTACCCAGTGGTGCAATTAGAACACGTAGCGGAAGAGTAGTTAAGCCACCTGAACGATATGGCTGCGTTTGAATTATTATGTAACATTTTTGAAAAATATTTGGTCCACTATAAAAAAAAAAAAAAAAAACAAAAAAAAAGCGTGTAATAAGACTGTACTTGAATAAAATAAAAACCTGTTCTTCAGTTGAACATCAGCCACCGTACTATGTGCACTAAATATACATAATAAACGTTTTGTAACATAATTGCACTAGTCTCGAGTATTAATTAATTCAGTAGTTACATTGAATATAATAAGCGTTAATATCGCTTATTACAAGAAGTGGTAGTGCTAACTTGACAATCATGTTTTAAAGCGTTTAGGGTGAGTCGATCTCTTTGCTCCCAAGTGTATTTTTGCATTTAATTAAATTATTTATGTACAAAGATTAGCTCTTACGTTTTATCTTGGCAATAAAATTTTTTGGGCTACTTTGGGGTATAAAAAAACTGAAATTTGGCGATTTCTTCTAAAAATATCTGGCAACCCTTTGTATGACTCTGACACCGTTCAACTTTTGTACGTTGTCAGAATATTTGAAGACAGAAAAAAATGATTTTAAGGTGACTCGAGACTATCAACCTGTGTGTTTGTGTAATTTATTCTGCAAGTAACCGAAAAAAATGATGTACGTGCACGTAATGCTTGAACATATTTTTATTCACACAAGTCTAGTGCTAGTGCTAGTCATTCAAAGAGAAGGTCCAACGACGGATGGAAATGAACTCGCGCGTTGCCTTTTTTGAAATGAAAAATGGATAGCACATTGGTAATCTACTACTGCAAGAAGATTATTCTCGTTCTCGAAGCCACTTGATATGATGAGAGAATAGTGTCCTTGTTCTAGTTGAAGTGTCGATGTTTTACCGACAGTCAGCTGAGTAGCTCATCCCTCATCCTACACGTGTTATTCTTGAAATAGTTGAGGAGTTCATTAGCATAATCTGCGGAAGAGTGTTGGATGAATAAGGTAAGAAAAGAATAGTGCGGAAATAGCAATAGTACCTACACACTCGATCGTATAAATTAGGTTTTGCTTCTCTGTTTGGAAGATAATTGGGCGCGGGCGGTAATTTTATTTATCCCCCCCCCCCAAACCTTTTCCAGCAAAACCTACATTGTTGATCTTTCTAATTGGAATCCGTCAGTTACCATTTGACACTAATTTGAAGTTTTTCGGAATGTTTTATCAAAAAATATGACTGAATATAGCTTTGTAGGGGAGGTAGGGGTATTCTGACCAACTCCACGCCGTCAATTTCAAGGATATGTCACAATTAGGCATTGCTGAAAATTTCAAGTCGCCAGCGATATTCTGTCGAAAGTTATTGACCAATTAAAATATGAAGGAGGGGTAATTTGTATATGGGAGGTAGGGGAACCCTTGATCCGATTTGGGCCATTTTCAATACAGTCCAAGGCTTTATAAAAAAAACATCTCACCAACATTTCAAAACGGTAGCTTCATTATTTCGGGAGTTATCGTGCGAACTGAAAGGCACACGGACGGACAGACATACATGGCTTATTCTAATCAGGGACCGACCCTGATCATTTATATACAGGGTGTCCGGAAACTACCGCATAAACGCACCGGAATATGATTCCTTCCTGGTTTTTACAGAGCTTCAAAGTTAAATTTGTATAAGGGTTAATTTTGGTATAATTTGAATAAATTTTACATAAATTGCAGAATATTAGGAGAAATTTGAATGAATTCATCTTGTATTGAGATATATTTGAAAACAAAGCCAATAGCTTTAAGGACACCGAAATCCTGTATTTTATGAGTAGATCACCTAAATGTGAATTTTCGTAAACATAACAAATTCAGCCCATTACTCGGTTCGTTTCCATTGTGAATCATGTCGTTGTTTCACATCACATCACAAAAAGAAATTTCTATCTTTCTGTCCGAAACTCATTTATGTCAGCCAACAATTTTGGTTACCAAGCTTTTTTCGGGCAACCTGGCTGTTTTTGGTGCTATAATGTTCTGATCAGCCGACCAAAATTAATTTATAGATAGTGTCAACTGATCGATCAATCAAATTTCTTGCCTGAAGATTCTAAATTTCTTTGAAGACATTTGAAAAATTGATTTTCCAAAGGATATAATCCCGAGGTCAAAAATAATTTTCTGTAGACGTTTTCGAAACTTTGTCCTTGCGACCCGCTGTCCTTGTCCTAGTTCAATTTATCTATATGCTCGACTTCTTTTGTAAACAGATTTCACCGAATCCTTTGAGTACTCTTGCAATCAGAACAAATAAAGTGTTCGGACAAGTAATGCGAATACTAGGGTTTCGTAACTGTTTCTACTATGATCGGATTCCCTAGACTTAAGATCGCGAAGGCTTAGGATATCGCCGTATGAACTGTTCATTTCTTCTCATCCCACTACCTCTTATTATAAGGTTTCCAGAATCCTCTTCACCATAATACAATTTTCAACGCGAAATCAAATTAATTCATTTCCTCCGATATTAAAAACTTCTCAGACAGATATTAAGGTCATCCCATTATTTAATTTATTCATTTTTTTCCGTCTTCTTCCACTTGCTCACAGAGGATATCTCCCTTCTACCGCAACACACAGCATTCCTAATAAAAGTCACTAGGCCAATTTTTGTTCAACCCTATATAGAGACAACTCCTTCCTATCCATCTCGTCCCCTGTATTGCACAAAAAAAAAACTTTTTTTTCATTATGAACGCAGGAATATTAAATCCTTACGCCGACGACGGATCGCTGTCATTTCGAGGTCGCACAGTCTTCCCACTCTACACCCCGTGCCATACCCCCCACACACACTTTTCCAGTTGAACAATTTCAAATCAACACTTGGCAAAATGAAAATTTCAAAATTCGAAAAGTTCTTGAGACACGATTGCAATGCCGTGGTGGTTTTGCTGCTGGTTTTTGAAGTATGTATATGTCCTCGCCGCGCCGTAATATGAAAATTTCAGTTCAGTGTCCTTGGTGAATGCTCAATGGACTAAACCGGAGGGAAGGGACCTTTGAATATTAAAGATTTTGTTAAATAGCAGGCACAGAAGCCACAGGTGTGCTTTGAATCAGGAGATGATCCGCCCCAAATAACGGTCACATGGACGACAAATAAATAATAAAAATTAATTTGATTCTTTGACAGACAGCTGTGAGTTGTGTGCGGCCGGCGTGGCGGTTTGACGGGCAAAACATCTTTTGATGATGTTCATGCCATAATGCAGAAGAGTGCGAGGATAATAATTTGTCGGATACTGAAAGTTTCATGTTCATTAACAATTCGTAAAAGAGACAGTTCTCTCATTCTCTCTATCTATTTGAATTGAAATCTTTGAGGCTAAGGCTACGTTCAGACGAGGGTCATTCGATAGCATTCATTCAGGTGTTATTGAATCATGTGGTGATAATGCACAAACCCGTGTGTAGATTCATAATTCCTCCTGGTCTGGGGATTTCGTATTTCCCAGTGTATTGGAAATAAAAAAATCCCACACCTGTGGGAATTTTGTATGCGGGTATTTAGCTTTTGGGGAATTTGGAATTTGGGAAATATGCAATTAGGAATTTTCGACTAGGGGTAATCAAATCAAAATCCAAAAAATCAGAATCCGCAATCATAAAATTCCCAAAAATGCTTAATCCTCGCGGACGAAATCCCCAGTCAAAAATCCCCAATCGCATATTTACCAAATTCCAAATCCCCAAAAGAAAAGTACGCGCATACATAATTCCGACAAGTGTGGGGATTTCGTATTTCCTTTACACGGGGTAATAATCCCCACACCTGTGAGAATTATGTATGCAGGTGATTAGCTTTTGGGGATTTGGAATTTGGTAAATACGCATACGTAAGAGTAGGTGGTCGATTTGAGTCTGAGTCTGGTCTTGTCGAGGATTTTACTCAAGCGCTCTAATAATTAAATCACAAAATTACGAAAAATCCTCAAAAAATATTTAATCCTCAAATTCAAACAATCCCTAATAGGATTGTCCACAACTTCAAATTCGCAAAATATCTAAAGCAATATCCACAATATTTTGGAACGAAATACAATATCCCCATTTCACAGAAAGAAAGTCTTGAATACGCAACCCCCACAAGGAACCTCGCTCAAAAGAGAATCCCCAATCACCAAATAACCACACATCAGCAAATCGAACCTGGCTTAAGAAATTGAAAATTTCCCACACGGTGTGGGAATTATGCATGTGGGTGTTTAGCTTTTGGGCATTTGATTTGGGGATTTTCCTACCACACCCATAAGGAGAACGGATACGACATCTCCACATCTGTGGGAATTATCAACGCGCGTCTTTCTCTTTTGGGAAATATGTGAGGATTTGCTCTGTTCAGGCAGACTGATGCGACGTTTCGAGTCGTACCGTCTGAACGTGGCCTAATTCCGTTCATATCCGCCCACATTAATCTCTCACGACTAAACAACATTTTGTTTATTTGAATGAATGCCAACTCCTTCGTTTTATGCTTACCGAGAAAAATGAAGCTCAGTGCTGCTGAATGAATTCAAGAAATGATTGTCAGAACTTTGTTTCGGACGAAAAACATCAACCGACAAAAAATGAGAGAACACGACTCTCATAGAATGATAAGACAGCATTGACATGTCATGCGACCATAAAATAACCAAAACGACTACCGTCTCTCTAGAATGTTTCGTGACATTATTAAAATTGGATTAAAGAGAGGCAACCAAATTGTCGTGTGTCGGCGAAAGGGCAAAAAGTTTATACGTGCCCTTTTCACTTGCTGAGCTGAATATTTTGCTGGATGTGTCTGGTGAAAGTGACTAATGAATAAAAAAAATGTTGTTTATTAGTTGTGGCATTTAAAAAAGTGGGGGAAGTTATATATTTGGGGCAGATGATGGGAGGGGCAAATATAGTTCTAAGTTGTTGTAATCATTGGTGGGGCATGGAAGAGAAGCACCCACATAGACATTTCTCAGTTTGCACTCTTGTTTTGTGTCTTAAATACAGGATAGGTGGTAGAGACCTCACGAAAAATGTCCTTAAATGGCAATCGCCAATAAAATAAAATCCCCAATTACAATAAATACTCACGCTCCCACCAAGCATCTTTAGCCAACTTTGTTTTGAGAAATTCGAAATGAAGAACAATCCCCCAAAAAATACATAATCCCCATAATCACGAAAAATCCCTAAAAACCTAATTTTCAAAGAGAAATTCAAAAAATATCCGAAGCAATATCCCCAATGCTTTGAGTATTTCTAAAATTTGGAGGAGGTTATGTTTTGGGTTTTTTTTTTGTTATTTAGGAGATTATGTATTTTTTGGAGATCGGTCTTAATTTCCAATTAAATTTCTTCAAACAGTAGTCGCCAAGCATCTTTAGCCAACTTTGTTTTGAGAAATTCGAAATGAAGAACAATCCCCAAAAAATACATAATCCCCATAATCACGAAAAATCTCTAAAAACCTAATTTTCAATGAGAAATTCAGGATAGGTGGTAAACCTCACGAAAAATGTCCTTAAATGACAATCGCCAATAAAATAAAATCCCCAATTACAATAAATACTCACGCTCCCACCAAGCATCAAGCATCTTTAGCCAACTTTGTTTTGAGAAATTCGAAATGAAGAACAATCCCCCAAAAAATACATAATCCCCATAATCACGAAAAATCTCGAAAAACCTAATCTCCAAAGAGAAATTCAAATAATATCTGGAGCAATATCACCAATGCTTTGAGTATTTCTAAATTTTGGAGGAGGTTATGTTTTGGGGGATTTTTTGTTATTTAGGGGATTATGTATTTTTTGGAGATCGGTCTTAATTTCCAATTCAATTTCTTCAAACAGTAGTCGCCTGAAAATATTTGCAGGAGCATGGGTATTTTGCGATTAAGGATTCTCGTTTCGTATTGAACACCGTTTTTAGTGATTATGGGGATTATGTATTTTTTGGAGCTTGTTTTTAATTTAAATTTTTCAAAACAGATTCGGCTGCAGAAATTTGGAGTTGAGGACTATGCTTTTAGGGATTGTTTGTTAATTTGGGGATTACAAATTTTATGGGGATTTTTTTTCTTCATTTGAAGATTTTATGATTACGAGCTCTCGTATTTACAATTCTCGACAAACCAGCCACTAAAATCTAACACTTCCTCTAGAAATCCTACTGATATGCTTACGCTCATTGTAATCCCCAATTTATTGCCAATACTACACCTATCACATACATTTTCTGATAACAGAAAAACCTTAAAATTAATTAATTTCCAGTAACCGTCTCTACGACACTCCCAAACCCCCAAAAATGCCAGGCAAAACCAACTGTCTGCTGCCTACATCCAAGTCCGTCTCTACGATTTAACTGAAAATTGTTTAAAAGATTTTTAACAGAATAATCCCACTTCTCTGTGATGCTTCCATAAATAGTTCAACCCACCAGGATGAAGGCGCTAAGGCTGTAACCTTCGCCCGTCAAAGCTCATGAAACGGGCATTGCTACACGCGAAATACTTACTAGCATATAAATGAGTGTTTTTCAGATCAAGCACAAACTGCGAGCAAAAACAACGAACGCCTGTTGAATTCAAAATGCCTGTGCTTCGGGAAATCCTTACAGGATTTCTGGGAAAGGTAAGGCAATTCTGTTTGAATATGACGGAATTAATTTAGAATTCCAAGTATCAAATTTATACGTTTTCTCCAAGCTCTCGTGGATGTCTGTGGAAGGAAGAATCCCATGTCATAAATTATAATTTCTCGCCTTATGGTAGCCAAAGAGAGAGAGAGATAAGGAATGAGACGGACGAGAGAGAGCCATAGGAGTCCGAGACCTACAGCGTCGACAGCCGATAGGACAAACTTTTTCAAAATGTCCTGTCTGTCGTCTATTCTATCACAATACAACCCACAAAATGTATAATTAACACCAGCTGAAACGACTGCCAGACGCGCGACGCGTCTATTGAAAATCTGTCAAGGCAACATGTGACAGCCGATATTGATGGAGAAATTCATAGATGAAATTTAATGTGACGGAGAGAGTAAATTTCCGTTATTTTTGGAGTTGATATTGTTAATGTTATAACTAGGGACCGGATTATATGCAACTTAAAAAGGCTGAAATAAGCATGCAAATATGCATAATAAACCTTTGAAATATGCAACTAAAATGACAAAATATGCAATATAAAATGAAAGAGAAGACTTATTATTCAGTCTTTATTAGCACTCTAGAGCACGGAAAACACATTTTAGTTGGTTCCAGCCAAAGATTGGTTGTTTTTATAGTAATTAACGATTATATATTGTTCAAACCCAAGCAACAATTCGTTAGCTTTAAAGAAGCACTTCACACTGTAGCAATCATATAGTACCACGAAATCAATTTATCGTGTGACATCGCTTAAATAAATATTTTGATCCGATAAAACATCCTTAAAGCCTTTTCCGGAAAGCTTCTATGATCATCATGGAATAAATTTAAAGATGGTGGTATAAGACATCGATAAAACTGTCTCTAAACGGTAACCTAAAAAGATACTCCTTCAAATACTCCACTCCAACACATGGTTTATTGGATGATGCAGCACACACATGCAATATAGTCTCTCTAAGTTAACTCACCCCCAACAGTAGAGGAGGTGAGTCTTGCCATACAGTCGCTTCAAAATAATAAAGCGCCCGGCGCTGACGAGATCCCAGCAGAACTGCTGAAGCATGGTGGAACGTGCCTGACCAACGCAATACATGTGCTACTGCTGAAAATATGGAACGACGAGGAAATCCCCGAAGATTGGCGCAAAAGCATAATCTGCCCAATCCACAAAAAGGGTGACAAGCTGAAGTGTGAGAATTACAGGGGCATATCATTAGTTTGTACGGCCTATAAGATATTATCGAAAATTCTTGAAAAGAGAATTAATCCGTACGCAGAACGAATCATTGGCGAGTATCAAGGCGGCTTCAGACCTGGTCGATCAACGACCGATCAGCTTTTCACAGTGAAGCTACTACTCCAAAAGTGCTGGGAATATAACATCGACGTATACCAAATCTTTGTCGACTTCAAGCAGGCATACGACAGTATCGATCGAAGTGTACTGTACAACATTATGCTGAATTTTGGTATACCGGCAAAGTTAGTGCGACTCACAAGGATGACGATGACTAATACCGTCTCGCAGGTCAGAGTGGAGTATCGACTCACTGACCTATTTGAAACTCGTACTGGACTCAAGCAGGGCGACGGGCTGGCGCCGACGCTCTTCAACCTTGCTTTGGAGTATGTAATTCGAGCCATGAATATGGACAGCAGCGGAACGCTACTCATCAAGTCGACTCAATTAGTAACGTACGCCGACGATATCAACATCATGTCTCGAAGGTTGGGTGATGCAGAAAGCCTTCTGCATAATCTCAATAACGCCGCAAAGGAAGTTGGACTACATATCAACGAAAGCAAAACAAAGGCCATGATGCAATCGAAAACAAGGACGCCAGCAAATTCAAGCATCACAGTGGGGGACCTTAATATCGAGTATGTAGACAACTTCAACTATCTGGGTTGTAACTTATCAAAGGACGCCAACGAAACCGACGAAATTAAGCGACGGATACAACTAGCCAATAAGACATATTTCTCGGTCCTCCCTATAATTAATTCGAAACTTGCGCACAGGAACACGAAGCTCCGCGTGTACAAAACGATCATCCGACCCGTGCTATGTTATGGCTGCGAAACATGGACCCTCACCCAAGCCTCCGAAATTTTGCTAGACCGATTCGAACGAAAGGTCCTTCGGCGAATTTTCGGGGCCGTTCGCGAGCGAGACCAATGGCGTATCCGGTACAACCATGAGTTGTATCAATTGTACGATGAGCTGGAAGTATCGAAAATCGTGAAGCTTCAACGTTTGCAATGGGCGGGGCATGTACAACGGATGGACGATAATCGCATGCCAAAGAAAGTGATGAACGCACAACGAATTGACGGAGCGAGGTTGCGTGGACGACCGAGAGCTCGCTGGGAGAACTCCGTAGGTGAAGACGCCCAACAGCTGCTGGGCTTCCGAAACTGGAGGACGAGGTCACGTAACCGTGACAATTGGAGGTCAACGATTCAGGCGGCCAAGGCCCGACGTCGGGCTATCGTGCCACATTGATGATGATGAAGTTAACTCACACACATGCATATATTCTCCCATAGCACAGTCGGTTTCATTTTTATAGTGTGACATTCGTATGGTCATCCAATAAATTTTTCTCCGTAGTTTCATAGAAGGATGGACTTTCTGATTTTTTAATGAATTGACACTAATGAAGTGCTCTGAAATACATAATTTCTTTAACAGAAATCCTTGAAATCTTGCATGAATCACTTACTCATTGTTATCTTCGGAACCAATTAAGGTGATCTCTGCGGAGAAATTGACTGCATTTTATTGAGAAATGTGTGGATTTAATCAACGTCACCTGATTGATATAGGGTGCATTGCAAAAGATTCGATAAAGAATTGTCAAGCATTTCTATAGAATCAACTAACCATTTGTAGCGTTTACGAGCAATGCTGACTATATGTGAGGTTGGCTGAGTGGTAGCCTGTAGGACGGGCAATCAACAGACACGGGTTCGATGCTAGCTGCGGAAATTTTGTTTTTCATTTTTTTTTGCAAATTCGTTTAATGACAGAAAATGATGATATAAAGCAAATGATGTACGCCTTTTTTGAAGCATAATTTAGTGCTACAATAAGGTACTATTGGATTAAAAAACGGCTCCAAATGCCATTATTGGACTATTATTCAGTGGTTATACATTGTAAAACGCCCCTATTATTGTTAGAAGAGAGTATTTTACGAAGTATTATAGGAATGAAATTGTTACTTGGGAAATGCTCCGTAGTAAGACAAAAGACAAAATGTCTCTTGTCATTTAATTGTCTTATAATTTGAGAAGGAACGTTCAACATCAGTCGATGTCACTGGACAACATTTTAATTTAGGCGCCATATTAGCAGATTTTTTGCCAGGTAAAGTTTTGCCGGTACCGTTGATATAATTGTCAATTTCACATATTTCTTCGTTTCCAGGGTTGTTATCAAGGATTTTGTGAAACTTTTCCTTGAGTTTTTCTGCGAATATAGCGGGTAGCTCAGCGTTCAATCTTTGTACACTTTTCATTAGTTGGATGGAGTCCTTTAACTAGGAGATGCTCCATTCTCAAGATTGGCATAGAATTGAGTACTCGCAGTTGATGGTAATGCTTTCTTTTTCTCTATTTTCAAATGTGCAAATCGAGAATTATACTAGAAAATATTTATCATCAATGCATTATCAATACAATATGCAAAAACCCAGTAAAATGGGCAATATATGCAAATGCATATGCAGTTATGCATTTTCATATAATCCGGTCTCTAGTTATAACAATAACAAGCTAGTTTACTATAAAACCAAACTATAGCCGCACTAAAATCGGATAAGTGGTTTTGTTTTTACAGAGCTCTTCAAAGCCAAATTTCTGTGATTAAACCCAGAGGCAAACTAGGTTTCTTTCCATCTGAATTTTCGGAACTTTTGGCTATTTGTTTACAGCATCAGGAGCTACAAACTCGTCATAAATGACTTTACAACATACTCTCCCGTTACAGAGATATTCAAGGAAAACACAAAGAATCCAGTTTTTCTAAGTTTTCAAAAACCCTGTAACACCCTTAAGGGTGTAGGTAATGATAAGAAATTTGGCCACTTTCTTAAAAACCGTATGCGCTACGAATTCGCCATACAAAATAGTTTAGCCAGAGTAACCGTTATAAAGATTTTCCTGGATCCTTGGTAAAAATACCGTTAGACCTCTTGGCACCGTTAGGAGTGGTCGAATCAGAATCTACCTTTGGCATTTTATTCACAAGCCATAAGAGCTATAAATTTGCCATATATGTACCAATTTTTTGTACATATTACCGTTATAGAGATATTCAGAAAAATCTGTTTTTGAGTGTCTTTGATCCTCTGTAGCATCACTCGGCGGCACTCGTACAGACGGGGACTTTGGGGGTCTTGTGTAGGACCTCGAAAGTAAGGCTCGAATAAAACTCCAACTTTCCCCTGAATTTTTCAAAGTTTGCCCAAATTATTCACCAAATTTCCTGCGGGGTAATACCTGCCGTACAAGTTAAGCAAGTTGAAAATGTCTGTCAATGCTTGAGGTTGGTGGAAAGAAGTGCAGAAGTGGACAGACGTCGAATGAATCCCCTATCTCTTGTGGAAAGCTTTATAATAAAGTTATATCTTTGGATATTGTTATCGCTTTCTTTATAATTTCTTCCGTAACGATTCCCAATACGTGTTATCAAAAAATAAGAAAACAAATTGTGTTTTAATAGAAAACCGGTGTCTTCGTTTCGTATCAACGACATTTTTGAAACGACGAGTATGTATATTTAAATTGTTGAAACCCCATAAAAGAAAAGCTAAAAAAGGTCAATAATTACCAATTGAATGTCCCGAAAACTCACCTGAAAAGAAAATGAAATAAATCAAATAAGTAATTAAATTAAATTATAAAACAAAAAGGGTCGGGTGTACAATCATGGTTTAACTAATGGTTGTCAGTTAAAGCTTGAATTGAGTTGAATTCTCTTCTAATAAATCTGTCGGGCAGTATACACGCGTTTTATCATTTTCACTGGGCTCTAGCGTAAGCTGACCAGACGTACAGCATTTTGCTGTACAGTACAGCATTTTGACCTGTCGTACAGCATTGGGAAATGTACAGCATTCCCCATGTCACACAATGAAACCTAATTCACCACATAATAACCTCTTCGATGAGGACTGTGAACAATCATGTCTGCCTTTAATGTGTAAAGTTTGACCCCTATACCCTGTGCGATCGATATTTAGCGAGATAATCGCACTTTTATGTTTGCCAATCTTTCATTTTCGACAACCGGAAGGCCTTCCCGATCTCTCTGAAAAAGCTGCAATTGTGGCGCTTCAAATTTTACGGTCCTCCTATCCGCGTTCGAAAGTTTCTGCTGCTTAAATTGCACTTCTGTGTTTCCTAATCGAAAAATGTCCATAACTTGGAAATTCTTGAGTGGAATTTTTCAATTTCTTCAACATATTTGTTGAACATTTCAAGGCTGTAGCTGCCAAGGTTCAACCGTCAAATGATGAGATTTTAATTTATTTTCCCTATGACAAAATATTGAAAAATCAGCCACTATACTCTATCCGAATCCTTTATCACCCTCTATAGGAAAATGTATACTAAAGAAAGGACTCGGCATGGGTGTTAGATAAAGTTTTTTTCCCACATTTCCTTAGAGTCAATTTAAAACGACGTTAAGAGCCTATAGGGAACCGGCATGGCGTCAACCATGGAGAAATGCATACTCTGCTTTAGAAATATTGCAACCAAGTTTAGATCAGATTTAAACCTCTGGCTCGTCGACCTCGCACTGTCTGTTATAGAATTCGCCAACATTTTTGCGACGCAGTGCTGTTGCGAAATAGAATAAGTCGAATGGTCCTACGTGTAACCATTCCCGGTGGCAGCTCGCTGCCACACGCGTTTTTCAAGCCTCTCCGGGGCGGACCACACCCGTTTCATCTAAAATCGAAACTGTCAAGAGTTGCCAAAAGACCCCTCCATGGCAAGAACCATGAAGGTTCGATGCAGGAGGGATGTGTATGTGTGTGGACATGTTCTATGTGTTTTTTCGTCAAATTGGGAGCATTTGATCTCAACGCGGTTGCTCTCAATTCTTCTAATCCGCGCCGGCATCGAGACAAATCCAGGTCCCGAAATCTACATCTGCTGTGTATGCAACCGACGTATCTTCGGGAACGCCAGGTCCTTGAGGTGTACCTGCTGCAGAGAATGGTGTCACTTCTACTGCTCAGGCTTAAGAAAAATGGGACATTATGACAAGTTGTCTTTTGTTGCTCCAGGGTGTCTGCACGCGGGTCGGCCCCCAGCCATCCCAGGCCCTAGCTCACAAGCTAATGGTCCACCACCGTCTCCGGCCAATCCTGGCCCCAGCACCCAAAATCCTCCACCACCGATACCCGTAGCCAACAATACAACAAGACATAATCGCTCAAGTCTAACACCTGCACCCCCCGCTACAGTTTACACCCCACTCTCCATATTGCAATTTAACTGCAATGGCATCCGTCTGAAGATCGACGAGATAGTCCGTTTCATGATTACGCGCAGAATTCTGATAGCGGCATTTCAGGAGACAAAGCTCAAACCATCAACTCCCGATTTTAACATCCGCGGCGATTACATACTTTTGAGGCGTGATAGAGTCGGCAGGCAGGGTCCTAACCCAGGAGGAGGGCTTGCATTCCTATTACACAGAACCGTGCAATGCAGTGTATTAGATTTTCGTTTCAACGACGGCACGGCGAAAATGCAAGCTATTGCCGTTAAATCCGGCAATACCAATATTAGTCCAATAATATCGTATTTTCGTCAGGAAAAAAATACAGAAGTTTATTTCTCAATTTTGTTATATGTATTTTGGGGCGCTGATTCCGAATATCAACTTTGCACCCTAAAAAACGTGACGCAACCTTAAAAAAATGGGGGAAAGGGGGGCATTTTTTCGGTTTTTTGCGATTATTTCAAAAACGGTAAGAGATACAGAAAAATGGTCTGAGGACGAAAAAAACTACATAAAATTATCTTTGCAATGATATATAACACATTAGAGTTTAATTGCATATTTCGGCGTTAGAATAGAACATAAATTAGAATATTTTCATTTTAGACCTTTTTTAAAAGCTCCATAACTTTTCAAACAATGTTAGTTCAGCCGTAAAATTTTGTACAAATATTAACAGCAAGTTTAAGATAATTTTAACGTAAACGCTGAGTCGTTCCGGGCAAGGACCCCCAATATCCCTCCATTTAAATTTGTCAAAACGGCATGTCCATAACTCCCCCCAAAATTAAAGCAGAGTGCTAAATTTTGGTTTGTTGCGATTGGAGGTCATAGTCACCCCACCCACCAAAAATCAGCTCATTTGGATAAAAACTAAGGGTACCTCCCATACAAAGTGACCCATGACAACTTTGTTCAACAGTTTATAAAATGAGTAGTACGTAAAAGTACGTAGAACAAACTCCTGATGGGTCACTTTGTATGGGAGATACCCTTAGTTTTTATCCTAATGAGCTGGTTTTTGGTGGGTGGGGTGACTATGACCTCCAATCGCAACAAACTAATTTTTAGCACTCTGCTCCAATTTTGGGGGGAGTTATGGATATGCAGTTTTGAAAATTTAAAAGGAGGGGATAATGGAGGTCCTTGACCGGAGCGACTGAATGTTTACGTTAAAATTATCTTAAACTTGTTGTGAATACTTATATAAAATTATACGGATGAACTGGCGTTCTTTCAAAAGTTATGGAGCTTTTATAAAAGGTCTAAAATAAAAATATTCTAATTTATGTTCTATTCTAACGCCGAAATATTCAATTAAACTCTAATGTGTTATATATCATTGCAAAGATAATTTTATGTAGTTTTTTTCGTCCTCAGACCATTTTTCTGTATCTCTTGCCGTTTTCGAAATACAGTGCGTACTCGATAATCCGGACTATTGAAAACCGGGGTCGATCCGGACTACAGAGGAATTCGGACTAGTGGAAGCCTTTAATTTACTCTAAATTTCGAGGAAATGGACGAATTTAATCAAATTGTTCGAAGAATCTGTTTTCTATTTTCGAAGAATTTCACTCTGTTATTTTAGATTTTGTTGTTTCCAAGAACAAAGTAAAATGTTTTTATTTCGGACGATACTATCACTGTTATTGAGAAAAAAGTCAGATTCGGATTAGAGAAGCTCTTGAAATTCGGACTACAGAGTGTACAATGCAATCTTTGAGGTGATCCGGATTACTGGAAATTCGAGGTTTCGAGGCTTCGGATTATCGAGTACGCACTGTATTCGCAAAAAACCGAAAAAATGCCCCCCTTTCCCCCCTTTTTTAAAGGTTGCGGCACTGTTTTCAGGGTGCAAAGTTCATAATCGGAATCAGCGCCCCATAATACATAAAGAAAGAGTGAGAAAAAAACTTCTGTATTTTTTTCACGGATTGGTACTAAATCGACACGATATTACTGAACTATATCGAACTTATAAACATCTATGTTCCACCAGCATCTAGCTGTGGCTCTGGCTATAAGTTCGATATTGGTCCACTCCTCATAGGACAGCATAGGATCCTATTTGGCGACTTTAACGCGCATCACGAACTCTGGCACTCTCACCTCGAAAATGATATCGCGTCCAAACTAGACCCATCAGACTTCTGCGCTATCAATGGAATTTCGTCTACACGTGTCGCTGGCGCTTGTCATAGCTCTCCTGACATAACTATTGTGAGCGCCAGTTTTATAAGTGAAACCCGATGGGAGACAACAACGTCTCTCCAATCCGATCACCTCTCCATATTAATAAACATAGATAAACCAGCCGAACTAACGACATCAGAACGGCGTACGTTTATCAACCATAAAAAGGCAAATTGGGAGGGTTTCACTACGTTCACAACGACGAAGTTCGCCGCGCTACCTACTCCTACGAACACACGGGAAGCCGAAAAGAACATAAGGAACGTCATTGTCAAAGCGGCAGCTGGCTACATTCCGGCAGGACGTATCCCCAAACACCCCAAGACAAAGATGCTCAATTGCAAGATAAGAAGAAGGACTCGCAACCGTACAGTTGACATCATTCCCACCTTTACAGCGGACCAAGTTTCAGCAGCAATCAAGAATGCAAAAAAATCAAAGGCCATTGGACCAGATGGCATTTCAATGGTCATGCTGAAACACCTCAATCTTCCGGCCATCGAATACCTAACGATGGCTTTCAACTTGTCGATATCCACGCTTGTCATCCCTGAATTCTGGAAAAAGGGGCGGATTATCCCCCATCTCAAACCCGGTAAAAGCGCGAAACTCGCCGAATCCTACCCTCCAATCACAATTATATCACCCGTTGCGAAGACGCTCGAAGCACTCATCCACCCCACCCTTGTATCACATGCTGAGCTAGCTTCTCACCAGCATGGCTTCAGGAAGATGCATAGTACTACAACAGCTCTGGATCTGATCACCCATCACATCCATAATGGCCTCAACCAGAAACCGCCCTGTGACAGAACTATCCTAGTGGCACTTGACCTGTCGAAAGCCTTCGACACGGTTATCCATTCTGCGCTGTTGGCCGATCTCCTCAATATGCATATTCCTGCACAAGTGGTTAGATGGATTGCCAACTATCTAGCTGGAAGGCAATCCTTCACAGAGTTTCGGGGCAGTCGTTCAAAGCATAGAAAAATTAAGCAGGGAATTCCACAGGGTAGTGTACTCTCTCCTACACTGTTGAACATCTATCTGTCGAGCCTTCCAACTCCCCCGGAAAGTATCGAACTAATTTCTTATGCGGACGACTGCACCGTACTCACAGTTAAAGGTGTGCTTTTACCTGGTTGCGATTTACACAATTAATTGTATTTGCACTTATTCATATTTTATTTATCTTTAAGTTTACAATTAGAATATAAGTTAACACTATTTTTATGCTTTGTTCTTATGTTCTTTCTTTTTATTCCAACTAGCTTCGAGTACGACCGAATTCAGAGTGACCGAATTGACATTCGTCAAACTGACAGGTAATGACAAACCGATTGATAACCGCTAACTGTTACCATTAAATGTTGCGAGTGCACGTTGTGCAGTTGCAACATGTTGTTAAATAATTAGCAACATTAAGGGCCGAGTTCACATCTATAACTACTCACCTCGGGGAATGATTTAAATGGTATGTGTGCTCGATTAAATGACTATATTGAGAAACTGGTGGAGTTTTTCAATATCCGCAATCTTGTAATTTCACCGTCTAAATGTACCGCAACACTTCTTACCACCTGGACGCAGGAATTTTCGGAGGTGCTTGGGATCCGTACTGGTAAGCATGCTGATGACGTTTTTCCTACTGTAACCAACCCCAAGATCCTTGGTGTCTATTTAGACACCATGATGAAGTCGAAAGATCAAGTCACGAACGTAGTCGATAGAATGCACAGTAGAAACAACGTCCTAAAGGCATTAGCCGGGAGTTCCTGGGGAAAGGACAAAGAAACTATGTTGGTCACCTACAAAGCGATAGATAGAGCAATCCCTAGCTATGCATCGCCACAGGTTGCCATCTCATGTCGTCCCAGGAGCATCTTCATCAAGAAACCAGCATGTTATCAGTGCGTGATCACAATCACCTCTTGTCTCTTCAATATCTGGTCGGTTGCTATCGTGAGGATCCCCCAAATCATCATCTCTTGGACAATACTCCTCGTCCACGACATGTCAGGAGTGAAGTCAGAGATCTCGAGAGAGACGTCCAGAGATACAAACGGGTACCTCCCGATATATTTGATGACACAGCATACAATGCGGCCATCGCAGATATTCACACAACCGTTGTGAATAGGTCAATAGGGAGATTAGGTCCGAATAGAGTCCTCTCAGTGCCCCCACCACCCATATCGCCTGAGGAGACTAGGCTCCCGAGAGTCATAAGAGTGACACTAGCCCAACTTAGGTCGGGTTTTTGTTCACGTCTCAATTCCTACCTATCTCGAATAGACCCGGACATCCAGAACATTTGTCCGAGCTGCGGCGGTACGACCACCTGTTTCGATGCCCCGCTGCACCCACTAACCTCACTCCGAGGGCGTTATGGGACAACCCTATTGCAGCTGCTACGTTCTTGTCGCTTGAGACAATAGGCGAGAACGACGACGAAACTTAGAACATGCCCACAGACATGCACAGCGACTCACACCCTTCTGCACCGCTACAACAACAACAACAACAACAGAATAAGGCGAAGTGCATGTGCAGTGAGCGGTGAGCCAATGTAAGGCAATTGGTTAAATTTTGATCACT
This sequence comes from Microchrysa polita, assembly GCA_949715475.1. Taxonomy (NCBI): domain Eukaryota; kingdom Metazoa; phylum Arthropoda; class Insecta; order Diptera; family Stratiomyidae; genus Microchrysa; species Microchrysa polita. The sequence continues at coordinate 13,788,179 of OX454420.1, forward strand.
GGCTCGTCCATACATTTACTCAGATTCTGTGGCTCGCCCTTGGATTCGTTCAGAACTCACTCTGTCTGTTGCGGTTTTCATAATTCGCCAACATCCTTGCGACCAGCGCTGGTAGGCAGTGAATAAGGCGAGGTGCGATCGCAGCGAGGGGTGAACCAAGACCTTTGGCTCGTCCTTAGGATTACTCAAATCCTATAGCTTGCCCTTCGCTCCGATCAGACCTCGCTGTCTATCGCGCTTTTCAGAATACGCTGGGAAATATGATAAGGCGAGCGCAGCGAGCGGTGAGTATATGAAAGGCAATTTGTAGAATTTAGACCTCTGGCCCGGCCATACGTACACTCAGGCCTTGTACCTCGCCCTACTCTGCGCTCAGACCTCTCTCTGTCTCTGTCTGTCGCGCATCAGAGAATTTCACAACATTTTTGCGGCGTTGACCTCGGACCTGGAAGTATGACTGAGGATTTGCTTGGAAACCGAATTCCGCAAGTATGTGTTCAGCATTGGGCCTTCGGGAGTCGGGTCACCTTACTCGGATGGATGGCGATAAATACGCCATCCATCCGACCACAGAAATATGTAATGTGTGCGGCTATGTTTCCAATAATGTTAATCTAGATTGGCTCTATATCTACTTTAGATGCCTATACAAATACATAAAAACAATACAAGACTAAAAACAGCGCGCGTGCTAAATTTTCCTATTAGGAAAGGATCACAAAAGTCTAGACGACTGCATAAAAAAAAATCATGACTCACACTATAACGAAGCATAAAATTGAAAATTGAAAGCTTTCATGGAAAGGACACGAAATTCAAATTATAAAGCAACAGAGGCGGCAATTTTTCAAAAGAATCATTATCATGAGAAAAACAAAATCATATACAAAAAAAAAAATCTCTAAAATCTTAGAATTTGGCATAAATCTTACGAAAAACAAAAACCTAAAGGGAGTGTACATTTTCCACTTTGTTCTTTATACCGAAAATATTTACCCAGGATTATTGAAATTTTTTAGAATCGTCAATGTTTGCTGAGTGGCAAAAGTTGTCCTGATGGTCTGTCGTAATAATGATGTAGTAAAGTATGTCGAATCTAAAGGCATGGATTTAAATTAAAAGGAAAATATTTTCAGGACGCCTGTTTTACGGAAAGAAAAATCCTAAAATATATCCGTCCAATTTTTTCCATTAAAACAGCCTTTTGATTTGTAATTGGTCAATCCCATATATATTAGTTCAGAAAATCGACATTAGATTGAAAAATTACGAAAGGATTTATTAGGAAATAAGATTTTATAAAATCGAATAAACTTTGAAAATAATGGAGACTTCTGAGATGCTTCTGATGAAAAAAAAGCCTTCCATCGTCGTCCTTGCCACGCGCTGTGAATTTCATCTCTTTCTAGCTCCACGCTCGGTCACATTACATAATAGGCTCTGCCGAAATCGAGAAAGCGTGAACACCATCATCAAGGCGCCATGCCTTTTATCTTTTGATTATGCACGTATACGTTCAAAACCCTTTTTTAATGGCCATTGCCGCATCCGCTTCAAAGGACTAAGGCGTCGGCCGTCGTTTAATTTAAAGTTTTGGGTCTACCGAAACGGTGCAAATGTAAATTTCCATATACCCTCCAAAAGCATTTTATGAGCACGCCGGCCGTACTTTAATGTATTCATCTAATATCTGCGAGTAGAGAGTTTAAAGAGAGCGCTAAAAGTCTGTCGGCTAACTCCGTTAAAGTTGAAGCTACACCGCATTTTCGATAAAGGACTTAGCTGCGAAATGTTATTTTCATCCTTTTATACGTATACTCGCTGTACTTAATCGATTTTCAATACGCTGTCGGTCCACTGCACCAAGTCAATTTCACAGAAATGTATCAATCCTTTGAATTATTTGCTTCAATCGCGTTCCTGCTGTACGATCTCTACCATGACGATATAAGAGAGAGATGATGACGACTAGGCTAAGCTGTATAAGAGAGTGGGTTTTGGAAATTGAAATGCGATTTGAATCATATATGGCTAAAGGGAATAATGTGATTTCTGGTTGAGAATGAAATGAAAGCGATTGACACACACGCGATGAATTTGAGTCTCTTTTTGTGGGCGGGTGGATGATTTCGACAATTCAATTCAATTTCAATACACTTGAGTCGTTAATTCCATGTGAAAGCTCTCTCTCTCTCTCTTTTGACCTTTTCTTCGGATGGTCTAGTCTAGAATATTGCAACGGATCAAATGTGCTTGTCGATCCAGCGACATGGATCAAAATTTCATTCAGAAATTCCAAGAAAATTCATCTTTTTTGATGCATGAGACAAGATTAAGTACATATATACTCAGAGCGTTGTTTTCGAGAGAATTGAAATTAATTCGGCCAAATATGCGACACAACAAAAAGAGAAAAGTGTGGGAGCGTCTGATGTTATCATTCAACAAGAAATAATGAAGAGCCAGCTCCGTCGCTATACCATGACAACGAGGTCCTGTCAGGCGAGAATTATTATATTTGATTTTCGTCGACATTGTTAAATCCGAGAATTTCCATAAACAAAATCTTATTACTTATGCTTTCACGATTTGGCATAATAAATGTAGCCGCGCACCACTTGCAAAATTCTCGTCTTTGGCTAGAAAACATTCTGTGATACGAGTTTTTCCATCACTCGTTAAATTCCCAAACATATTGAGGCACAACCGTTTTTCTAGTATTTTTCCTCTCATCTAAGTGCAGAGTGGGGCAGGCCCGAGTGCGAAACATACTAACAACCTTCACCGCTTCATTCTTATACATATATGAAAATGTGATTAAAATCATGTTTTTCTCGCGTACATTTTATTATTACTTGTGTCGAGAGAATTCGGAGCGTAGCAAAATAGATTTTGTGCTATTTCTCACTTCAGCATCTTCCTGTGAGCTGTTGCACTCTACTCACTTCTCGGTTGTAATTACAGAATAGGCGAGAGATGGTGTTTTGTGTGTAGCCTCAGGGCGTTATTGTTCATTGTCGCACAGAAAATGAGAACAGCATTTTGTTACGAACATATTTAGCAGCGTTTCGTGTCCTGAAGAGAGTTTTCAACGTCCCAGGCCGCATGAGAGTGATGTACGAGAGTGTACATGAGACGCGAAGTATTCCCTAGACAGGGTACTAATGAAACTACTATTATATAGTGTTGTGAAGGATGCTTGACAATATACATTTTTTCCGGAGAAAATGTCGAGCAGGATATGTGCTCGCACAAGTGGAACAAGAGAATGCTTACAAAATATTACTTCGAACGTATTGTGTCTATTTCGCTACTATATAAAATATTAGATGAAAATTGCATTCGGGTATATGATAAAGAACGATACAATTTTTTTGTGATATTGATCAGGAGATAAGTGCACTGAAAGTTCATCAACCTAAATTGAAGCCATTGTATTTTCAGCTGAAGAGCTTGCAGACTTTACATAGTTATATGTCTCTCTGTCTTTCTGTATACTGTAACCTCTTGTAGGGCAACTGATTAACTATACCTTACGAAACAAGTGAATGATGTGCAAAACGAAAAAAATACCCATTCGCGACGAAATACCTTTATTTACTTCCAGTAATTCTCAATTACCTCCTCGTACATGACTAAACGTGTGATCTGTGAGCTTTAAGCTTTGCTGTTCAAAGTTCCGGAATGTTCTTCAATTAAAAAAAAAACAGAATGCGTATATACAGTCCTAAATGCTTATTGTCCCCTTGACTATAACGAGGATAAAAGTTATGAAAACGCGCGGTTTAGGCTCAATATTATAGTTATTTATTTTCTTCTTCGCTCATTATACTATAGTGACTAAAAGCTTAATTACTCACGGTCTATACATCTAGGACAGAATAGTCCTCCAAGCTTGGCAACAATACTGCTGGATGCGAGGCCATTATAACACCTCTGCCGTTCTATAGGTCCCGGCGCCCGGTTGAATGCGCAACTCCACGCTCACGATGAAACCACAACCAGCACGATACTTCCACTTAGTCGCTTCTTATTCGCTGCGGAGAGTACTGAGGCAGTGGCTCTCCGGGGCTTTTTGCGGGACTACCGTGCACCTACCTACCTACATTGCTAGTGCAAGACAACAAAATTTGGTCCTATCATTCAATCCAACCGTCGGCGGTCCGATGGCTGAACGCCTCCTTGGCGAAGGTGTTTATTCGTCGAATTCGTTCTCTTGTCCGCAAACACTCCGTGACGTCGACGGCTCCATCATTGAGGAGAGCCCCAAAGGAGTCTAGATCCCGGACATCTAAGTAACAAAGGCCAACCCAAGCTGGACAAGCTTCCAGTTCAAAGAGCTGTGTCCTGTGACCAGGAAACCCAGACTTAGATTAAAATCTAAGTCTAGGTTTCCTTCGGCCGCACGGACATCCTTGATGTACTCGTATGTCACTCTTTCGACGACGGACTGTTCCCATCTAGATTGCCATCTGGACATAGTAATCCAGTGTCTTTCAGACACACTCTCCGCACTCACAAGCAGGCAACAAACAACAGACTCCTGATGTGGAAGGCGGTTTAACGACAAACAACCAGATCCAGATCAAGAGGAAACAACCCCCCCCCCCCTCCCCCATCAATACTGGCAGCGGCAGTGGAAACTGTCCGACATACAGGTATGCATGCATACATCATGATACGCTGAACCGTGTTAAGCGGCCAGCTTTCACGGGCAGATATGGTCCAGTCCATCAGAACTCCTGCGCCGAGTGTTGCACACGCAACAAGCAGCGAGCCAGCGAACCAGCGAATCCGCCTACCTAACCCCCAGTCTCTGCACATAGCACGTTTCAGCATACCAACTAGTGCCTTCAGCCATTCAAAGTAGGGTGGACAAGGTCCATGAGTTGGGAGCCTTTCTCCTCAAGCGCAAGCCGCGATTCACCCTCCACTAGGTCATCCATCATGTAATTCCATACAAATGGCGCTACTATGGAGCCGTGCATACCCACAACGCAGACTTCTTTACGAGATCATCAGCCCCCACGACCAGGAACTTTGTCCGAGAAATAGCTCTTCAACTGAGCTATTTCCGGACAGCCAGTTGCCTCGAGCTTTCGCGAGATGCTACCACAAAGATTTCAAGGACTCCTCCACCCCCTGGACAAACAGAAGCGCGTCCTCAACCGATCTTCCCGTACTGTCTGCCCGAAACCCGATTTCCAATCCGGTTCTCCATCCTATCCAGCACTTTTCCAAGTACTGGGAGGAGACTGATGCTACTTATCAGGGCCTTTCGGCAGCACGACCATCCGCGCGGTTTTCAAACACCTGGGAAATGTACAGGCTCGGCAGCAAAACTCAAAAATGGTTTTCATGTACTTTAGAATGGACCACCGCATGCCTTTACACATATGGCCGGTCATTCTATCGATTCCCGATGACTTCTTGCACTTGAGCCTGGCAATGCTTGTTTCGATCTCGGCTAGTTGCAGAGGAGGGATTTCTCCATCATCTGCAAGTTGCTCACAAATCAAAGCATCGGCAGGATTAGTCGCAGGAAAGAAACTGTCCATAAGAACCTCGATGCTCTCCTTCCACGTATGTGTCGTGCCAGTCTCAGTGACGAGACTAGACACGTCACAACGTGCACGTCTGCTCCTATACAAAATCGGTAGACATTTTCCCAGGGGTTATCTGAAGAACTGCTGACGAATCGACTCCAGTCGTCCTCCTTGCCCTTCGCCATCATCGATCGCCTAAAGGCAGTACCTCTGCATGATGGCGCACTCTGGATCGCTGGAAACGCTTCCGAAGCCGAGCTATCTCGCGCTTCTTGGCACCCAGCTTCCTGGTCCACCATCGGACATGTCTCCGCCTCCTCGTGTGAGGAGGCCGAAACAGGCCATTGTCGATCTCGTTAAGGCAGTCACTGACGAAGGCAAACTGTTCTTCTACACTTATACACACAAACTCGGATCTTGGTCGGCGTTCAAAAGCCTGCAAGATCCGAGTCTCAAATAGTGCCAAGTTTGCATGCCTGGCAAGTCAACACTGGCGGGCACAACCCCATGAAACTCATACGAATTTCAATGAGGTTGTGCTCGCTGATGTGTAGGCCAGGCACTATTTGCCATTCAAACTCATACTGCATCGCAGCTTTATTCACACAACGCACATCAATGTCACTCTCAAAAACATCCTCAGGATGCCTTCGGACAGGATAATTTCAAAATACGTCTTCGATAAGACATACTAAGTAATCCCCATTGACAGAGAAGAATGGTCCTTTGAAGGCCAATTGCATCCTGTACCATCCTGTTCATTCAGCACGATTATGCTATTGGCTAGCAGGAACTTCACGAGGGCATCTCCTCTCTGGTCGCGAGGGTGGATAGATCAGGGTCTACGCACTTTGCTTTGCCATAGAGCAGATGTTCCAATTTATACATCTAGGACAAGCTAACCATCTACAGGTATACCGTCAGGGGAGCACCTAGCCTTTCGGCCTTTATCTCCCGGTCCCGCTAAAAAGTTTGGACCATCGGCTTTTTACTGACAAGGTGTTGTTGTCAGACGGAGATTTCTCCATCAGGCGCATGCACACACCATCCGGAATCCAACCCCGGGATTGCATCACTAGCTGGATGACTTGGGTAACAACCTCCAGCCACTACGAGTCCAACGCCAAGATGGGAAGGGACCATGGTCCCCTGGGCACACCCATCCCCGTAGTACACTATTCGCTATGGACTTCTCCATAGCAGGTGTGATCCTCCTTCGGCCCCCTATTGGTTAAGCCTTACGTCGAATTCGGGCATGCACACCCCAGGCTCGTTGGACCTGTGACTACGTGCCTGTGCAGACACGTAGCGCTGCTTTTCACATCCAGGTGGCCCCTTCAGTTTACTAGTCAGCAATGCGACTCGGGCAGTGTGGTCATCAATCCACAAACTAGCTAGATATAGGCACGTAGGCATTTTCCACCAAGGCCGTTCTCCCTAGCTAGCCCCTTCTGGACTCGGGTTATGCGAAGCCGTCAACCCCGAGGCTCACACGATTTCCATAAGATGCACTCCCCCACCAGAGGACATCAGAATCGTGCTTGGCATTTAGTGCTTCCCTCCCGCAAACTATGGGAGGAGGTAGGCACGCCGAGAGCCACCCGTACATAACTCAGGAGCACGGGACCGTTAACGCCCGAATGGTCTTTGTACAGATCCTCGCCATGGCGTATCAACTGTACCAGGGCCCCCCTTGCGCTACTAGGTCCGTGGTGTCGTAACTCACCAAAGATCTCTGTCCAACTAAAAACAGCCTTCCGAGCTGAGTGTCACATGGACACAAACCCCCCTGCGGGGATACATCTAGGACAGTGGTTCTTAACATTTTGTAGGTGAAGGACCACTTTATAAGACTGGTTACTTGTCGCGGACTACTAACATTGAAAATCTGTGACAAGCCACAAAAAACATGAAATTTTGTACCGAGTATGGTGGTGATTATTCCCCGTTGCATAATTTCAACGAAAAAAGTATTGGCAATGAAAGTCAGTGAGTGTTTAAGCCGTTAGTTTTCTCAATGGTCTCATTGTGTCAGCATTGAGAGTGATCCCAAGCTCTCTAATGACCTTAATATCTTAACGTAATTCGGCAGGCGGTAGATCTGCCAATATTTGAGCAACGCGAAAAAATATTGGCACCGACGCTTCCATCCATTTTGCTTCTTCATTCATCAGCTTACTCTATGCTTATCCACCTGTAGCACTACACAACCTATATGGCTGCACACACACGTCGATACGAAGCCAAAAAATGGATTAGAATTCACGTATTGAGCGTGTGTGTTTGTGTGGCCTAGGAGATCTGACCAATTTGACGAAAATATGTGCATGGGGCGAAGGTTAAGGGCACCGTTAATGTGAATGTGCATAACTATCGATATGGATTCTCTACAGGTATAGACGCAATTCTGCTACTTGTGGTCTATGCTACATGCGGCGTGCAGTGTATATGCAAGATCCCCCATCTTTATAAAAAAACGAGACCGAGTTCTAATCGTGCGAATAGCACGATGAGTGTATACCCTATACCCATTTATAGACCTAGAGGGCACGCAAAACCCAAAATATTCAATTTCATATTTTATGTGGAGGAGGGAGGGGTAGATGGGTCGGACCTGACACATATTTATTACCTTGTCAATGCATCCAACGGCTACCATTTGATACTAATTTGAAGTTTTTCGTGATATTCTATCAAAGGATATGGCTGAATATAACTTTGTAGGGGAAGTAGGGATAGGGGTAGTCGGACCTACTCCACTTTCCATCAACTCAAAGTATATGTCAGAATGAGACATTGATCAAAATTTCAAGTCGATAGCGATATTCTACCGAAAGTTATGGCCGAATTAAAATATCAAGGAGGGGTAGTTTGTATGGGAGGTAGGGGAACCCGTGGTCCGATTTGGCCCATTTTAAATACCGTCCAAGATTTTAGCAAAACAAACATTTGACAAAAATTTCAAACCGCTAGCTTCCCTACCCTATACCATTTTATGGGTATAGGGTATAAACAGGCCAGCGTCTAAGTCGGGCTAATTAGGGTGGGAAGGTTCCACCCGTATCCCATTGACATAAAAAACCCGAATTACATGCACAAGCGATTGGAGCCAGCTCCCACGTTCCCAAAAACGCTCTTGGGGCCCCGATGGTGGTGCTAGAGAAAGTGAGCTTTCTCCATAGAAAATGTGCTTTTCCACAGAAATGAGCTTTGATTGGTCAATCGATTGGATAATGTATGCCCGACACTTGGATCGAAATCCAAAAGTTTTGCTTTTTTGTGATGTTTTGCTTAATACGGTGCGCCAAAGCTTATAGTTTGACCTTTCTTCTTTATAAACATTAGAGAATCCTTCAAACAGAAAGCGTCCTGAGCCCAAACCCATCAATTTATCTTGGATGCGGACGCAAATTGATTTCTGTCAGCAGAATCCTTAAAAAAACAATGTAGTCCATGATCAAAATAGGCAGACCGGTGGATGATATGCGACAGTGGCGTAGAGAACTTTTTGAAGAGGGAGGGTATTTGTCACACAGCTCTTCTAAGGCATTAGCATTGACCTAAATTTGTCACCCCCTAAAATCTGCCGTCCTAGGCTCCAGCTTAATGAGGCTACTGGTAAGTTCGCCACTCAATCCTGTAACGAATCGATTTCGGCACGTACGTCTATTTTTGACTTTGCTGCATTTAAAAAAATTTGAAGTCTCCGTGTCAAGCTCACGTAACGAAACATGTGATTAGTTCGTTCAGCACCCGTCTCCCACTCCAGGGGCGAGTTTTGATTTTTATTACATTTTGCTCGGCCGCGGGCGTCTCAGATCGGGTGAATTTTTATGCATATTATTGGGTACATAGTTAGCCCGGACCCGAAGCCATTTGGCCGGATCCTATTAAGGTGGCACGTTCGCTAGTCGGTTGTACATATTATGACATTATCGCCATATGATTCCGTAGGCGTGCTCCCACCCGTAGCTCCTGCACTGAGTTACAGCAACCACATGCCGCTGCTCACACGCTGAACAGCCCAATCTTCTTGCCTAACCTGCGCTCGGTTGTAGAGTCCTTTTATTACAATCCTGGTAATAGTCTTCTGTGCGTGTAAATTAAATCTTCGATTTTTTTTAAGTATTATCAATCAATTTAGCAATCCGGACATGCAAGACGTTATGTTCAACTTAGAACTAAGTTTCGCTATTATCTGAACAAAATTGGCAACAATAACACGAGGAACAATCTACACAACATTCGGAGATCTTCCATACAAGAAGCGCATAAATCATATTTGCAACATATGGCGCATTCCATTCTAATATTGTGTTGTACATGCGGTCTAACAAAATAGGCCAGTCAATAAACCGAAAAATAAGGCGTTAGGTCGCAAAAAATTGCTCGGCTCTGGTTTTTTGGGATATTGTTAGGATAGTTACCAGAAGTGTACCACCAAGTTTGCAATTTCGAAAAACCTGTGCTAACCCCGTGGCACTAAAAAAAATCTCAAAATTTTCTGACTTTTTTCATATTTTTGTTTATAATTTCTAAAAGGTGCTTCCTACAAGTAAGTTGTCCACTGCACTGTTAAAGCTAAGAAAATCTTCTTTAATTTGAGTGTAACCCCAGCTTTGTAGGCGCAAAGGATCCCAAGATACAGCACTTTAAACATTGTTTTTTGAAAAAAAGTTCGAAATTGTAATTTCAGTCATGTTCCGAGCTGAATATCGGCTTAAATGCGCATTTTACGGAGAAAGTCATGTGACGTGAAGTTATAAACCAGTTCCTTAGCTGTATATATGTCGGAACGAATGGAATCAGACCATGGGGTCATAGGGCTGCCCCTGGTTCTTCTAAGAAAAACTTTTTCTTTATGTACCAATATTAACCAAACTTCACCCAAGTATGTTGCTGGTTAAGCCTAAAAAAATATCTAGGAACGGATGAAATCGGAACACTACGTTATAGGGCTGTCATACAAACCAACCTCTGGAAATTAGGTTCTTCTAAGAAAAACTTTTTTCTTTATGGACCAATCTTAACCACCCTTCCACCAAATGTGTTTTTTAGTAAAGCTTCAAAACATATCTAGAAACAGATGGAATCGGAACACTAAGTCATAGGGCTGTCATACAAACCAACCCCTGATAATCAGGTTCTTCTAAGAAAGACTTTTTGCTTTATGAACCAATCTTAACCAAACCTCACTCAAATGTGTTGCTAGTAAAGCCTCAAAACATATATAGGAATGGATGGAATCGGAACATTACGTCATAGGGCTGTCATACAAACCTCCTAAAATACAATTTTGGACTTTTTAAAAAAAAATCACATTTTTTTAAGTGCTGTATCTTGGGATCCTTTGCACCTACAATGCTGGAGTTACACTCACATTAAAGAAGATTTTCTTAGCTTTAAAAGTGCAGTGGACGACTTACTTGTAGGAAGCACCTTTTAGAAATTACAAACAAAAATATGAAAAAAGTCCGAAAATTTTGAGGTTTTTTGAGGGTCACGGGGTTAGCACAGGTTTTTCGAAGTTGCAAACTTAGTGGTACACTTCTGGTATCTATCCTAACAATATCCCAAAAAGCCAGACCCGAGCAATTTTTTGCGACCTAAAATCGGTAATTGACTGGCCTACACAAAAGTAGCTGATTCAATTCAATTCTTTATGGATAGATACGTGTATAGATAACATACCACTTCATCAGCCAAGTCAAAGCTTATCTGTTCCTACATATTTTGCGAATTTTAGTACTCTATGATGTAACGAAAATGTATGGAATATGCACGAGCACGTACATTTTTTTTTTGTTCAACTTTTGCCGCTTTTGTTTATTTTAGTGTTGCGCGAATTTTGTTCGGTGTCGTTTTATAAAAATGTTTTCAAGTTTTTTTTTATTCTCATTTAACGTACGTTATCTACTCTTTTATTTACAAACCAGATACACATTTATAAGCATTTATTTACATAAAAACATATTTTTTCGTTGTTTACACGTCTTGTTGTTTGGATAATTTTTGTTTATTGTTTTTATCAAATTTTTGCATAAAGAATTTAACCAAGAATGCAGAAAACTAGAAAGAAGACACACGACAAATGGTATACAATAAAAATGATAAAAGACATTTATGACGACGATGATATATGGTAAATGACGACGATGATGTAACATTCGAATTATAGAGGATAAGCAAAATAAAACATAATTTTTCAGATATCAGGAAAAGGGAAAGTATTTTTGTTTGTTTTATTTTATGATTGATAACATAAACAAAATAAATAAATTAGCGTAAATTTTCAGATAGACTTAGCTGTAGATCATAAAATTACACACAAATCAATTTATTTCAATTAATATTGACCAGTTATCCATTTTGATGAATTTATTTTGAACTGATTTTTTTTTAGTTAAACACGTTTTAAAATAAATGAAAAAAGAACTGATTGTGACTGCAGCAATGCAATGTATCAGGATGATATCATCATCATCAATGTGGCACGATAGCCCGACGTCGGGCCTTGGCCGCCTGAATCGTTGACCTCCAATTGTCGCGGTTACGTGACCTTGTCCTCCAGTTTCGGAAGCCCAGCAGCTGGTGGGCGTGTTCACCTACGGAGTTCTCCCAGCTAGCTCTCGGTCGTCCACGCAACCTCGCTCCGTCAATTCGTTGTGCGTTCAGGATGATATATACTCGTATTTAATTCAGTAAGCTTGGTCTTTTTCAACCAGTCCTATTCCGGGTTGCGTCGCGTCGTAGCCTTGTCGAAATGCAATAGAGAATTCATAAACTCTTTTAGGATCTTGGATCTGCATTACAAAATTTGACCCGTAATCTGGCTTCGAGTCCTTTTGGTCTCGAAATCTTCTGGCTTCGAGTCCCACCGTAAGCGAGTCATAAATGATATTTTTCGAGCTCCTTACCACCCATGTAATGGACTATGATCTCACTCGTTTGTTAAACCCTCCCATTTCCCATTTATGGGTATAAATAACACGGCAGAGCATGAGTAGAGTAAAAAGATTATTCGCTTGACACTAAAAAAAATCCACTCTACCATTTACTCGACTCATGTAAACTGCGCTAAAGGAACATGTCTGCACTTGCAGTAGTTCTCCTGACATAACTATTGTCAGTGCCAGCCAGTGGCGTGCAGTCCATAGATGCGGTGGATGCGCCGCATCCCCTAAAATTTTCGAATACATAATAATATTTCTTCACTTAAAGTTGAAGAATATGTATCTAATTACATATGTCCTAAAATCTACGCCATATGTATTATAGTGTACATACACGGAACTAAGCAAATTTAACCCGGATAGTACCTATATAAAAATACCCAATAATAGTCAATTAAACGACAGCCCTTAAATTCTACACGCTCCATAATTGCTCCATAGTGCCAGTCGTTCTGTGAGTTGAGTACGTTTGTAATGGATGCGGAAAAAACTTTCACTCAGTCGTGAATCCAATCGAGCAAAATTTCAGTCGACACGATACATGCTCATTGAGTAATCTTTGTACCATTGGGGATGCGCAAACCAGTCCCGTATACGAAACGCATCCAAGTCAAATTCTCCAAGTTGTGCTGTGCAGTGTATGCAGGCATGAATGAGAGAACGAAAAGCAGAGCTTTCTAAGCAACAATTATTATCTCTAAAAAATGGTTTCCAGTACCGGTACAAAATGGGTAAATTTTGATATGTTTTTTGTTATCAAAAGGGTGTCTTTTTTTAGAACCATACAAATTTATATTGAAAAAAAGTATGGAAAAATGTCTTCAATATTTATGAAATTATATTTTACGGAGATTTTGTCTTTTTACGTTTTCCTTATAAACATTCGCTAGATCTTACGCATATGTACCGTACCGTTCCCAGAGAACCATTTTCTTTTTTATTTATTTCTGCTATTACGCAACGAGTGATTATTATTCAAAAGAAAAGCTAATATGCATTTTATTATGTATTATGTTCCTCCTCTTGGTTTTTCGGATGCTTGAGAATTGTCAATGAAATTCGCATTCAAAATAAATACATTTTCATTTTCTAATTACTTTCGTGTGTCAAAAGACGACATTTAAAAAATATATATGCATTTAATACACATACATATATATATATATATATATGTATGTATTTGTGTTACTTTTTCTCCACCGCATCCCCATTTATAAATGTCACTGCACGCCACTGGTGCCAGCCTAATCGCGGCTTCCCGATGGGAAGTACGTACCACCCTCAAATCAGATCACCTCCCAATCATTATAAAAACTGACAAACCAGCGAACATGACTAAGTCTGATAAGCGAACGTTTGTCAATCACAAGAAAGCCGATTGGGATGGTTTCAAAGCTTACTCGTCGGCGAAGTTCATCGAGCTAACATCACCTATCACTATTCATGAGGCCGAGAAAAATATTAGGAACGTCATTACCACAGCCGCGGCACGTTTTATTCCGGCAGGACGTATCCCGAAAGTTCGGCCTAACTTCCCCACTAGTGCCGCCAGATTAGCCGATGAACGTGATCAGATCAGAAGCGCTCACCCTGATGATCCCAGAATTCAGGAGCTTAACTGCGAAATTGACTGACAAGTTAAAGACTATAGGAGGGCGAAATGGAGCCAGCACCTCAATGAAGGTGTCAGCAAATTATGGTCTACCGTCCGCGCCCTTTCCAATCCTCGGAAAGAAAAGGGCAACAACGCCATTGAATTTGGCAACACAAAAACCTGCGATCCTCTTCAGTGTGCTAGCCTGTTCAATAAACAATTTATTGAACATCCCAAGTCTGACGGCCTCAAGCGTAAAATTAGAAGACGGATTCGCAGCCGGAATGTTGACACCATACCATCTTTTACCGCGGACCAGGTTAAAAAAGTCATCGAGAATGCTAAAAACTCCAAGGCCCTCGGACCAGATGGCATTTCGATGACCATGTTGAAACATCTCGAGCTTCCAGCCATTGAGTATCTCACGGCCGCCTTTAACTTGTCGATGTCCACGCTTGCCATCCCTGAAATCTGGAAAACAGGTCGAATTGTTCCCTGTCTCAAGCCAGGGAAGAGCGCAAATCTCTGGAATCCTACCGCCCCATTACGATACTTTCTCCTGTCGCAAAGACGCTGGAGGCCCTTATCCACCCCACTCTTGTTGCACATGCGAAGCTAGAACCTCACCAGCATGGCTTCAGGAAGAGGCATAGTACCACCACTGCCCTCGACGCGATCACTAAACGCATTCGTGATGGGCTAAATCAACGCAGTCGTTGTCACAGAACTATTCTGGTGGCAATAGACCTATCAAGTGCATTCGATAAGGTCAATCATTCAATGCTCTTAGCAAACTTGTTGAATATGCATCTTCCTGCACAAGAGATCCGTTGGATTGCCAATTATCTAGCTGGTCGGCACTCCTTCACCGAGTTTCGAGGCAAACGTTCTAAGCTTGGGAAAATCAAATTAGGTGTTCCACAGGGAGAGGGGTACTCTCCCCCACTCTGTTCAACATCTACATGTCCGGCGTTCCCACACCACCTGAAGGAATCGAGGTGATTTCCTATGCTGACGATTGCACCGTACTCGCCACAGGGAATGATAAGGATGAAATGCGCCTCCGAGTTAATCGCTATCTAAGACGATTACAGGCATTTTTCCAAAGCCGAAACCTCACCATCTCTGCGTCCAAATCCTCTGCGACTTTTCTAACCACTTGGTGGGAGGACATCAGATGGGAGATGGATATACGTATTGGCAACAATTCTGTTCCTACTGTTAAAAACCCCAAAATTCTCGGGCTTCACCTAGAGAACATGACGACGTCTGCGAATCATGCAGCTTCAGTCTGTGAAAAAATGCGCAGTAGGAACAACATCCTAAAAGCTCTAGCTGGTAGCACCTGGGGCAAAGATAAAGAAACCATGCTAGCTACTTATAAAGCGGTGGGTCAAGCGGCCGCTGATTATGCAGCCCCAGTTTGGACACATAGTCTATGTGACACGAACTGGTCCAAAGTTCTGGTCTGCCAAAATGCCGCTCTACGCATTGCGACAGGTTGCCTTCTGATGTCTGCCCAGGATCACTTACATCAGGAGACAAACTTGATGCCAATACGTGATCACAATCTCCTACTCTCAAAACAGTATCTTGTTGGTTGCTACCGTGAGGATCATCCCAATAATCATCTCATGGACCGAATTCCTCCACCACGACATGTCAGGCGTGGTTTACGAGACCTTGAGAGAGAGGTTCAGGGATACAAACGGGACCCTTACGATGAAGTTAAATACCGAGCCGCCATTGCAGCGATCCACACTGAAGAAGTGAATCGGTCTATCGCGAGTTTAGGTGCGAATAGAGTCCTCTCAGAGCGCCCACCACCAATTTCGCCTGAGGAGATTAACACTAGCTCAACTTCGGTCGGGCTTTTGTTCACGCCTTAATTCGTACCTTTCTCGCATAAACCCGGACATCCAAAACATCTGTCCAAACTGCAATGGTACTCCTCATGATGTGGGTCACTTGTTTCAATGCCCCGCTGCGCCCACTGATCTTACCCCTATATCGCTGTGGGAAAACCCTATCGCAGCAGCTATGCTTTTGTCCTTAGACCTCACGGACACAAACATTGACGAACCATAAACCGTACCCACATAGATGCACAGAGGTTTCACACCTTTCTGCACCGCTACAAGAAGAAGAAAACGCTAAATCTTAGATGGTCGTTGTTGTTGTTGTTGTAGCGATTCAAGAGATTTTTTTTCTCTTGAATCGAAGGGGTCTTGGCAGCTCTTGGCCGTTTTTAGCAACGGGTAGCTCCGGGACGATTTACATCGAAGAACCGGCTGCCGTAGGAGCATTTAAAGATGGTCGTAGCTAGCGCCGTTGGCGCAGAACAGAATCAGGTGGAGAGCAGGCGTAGTTAATGCCCCACAAGGGGTTGACAGGAACTATAGAGAGAGGATCGTGACGGGGTGGATCTGAGTAGGTAAATTTTGACTGGTTAAATGAGAATTTATCAAAATTTGTGCGCTTAGATCCCGCAAGCAAATGAGTCGGAGGTGATTGATCTTTCGAGAATCGTATGAGTACAAAATAATTTAATCATTCTGCGGATAGGGATGGAGACCTTAGCCTGTGAATATTAGTTTCAGCCTTATGTGACAGAAGCATAGACCACATCCATACGGCGAAAAGGACCTCCCACTAGAACGCAACCACGTGCACTTATATCTCACAGACAATTTGTACATTTCAATTTTGCAACGACATGAAATCCCTTTTTAGCTTAATTCGATCAAATTACACGATATAACTTTTTCATGAAATTGCCTCGTGTCTATCTACCCGGAAAATTATCCATTCTGTCACTTTTTCTTCCCTACTTGACCTGGAAATCGCACCAACGACATATACTCGTAAAACTTCCTCTCCATTATACCCGCAGGAGCAATAAATTTTCAAGTGATTATCCATTGCATTGATTCCTACACCCTTTCTCTACGGCAGGCACTCGCTGTAAGTACTTTTCAATACTTTCACCGGCGTTTTTGCTGTCAAGTATATGTGTCGGCTGTCAGGCGAGCTGTCGATTTCACATTATAGACAGCCGAGACAGACGGTGCTAGGTACTTATCGCCTCGTTAAACTTTTCAAAAGACCAATTGATTAACTCAACTCCATATATTCGACGCCTCCAGGCACTTGGGGTATTGGATTAAATGTGTGTGCCTTATTAACACGCCTCTGTCGGTGTCGGGATCATTGTTTTATCTCGCATATATACAAAAACATCCCCGCGTCCGTCCGCGCTCTTTTCGAGATCCTATCAAATGGCCCCGTCGGTCGTCCTAATCGTCACGTTGTTATATGCTCGAAGGACAATCAACAAGAGGGTTGTTAGCTGTCTTAATACGACGGATCTTCCTGGGCCACGTTCAACAGGCTCAAGCTTATTACGTGTATATATCCATCCGCATATACACACACAAGAGAATATTTCAGTTTGATTAACATCCTACGAAGTTGCGAGCAACTTTTCGTCAGGATTATTTGCGTGGGCATATCATCATCACACTGTGTCGCCTCGCCTTGTGTCGTTTTATATGTGTTTTCGTGGAAAACGGGCTAAAACTATAGGAACGTGTCGTATGTATATGTCTTCACATAAGCGCGACGGCAATAAAGGACATCACGTAAAACATCAATTTGTGTGAGGTCTTAGAGAGCTCTATACGACCAACCAACACCTCATACGATTCCGAGAACGACTTTGGCCTTTGATTAGGTGGTAAATAGCGAGGCGCAAAGTATCATATATGATCCGTATGGCCAGTTGTTTATACACCCCCAAAATCGACGTGTGTGGCCGAAAGGTGAATGGATGGTGTAATGATGATGTTACGCTTTTTGGCAATCCGCACATATTACGCGTCGCATAATTCTCCAGGGACAAGTTGATTTGTTGTCATCGTATAACGAAGTTTCCTGAAATCTGTCTAGAATTAGAGCTTCCGTCGAAATTTTCGGAAGTGTGATACGAGCAAAGGGAATATGCTGTTAATTTTTGTTTTTTTTTTGTTTGAAATATGAAAGCTGGTCCTTATGCGGTTTTAGTCATATAAACAGAATTTCCTTAGGAGTTTTAGCAAAAAGCAAATTCCGTTAGTGGTTTGTGAAAGTGCCTTTACAGTGCAGATGGAATTATTTTCTTGGAAGACTTCAGAGTATGAATATTTGGCAATGTAACAACGCTCACAACACACACTAGAAATTTCGCCAAATCAGCTGACTACTGGCCTCGCGATGACAGAAATGCACCGCCACCGCATGCAATGTACACGTAAACAACGTCCCGCTAGCACAACGATCAACAGAATGCGGCATCCCCACTCAACAGGCGCGTACAGTATAAAAAGGCAAGCCAAACAACGAGTCAACAGCATTCATCATTCTAGTCTTGGCATCGAAGCATCCACAACTGTAACTCAGGCATAAGGTTCGAATCTACGTCAACGTCAGCATCGAGTGCGTACAAACCTGAATCATTCGGACAGCGTGTGTTGAGCATTATATTTTTGTATCATTGAATCAAACTGAAATATTTAAGATTTCATAAAATAATCTGTGGCAGCGTCGCAAGATATTTCTTACGTGCGCAGGACCAATATCAACGAGCTGCAAAAACTTGGCATGGAATGCTGCACTGAACATCAACAGGTGCATATTGGTCCGGATGGGGTTGAGAGACCGTCAAATCTATTATATTTATAGTAACAGGGTCAACGACATACACCTGCTTGAAAGCAAGTGCAACTGCGACGGGATGAAGCAAATTGTAACCAGCAGATTGACTCACTCTTTAATTAATATCTTGTCTTCCAGAAAGAGGATCACAAGAGAAAGACAGTTCCAGTTGCTTTACCTAAAACTTATAGAGACCAACAAAATGTTGTGAAAATTTCCCCTCATCAGAAAGGAGACGTAATGGCAACACTTGCGCGGAATTTCTTTTAGATATTACTAACTTACAGGTTTGTGGTTCAGAGGGCTGTGATTATAGCTCTAGTTAAAGCTGCGGATTAAACACACACACACACACAGACCACTCCTTTGAGGTTATTGGATATGCCATCAGACAATCTGGTCAAAACTCTGCGTTTTGATCCTTCTTATAGTGCAGCTATTGGGAAAGGGCGGACTGGACTGACAGATTCAGATCACTCCACCCTAGTACCATAAAATTCTACACGGACGGCGCTGGAATTACTGGCCCGAATACCAACATCTTTATTCCCATGGGAGTACATCCGACCGTGTTTCAGGCGGAGGTGCACGCAATTGAGGTGTGTGCAAGACTACGCCTTGACAAAGGCTACACTAATAAGAAAATAGCAATTTTCACTGACAGCCAAGCAGCAATTAAAGCGCTGTCGAGCTTCACTGTCACATCTAAGCTCGTATGGGTTTGTCAGGAAATTCTCCAACAGGTGGGAAATCTCAACAGTCTCACCCTCTTTTGGGTACCTGGGCACTCGGGGTTTTACGGCAACGAGCAGGCCGACGAACTCGCAAGAAGAGCATCCACTACTCCCTTTTATGGTCCAAAACCTTATTGTGGACTACCACTCTGTATATGCAGAAACGTAATTAGTGAGTGGGAAAAAGCCAAGGCCACCTCACACTGGGAATCTCTTCCAGGGCTTAGGCAGTCAAAACTTTTTTTTGCTTGCTACTCACCCAATCGTACCGTTGGTCTGATAAAACTGAGCAGAAACAGGGTTAGGATTATTTGCGGGCTCCTCACGGGGCACTGCCGTTTTAACGGTCATTTAAAGCGCTTGCGCATTG
This sequence comes from Microchrysa polita, assembly GCA_949715475.1. Taxonomy (NCBI): domain Eukaryota; kingdom Metazoa; phylum Arthropoda; class Insecta; order Diptera; family Stratiomyidae; genus Microchrysa; species Microchrysa polita. The sequence goes on from OX454420.1 coordinate 13,808,068, forward strand.
TTACCGACGCCAGTTGTCGCTTCTGTGAAGCTGATGTCGAAACTGCCTCTCACATCCTGTGTGAGTGTGAAAGGCTAGCAAGGCGCCGCGCCGTTTGGAATGCTTCGGTATCGCTTTTCCCTTGGGGAAGAGGATATCGCCACTATAAATATGGCCCAGCTGAATCGATTTATCGAAGTCAGTCGGTTGAACGAGTTCATCTAACTCATAGTAGGGGCAATGACACAATAGACCACCGGTCGCAGTGCCTCGGGCAACCCTGTTGCCTGTGCCCTCCCTAAATCTAATCTAATCTAATCTACTTTACCGTTGAGATCCCCCATTATGATTTTAATGTCACCTCTGGGAGCCCTATTAAAGGTGTCGCCAAGTCGTTGATAGAAGACGTCTTTATCAGCTTGATCAGCTGATTCGATCGGTGGCGTAACACTGAATTATCGTGATATTTCGTACTCTGGATTTGAATCGGGCGGTGATAATACGGTTTGGTTTCCAATCGATAAGGGATCGACGTGCATTCCTAGTCAAGAGGATTCCGACGCCTGCCTGCCGAAGAGCATTTTGGTCATCATTTCCAGAGTAAAATAAAAGCTTGGTGATAATGTCGCTCCTGATCCGAGCCATCTTGTTTCGCTAAGTCCTAATATAGCGACGTTAGACGCGCCTTTTACGAATTGCTGGGAAAAGCGGAAGCACTATTCTAGGCCCATGCCCGCAAAGAGTACTCGGATAATGCGGGTGAGTAAAGTCTCGTGAAAAGGCCCGTAGGGGGGAGGATAAAGGTTTAAAGGTTCCGGCCGATTCCTATATCCATTTCAGTTGTGGCGTAACTGCGGACCCCTAGCTATGCAGGAGGAGCTTCATAGGCTGAACAGCTCCGGCCAATTCCTATGTTACTCCACGGGGCGTTACTTTCCCGCATTATCCGAGTAACCCCAGTGGTGTGGGGAAAGAATAAACCATAGCGTTACCGGCTAGTCGTATGAGGCGACTAAAGGGAACTCTGGAAAGTGTCGACTTCCAGTTTCATAGTTTCGCCTCAGGCGGAGATAGTTGAGCCTCCATGCTCCACAGCATGGCGACTTAAATGTCTCCGTGAAAGGAAAAACTTAGACGCGGAGAGACGAAAACTCTCCTGGTATAATACACATTTGACCATGTATTCCCAAACGGATCCCCTTTCCCCTCCTTTCCCCCGTTAGGGAACACATGGTCAAATCGGTACGAAACTAACTTAAAAAATCACTCTGGATAGTGCCGACCTCCAGTTTTATTGTATTTCCCTATCCGAGGATATTCTAGTTTTCGAGCCCAACGGCTGGGAGACTTAAATGTCCTCGGATAGGGAAATACCTAAGACGCTTTCGAATTTTTTATTCGAACCTAATCCACGGTGGAACAGCATATGCCAAGGGATGCGTGGTCAAGAGGGTGCTTGATCGCTAGTATGCGGACTCTGGGAAGTGTCGACCCCAGTTTCACTTAGACTATGGGAAGGAAACCCAGAACAATAAACCAACAATGGAAGGTTTAGAACTGACCAAATCTTACGGTGCAGGGATTCGGATACCCAGTACCGGCGACAGTGGGAGTGAGAAAGCGGGCTCCCGGTCGTCGTCATCCCCCGACCGCAGTGTTAAAACAGTGGCGCAACTGGCTGTTTTAGCATCAAATGTTACAGGTGTTGAGGCGGAGCGAAGGCCTTCAACGGGGACACCTGATCCATTCAAAAGGCGTTCCGTGCTGCAGAGGTCGCCACAACAACGACCTTTGGCCGTCGTAAAGACGGGACCACGTGAAGAGGCACCAGCAGTCCAAATAGACATGTTCGCTAAACTGGGCGAACTGATTATCGATGTGATGGAATTTGTAGAGTCAAAGCCGAATATACATAGTGCCGTGAGGGAGAAATGTACGTGTTATGTACAACGGAGCTAAGGAGCAGTTATACGGCAAAAAAAACAAGCAGCTGCATAACGATAAGGAAGTCCAGACTTCTCCAAGGGCTTCTAAAGTGCAGGCGCCTGACCGTTTAAAGCGCAGTAGAGACGCAGAGGAGATACCATCTACGCAGACCTCCAAAAGGAAGAAGACGCAGTCTCCGAAGAAGAGTGCAGGTCTCCAGGAGAAAGTGGTGCAAGACCAAAATCTTCAACAGGAAAAGAACCAAAACGGGAGAGGAAGAAAAACACGAAATTTAAGAAATTGAGGACTAGGCCTGACGCAATGATCATCTCACAGCCAGAAGGAATGACCTACGCCGAAATTTTGAGAAGAGTTAAGCTGGAACCAGGGCTGAAAGAGATGGGCGATAACGTCTCTCGCATTCGCCGAACGAGGAACGGGGAACTATTCTTCCAAATGAAAACCCGCGGTGGCGATTCGATAGATCAGTATAAAGTAAGGGTTATGAGCCTGCTGGAGCTGAATTCGGCGAACATTAGGGCAATACGGCAAGAGACGAGGATAGAGGTGTTTGATCTTGACGAGATCACAACAAAGGAGGATGTACGGGAGGCGTTCGAAGCGAAATTCGAAGTGAGCCTTCAATGTGACGCGCCGTGAAATCGCTGAGAAAGGCATATGGGGGCACTCAGATAGCGACAATAAATTTGCCAGTAGATGTAGCCAACAGAGTAATGGAAGCAGGCAAAGTCAAGATAGGATGGACGATCTGTCGAGTAAAATGGCAGTTGTCTCCAAAAAGATGCTATAAGTGCCTAGCATTCGGGCACTTTGCGAGGGACTGCAGTAGCCAGCATGATAGATCGAACATGTGCTACAAGTGTGGGGAGGATGGCCACAAAGCGGCCTCCTGTGATAAGGAGCCTAGCTGTATACTGTGCAAGGAAGCAGCAAAGGCAAACTACAAGCACCAAACAGGGGGCACTAATTGTCCGATGTACCGGGAGGCGGTTAAAATAAAGATTAAATGAGATTTCTGCAGTTGAATTTGAATCACTGCCAGGCAGCACAAGATCTGCTGTCACAAACGGTGAAAGAAATGGCTATCGACGTTGCCATTATACAAATACTCACAACCCTGTGATAATTGCGGGGGATTTCAACGCGTGGGCCCGCGAATGGGGCAGTCGGGACACAAACAAGCGTGGACGGATGCTTCTTGACGCCTTTTCACAACTCGACGTCGTTCAGATGAACACCGGGAGCGCAAACACCTTCAGGAGAGGTAAAGTGGGGTCGGTAATTGGCCTCACATTCGTAAGCAGTTCGCTAGTTCCAACTACGGCGTGGCAAGTAAGCGAACACTTCACCCATAGCGACCACCAGGGAATTTTGTTCAACATAAAAGAGCGACCATCTGGAGTTATTGTAAAAACCCCAGCCGTGGGGTGGTCAACGAGATGTTTTGACGAAGCCTCATTCCGAGAAACCTTAGTGCAAGAAGCTCCAACTAACGGATCAGCAGCTGAGAAAGCCTTGCAACTCACTGAAAGTTTGGCAATAGCATGCGATGCTTCCATGCCAAAAAAGAGTTTGACCAGGAAAAGATAACAAAACTACTGGTGTACTGAAGAGATATCGAGCTTGGGACGCAATTGTCTTAAAGCCAGACGTCTCTGTCAACGCGTAAGTTCGGACGACTACGTATAATGATCTACTTCAAGCATATAAAACGGCCCGTAGATCACTTAAGATAGCTATTAACAAAAGCAAACGAGACTGCTTCAGACAGTTCTGCGAGGACGCAAACATAAACCCATGGGGTACGGCTTATAGGGTGGTCATGAAAAAGATAGGACAGAAAACTCCCCAGCTCAAATGTCCGGCACTGCTGAAGACGATAGTTTCTTCATTGTTTCCTTACCACGAATTGGAACCCGAAAGACAGGTCCGGATGCCGATTGGAAGCCACATACCAGCGATTACCGAGAACGAACTTTCAGAGGCCGCCTCTAGGTTAGAGGATGGAAAAGCGCCCGGCCCGGACGGTATTCCCAATAGGGCATTGAAGGTGGCAACTCTAGCAACACCCGAAAGGTTCATCGATGTTTTCGAAACCTGCCTACATGAAGGAACTTTCCCGCAACTATGGAAGAAACAAAAACTGGTGCTCATTCCGAAACCGAGTAAACCAGCTGGTGAGCCATGAGTTAAGCCTATATGCCTGCTTGACTCCACGGGGAAAATGTTCGAGCGGATCATATACAACCGACTGTCGGAAATAGTAGAAGAACACGGATGCCTGTCTGACCGCCAATTCGGTTTCAGACGTGCGCGATCAACTATAGACGCAATCAGGACGGTGACTTCATTAGCTTCGGAGTCACTACGAAGGAGCACATGTTGCGCGATAGTGACACTGGACGTCAAAAACGCTTTTAATTCCGCGAACTGGGGATGCATTCATGCCGCTCTTGAAAAGATGAATGTGCCCCAATACCTCGCCGCGATAATTAGGAGCTATCTCTCACACCGCGTTTTATGGTACGACACCGCAGAAGGATAATTGGAATACACGATAACTGCAGGGGTTCCACAAGGGTCTGTTCTTGGTCCACTCTTGTGGAATATAATGTACAACGCTATTCTGGAGCTGAAAATGCCGAAAGGGGTAACGGTAGTCGGTTTTGCCGATGATATAGCAGTCGTTGTTGTCGCAAGAGATCCAGAGTTGGTCGCAATTTACGCAAGTCAGGCGATAACAAATATGAAGCTGTGGCTGGAAACCGTGGGATTAGAGCTCGCCGATCATAAAACCGAAGCAGTGCTAATAAGCAAGCGTAGGAAAAGCTGTCCGTTTCAAATCAGAGTCGGACTCACCTCCTGCATAGCTAAGGGTCCGCAGTTTCGCTAAAACTGAAAAAGATATAGGAATCGGGCAAGGTTACGATCTACCCTGTTAAAATAGCTATTTTCAATTACTAAATTAGAAAATCTCTTTCCCATCTTCAAAATCAATAGTTGAACGAAAACATTTGGATTTAAATGGATGGATTTTGACCGACTGGATTTTGACCGACTGGATCTTCATCGACTGGATGTTGATCGGCTGAATCTGGGCCGAGTGGATTTTGACTTGGAATGTGACTTTGTTCTAACCTCATTTGGATCTCGTTTGGCAAGCTTCAAACTCCCAAAAAAGGGTGACAAAATCAATATTATACCGTCTCAATGCGAAGCTCAGAGGATCGAGCATTTTCCAAGGGATACATATTTATCAATTAGACAATAATTGTCTTTCAACATTGTCTTAAATTCTTACAAACTTCCACCAGAAAATACATTTAATTTTAATTAGACGTTACTATATTCATTTTCTCATTTCCCCATAGATGACTATGTTATTAGTCTTGGGATCATTGTCTTCATCATAAAACGCCAAATAATCCCCGGGTCAACTTTTATTACTTTCTGTACACATTACACTCGCTCTCGACTTCGACACTGATGCCAATGGCCTTTATGGCCGTTCTAATTGGCCAGCCCATTGTTTTATACGTTTTCGCTAAATGCTTTGTATATGTATGTACAAGAAAAGTAACTTTTGGCTCTTCGCAACTATATGTCTGTACAGTCTCAGCAGTCCACCAAAATGCTATTTATCCTCTTTTTGGGAAATTTTCTCGCACTTGTCTTACATCGACCCATTAGGAGATCACAACGCGTCATTGTCCCGGTCGGCGCGCCTAGCGTTGTATCCACGGCTAATTATACCTTACATGAAATTCTCTTATATATCAAATGAGAAATGTCCGTGAGTCCTGGATAAGAGAAAATGTTGGAGTTGTAGTGCTAAGGCCGTGCTAAAGTGGTGCGGTAGAGATGCTTTGCTATTTCATTGGAAAAGTTCGCGTTACGATAATATTACAGTGTAATTAGGAAAACAGTAGACTCCTTGAACTGTAAAATTAGCGGAAAACTAGAAGAATGTCTTGTTAAGCTCTCTGACCATTTGTATACGTCAATTAATGGCTTAACACTTCTTGATGAACGCTTCAGTAAATGTTTCTTTCAATTTGAATTTCATTTGCAAATTTTAATTATCGCAGTTGAAGTGAAATGTTGTTCTTAACAGGCAACAAATAAAATTGTTGTTTGATATAGGTAAGATAGGCGTATGATTCCTCTGCTTAAGTTAGAAATACGATTGACTAAATACGTCTGGAATCGGCCGCTCATTTAACCATCTCAAACTTTGTCAAGGAAAAATTAGACTCCTACTCCGAATATGGAGAACGTTATATGTAGCTAAGAATTATAATAAATATTTCACTGTCCCTTTTTAGGGTTTTTTAAATTAATAATTATAAATCCATTATTGTTGTCCATTCATTCATAGTGCTACTTACTATCCATAAATTCACATGAAATATTGTTTGAAATTTAAAATCGGTCTTTCTCAGAGGCAACACATTGAACTGAACAGACTGGCAGGTTGGATAACATAAACCAAGCCGATCAAGGACTTAACTAAAATGTGATTATGGTTTTGAGGCTAGTATGTCTAGAAAATCTAAAACTTGTATGGAAAATGACTGTAATTCTCACTGACGACTGAAAAGTGTTACGCCAGGAAATCTGAACAAAAATTTGGCCAAACTTCGGAAAAATTAGGGGAAAGCTGAATTTTTGCATGATCCTTCTTTTCGAGGTCCTAAACAATACCCTAAAAGTCCCCGTCCCTGCGAGTGCCGCTAGCGGTGCTACAGAGGGTCAAAGACTCTCGAAAACAGGTTTTTCTGAATATTTCGATAACGGTAGCATACACAAGAAAGTGGTGTATGGCAAATTTGAAGCTCTTGTGTTTTCTCAATAAACGATGCAAAGAAGGAATACTTTCGGGCACTCCTAACGGCGCCAGAAGGTCTAACGGTATTTTTAACAGGGTTTCACTAACATCTCTATAACGGTAACTCGTACTAAGAACTTTTGTATGGAAAGTTTGTAGCGTGTGGGGGTTTTTAAAGAAAGTGGCCAAATTTCATATCAATATGTACAGCCTTAAGGACGCTATGGGGGTTCAAACCTTAAAAAAACGTGTTTTTTTGGGTTTTTCGTAAATGGTGCTAAGACGAGGAAGTGCGCTCTAAGGTGTTCTAGAAGAAATTTTTACCTTCTGTGGCTGTTAGTAAGACGCCAAAAGTCCCCAAAGATGGGAGCCCCCCTAACGAAGTTATGAGGGTCCAAACATTCAATGAAGCCGTTTTTTGGGGAATATCTCTATAACGGTAACGTGCACCGAAAACTGTTATACGGCAAATGTGTAGCTTATATAACGCTTAATAATTAAAATATCTGAATTTCAGATTGATGCGTGCAATAGTAAGGGCGCTATGAGGGTCTGAGCCGTACAATAACGGTATTTTTTCGTTATTTTCGTGGATTTCTTCATAACGGGAATGCATTCGGGTGGGAAGCCTGTAACAATTTGTTGCTTCTATAACCTCAACTTCAAATGCCAAAACAACTTATCTATGCGGGTACCCCTAAGGAAGCTACGAGGGGTCAAAACTAAACAAAAAACCGTTTCTCGGAAATTTTTTGGCTTAATAATTAAAATATCTGAATTTCAGATTGATGCGTGCAATACTAAGGGCGCTATGAGGGTCTGAGCCGTACAATAACGGTATTTTTTCGTTATTTTCGTGGATTTCTTCATAACGGGAATGCATTCGGGTGGGAAGCCTGTAACAATTTGTTGCTTCTATAACCTCAACTTCAAATGCCAAAAAAACTTATCTATGCGGGTACCTCTAAGGAAGCTATTAGGGGTCAAAACTTAACAACTAACTAAACAAAAAAACGGTTTCTCGGAAATTTTTTGATAACGGGAACCTCTTCTAGAGGGAACCCATCTGAGATAAATTTGTAGCTCCTGTTGCTGTTAGTAAGACGTCAAAAGTCCCCAAAGATGGGAGCCCCTCTAACATAGTTACGGGGGTCCAAACATTCAATTAAGCAGTTTTTGGGGAATATCTCTATAACGGTAACGTGCACCGAAAACGGTTATAAGTACGGCAAATTTGTAGCCTATATAACGCTTAATTAAATATCTGTATTTCAGATTGATGCGTGCAATGCTAAGGGCGCTATGAGGGTCCGAACCGTACAATAACGGTATTTTTCGTTATTTTCGTGAATTTCTTCATAACGGGATCGCATTCGGGAGGGAAACCAGTAACAATTTGTTGCTTCTGTAACTTCAAATTCAAATGCCAAAACAACTCATCTATGCGAACACCCCCAAGGAAGCTATTAGGGGTCAAAACTAAACAAAAAACCGTTTCTCGGACATTTTTTGATAACGGGAACCTCTAGAGAGAACCCATCCGAGGCAAATTTGTAGCTCGTGTGGCTGTTAGTGTGACATCAAAAGTCCCCAATGATGGGAGCCCCCCCTAGGTGCAAACATCCAAATAAGCAGTTTTTAGTGAATATCTCTATAACGGCAATGTACACCGAAAACTGTTATATGGCGAATTTCAAGTCGCTTAATTAAGTAATTGTTCAAATTTCGAATCGATACGTGCAATACTAAGGGCGTTATGAGGTTCCAAACCTTAAAATTTCGGTATTTTTGGTTATTTTCGTGAAATCTCTTTAACGGTAATGTATACCGGATGCAGTCTGCAAAAATTTTTTTGTTTCTATGGTTCCAAATAAAATGCTCCATCGATTTGTATGCACCTGAGGCAACCATACGGGCATTATAACGTTTTAATAAACTAATTTTTTAAGAAGGTGCGTGTATTGTATGTCTTTACGTACCTCCATGGGCTTAAAAATTAGTTAATTTAAACGTTATAATGCACGTATGGTTGCCTCAGGTGCATACAAATCGGTGGAGCCTTTTATTTGGAACCATAGAAACAACAAATTTTTACAGACGTTTGAGAAAGCACAAGAGCTTCAAATTTGCCATACACTACTTTTTTGTATATGCTACCGTTATCGAAATATTCAGAAAAACCAGTTTTCGAGGGTCTTTGACCCTCTGTTGCACCGCTAGCGGCACTCGTAAGGACGGGGACTTTTAGGGCCTTGTTTAGGACCTCGAAAGGAAGGCTCATGCAAAAATCCAGCATTACCCTAATTTTTCCGAAGTGAAATGCCAATTTTCCTGGGGTAAAAAGCAATACTAAAATTTAAATATAAAATCAATTAAAGTACTCCTTGACTCAAAATTTGTACATATTTGTGTACACTGTCAAAAATATGATAGTGACAAAACAAAAATTAAGAAGTAACGACGGAGCTTCTTAAGAAATCCGAAAACCCTTAAATGGCGACAGGTATTGGTTTTTTTCGACGAAGCCGTATTTATTATTATTTAGAAAAATTCTCTTTAAACTAAATTATCCCTTCGATTTTCAGAACGACAAGACTATGAAAAACGTCTCAAGGATCCCATTCAATATGCCATTGGCGATGGGGGTCTTTGGCAAACCTGGGTATGTGCCGTGATATTTCTACAAAAATTCCCAATAGCCTGGCATTCGATGGCCATTCTCTTCGTATCACCGCCCGTGTCTTTTGAATGTGTAGAGCCTGCCGGCGTTGATAAGTGTTCGAATCAGTGCAAAGAAGTCGAATTTAATCGAAGCGTTTTCGAGGAAACAATTGTCACAGAATGGGTATTGGTGTGCGACAAAGCCTTTTTGTCAAATCTTTCGCAAACCATTGTCATGTTGGGCATACTGATTGGAAATTATGTTTTCGGGATATGGGCGGATAAGTGAGCTATAGAATCAGCCTTTTCTGTGTTCAATGATGTAACGCGGTTTCTTCTTTTTAACTTTTAGGCATGGTCGCAAAATGCCTTTAGTAGTTGCCGTCATAATTCAAACAATCGCTGGAGTTCTGTGTGCCTGGGTGCCATGGTTCTGGGCATTTTGCATTTTGAAATTTATAACGTCTGTCGCGACTGGAGGCACAATGTCGACAAGGTTTTTTGAAACATTAAAATGTGTTATTCCTCCTTTTTAAAAATAATTTTTTTTTTGTAGCTTTGTCATTATCATGGAAATCATTGGCCCGAAATGGCGTGAGTTCGTCTCCGTCGTGTATCAAGTCCCCTTCTACATGGGCCACTTGACTCTACCTCTATTTGCATACTTTCTTCGTAATTGGCGACATTTTCAATTTGCCATTTCAATTGCTTCGGTTCCCCTATTTTCCTACTATTGGCTTGTGCCCGAATCGCCCAGATGGCTCTACACAACCGGTAAAATGGACCGAGCTGTGAAAATTCTCGAAACGGCAGCCAAACAGAATAAACTTCCCATCGAAAATATTCGGAGCGATCTGGAAGAGGCGAATAAGCGAAAAGCCAAAGAAATCATCCAGACAAAAGGCAACGTAACTGACCTGTTTCGTACCCCCAACTTGTGCAAGAAGAGTGTAATAATGAATTTCAATTGGTTTGTATGCGGTCTGGCATTCTACGGCGTTGTTCAATATATGGGGCAAATTGGAGGGGATATTTTTGTTAATGTCAGTGTTGGAGCCGCTGTCGAAATACCGGGCGTCGTTATATGCATCATAATGCTCAAGTGTCTGGGACGCAAGATTACATTGATTTCATCAAACATATTTTCAGGGGTGGCAATGCTATGCATTGCACTGGTGCCGCCGGAAATGAAATGGGCAACTGTTGGATTGTCTTCGTTGGGAGTTATTGGGATGAGTGTAGCATTTCCGACGGCGTACCTATATGCTGGGGAACTTTTCCCCACTGTGGTTCGAAACAGTGGGATTGGGTTGTGCTCGGTTTCGGCGAGGGTGGGGTCAATGGTTGCTCCGTTTGTAGCCGGTATGGGAGTTTCGGATCGTGTGTTGTCCTCATGTATTTTTGGAATTATACCGTTAGTTGGAGCATTGACGGTGTTTTGTTTGCCGGAAACGAGAGGATTTCCGTTGCCCGAAACAATAGACGATGGGGAATCGTTTGGCATGAAAAAGAAGAATGTTGTGGCGGAGCAAGAGTAAAAGAGAGAATTTTGTAGTAATGAGTGAGAGCTGTTGGTGGTGTTCGAGTTTACGTTATTTGTTAATAAATGTGAAAAAGGAAAAATATTTCTTTTTTAATATGGAGTTTCGCAATTTTCTTAGGTCGTTCGATAAATGACTACATAAAATGGCAGAGACAAATTCTGGAACCGTTTGCGGAATGCTGGTCCTAATAATACAAAAGAGTGTATGAAACCCCCCTCATGACTGCTTTTGTCTATTTTCTGCTTGATTTTAGGCCCCATATGATCATAACGCGCTTTGCGATAAGGACGTTTTCCGTTTTCTACTCAGCATCTTCTAATCCAACTTACTAATGAGCGATGGACGAATAGTTTTGGTGGTAGAGCAGGATGCCAAACACGATCGAAAGCCTTTGAAATATTCAAAGCAACCACAGCTTAACTATAGTTATGATTACAAGTATTCCATCGCCCTGTGAGATTTGTCATCATGTCACCGGTTGAATGAGCACGAAAACCGAAGTTGTAGGAATTAATGTCTCGAACTGAACACGAGTTCGTAAATACGCTACCGGGTTCTGGTGGAATCCTGTAAAGAAGGTACGTGTTCGTACAGACGATTCATCGTGATCGTAGTTTTGCATCCAATACCCAACCATATTTGCATATTCTTTGAATGGTGCTACTTTCCTTGTGTCGACAATGACCTAAAGCCTAAAGGAACATGTCTATATAGAAAATATGCACGTATAGCGCTCAGAACCGATGGTTTAATTGTGATCGCTGAGCGATCATCACATGAGTCGTCTCTACGAACACAAACCTTAAGGTATGTTAGTGTTAGCATGAGAGAGAGAGAGAGAGCATGATTACCAACAACTTGTCTTCTTCTTCTTCTTTTAGCGGTACAGAAAGGTGTGAACCGCTGTGTATCGATTTATAGTTCGTCGTCGTTTTTCGTCCGTAATCTCCAGGGACAAAAACATGGCAGCTGCAATGCAGCGCAATTGGGGCATACGTTTTGTATATTTGGGTCTATGCGAGATAGATACGAATTGAGGCGTGAGCAGATGCCTGACCGAAGTTGGGCTAAAGTCACTCTGGTGGCTCTCGGGAACCTAATCTCCTCAGGCGAAATAGGTGGTGGGAGCGCTGAGAGGACTCTGTTCGTACCTAAACTCGCAATAGACCGACTCACTTCCTCAGTGTGAATCATTGCAATGGCGGCCCGGTATGAATCTTCATCGAAAGGATCCCTTTTGTAACCCTGGACCTCTCTCTCAAGGTCACGAAGGCCACGTTTGATGTTACGTGGAGGGGGAATTTTGTCCATAAGGTCACGGTTAGGATGATCCTCTCGATGACAACCTACTAAATATTGTTTTGTAAGTAGTCGATTGTGGTCACGTATTGGCATCCAATGTGTCTCCTGATGTAGGACATCAGAAGGCACCCTGTGGCTGTGCGTAGAGCAGAATTTTGGCAGACTTGGATTTTATTCCAGTTTGTTTGAGTACAGTGCTGTCATCGGCATATGAGATAACTTCAATGCCTTCTGGAGGTGTTGGGAGACCTGCCATGTAGATGTTAAACAAGGTGGGAGAGACAACCCTACTCTCAGGAACACCTAATTTCATCTTTCTGAGTTTGGAACGACTGCCTCGAAACTCGGTGAAGGATTGCCTACCAGCTAGATAGTTGGAAATCCATCTTATCTCTTGTGTCGTAACATGCATGTTGAGGAAGTTTGCCAGAGGCATGGAGTGATTGACCTTATCAAACGCATTTGATAGGTCAATTGCCATGATGGTTCTATGGCATGGTGTACGCTGGTTTAGTCCGTCTCTTACACGTGTAGTGATCGCGTCCAGAGCGGTAGTCGTACTGTGCATGCGTCTAAATCCGTGCTGATGGGGTTCTAGCTTGTGAAACGAGAGTGGGGTGGATGAGGGCTTCCAGCGTCTTTGCTACAGGTGACAGATCGGTCTGTAGCAAGTTCCTAGTTTGGCACTTTTCCCTGGTTTAAGACATGGGACTATGCGACCTTGTTTCCAGATGTCGGGGATGGCAAGCGTTGACATTGACAAGTTAAAGACTGCCGTGAGTTACTCAATGGCAGGAAGGTCAAGATGTTTGAGCATGGCCATTGAAATGCCATCGGGTCCAAGGGCCTTAGAGTTTTTTGCATTCTCAATGACTGTTTTAACCTGGTCCGGGGTGTAAATAGGTACGGAGTCAACATTTCGGCTGCGAATCCGTCTTCTAATTTTGCGCTTGAGGCCATTGGACTTGGGATGTTCAATAAATTGCTTATTGAACTGGCTCGCACACTGAAGAGGATTGCTTGTTTCTTTTTTTGCCGAAGGTTATGGCTATATTCCCCTTATCTTTTGTGGGGTTCGAAAGGGCGCGTACAGTTGACCATAACTTACTAGCACCTTCATTACGGTTACAGTCATTGAGGTGCTCGTTCCATTTGGCCTTCTTGTAGTCTTTAACTTGTCGCTGTATTTGGATATTGAGCTCTCGAATTCTGGGGTCACCAGGGTTAGCGCGCCTAATGTTGTCACGTTCATCGGCTAACCTTGCGACACTTGTTGGAAAATTTGGACGAACCTTTGAAATGCGCCCTGCAGGGATGAACCGTGCCGCAGCTTTGGTAATGACGCTCCTAATGTTCCGTTCGGCCTTATGTATAGTGGGTGAGGGAAGCGCGAAGAACTTTGATGACGTGAATGTTTTGAAACCTTCCCAATCTGTTTTTTTTTTGTGATTGACAAAACGTTCGCATCTCTGACTTGGTCAGGTCAGCTAGTTTGTCAATTCTGACTATGATTGGGAGGTGACCAGAGGGAAGACCAGTACGTGTTTCCCAGGCGGTCTCACTAATTAGGCTGGCGCTGACAATTGTAATGTCTGGGGAGCTAATACAATTGTTTGCATCACCCGGTTGGCGATTCTTCATTGAGGGTACAGAAATCTGATGCGTCCTGAGAATCGGCGATAGCTTGACCTCTGGTATCGTTGTGAAGCGCGGAATGCCAGAGTTCATGATGGGCATTGAAGTCGCCAAGAATGATCCTGTGCTCTCCATTAAGAAGAGGACCAATATTGAAATGGTAGTTTGTACAACTAGAATGTGGTAGTATGTAGATATTAAAAATTTCAATATTGGTGCTCCCTGGTGTAACTGAGATGGCTTGCAACTCCGCCGTACCGTCTGTAACTACATCTAATACACTGTAATGTACGGACCTGTGTATAAGGACGGCAAGTCCACCTCCAGGGTGAGAATCATTCGTGGCGCCTTCTCCGTCCTTGCGTATGATGATGATGATATATTCACCTTCAGCGTTGAATGGTGAATTCGCGTGCAGCTTCGTCTTTTGGATGGCTGCAATCAGAATTCTGTACTTTCTCAAGAAGCTTGTGATTTCGGAAATTTTCCCTAGGATGCCATTACAGTTGAACTGCAGCATGGACACCGGTGTAAAAGTTGCTGGCGGAGGGACAGGAGTTAAACTGTGTCTTACATTCAAGGCAACATTATTGGGGGGAGTAGGGGGCATTTTCTTGCCTGTATAAAACGCAGTTGCAGTCAAAACTCTCGAAGAGGAATCCTCTTAAGTGAAATTATTCCATATCTCGAACAAATTTAGGATTACACTGGCCTTTTCGTCAGTTTCGGATATAAAATGCATCCTCTAAGTCGAAAACCTTTTTAACTCAAACAATATTTTATACTTCTTCTATACAATTTCTTTAGGCTTTACGCTTAAATTCCATTAGTCCAACTTTCCCTTACTCGAACATTTTGCGTTTACGACTTGCCAAGTCGTAATTCGAGTTAGAGGGGATTCACACTACTGATAGGATTTACTAAAGCCACTAGATCAGGGGTGTCAAACTCAATAAATGGCGCGGGCCAAATAAGACTCTCCTCAGGCTTAGGTGGGCCGCAGGAGGAAACTTTTAATTTTTTTTATGTAATCGTATTACGAAAGTTGATTACAGAATATTACTTTTAAAATATAGCAGAGAGTCTGGATTAGGGATGTCAAAAACCGGTCCATAACCCGGTTTTTTTTTTTCGTTTTTTCCGGTTTTAACCGGGGTCAAAGTACCGGTTTTCCGGTTAACCGAGTCTTTTCATTGATTTGCTAAGAATTGTAGTAAAAACACACTCGTAATGGTGGTGATCTAATCGTATGCAAAATCCAATCAAAATGCATGCAGAGGCGCGCCAGAGAAACTTACTTATTTGAAAAAAAAAAACTTCTGAGCGGTGAGTTGGGAGAGTAGATGGGTGAGAGGGAGCGCGGCCCTTCAATGCCGCTTCTTTTCTAGCGGTCGCTCACTAGAGACATGATCGCGGATTTTTTTTAAACGAACGTTAGGGACGTGTGATTTCAGTCACAAATGGAGCCAAAGCAAACATTGCACTAGACTGAATAAATTTGTTGCGACAACTCCTCCTCCACCACCTCATCTCTCAGAGAGGCGACTTCCCATGACCGGCACGCTCTCGAGATTTGTTCCATGCGTTTTTTTTATAATCACTGGCTTATGTCGATCGACCACGGACCATAGTTCACCTACTAAAAACCTTTCATTCGCGGCGCCATTGCTAACATACCGAATGATATGCTGCAAAGAGTGGAGACGAACTTCAAAAATCGACTTATCAGTGGATGCACAATGGGGGTCGCCATTTAACCGATGTAATTTTCATGACTGTATAAAAAAACCTGGAATATTGTATTCTCAAACAGAAAGAATTTAAACAATAACTATGAAGTACCTTCTGTTTTTATTGACCCTTCAAATAAGTAAGTTTCTCTGGCGTCCCCTATAGTCATAAGGAGAGTCTTGGAAAATATGTTTAAGGGCTGAAATTTGAAAACGCAATTTTTTATAGGGGACAAGTTATATAATTGCTGATTGAAAAATCAAGAAAATATGAAAAATTTTATGAAATTAAAAGATTTTTTTTTTCGGTTTTAACCGGATGAACAAACTACCGTCCGGGTTAAGACCGGAGGACAAAAAAAAAAAACGAAAATAAACCGGTTAACCGTTTTGAAAGTACCGGCTTTCGGACTAACCGTCCGGTTTTTGACATCCCTAGTCTGGATCACTATAGCGGCTTTGGGATTATCCTTAAGAACTTCCTCCTTTCGAGAATGTACTTCAAGAACATAAAAAAATTAAGACAAGAAGGGAAACGTGAAAATATGATTGATCTTCAAGTAATTACAATTACAAGATTTGCGCCAAATTTTGGAGAGATGATAAAAAATGTTTAGCACCAGTCAATGAGGTCGCCCAAAATAACAATGGGAGGCAAAATAGTCAGAATAAATTAATTTCAGCAGAAAGGTGGCTAAAAGAGACAAAAAGTTGTTTGTGTTAAGGTTTTAAACAAACTCATGCGCCAATACAGCTTGATAAGTATAGGTCTAAAAATCAGGCACTTTGGCTCTAATTATTATGTTGGAATTTCACATCCAGGTGAGTTAGTCACCAATTTCAAGATTTCCGTAGTTTTTAAAACTTTACCATTTTTCCAAATAAATCTCAATTCATGTTCGGTAAAGCCACCCAGTTTTTTATTAACTGCATTTCGGGACAGAACAGTTTCATGAAGAGACTTAGTATTGTCCTGTACAAAAAAGATGAGGTGTCTTCTAAAATCAAATAACCAGCCTCAAATTAATGGTAGTATTTGGAGAAAAAATCATAAAATCCACTGACGAGTTTTAGTAACTTTTGTAGACTTGAGTTCAACTTCTGAATTTGTTCACCTTACCCATTTCTCCATTTTTGCGTTGATACAGATTCTGCTGCTTCGTCATGGCCGCGGGCCGCACAGAACTGCTAGGAGTGCCGCATGCGGCCCGCGGGCCGCGAGTTTGGCACGTCTGCACTAGATTAATCGAGGCGAGTCCCGCCCAGTGGCGTATTTAGAAAATTCTCAAAGAGGGGGCACAGAGTACGGGGCTAATTTGTTACATAAAGTTTTGGTGCTACACAGGAAAAACATTGGCAAGACTGAGAGATCGTTGATCCTTGATTTAAGGCGAAACTCAAGGATACCTTAAGTTTTCAATAGACTTGAAATATAATATTTCAAGGTAGGTGGGTAGCTACCTAATTTCGGTATCCTTGAGTTAAGGTATGTTTATAAATACGGGCCATGGAGAGTCCTTTGCATTTCAGGTTTATTACACCAAAAGTTTAGTTTTCCTGACAGAACTTAGAATAACACTCATTAACTGCTTTTGGCTTTTCCTGAACCAAAATACGGAGGGCCTAAAAAAAGTTTGCGTAGTGTAGTTCGAAGGAGCCTGAAGCCGAAAAGGAATTTTACGAATATGTACTTAATTGGCTTAGAATTAATGCAATGACCAAAGAGACGTCTGGAATCCGTTTTGTCATATAGAAATATATGACAAAACGGATTCCAGACGGAACACTTTTCTTTGGAAGAAAAATTTCATACATCGTCCGAAATTCTGCCAAATTTCGGCCAAATTCCGCCAAAAAGTGGTTCTGCTTACTTTTGAAAGAAACACAGATGAAAAGCTGATACAACAAATTTTGGCTGACATTGTGGTCTTGAATTCCATGGCAAGTTTAAGCAAATTTGAATGGAAAATTAGGATTTACTTGCTTATCAATTTTATACTATTGAAGAGTCAAATTTTTATCAAGAATACTTATACTTTTAATATACACTTACGGTCAAAAGTATCGACTCAACCTAAAAGCGCGTGTATTTGTACGTGTTTTTCGAAAAGTATAGCAGTTATACATAAAAATCGTATGTCATTGAAAAGCTTAAGGCCTCAGCTTTACGTTGGTACCATTTTAACCAATATTTGGTGAGCACTTTTAAAATTGATGCTCTTTGAGCGAAATCGTAGCGAAAATGAAAATTGTTTTTGGTTAGCTTTTTTGCAAATAAAACAAAAACTGTTGGAAAATAAGTTAAGTATTTATTATTTTAGTATTTGGTATTTCCTCCTCTTGCTCTAATGACAGCTTCCAGTCGATTCTGCATTGATTTGATCAAGTTGCTGATGGTATCTTGAGGAATACCGTTCCACTCCTCTAATAGGGCTGCCTTCAATTCTTCAGTGGACGAAGGGACTGGATTTCTGGCTCGGACTCTTCTCTTGAGTTCGTCCCATAAGTGTTCAATGGGATTGATGTCGGGACTGCGCGCAGGCCAGTTAAGTGACGACATATTGGCTTCATTCAAGAACTGCCGAGTGAGGCGCGACGCATGACACCGGGCATTGTCGTGCATCAAAGTAAAGTTCTCGCCAATAAATGCTGCATAGGGCACAACGTGGACACGGAGAACATCGGTAACGTATCGCTCAGCTGTCAGCCCTCCTCCTCGGCCTCCTGCGGGCACGAATACGAGATCCGTTTTTCCCTCCAATGAAATGCCAGCCCACATCATACAGGAACCGCCGCCGTATGCAACCGTTTCAGTGAAACAGCACTGCGCAAATCGCTCAGTTGGACGCCTGTAGACTCGACATCTTCTGTCACTGCCATGCAGACACATTCTCGACTCGTCAGTGAACAATACTGAGCTCCATTCCGTATCGCTCCAAGTAAGATGATTACGAGCAAATAAGAGGCGCGCTTGTCGGTGTCGTGCAGTCACCTGCCCCTGGCAGGCCGTCTTGGAGTGATATTCGCTTCCCTTAATCGTCTCCTTACCGTGCAGTCACTGACAGCTACTCCGCGAACACGCCTCAGGTTCCGCTGCGCAGCAACACCCGTGAGGAAACGATTTCGTAACGTACTTGTTACAATGAAACGGTCGTCTCTCTCTGAAGTGGATCGAGGGCGGCCCGTTCTTGGTCTCGAATTAAAGCTACCAGTCTCTCGAAATCTCCTGCTAACTATCGAGACAGCAGACTGACTCATTCCAAGACGGCGAGCGACGGTTCGCTGACTATGATTTTCCGACAATAGGGCTACAACTTGTGCCGCCTGTTCTGGCGTCGTATCCATTGATGACCAAACAGTGACTGAAATTACTTCAGATGTAAGTTACCTAACTTTCCTGATGCAACTGATAATGAGAAACCGATTACGGGCGCTTTTATAGGGGTAGTTTACCTGACCTGACCTTTACCTGAAACTTCAATTTTTCCTGGTTTTTTGTTACAAGTGGCAATAATTTAAAAACGACTTTTATGAATAACTATCATACTTTCCAAAAAACACGTACAAATACACGCGCTATTAGGTTGAGTCGATACTTTTGACCGTAAGTGTAGTTCAATTATACTTTTGGTAAAGTTTTTTTGTGGAAATGTATGAATATATTTTTTTATAAAAATTACACCAAAATTTTCAGCCGTGTAGGAACTATCCGTGGCATAGAGCCGGGAGGTGATCAATCGATTAATTAAAATGAAGCAACAAAAGTAAGCAGGAGGATATGATTGTTTGTTATTTCCATATGTACTACACTAGCTTCAAATCTATAGTATCTGCAATACCTTTTAAAACTAGTCCTAGATGGTAAGCTGAAGCAACATGCTTTAACAAATCAATTGCGAAATAGAAATGAGAAGGAATGGCTACGATGATGTTTACTTCGTGAAAATTGAAGCATTGAAGAAAGTACCCCAGGCAGGGCACCATAGACACCGAACCGTAGGAATTCGAAAATGTATGCTAAAAATGCTTTCCCACCAAAACACTTCAATTTTTAGCAACAGAAAGGGAAGCATCTGGTTTAAAGACCTTTACAGCAGCCCAACACGAATTTACGGCCAAATTAAAATACACAAGCCCGATCGAAAAAACAGACCGATTGTTTCAAATATTTATCAATTCAGCGGCTTCCAAGACATCGATAACGCAGCAACATCTCCTCAACTTATATCAACATAAGATGGGGTCACTTCTCACATGACGAGACTTTCAATGTAGTACAGTCATATTAGCATTTCAAATAGAAAAAAATAGAGTAAGGTTAATTCTTGTGGTTTTTGAATCAGTGGGCTCCCAGGAATTTAAAACTCATTTTGCTAAAAAAAATGTTGATCGGAAAAGGTCCCAAAAAGGACAAGAAAGGATACTCTTTAATCCTTGACCGGAGGTCGGCATGTGGGGTATCAAATCAAAGGGGACGTCAAGCTCATTACATATCCGGTGTTTGTTCCATGTTTCAAGGACCCTCAACGGAATAAATCTAGATTAAATGGAGAATTATTGTGTTTCCCGTGTATCTCTCCGAAGCCCTAATTACGAGAGTAATTCAAATTGTCACTACGTTTTCCGATAATTTTTTTCTTAGCAAATTTAATGGTAGAATCTTAACCTATCATAGATTCGGAAAAGTGAGAAACGTAGTGACAACTTGGATTATTCTCGTAGTTATGGCTTTGGAAAGATACACGGAAAACACAATAATTTTCGATTTAATCTCGATTTATTCCGTTGAGGGTCCTTGAAACAGGAAACAAACACCGGATATGTAATGTACTCGACGTCCCCTTTGATTTGATACCCCACATGCTGACCTCCGGCCAAGGATTAAAGAGTATCCTTTTTTGTCCTTTTTGAGACCTTTCCGATCAAATTTTTTTTAGCAAAATGAGTTTTAGATTCCTGGGAGCTCGCTGATTCAAAAACCACAAAAAATAGCCTTACTCTATTTTTTTCTATTTGGAGGCCTGAAATGGGATATTTTGACTGCACTAATGGCTGATTTCAGATTGTAAGACGAAACCGGACGGGTAAACTTGCAAGACAAGAGAGCTTTTGTAGTGGCCAGCAGACAAGCATTGCCCATTTCACATTGTAAGAACGCGTCTTACGAAAGAAAAAAATCGTGACACGATTGTTTTTCTTTCGTAAGATCTTTCGTATGATCGATAAGACGATTGCACCTACCAATAGTTCAGGCGTTCTGCAAAGACAATTAGCGCGTGTTTTACTTGCATTTTAATCTTGTCGACTAGTCACTTCATTGTACACTAACTTTGGAGCGTGCATGGCAACATTTATACATACTTGCTGTGTGATTATTGTTCGCCGGTCCGTGTGTTGATCGGATAGTGTGAAATGATCATACGATGGTTCTTGTCGTCCAAGTTTACCCGTCCGGTCGTTTTCTTACAATTTGAATTCAGCCAATAGCAGTCCTTGTTTCCGAACAGATTCATGTCGACATTGGGCAACGTTTCATGACCACCTCGTTGCCTTGATATAATCACAGCTTGTACTTATTCTCTGAGAGTTTTTGTTCTTGAAACCAAGCGTCTGTGAAAATTAACTCAACCCGTTCGAAAAACGGAAAGGGTTCATCAACGAGAAGATCTGGCGAATTGAGAAGATGATGTGATGATAATGTTTCGAAAAAGATTTACAAAGTTTAGTAATAGAAACGCTCAAAATAAAAAGGGAACATTTGGTACTGCAATTTTTAGTATGGTGTGAAAAAAGTTTGATGTGCTCACAGGGGGGGGGGGGGGCACGTGCCCCCTTTGCCCCCTGTAAATACGCCACTGGTCCCGCCTACTAGATGAAATCGTATGTCATTAAATTCAAAATGCATCGTAGAATGTACTTGCATTATTCAAATTACAGTACAATATGGTACAACTGTTAACTAAATCTAGGATTTAGTAAATCTTGTGGACAGATGTTTGACTGTAATAGGGAAATGGATTCGGCACCTTGTCGACTGTGTTTCGGCATCGTTGTCATCTATTGCTCCTTGAAACAGGGTTCTCAGCACCAACCAAGCAAGTAAAGAACACAACGAGTTTTAAAATATAGATAGATAGATAGATACAATTTTACGCTAATACCTCAAAACAGAGACAAGTATAGCATAGGCACGTTCAACTTTTGGAAAAACACGTAAATCAATTTTCCATCCTAAAGATTCAAAAAGTTTTATAAAAGTTTCCGAAGTAAACTAAACTAAAGCTAAACTATATCTATTCAATTAGCAATTAATTTAGCACATGCTACAAAACATTATACCGCAAGTCACAGACTAAAATGGTCCTTTTATGAGTTTTCTTGCGGACACATATAAAATCTTGCCTTTTGTCAATTTATAGGACTGTATTCAGACGAGAGCATTTATCATGATATTTTCGTATGTAAAATCTTTTCACTTAATCATAGCTCTTATTCACACGGCATATCATACTCGTTATCGATTTTGATAGTGCACGCTGAATCCGCTTGGATCGCTTGGAGTTGATTTGGGGTGCCTCCGAAAGTCCGGATGAGGCAATAGCTTGTATATGGTTGCAATCCTGACGATTTTCCGTGACTGGACAATATGCGAAAAGTCAATAGTTTTTCGTTTCGAACATTTTTTTTTCTTGGATTTTTTTTTATCTCATGTGAATGGTTGCGTAAATTTGATTATTCCGCAACTTGATTCGCTCTAAAGGTTCACAACGAATTTTCGCTTCGAATATCGAATGGTACCGTCTGAACGTAGCTTTAAACCCATAGAAGTTTCTATAGAACATGTCTATAGCGCCATAAGGAATGGACTTTTGTTGTATACAATAAAATGTCTTGTACGAAATAATACATTTTTCTGGTATTTAGACAAAACTTTTGTTTCCTCCCTGACAAAACATACATATGTACCCGTATATGTACATACAATAAGGCAAGCCCATAGGAGCAAAAGCAATTGAAGCTCTATTATTACATAAACATTCTCAAATCGGAACCGAAATGTGTACGACAAAGTTTTCGCTTGATGGCGGTACGTAAGTAAGGTCAATGGCAACGACTGCATATTATTGGTATTTTGGGACGCAAAATTGAGGAAAAAAAGTCAAAAAGTATGAAAAGAGTTTAATATAAAATAATGTTCAACTCCCCACATATGTTGAACCATATCATATATGTACACAACATATGGTTCATTCTGCGTAACAGAATCCTTCCAAGAGGATGATTCTTTTTATTTTTGGTATGCGAGTATTTATTTTCAATACAATTTTTCCACAGAAATTCCAAAGGGATTCAATGTGTCGTGTATAATGTGGCAATGTCTGTTGCTTTTGTATTTATTTTAAAAGGTTATTATCCGGCGAAGAAAGAAAAGAACACAAAAATAACATCCACGCGTGCAGTCTTTGTACTTTGGAGTACGTATAGGTACTCTGCGTACTTATTACATTCGTGATTCGCGAAAACATGTATCAAATAGACTGACATTCTGTCGGATAAGAATTTTTTGTCAATTTAGAAAAGCACATAGAAAAAAAACACTTCTCCCACAATTCATGGGGAATAGGGCAGAAAATTCGTTATGGAAAAAGCAAGTTACCCAGGGAAGGTAAAGCGAATCAGTATACATACCTATGTGGGTATTCCCTTTGTTAAGAGATACTCAAGAGAATGACATGATACGTGTCCTCAAAAGGTACTACATACCATTTGAATCTCCCAGTAGACAATTTTAAGGTTGGAGAGCAAAAGAGGAGGATTCTATGTGTTTCCCCCGGGGCACAATGCAATCTAGTTTCAATTTACCGGATTGTCGCTTTTCAAAGAACAAAAATGCGTATTGAATGTTGGCGGTTGCAATTTTTTTTTGCATCGCATATTCGCCCCATCACTTCAATCGAATGAAATCGATTGCAATGATTGGCAAAAATTATCGCACTTTTTGCCACATTCATCATATAAAAGTCGAGCGAATCCATTATCCATTACCTACGATATTTTTTCGATGATATCATCAGTTTTTTTCGCGATAGCAGAAAGTCAAGAAATACTAATAGTGGAGTCATATTAGAGTTTCAAATAGAAAAAATAGAGTAAGGCTAATTTTTGTTGTTTTTGAATCAGTGGGCTCCCGGGAATCTACAACTGATTTTGCTAAAAAAAATTTTGATCGGAAAGGTCCCGAAAAGGACAAAAAAGGATACTCTTTAATCCTTGACCGGAGCTCGGCATGCGGGGTATCATATCATAGGGGACGTCGAGTATATTACATATCCAGTGTTTGTTTTCTATTTCAAGGACCCTCAACGGAATAAATCGAGCTTAAATGGGAAATTTTTGTGTTTCCCGTGTATCTTTCCAAAGCCATAACTACGAGAATAATTCAATTTGTCACTACTTTTATCACTTTTCGTGCTCTGTGGCCGTGATCGTTCGGTCGCCACTTTGTGAAATAAACACCCATAGAGAAACGAGTTTCCAAACTCGGCACGACTCGTCGCAAGTTTGTTATTCAGAAGAAGATGATAAGAAATATTCTTATCGTAGAATGATAAACTAACAATGCGACTAGGAAGTGGTATGGCTGACAACCAAAGCCATCTTTATACAAGCCCGGAAGCAGAGCACGGTCATATACTGAAACGTCAAATCATTGGCCTGTTCAGATCGAAAATTTACATTGCGGTAAAGGCAAATCGGGTTGGGTCGCGGCAAACTTTACACGAAAAGTATTGGTTCCCGGTCGATTTTCGTCGCGAAAAGTGCAATGTGTCGTAAATTGAAGTGTCTATAATGCAGTGAAAGAAAAAATTCCGATAAAAAGTGAATTTTCCACGTGTTTTCGCGATTTTTATCAGATCAGACACGGTTTTTTATATGCGCTGTGCTTGTGTTAGTGCATCGTGCAACGTATATACGACATATTCATAGGCTCGCTTTGTGTGCATGTATTGCTGCTTCCCGGCTTTCTAAATTAAGGTGGCTTTGCTGATAACCGTATCACACTACGAATTCAGTTGTCTTTGTAACGTTGTCATCAACGCACCATGCTCCACTAGGAGTTACGGTAATGAAGAGAATCTATAATAGCTGAAGATTCTACCATTAAATTTACTAAGAAAAAAGTTGATCGGAAAGCTCTGTAAAAGGACATAAAAGGACACTAATTGCACACGTTAGTCGAACGTGGGCATGTGGGGTGTCATATCAAAGAGAATGCCAAGTACATTCCATATCCGGCATTTGTTACTTGTTCCAAGGACCCTCAGAGAAGAAAAAATGGGCTCAACTGAAAAATTTTTGTGTTTCCCGTATCTGTATCTTTCTAAAGCCGTAATTTGTGTGTACTTGAAACAGGAAACTATGCCCTGTGGCGCGGGTTAAGAATAGTGCTACCGTCTTTTCCGACGTGTCGTAAGAGGCAACTAAAGGGACAGGAGAGAATAAAACTCTCCTGAGTTTCGAACATAACTCTACAATTGTGCGCGCAGCAACTCTGTTTTGCGCTCAAGGGTTCAGATATGTACGAAACTTAACAAAAAATTGACCCCTGTGGTTTTGGGGTTAGAATTATACCACAGCGATCCCGGCTTGTCGTAAAAGGCGACTCGAGGGATAGGGTATGTAGGCTTGTACCCTGTGTACCTGAAATTTACTTTACACTCGAAACATTAAACGAGCCTCGGATACCTCGGACTGATTCAACGGCAACGACTTTTGGCTATAAACAACGGACTACGATCGGTTTTTGGAACGTTCGGACGATGTGGGGTGAGTGTAATAACATAAGGCTCACAGAAGTCGAACAGGAAATGACCGCATACAACATCGCTATACTAGGACTGAGCGAAACAAGATGGCTCGGATCGGGGGCGACTTTATCACCAAGCTCTCGCACTGTACTGCTCTACTCTGGAAGTGAAGACGATAATTCACCTCGGCAAGCGGGCGTCGGAATCCTGTTGACTAGGAACGCACGCCGATCCCTTATCGACTGGAAACCTATCTCCGACCGTATCATCACAGCCCGGTTCAAATCCAGAGTACGAAACATCACAATTATTCAGTGCTACGCACCGACTGAACCTGCAGACCAATCCGCAAAGGACGTTTTTTATCAGCGACTAGGCGACACCTTTGATAGGGCTCCCAGGGGTGACATCAAAATCATAATGGAGGATCTCAACGCCAAAGTCGGTACTGATACTTTAGGCTTGGAACACCTTACGGGCTTGGCGACAGGAACAACAATGGCGAAATGTTCGTGGAGTTCTGTAACTCTCGGCAACTAGTCATTGGCGGAACGCTGTTCAAGCGTAAACCGTGCCACCTAACAACTTGGATTTCTCCTGATGGCAGAACAGAGAACCAAATTGATCACATTGCTGTTTCTAAGACATGGAGAAACTGCCTCTTAGACGTCAGGTCGAAGCGTGGGGCTGATGTTGGCAGCGACCACCATCTTGTTATCGCGAAATTTCGCTTACGAACGGCAGCGATTCAACGATCTCACAACACGCGAATCTTGCCACGATTTAATGTGCAAAAGCTAAAAAATTCCTCAACTAGACGTGCATATTCGACCGCCTTGCACGAAAAAGCTTGTGCAGCAACATCTCTTCAGAATCCTACAATTGAAGATAGATGGAATTTTGCAAAGGATTCTTTTATTTCATGTGGCGAAGCGACTGTGGGAAGATTGGATCGAGGTAGGAGACCAATTATCAGTGATGCTACTTGGTCTTTTATCTCAGCTCGCAAAAGAGTTTAGGAACAGATTAACTCTGCTGCTGATGATTCAGCTAAAAATCAACTTCGCGCTGAATACCGTTCACTGCAAAAAGGCGTGCAGAGAAGTGTGAGGCGTGATAAGCGTACTTACGCTTTAGCGAAGGAGGCAAACGTTGCGGCTTACCGTGCTAATTAAACCACTAATTGGTAAATCGTTCACAACCGACCATCCTGTGAAAGATAAAGAAGGGTTACTGCTTGTTACCGAAGAACAGCAACTTCAGAGATGGAAAGAGCACTATTTTGAGGTCCTTAACAACAGTTTTGGGCCTGCAAGTGCATCTTCATCGGCAGAAGAAGACGTACCTCCAGTAGCCAGTATTAATTCCAGACCACCATCTAAGACGGAATTAAAGCGGGTTATCGAATCTATGGACGCCGGTAAGGCCCCGGGGATAGATGGAATTCCGGTCGAACTATTTAAAGCGGATTCGAATGCTACAGCGGATATTCTGCTTCCCCTCATCAGAGAGTGTTGGGAAACCGAAACTCTTCCAGTAGAATGGAAAAAGGGCGTAATTATTAAAATTCCCAAGAAGGGTAACCTTAAGGATTGTAATAATTGGCGCGGTATCTGCCTACTTCCAGCTGTATCCAAGCTGATGGCTAAAATTATTTTGAACCGGATCAAGGATGAGGTTGATCGCACTTTAAGCAATGAACAGGCTGGCTTTCGTGAGGGTTTTTCATGTAGCGACCATATAAACACCCTCCGAATTATTATTATTGAGCAATCCGCCGAATGGAGATCCCCATTACACCTCATGTTCATTGATTTCGAGAAGGCGTTCCATAGTGTTGATCGGGAGTATATTTGGAGAGCTCTTCGTAGGAGGGGCATACCAGATAAAATAATTTCCATCATCAAGGAATCTTATCAGGGAGCCCAATGTCACGTTTTGCACAAGGGTAAGCTTTCAGATCCTTTTGAGGTGCACAGTGGAGTGAGACAAGGTTGCATTTTATCACCTATTCTTTTCCTCATAGCCATTAACGATGTACTAGTGAGCGCGCTTCAAAACCAGAGGAAAGGTATCAGATGGAAGATGTTTGATTTACCTGCAACACCTGGACTATGCTGACGATATTTGTCTGCTTTCAAATAAAAAGGAGGATGTAGCTCAAATGGCCGATGCTCTGCATTGCGAAATTCGTAATGCTAGGTTCAAGATAAACGCTGCCAAGACCAAGTACTTGAGCTCCCATCCTGGGGGACATCCATCCTGCGTCTACTGCGCTTCGCCATTAGGAGTACCTAAGCTATGCAGCCATAACCTCCCTCCCTTGCGGGACGACGAGAATTTATCCGGCTTAAAGCCGGAATGGTGTTCTCCGCCGGGATGCCTCCCTTTGGATCCCCACCTTGGGATGCGACTCTAGCTGGTCGACTTGTCTATCACACGAACCCCCTCGAGTCCAACGCCTAGATGGATAGGGACCATGGTCCCCTGGGCACGCCCATCCCCGAGGTACACTATTCGCTAAAGATTTCTCTATAGCAGGTGTGACCCTCCTTTGGCCCCCTTTCGGAAGACCTAACGAATTCGGACGCCTCCGCAGGATCGTTATGCCTGTTTACTACTCGTCGGCTTAAAGCAGACTCGTAGCGCTACCGTTCACATAGGTTTTGCCTCCGTCCGTTTACTAAGCAGCAATTTGATTCGGGCCGTGTGGTCATCAATCCACAAGCCAGCTAGGTATAGGCGCAAAGGCCATTCTCCCTAACTGGCCCCTTCGAGGCTTGGGTTCTGCGAAGCCGCCAACTCCGAGACTAGACACGTACGCTTATATGTGGTTTCTCCCCTACGAGGAAGCACTGCGTCGTGTGAGCTTGTATAGCTGACTTTTTGAAGGAATAGGGAAAAAGTCAAGCTATGCTGTGTCACCCATACATGACGAGCTCGGGAGCTCGGGACCGTCAACTCCCGAAGGTCTTTTGTACAGATCCACGCCATGGCGTATCAACCATACCAGGGGCCTCCCTGCGCTGCTCGGGTCCGTGGTGTCGCAACTCACCAAATATGTGTGTTACAAGAACACACTTCCACTGCGGGACCATCCTGGGGGACAAAGCGGAATTTGTGTTTCGGGCCAGGCAGTCGAAAAAGTTGACGAATTCTGCTACCGCGGAAGCATAGTCACAGCAGATGGCGGCGCGGACGCTGATGTACAATCGCGTATCAATAAGGCTAGGGCAGCCTTCTTCACTTTGACTCCTTTCTGGCAAAATAACAACATTTCCAGGCGCACCAAAATCCGAATCTTCAATTCTATTGTAATATCTGTGCTTCTTTATGGCTGTTCAACTTGGAAGGTGACCAACGAGATAACAACAAAGCTGCAAACTTTCGTAAACCAGTGCCTACGGCGCATCCTACAGGTCCGCTGGCCGGAGATTATTTCCAATGATGATCTCCTGAGTATCACAGGCCTGGATTGGATAGGCACTTCTGTCAAAAGGCGAAAGTGGCAATGGATAGGTCATACTCTCCGAAGAGGGCCAACAAATATTGCAAAGCAGGCCCTAGATTGGAACCATCAGGGAGCCAATGCTAGACGCCGTGTTGGACGACCAAGAAACACGTGGAGAAGATCGGTTAATAGCGAGGCTGCTTCATTAAACAAACAGTGGTCAGACCTAAAGACGATGGCACAGAACAGAACGAGGTGGAAAGTAGGCGTAGTTGATGCCCTATGCCCCACAAGGGGTTAACAGGAACCATAGAGAGTACTTGAAACAGGAAACAAGCACCGGATATGCAATGCACTCGACGTCCTCTTTGATATGACATTCCACATGCCCACGTTCGATCAAGATGTGAAATTAGTGTCCTTTTATGTCCTTTTTCAAAGCTTTCCGATCAACTTTTTTCTTAGCTAATTTAATGGTAGAATCTCTAGCTATTATAGATTCTGTAAAGTGATAAAAGAAGTGACAACTTAAATTATTCTCGTAGCTTTGGCTATGAAAAGATACACGAGAAACACGAAAATTTTCCATTTAAGCTCGATTTATTCCGTTGAGGGTACTAGAAATAAAATACAAACACTGGATATGTAACATACTCGACGTCCCCTTTGATATGATACCCCGCATGCCGAGCTCCGGTCAAGGATTAAAGAGTATCCTTTTTTGTCCTTTTTGGGACCTTTCCGATCAAAATTTTTTTTAGCAAAATCAGATGTAGATTCCTGGGAGCCCACTGATTCAAAAACAACAAAACTTAGCCTTACTAAATTTTTTTTTCTATTTGGAGGCCTGAATTGGGATACAGTAGAACCTCGATTATCCGAACTAATTGGTACCTGGGTTGGTTCGGATAATCGAAAAGTTCGGTTAATTGAGGTTGTTGGAAACGTATAAAAAACGTCGGAAAAAAATAAAAAATAAAAGAATAATATCGTCGACTTTTATCTGAAACTACATGAAGGCGAATTCTGGAAAATACCGGTCGACATTCTTTATAGCCGCTTACAATGCTGCATTTGAATACACCATATGAACTTCCTAACATTAAATTCCTAACGCCGGAATATCGGCGAATGTATAATCGCTCTCCGAACATTTATTAAGGTACACTTCCTCGACACGACCGCAGCGGCCCTAGCGACTACAACGGCTCTAGCTGTTGACTATCACCTAGTGGTGTTTTCCTCGATGCGGCTGCAGTGATCATGGCATGCAACTACCCTACCAAACAAACAAACAACAAACAAGCGAGTGCACCACTCATGCGGGCATTATTTACGACAAGAGCCGCACGACTGTATCGGCCGAATGAGTACGACCATTGTGCGAAACAACTTCACTACCCCAAGCAGCTGTCGTCCGTTACAACATTAGTCGCGCGATTCATTCGACGATAATCTTTATTATGGACCTATGCTAAGCGATTGTCATCTATGCGATGAGCCTTTATGGTTTATTTTCCTCGGCACGACCCCAGCGGCCCTATCGACAGCGACTCGCTCATTCCATATAAAAACTCGTTTTTAAATGATAATGAGATGAGTTTTTACATGGAATGAGCGAGTCGCTGTAGCTAGAGCCGCTGGGGTCGTGCCGAGGAAAATAAAATAATAGCAATGCTGCAACGCGCGAGCGTATGAGGCGAACGAGTGTTGAGATTATGGTAGGGTAGGAAATTGATTGATTACATACTTAGGAAAAAATTGCCAAGTGTGGGAGTTCGGATAATAGAGGGTTCGGATGATGGAGGTTCGGATAATCGAGGCTCTACTGACTGCACTATAAGCCCGAAAGAGATAGGTACGTATACTCCCTCAGATCTATTTGTGTCTTAGAAATCATTAGTTTTATTTTTATGAAATCAAATTCTTTTCAATGCATATACATACATGCCTGATTCCTTTCTGATAAAAAAAGAAAGATAATGTCTGGACGACAAAAATGGATTTTGTTGCAATACATATATCGATTTTCCTTTCGGAACTTTATTTTGTCTGATATCGAAATGGAAATGGTTCTCCTATCTATGTAGAATTCTGCACAAAGTGCAATGACAGACAGCCTCCTTTCGAGCCAACGAGCGCGCATAGAGGAAATGAAAAATGTTCCATTTTGGTCATATTTCGATTAGCGAACGAGACCATTTGATTGATATTGATATGGACAATGGACGTCGTATGAATGATGGGCCTTTGACGTGACATTTGTGTATGAGATGCGACTTGACAAGGGGAGAATGGGAATCATATTAAAAAAGAGAGATACAGTTAAAATTTAATTATGGGCTTTTAGTTGTTAGGAATATAATAGGGACTATTCATCATTCATTTATGGAACACTCTGGACCAATTTAATGATTGATAGGTTCCAAAGAAGAAGTGCATTTGCTTTATGCTTACTTAACATGATAATATCGGGGTGGATCGATCTAATTTCTAAAAGATATAAAACTTTTCATATTGGATAATGGATTAATTTAATAAACTATTATATCTGGCTATGTCCTTAGCGGACATTTAGGGTGCCACAACTTGAAGGATGGGAAAGATATCTTCTTTCCATCTTTCATGTGGTGGCACCGTCTTTGTTATGATGGAATAGGATTTACTCGGATTGAGGAAAACACGTCCATCTCCGTAGTCAGGTTGTATTGAACAGGAAGGTTTGAAAATTAAGATATGACAGTTTTATGAGTGATGTACGTTAAGTAGTTAATACTGGAGGGGGCGTTCGAAAGAAAAGAATGTATTTTTAACAGTCTTTCTGTATAACAAGCGAAAATTCTAGCGGAGGGTTGTCCAATATACGGCCCGCGGGGCACAGCCTGGTCCACGCACGACTTCGAAAAAAATGGTCAACTCGTATCTTTCCCCTGAATCGTGACTTCGAGTTACGTTTATCTATAATTGAGTTGCTAAAATGTGCTAGATTTTAAAACAAAATTGCATCGACATCAACAACAGATTTCAGTGCAAAATATTTAAGACAAATTTTTTTTTCGCTAATTTGAGAAGTCTATAAGGAAGACCTACTCTGCGGCATGGGTCAAGAATAGTGCCACCGCTTTCCCCGGGCGTGTCGTAGAAGCAGGGCCGGATTTCCCATATAGGCAACCCGGGGCGGCAAATTTTGAGGGGCGGCAAGTTTTAAAAATATCCCTTGGTTTTAAACTCTGTGAAAGGTGCATATTGGAAACCCGAAGAGCAATTGACATAATTAGGCAGAAACATTAATTTCATCTTTCCAGTTTATTAGTTAGAAGTTAGATATATTCCAGGGCGCCCAGTCGCATACTCAACTGCAATTGAAATGTGAATCTCCATCTACAAAAGTTGGGACCTAACTTTCATGCAAAATTCTTTTAGCATTCATTCCGAGTAGCATACTGATGGCGCGTAGTTCAGTGAGTCTAGAAGTAGAACATATAGAAGGGATCTAGCATATACTTCATCGTCCATTTAAATAGGAACCCTTGGGTTCAATAATCAGGGATCGGTAGCGGCCCAATTTTATCGCTACGCTACCACTCGAACAAATTTGACATATGTCTCTCTTCTGACAGTATCCTTTTGTACGATATGAATAAAGATTATGGCTAACGGAATTTAGCGCAAACGTTTGAATATTGTACAAATCTTACATGTAAATTAAAGTGGAATAAATCAGGCTAAAATTTCAATTCAATACTTTTTATTTGATATATCTCGGAGAGGGCTGAGTTAAAAAAAAAGTCGATCCACTCCTCTTCGACGAACAAAAAAAAGCTCCTCACTCCGGGTGTTTGTTTCGCTTCAACCTACTCCGCTCCAGATCCCTGTAACAATCAAGGAACTCCTAAACCTACATTAAATATTAGATATGTAATCAATACATGATTTTCCCATTACACGACTCGTCAAATGTAAGGGTATTTGCCGTTATGTGTTGACCATTGCCAAGTTATACTTGTTTGAAAAATAATTTTTTTTTAAAGTGCGTTGCCAAAAACTTACTTTCGTACTAAACGACTCTCTGGGATCGTCTCGTCTTTTCTAGATGTTCCAGTGGGTTCGACAGATTTTCGCGTACACAATAATTAAATAACACTCTGTACTGTAACACTATTTATTACAACACACACGGATATACACACGCTTTACAATTTCACTAATTACTGACACGACATAATTCATGGCTAAAACTAGACTGACTGACTGACTCTAGTCGACGCCATTTTATACCCATTTCCATTGTTCCGGAAACTTCGGTGATGCACTTTCTGGAAACTTCCGGAAAGTCGTGGTTGTTGTATAAGCTAATACGTCAACGTTATTTCCCGTTAGTGACATCAGCGCCCTCTGGTGTAAACTAAGGGTTGACGTATAGCCTAGATACATTACAGTATTTAGAAAATATTCTGACCAAATTCCTGAAGAAAATGTACCGTCGATGTAATGGATGCTGAATTTCAATGCTTTTTAAACAATTTCGGGAAGGGCCCGAGCCCCATGGACCACTTGACCGCATTACTCGGAAGCACCATATTGTGAGGCAAACTCGGTCACTCGCGTAAAAATATGGAATTGTGGCATGTTCTGCTATCCGCTTTAATAGGGGGAACTTTTGTGTTTCCGATATTTTCCGCTATATTTCCGCTATATGGCGGACGGTAAGATAAGTGTCGCTAGTGTCGATAACAAGAACAAGAAAATTCTTCTTGCGAAGCTGATAGCGTAATGTTCCCTAAAGTGGTAGGGGAGAATAAAACCGCCGCCGTCTCTATATTAAGGCCGCAATGTAGAAATCTTTCGCCTACTAAATCTTGATTGGTGACATCATGCTCGCGTGATGACGAAACGCCATATGAAATCAGTGGCTTGTCACTTTTGTTTTTCAATGGCGGTCGTGCAATTGTATTTCTATCGTGGGAATCGTGATAATCTAATTGTGGTATGTAATGAATTGGTGCGACAGAAAAAAGTGATTGAAATTACGACGGCCGGCGTACAAAATATTGGTTCGTTGTGGTGCTATTTGGTGGTGGTGGTGCTATTTGGTGGTGGTGGTGCTATTTTACATGCTTAGATGCACTGCCTTCTTCTTGTTTTAATTACGTCACAAGTTTGATTTTGTTTTCTTTTTAGCATCCGTCTATAGTTTAGTATAGGCAAACTATGACGGCATGGTACAGCTGAGTTACGGCCTTGATGTATCTAAATGGCGTTGATAAAACTCTCCTGTGTCTCGTACAAATCTATACAATTGCGCGCGACATTGATTGCGCGGCACAACTCTCGAAAAGGCTGTCCCTATTCAAGTCACGCGGAGTGTATGTACGAAGCTTAACAAAAATTGAACCCCGTGGTGTTGGGGCGTTCTCGGCTTGTCGTAGAAGGCGACTGGAGGGATAGGGTAAGCTTGTAACTTGCATATTATTGAACGAGCCTCAGATACCACGGACTTATTTACCGGGAACGACCTTTGGCTACAACGGACTACGATTGGTTTTTGGAACGTTCGTTTGTAGGGCGAGTGCAGTAGTACGACTACGAGACTCACGGAAGTCGAACGGGAAATAACAGCATATATAATTTCTATACTAGGACTGAGCGAAACAATGAACCAAATCGCCTACTAAAGTAAAGAAAATATGGCTGAAATCAAGAAAAAAAAACACAGCCAAGGAATATTTCTCTTTATTTGAGTCGTCACATTGATCCAAGTAAAATGCCAATAACAGCACTTTAAGGAAAAGTAATCTTGAATTAAGCAAACTTTTTTTATGAAAAAGACAAGAGAATATAACCAAAATTAAAAAAAAGAAACTTGCAGCCAACCAACATCGAACCCATAGCTCCCATTATTTCCAGTCAAACTCGCTACCTACTACACCAGAGACACTACTGACTACTCAACTACAATGCTCGAATATAAGCTTATGCTAAAATAAAGCCTTTCCAGAAGCTTTACATGGAAAATGTCAACCATATCTATTTTGAAGCATTTGTTTGCATGAGTCGAGAGTAATGGTGTATGCTTGAGTCTTCTTACTATGTCTCAAAACAAGGTCTTGGAAATAGTATCAATCCAAGAAGAATTTCTCACATTTTCAGAAATTTTGTTTGGATTTGGAAATTTTGCAAATAAGAAAGCATTTTCTCAATTTTAGTAATAGTATAGTGATTTTAGCTCTTGACCCAAACATCCAAAAAAAGAGCTGACTTTTGATGCCAAATTGTTCTATGGCCTGATCGCATTACAAAGGAAGGTACAAATGGAAGGTACCCTTTGTTTTAATCAGATCGAAATAATATTTGGTGGAAGGTGTAATGGGACTTAGCCTTAACGTTTGCCAAATTTTTTCCAGCCTGCTGTGATTTGGAGAGAAGTTACAGGCATGTCTTTTTGAAAAATGTTAATAGGGGAAATATGGGTATGCTTTGTCCGAGCAGCCTGAGTCTCCGTGTGGGGCCAGCTATATATTGATAGGAATAGTTATCCCAATGACCATGACTCCAATTAAACTACTTCAGGAGCTAGAGAGACAAATGTAACTATCAAAAAATCGGAATTAAGTACATCGGATGTTTTTAGGTCTAGTATATAATCTGCCAAGAGAAGATATAGGGTATTATATATCATTAGAAAGGGAATTTTGTGTAGTTTAAATTGTTCTCAGAACATTTTGCTGTAAATATTACAGTTAACAAGATATTTGCGAAAAATCTTAATGTCACCCCTTTGCCACCCCCTCCCCCCCCGAATGTGACGCGCAAAAAGGTGTAACTTTTTACTGCGTAATGCGGTCAGACCATAGAACAATTTGGCATCAAAAGTCAGCTCTTTTTTTGGATGTTTGGGTTTCATCATTTTTTGAGCTAAAGTCACTATACTATATTGAAAAATAGCATGATCACCCAACTTGCGATAGCCACTTTATATGTACAATAATAAGGATGGCCATAGCCCCCTCCAGAACAAAATTCTGGTTGCCCCACTGCTCCTGGGTCTCGTACAAATCTATATAATTGCGCGCACCATTGATTGCGCTCAACCCTAGCTCCTGAGCAAAAGAACAAAAGAGGCGAGTTCAAAGGGAAAAGAAGAAAAACGTACGATAATAAAGCTCAGGTTAAGACCAGATGCAATGGTCATATCTCAGCCAGAAGAGATGATGTATGCGGAAATTTTAAAAATACTGAAATCCGAGCCCGAGCTCAAAGAGATGGGGATAATGTATCCCGTATTCGTGACACACGAAACGGGGAATTATTGTTCCACTTAAACACACGTGGAAATAACCTGGTGGAAGGATACAAATCCATCTTGAACAAATTGTTAGGAATTAACCTAGTGGACGTTAAAACTTTCCGTCGGGAGACGAGGCTAGAGATCCTCGATTTGGACGAAGTGACAACAAAGGAGCACGTCTGTGCGGCGTTTCGTGAACGACTGGAAATGGACCTCCAGGTTAAAGCGGTGAAGTCACTGAGAAGAGCGTACGGTGGCACACAGATCGCAGTCATCAACATTCTAACGGGTGATGCCAGCAAAATTCTAGAAGGGGCAAACTGAAGGTTGGTTGGACAAAACTCATGCTCATGCTAAGCAATGATCATCTAAAAATTAGTTTTTATATGGAATGAGCGAATCGCGGTCGCTAGGGCCGCTGCAGTCGTGTCGAGGAAAATGTACCTTAAGAGATGCTATAAGTGTTTCGTATTTGGATACTTTGCGAAAGACCACAGCAGCAATCATGAAAGGTAGAGAATGTGTTTTAAATAAGGGAAAGAAGGTCACAAAACGGCATCCTGCGATATTGATCCTAATTGAATATTATGTCAGGAAGCTTACAAGGAGAATTGGAAACATCAAACAAAAGCATCAAAAAGCACTAAAGCAAATCGCCATATGAGGTTCTTACAACTAATCTCAACCATTGCAAAGCAGCACAGGATCTTCTGCTACAAACGGTGAATGAGAAAGCTATCGAGTCGCAATGATGTGACCGTTACAAGCACTTGGGGGGAGCATTTTGGGTCGCAGATGAAGAGGACCAAGCCATCTGTACATGTGGAGACTTCACCTTCCAGCAAGGAATGCCCGGGTACCTAAGAAGAGTTGTAAGAGCAAAGGTCAACGGCATACACATTTACGGCTCTTACGCTTCACCACGATGGAATGACATCGAATTCGAACAATTTCTGGATGGATTGGTGCACGACGCGATTACGAAAGGCCCTGTGGTAATTGCGGGAGAATTCAACGCGTGGGCCACCGAAGGGGGAAGACGGGGGAGAATAGGCGAGGGAGAGTACTTCTTGACGCGTTTTCACAACTGGATGTTGTTCTAATGAGCTCAGGGGGTAGTAATACCTTTAGGAGAGGAAATGTGGGATTCATTATTGATTTCACATTTGTTAGAAGTTTGTTGGCCCCGTTTAAGGGCCTCACGTCAGTTAGCTCTATACTCATAACGATCATCAATCAATTTTGTACACGGTAACACACAGAGTATATTGGGCAAAGATCCAAGCACGAGCTATTGGGTGGTCCGCAAAGAGATTTGACGAGGTTTCTTCAACGAATCCTGCTTCAAAGTGATCCATTCAAAGGTTCTGCGGAAAGCAGGTCAGTACAGATGACAAACCAGCTGATGATGGCCTGCGACGCATCTATGCCACGGAAGAAGGCATTAAGTCAAAGAAGTGGTGGTGTGAGAAAATTGCGGGGCTCAGACGTAATTGCCTGAAAGCGCGACGTGATCTCCTATTAGGGGGAGATTTCAGTATCTGCGGCGCCAAATTTTGATGATGTCATTTCATTAATATTGGCCTGAAACGACCGAATCCGCCATCCTTTTTTGCGTAATCGTAACGGTTCTCCAGATATTCAATGTCAAAGTTTGACTTTTATAGGCCAGTTAAGTAATCTGTTAAGAAAGGGGGGATGCCATCAAATTGACGTTTTAATTTTAATCAGTCCCACTAGAATAGTAAGTCGAAATATATTTGCGAGCAAGAATTTGAAAATGAAATTTAAAATGTTATTTTCGGTGCAATGCTATTGATTCACATCAATATGTAGTAAAAATACCCCCAAATTCCCATTAAAAACTATAAATGTCAAACTTTGACTCTATGTCAAAGTTTGGAGAACCGTTATAATTTCGCGGAAAAGGATAGCAGATTCGGTCGTTTCAGGCCAATATTAATGAAATGTCATCATCAAAATTTGGCGCCGCAGATACTGAAATCTCCCCGAAGAACCGGCTGAAGTAGCAGCATTTTTTAAACAAACACAAACATGCATGGTCACAGTAGGATTCGAACCCACGCTCCGGCAACTCAGAGATACACTGCCATCTCTTCCAACGAGCCACCGAATGCCACGGTCTGAGCGTGTCATAGGCGGCACTCTGTTTAAACACAAACCTTGCCATTTAGCGACCTGGATATCGCCAGATGGCCGAACAGAAAACCAGATTGACCATATAGCCATCTCCAAATCATGGAGGTATTCTCTCATGAGCGCCAGGGCAAAGCGTGGTGCTGATGTAGGCAGCGATCACCAACTTGTCATCGCGACAATTCGCTTGCGGAATGCTGCGATTCATGGAACACAAAACGAATTGATGATAGATGGAACACCGTAAAGGACATTTTTATATCGTATGGCGAAACATTTGTGGGCCGACTTCAGACAGGTACGAGACCATTTATCAGCGACGATACATGATCTCTAATAACTGCACGGAAGAGAATTAAAAAGCAATTAAACTGGACTACTCACAGTGCAGTCAAGCAATACCTGAGGACCGAGTACAATTATCTTCAAAAAAGAGTGCAGAGAAGCGTAAGACGTGATGGATACAACAACATCAACGCGTTATCGTGGTGACAGTAGTACCATTTATTCTTCCTCCTTGCCTCGGTCTTTATACCGCTCCATGGTGTCGCTTCGCTCGGTCTGCGGTGTAGGCACATCGCCCGTTCTGGCGGTAATGTCACAGCCTATTCCTACAGGTAGCTCTATCTTTGATCGTGTCATCGCCGAGACCAATGCGTTGTTGTCCCGGGGGCGTATATCGAAAACCTTGTTCAGCTCGTCTCCACGTAGGTGACGAAATCCAACAGCTTTTCAAGTGCCTAAACCGTCTGAAACCCTTATCGATTCGTCACCTGATAGTGGACGAACTCGCATAGGATTTCGAGTACATTTTTTGTCTAAAACGGCTTGAAACCCTTGTTCAGCTCGTCCCCACGCGATGTTACAACATCGATCAGCCATTCTTATGCATAAACTACTCAATCACAATCTTTTTATATTTTTTTGCTGCTATACTGCTGGTGCTTGCTTTGTTTAATGTATACGTTGCATTAGTAATGTATACGCACAACAAATATTTCCCTCTTTTGTAACTGAAAATAAAAACCGTTACTTTCATGACTTTTGTTATTTTTAGCGCTAGTAAAGCGGATATCTCGTTACTTTACGTGGGGACGAACTGAATAAGGGGTTCAAGCTGTTTTACACGAAAAATTAACTCAAAACCCTATGCGAGTTCGTCCATTATCAGGGGACGAAATCGATAAGGGTTTCTAAGTACTTTGCCACTTGAAAAGCTGATCGATTTCGACACCTACGTGGGCACGAGCTAAACAAGCATTTCGAAATACGCGCCCCGGGGAGCATATGGTATCCCTATGGAACTTTTGGAAGCGGATGTCAACGCTATAGCGGACTTTCCTTCCCCTGAACCAAGGCAACCGAGACTCTCCTTAGGGGATGGAAGAAGGGCGTCATTATTAAAATCCCTCAGAAAGGAAATCTCAATGATTGTAACTCACGGGGAAAGTGTTGAGAGAGAGAGGGGAAGGGAAATCTATAGGCAAATCGTGGGACCAGTTAAAGGCGATGGCTGCTAACAGGGAGAGGTGGAAAAGAGGCGTAGTCAATGCCTTATGCTCCACTAGGGGTTAAACGGAACCAGACAGAGAGAGAGAGAGAGAGAGAGAGAGTGAGAGAGAGAGGGAGAGAGAGATGGAGCCTCGTGTTCCAGCCAGTCAGCTTCAATTTCATTATTGGGAGGACAGAAAAATGTCAATGTTCAATTCAGCAAAATTTTTAAACGTTTGGTACTGAATGAGTTTTGCTGGATGACGCCAGTAAACGTTTGAGTTGTCCATAAATATGTCTTCTGTACATTTTTTTCTTTATTTCAAGTGCACGATAAGAGAATTCAAACTTGAGCATTTAATGGGCATATTTTATGCTCGGTTCCTAGGGCAACCGGTACTTAGTATCAGCACGAGCAATGGCTTCAATTTCATGACGAAAAGAAAGGATAAACTCTCTCGAACGAAAAACGATGTCCATCATCACACTTCAAAGAGTAAAATTTTATTTCCCAAAAATTTATTTTTATCTAAATTGTCCTCCCATACAAAAGGACACGTCCTCGGATATAATCCGTTCTCTCCTTCTCCCGAACACTTAATTCAAATGGAATCAAAGCCCATCGCGAGACCAAGTTGTCCCTTGTTCACCACCCACTCGACAATGCAATTTCACAGGTAAACTCGCCGGCAAAGCAATGAAAACGAAAGAAAAAAGTTCAATGGACATTTCCCACGAGTGGGCCATTAACAGCAAACTTTCTGCTGAACTTAAGTGGTTGGTGGCAACCGGTCAAATACACGGTGGCGCGGAGACCGCAAATCGAGCTTCGCTGGGAGCATTTTACTCGTACACACACGAACGATGTGAAAATTTATTGAAACTGTAAAACAACAAGAAAGGCTGACAGCCAACTAACCAATTGGCTTGCACCCAGGGGCATCGCCCTCTTGGCCAGCAATTAGCCACCAGCCTGGCTGGGCCAATTTGCACCGAGGCGAGAGGCACTCACTCAACGTGTAATGTGTGTAGAGTAGAGGCGTCGCGTATAATTGGAATTTTTGGCCAGGCAGACACGAAATTAGAAAGAAGCAGCAGCAGCAGCCGTGCTCGAAATATATCAGCAAAATTCGCACATTTTTGTTGGAGCCTAGGAAGCTAGCGTCTTCGTTTCGCAGACGAAGCAGCGGGGCGCATAATTGAATGGATGATGGGAATAAGAATAAGCCAGGCGATAGGATCGTGTGCAGAAGAAGATGCTGCTAACTCAATTTACAAGAAGTTGTGGTTATTGCTGGCACAATAGAGGAGCTTGCTGCTGTACTGTTGCTGTCGATGGGGCCAAAAGATACGGACATGAAGTGAAGATGTTGATTGACGGTGGAGACGAAGGCGTCGGCCTTCACTCATGTCCGTGATGGATGCTGAGAACGTAAACAAATGGTCTGGGGCGCTCTGCCGGCAATGTGGGAGGAGGGCTTGAGTGTGGTGCATTGTGTCATTTTGCTTGTGATGTGATATGATGGCGCATTGGGGCCATCAGGGACCGTGTGTTCCGGTGTTGAGTGTGCATCGAAGCGTGGACTTGGTCGGTCCTGACAAGTGGGTGGACGAGGGAGAATCGGACTGCAGTAAAAGTCAGCACTATGTGGCGCAAGATAGATTTCATTTTTGATTGAATCTTGGAACGTATCTTCATCTTGCTATGCAGATGAGAGACGTAGACACGAACGACGGACGTCGTCGTCTTGTGGTGTCATTATCTCCGCGGGGAGCCCGCGCGATATGGATCCACCGCTGCTGGATGACCTTCGACTTAACGAATGTATTTGAGAGAATAATTGAGAATTGCTGCAGTCAAACAAAACACAATGAAAAACAACAGAAAATACTGAACCGGAAATTATGACGGGGGACAACAAGTTGGCACAACTCACCTCGTTCCCGACGATATTGGTTGGGGCTCTCCATGGATCCGCCGAGTGCGCCAGTGGCATTCCTACAACGAGACACGCTGCTGCTGGCGGTGGCCTGCACGGGGCAATTCTGTTAGTCGTCCTGTCGCTTTGTGTGTGGATGCCGCTAAATCCAAACAGATGCTGCTCGTCACGGGATGCGTTTGCTGTTGCTGCTTGGCAAACGGGTCGAATGACATTTAATGCAAGAAATCAACACTGAAACTCACTGCACTGATTGCACTTGAAATCTTGAAAATCACAAACACGCCCGACAATTTTTTTTCGTATGGATGCACTCGCGGAAGTGATTCGCGACCACTCAGCGGGAGGCGCGCACAAAATCACAAAAGATTCGCGGAAAAACTCGCGACACTGGAGTCCGGCTCCGGGCAAGAAAGTGCAAACAACACAGCACGCACAACAGGAACGATGTGAAAATTCTTTCAATCACTTGCAGCCGT
The DNA here is from genome assembly GCA_949715475.1 of Microchrysa polita. Classification (NCBI taxonomy): domain Eukaryota; kingdom Metazoa; phylum Arthropoda; class Insecta; order Diptera; family Stratiomyidae; genus Microchrysa; species Microchrysa polita. The sequence continues at coordinate 13,850,309 of OX454420.1, forward strand.
CCGGCAGCCAATATTGCACACAGAATTCACGGAAACACACAGAAAACAACAAACGAAAATTTCGCAAAATGCAAAAATCCCGTCTGCGAACTCCACTCTGTCAAAACTTCTGCCTGTCTGCTGTCAACCACACGACGAATCGAATCGAAATGCACCGCTGCGAGTTGCTGAATTCTCTTATCTCGCGGGATGGTCGTGTTCGCAACTCTTCCTTCCGCCTCTCCGGCGAAACTACTACTGAAAATGAAAATTTTCTTCTACACAGCTCTCACAGATTCTAACGAGGCGAAAAATTGTGTTTTGGCGAACTCATCGACTGCTTATTGCAAATTGATGTCCGGCCGATTGCTGCACGCCGTTTTTGGGGTCTTTGGGGTTGTTCACGCGGGCGTGGACGTTGTTGCAAAATTTTCAACTGGGCAATCGATTGAAAGGGCGCCTGTGCAAGAAACTGTAGCGTGGGAGTCTCTTAATGATTTCCGAATGCAGTTCGCCGCACCGTCGTAACTTGTTGGATTTGTTGTGCTTTATGACAGATAAGTGTTAGCGAATTTGTGTGGGTCGTGGCGAGTGTGAGTGGGTGGGGCGCTCAAAACGGGGATTGTTCTAGTACAATTCGTTGTATGTGGGTGGAAGAAAGGGTTGTGGTCTTGGGTAAATGTCAAGGAAATTGGTTGTGTGAGTGGGCGGAAAAGGTACTAGTTTGCGGATATCCGTTGAATTTAGTGACCGTTAAATTTCGGAGCGAAATAGCAAGAAAGGGAAAGGGACCAACAAATAAATCGTGGGACAGAGTCTACCAAAAATTGCAAATATGTATGTACTTTCAAAGTGTTTCATGAAACCGATTCGAGCTTCTTCTTTAAGCGTGCAACCGCTGTGCATATTTGTGAGGGATGAACTCGGCCCATGATAAGATTTATTGGGATGGTCCCTTCGGCAGCAGCCGACAAGATGCTGTTTAGATAGTAGAAGGTTTGTATTGACATAAACTGGGTCTCCTAATGTTAATTGTCCGGGGCTGACATCCAGGAGACAACATGTCCGATGCGTATTCTGATATACTTGAATTTTGTTCCAGTTGGTTTCGCAAACTGCTGTGTGGATCATAAATTGGAGCAGCATCATCAAGCTCTGCTCGACACACCGCGCGTTACGTGGCCAAAATGGTTTCTTTGCCTTTGCACCAGGAGCTGCCATCTAGAGCATTTTATCACGAATCCTGGGCTTCTAGGCTAAGCTGACCATACGTACAGCATTTCGCTGTACAGTACAGCATTTATACCTATCGTACAGCATTGGGAAGCGTACAGCAAAATGTACAGCATTACTGACGCCCCGACGTCTCTTCGTAAGGTCCTCGGAAGTCTGATCACTACTCACTGAAAAATAATAACTTCTCGGAAAAATGTGATTTCAAGAAACTTGAAAGAAATCGATCCCAAACTACAGACCAAATTCAGAGTAAACAAATCAATATCCTTAAAAGTAAATTTTGTCCTTATTGACCAGAGTCAGGGGGCAACGAGACAAAAAATTTAAAAAAGCCTAAACATAATTCTTTCATCCTGGAGATCCTACTGACTCAATGCAGTATTCGATTCAGGTGCAAAACTTTAAAAGTAATAGTGTAAGGAGTGCCCATATCCTCCGTCGGGCCACCCGTCTATTTTGGTCCTTTTTCCTAACATGTTACTATACATTGCAAATACTTTTCGAAATATATTTATTAGTATCTGAGGAAAGCAATTAAACTAAAATCAATACTAAGAAACATCTGTAGAAACAGAATAATACCCAATCAAAATTGTATGTAGATTTTCTAGAAAAAGCGAAGGAAGAAGATTTCAAGATCCAAGGTTTATAAGAAAAATTGAAATGAATGAAAGGCAGGCAGTCGTTATTATGAATGTACCCCATGAGGCTACAAAATTAAATGTAGAAGAACATCCTTGATGCCGAGATATCGCGATCAGGAGCAGGCCTGTTAAGCCAGAGCCCTTACAACACAACTTCTAAATGTCCATGGAAGGAGGTAGGCATTTTATGAGATTCTTAAGGTTAGACCAGTAAACGGAGTTGTAAAGTTTTGGACCTCTCTACTAGCGTGGAGCAAACGGCTTGTCAAGCCGGGTCCGCCCGACGGAGGGATAAGTTCCATAAAATAGTCTATTCCATACTAAATATAAAAAGAAGTCGGCGTATTACAAGTGGTGGTGGTTAAAACACATTTTTGTCAAAATATTGAATTTAACCACCATTGAATTGGGTTGTGGCCTGTATAGTAATTAAATTTCAGACTGGTCCGCAGATAGCTACGGTTTGGGAAACGGAACTATAAAGATAATGCGAATTCCGTTTTTTGTTATTATTTTAAAAACGGCAAAAGATAGATATAAAGATAGAAATGGTCAGAGGACGAAAAAAACTACATAAAATTGCCTTTGCAATGATATATAACACATTATATACACCAATATACGACCCACCAAAAATCAGCCCAATCAGATAAAAACTAAGGATACCTCCCATTCAAAGTCCACCAGGAGTTTGTTCTATGACTACGCACTACTCATTTTATGAACTACTGTAGAACCAAGTTGTTTTGGGTCACTTTGTATGGGAGTTTTTGTCCGATTGAGCTGATTTTTGGTGGGTGGGGTGATGATGCCCCCCAATGGCAATAAACCAAAATGTAGCCCTCTGCTCCAATTTTGGGGGAGCTATGGACATGTCATTTTGCCAAATCCAAATTCAAATGGGGGGATAATGAGGGTCTTTGATCAGAGCAACTAAACTTTCAGTAAAAATCATCTTCCACTTTTTTTCCCATAATCTGAGGGTCATCGCCAATCATCCTGCTAAAATCCAGCGATATAGGATTTTAGCCGACTAAATATCGTATTCTTCTTTGACTATCTGAGGAGCGACAACCAAGCGATGATTCTCTGGAGAACTCAGATCGATTTTCGTCATCAGGAATAGGGGAGCTGTTTCGGTCAACATTGTGTACAGCATTTGGCCCACAAGGATCTGGTCACCTTATTCTAGGCTATCTAGGAATTTCTTTAATTGAAGTGTTGCATCTCACCTCGATCTTTCCCCGTGATGAGGACGGTACAATAATTCGCAATTCGCCTTTATCGGGAGGTTCTCCGGCTAGTAAGTAGATGTTAAACAAGGTGGGAGAGAGTATCACGCCCTCTGGAACACAGCGTCTTTGTGACTGGAAACAGTATCGCGATGGCGATTGTATGAAAATCCACATTTAGAAATTGGTATCAATTCAATTCAATTTATTGCAATATAATAAAGGAAAAATGTTTCTTGCATTTCCATGGAGTCTCTAAGTCGTCAAAATTTTTACTTAGCCGAAATCGATAGAAAATTCCACTTGAATTGCGTGATCCGGTTGACGGCTTAGTTAGTCTGATATTGAATAACAGTATGAAGTACTTTAAACGGAACATATAAACTCAAAATCAGGAGCAGCTACAGTTATTTGCTCGCTAAAAACAGCCTCAAAAAAATGGCAGTGCAATTAAAGCCTCTTATACTCCTATCGAACAACGTCTAGATGCCCTTCCCTTCGTTACCGGTAGTTAATATCGTGGATTTTCCGTTGACTAACTTCAAGAGAACTATTTTAAAGTTTTAAATGTTTAAACGGACCACGTAATAGGATTTCGCCAAGACTCGAGTGAAGTTCCAATTAGACGACTTCGCCATTGTCGCTTGCACAGATAGGGTTGACCACAGCGAAGAGTTCGGTTGCGTCTGACACGTAGACTTTCGTCTCGTACAAGCTGGTAATATATAGCTTGCTTGGAGAAATCAGAAATTGAGGTCTCATCAAACTTGTCTCGTCGTCAGCAAAATGGAAGCTAACGATTCTTCAAGTCGCTATACTCAATTCACTAATCAAAACTCCCCCGCCCAAAGAAACAATTGAACGGCGGAATATTCAGGGAAAAAGCTTTGTGGCTCGCTTTTATTACGAAGCCCGCGAAGTATCGATTTTGAACTTTTGTCAACGTTTGTACTCATATTCATACCAAGGATATGTCATCCAAAATAGTTCCATACTGCCGTGTTTTGGTTAGTCCTTGAAACAAGAAACTTGATGTAGCGCTTGAATTCGAAGGGAGGGATAGCCTTCATGCCTGCTAAGGCCAATATATCTTTAGATTTCATCTTCTGCAATCAGACTATGTCTATGATCGAAAATTAATTTCTTCAGGACGGTGTTTCTTTGACTAGCTTACTCCTTTACTCCCGTACTTTGATTGACATTGTCACTGAATTGCTCTGAAAAGCTTCCATGGTAAAGCTGAGCCTGAAGCGAATTATTCCACCATCGCCTATTGAGAGTACCAGCTTTGTTCTTTTGGTTTCTGTTTTTTCTGTGAGGTTAAGGCTATGATCACCCGAAGCTCCTCCAAGTTTTCTTTTTCCCACTTTCTCGCTCTCCAGTCTGTTTCATTACTGGCACGTCTACCTAACGCCCTTCATGCTTGAAATGGATTACTCGCATCAGCAGCAGCATCGGCAGAATTTCATAGCTGACAAATATGCTGAATCCCAAGTCTTCTGCTCAACATTTTTGTCTCTAATGTCAATATGATGCTGTCGCTGATGCGCGTAATCTATTTCAAGCATCAGCTATGACAATTGAATTGATTCGCACAGATTTTCCGCTTCTTCTGAACATGCATTTGCTGTCCAGCGTCATTCCATCAAAACAAATCTCGTTGGAGCTCTTCATTGACACAAACATCGTGAAATTGATGTCTTAGACCATCCAAAACAGTCTCTCGAACTCAGAATCATATCGCACCATGCTTTTGAGAACCGCATTAAGCCTTTCTCGGTGCTTTCATCTGACCGGGGTGGGTCGAAGGTACAACTTCAAATTGCAGTTTGAACAATCGATTACACACAATCGATCTGACGCCCGTACAGCCCATACACTATGCAATTTATCGTGCAAATGACAGTCTCACGGTCCACACGACACAACTCAACATTACGAAAATTATATATTTTGTGGCTTTGGGAGATGGACATCCATTGCTACTTGCGATGGAGAATGAATATGACGCCACAATCACAATATGAAGAATGACCACTGGTTTATGTCAAAAAATTAGCAACTATGATTGGCTTTGAATTTCACCAAGCTTATTTAAGCCTAGTACTGACATCGAGAGTGAAATTTTTGTCCGCTGCGATTTTCTCAATGAAAATGTATTCTTACTGTCGTGGAATATATGGGAAATGCTGGGGAATTTCATAAGCTACAATCCTGAAATAGTTCCATAATTTTTCTCGGCCATTTTATGTATTTTTTCCTATTCCACGGTTATTTCATCGTGAAATATCAAATGACCGGGGAATCGAAAAATAATACATAAAATGGCCGAGGAGAATTATGGAACCGGTCTCGGATTGTAGCTTATGGAATTCCCCACCGTTTGTGACATATTCCGCTACAGTAAGTATGCATTTTTAATGATAAAATTGCAGCGGGAAAAATTTCACTCTCGATCTTAATTCAGCCCTTAATGCTTGAAATAAATCAGAGAAGCAAAGCAGCAGCAAAAGCAACACTATTACGTAGTAATCATGGAGGGTTTCGTAAACGGCTATCGATTTTCCTAGAAGGAAGTGATAGAAGTATACAACTTGGTTGTCTGGAAAGGGACAGAACAGACTACTAAGTAGGCTTCCGTATGAGCAAAGCCGACTGTGGAAATGAGCTGCAGGCGACTCTCTCTCTCTCTCGAATTCACAGTCGTTAAATTTTAAATTTAGTTAAATTTAGTCGGAGTCTATAGAAAATTCTACTTGAACTTTGTGATCCGATAGAAGTTTCGTTGTATTTACTACGACAGCATGAACGACTAAAATGCAACCGCGGACCAACAAACTCCAAAGCAGACTTTCCAGACCACTTCTACTCCCATCAAACAACGCGTATCTGCCGTCTATCCGGGACTGGAAGCTTCCGTTGACAAACGTATGGAGTACTGTATGTAGCTTTAAACAGACCACACTGTGATTTTACTTAGCTGGTGACCACTCCGCCATTCTTACCTGCCCAGAGAGGGTGTCCACATTGTTGTACTGTGAGGGCACCTTACACTAAATCCAGTTCTCATCAAACTTATCTCGCCGTTAACCTCAGGCCACACCACACAGTTCAATAGTCAAAACGCCGAGCTAAGAAACGAGTTGGCCAACTGAATTTTTAAGAATGAAGCTCTTCAGCTCGCCGGTCATCGTTATTGGGTGAGGTTATAAAACACAACGTTCGCGTAACGTGTCGCGTTTTCCGAAACGTTTCCCTTTGTGTTCTGTAAACGCATAGATCCGGATCAGACTTGGTGTTACCATCGCCATCTCTCGGAAAGTGACAAATGTGACAATTGACACATCACAGCTGATACGTTTTGCTCGAAAATTAAAATTTCCAGTTTTAAACGAGATGCAGATACATTTTATTTTGATTATAAATAGTTTAATAAATAAATGAGGGCGGAAATGCACGGCTCGACGGCAGATTGTAAATTTCTGTCAATCAATCAAGCTATGCATCGCAAGGGGGCGCTTAGGGGATCTGTTTGTAGGGAGAAGTTTCTGATCCGTAACGGCCGGTTGATTTGAAACGTTGCGCGAAACGTTGCGCGAACGTTGTGTTTTATAACCTCACCCAATGTCTAGAAGAGCGTAATGTCCCCGCTTTAACTAAAGCTTAGAGCCCAAAATTATAAGACTGTATTAGCGATTTACACCGAGCCACTCAAACGATGAGGCGTTTTATCAAACAGCGCTTTGTTCTCCCGGCAAAGAAACAGACTCAATGACAGCGACCAAATTGCTTAGTTGCACGAAAGTAGCAGCAGAGCACAAATCAGAGGGTCTCAGGGTACTCTTTTCATGGCAGCACTCAAAGCATCCAACAAATGCAGTATACGGTCGGCTTGGAATCTTGCCTTTCATTGCTGTAGTCATCAATGACACCAGACGCTTTGACCACCAAAAGTAAGGAAGGAAGCACAACATTGTCACCTACACACACGTGTGGAGTCTTGCAGCCTTGACTTTGGCGAGCACAGGTAAGACCATAAATTGAAAAAGAAGGAGCCCTAGTTCAAATGAAAGGCCCTTGGTCTTCTATTCCATCTTTAAAAAGAGTTCTCACTGACAACATGTCTCCCGTGGAGGTAATGCTGGTACTTCCCCATAGCGATCTCTATCGTAGTGGCCTTCATGGTTGAATTACATATCCCGCGTCAGCATCAGCATCGGCAGAGGCATCGGCATCAGCAGAAAAATTTCAATTTGGAACAAACGCATTTGCCTTTGATGACCCACAATAACAGCAGCGGCAGAAGCAGAAAAATGCTTCTGCCGCTGCTGTCAATGTGGGTCATCAAAGGCAAATGCGTGTGTTCTAAATTGAAATTTTTCTGCTGATGCCAGGTCCTCTGCCGATGCTGATACTGACGCGGGATATGTAATTCAACCATTATCTCCATTAGTGTGAGATAATGCCAGATTTAAATGCATCAAAAGAGACGCGCGTTGCCTATTTAAATCTAGCCTCACTGAAGATCCACCTTGTTGGTTTCTTGAGGAAACTTCGGCCGGCCAAATACAATTTATTGCCTCGGCCCCGATTCGGTTTGATTTTATAAACGCGAAGCCCTCTATTAACTGGCCATATCAACTCACCCAATTCACCACGATTCGCGGGCCACAGTAGTGCTAGCTTCCTGTTATTGTTGTTACTGTATCCCCTCTTGTTGAAACTAGGGGGATGCAGTACTTAGCCGCAACAACGGATTTTCTCCGGTACAATTTGCATTGTATAGTCGCCCGCCGAAGAAGCACCTTCTCAGGCCACTATTTCTAAAGCGATCAGGATGTAGTAGTAGAGATCCCTTAACCATGACCACACCACCGGGTCAATGTTTCCACGTTGACAATTAGATCCGCCTGTCAATAAACTACCGACGGTCCAAACAGCCCGAAGCACCGGGAGGTAAGAGTGTAAACCTTAGGTACTCCCCTGACGGTAGTCCGTAGATGATACACTGTCTATCGTGCATATAGCCCATAGAATCGCCTTCGAGTTTTTGTCAACGTTTTGTTCACACACACACGGTATCCTGGAAAGGTGCTCCTCCAAGTATTGCAGCTAGAGCCTAATTTGAACCGTGATCAGATTCCCTCGACAGCCATGGATTCGTGGCCTGTGTAGTTTTCTAGTTCTCAACAGTTGCCTGCTTCAACCCACTAGTTCGCTATCCTGCACCTTAAATATGACCATCAAGAGGATGAGCCTTGCGTTGTCTAAAAAGAGACCGGCTGATACAATTCATCCTGCCTAGAAGGTTGAAACTTTAAGGGTTTACCTTGTGGAGGTATTGGGTGAGGTTATAAAACACAACGTTCGCGTAACGTGTCGCGTTTTCCGAAACGTTTCCTATTGTGTTCTGTAAACGCATAGATCCGGATCAGACTTGGTGTTACCATCGCCATCTCTCGGAAAGTGACAAATGTGACAATAGACACATCACAGCTGGTAGGTTTTGCTCGAAAATTAAAATTTCCAGTTTTAAACGAGATGCAGATACATTTTATTTTGATTATAAATAGTTTAATAAATAAATAAGGGGGGAAATGCACGGTTCGACGGCAGATTGTAAATTTCTGTCAATCAATCAAGCTATGCCTCGCAAGGGGGCGCTTAGGGGATCTGTTTGTAGGGAGAAGTTTCTGATCCGTAACGGCCGGTTGATTTGAAACGTTGCGCGAACGTTGTGTTTTATAACCTCACCCAGCGCAGTATAGACCTCGGGCGGAATGAAAATGAAATTTTTGTCCGCTGCGATTTTCACAATGAAAATGCATGCTTACTGTCGTGGAACATGTCGGTAATGATGGGGAATTCCATAAGCTACAATCCGAATATGGTTCCAAAATTTTTCTCGGCCATTTTATGTATTATTTTTCGATTCCCCGGTCATTTCACCGTGGAAAATATCTAATGACGGGGGAATCGAAAAATAATACATAAAATGGCCGAGAAAAATTTTGGAACCATATTCGGATTGTAGCTTATGGAATTCCCCATCATTACCGACATGTTCCACGACAGTAAGCATGCATTTTCATTGAGAAAATCGCAGCGGACAAAAATTTCATTTTCATTCCGCCCGAGGTCTATTCAGGCCTTTAGTGGGTATTACAGCGTGAAGGGCCCGAGCCAAAATCAATGCCATACCATATCAGTCAAACTTTAACCTGAAGGGATCTATTTATCTATCTATCAGCTGTTCTGGTTTTTTTTACTTCGTCCCCTTACAATTTTTATGTAAAATGAAACCTACCTATTTGCATTGGCATGGAAATCCAAAATAGTTTGCTTGTTTGACCATTTCGCTGATATTATTTTTTTCAAAAAATTCGCTCCAACGATTCTCCTAGTCCACATAACTGAAAATTCGATTATTATTCAGCGCATTCAGCACTTGTCGAATCTAGTCCTACAATAAACTGTCACATTTCTGTTTACAAGTAAACTGTCACGTTGACAATCAGCCAGCATAATCGGCGTGCAACTATTCCAGGTTAGGATTTCACGTTGGACGATAAACACTTTTGATTCCAGCGCTAAAAACCATGTCTCTTCTCAGAATCAGGTAATTTGGATTAGGCTTATTGAAAAATCTAGTAATTGTTACAATCTTCCTAATTTCTTTAGAAAGCCCACCACTCGCAAGGGTAAGAAAGTTCTTCTTGCACGCGAGCCACAAATCAACGAGCCAGCGAAAAACACGCTCTTCATCGAAGGCCGCAAATGTTCGGGACCAATCAAACAAGCTCTGAAGGATATCTATCACATCAAGAAGCCACTGTGTAAGGTTCTAACGCGTAACAATGATATTTCGCCGTTTGAGGATGCATCGTCACTTGAGTTGTAAGTATCGCGCAGTCACAATCACCGAGATGTTCCATCTAAATTTGATGAAAAATCACGGCGACTGCTATCTGTGAATCCACACACTATTAAAAATATCATACTTAAGCAATATGTACTAAAACTCGATCGTATGTCTTCTGTTCCCTCTTCAGCTTAACACAGAAGAACGACTGCGGCATCTTTATGTTCGGCTCAACATCCAAAAAACGCCCGGACAATCTCATCCTTGGCCGCATATTTGAAAACGAACTACTCGACATGTCCGAGCTCGGCATCACCTACTTCCGCGGCTTGGCCGACTTCAAAAACGAAAAAATCGGTACCTGTGTGAAACCCGTCCTTATCTTCAACGGACCGAAATGGAATCAATCGGAAGAATTGCGACGTCTTCGCAACCTTCTCACCGACACCTTCCATCGCGATAAAGTCGAGGCGATTCGCTTGCAGGGCATTGAACACGCCATCAGCTTCACGGTCGGTGAAGATCTCACCGTCATGATGCGATCCTACAAAGTGCTGTTGAAGAAGTCCGGACAGCGTACGCCTCGCATTGAATTGACCGAAATTGGGCCATCAATGGATTTCAAGGTGCGACGCAGTCGACTGGCCTCGGAGGATTTGTACAAACAGGCGCGCAAACAGCCCAAGGAGCTTAAGGTTACGAAGAAGAAGAATATTGATCGGGACGAGTTGGGCAATGTGCATGGACGTATTCATGTGGGCAAACAGAGTATCGAAAAGTTGCAGACGCGAAAGGTGAAGGCACTGAAGAAGACGCCCGAGGAGAAGAAGGCGGATCGTTTGAAGAAAAAGGCGGCACTGAAAGCGGCCAAAGTGAAGGCGAGTTTGTAGGGCGTTCTGACGATTTTTTTTATGTGGCTTTTTATTTGATAAGATTATGTACAATTTTTTAAATATAAGTTTAACCAGATTCTTCATAAAAAAATCTTGGTGTTTTTTTCTTTCGGCATTTTTCTAGAACTAAGCGAGGACTGAAGGACCGGGAGGTAAGAGTGTAAGGCTTAGGTACTCCCCTGTCAGTATTGATACACTTGTCTCGTGCATGTTAGCCTATAGAATCGCCTTCGAATTTTTGTCAACGTTTTGTTCACATCAAGGTATCATGGAAAGATGCTCCTCCAAGTATTGCAACTAGAGCCTCGTACGCTTTTCATGTCTCATTTCCATAGCGATATGCTATAAGTGCTGCTTTAGAGGTGACATAATTTGAACCCTGATCAGCTCCCCTCGACAGCCATGGATTCGTGGCCTGAGTAGTCTTTTAGTTCTCAACAGTTGTGTTGTGTTTCTTGGTTGTTCCTATTCTTGGTGAAAGAAAGAAATAATCTTTATTAGCTTTGGTGAAAGAAAGAAATAATATTTATTAGCTATTTTAACAATCTTAAACAAGCTTTTCCTCACACACTAAATCTAGTTCCGAAAGTACTTACCTCGAAACCTTGGCTGTAGCTACTTTGCACATTCGCAATCCAGGTCAGCTTTGTATTCTTTCCGCATAGTGGCAAAACATATTGGCCCACTTATTGCGATCAAGAACAACAATGCTGAACTAGAACGCCAATGTGCTAACCTATGCTACCTACAAGCCATCGGGGTAAGGTTATTTCGTTGTACATACGATGCACTATGCGTATGTACACAATAATACATAACATTTCTTCCCCCTTGAAAAAATGGTTTGTTGATGGAAACAAACCAGTTAAGTACGGTGGTTGTAAACATTATGTAATATGCATCGTTCGCACAACATTAATTTATTGATGTTCTTATAGATAGGTAGGTGTCAATTACATTTTTCTTGACAAAGCTTTTTTTTTTTTGTTTTGTTTACAATCATATACAATATTTGTTTAACACGTTCTTATCTTTATTTATAAAAATATATATTTTTTAATGAATCTTTTAGAGCTAATATGTTGACAAAATTGCAAATAAGTTAAAATACATTAATTATTATTAAAGTTAGAGCATAGACAGTACAAAATTGTTTACTATTCTTTTTATTTGTTACAATGATATTACAGTGGCATAATTAGTGTTATATTTTACAAAGTTTACTTTTTATTTTTCTATATTATTTGATTAAAACGTACTTTAGGTAAATTACATTCTGATTTGTGTTGTGCTAATTCTGTTTCGGTAGTTTTCCTCAAACTGGTGCTACATACTATGGGATCGCTTAACGCATTTAGAGCAATATTTACTGCTGTTTCTTTTCTACTGTTTCTCTTTGTTTTGCGGATTTTTGAAATAACAGTGGCAATGCAAGTAATTATTATTACTAATAGAGATAAGCTTCCTACCGAGAAAGAGGTTATTGCGACTAATTTCGTTGATTCAGTTGTCATTTGTGCCTCATGGACTTCTACCTTGTTATATAGTTCTTGTAGAGTTTCAGAATCTTCATGAAGTATTCTTCCTGTGTCCTCCCCTCGAACAAGAAGTAGGTTTACCTCTGGAGAATAATTTCCATTTAAGGTTGAAGCAACATGGAAATCCAAGTTTGGAATATCAACAAGTGGTGGTGATGTAAAGGAAATGTTTCCGCTATCCTCTTTTTCAAACAAAATTATTTGTTCAAGAATTTGAATGGAGCAGGGATCCTTCAGAGATATTAATCCATTGCCTACTAGAGTATCGCTTAGTAATCTGTCTTCGCAAGATATATGAACCGGGAGTGTTGTTGGAAACGAGTAAAGCCATGAGTTTTTTTTCTCTAATTTTACAAGAAAATGTTTAGCTTTTTTCAAAACTAACCAATCGCAGCTATTTGTTTTAATAAAGGGTTCCATAACATAGTTCAGTGGGCAAATTCCTGATACGTTCCCCTTGTAAATAGGTCCTGGGATTGAACCAATGTATACACTCTCATTCATATTTTGATTAACTTTTGTGACCCTACTGAACTCAGTTGAGTCGAATAGAATATATTCCTGTCTCGCTCGATTGTTGGCAATGTGGGAATTCCTAATGTTAAGAATTATATTGTGATTGGAGGGAAGTGTAATTGGAAATAGCTGAATACGATTGATTTCGAACGGAGGGTAATCTAATATTGGAAAAGTTATTCGAATAACTATTGTTCCATTCATAACATGCGTTCTTATCTGTTGGACTTGGCTGATTAGTCCGAAATCTACAGGATTTTTGTGTGCCTTCCGGTAAGTTTCAATTAACTCCGATGGCGGGAAGAAGAACGGATGTAACTGGTTGTTTTTCAATGCTAAAATAACATCGGTTATCAACTGTTGACGAGTTTCAATTTCCAGGATTTGTAGGGTCAGAGTTTCGAAGATTTCATCAATCTGGTGCGAGTTAGCTGTGTTTCCTACGTCGTATATGAGTTTATTTATAACGATTGCCGTTTCGTTTTGATTTTTCTCAAGTGTTGAGATAGGCTTTTGTAGGTGCTCTAGAGAGGATTTTACCACAGAAATCTGTTGTTTTTGTAATTCTAATAATTTCTTGTCATTTGATGCCAAAGAATTTAACCTACTATAAATTGTCTGTTCGTCCTTACTATCCATTGTCCCAAAAAGGTAGTGAAGTCCTGAACCAATTCCATCGAACATTGATCTCTTGAATCGGTGTGTTTTAAGCAAATCCGACAATATCTGGGCCCTTTTATATATTGTTTTTATCAGACCTTCAATGATCGGTCTTTGCGTATTGCACGGCAATGTGAAGTTAGGTAAATTAGAGGTAGCAGGATAGTTGAATCCAGTGCATAACCGGCGCCAATGGCTCTCAGTCTTCTCTATCATGTGAATGTAATGATCCACCTCATGGATATCGAGTTGCGTGAACATATTCCATCTATTGTGGTAAAGATATATTTTCCCTAAATTTTCAAAAAATATTCCCGTGTCGTCCAGTTGGGTTTTCTCGTAGACTGCAATTTTGGCACAAGAGTGCGTCACGGAGATGGCGAAGATTATTAATACAGCGATTACCATGGTTACCTGTAAAAGAAAAGAAAAGATAACCCATAGGAATTATTCATAAAAAGGCTTGAGGCGGTTATTATGTACTGTAACATATTTCCGAGCCTTCTTTATAGTGGTATTTACATCACTAGGAATTGACGTCACTGTATAAGGCCCGATCCATGAATCACCTAGTTTGTGATCTTTTGCGTTGTTTTTTAACAACACTCTATCTCCAGGGGCAAAGTAGATTGGTTTAGCGTCTTTATCATAGTAATCTTTTGATTTAAGTTTAGCTGACATTTGATTTTTTCTTGCCAACTTGTGTAGATATTGGAGTTTGTATCGCAAAATATTATGATAAACTTCATGGTCATATATTGGTTCTGGTTCCCTTTTTAAATTTGAAGGAACATCTGCACAGAAACCAAATAAACAATCCATTGGACTTAACTTAGTCCCTTCATGCACACTATTATTAACAACGAAGGCAGCAGTTCTCAAGAACTGATCCCAGGTTTCCGGATTTTCTTCGGTTATTACCCTAAGGTAATCCGCTAAGGGACGATGTGTGCGCTCTAAGGAGCCGTTTGTTTGTGGATGGTAAGCTGTCGTGTTTAATTTCTTTATCCTTAGAAGTTTGCATGTCTGTTTGAAAACATCGCTCATGAAATTTGTGCCCTGATCTGTGATAACTTTTTTCGGTATTCTATATCTGGTGATAATTTGCTCAAAAAAAATCTTAGCCACAATTTCTGCATCCATGCTTGGTATCGCATACCAATCAACAAACTTTGTAAGATCGTCTTGGAATGTAAGGATGTAAATATTTCCCTCACTCGTGCGTTTGAGAGGACCTACAATATCTAGATATACCTTTTGGAAGGGTGAACTGGATGTGTCTGTCACAACCAATGGCATGCGATATTCAACACTTGCTTTCTTTTTTTGGCACTTTGGACATTTTTTAACATAATTTCTTATGTCATTTAGCATACCATTCCATGTATACTTTTTGCGAATTCGTTTATAGGTTTTTATAACGCCTTGGTGACCTCCGAATTGCGAATCGTGATAATCGTGTAATACCGTACGTTTCTCCTCTGGGTCGGTTATTACTTCGGGGTTAGTATCGAAATTCGCTTCGTCTATGTTTATGTTAATTTTATCGATACCATGAGTACTATCGTTTTCTTCAGGATTTTGACTTACAGTCATTTCTTCTGTTTGCTTAGCTTTTTGTGCCCTAGTCACAGCTAAACACATTGGCCCTTTGCTTACCCCCTCACCTTCTGATTCATTGTCGTTTGGTTCAACTTCAGAGGTGACCATGAAATTATTGTCTTGAGTAACTACTTCATCGGGAAACATCCGACTTAACGCGTCCGCGTTGGTGTTACTTTTACCAGGTTTATATTCAATAGTGAACTCAAACTCTGATAGTTTTAGTTGGAACCGCAAGAGTCTGGAATTTGGGTCCTTAGATTTAAATATTCCTTTCAGCGGTTGGTGATCGGTGTATACAGTAAAATTTCGGCCCAATAAATAGCTTCTAAAATTTCGCACTGCCCAAACGATAGCTAACAACTCCTTTTCGGTAGTTGAATAGTTACGTTCGGCTTTATTAAGTGTTCGGCTTGCATAGGCGATAGGTTTGTCCTTACCCGGGTTACCTTGGGAAAGAACTGCGCCTAGTGCTACACCACTAGCATCCGTAGTGAGATTGAAAGGTTTGTTGAAGTCCGGATATACTAGAATCGGCGGAGAAATTAAAGCTTCTTTTACCGATTGAAAGGCATCTCTACAGTCGTTTGTCCAGACAAATTTAACTCCTTTTCGTAATAAATTGGTAATTGGTTGAATTATTTTAGAGAAATTCGGAATAAACTTGCGGTAATAATTTGCTAGCCCCAGAAAAGATTGTACTTGTTTAATTGTTTTTGGAACGGGAAAATTTTGCACACATGATGTCTTAGATTCATCGGGCAGAGCCCCTTGGCTGGAGCATCTATGTCCTAAATATACCACCTCTCGTCTCAAAAAGTGGCATTTCGCTGGCTGCAATTTTAAGTTATGTTGGCGAAGTTTGAGAAAATTTTTTTCGAGTTTTTTATTATGGTCCTCCAGATTTCGACCATGGATAACTATATCATCTAGATATACAAAACATTCTAAACCCTGGAGACCAGTCAATACGTAATTCATCAAGCGTTGAAATGTTGCCGGGGCTCCCTTGAGTCCGAAGGGCATTCTTTTGAATTCATAGTGACCGTAGGCGGTACTAAAAGCGGTCTTTGGTGAGTCCTCAGGTCTAATTGGAACCTGATGATAACCACTTGCCAAATCGAGGGTAGAAAAATAACGAGAATTTCCGAGTTGGTCTAATATATCTTCAATACGGGGTAATGGGAAAGCGTCACCTATTGTTTTGTCATTGAGTCTACGAAAATCAACAACCACCCTCCAGCGTTTTTCGCCATCTGAACCTGCCTTCTTCGGGACTACCAAAAGTGGTGAATTCCAAGGACTTTTGCTGGGTTGGATAATATCGTTCTCCAACATATCGAGCACCTGGCAGCGAATTACTTCTCTATGCGACTCGGCAAGGCGATAGTTTTTCTGATTTGATGGAGGTGTGTTGGCCATAGTTGGGATTGTGTGCATGATAGCGTCGGTGCATGATAGTTTGTCACCTTGTAAACAAAAGATGTCATTGAATTCCTTACAAATAGTTAATATAGAACTCCTTTCTTCACTGTTAAGAGTTTGTTCCAAATTTATTTCCTCCTCTACCCGTTTCAATCTTGAGTCAAACAGGGACTCTTGTTCACTGACAAAGTTTGATTGCACAGATTTACAGGCTTGTGAGGGTTGTTGAGTAACTTCTAATTTAGTTTCTTCCTCTATCCGTTTCAATCTTGAGTCAAACAGGGACTCATGATCACTGCCAGAGTTTGATTGCTCAGATTTACGAATTTGTGAGGTTTGAAGTAAACTTTCCATTTGTTGCTCTTTGTCTTGGCAACTTATTGTGGATTTTGATTGTTTTGTTATAGAACTTTTTTCTTCATCGTGAAATGTATCTTCCTCTATCCGTTTCAATCTTGAGTCAAGCATGGACTCTTGTTCATTGCAAGAGTTTAATTGCACAGATTTACGAATTTGTGAGGTTTGATCTAAATTTTCCATTTGTTGCTCTTTGTCTTGGCAACTTATTGTGGATTTTGATTGTTTTGCTGTGAAGTCGGAGTAAGGTATAAGTTCTATATCTAACTCTTGGATCTCTATTTCTTTTTCGTTTGCATTCAATATCCCAACCACGGTACCGTTTTCATGTGACCGTAGCAGCCCATTGGCCAGGTATACTTCTGGTGAAATTTCTTTAGCACTACACAGCATATCCCTTGTTAGCTTGATTGGAATACTAACTGGAAATTTGCATCGAGGTGGTACCTTGATTGGATTTTTTAAAACCAGTTTTTTGGTACTCCCCAGCTCTGAAATTTGCGTTTGTTCACCAACACTAACATCAAGTTGATCATTTTTCGTATTTGTGCTAAATGGAATGGAAATAACAGGTCCTTTACGATCTATATTAGTGAAGTTTAGAGCTTGGTTCGGGCCATCAATACAGCAGTATTTCGATAAAAAATCACTGCCGATGAGACCGTCTTCTGGAACAGACGCTTCTTTGTCGATTACCTGAAATTCACACTCTACCAATTTTTTATCACTTCCCAAAGTGAAGTTTCCTCTGCAGCAGCCCAGCGTTTCGCCTTTCCCAAAGGCGGTGCTAAGTGTTACAGAAGGGTGTTCAATTAGAGTAATGTCAGATACTGCGTTCTGTTTAATCAAGCTAACTTCTGCACCTGTGTCTACAATAAATTTTAAAGGTTGTTTTCGCGCTATGTCTAATGGTAATTCTACTATTGGAACTGTGTTCCGTGGAACATATGAATTACTTTCGGTTGCTCCTCTGGTTTTAGTTGACCCTAATCTACACGCTGGCTCGGGTACCTTGCAGCCAGCCTTTTTTCGTTTCCCGAAGCCTGTAGATTATGTTGCTCCCATTTTTTCTTAAAAGAGCACTTAGTTGTATCATGTCCCCTACGACCACAGAAATCACATTCAGCCTGTACCATATTTACTATACGGTTCGTAGTGTTTAAGTTGGACCTTTGTCTGACGCAATTACGCGCCTCGTGTCCATACTCGCTACAATGACTACAAACAGGAGTATTTTTTCGTTTTAAGCAAACATCATAAGTATGTCCCGTATAGCCACAGAAGCTACACTTAATTTTCACACTCATACTGTTGCTACCACTATTCGATTGTTTGTTATAGCTTTGAACAGGCATCTTTCCTCTAGCTAACGATTGTATATATGATTGAGATGGTATATAAGATTGAGATGGTATATAAGATTGAGATGGTATATAAGATTGAGATGGTATATTTGATTGAGATGGTATATTTGATTGATTTGGCCTCTGCCAATCACTTGTCGAAAAATTTTTTTGCTGGTTGTTAGAAACTGATCCTGACCCTGGAAATTGCCTAGAGTGATCCCAAGCATAATTTTGATTATGCATGAGATTATTATCGGTGTAAGGGGCGTCACTTTGCAGTACACCTAGCGACGGCCAAAAATTGTTTGTATTGTTTGTCATATTTGGGAATTGTATTTGATGAAAATAAATAGAATCTTGCTGCAGTTTTTCCATATTCAAAGCTTTTGTTATTAATTCCTCCAAGGTATTTTCCCCCAAAGAAAGTAAATACGAGCACAAGTGTGGACTACACGCACCAGTTTTCACTGATGAAATAGCGAAATCCTCGAGTTGGTTCGTTATACTTCCGGATGCAACATCACCATATTTTGCTCGCGCTGCTTCATTACACTCCGAAAGTAAGCGACGTATTCTTGTAACAAAACTTATGAAACTCTCCGTTGTAAGTTGTTTACACGTAACTAGCTTATTGACTAACTCCCGGTAAGTTTCGCGTGGCAAATAAGTACTATACAGACGACTTTGAAAGTCCTCGAAAGTCTTACTAGTCCCACCAGCAAATAGCTGGTAAGCTTCACCACGCAAACGAGTTGGCACAATTTTTAAGAACACCTCTCTATCGGCGGCATCTAAACATTCTTGAACTTGACCACAACATCCCAAAAATGTTTGTAACTCCGTTACTAATTTAGGATGTTGCTCACCCGAAAATAAAGGCACTAACTGCGCCGTAAGCTTAGACACTTTTTCGTAATTCGCGGCCATTTTCACAACACACTCGGAATCGTAATCCGTAGTTATAGAAAAATCGCAGTCGGTCCACTGTACTAAAAACTTATCACTACTTATACTAGAATGTGCTAATTCTGTTGATTCACTTAAACTTATGTTTGGATATTTTTGAAAATCCCGTATTTCTTCTTTAAATTTTTCGGTTTCACGTTTGAAATTGTTTAATTTGGCACTGCGTTCTGCGGTTTTTTTTTACATAACTAATTTCTAATTTTTTTAGATCTGCCTCCGAAATTTCCGCCTTATCGCGTATTTCGAGGAGATTAGTTAAAAAATGGTTCTCACTCACCGATTTTTTCCTTATTTTGCGATTCCTGAGCTGGTATGCGGTCTCTTCCCCGTCGATGTCGTGCTCTCCACTCATATGACCCGCACCGACTGTTGTTGCTGTTCCACTCAATTGATCAACCAAATTCACTTGTTGATGATGTAAACTCACTGCTCGCTTGTTGTTTGTTGGTTTACGATGAATTGATGAACTCGCACCACTCGATTGATCAACCAAATTCACTTGTTGATGATGTAAACTCACTGCTCACTTGTTGTTTGTTGGTTTACGATGAATTGATGAACTCGCACCACTCGATTGATCAACCAAATTCACTGCTCGCTTGTTGTTTGTTGGTTTACGATGAATTGATGAACTCGCACCACTCGATTGATCCTTATTTTGCTGAGCTGGTATGCGATCCTTGGTCCTTGAAACCGGCTGCGCCAATGTTGTGTTTCTTGGTTGTTCCTATTCTTGGTGAAAGAAAGAAATAATCTTTATTAGCTTTGGTGAAAGAAAGAAATAATATTTATTAGCTATTTTAACAATCTTAAACAAGCTTTTCCTCACACACTAAATCTAGTTCCGAAAGTACTTACCTCGAAACCTTGGCTGTAGCTACTTTGCACATTCGCAATCCAGGTCAGCTTTGTATTCTTTCCGCATAGTGGCAAAACATATTGGCCCACTTATTGCGATCAAGAACAACAATGCTGAACTAGAACGCCAATGTGCTAACCTATGCTACCTACAAGCCATCGGGGTAAGGTTATTTCGTTGTACATACGATGCACTATGCGTATGTACACAATAATACATAACAGTTGCCTGCTTCAACCCACCAGTTCACTCTGCACCTGAAATATGTCCATCAACAGGATGAGCCTTGCCTTGTCTAAAGAAAGACTGAGAACATAGGTTGATACAATTCGTCCTGCCTCCAAGGGCCAGTTGCAATCAATAAATTGACCCGTGTTCGAGTGGGGAGAATGAAGCATTATTCGCTACTACATTGAACCCCTCCATTAAGCCAGAGGGGATCAGTGAAGGACATAGACATAAATATTTTTTTCACAAAAGCGATCTGTGGCGTGTTTGTATATCTGTAAGCCAGGGACGTAGCCAGGGGAGGGGTCCATGGCGTCCGGACCCCTCCCGAAATGTTTTCAATGGGCTTTGAATAGTGATGATAAAATGAAAACTGTAATAATGCACACTTATCTAAAGGTGCTAGATATTTTCTTGCAGGTTCTCTGTCAGGACATCAGTACAAAAACTCACCGGATTGCACATGATTTTGAAATTAAATCAGTGGTTGCGAAAATAGGGTATGGGCGATATTTTTAGATACCGCATCCGTATTTTATTTTTTTCTAACGGAGAAAAATAGAGGATTTCATTTTCGAAAGTGAAAGTCTGCAAAGAAGCCGAACGTTTTTGCAGAAAATCTAGCAATTTTGAAAATTTCTGATCTCATAAAAATACATAAAAGTAAGTAATCCGTCAACAAGGGTGATGAATCAAATTGACCCGAGCTTTTTTTCATTATTTAAATTTGTCTGCTTGTATGAATCATTGCCAAAACCTTCGGTAACTCGAAATACGTTTTCTAAGGGATGTTGGCTATAACACACGTTAGAAGTCAACATGAGCTAGAAATTAGGAATGGGTTTATTCGAGTCACGAATTAACGTTAGATTTTGTTGTCCTACTTGGCTCTACCAATAAATGACCCCGTTTTGCAAAGTAACTTCTTCTTTTCATAGTTAATTTATTTCATAGATGCTAAGGTTGTTCCTTTGTCAGTGATACATTTTCATAAATTTCAATAACCTACGTTGAATCCCATTTTGCTGAAACTATTGGTTTACAAGAACAGCTTCATGTATTATCATTCAGGGTGTGTGATCGACCGGTGTTCTTTCTAACTAACTGAAATGAAAACTTTACGTATCTCAATTTTTCGCTGATATAATTTTCCCTAAGTTTTTATAGTTCTCAAGTCTCTATGTTTTTCCCCTCCAAATAATTTAAAAAAGACCAAACTTAATAGATCAAATCCTGCTATTAGCCCTGATTCTAAAAAAAATATATATATAAATGTATTTGACATCCCTAAAGACACAAGTCCATGTGGTTTTACTCTGATTTGTTCAAAGAAATGTGCTGAAAAAGTAAGGTATCCACTTTCTTTCCTTTTCAACCAGTCACTCTATTCTCAACACTGGAATTTAAGCTATGAAACTCAAAATTATCAACGAACTAGCACCTGCACTGCACTATGACCAGGGTTACCTCCTTTACCAATGGCGCCGGAACAGGGGGGGCAGCGGGGGCAACTGCCCCCTCAATATTTTGGCTAAAGGGGCAATTAGTACTACATACATTGCACTATATTAAAATATTATTCTTGTCAGACATGTCAAACTCGCAGCCCGCGAGCCACATGCGGCGCATCAGATAGTTTTGTGCGGCCCGCGACCAGGCCGAAGAGACAATGGCCCGTATGAATAAAAAGTAGTAAATTTTCAAATTTGTAGAAACTACTCAAAAGTAGATACTACATGTATTCGTATGAATAATAATTTTTTTTCGGAAATACTGAAACTACTACTTCGAAAATGCAATAGTAGCATCTGCTACAACTCAAAAAGTAGGCGCCACATGTGTCATAATTAGGCTGATTTCTCTGACGGTGTTGATTACACAAGCATAGGCGAACCAATTAAATTAATAGAACGTTTATTTGAAAGCTGACTCGTAGCGATTGTAACGGCCAAATCACCCAGAAAGTTGAAGGCAAGTATAAACCAAGTTCCAACCGGGATGTAAATAAAATTTGATTCGTAACTCTATTTCAGGTGTGTCATTTCAATCGGTAAAGTGAAATATGCAACTATTCATATTCAAATACAATTCAGACCATTAAGCTGAATCGTGAACGTCTAGTCGTATGCCTCGAAGAGAGTCTCTACATTCACAACATTCAAGACATGAAAGTCGTACATATTCGTGATACTCGTACACCGACAAATCCTTACGCACTCTCATCATCATCCGATCATTGTTATTTAGCTTATCCTGGCAGTGTGCAATCTGCCGAAGTACAAATCTTTGATGCAATCAATTTACATGCAAAACCAATGATTGAAGCGCACAATTCGTCGTTGTTTGCAATTGTGTTCAATTCGTTTCTTGAACATATTTTGCCTAAAAATATTGTAAGAATAATCTGTGAGAACGTCGAGCATTTTTTGCTAATGACGATTGCAAATATATATTATTGTCATCCCATCCCCCTGGTTTTATTTGGAACATTGAACATCGGTAGGATATGGAATTTTTATCTCCTCCAAGGATAATTATAAAATACAGTCGAACTTCCCTAAACGGACACTTCTAATAACCGGACATTTCTCATAAACGGACACTTTTATTTTCCCCAATGTTTTTCTGAATATTTTACTAGAAAATCCACTTCTAATAGCCGGACACTCTCATAACCGGACACGGACAGTACTTTCATACCCTTTCTCAATAAACGGACAGTTTCACAAATAAAATTTAAAATTTTTTTATTACAGAAATATATGCGATTACCAAAAAAATGGGTCTTAAGCGCTTTACACACATAGCCGCAAAATCTACGTACATTATGTAATCTGGTATGCTGTTCACACTATGGTCGTAATCTTGTTCGACTACTTGACAGTACAGTACAATCCGTCTAAATTGCAAGCTCCGACAATTTCATGCACGACTGAAACTGTTATTTATAAAGTGCTTGTGCCTCTTTCATTTCGGTTTCAGTTGTTGGAAATTTTATCCACTTCTGAAAACCGGGATCACCAATATATCGGAGAAAAGTTTGCATGCGCTGGGAATTCGTCAAACGACTGCCCCTGCTTTCACCATATCGTCTCCCAAAAAATGTTTGGCCAACCAATCTACATTTCTCTTTGTAAATCTGTACAGAGATTTGAAATTATCGTCGCACGCTTCACGTCGTTTTATGTAATTTTTCGTTTTACGCGGTTCACTCAAGTTTAAAAACATTTTTAAAGGAAATTTGTGCGTACACACTTTTGTTTGATTTGTAGTAAACCTATTTGTAGTTTGCAAATCGTTGACTACATGGAAACTGTAGACTTTGCTGCTTTTATTCATACGAAACCTACTAATATTTCCCCTTTTTAGTATATTCGAAAGTTGTAGTGTAGTAAACGTCATTTTATTCATACCAATAATACTACAAATCTATGTTTACTACAAAAAAAGTAGTAAACTGCAAGATACTACTTTTTATTCATACGGGCCAATGTATCACAAAAAGCGCTAAAATTAAACATTACTGTTGAACTAAAGTCTACGAAATTTACTATAACTCGTGAAGAAGCCGGTGGCTTGAACTCGAAATCTCTATTCTACAAACAATTTGCTGACGGTTATTTGAGCTGAATTGGTGCAGCTTATTCAGCTTTACCATAGGAAACATTTGTTCCACCACATAACAATAATAATGTTTGTCTGTTTTTAGCCACCTTAATATCCGAAATTTGTTTATGTTAGCGATCAATTCAGGCTATCAAGGGTGTTTTGGACTACCTACAGATATTTACTGTGCTAAAGTGTTTTGATCAGCTGTCCGAAATAAATTCTCAGAGAGTGGTTACTGATTAATATACAAAATCTTGAGGTTTTAACATTTTCTAAAAATTGTAAAATTGTTTAAAAAGCATTTTGAAAAGATTTCCAGTTTCTCTATTTACCCCCATTTTTCCATGTCCCGAGGTTGTTAGTGACTGAAATTTATATTCATTTTTAAAACGTAATATTCTGTGATGCAATTTTGAAATAATGTTCTATCGTGGTTTTCGAAATTTTTATGCGGCCCGCTCAATCCGGAAGAAACTGATATTTGGACCGGCCAAGTTTTGAGTTTGACACCCCAAGTGGATATAGTTTTCTTCCATCATGGAATATCTGGTTCGAAGAAGTTGCATATGTGCATCTAGTGCATGTATACTACGAGTATGTACATGATCATTTCATTTTCATTTCTTCTTCGCTAACAAGAGTACCTCAAATTAACGACAAAGCCAACGATAGTGAAACTATTGACCGTTGATCAACGAAAACGAGGAAGTTTTCCATTCTCCTTGTCAGAAAACCGTGCCGATGGTAGAGAATCTCACAGTAAGATTGAGCTGCTATGCTCCATTTCGATATTGTTGAATATGTCGGGAGCTTCACCAACATTTTGCGCCGAAATTGCTGATCACGAGAGAATCGAGCACAGCAAGTTAATACGGCTAGTAACATTACTTTTGACGGTTCCAGCATCAGCAGCATCATCAGAAAGGTCGTTCAGTGCTTTACGACATCTTTAAACATGGTTCAACAATGACACAAAAACGTCTGACACATTTAATCCTTCTCCATGTTCACAGGGTTCGAACAGGGAATTTAGATCCTTCAAAAATCATTTAAGAATTCGTTTCCCGAGGAAACCGGAACACAACTTTGGGAAAATCGTTTGATCTTTAATTTTATAAAACTCTATAAAATAAAGAATATGTTTATAATCTTCACACACACTTCGGAATTACAATGAGATCAAAATAGGTAACAAAAAGAAACTTAAAGGTTAGTTTCATATTGAAGACTATCTAGGTGGTTTCTGATCCGTGTTGTTCTCTAATATTTACAGGATACAGGATATTAAAGTGCTAGAGCTAGAGGTCCGGTATATGGTGACCGCTTAATTTCAAATGTATTTGAGAAAAAAAAATCTTGCCCCCCCAATAAAAAATTCGTTCCGGCGCCACTGTCCTTTACTAATAATTTCGTTTTTTAGAGGTAAATCTAGTACTACAAATCTTACATTAAAATTACACCTTAAAGTCTCTCAAAAATTGGTCGCCCTTAACCAATGCGATTAATAAATTTAAATCTGACCTTTTACTGGTTAAACTGAAAAACTTTGACATCGGTGGCGTTCATTATTAGAATAGACGCACGACACCGTTCTGTGATTATGACCATAACTCGAACTAATTCAAATCAATTTGCACCAACATCAGGCGTTCCTCAGGGATAATACATCGATCCACTCTTGTTTTTAATTTTTTTAGATATTCAGATACTATTTAAATCCCCTATGTATTTGGAGCGGATAAAATCGATCGGTACACTCAGAGAAAAAAACGCACATTCATATTAAAAGTTCCACATTTAAATTGAATGCAGTATTCGTTTGAAAAACCTCGTTTGATTTGAACGAATTCTCATTTACGCTAAGAGAATTTCTTTTAAAACAAAAGAGCAGCCAAACCGCAAACGACGGTCGTTTAAATCAAAAGATTCCGCATTACATAGTAATGTGTATACATTCCTTTACGTAACAAATACACATACCTAAAGGACGCGATGCCAAAATGTCATTTGTTTCAACGTAGCACAAAAGGTATAGTTAAATACCGGCCGGTCCGATGAGTCTCGCGTGTTCATGTTCATTCCAAACAAATGTGTAGTGTCTAACAACAAACGCGTATTAGAATCTTCGTCGATGTTAAGAGTGTTTTCGATAATTTACTTTTGCATTCATCTGGAGGAATGGACGCTTGCACACGTGCAATTTAAGTTTAGCGGGTGTTAGAATGAAAGTGTAATGTATTAACCATATTAAAATTACACCTAAATAAAAAATAAAGTGTTTTTCTAAAGTTTTCATAAGTTTTATTCTTTATTGATTTGTCAACCCAGGTAACAGTAAGTATCTAATTGAATGGAGAATGGACAATCAAACGGAATGTATTATTTTATTTCAGCAGAGTTTGCTTTTAATTCCATGTAAAACTCAATTATTTTGAATGAGGTACTTTCTATGAAATGAAAACGCGATGCGTTACTTTCGAAATACATACCGTTTCATTAAAAAGAATGCTTCGTTTATTTTAAATAACAAAAATGTTCAATATAAAAACGAAGACGTTTGATGCAATTGCCTTTCATTTATTTAAAATGTTTTACCCGTTTACAATAAAAGAATAAGTGTTTATTTCAATGAAAAATACGTTTAAATCGACTGGCTCCTTCTTTCCAGGTAAACGTAAATTCTTTTAATTCAAACGCTTTTTTACAACTCATTATGCTTTTGAAAGAAACGCGACTCGTTAGAATTAAACGCATTTGCGTGTGGAGCCAAATCAAAAGCGCAAATCGTTTGAATTAAATATATTTCGTTCAATATTAGTGAATATTTCTCTGAGTGTATGAATGTGCGTTTTTTTCTCTGAGTGTACCATTTCCTTCTACATATGCTAACCATGAACGGAATCAGTTCCTCTTGCCCTCTTTGCAGAAGTGCCGGAAAGATTCCTTCCATAAAGGGACAAAAGTTCCAAGTGCCCACCTTATTCTGTCGTACGTGAAGATGCCTCTTGCTGCTGCCCAGTCACAGTCAGATCTGTTTGCTCTGCTGGGCGGATAGATATAGCTCAGGCGATGACTCACGTTATAATCAAAATTTACACTATTGCGATTGCGAAACATATACTTGCGGACAAAATTATCGACTCAACCTATAATCGCGTGTATTTGTGCGTGTTTTTTTAAAAGTACGGTAGTTATCCATAAAAATCGTATGTCATTCAAAAGCTTGAGATCTCAGCTTTATGTTGGTTTTTAACCAATATTCGGTGAGTACTTTTAAAATTATTGCTCTTTGAACGAAATCGTAGGGAAAATGGGAATTTATGAAAATGGTTTGTGTTTAGGTTTTTTGAAAATAAAACAAAAACAGTTGGAAAATAACTTAAGTATTTATTATTTTAGTATTTGGTATTGCCTCCTCTTGCTCTAATGACAGCTTCCAGTCGATTCTTCATTGATCTAATCAAGTTGTTGATGGTATATTGAGGAATACCGTTCCACTCCTCTAATAGGGCTGCCTTCAATTCTTCAGTGGAGGAAGGGACTGGATTTCTGGCTCGGACTCTTCTCTTGAGTTCGTCCCATAAGTGTTCAATGGGATTGATGTCGGGACTGCATGCAGGTCAGTTAAGTGTCGACATATTGGCTTCATTCAGGAACTGCCGAGTGAGACGCGATGCGTGACACCGGATATTGTTGTGTCATCAAAGTGAAGTTCTGGCCAAAAAATGCTGCCACGGGCACAACGTGGGCACGAAGAATATCGTTTACGTCTCGATCAGCTGTCAGCCCTCCTCCTCGGTCTCCTCTGAGCACGAATACGAGCTCCATTTTTCCGTCTAAGGAAATGCCAGTCCACATCATACAGGAACCGCCACTGTATGCAACCGTTCCATTGAACTGCGCAAATCGCTCACCCGCCTGTTGACTCTGAATTTTCTGTCACTGTCATGCACACACATTCTCGACTCGTCAGTGAACAATACTGAGCTCCAATTCAGATGATCTCGAGCAAATAAGAGGCGCGCTTGTCGGTGTCGTGCAATTTGGGGTCCGTGGCAGGCCGTCTTGGAGTGATGTTCGCTTCCCTTAATTGTCTCCTCACTGTCCGGGCACTGACGGCTACTCCGCGAACACGCCTCAGGTTCTGCTGCGCAGCAACATCCGTGAGAAACCGCTTTCGTAACGTACTTGTGACAATGAAACGGTCGTCTCTCTCTGAAGTGGATCGAGGGCGCCCCGTTCTTGGTCTCGAATTAAAGCTATCAGCCTTTGGAAATCTCCTGCTAACTCTCCAGACAGCAGACTGACTCATTCCAAGACGGCGAGCGCCGATTCGCTGACTAAGACCATCAGACTATAGGGCTCCAACTTGAGCCGCTTGATCAGGCGCCGTATCCATGGATAACAAAACAATAAATGAAATTACCTTAGATGTAAGTAAGCTAACTTTCCAGATGCAACTGAAAATGAGAAACCGATTACGGGCGCTTTTGTAGAGATAATTTACCTGACAGTTAGCCACCATCCATTTCAATTTTTCTGAGTTTTTTGTTACAAGTGGCATTAATTTAAAAAGTTCGCAGCAAATATTGATAAAAAGGGTAACAACAGGTAGCTAAGGTTTCAAAATTTTAAATCACATACGATTTTTATGGATAACTATCGTACTTTAAAAAAAATACGTACAAATATACGCGATTATAGGCTGAGTCGATACTTTTGTTCGTAAGTGTAGTTTGATTGCACGCCGACGCCAGTCGAAAGTGACAGCAATCGAGCATAAAGCTTGAAATAGATTAGACGCGTCAGCAGCAGAAGCATTTTTTCTGCTTCTGCTGATACTGTCAATGTGGGTCATCAAAGGCAAATGCGTGTGTTCTAAATTGAAATTTTTCTGTTGATGCCGATGCTGACGCGTCAAATGTATTTCAAACATCATGCACTTTTTCGAAACTCGTTTTTTATAGCGTGTTCCCCGCAATTGGGAAAACAGGACGGCTGCATGCTAAGCATCTCGTATGTTGCGAGGTGGCGATGGCGGCTGTCACCCCACACTAATTTCGCATGTTTGTAACAATGGTATGAGGTGTGTTTTTTTGGTTATCCCGTGTAGGTTTGGGTAACGAAACTTCATATAAAAAAAATGACAGGTGCGTCAGCGTCACACCTATGGTAGTTATTGATAAGACCACTGCCATCTAGATAGACAGGCCGAACTGCAGAAATTTGTTTGTCCACGAGTGGACAAAGTGCGTTCGTGACCAGTGACAGTTGACATTTCTAGAGCTCACAAACTCCAGTGCTTCGGAACCCAAAAGTTTAAATGTGCCGAGCGTTTATTGCGAAACAAAGGTTATGTTTTGCTTTCGTGTGTTTTTGATGTGCAAGTGGTAAAATAGTATACTTCAACATCGTACTTACCATATTTATCTAAAAAATCAACGCACTGGCACGTGTATATCATAGCAAGTCACACGAAATGACAGGCTGACAGCCACTGATATTTGGATTGTGGACAATTTGTGGATTGTACCGAGCGGTACTTTGGCAGTACTAAGCGCGGACCATGACTCACCATGGCAGTACTTGTGTTGCATGACGACTGACATATCAGCTGATAATCCGGCCTGTCTATCTAGATGGCAGTGCTAAGACATATTAGCGACGTTTTTTTCGTATCGCGTGTAAATCTGACTCGAAAAAAACGATCGCGGGTAACATCCCGGTTAAGACCAAACAGCTGACATTTGACAGTTTTTGCGCATCTTTGACTCACCTTTGTCGGCTTATTTTTTAGATGTGGTGGATTTTATCACAAAAGATGATTATTTCTTTGCAAAATCTTTTCTCGTGATGAGAGAAACTCTCACATTTGGTTTGAAAAAACAAATTCCCTCAAATTTCCCCTATGCGTCCGCCATCTACATTTGAGCTCTATCCCGTGTAGGGTAGTTGCACGCGTGAACTTTACCTGGGTAAGTGTCATTTTTTATATAAAGTTCTACACAAA
The DNA here is from genome assembly GCA_949715475.1 of Microchrysa polita. Classification (NCBI taxonomy): domain Eukaryota; kingdom Metazoa; phylum Arthropoda; class Insecta; order Diptera; family Stratiomyidae; genus Microchrysa; species Microchrysa polita. The sequence continues at coordinate 13,880,271 of OX454420.1, forward strand.
CCTGCACGGGATAAACACAATAAAACGTGCCTATTGTAAATTTGGTGACATACGATTCAAACCTTCTACTCTGACAGGGTTCTCAGGCGGCCTTCGAATATGGCAAAACCTGTGATTTGCTTTACAGCCTCCATCACGTGTTGTCTTGATCCTTACAGAGAAAGCCATACCTCACATTTTTAAATAGACCAAACAAGCGTATAATCATTCGGAGATGTCCATTAACCCTTCAGTGGGCGCGCGGGCTACGATTGTAGCCCACACTTTTTTAAATGGCGATCATTTTCAAGATATAAACCGAATTCATTCGAACTGCTCAGTAGCTGTTAAAATGTTGCTTCTTAATCGAATAAGAATATTTTTGATATTTATTGAGCCTAGAAACTAATATTTTTTTGCGATCAAAGTCCACTGGGCTACAAGTCTAGCCCGTGCGCCCAATCATGTTACTTTTTTGGTACTCATAGATATCCATTAAAATAAAAATATTATTATAAAACATTGTAGAAAATAGGAACAGTAAAATGTTTGACAAAAAAAAAAGGGTTTCAAGATAGATGTACAAAAATTAGATTACTATTTTAACGAAAAACCTGGAGTTGAAGTCAAAGTCATTTCTCATAGCGTGGATATGTTACCTGTTACTAACATTACTTACTTTCTGGGTGAAATTTTTATCAATTCTAGCGTAAATATTGCGAGAACAGTTAATATGAATATTGTGAGTAAAATTCAATCAGTTTGACTTACTATATATTTAGCTTTCTAGCAAGAAACTGTACTCCCATTTTAAAAATTGGGAATATTGGGTACCCAAAAATGGGCTAAGTTTGGAGTTCCACAAACTGGGCATTTTTAACTGCATTCTCTCGCTCAGTGTTCCATTTCGAAGATTTTTTGTCGATTTCTGAGAATATAAACTTTTTTGGGGTTTTCGTTTTGAAAAGTAACTATTTTGTTCACCTAAGTAAGTTAATGGCCCGTATGAATAAAAAGTAGTAAATTTTTAAATTTGTAGAAACTACTTAAAAGTAGATACTACATGTATTCGTATGAATAATCATTTTTTTTTTCGGAAATACTGAAACTACTACTTCGAAAATGCAATAGAAGCATCTGCTACAATTCAAAAAGTAGGCGCTGCCACATGTGTCATAATTAGGCATAAGTTTTCCTTCCGTTTCAGGTGGATGGTATACTGATTTTTTGCAAAACGGAAGAACAGAGAAAAATACAGTTCTGGGAGGACGGAAACACACAGGGCCACTGCAAATTACCGATGGTGGCGGCGGCGAATGATACTCCACGAGTCGCTCCTGATTATGCATTGATCCCTTACCTTATTGCAACTCCCCGTAACAGGATCGGATAAGTGACGACTCGAAAATGGAATCACAACGAGACATACACCAACGTGCCACCGATGATTTAGCCGACGCGGGCCTCAATCAATTTTGGACGACTTTTGAAAACGCTTCGAAAATTGAGTGATCATACATACATAGATCGATATCAAATGAAAACTTAAATGTATTTGATTGAGGCCCGCGTCGGCTAAATCCGGTGGCATGTTGGCGTATGTATGTATGTATGTCTCGTTGTGATTCCATTTTCGAGTCGTCACTTATACCATCTACCTGTAACGGTAGGAAAAGTTATGTATTGTATCTGTTATTTACGTATTTGTGTACTTTTGGTCTATGAATGGGTGAATTCACGTACGACGTACTTCAGTGGAATTTATCGGGTTGGATACGATATCCCCAGTCACAAAATCCCCAAACCAAATTCCCCAAATTAAAATCTCCATAATCAAAATCCCCGAAATCAAAATCCCCGAAATCAAAATCCCCGAAATCAAAATACCCAAAACCAAAATCCCCAAACGAAATTCCTCATTCCCCATTTGAGGTGTGATCTAAGAACGCGCGCGCGTTCTAAGATAACACCTCAAATGGGGAAGGGAGACTTTCTTTAGGCTATTGTAGATGGTAAATGATAGATGTTAAATGGCAGATGATAAATGGTAAATGGTAGGTGGTTAATGGTAGACGGATGGCTTGTAAATGGTTGATGACAGATGGTAAATGGTAGATTGTAAATTGCAAATGGTGGGTGGTAAATAGCAAATAGTAGATGGTAAATGGTAGATAATAAATGGTAGGTGCTTTAGACTATTGTAATTGAATAGTCCTACTATGCAATAAAAAAATCACCGTCGTGGACTGATATACTCTTTGAAGTAACACAGAACAACAGCAGATAATGTGTAGGCGATTAAATATGCAATCCGTTCCAACAATAAGCCAACCAAGTTTTCCGCGCATAATCGTTCGGATGAGGACTTGTCTCGACGATGTTAAAGAAAACCTATTATGTTTAGAACGATATATGCAATGGACTCGAATATTTTGTTTGTGCTAATCAAAAAATAAGTTAGTATCGATTTACGTCCCGCCTAGTGCCATTTACCATCTACCATTTAACACCTTCCATCTACCATCAACGGTTCACTTATGTTTAAAAACATTTTTAAAGAATTTTTTTGCCTTGTTTGATTACTACAAATCTACCTACATATTTGTAGTTTGCAAATTGTTACCTACATGAAAACTAGTAAAGCTACTTTTATTCATATGAAATCTACTAATGTTTCCCCTTTGTAGTATGTTCGAAAGTTGTAGTGCAGTAAACGTCATTTTACTCATAGCAACAATACTAGAAATCTATGTTTACTTCAAAAAAAGTAGTAAAGTGTAATTTACTACTTTTTATTCATACGGGCCAATGTCAAAAAAGACTAAAAATGGGACTAATCTGCATTTTGCCCTCTTTTATTATATATATTTTAATAAAAAATTAAAGATTTTATATTTTTTAATCTGTACAGTAATCAACAGACCACAGACCGAGCAAGAAAAAAAAAAAATAAATTGAACAATATTTTTTATAAAATTTAAAATTTGGGCTACAATTGTAGCCCGCGCGCCTAACCACGTGACAAATGGGTGCGCGCCTAACGAAGGGTTAATCGTATTATCAAGTTTTTTCTAAATACCCAGCCAAACCCCTTAAAAGTTGATACCTTCTTATGTGAATTACTCCTTTTTTCGAACAAATTTAGGGTTTCAGTGGCATTCCCGTTAGTTTCGGATATAAAATGCAACCTCTAAGTCGAATTTATTTATGTCGAAAACTCCAAAAATAATAATTTATAGTTCTCCATGCCATTTCTTATAATTGCACTTCCCCTAAGTCGAAACAAGTTCCAATTGACGTTTTTACTTAAAAAATCAAGAATAGATATTTAAGGTTGTTGACGGGGAAGAAGGATAAATAAACAGGCTTCGACTTTGCAGAGTAATGCTTTTGAGTTTTTATTTTAATTTTAATTCTAATTAATTCTGATAAGAAAATTGTCTGACATTATGTATGTCGAGTCATATGGGAAAACTATCTACCCACATGAATCCACAAATAATGAGTCTAATTATTTGCATTGTTATTTTTTTTTCTAAAATTGTTAGATGCAAAATTCTTATTTGATAGTTTCCAGTTTAATTCCATTTTCTCTTGTCAATTCGCAATTCGAGTTAGAGAGGTTTGAGTGTGAATGCAATTCGATTTTAGTAATTTTTATTCGAAATTAAAATAATTCGAGTCCAGGGACCAGAAGAGGCAAAATTTTCAATTTCAAAGTTAATGCGTACATACGCAATAATGCGTGGTAGGTATGCGTTTGCACAAATATTACGTACCCACATGCCACATGTATCTTACGGGGTGAATTAGTTTAATAGGATAAGTGGCATACATCCATATGTGAATGCTATAACTTTTTATTAATCCGAATGACGTTCGGAGTCATATTTTTCAATTATGCACATTATTTCTTTTATTCTAGCACAAGTCTTAAAAAATAATTTGATACTCTCTTTTGATAGTTTAGTGAGTTACTCTCAGTAGATTTGGTATACTCGTACCAGTACCAGAGATGGGCATGGAGGAAAAAAATGGGGAGCAGATTTTGGACGAAAAAGGGAGTAGATACAGAGAAAAAGGAGTAAACTTTTTAATACTTGCATATTATCAGATTGAGCCCTACGATTGATAGACGGTTTTGTAATTGTGTCATCAGTGTCGGTGTTGTAACAGTGGTGATCAATGTGTGGACTTAATCCTCAAACGACACACTTAAATTTTTTAGGTCGGGTTTCATTTTTAGAATTTCCTCGATAGTGGACACAAAACATAACAAAAAGGACACACTGGGGTGTGAGATACCCCAGTCACACTTTCATACGACCGTGTTCCCTTCTCATAATATATTCGGAACAACCTGAGGTCGCAAATCATGCACATGTGGATAGAGGTTATTTAGGTAGAAACACAAATCGCCCAGCTACACTGGGGAGCAAAATAATGGCGAAACCAGAAATTCTGGGGTGTGAGATACCTCAGTGTTGAACTTGAACTCAAAACTTTCAATTTTTAAAGTGTGACATTGTGTTCGAGACTCCCCAGCATTTATTTCTTGGATTCAAATATTTTTTTCTATTATTTGGTATTGTTTTGATACTTTCATGATTAATTAATAATGATTCTTTTAACACTGGATTCCCACTTGTTTTTGCCAACTTTCGATCTTTTCCTTTTTAAACCCATTTCTACACAGAAATGAAAAATCAACTTACTACATTTCACTATTTATGGCAGTGGACACTCCTCAGTTTAATTCCCAATACAAAACACTACCCACACTTTCAATAATAAAAAAAAAAATCGGCATAAAAGGATGGTTGACAAAGTGACTAATATTTTTTTGCCACCACTGACTATGGAAATATTTAGTTATACGTAATTACGAACTTATTTCTCAGTATTTTCTTAGTAAAGCTTCTTCCTTTCGTTTTTTTGATTAAAATCTCTCCAAAACACAGACTTTAATTATTAGCAAAAAAACCAAAACTACCTTGAAATTATCCAAAATGCAAGGAGCGAGTTTTGGAAATAAGTGCCTCAAATGCAATGCAGACAGATGCAATACAGGCAGCATAAAAAGCGACATGCAATAAGAACGCACTAGAAACTCCACCACTCCAGCCACCCAGAAGAAAAAAATGTTCATTGTTCCACCAAAAATGTAGACAAATGCAGCATGCAGGTCCATCTCAGTTCCACCAGTATGAATTGTAATGTTTACAGAGTGTACTCAACATTATAATTCATACTGGTGGAAAAGAGAAAGTATTATAACAGAAATGTTCCGCTATTGAATTTCAATTCCTATTGTTCCAAGAAAAAGAAAAAAAAAGGATTGGAGTTAATTGTTAATTGATTAAAAAAGGAGTAGACACGATTTACTCCGGAGTAGCGGAGCAAAACCAAAAAAAGGGAGTAGATGTAGATCTACTCCGAATGGAGTAAATGCCCACCACTGACCAGTACCAGATTAGGATATAAATTTTGTTATGTAATGTAATTAAGGTATGTATAGAAATAAACCGCACATAATGATTTGCGCGTGTCATAATTTCTGTTGTAAGATATTTGATAGGATATGAATGAACTGATCACACGATGACTTAACAAAGAGTCTTGTGGCCTGTTTATTACAAGTCAGAGTGATTCAATCAAAAGTAAAAAAAAAATCTTTTGTCTGTGAAAAAACACGTGGCATAAATCTTTTCTTTATTTTTGTTTCATAGTTGGAAAAATATCGATGAATTACGATTAAATTGATTTTTATTTGTTATTCTTCATCAGTCGGTTTCATTCTTCTTCATCAGTCGGTTCCTATAAAATAAGGATACAGGATACAGAATGGGTTGTTTGTATCTGTCATCTGCATGGAAAAGAGTATTTTAATTAATCAAAATTAGCAAGTATAGGTAAAACTTGCTCATTTTAATTAATTAAAAAAAAATTAGACTCTTTTTCATGCAGATAAAGATATATTTAAAGCAGAAACCTAAATGAAACTAAAAAACAGGTTCGAACTATGAATTATATATTTCTCGGTTCTCTTGCAAGTCAAGCTAATGAAGATGGCAACACAAGATTGTCTGAATTAATGACCGAACATTCTTCAGGGAAAAATCCAACTAAATTTGCAAAAAAAATTGTAAATCTCAAACAATATACAAATAATGATGTTCAATTGCACAACCGAACCGGAAGAATGAAATTACGTTAAATACTACGCGACATCAATCCAACTGAGAACATTGCGCCCGGTCAGACAGAATAAAAAATGAGATCTCATTTCACTTAGAACAGATCATACAGAATTTAGATAATCACAAAAGCTCGTCGTACTGCAAATATTGTACGTACAAGTTCAATCTGTATTGACTTGACATGGACTCCTCATATAATTGAATGTCGAAACAGGGAAATGTAATCTCCCCAAATGATAGACGATCGAGTACTGAATTGATTTGTCGTAATGCTTGATTGATTTAGGAGTGTTCGTAACGATTGACAGTATCTATAAATCTGAAATACATTAGAACGAGAATGACCTTAGTATGTATGCAGTTTTTCTAGCAAATCCGCCTGGTTCCGCTAAAAACCGCGAATGAATGGATCTTTTCGCGGCGAGAGTAAAATTAGATTTCCGATTTACAGTAGAACCCCGATTTTCAGGAATAATGGGGATCGACCTTGCATTTGAATTATAGAAATGACTGGATCTTCGTGATGTACCCATAAAGGCCGAAAGTATTATAGACGTCCACAAAATAAAATTTTTACGAATATTAATAAATTAATTTTATTGACGTACTATTAGCCAGTCTTGCTGTTGTTAACCTTGAAGGTTAAATAACATCCCCAAAGAACCAATCTTGTATTTTTCATTGTTTTCTTGTATTATGGAATTATGTCCTTCCATCTAATTATAAATTTGGCTAATTTATAAATGGCCCTAATTTCGAGGCCGGATAATAAGTAATCCGGATTTTCGAGGTCCAAATTATCGGGGTTTTCCTGTATTCGAAACTCAAATTACATAGATAAGGTTCATGTGCCTATGAATGGTGATTCTGTTCAATTCAATATAATACTGCACACCACATTGACTGGAATTACTGAATTAAAATCCGTGGCTACTGATAAACCAGTGACCGCGCGCCGCGCTTTGACCACACACACATGAGAGACAGTGCTATTTCCTATTTCATTCAATAAACGCAGAAGTCATGAAGTAAGATGTATCCACCGAAACAACCGAAACTATAAACTAGGGATGTCAAAAACCGGACGGTTAGTCCGAAAACCGGTACTTTCAAAACGGTTAACCGGTTTTTTTCGGTTTTTTCCTTCTCCCGGTTTTAACCCGGACGGTTGTTGGTCCATCCGGTTAAAACCGGAAAAAAATTCTTTCCAAATTCTTCCAATTTTTTATGTTTTCTTGATTTTTCAGTCGGCAATTCTATTACTTATCCCCTATGGAAAATGTTGTTTTCAAATTTCAGCCCTTCAACAATTGTCGAACACTCTTCTTTTTGCTATTACTCGTAGAACAATCGCTTCGTCAAATTACCTCTGCTTGTATCTTAATCTCTTCCAAGGCAGATATTGTTTATGTTTACACTGCGTTTTACATGTATCTTGGTTGTACAACATGAATGTGAATTAATATTCGTGTATAGTATATCAGCAGGGCAGTGTGAGGAGGGGGCGAAGGGAGCACTCGCCCCGGGCGTCGTGTCCCAAGGGGGCGCCGTAACGTACATTCATTGTTTTTTGCCGTAAATTGTGAGGAATATTTCGGTTTTGAAAGTTTTTAATATTACATTTTATTCTAGCTCCATTATTTCTAACAGTTTTTAAGCGTTAAGTGTAGGAAATTGGGGTTAATTTTAGTTCGGATTCAATAAAATTAAATTCAGACTGCCCCTAAAGTTCTGCACTTTGGTCAAATCTACTCAAATTATGTCGAAATCTTGCCAAAAATAACGCTAGTTTCCTGCACTTAAGGTATTAAAACTGTTAGAAATAAAGTAGCTAGAATAAAATGATGCAAGAAAGATATGATCGTAAGACAATGCGCCAATTTTTAAAACAATCGTACAAGCACCTCTCCTTGGCAGAAGTTGGAGAAATTTGAGATGAAAAAAATGGGCTAAATAAAACAAATTTGACTTTGAAGCCCTGCAAAAACACCCTGTACACTCATTGATGTCAGGATCCATTTGATGAAGAGGAGCCCAGTGAATCATATACTGAACTTGGAAAACTTACCAAATCATCGATCATCATATGGTTGTGAAAATTGCGCCTTATTGTTCGCTCTGTTAAGTTCTTTTATTTTATTTTAACCTTCCGTTAGTCGCAATAAAAAATGTAACACGAATAGATGCAATGCATCTATTAGATGCCAACTTTGTCATCCCGTTGTAAGGTAATAAATATCATCATAAGGTTTTTTTCTTCATTATCTGAATATTTGAAGCCTTGTCATACCAATAGTCAATATCAAAAGAAGAAAATCGGGTCTGTTAATAATATTTTTGTTGCTAAGAAAAAGTCTTAAAAAAAGAAAAGAAAAAAAGAAAAGAATTTTTTTTTTACATAATTGCAGTTTTACGGCTTTCTGAACATAACTAAATTAATAGACATCAACGGTAAAATAAAGTATTCTTTCTTGTAGTAAATATTTTTTTCGTATACTGCTGCGCCTATATCAATTACATGTTCAAATCACTTACACGACTGCTCGCAATGCATCTAATAGATGCTCGAGCCTCCTATGTAAAACCAAAGGACCCCACAATTTTCAGTTTCAGACCAAAATGCTTCCGTATCCGTACTCCGTACTTACGAAGCTACTCTGAGTTACGAGTAGAAAGTTGAATTCGCAATAGAAAAGAAGTTATGGTAAAAAAAACCGATGCGAGGCATCTGTCAGATGCATTGCGTCTAACGGAAGGTTAAATGAACGCACTTGCGGATAGACGCCCATAAAATTAATTTTTAGTTCTACGAACAATTTAAAAGTAATCAAGTAATATGGCCATAGACATTATTTCCTTTAAAACTTTTTTTCCCTTGGTTTTCATTTGCTTTTTCTTACTTATCACTTTCATTTTAAAAATGTACATCTTATGCTTGCATTAGAATGGAAGCAGCATCATCTGACAATGTAGGCAGCACCATACATTATAAGTTGCTGCTTTTGCTGAAAAGCATTTTGTCAGCCATTTTAAATGTATGTGTGCTGTCACTGTTGCTGCTTGGTCATTGTGTTTCAAGCATTAGAACCTAATAGAGCAAAAAACATACTCTGCATTCATTATTAACTGCAGCGTGATGAAAGCTGTAAAGTTGCAGACTTTTGCCACCGATATTCATTTCCGATTCTGGCGAATCGTCTCGCCTTCGCCTAGATGCCGAATTCTTACGTTATATCTGAATTGATTGAGTCCCAGGAATGCCTTTCTTATACGAAAAAAACTGGGTATCTACTATTTTAGTCCAGTGGCAAATTTTGTTGGATACAGTAAAAGGTGTCGGATTTGATTGTTATTTTGGAAATAATTTAACTTGGTGCAATCAATTGGAAGTGCCTGTATGAACTTGCGTATAATACGTACTGTTACATTGTTTATTGGTGCAATTATCTATCACTGCGCGGATCACTTTTCCTATAAATTCTTAGATAGCTTAGCTTGTTTTATTTCAAAAGAAGTGATTGAGTTATAGTTGCATAAAAATACAAAACTTTAAGTACGCCTCCGCATCCGGTATATCGCGTCCGTAGTTGTCCCAATTGTATATGAACCTAATATAATATAAACACTGAAAATCAGTGTAAAACGAAGACTGCAAATTACAAGAGTATACAGATCATTGGGGGTAGGGTCGCCTTGATAAAATTTTTGCCCCTGGCGCCAAATAGTCTTCGCACGGCTCTGTATATCAGTGCATTTCGCGTATTATCGTGTCGCTAAAAGATTTCGAATTCCGCAAGAGAAATTAGGATGGCCCCTGTTGTAAATGTTTGGTCATTTTTTTTTTCAAAAACTAATAAAATAATGATATCACATCTGACAATTTTGCTTGACTGTCTTTTTTGTTCAACATGTTTCTCTTTTAAATTAGCTGTCTTACTACATCATGTACGTGCATTTTAAGTTGATTTTGCATACGATACGAGTGTGTAAGCAGTTTTTTATTAAAATTCTAGGCAAATCAATGAAAACAACCGATTAACCGGAAAACCGGTACTTGGAGCCCGGTTAAAACCGGACGGTCTAACCGGCTTTGCAAAAAAACCGAAAAAACCGACAACCGGGTTATGGGCCGGTTTTTGACATCCCTACTATAAACCACTCCAGCACTCAGCAATCAGCGCGGGGTAAGATCTATTGCCGCGATTTATCTATCTTTTTGGCTAAATTTTTTTTTACTAAGCAATGGATAAGGTCAAACTATCATACACCGGTGATGGTAGAGTGTAGCTATAAGTGCTAGTATAAATTTTCGGCATAAGAAAGTGCGTGGTACATGTGAGCTTGATTGAAATTATTGTTGAAACGACTTTCGCGGTAGGCGCATACGATGACCTTTCGGAGGTCATTTCGTTGCGTCCCATAGTCGCAAAACTTTGATGCTAATCGCGGAACTTATGACTATGACGGATACGGATCAGATCAGTCGGATTGGACTCAGCACGCGAGGTGGTTGCGGTTTTTGTTGACTTCGCGCATAGTGTGGAAGATGGATTCCTGAAAGGTGATCAACGGTTATCGCGAAAAAATAATTATAAAATTATAACGTAACATCCTGTATATGGAAATTTTGTTGTTAATTCAGTGAATTACAGTAGACTTTTAAGATTTCAATTTATTGAATATTGTGTTGTGATTTATGGTAAATCGGTTTACATTTTTTTTCGTGGTACTGATCGAAAATGACGGATTCCGAAGCATCAGTTGGTATTGAGATGACAACGTCCCGACAGGAGCGAAAGTTGAGAGGTGAATTTAAGCAGCATAAGTATAAAATTTGGGGCAAAATTAGCAGTTTCCCTTTTCCTTATAAATTTCTCGCCTTATATAGGTATATATCGTCGCTATAAAACAAAACCGGCATAAGTGCAAAAATTTCGTTTTTGATATCAAAAAAATTGTTTTTTTTCTCTCTATTTTTCTGTCATACCGGCACATTGTATAGTTGAGTAAAAATACATCAAATGGGGTTGTGCCGGTGTTCATTTTGGCGCAAATTGCCCTTCAATTTAGTAATAGACAGATCTATCGGGCAATACGCCAATCGCTTCAAAAATTTCCGAAGAAAAACCGTTCATAATTGTAAGTAAAACCGAATTATCTTACAATATTTCTTATACAATACTGTGCAACAGTGCAAACAGTGCCCAGTGTTTTTAAATCAAACTGGCATAACTGCTCTGATTTTAAAACCAAACTGGCATATCTGCAGAAATCTTCTAAATTAAGCATTTTTTAATTTATTTGTAACTACTACTTCAATAATAACAGTATGCATATAAACTTAATCCAATTTTGTGTGACTTTGTGGTGCATCGAACGGACGTTTATATTAAAATACCGTTTTCAAAAACTTCAAAACCCTCTGGTGTAAAATATGGATTTTGCAGATATGCCGGTTTTGTTTTATAGCGACGATATGTAGCTTTTTTTACCATCGTGGATATATTTTTTTTTACTTTAATGAAGAATACAGTTCCAAAAATCTTTAGTTTGAATAAAATATTAAAAAGTATTGAATATCTCCCAGTGCCCCCATGTTCCAATATCATGATACCCCAATGTCACAATATCCTGATGTCTCAGTGGCCCAATGTTCCTATGTACCAGTTCCCAATGTCCCAATGTCCGATTGTCCTTATGTCGCAATACCCTAATATCTCAGTGCCCCAATGTCCCAGTCTCCCAGTGTCCTAATGTCCCAATATCGCAATGTCCCAATATCCCAATGTTCCAAGTCCCACGGTCCCAATATCCCAATGTCTTAATGTCCTAATGTCCCAAGACCCCAATTTTCTAATATCCCACTGCCCCAAGATCCTAGTCTCCCAGTGTCCCAATATACTAATGTCCCAATTTCGCAGTGCGTTTTAAAAAATTGTCAATGCGATGAGCCGAACTACGCGGTTGGAAATTTTTTGTTAACTTTACCTATTAATTTACCGTTATTCCATCCACTTATCTAAATGCAATACATTGATTCTTTAGAAGGACCACCAGAGGATCATTCATTCCAAATTTCATAAAAATTCCATCACGGAGAGAGACAGTAGAAGCAGGTCTTTCTGCAACTGTAGGTAGACTCCAGTTTTAAATTGGGTTACTCGCTTAAGTCTGTGAGGGTGAAAATTTCACCGTTTATTGCATATATCTTACCCGGTATATTGTGCCGATCGAAGATTTTTTTTTTGAAAGGCACTAGAACTGGGGGATGTTGCCTGGAAGGCTGTAGCCCTGTCAAAGAAAAAAGCAAGTTGTCTCCTGTAATCATAGACTTGTTCGCTTTCGTTTTTAGGGTTTTTTAGAATTTTTTCAAAAAACCCTTATAAAATCGATTTTGTCCGTCCGTCCGTCCGTCCGTCCGTCCGTCTGTTCACTAAATAACTCGCGAACGGCTCAACCGATTGTCATGAAATTCGGTATGAATGTGTAGAATGGTTACAGTCTTTGGCACAAATACCTTAGAAGTTGGTAGGAAGAAGATAACAGGGTGTCCCGAACGTTTGAAAAAAGTCGACTTTTTTAGTTTTTATCGGAGATTAACGTATGGGTATTTAAATCAAAGATCTAGACGAGTACATCTCATATCAGTTAAAATTTTTTAGTTTCGAGTAACGGTAAAAAAGTTATTGGCGTTTAAAGTTAAACTTCCTTTTCGAGCTCCGTTTTTCTATACCGTTATAGGGGTCGATATGAAACTTTGCAGAAAGATTGGTCAGTATGGCCTTATATACGTTAAATATTAGGACTGTTGACTTTTGCTAAGTAAAAGTAAATAACAGTAAATTTGTAAAATTTAAATTTGTTCGTGTGTAGCCTCTCTTAGGTTTCCAAATATGAAAATTCTGCTAAGGGTTTTTAGGAAATTACACAGGGAATATGTCTACGAATTTTCATTCGAATAACTGTATCCAAACCGGAAATATAGCCAAGTAAGTATTTAGTAAGGGCCTTTCACAATACAAGGGAAGCCTCTTAAGCATTTCTTCAATGCATATCTTTTAACTTGATGAAACATGAAATTTGGTGGAAATGAATAGAATGGTAATAGTGTTTGCCACAAATATTTTTGAAGTTTGTAGGACCAAGTTAACAGGGTGTCCCGGAAAAGCTGCAAAAGTATACTAGTTCAATACTCATAGGAAAGCTTGCGTGGGCTCTAATGTCAGATATAAGTTGGTTTTCCTTGATTTAAAAAACAGCAACAGTAGATTTACAGCTAATAATTCAGTTCATATATAATGCCAAGCCATCCTTACGTTTGCCTGAGTTTCTTTTTGCTCAAAGGCCATCAGAAATCTGAAATCGAAAAAATCCTGTAGATTTGCCTTGGAGTACTTTTATACAGACTGGGTAAATAGTAAATCTATTTTTGGATTGGTCTAATTAAAGGTGGAACAGAATGAAAGGCGCTAGCCTTTCATTCTGGAACAGCATTTCATTAATGTTGTGCACAATTCTTATCTATTGCTTATAAAATATATGTACAAAAAATATTCACTATGCATCAAAATTCTAAAAAACCCTCGTATTGCGGGCGCAGCCCTCTGTACGCCGGTATTTTTTTTTCCTTTGGCGGGCGATACGCTCTCGCATCTCCTGATCCAATTTATTATTCAAAATGAATATTCAAGTGTCACGCCTGTATAGTGCGGTATACCGCCATTCCCATTTCTAATTTACCAGATGCTTGGAGAAGATGGTTAACTGGTTTAAAATTTAGGCTTGTTCTGCTATCCGTTCTCTCTCTCCGAGCTTTTGTGTCTCCAATATTTTCCGCTATATGGCGAATGGTACAGTAAGTAACGCTAGTGTCAATAAGAAGATAAAGAAAATTCTTCTTTCGAGAGCTGATAGCCAGTGTTCCTGAAGTCATTTAAAAACGACCAATTTAGAAGCCCAAACTGATTCTCGAAAATTTACCCTACTTTTGCAAATGAGCCTTGAGTCAACCATATTGAAACATATTTCATTCATTTAATGGAGATATTGATAAAGTAAATTTTTTTTATGAAAGGGCAGGATGCTAGTGAGTCCATAGAGTTTTTCGTAATTTAAAAAAATTGAATTTGTCTTTCGACGGGGCCTCGTTAGTATTGTTCCGCGTATCCTCTTTAATTATTATACCCTATACCCATAAGAGGGTATAGGGCAGCCATGGGCAAAGTACGGCCCGCGGGCCAAATGCGGCCCTTTGGGCTAGTCGTTTCGGCCCGCGACATGGTTTTCAAGAAACCCTAAAAATTACACATAGTGCAAAATATAATTTCTGTGGAGCTAGAGCAGTATAACAGTTTCCTACTCATTGCGTCTTAAGTATGACATACTCGCATGTAATATTAACTAAGTTTGCATGCAACATCACAAACATCAGAGGAGTAGTAGTAGTGTACGGCCTTAAGACTTGTTTACAGTCACATCAATTTACAGTCACATCAACAAATTGAACTTTAAACTCCAGGGAAGAAGTCAATTAATCAATGATATCAGGAGTAATGCGATTTAATTTATTTTTCAAACAACTATTCAAGAAAGACCTTTTTCATTTCACAAGACTTAAAACTATTGCAGTTAGGGAAGAAAAACAAAAACAAAGGAAAAGAACCGGAGACAATTCCTGATGCTCAAAATGGCCAGTTAGGGGATCAGAATGGCAAACATGTTTGCGGAACATACGCAACTGTTCAGTTTTGGAAACACACCCAATGCTTCTAAAGTTGAGTTCTACAAGGCCCCGTCATACTCAAGCTTCCCGAACCTGAAGCTCACGCTCAGAAGATAATTGCAACGTTTGCTTCTTCCTATACATTTGTGAACAGGTGTTCTCTCCCATGAAGCTTGATAGAACAGCTTTAGAAACCGATCGACTGACGATCATTTGGCCTTCCTACTGCGAATGAGAATCGTAGTCTTATACGCTGTATAAAACTTATGACTTATGTAAAAATTGACAACAACGTTTATCATTTTATTTTCACACACAAATTAGAGGAATTTTTAATATCAAATGGAAAATAATTAACTCCAGAATTCATGTTTGCTCAACAAGGAAAGAAAATTAAATTGAAAAAAAAAAAAAAAACAACGAGACCGATGTTTATTTCGGGCGCTGCCGAAATTTGAATACCCGTCACACCTAAATGAAACTCAAGTTTGTTTGTTTTATTAATTTCTACCGCATGCTATATGACGTTTTCCGATTCCACCTGTTCCTAGATTCGCTGAGGCTAAACTATTTATTAATATGGGGAATGTGAGCTTTGCAGTTAGACTCCTCGTTTATAAAAATATGCTTTTTCAAATTTTTTCGCCCCGCCTAGATAATTTATAATTTTATCAGGCCCTCCCCTTAGAAAGTTGACCCATCTCTGGTATAGGGTATATTGCTTTTGTTACGCCGATATTATGTAACACCTCAAAGGAACCACGGCACCGGAGGTATGGTAAATTATATATAAATGATCAGGGTCGCTCCCTGATTCAAATAAGCCATGCCCGTCTGCCTGTCCGTGTGCCTGTCTGTTCGCACGATAACACCCGCAATAATGCAGCCATTGCGGTTTGAAATTTTTAATTTTGAGTGAGGCTAAGACCTACTCCCCTTTCCATAAACTTCAAGGATATGTCACAATTAGGCATTGATAAAATTTCAGATCGCTGGCGATTTTCTATCGAAAGTAATAGTCGAATTAAAATATCGAGGAGGGGTCATTTGTATGCGAGATAGGGGAACCCGTTATCCGATTTGGGCCATTTTCAATACCGTCAACAATTTTATAAAAACAACAAAATTTCAAACCACTAGCTTCATAATTAAGGGGGATGGACATATAGAGAGACAGGCATTTGCCATTTTTCAGTTCCATTGAATTTACCTGTCAGTTCGATCGATTCAATTGAGGCCAACCAACAGCCGGACTTAATTTAAAGTGAAGAAGATTTTTTTTAAGAAAATAAAAATTAAAATGTTGATAAATTTGGGACAAAACCGAAAGAAGACAATCTTTGGATTCTAATTTATTGGGAAAATTAAGCGCATTATTGCAAGAATCCAAAAAAAAAATGATTTTTTTTAGGAGAAGGGTAGAGGAGGAAGAAATTGCAAAAATTAACGCAATTAGAGAAATGCATTTGAGTACCCGCGAAATTGCGAGAAGAATCCGTCGTTCTGTATAAACGTGATTAATAATATTTTTGTCAATCTGGCAAATAATTATGGAAACAGAGAAAAAATGTAGACAGAATCGCAAAGTGAAAAAGGCTTAATTTGGATGGTCCTGCAGAATATTTATAGGGCAAACCTGAATCTTTGCATGCCTTTTGGGATTTTTATTTGTATAACCCAAAGTTGGAATTGTCGTTAGTGAGGACAATAGCACAATATTTGAAATATACTATTTAGATATTTTTTTTTTTCGGTAACAGTAACGCAAATTTACATTTGGTATTCAACGAAATTATTTTTTTTATATAAATCAGATGCCATTAGGGCGGCGACACACATCTGAATTGTTCGTTCTTTTAAACTTATAAACGAGACCGAGGCTAATTTCGGGCGCGGCCGAAATTTGAATACCCGTCACATTTGAATGAAACTTAAGCTTCTTTCGCGTTAACAATTTCTACTGCAGCCCTAAAACGTGTTCCGATTCCATCTGTTTCTGGATGCGTTGAGGCTAATCCAGGAACACACTTGTATGAATTTGGGTTAAGATTCAAAAAGAAAAAAAGCTGTTCTAAGAATAACCTAATATTTGCGGGTTGATTTGTATGACAGCCCTATGACGTAATGTTCGGATTCCATCCGTTCCTAGATATGTTTTGAGGCTCCACTAGGAACACAGTTGGGTGACGTTTGCAGTGGCGTAGATAGCTTTTCGGAGAGGGGGGATCATTACTTATACTTTTACGGTTATCAAATGCTGAATTTCGAAATAACAATTTCTGTATTTATTACATTTAAAATAAGCAGTTTTTTTAAGGAAATTTTGGGGCAAAGTAGATAGCATTTTTGTCATATGAAAATGACTGAGTCGTGAAAATATTGAATCGATAATTTTGTTTTTTTTTACTACGGTGAATGAATCCACAATATTCCAATTTTCCTACAAATTTTTGCTATTGTGATTGGAGTTTCAGAGCTCTATATTGGGTTAGTGGTTCCCAGTGGCGTAACGTACGGTGTTCCATGTGTTCAGTGGACCACGGACCCCCAAGCCACAGGGGACCCTAAACACGAAAGTATAAAGATTTTGATACGTCCTTGATTTATTGGTCGACAAGAAAAAACGCAAGTTAGCCACAAAATTTAAGGTAGAGACAAATCATTCCAAAACTACTATTTATGTGTACGGAGAAGCCTAAACTTAAATACTGGAAAGCCGGCTTAAACTTGCAACAAATCACAAGCAAATCGTCTCCCACGCTTGTTGAGTGGGGGTTTGTGTGAATATAATTTATTTGTGGATTTTGGTCACAAGAATATTAAAGAGAAGTTCAAACTTTAAAGTTGCTAGGAGGAGTGTTGAGTGTTTGAATCATGAGCAAAAATCGATCAATAAAGTCGAAATTAGACAGTTTATTTGTTTTAGCAAGCAAGTGTTTGCCTATAAAGCATTCTGTCCAGATCATTAATCCGCAGTTTCCCCTGCATGACCTTGTTTGTGGGAGCTCAACCTTGAATTTTATTTCAATTGATTTAATTCACCTTGGGTATGAATACGTGACGCCAACGAGTGGGTGCTCGGTCGTCAAAGCTCTATATGTGAGTTACCTGGTGTGATCCTCAGATCTAGCGTCTGAAATCAATGACTGTTAAGGGACAGGCATGTAGGTTCTTTCCTTGAGGTGGTAGTTTTTCGTCATTTCTCTTGAATTTTCTGATATAGTTATATAGGCTATGTGGATGTTATCCCGTAAAATTATTAAAATTTTAATTCGAATGTAAAAAAATAAAACTTTTGGAACATGTTGATAAAACAGAAGATTTTTGCTGCTCTTGCTAATTTGTGTACTACTTTAAATGCGGTTTATGTCATTATTTCCTGGTTAAAAAATCAAAACTCCGGGGCTCCCATTCCAATTTTGAACACGTGAAATTTGGAAAACGGCGTAACGTTTCCAAATTTCATGTGTTCAAAAGTGGAATGGGAGCCCCTGAGGTTCGATTACCCAAACTATCATCGCCGCTTTTCTGGCCGGAACACCTCAAAACAGGGATTTAAATAAATCATACAGTTACAGTTAAGTTGATTTCTGGTACAGTGTAGCAGACTAAGCTTCGGAATTGTAAAACTTAGAAACATTTTTTTCGTTTGGATTGTTTGGTTTTTGTTGTCAAAAGCTCTTTCTATTTTCTTATTTTTTTATAACTTCGCGAAACCCCTGAGAGATCTTCACGGAACCTTAGGGTACCGCGGAACTCCGTTTGTTTGTTAATTTGTTTTCGAATTGCTGCATAAGACTATATGTATAGGCATATCTTTCAATTTTTTAAATTTCTACAATTTTTGTTATAGAAGATTTAGTTAAAAAAATAGTCCTGGTTATAGCTTTGAGAGTTCGTATTAAATTCAATAAAATTGCGAACGACTAGAGAAAGTGACATGCTTTGCCCTGCTATATACGATAAAACCATTCGTCAAATTTTAACTCAAAAAAAGAATCTTAAAACTTAAAGAATAAATTATGCTCAAGAACTGGAAGCAATTTTGCAGCATTAGCTTTCTACTCTCTTGAAGATATTTTTACGATCTTATGTGCTGTACATTTCCCCATTATAAATTGCGCTTCTTTGGAAGAGCACTCCGTGTTCCACATTATTTTTAAATTTTTGAACCGAACATGAATATTTTCAATCAATGCTTACATTTTATTTTTAGCAGCACTTCTAGATTACTTCAGTAGGGCTTGAAATTAAGGGAAGTGCTAAATTTTCTATTGCAGTTCTGAAAATGATTTCACGTTTTTATCAAACACTACACACATTGAATAATTCCAGCAGCTTTGTTTTACCTATCTAAAGTAATAATAAAAAATGTGCGACCGAACGGTGGGATCGATCCCCTTGATCCCCCCCCCCTTATCTACGCCACTGGACGTTTGACGTTTGGTTATGATTGATTGATATATAAAGAAAAACGTTTTTCTCAGCCCCATGAATCCATGGTCCGATTCCATTCGTTCCGACATATATACAGCGTACACTAAAAAGAAACTTGTATACAAAATTTCAGCCCGATAGCTTCAAAACTGAGGGACTAGTTTGCGTTGCAACAGACGGACAGACAGACAGACATCGCTCAATCGATTTCTCTCTTCACACTGATCAATATTATATTATATGTACTTTATATAGTCGGAAGTGCTTCCTTCTGTGCGTAGCAAACTTCATGACAATGTTGATATACCCTCTCACATAGTGTCGGGTATAAGAATGGCAAGTTGCCCAGCTGAATTTTTTTTTATATGAAGTTTCGTTGTATTTTGGGAATCCATGGATTCCGCGGCCTTAGAAACATAAGCAAACTCATCAAGTTAAAAAAAATAACCCAATATTCCTATAGAAAATATGTATTCCATACTTATTGCCATTAAGACTGATTCAAATATGCATATTCATAGTGGCGCAACCAGAATCTTGTTCTGGAGGGGGCTCGCGCCATTCATATTACTGAACATTTGGGGTTGCCTCCGCAGCTTGAGCAAAAGTGCTATATTATTTCATTATATTTTATTTTATCTGACACCATGATGTGTATCCAAAAGACTAATTGCAAACGACTATTCTTTTCATTAAACAACCCAGGAAACATTCTGAATTCATACTGAAATCATAGTGAGCTCACTTCATGGAAGTGAATTCACTTTGACTTCATTTACGTTTCAGTTTGAAATCACAATCGCATTCACCTACGTATAAAAACTTTTACGCCGAAATGAATTCAGTTTAAAAGTGGGTGCTTACAGAATACAGAATGGCTTCAGTTGGTGGATTCGAAGTAAAAATTACAAATCCTTCTCTTTCCAATGAGTGTAATTTTGTGTGCATAAAGTGCACTTCTATGTGCTTTATTGAAATTTGAAATTTTATCACAACTTTAAAAAAAGATTAAAACATGCTGATCTCATTACCTCAACAAAAAGCAGATAAGATCTTGGAAATAGGATGTCACTAACACATCCTGCGGCCTTAGTCCAATGCTGGATTTTCGCGCCTGTTATATATTTAAAAAAAAGTTTTACCCGAAATTGGCCGCCCTCTATAAAACTTGACACCCTAGACTCCAGCCTAATCAGACTACTGGCAAATTCGTCACTGGACCATTGATATTAACTAGAAAGAATTTAATTATTCTACATTTTATTGCTATTCCGGAAACATTGCTCTTTCTCTCTGCATTCTGTTCTACTATTAAACTTGAACCGCAGCACGTGTTGTTTATGTTTTGTTTACAATTTTATTTTGGTGTCTTGTCTAATATTCAAAGTTTTCTTATGTATTGTACTGCAAAAATTATTCTTAACTTATTCAGTTAATTATTTTTAGATTTCATGTGTGTACATACATATTTAAATACGAATACATACAGACACATTCGTATCCAACAAAAATATAATTTAGTTTTCAACACAATTTCCTCTCGGTACGCATTCAACTGTACACAATATTGTACAGAACACCCCCCTGAGAGTTTGTTTAAATTCTATTTCATACTACGTACGATGGCGTCTAGAAAAATATTCTTTACGATACAAACATTACGTCGGTTGCGCTTTTGTAATTTGACCATTACCTTGAATTTAGTTAAAAAAAAAATAAAAATTATAAAAATAAATTAAAAAAAAAACATAAAAAATAAAATAAGCATCAGTTTTGAAAACTGAAAGTTTTTGGCAGAATAGTGTAACTGTATAGGCACGTTAATTATGGTTCATTCATTTTGCGTTAAACAGTTTCTTAGAATCGGCGGTTTTGTGCAGTCGTCTATATTGTTCTTCTTTCTAGTCAAGTTAGTGAATAGCCTATTGAGAGAAATATGAAAGGTAAATTGAACAATGAATTACAAACTCTTTTGGCGCCCTTTTATATAACAGAATAAAAAAAATGCAGTCTGCGTCACCGGGATGTGAGTGTTATGAGTGAAATAGATTACAAAAATTCAGTGGTCTTTGTTTAATGTGATGTGATCTATATATGTACATATGGTTTCTTTACTGAATCAATACATAATCTGCTAATATGGTGGCTGAAATAGTGGAAATCAAGATGGTGAAATATGATTAATTTTCTGGTGAAATTGCTCCAAATACTATATGGAATACGAAAACTATTAGCAGTACAGAAACTCTTTTTATCTTAGAAAAGTTTCAAGAAATGAAGCAATTCTGGGATCATCTAGCAATTTGTCTATACGCTTTCCAGATAAACCATGACAAACACTCGATTCGACGATTCCTGTGACTCAAGCATTCCAGGTGTTCGTCATTCTTATTGTTAGCACAATGCATTTTAAATGGGTGACGTCATTTTAGTGCTATACTGTTGAACAGCTACAGCATGCTGCCACCATGGCGTCACCCATTTAAAATACATTGTGTTGCTTACGTCCACTGTCTTGCTGCATTTGATCTGTTCCAGGTATTTGACTTTGAAAACAATAGGCGATAGATCGATTTTTGCATGAGGAGGTCGCCTTGCTAAACTATACTAGAGTGTTATACAAAATGCCTAGAATTCATTGGTTATCCGCAAAACTGACTGGGTGCATTCTAATTTGTTTGATTATCCTTATTCTCTACACCTAACCCAGTTTTATTGGTTCATAGAAGCGTCCCATTCAGAAGGCTTAATGCATCATGATGCGCACAGTTTGTAGTAAATTCAAATGCAGGGTAAGACGCCCAATGGTAGCAACCAAAATTGATAGCCAGAAAATGATGAGTTTGGCTCTCTGTTGTAAAAATCGGGACGGGGATAGATTATTTGTGAGCATCGAACTATATTTCATTTTCGAGGGAAATTTATCCACATCCCTTCTCGATTACATTTCTCTCCTGAAAATCGTGGTCCTTCGTACCTTCGTCATATTATTGATTGATTTTGCTTCTCTACTGAGGTATATCCTGTCAACTATTGCTCTAGAATCGTGTTCTGGACATTGAGGCGCAACTCATCAAATGACTTAACCAACGACTTGCACTTGAATGTGAACCTAGGGCGTCCTCTCGGACGACCTTGATTCTAGCCGGTGTTCTATTTAATGGCATTCAAATCATCGTTGTTTGACATCTGACCTGTATACATCGAAACAAATAATTGGCCAAAGAGAGTAGGTACAAGGGAAGCTAACCAATCCCAACTTACGAGTATTTGAAATGCTGACCTAACTGCTCTACCAAATTGTCGTCAGTATTCCGCAGGGATGTTTAGGCTGGTATCACATATCATATCATGGTCGGTAACTTCTTCGAGATCTTAATCATAAATAAATAAAATAAATTCCTCCCTGCCTCCCATTCCACGGGAAATATATCAGAGTGCCAAGCTGGATGCAGCATGTTCAGTGCTGGTAGATAAGGTTAGGCCGACATACACCCTTATAGCACAATAGGCCCATTGGCTTCAGTGCTGTGAATCCCTTTGGGTTCACGCCCCCCTGTAATCTACATACACTCAAGGTCACCTTGAACCGAATTTTGCAGCGAATTCTACTTATATTTTCTTCCACCAGATGGCACAAACAGTTAGCGACAGAGGTGGTGTTCAGACCTGAAAAGACAAAATAAGAAACACAAAGAATCAAGCCTTCAGAAATAGTATGAGCGTACTTATCTGAAACACAGTCACCGTCACCAATCATCGGGAGTCGCCACGCCGTCCTAGCAGCCAGGATTACCTGTAATTAGAAGGAAGATTATATGATTATGACACTATTTACAATATCTACCAAACAACAAATACCCACCATCACCGAATATCAACAATCACGGAACGACACAACACGATGACAGCACGATCAGCTGTTCTTTGCATTGACCTACATTTGAAAGAAAACATAGAATTTATCAGCTAGCACAATTTTGAATAATAGTATAACTATCAAATACTCGAACCATTTGAAACATTTGAAATTTGTTAGTATGTATTCAGTATGCTACACACAAATTTACATAACTACAGGTGAAATTGGCCTTGAACTACGGGTAACGTTTTGGGTAGTTCACCCACCCGTAGTTCACAAGGAAAGTGAAATAGAACGAACGGACACTTCGATTTTGAAAGCCGTTCTGTTTAGATTTGATTTTACATACGATACGATTTGAATATAGACCGCGATTCCCTTTGACCTAACGATTTTTGATTTATGATTTCAACGTTTGCATTTGATTTTATATAAAGACCGCGATTCCTTTGATAAAGATTTGATTAATTACTTGAACTTTTTGTGAGATATTGTATTCGTCTAAAGTGTTGAATAAACTTCCTTATTTGTTAAATATTAAAAGTGTTGATTAATTTCAAACAGGTGGTGTGTGAATGCGATGTAACACTGATGACAAACGATATTCATTACCATGTCTACAATCATCAAAAATATGTAGATAAGCATAATCTGCACTACAATTTTGTACCAATATATTTCTTCGGCTTATTACGGAATCGCTTCTCATAGAGAGAACTTTTGTGTTTCCGATATTTTTCCCCGCATCCACCCATTTTTCGCTTCTAATAATTCCTGGAACGTTATAAAAAATGATGAAAATGATTTTTATTATGTTATTTACAAACTTCCGTTTCGAAATACTGTTACTTTGGATAAATCATTTCCGTCAGTTTCACTGAAGACTCAATAGTGTCCGAATTGTGCGTTAAGTGTTGCGAAATATTTATACGTTCATGTCCGTTATTTTTCAATTTCTCGCACCGGAAGTATTTTTTTCGTAGCGTATAAGGATTGCGGCCTTTCAAACCGTAAAATTGCAGAAAAAAATTGCACATCATCATGTGTCGTCAACAATTTCCTCCTGGTTCGTGAAAATTATGGAAAACAACGAAGATCTGGACGGCGACCAGCAGTTACTGCTAGAGAAAAAAATACTTATTGTCCGAAAAGCCACTGAGGAAAAAAAATTGGCATCAGAAATCCGGAGCGAAATGAACTTACCAGTAAATGTGCGTCGTGTCCAGCAGATTCTACTCTCCAACAAGGACCTAAACGTCATCAAAAGGCAGAAAAAAACACCTTTGACCCAATATCATAAGGCGAAGTGTCTTCAATGGGGCCAATAACATACGGATTTCGACGAAAAGTGGAAAAGCGTTATTTTCAGTGCAGTGGCGGAACAACTTCACTCGGGGCACTTACGCCAACTTTTTGAGTGGCCCCCCTACACTGAGGAAAAAGCAGAGTAAAATCAATCGAAAACACTCTTCAAGGTCGATCTACACTTTTCCGTCATTGATTATTTTCCATACAAGTTGACAGATTGTCAGTTAATTGATTGACTTACTATCTGGTCAATTTGTATGGGAAATTACTGAGACTTTCTTCTTCTTCCTTGCCTCGTTGTTTATACCGCTCCATGGCTTCGCGTTGCTCGGCCTGCGGTGTAGGCACATCGCCCGTTTTGGCGGTAATATCGGCAAATTACGTACTTTGGGGCCTAATTAAGCTACAGATTACGTAATTTGCCGCAGATATCGTAATCTGGCGTAAGTGTGAAAACCTCCTAAGAAAACATGGTTTGTAGATCAAATGCATACTTAGTGCGACCTTTAGTAAAATTATAAGTTCATAACTTTATTTTTATATGTTTCCAGTCTCGTAAATATCGGTTGATTTGTAGATTTCAATTTCACATTTATTCAAAAGCTACAAAATTGATACCGTCTCTGATGGATCAAAGACAAACAATTGATTTTGACGGACAGCAGAAGCCTGAAGTAATATAGCTGGGAAGCTGGAAATCTCCCTGAAACTCCACCAGCACAAACTCGGTAGAAGCAAATCTATTTTTCAATGGTATATGTAGGTTTGCTCCTATTCGGTCTGAATTTGATGCCATCTGAAATCTGCGGGGCTAACCCTACTCAGCCTACTGGTGAATTCGCTGGTGTATATACTACTGGACAATCGACATTAATTCGGTTTTTGTTTGTTGCTGAAGCTATTTTTCTCCATTCGTTTGCAGCTTTCGTTCCGATGTCCAATGCCATGTCTCCCTAATGTATGTCTTAGGCCATTGTTGTCAGTTTTTTTGATTACCATTACAATGTCCACTTTCGATATCCTACCTTACAGTCATGCGAAACCAATATTTAAGAACTTGGGTTTTACATATCAAAAGTCAATTTTCAACGTTTATTTAAAAGACCACCCTATTTGGTATAAATTTTAAAAAGTTTCCTTTCCTTCCATTTCAGAAAAAGAAGAATATGAAAAACGCCTTCAGGATCCCGTTCAAAGTGCCATGGGCCAGTTGGGCTTCTGGCACATTTGGGTATGCGCTGTGATATTTATGCTCAAATTCCCGGTGGCATGGCATCAAATGGGCATCATCTTTTTGTCGCCGCCAACCACCTTCAAATGCGTGGAGCCTCCCGATGTGGATCAATGCTCGGCCGAGTGTCACCGAGTGGAGTACAATCGTAGTATTTTCACCGAAACGATTGTGACGCAATGGGATCTGATCTGTGACGATGCCTATTTGTCGAATTTGTCGCAAACTATTTTTATGTTGGGCATTTTGGTGGGGAATATCCTATTCGGGATATGGGCTGATAAGTGAGTATATAGGAATATTGAGTTCCAGCTGTTCAAAATCCATCAAGAAAATCCCTCCGTTCGGTATGTGCTAATGATAGTCGAGGTTAACATTTTTTTCCAACAGAACTATAGGAAATTCCTAAGTAGCTTAACGTTTACTGAAGTTGTTTTTTTCACCTCAGTTTTTGCCAAAATTTGATTTTTGATGGATTTTGTACAAAACTCGAGATATTCCCTATTTATGAATGTTGAGACTAATTTTTGTTTTGTATTCCAGAATGGGTCGCAGAAATCCGTTAGTATGCGCTGTCATCTTGCAACTAATAGCCGGTGTCCTGACTGCATTTGTGCCATGGTTTTGGCTGTTCTGCCTCATGAAATTCATCACCGCTATTGCGACCGGTGGAACAATGTGCACAAGGTAAGCATTTTTCATTGAAGAAATCTGATTCAATTTTTAATATTTTTCAAATTTGTAGTTTCGTTATTGTCATGGAAATCATCGGTCCCAAATGGCGTGAAGTTTTCTCCGTGGTCTATCAGATTCCATTCAATGCTGGTCATTTGCTCCTCCCACTTTTTGCCTACTTCATCCGCGACTGGCGATATTTCCAATTTGCAATATCCATTCCATCGATAGTTTTGATTTCCTACTATTGGCTGGTCCCGGAATCCCCTCGCTGGCTGTACACAATGGGAAAACTGGAAGAGGCCGCTAAGGTCTTGGAGATAGCTGCCAAGCAGAATAACCTCCCCACCGATCATATTCGAAGCGATCTGGAGGAGGCGACAAAACGTAAAACCAATGACGGCATCGTTGGAAAGGGTGACATGACCGATCTCTTCCGCACGCCCAACATGTGCAAGAAGAGCGTGATTATGATTTTCAATTGGTTCGTCTGCGGCTTGGCCTTTTTCGGCGTGGCTCAATATATGGGACAAATTGGTGGAAATATTTTCATCAACGTTGCTGTGGGAGCAGCATTGGAATTGCCTGGCACGGTGATTTGCATCATTTTGATGAAATATTTGGGACGAAGGAGAACGTTGATATCGTCGAATATTCTGACCGGTGTTGCCATGCTGTGCATAGCTCTGGTATCGAAAGAGACCAAATGGGCAATTGTTGCGCTATCGTCGGCTGGAATTGTGGGGATGAGTATATCGTTCCCGACGGTGTATTTGTATGCTGGAGAGCTTTTCCCGACAGTGGTACGAAATGGCGGTATTGGTTTGTGCTCCGTTTCGGCGAGAGTGGGGTCGATGATTGCTCCATTTGTGGCAGGGTTGTCATTTTCGTATCATACGTTGCCGGCATTTATTTTTGGCTTGACACCGTTAGTTGGAGCGGCGCTGGTATTTGCGTTGCCTGAGACGAAAGGACATCCGTTGCCGGAGACGATTGATGATGGAGAGTCGTTCGGGAAGAAACACAGGAAAGCTGCTGTGGAAGATGGTTAAAAAGGGGATGAGGAGGTGTTATGTATTCAGTATAAAATGTATATGAATGTATTGTATGTCTAGGAGTAAGTGAAAATCAAATTTTTGTTATTTTGCAAAATGCCAAAGATATATTGAAAGTAAATGTTATACATGAAACGTAAGATGTTTTGATATGTCTATTTTACAGGAAAAGATTAAAAACACTGGAGAGCTTTGCGTCCTCTTTCATTCGTCGGCCGTTCCCGCTTTCTCAAATTCAGGTTTAACGATACAATACAACAATTTAAAGCTTGTCGATGTTACGTTGAAATCAGAAAATCGGAAAATCAGGAAATCAGAAAATCCGAAAATCAGAAAATCAGAAAATCAGAAAATCAGAAAATCAGAAAATCAGAAAATCTGAAAATCAGAAAAGCAGTAAATCAGAAAATCAGAAAAATCTGAAAATCTGAAAATCTGAAAATCAGAAAATCAGAAAATCAGAAAATCAGAAAATCAGAAAATCTGAAAATCAAAAAATAAAAAAATCAGAAAATGAGGAAATCAGAAAATCGGAAAATCAGAAAATCACAAAATCTGAAAATCACAAATTCGGAAATTCAGAAAACCAGAAAATCAGAAAATCAGAAAATCAGAAAATCAGAAAATCAGAAGATCGGAAGCTCCAAAAATCTGAAAATCAGAAAATTTGAAAATCAGAAAATCGCAGAAAATCGGAAAATCAGAAAATCAGAAAATCAGAGAATCTGAAAATCTGAAAATCTGAAAATCTGAAAATCAGAAAATCAGGGAATCTGAAAATCGGAAAAGCAGAAAAATCTGAAAATCAGAAAAATCTGATAATTAGAAAATCAGAAAACCAGAAAATCAGAAAATCAGAAAATCGGAAAATCCAAAAATCCGAAAAATCCGAAAAATCAGAATATCAGAAACTCTGAAAATCTGAAAATTTGAAAATCTAAATATCTGAAAATCAGAAAATTAGAAAATCGGATAATCCAGAAAATCCAGAAAATCAGAAAATCAGAAAATCGGAAAATCAGAGAAAATCAGAAAATCTGAAAATCCAAAAATCCGAAAAATCCGAAAAATCAGAATATCAGAAACTCTGAAAATCTGAAAATTTGAAAATCTAAATATCTGAAAATCAGAAAATTAGAAAATCGGATAATCCAGAAAATCCAGAAAATCAGAAAATCAGAAAATCGGAAAATCAGAGAAAATCAGAAAATCTGAAAATCCAAAAATCCGAAAAATCCGAAAAATCAGAA
This sequence comes from Microchrysa polita, assembly GCA_949715475.1. Classification (NCBI taxonomy): domain Eukaryota; kingdom Metazoa; phylum Arthropoda; class Insecta; order Diptera; family Stratiomyidae; genus Microchrysa; species Microchrysa polita. Next base: position 13,908,990 of record OX454420.1, read on the forward strand.
TATCAGAAACTCTGAAAATCTGAAAATTTGAAAATCTAAATATCTGAAAATCAGAAAATTAGAAAATCGGATAATCCAGAAAATCAGAGAAAATCAGAAAATCAGAAAATCCAAAAATCCGAAAAATCCGAAAAATCAGAATATCAGAAACTCTGAAAATCTGAAAATTTGAAAATCTAAATATCTGAAAATCAGAAAATTAGAAAATCGGATAATCCAGAAAATCCAGAAAATCAGAAAATCAGAAAATCGGAAAATCAGAGAAAATCAGAAAATCTGAAAATCCAAAAATCCGAAAAATCCGAAAAATCAGAATATCAGAAACTCTGAAAATCTGAAAATTTGAAAATCTAAATATCTGAAAATCAGAAAATTAGAAAATCGGATAATCCAGAAAATCCAGAAAATCAGAAAATCAGAAAATCAGAAAATCGGAAAATCAGAAAATCTGAAAATCCAAAAATCCGAAAAATCCGAAAAATCAGAATATCAGAAACTCTGAAAATCTGAAAATTTGAAAATCTAAATATCTGAAAATCAGAAAATTAGAAAATCGGATAATCCAGAAAATCAGAGAAAATCAGAAAATCAGAAAATCCAAAAATCCGAAAAATCCGAAAAATCTAAATATCTGAAAATCAGAAAATTAGAAAAGCGGATAATCCAGAAAATCCAGAAAATCAGAAAATCAGAAAATCAGAAAATCAGAAAATCAGAAAATCAGAAAATCAGAAAATCAGAAAATCGGAAAATCAGAGAAAATCAGAAAATCCAAAAATCCGAAAAATCCGAAAAATCAGAATATCAGAAACTCTGAAAATCTGAAAATTTGAAAATCTAAATATCTGAAAATCAGAAAATTAGAAAATCGGATAATCCAGAAAATCCAGAAAATCAGAAAATCAGAAAATCAGAAAATCAGAAAATCGGAAAATCAGAGAAAATCAGAAAATCTGAAAATCCAAAAATCCGAAAAATCCGAAAAATCAGAATATCAGAAACTCTGAAAATCTGAAAATTTGAAAATCTAAATATCTGAAAATCAGAAAATTAGAAAATCGGATAATCCAGAAAATCAGAGAAAATCAGAAAATCAGAAAATCCAAAAATCCGAAAAATCCGAAAAATCTAAATATCTGAAAATCAGAAAATTAGAAAAGCGGATAATCCAGAAAATCCAGAAAATCAGAAAATCAGAAAATCAGAAAATCAGAAAATCAGAAAATCAGAAAATCAGAAAATCAGAAAATCAGAAAATCGGAAAATCAGAGAAAATCAGAAAATCCAAAAATCCGAAAAATCCGAAAAATCAGAATATCAGAAACTCTGAAAATCTGAAAATTTGAAAATCTAAATATCTGAAAATCAGAAAATTAGAAAATCGGATAATCCAGAAAATCCAGAAAATCAGAAAATCCGAAAATCCGAAAATCAGAGAAAATCAGAAAATCTGAAAATCTGAAAATCCAAAATTCCGAAAAATCCGAAAAATCAGAATATCAGAAACTCTGAAAATCTGAAAATTTGAAAATCTAAATATCTGAAAATCAGAAAATTAGAAAATCGGATAATCCAGAAAATCAGAGAAAATCAGAAAATCAGAAAATCCAAAAATCCGAAAATCCGAAAAATCAGAATATCAGAAACTGAAAATCTGAAAATTTGAAAATCTAAATATCTGAAAATCAGAAAATTAGAAAATCGGATAATCCAGAAAATCCAGAAAATCAGAAAATCAGAAAATCAGAAAATCAGAAAATCGGAAAATCAGAGAAAATCAGAAAATCTGAAAATCCAAAAATCCGAAAAATCCGAAAAATCAGAATATCAGAAACTCTGAAAATCTGAAAATTTGAAAATCTAAATATCTGAAAATCAGAAAATTAGAAAATCGGATAATCCAGAAAATCAGAGAAAATCAGAAAATCAGAAAATCCAAAAATCCGAAAAATCCGAAAAATCTAAATATCTGAAAATCAGAAAATTAGAAAATCGGATAATCCAGAAAATCCAGAAAATCAGAAAATCAGAAAATCAGAAAATCAGAAAATCAGAAAATCAGAAAATCAGAAAATCAGAAAATCGGAAAATCAGAGAAAATCAGAAAATCCAAAAATCCGAAAAATCCGAAAAATCAGAATATCAGAAACTCTGAAAATCTGAAAATTTGAAAATCTAAATATCTGAAAATCAGAAAATTAGAAAATCGGATAATCCAGAAAATCCAGAAAATCAGAAAATCAGAAAATCAGAAAATCAGAAAATCAGAAAATCAGAAAATCAGAAAATCAGAAAATCAGAAAATCAGAAAATCAGAAAATCTGGAAATCTGAAAATCAAAAAATCCAGGAAATCAGAAAATTTGAAAATTAGAAAATCAGAAAATCCGAAGATCAGGAAATCAGAAAATCCGAAAATCACAAGATCCGAAGTTCAGAAAATCCGAAGATTAGAGAATCCGAAGATTCGAAAATCAGAAAATCTGAAAGTCAGAAAATCGGAAGCTCCAAAAATCAGAAAATCTGAAAATCAGAAAATCAGAAAATCCGAAGATCAGGAAATCCGAAAATCACAAAATCCGAAGATTAGAGAATCCGAAGATTCGAAAATCAGAAAATCTGAAAATCAGAAAATCGGAAGCTCCAAAAATCTGAAAATCTGAAAATCAGAAAATCAGGAAATCAGAAAATCTGAAGATCAGAAAATCAGAAAATCAGAAAATCTGAAAATTAGGGAATTTGAAAATCGGAAAAGCAGAAAATCAGAAAATCAGAAAATCAGAAAATCAAAAAATCAAAAAATCTGAAAATCAGAAAATCAGAAAATCAGAAAATCAGAAAATCGGAAAATCAGAAAATCAGAAAATCAGAAAATCAGAAAATCAGAAAATCAGAAAATCAGAAAATCAGAAAATCAGAAAATCAGAAAATCAGAAAATCAGAAAATCAGAAAATCAGAAAATCAGAAAATCAGAAAATCAGAAAATCAGGAAATCAGAAAATCAGAAAATCAGAAAATCAGAAAATCAGAAAATTAGAAAATCAGAAAATCTGAGAATAAGAAAATCAGAAAATCTGAAAATCAGAAAATCAGAAAATCAGATAATCAGAAAATCCGAAGATCCGAAAATCAGAAGATCAGAAAATCAGAAAATCAGGAAATCAGAAAAACAGAAAATCTGAAAACCTGAAAATCTGAAAATCAGAAAATCGGAAAATCAGAAAATCAGAAAATCAGAAAATCACAAAATCCGAAGATTAGAGAATCCGAAGATTCGAAAATCAGAAAATCTGAAAATCAGAAAATCGGAAGCTCCAAAAATCTGAAAATCAGAAAATTTGAAAATCAGAAAATCAGAAAATCGGAAAATCAGAAAATCAGAAAATCAGAAAATCAGAGAATCTGAAAATCTGAAAATCTGAAAATCAGAAAATCAGGGAATCTGAAAATCGGAAAAGCAGAAAAATCTGAAAATCAGAAAAATCTGATAATTAGAAAATCAGAAAACCAGAAAATCAGAAAATCGGAAAATCAGAAAATCGGAAAATCAGAAGATCAGAAAATGCGAAAATCAGAATATCGGAAAATCAGAAAATCGCAGAAAATCAGAAAATCGCAGAAAATCAGAAAATCAGAAAATCAGAAAATCGGCAAATCCAGAAAATCTGAAAATCGGAAAATCGGCAAATCCAGAAAATCTGAAAATCTGAAAATCAGAAAATCAGAAAATCAGAAAATCAGAAAATCAGAAAATCAGAAAATCAGAAAATCAGAAAATCAGAAAATCAGAAAATCAGAAAATCAGAAAATCAGAAAATCAGAAAATCAGAAAATCAGAAAATCAGAAAATCAGAAAATCAGAAAATCAGAAAATCGGAAAATCAGAAAATCAGAAAATCAGGGAATCTGAAAATCGGAAAATCTGAAAATCTGAAAATCAGAAAATCGGAAAATCAGAAAATCAGAAAATCAGGGAATCTGAAAATCGGAAAATCCGAAGATCAGGAAATCTGAAAATCCGAAAATCTGAAAATCGGAAAATCGGCAAATCCAGAAAATCTGAAAATCTGAAAATCAGAAAATCAGAAAATCAGAAAATCAGAAAATCAGAAAATCAGAAAATCGGAAAATCAGAAAATCAGAAAATCAGAGAATCTGAAAATCAGAAAATCAGAAAATCAGAAAATCAGAAAATCAGAAAATCCGAAAATCCGAAAATCCGAAAATCAGAGAAAATCAGAAAATCTGAAAATCTGAAAATCCAAAATTCCGAAAAATCCGAAAAATCAGAATATCAGAAACTCTGAAAATCTGAAAATTTGAAAATCTAAATATCTGAAAATCAGAAAATTAGAAAATCGGATAATCCAGAAAATCAGAGAAAATCAGAAAATCAGAAAATCCAAAAATCCGAAAAATCCGAAAAATCTAAATATCTGAAAATCAGAAAATTAGAAAATCGGATAATCCAGAAAATCCAGAAAATCAGAAAATCAGAAAATCGGAAAATCAGAGAAAATCAGAAAATCAGAAAATCCAAAAATCCGAAAAATCCGAAAAATCAGAATATCAGAAACTCTGAAAATCTGAAAATTTGAAAATCTAAATATCTGAAAATCAGAAAATTAGAAAATCGGATAATCCAGAAAATCCAGAAAATCAGAAAATCAGAAAATCGGAAAATCAGAGAAAATCAGAAAATCCAAAAATCCGAAAAATCCGAAAAATCAGAATATCAGAAACTCTGAAAATCTGAAAATTTGAAAATCTAAATATCTGAAAATCAGAAAATTAGAAAATCGGATAATCCAGAAAATCAGAGAAAATCAGAAAATCAGAAAATCCAAAAATCCGAAAAATCCGAAAAATCTAAATATCTGAAAATCAGAAAATTAGAAAATCGGATAATCCAGAAAATCCAGAAAATCAGAAAATCAGAAAATCGGAAAATCAGAGAAAATCAGAAAATCAGAAAATCCAAAAATCCGAAAAATCCGAAAAATCAGAATATCAGAAACTCTGAAAATCTGAAAATTTGAAAATCTAAATATCTGAAAATCAGAAAATTAGAAAATCGGATAATCCAGAAAATCCAGAAAATCAGAAGTAGGTAATGGTGCACTTGGGCGTGGGAAAATTATTCCAACCGTGGGAAAGTGCTAATGGGGCACTTGGGGCGTGGGAAACATTTTTCAGACCGTGGGAACTTTTGAATGACCTTGAGTTGACCTTGATATGTGTTACCTGTAATTGATGACACCTGTTGTCTATTGTTAGATCACACCTGTGTTATCTATTGTTAGCTCGCACATGTTATCTATTTTTAGATCACACCTGTTATATAGCTTTGAGGACACCTGTTACCTGTCACATATTACCCCTCCCTTCCTCTCTCTCTCACCCTCCCTCTCTCTCTCTCTCTCCCTCCCTCTCTCAGAGGGCGGGGCCGTGGAAACTTCGAGGAGTGTGGTGACTAGGAACTAGTATCATTGATGCCCACGATAAGGTAACAAATCGATAATCGATCAATAAATCGATAAGTCAATGAAGAAGACTAATTTAAAAATAAAAGGTATTACCCTACGTAGAATTGAACACGTAATCTTTGGGGTGCGAAGCTACAACACTGACAACAGGCTATCTAGGTTTGTGAAGATTATCTGCAATTGGGTATACCGTATACGTTAGTATTTTTTTTTTAGTCTTATCGCCCTCAACTCATTTCTTCATAATACATACACCAAGTACGTATTTAGAGAGGTGTATAATGACCACAAGTCTTGACCCCAACTTGATTGTAGAAATGGCATTGGCATAACATTAAATGGTCTTTCTTATCTTTTGTTTTCAGTAATTTCATAATTCATATATACGACGAGTGTGTATATTGATTAACATTATGCGTCTAAGTACTAACAGATTATTCTCGTCCATTAGGTTTGCACTCATTCCTTATATGTATGTATGTATATTATTATTCTTAGTTTCTAGAGTTCTGGCGAATCGTTGCGCTTCTGGTTTGGTGTGTAGAGCGTCTGCCTACTAACCCAGAGCACCCTGGTTCAAACCCAGGGAAGAGTCGTGATTTAATTTAACACTTGTACGTAAGTGGCTAGGGGAAGACTCTTTAATATCCGATCTATTGGAATTGAAGAAATCAACTAGTTCGCTATTCGGAAGAGTGTTGCAATGAGGAAAGCATTACTATGAGTGTAGATGGCACAGTTCCAGGTCGTTAGACCCATACCTCCGCCTTTAAGGTAGACTGAAGAGACTTGTTTCTTCGAAAGGGGTATGTACCTCGAAAGTAATGCGAGTACGTAAATGCAACCCGAATCCACGCAGTGGTGGCCGAATGCGGTGTAAAATCAGTGTTAATGGTAAATCGTTGTGACTTGGACTTCATTTATGTATAGTATGCAACATTTGAATAAATATTTTTTTTTCTTCAAATTCACTTTGATGATGTAATAGATAAGGTTTGGTTAGTAGGATTGGCGGCACGTGCCATTTTGTTGATAAGTATGGGCAGGGGCGGTAGATGGCGGTGGTTGATAAGGGTGTGTGAAGGCGGCGTGTTTTGGTGATTTTGAGGTGGATGAAGGTGGCGGCGTTGAGGGCAGGTGGGAGAACGCGACGTTTTTGATGAAGTTGAGGTGGGATAAAGCGCGTTGAGCGCGGAACATTTGGATAAATATTTTTTTTTTGTTTCAAATACACTATTTTTGATTATTTGAAAGAGTATAAATGCCTGAGGCATTTCTATGTTCTATCATTCGAAGACCAGTCTTCATCTAATAAAGTCTAAAGTACTACGGCTGCATTTAAAAAAAAAAATCAAAAGTGTTTTATAATGGTTCGTTTTGAAGTAGTAAAAGATTACAATTGTCATGTTAAACGATTCGGCATTCGTGGGCGTAAAGTCGATTTTAAAATTAAGCCAATCCCCGAAGAAGTTGAGCCTACCGGATGGATTAAAGGAGCTATTGAGGAAATACTGAAGTATAGCACGGAGAATCTTAAACCGGATGATAAAGTGGGAATAACGTTTTGCGGAACGAGTTTCGAAGAAAGAGGCCCCGGTTGGATGAATTTTAGAAGCTCTTCTGATATCCAACTAGCAGATGTGTGGGAGATGATATCAAAAATATTTCAGAGTAACTCCAATGGTCTGAGCACAGACACATTTTGCTTGGGCATTACTTCTGTAAAAATACCAAAAGGGCAAGGCCGAAATAATAAATACACTACGTTCAATGAAGAATGTACAATGCGGCGAGGTATAATAACGATAGATGCAAAAGATAATTTGTGTTTACCGCGTTCATTGGTTGTTGCTGTAGCTAATATTGAAAAGATTCCCGAGTACAACAAAATCCGACAGGCAAACTCAACACTTCAAACAGCACGAGCATTAGAATTGATAAACGAATCCGGAATTGAAATTCCTGACACTGGATGTGGTATACCAGAACTGCGATCCTTTCAACGTTTTTTATCAAAATACAAAATAGTCGTTTACCAGTACGGAACAAAGGGACACGACGTTATCTTTGAAGGAGTTAATGATGGAAAAGTGATAAATTTATTATACAACACTGGTCATTATAATGTCATAACATCATTGACGGCAGCATTTTGCTGTAGTTATTATTGCGAAAAATGTCATGTACCATACAATCTGAAAAGTACACATAGATGCGGTGGAACATGCCCACAATGTCAAGAAGCACCTAAATGCCCCAGAGACTCCACAGAAATTTGGTGTGAATGCTGCAACCGTTCATTCAGAGGGCAAGACTGCTTCAACAACCACAAAACTACCAATTCCTCGAAAGAAAAGCCAATTTGCGAGAAAATAAAGCGTTGCTGTGAGTGCTTAAAAACATACCCAATAACTCGAAAACATATATGCGGAGAATATTTTTGCAAAATGTGTCGTAGTCATGTGCCGCAAGGCCATTTATGTTTCATTCAACCTGATAAACGTAAACCTATAACAGAAAATGTGTCTTACATATTTTACGATTTAGAAAGCCGACAAGAAAAGCTTATCAGTGACAATATGACTACAGATGAGAAAAATGGATCAGTAAAACTACATGAACCCAACTTATGTGTATTTCAGCAACTGTGTGACAAATGCTTAAATGAAAACCTTTACTTTTGCCAAAAATGCAAGTATCGGCTCAATATTAAACAGAAGAATGTTATATATGAGTTTATGAATCATATTTTAAAGATTAAAAAAGATTTCAAAAAAGTAATTGTAGTAGCTCATAATGGACAATCGTACGACCATCAATTTATATTGAATTACATACTTCAGAATACAAACATAAAACCAAGACTAATAATGCGTGGAAGTAAAATTATACTTATGCAAATTGACAATATAAAATTTATCGATTCACTAAATTACTTACCCATGGCTCTCTCGAAACTACCGAAAGCATTTGATTTAGCGTCATTGCAGAAGGGATATTTTCCATACTTATTTAATACAAAAGAAAATGAAAACTATAAGGGTTCTTTACCCGGAATTGAATACTACGACCCAGATACTATGAAGATCGAGGAACGTGATGCATTTTTAAAGTGGTACAACGAACATAAAACGGATGAGTTTAATATGCAACGCGATATGATCGAATATTGCATTAATGATGTCAAAATATTAACTGATGCCTGTTTAAAATTTAGAAAGTTATTCATTGATCAATGTAATGTGGATCCGTTTTTAGAAGCTACAACTATAGCATCAGCGTGTAATCTTGTGTTTCGACGAAACTTCTTACAATCCGAAAGTATAGGATTAATACCAAACGGTGGCTACAGATACACTGATAACCAGTCAACCAAAGCCATTCAGTGGTTAATCTGGGAAGAAAATAAGCGACAGAGTAATATACAACACGCAGCCAAGGGACGCGAAGCAGTTGTTGCAGGTGTAAAAGTCGACGGATTTTGCAAAGAAAACAAACAAATTTTTGAATTCCAAGGATGTTATTATCATGGACATCCTTTATGTTTCAAAAATAATCGAGATGGGCCTTTACACGACGATCCTAACGATACATTAAATCAGCGTTTCGAAAGATCGATAGCAAAAGTAAACCGATTGAAGGACTTAAAGTATGATGTTATTGAGATGTGGGAATGTGAGTTTGATAAATTAATGAACAGTAACAAACAAATGGAATATTTACGAACACATCCGATGATTAACTATACGCCTTTGAATCCACGCGACGCATTCTATGGTGGTCGTACAGGGAATGTATACAGTTATTATAAATGCAAAGATAACGAAAAGATTAAATACATTGATATATGTTCTCTGTATCCTTGGGTTTGTAAATACGGAAAGTTTCCTACTAAACACCCAAAAGTTCATATAGGCCATTCGGAATGTTCAAAATTGGATTTGAAGAAATTGAACGGCCTCATCAAGTGTAAAATATTACCACCTACTCAACTGCTGCATCCTGTATTACCTACGAAGCAAAATAATAAACTCATGTTTTCACTTTGTCAAAAATTTAGTAATCAGAAAAATCAAGAAGAAATTTGCTTTCACACTGACGAAGATAGAGCCTTAAATGACACATGGGTAGTTGATGAGGTAATAAAAGCAATTGAAAAAGGATATGAAATATTAGAAATTTACGAAATATGGGAATACGATGTTGTACAATATGATAAGTCAAAGAAATCGGAAGGACTGTTCACAGAAATGATGAACAAATTCATAAAATTGAAACAAGAAGCATCCGGTTGGCCGATCAAATGTGTCACTAATGAAGACAAAGAGAATTACGTACAAGGTTTTCAAAACATTGAAGACGTCAAAATGGACTCTTCGGTAATAATGAGTAACCCTGGAAAGAGATCCCTCGCTAAACTAATGTTGAATTCATTTTGGGGTAAATTTGGACAAAGAGAAAATCTACAAAAGACTGTTATTATAAACTCGCCGTCAGAATTATATGAATTGATTACAAACCCCGCAATAGAGGTGTGCCATATTCTCCCGATCAATGAGCAAACTATTGTGGTAAATTGGCAGTATAGAGAAGAAGTAGCTGAGTGTTTAGCAACAGTAAATGTATGCATTGCCGCATATACAACAACTCAAGCACGTTTAAAGCTTTACGACTATCTAGAAAAGCTAAATGACAGAGTATTGTACTATGACACCGACTCTGTTATTTACATCAGCCGTGAAGGAGAAGTCGACCCACCAACGGGTGACTATATCGGAGATATGACAGATGAATTGGAATGCTATGGGGCTGGTAGCTTCATTACTGAATTTGTAAGTGGAGGCCCAAAAAAATTATGCTTTTAAAGTATTCAGCACTAAGGAACAAGCTGAGAAAACTATATGCAAAGTGAAAGGAATTACTCTGGATTACTCAACTTCACAAAAAGTCAATTTCGATACAATAAAGGAGGCTGTGCTCTATCCGAATGATTTCGATGACATTGTAGTATGTTCGCAAAATTTCCAAAGGACAAAACTTCACGAAGTTATAACTGTACCGCAAGCCAAAAAGTATCAGCCCAAATCAGAAAAACGGAAATTTCTTGATGATTTTAGTTCTGTTCCATATGGTTACAAGCGCAAATGTTTAACATAGAATTCATTTTTTTTTTTATTATATGCCTATTGTTATGTGAGCATTGTAAAAATAATCATGTAAATTGTTGTAATAAATTAAATACTATTATGATTCTGGTTTTTTTATTTAACGAGTTCAGTGGTCCCTCGGTTTATGGTTTCAGAATTAGAGACTAGTATATCTAGCTGAATCAGGTCATCGATGGATGAGGAGAAGTGTGTGTGTGTGTGTGTGGCTGCGATGGATGATGGCCTCAAGGGATGGCGGCGACGACGACAAACTTGTTCGGCACCTCATTAACATCTGACCAGTACTCACGACCAAAACCGCCGCGCCGCCGCCGCCATTGTTTAAACAGGTACTGAACTGGTTTGAACAGGTACTAAACAGGTTTTGAACTGGTTTGAACAGGTGCTAAACTGGTTTAAACAGGTACTAAACAGGTTTTGAACTGGTTTGAACAGGTACTAAACAGGTTTTGAACAGGTGCTAAACTGGTTTAAACAGGTACTAAACAGGTTTTGAACTGGTTTGAACAGGTGCTAAACTGGTTTAAACCGGTACCAGTTCAAAACCAGTTTAAACCAGTTTAGTACCTGTTCAAAACCTGTTAAGTACCTGTTTAAACCAGTTTAGCACCTGCTCAAACCAGTTCAAAACCTGTTTAGTACCTGTTCAAACCAGTTCAAAACCTGTTTAGTACCTGTTTAAACCAGTTTAGCACCTGTTCAAACCAGTTCAAAACCTGTTTAGTACCTGTTTAAACCAGTTTAGCACCTGTTCAAAACCTGTTTAGTACCTGTTCAAACCAGTTCAAAACCTGTTTAGTACCTGTTTAAACCAGTTTAGCACCTGTTCAAACCAGTTCAAAACCTGTTTAGTACCTGTTCAAACCAGTTCAGTACCTGTTTAAACAATGGCGGCGGCGGCGCGGCGGTTTTGGTCGTGAGTACTGGTCAGATGTTAATGAGGTGCCGAACAAGTTTGTCGTCGTCGCCGCCATCCCTTGAGGCCATCATCCATCGCAGCCACACACACACACACACACTTCTCCTCATCCATCGATGACCTGATTCAGCTAGATATACTAGTCTCTAATTCTGAAACCATAAACCGAGGGACCACTGAACTCGTTAAATAAAAAAACCAGAATCATAATAGTATTTAATTTATTACAACAATTTACATGATTATTTTTACAATGCTCACATAACAATAGGCATATAATAAAAAAAAAAATGAATTCTATGTTAAACATTTGCGCTTGTAACCATATGGAACAGAACTAAAATCATCAAGAAATTTCCGTTTTTCTGATTTGGGCTGATACTTTTTGGCTTGCGGTACAGTTATAACTTCGTGAAGTTTTGTCCTTTGGAAATTTTGCGAACATACTACAATGTCATCGAAATCATTCGGATAGAGCACAGCCTCCTTTATTGTATCGAAATTGACTTTTTGTGAAGTTGAGTAATCCAGAGTAATTCCTTTCACTTTGCATATAGTTTTCTCAGCTTGTTCCTTAGTGCTGAATACTTTAAAAGCATAATTTTTTTGGGCCTCCACTTACAAATTCAGTAATGAAGCTACCAGCCCCATAGCATTCCAATTCATCTGTCATATCTCCGATATAGTCACCCGTTGGTGGGTCGACTTCTCCTTCACGGCTGATGTAAATAACAGAGTCGGTGTCATAGTACAATACTCTGTCATTTAGCTTTTCTAGATAGTCGTAAAGCTTTAAACGTGCTTGAGTTGTTGTATATGCGGCAATGCATACATTTACTGTTGCTAAACACTCAGCTACTTCTTCTCTATACTGCCAATTTACCACAATAGTTTGCTCATTGATCGGGAGAATATGGCACACCTCTATTGCGGGGTTTGTAATCAATTCATATAATTCTGACGGCGAGTTTATAATAACAGTCTTTTGTAGATTTTCTCTTTGTCCAAATTTACCCCAAAATGAATTCAACATTAGTTTAGCGAGGGATCTCTTTCCAGGGTTACTCATTATTACCGAAGAGTCCATTTTGACGTCTTCAATGTTTTGAAAACCTTGTACGTAATTCTCTTTGTCTTCATTAGTGACACATTTGATCGGCCAACCGGATGCTTCTTGTTTCAATTTTATGAATTTGTTCATCATTTCTGTGAACAGTCCTTCCGATTTCTTTGACTTATCATATTGTACAACATCGTATTCCCATATTTCGTAAATTTCTAATATTTCATATCCTTTTTCAATTGCTTTTATTACCTCATCAACTACCCATGTGTCATTTAAGGCTCTATCTTCGTCAGTGTGAAAGCAAATTTCTTCTTGATTTTTCTGATTACTAAATTTTTGACAAAGTGAAAACATGAGTTTATTATTTTGCTTCGTAGGTAATACAGGATGCAGCAGTTGAGTAGGTGGTAATATTTTACACTTGATGAGGCCGTTCAATTTCTTCAAATCCAATTTTGAACATTCCGAATGGCCTATATGAACTTTTGGGTGTTTAGTAGGAAACTTTCCGTATTTACAAACCCAAGGATACAGAGAACATATATCAATGTATTTAATCTTTTCGTTATCTTTGCATTTATAATAACTGTATACATTCCCTGTACGACCACCATAGAATGCGTCGCGTGGATTCAAAGGCGTATAGTTAATCATCGGATGTGTTCGTAAATATTCCATTTGTTTGTTACTGTTCATTAATTTATCAAACTCACATTCCCACATCTCAATAACATCATACTTTAAGTCCTTCAATCGGTTTACTTTTGCTATCGATCTTTCGAAACGCTGATTTAATGTATCGTTAGGATCGTCGTGTAAAGGCCCATCTCGATTATTTTTGAAACATAAAGGATGTCCATGATAATAACATCCTTGGAATTCAAAAATTTGTTTGTTTTCTTTGCAAAATCCGTCGACTTTTACACCTGCAACAACTGCTTCGCGTCCCTTGGCTGCGTGTTGTATATTACTCTGTCGCTTATTTTCTTCCCAGATTAACCACTGAATGGCTTTGGTTGACTGGTTATCAGTGTATCTGTAGCCACCGTTTGGTATTAATCCTATACTTTCGGATTGTAAGAAGTTTCGTCGAAACACAAGATTACACGCTGATGCTATAGTTGTAGCTTCTAAAAACGGATCCACATTACATTGATCAATGAATAACTTTCTAAATTTTAAACAGGCATCAGTTAATATTTTGACATCATTAATGCAATATTCGATCATATCGCGTTGCATATTAAACTCATCCGTTTTATGTTCGTTGTACCACTTTAAAAATGCATCACGTTCCTCGATCTTCATAGTATCTGGGTCGTAGTATTCAATTCCGGGTAAAGAACCCTTATAGTTTTCATTTTCTTTTGTATTAAATAAGTATGGAAAATATCCCTTCTGCAATGACGCTAAATCAAATGCTTTCGGTAGTTTCGAGAGAGCCATGGGTAAGTAATTTAGTGAATCGATAAATTTTATATTGTCAATTTGCATAAGTATAATTTTACTTCCACGCATTATTAGTCTTGGTTTTATGTTTGTATTCTGAAGTATGTAATTCAATATAAATTGATGGTCGTACGATTGTCCATTATGAGCTACTACAATTACTTTTTTGAAATCTTTTTTAATCTTTAAAATATGATTCATAAACTCATATATAACATTCTTCTGTTTAATATTGAGCCGATACTTGCATTTTTGGCAAAAGTAAAGGTTTTCATTTAAGCATTTGTCACACAGTTGCTGAAATACACATAAGTTGGGTTCATGTAGTTTTACTGATCCATTTTTCTCATCTGTAGTCATATTGTCACTGATAAGCTTTTCTTGTCGGCTTTCTAAATCGTAAAATATGTAAGACACATTTTCTGTTATAGGTTTACGTTTATCAGGTTGAATGAAACATAAATGGCCTTGCGGCACATGACTACGACACATTTTGCAAAAATATTCTCCGCATATATGTTTTCGAGTTATTGGGTATGTTTTTAAGCACTCACAGCAACGCTTTATTTTCTCGCAAATTGGCTTTTCTTTCGAGGAATTGGTAGTTTTGTGGTTGTTGAAGCAGTCTTGCCCTCTGAATGAACGGTTGCAGCATTCACACCAAATTTCTGTGGAGTCTCTGGGGCATTTAGGTGCTTCTTGACATTGTGGGCATGTTCCACCGCATCTATGTGTACTTTTCAGATTGTATGGTACATGACATTTTTCGCAATAATAACTACAGCAAAATGCTGCCGTCAATGATGTTATGACATTATAATGACCAGTGTTGTATAATAAATTTATCACTTTTCCATCATTAACTCCTTCAAAGATAACGTCGTGTCCCTTTGTTCCGTACTGGTAAACGACTATTTTGTATTTTGATAAAAAACGTTGAAAGGATCGCAGTTCTGGTATACCACATCCAGTGTCAGGAATTTCAATTCCGGATTCGTTTATCAATTCTAATGCTCGTGCTGTTTGAAGTGTTGAGTTTGCCTGTCGGATTTTGTTGTACTCGGGAATCTTTTCAATATTAGCTACAGCAACAACCAATGAACGCGGTAAACACAAATTATCTTTTGCATCTATCGTTATTATACCTCGCCGCATTGTACATTCTTCATTGAACGTAGTGTATTTATTATTTCGGCCTTGCCCTTTTGGTATTTTTACAGAAGTAATGCCCAAGCAAAATGTGTCTGTGCTCAGACCATTGGAGTTACTCTGAAATATTTTTGATATCATCTCCCACACATCTGCTAGTTGGATATCAGAAGAGCTTCTAAAATTCATCCAACCGGGGCCTCTTTCTTCGAAACTCGTTCCGCAAAACGTTATTCCCACTTTATCATCCGGTTTAAGATTCTCCGTGCTATACTTCAGTATTTCCTCAATAGCTCCTTTAATCCATCCGGTAGGCTCAACTTCTTCGGGGATTGGCTTAATTTTAAAATCGACTTTACGCCCACGAATGCCGAATCGTTTAACATGACAATTGTAATCTTTTACTACTTCAAAACGAACCATTATAAAACACTTTTGATTTTTTTTTTTAAATGCAGCCGTAGTACTTTAGACTTTATTAGATGAAGACTGGTCTTCGAATGATAGAACATAGAAATGCCTCAGGCATTTATACTCTTTCAAATAATCAAAAATAGTGTATTTGAAACAAAAAAAAAATATTTATCCAAATGTTCCGCGCTCAACGCGCTTTATCCCACCTCAACTTCATCAAAAACGTCGCGTTCTCCCACCTGCCCTCAACGCCGCCACCTTCATCCACCTCAAAATCACCAAAACACGCCGCCTTCACACACCCTTATCAACCACCGCCATCTACCGCCCCTGCCCATACTTATCAACAAAATGGCACGTGCCGCCAATCCTACTAACCAAACCTTATCTATTACATCATCAAAGTGAATTTGAAGAAAAAAAAATATTTATTCAAATGTTGCATACTATACATAAATGAAGTCCAAGTCACAACGATTTACCATTAACACTGATTTTACACCGCATTCGGCCACCACTGCGTGGATTCGGGTTGCATTTACGTACTCGCATTACTTTCGAGGTACATACCCCTTTCGAAGAAACAAGTCTCTTCAGTCTACCTTAAAGGCGGAGGTATGGGTCTAACGACCTGGAACTGTGCCATCTACACTCATAGTAATGCTTTCCTCATTGCAACACTCTTCCGAATAGCGAACTAGTTGATTTCTTCAATTCCAATAGATCGGATATTAAAGAGTCTTCCCCTAGCCACTTACGTACAAGTGTTAAATTAAATCACGACTCTTCCCTGGGTTTGAACCAGGGTGCTCTGGGTTAGTAGGCAGACGCTCTACACACCAAACCAGAAGCGCAACGATTCGCCAGAACTCTAGAAACTAAGAATAATAATATACATACATACATATAAGGAATGAGTGCAAACCTAATGGACGAGAATAATCTGTTAGTACTTAGACGCATAATGTTAATCAATATACACACTCGTCGTATATATGAATTATGAAATTACTGAAAACAAAAGATAAGAAAGACCATTTAATGTTATGCCAATGCCATTTCTACAATCAAGTTGGGGTCAAGACTTGTGGTCATTATACACCTCTCTAAATACGTACTTGGTGTATGTATTATGAAGAAATGAGTTGAGGGCGATAAGACTAAAAAAAAAATACTAACGTATACGGTATACCCAATTGCAGATAATCTTCACAAACCTAGATAGCCTGTTGTCAGTGTTGTAGCTTCGCACCCCAAAGATTACGTGTTCAATTCTACGTAGGGTAATACCTTTTATTTTTAAATTAGTCTTCTTCATTGACTTATCGATTTATTGATCGATTATCGATTTGTTACCTTATCGTGGGCATCAATGATACTAGTTCCTAGTCACCACACTCCTCGAAGTTTCCACGGCCCCGCCCTCTGAGAGAGGGAGGGAGAGAGAGAGAGAGAGGGAGGGTGAGAGAGAGAGGAAGGGAGGGGTAATATGTGACAGGTAACAGGTGTCCTCAAAGCTATATAACAGGTGTGATCTAAAAATAGATAACATGTGCGAGCTAACAATAGATAACACAGGTGTGATCTAACAATAGACAACAGGTGTCATCAATTACAGGTAACACATATCAAGGTCAACTCAAGGTCATTCAAAAGTTCCCACGGTCTGAAAAATGTTTCCCACGCCCCAAGTGCCCCATTAGCACTTTCCCACGGTTGGAATAATTTTCCCACGCCCAAGTGCACCATTACCTACTATCAGAAAATCAGAAAATTTGAAAATTAGAAAATCAGAAAATCCGAAGATCAGGAAATCAGAAAATCCGAAAATCACAAGATCCGAAGTTCAGAAAATCCGAAGATTAGAGAATCCGAAGATTCGAAAATCAGAAAATCTGAAAGTCAGAAAATCGGAAGCTCCAAAAATCAGAAAATCTGAAAATCAGAAAATCAGAAAATCCGAAGATCAGGAAATCCGAAAATCACAAAATCCGAAGATTAGAGAATCCGAAGATTCGAAAATCAGAAAATCTGAAAATCAGAAAATCGGAAGCTCCAAAAATCTGAAAATCTGAAAATCAGAAAATCAGGAAATCAGAAAATCTGAAGATCAGAAAATCAGAAAATCAGAAAATCTGAAAATTAGGGAATTTGAAAATCGGAAAAGCAGAAAATCAGAAAATCAGAAAATCAGAAAATCAAAAAATCAAAAAATCTGAAAATCAGAAAATCAGAAAATCAGAAAATCAGAAAATCAGAAAATCGGAAAATCAGAAAATCAGAAAATCAGAAAATCAGAAAATCAGAAAATCAGAAAATCAGAAAATCAGAAAATCAGAAAATCAGAAAATTAGAAAATCAGAAAATCTGAGAATAAGAAAATCAGAAAATCTGAAAATCAGAAAATCAGAAAATCAGAAAATCAGAAAATCAGAAAATCAGGAAATCAGAAAATCAGAAAATCAGAAAATCAGAAAATCAGAAAATTAGAAAATCAGAAAATCTGAGAATAAGAAAATCAGAAAATCTGAAAATCAGAAAATCAGAAAATCAGAAAATCCGAAGATCCGAAAATCAGAAGATCAGAAAATCAGAAAATCAGAAAATCAGGAAATCAGAAAAACAGAAAATCTGAAAACCTGAAAATCTGAAAATCAGGGAATCTGAAAATCGGAAAAGCAGAAAATCATAAAATCATAAAATCACAAAATCCGAAGATTAGAGAATCCGAAGATTCGAAAATCAGAAAATCAGAAAATCAGAAAATCGGAAAATCAGAAAATCAGAAAATCAGAAAATCAGAGAATCTGAAAATCTGAAAATCTGAAAATCTGAAAATCAGAAAATCAGGGAATCTGAAAATCGGAAAAGCAGAAAAATCTGAAAATCAGAAAAATCTGATAATTAGAAAATCAGAAAACCAGAAAATCAGAAAATCAGAAAATCGGAAAATCAGAAAATCGGAAAATCAGAAGATCAGAAAATGCGAAAATCAGAATATCGGAAAATCAGAAAATCGCAGAAAATCAGAAAATCGCAGAAAATCAGAAAATCAGAAAATCAGAAAATCGGCAAATCCAGAAAATCTGAAAATCGGAAAATCGGCAAATCCAGAAAATCTGAAAATCTGAAAATCAGAAAATCAGAAAATCAGAAAATCAGAAAATCAGAAAATCAGAAAATCAGAAAATCAGAAAATCAGAAAATCAGAAAATCAGAAAATCAGAAAATCAGAAAATCAGAAAATCAGAAAATCAGAAAATCAGAAAATCAGAAAATCAGAAAATCGGAAAATCAGAAAATCAGAAAATCAGGGAATCTGAAAATCGGAAAATCTGAAAATCTGAAAATCAGAAAATCGGAAAATCAGAAAATCAGAAAATCAGGGAATCTGAAAATCGGAAAATCCGAAGATCAGGAAATCTGAAAATCCGAAAATCTGAAAATCGGAAAATCGGCAAATCCAGAAAATCTGAAAATCTGAAAATCAGAAAATCAGAAAATCAGAAAATCAGAAAATCAGAAAATCAGAAAATCAGAAAATCAGAAAATCAGAAAATCAGAAAATCAGAAAATCAGAAAATCAGAAAATCAGAAAATCAGAAAATCGGAAAATCAGAAAATCAGAAAATCAAAAAATCAAAAAATCAGAAAATCAAAAAATCAAAAAATCAGAAAATCAGAAAATCAGAAAATCAGAGAATCTGAAAATCTGAAAATCTGAAAATCTGAAAATCTGAAAATCAGGGAATCTGAAAATCGGAAAAGCAGAAAAATCTGAAAATCAGAAAAATCTGATAATTAGAAAATCAGAAAACCAGAAAATCAGAAAATCAGAAAATCGGAAAATCAGAAAATCGGAAAATCAGAAGATCAGAAAATGCGAAAATCAGAATATCGGAAAATCAGAAATCAGAAATTAAAAAATCAGAAAATCTGAGAATAAGAAAATCAGAAAATCTGAAAATCAGAAAATCAGAAAATCAGAAAATCCGAAGATCCGAAAATCAGAAGATCAGAAAATCAGAAAATCAGGAAATCAGAAAAACAGAAAATCTGAAAACCTGAAAATCTGAAAATCAGGGAATCTGAAAATCGGAAAAGCAGAAAATCATAAAATCATAAAATCACAAAATCCGAAGATTAGAGAATCCGAAGATTCGAAAATCAGAAAATCAGAAAATCAGAAAATCGGAAAATCAGAAAATCAGAAAATCAGAAAATCAGAGAATCTGAAAATCTGAAAATCTGAAAATCTGAGAATCTGAAAATCGGAAAAGCAGAAAAATCTGAAAATCAGAAAAATCTGATAATTAGAAAATCAGAAAACCAGAAAATCAGAAAATCAGAAAATCGGAAAATCAGAAAATCGGAAAATCAGAAGATCAGAAAATGCGAAAATCAGAATATCGGAAAATCAGAAAATCGCAGAAAATCAGAAAATCGCAGAAAATCAGAAAATCAGAAAATCAGAAAATCGGCAAATCCAGAAAATCTGAAAATCGGAAAATCGGCAAATCCAGAAAATCTGAAAATCTGAAAATCAGAAAATCAGAAAATCAGAAAATCAGAAAATCAGAAAATCAGAAAATCAGAAAATCAGAAAATCAGAAAATCAGAAAATCAGAAAATCAGAAAATCAGAAAATCAGAAAATCAGAAAATCAGAAAATCAGAAAATCGGAAAATCAGAAAATCAGAAAATCAGGGAATCTGAAAATCGGAAAATCTGAAAATCTGAAAATCAGAAAATCGGAAAATCAGAAAATCAGAAAATCAGGGAATCTGAAAATCGGAAAATCCGAAGATCAGGAAATCTGAAAATCCGAAAATCTGAAAATCGGAAAATCGGCAAATCCAGAAAATCTGAAAATCTGAAAATCTGAAAATCTGAAAATCAGAAAATCAGAAAATCAGAAAATCAGAAAATCAGAAAATCAGAAAATCAGAAAATCAGAAAATCAGAAAATCAGAAAATCAGAAAATCAGAAAATCAGAAAATCAGAAAATCGGAAAATCAGAAAATCAGAAAATCAGAAAATCAGAAAATCAGAAAATCAAAAAATCAAAAAATCAGAAAATCAGAAAATCAGAAAATCAGAGAATCTGAAAATCTGAAAATCTGAAAATCTGAAAATCAGGGAATCTGAAAATCGGAAAAGCAGAAAAATCTGAAAATCAGAAAAATCTGATAATTAGAAAATCAGAAAACCAGAAAATCAGAAAATCAGAAAATCGGAAAATCAGAAAATCGGAAAATCAGAAGATCAGAAAATGCGAAAATCAGAATATCGGAAAATCAGAAAATCGCAGAAAATCAGAAAATCGCAGAAAATCAGAAAATCAGAAAATCGGCAAATCCAGAAAATCTGAAAATCGGAAAATCGGCAAATCCAGAAAATCTGAAAATCTGAAAATCAGAAAATCAGAAAATCAGAAAATCAGAAAATCAGAAAATCAGAAAATCAGAAAATCAGAAAATCAGAAAATCAGAAAATCAGAAAATCAGAAAATCAGAAAATCAGAAAATCAGAAAATCAGAAAATCAGAAAATCGGAAAATCAGAAAATCAGAAAATCAGGGAATCTGAAAATCGGAAAATCCGAAGATCAGGAAATCTGAAAATCCGAAAATCGGAAAATCCGAAGATCAGAAAATCAGAAAATCAGAAAATCTGAAAATCAGAAAATCGGAAAATCAGAAAATCAGAAAATCAGAAAATCAGAAAATCAGAAAATCAGAAAATCAGAAAATCAGGGAATCTGAAAATCGGAAAATCCGAAGATCAGGAAATCAGAAAATTCGAAAATCTGAAAATCGGAAAATCCGAAGATCAGAAAATCAGAAAATCTGAAAATCTGAAAATCAGAAAATCGGAAAATCGGAAAATCTGAAAATCTGAAAATCAGAAAATCAGAAAATCAGAAAATCAGAAAATCAGAAAATCAGAAAATCAGAAAATCAGAAAATCAGAAAATCAGAAAATCAGAAAATCAGAAAATCAGAAAATCAGAAAATCAGAAAATCAGAAAATCAGAAAATCAGAAAATCAGAAAATCAGAAAATCTGTAAATCAGAAAATCAGAAAATCTGAAAATCTGAAAATCAGAAAATCAGAAAATCAGAAAATCAGAAAATCTGAAAATCGGAAAAGCAGAAAATCTGAAAAGCAAAAAATCAGAAAATCGGAATATCCAGAAAATCCAGAAAATCAAAAAAATCAGAAAATCGGAAAGTAAGAAAATCGGAAAATCCAGAAAATCCAGAAAATCAGAAAACTAGAAAATCGGAAAATCGGAAATTAGGAAAATCAGAAAATCTGAAAATTCAGAAAATCAAGGAAATCTGAAAATCAGAAATTCAGAAAATCAAAAATCCACTTGCACGTCCACGGCTCGGTAGGGGCGTCAAAATGTGGATAGCGCACTGCCGGCAAATGTGCAATTCCGACGCTATTGAGTAGAAAACGGAAACCGTCCTTATTCTAAGCGCGATAGGATCATATGGGGTTTTAAGTCAACAAGAAGATAGCCAACAGCAGTCAACCAGGGTGGTTTCATCCACTTTGTTGTATTAATAGGACCAGCATTCCTCTGGGAATATTTTCAAAATAAACTCGATTTATCGCAGGTGCACAAAAGGCTCCGAAAATGGTTCCATAATTTGATTCTGCCATTTTGTATATTCATTTATCGAACGACCGAAGAATATTGTTAAACTCGATATCAAAAGAATAATATTTTCCCTTTTTCACATTTATTAACAAATAACTTAAATTCGTACATCACCAACATCTCTCACGCATTACTACAAATATCTCTCTTTTACTCTTACTCCGCCACGACACTCTTCTTTTTCATGCCAAACGATTCGCCATCGTCTATTGTTTCGGGCAACGGAAATCCTCTCGTTTCCGGCAAACAAAACACCGTCAATGCTCCAACTAACGGTGTAATTCCAAAAATACATGACGACAACACGTGATTCGAAACTCCCATACCGGCTACAAACGGAGCGACCATTGACCCCACCCTTGCCGAAACCGAGCACAACCCAATCCCACTGTTCCGAACTACAGTGGGGAAAAGTTCCCCACCATACAGGTACACAGTCGCAAATGCTACACTCATCCCGATAACTGCCAACGAAGACAATCCAACAATTGGCCATTTCATTTCCGGTGGCACCAGTGCTATGCATAGCATTGCCACCCCTGAAAATATGTTTGATGTAATCAATGTAATTTTGCGTCCCAGACACTTGAGCATTATGATGCATATAACGACGCCCGGTATTTCGACAGCTGCTCCAACACTGACATTAACAAAAATATCGCCTCCAATTTGCCCGATGTATTGAGCAACGCCGTAGAATGCCAGACCGCATACGAACCAATTGAAATTCATTATTACACTCTTCTTGCACAAGTTGGGGGTGCGAAACAAGTCAGTTACGTTGCCTTTTGCCTGGATGATTTCTTTGGCTTTTCGCTTATTCGCCTCTTCCAGATCGCTCCGAATATTTTCGATGGGAAGTTTATTCTGTTTGGCTGCCGTTTCGAGAATTTTCACAGCTCGATCCATTTGACCGGTTGTGTAGAGCCATCTGGGCGATTCGGGCACAAGCCAATAGTAGGAAAATAGGGGAACCGAAGCAATTGAAATGGCAAATTGAAAATGTCGCCAGTTACGAAGGAAGTATGCAAATAGAGGTAGAGTCAAGTGGCCCAGGAAGAAGGGGAACTGATAGACTACGGAAACGAATTCACGCCATTTGGGACCAATAATTTCCATGATAATGACAAAGCTACAAAAAAAAAACAATATTTTTGAATAGGGTGAATGATAGGTTTTGAAAGCTTATTCAAACCTCGTCATCATTGTGCCTCCAGTCGCGACAGACGTTATGAATTTCAAAATGCAGAATGCCCAGAACCATGGCATGCAGGCAGTTAGAACTCCAGCGATTGTTTGAATTATGACGGCGACTACTAAAGGCATCTTGCGACCATGCCTATAAGTAAAAAAATTACCGTTATATCTTTAAACACAAAAACGACCGATTCTAACTTACTTATCCGCCCATATCCCGAAAACATAATTTCCAATCAATGCGCCCAACATAACAATAGTTTGCGACAGATTTGACAAAAAAGCTTTGTCGCATACCAATACCCATTCTGTGACAATGGTTTCCTCGAAAACGCTTCGATTAAATTCAACTTCTTTGCACTGATTCGAACACTTTTCAACGCCAGGAGGCTCTACACATTCAAAAGACACGGGCGGTGATATGAAGAGAATGGCCATCGTATGCCAGGCTATTGGGAAATTTTGTAGAAATATCACGGCACATACCCATGTTTGCCAAACACCCACATCGCCAATGGCATATTGAACGGGATCTTTGAGACGTTTTTCATAGTCTTGTCGTTCTGAAAGTCGAAGGGATAATTTAGTTTCAGGAATTTTTTTCTATAAATAATAACAAATGCCAGTTCGTCCAAAAAGAGCGAAGTAAAATACCTGTCGCCATTTAAGGGGTTTCGGATTTTTTAAGAAGCTCTGTCGTTACTTCTTAATTTGTTTTTTGTCACTATCATATTTTTGACAGTGTACAAATATATGTACAAGTTTTGAGTCTAGGAGTACTTTAATTGATTTGATACATTTAATTTTTAGTTTCGCTTTTGGCTTTTAAGGTCGTCAGTCATAATCACAGTTATGGTGGAAATAGAATGGAAGCAGCAACAGCACCAGCACGAAATGTCAAGTACAATGCATTTTAAATTGCTGACATAAATACTAGACAGCATTTTTGTCAGCCATGCAATACTGCTGCTGCTTCTATTTCCAGCATTATTTTCCATACAAGTTGACAGATTTTCAGTCAATCAATTAACTAATTAACTGACAATCTATCAACTTCAATGGAAAATGATTGTGGCTGCAACTGATCACTAAAAAGTGTGGATCGATCTTTATTTTCTAGTCATATTAGCCTGATAACCATAAACACATTTTAGTTGAGCCCTAGATCGGCTTGGTATATGTTATCCAACCTGCCTATCTGTCCAATGTGTTGCCTCTGAGAAAGACTGATTTTCAAAACACAAACAATTTTCACGCGAGTTTATTTATAGTAAGACCAATATGAATGAATGGACAACAATAGTGGACTTATAATTATTATTATTAAAAAGCTTGTGGCGTGCGCATTGTAAATGGATATGATATAAGTAAATTGATACAGTAGTTATAAATTCTGTCATTTTACAACCACAGATAATACTCGTAACCGACAAGTTCGACATTATGTTGATATTTATTTTTATACATACATCGATGTAAAGATCTTTTTTTAATTTTATGATTTTATCTCAGTTTAATGAAAGTTTCACCTACACTCGCCGTTTCATCCGAGTTGTAGTTTCTCGGCTTCTAGCTAATTAATCAACTCACTTAAGTGACTTAAATCTACAAGAGGATGATCTTTTAATTGTATAGTAATAGCCTCGTAATTTATCTGTTGCGCATAAGCCGTTACAATTACATATGTCGTCTTCATATTACACATTAGTGAGAATTCGCGTTTTCGTCGAAGTAATTCATATATGTATGTAGGTAATATCTTAGCGAATTAAATACAGGAAATCTAGTGCAAACACGTTGAGTTTTATATATAATATATATTTACTAATACGTACTCGTACTCAGTTCCTACAATAATTTTATAGTGTTAGTATTATTTTTTAAGTACAGACGCATCTCATAGACAATTATTATGAGAGTATCATTTTGTTATTCGAGTGAATTGTTTCATTTGTGCTAATCGTGCCGTAATATTAAATCAAATTAAAAAATATGGATAAAGGTTCGTGCATTTCTAGGGTAGACAAAAAAATAAATAAATAAATAAAGAAAAAGAAAAAAATTATTGAGCACATGTGTAAATATTTTAATTGAAGCCATTTCTTTGGTTTTATTGACGAACTTGTCTACCAATTTGATTTTTTTAGTGGAGTTCTTCAAAGCCAAAGCTACTCAACTTTTTAAATTAAAAAAAAAATATATTTATTTTTCGTCCTAGAAAATACTGAAATTAAATTTATTCAATTATATTCATTTATCCATTACAAATTTGTGTGCACCCGAACCCGAAATTAATATCTCAACCGTTGAACTTGCTGAAAGTTCAATAAAATGAATGGAAATTGAAACCCTTCAATTTAAAGTGTGTCGCTTAATTACAACGGTCGTGAATAACAGGGGCGTTGTAGGGCCTTTTTAGGGTTTTTTAGAATTTTTTCAAAAAACCCTTATAAAATCGATTTTGTCCGTCCGTCCGTCCGTCCGTCCGTCTGTTCACTAAATAACTCGCGAACGGCTCAACCGATTGTCATGAAATTTAGTAGGAGTGTGTAGAATGATTACAGTCTTTGGCACAAATACCTTAGAAGTTGGTAGAAAGAAGATAACAGGGTGTCCCGAACGTTTAAAAAAATTCGACTTTTTTAGTTTTTATCGGAGATTAACGTATGGGTATTTAAATCAAAGATCTAAACGAGTACATCTCATATCAGTTGAAATTTTCCAGTTTCGAGTAACGGTAAAAAAGTTATTGGCGTTTAAAGTTAAACTTCCTTTTCGACCTCCGTTTTTCTAAACCGTTATAGGGATCGATATGAAACTTTGCACATAGATTGGTCAGTATGACCTTATATACGTTAAATATTAAGACTGTTGACTTTTGCTAAGAAAAAGTAAATAACAGGAAATTTGTTAAATTTCAATTTGTTCGTATGTATAGCCCCGTTAGGTTTCCAAATGTAAAAATTCTGCTAAGGGTTTTTAGAAAATTACATAGGGAATATGTCTACGAATTTTCATTCGAATAACTGTATCCAAACCGGAAATACAGCCAAGTAAGTATTTAGTAAGGGCCTTTCACAATGTAAGGGAAGCCTCTTAAGCATTTCTTCAATACATATCTTTTAACTTTATAAAACAATGAACAATAAATTTGGTGGAAATGCATAGAATGGTAATAGTACTTGCCACAAATATTTTTGAAGTTAACAGGGTGTCCCTGAGTAGTTGCAAAAGTATTCTAGCTCAATACTCATAGGAAAGCTTGCGTGGGCTCTTATGTCAGCGGACACAATGGAATCGTTTCTTATAAGTTGCTTTTCCTAGATTAAAAAAAAACAGTAACAGTACATTTACAGCTAATAATTCAGTTCATATATAATGCCAAGCCATCCTTACGTTTGCCTGAGTTTTTTTTTGCTCAAAGGCCATCAGAAATCTGAAATCGAAAAAATCCTGTAAATTTGCCTTGGAGTACTTTTATACAGACTGGGTAAGTAGTAAATCTATTTTTGGATTGGTCTAATTAAAGGTGGAACAGAATGAAAGGCTAGCGCCTTTCATTCTGGAACGCGTTTATTTAGACAGGTTAGTTATTTTTCAATGGTTAGGTCGAGTACTTCCCGCCTAGACCTAGTTACGAAAGTTTACTACCTCTGTTGAAGATGCTGAAATTCAAGGAGGAAAAAGTTTCTAATATGTACTCACCTCTTGAGTTTATGTCAGTGCTTCCCCAGACCGTATGGTGTGCGTTGGCATCACAACCGATCAGGAGAAGTGCCTTGGTCTTACCGCAAAAGTCCGCTAGGCCTTTGAGTCGTGTTGCGGGAACTTCCTCATCGCCTGGGAAGTAGGCTGACACCACCACGACCTTCGTGTTGGTGTCGTCATTGAGAGTGACGCAGATAGCTATGTTAGATCTCCGTCACTAAATTCTGTAAGATAAATAAACTTTATGCTATTCCTGATTAGTATACATGCTCGAGGTCTGCCCGAGCTTGTATCATATATGACTGAGGACCCGCTCACCTAGAGTCCTTTAATTTCTCCACGTATTTGCCAGGGTTCCTGAATGAGCGCCATTCCCAGGCTCTCCCTGGTGAACCTGGCCACTACCGTATCCGAGGCTGCAATGGCGTGATGCAGGTTGGCCTGCAGCACGCCCAGGGATACGCTAGTCGTCGGGTTCATCGGAGACGTGATGGAGACCCTCTGATGCTGGATCCCCTTCCTCAGTCTCCATGTGTATCGGTTTCTGAGAGGGGGGGATTGAACGTCGTCGTCCTCAACGCAGCCCAGCTCGTCAACCGCTGGTGCTGCAGCAATCTCCTGCTCGCTGGTGGTGGTCCGCGGGCTGCTTGATATGGCTGAGCTCTCTGTTGCGACTGGAGGTTTTGCCGCTGGTTTATTGCTTGCCTTGACCCGGTTCCAAGTTTTGGGGGTGGAGGGTGACCCTGCTGAATTTATAGTTCAAGCTGAACTCAGTTTTTATTATGGCCGCGAAGGATACCGGGTCAATCGACAGCGTAGCTGAAATGCCTTCGCCCTCCCGTGTCTCACGAAGCACTTTCCAGTCTGCGATGTGGATCCCATCGTTCTGGTTCTCCAGATACTTTAGTGCCTTCTCCGCATTGCACTCCGTGGTGCGCGGGAAGAACACGTTTGCGATTTGGTTGCGCGGAATATCGATGCCCAGAACCGCCTTGAGGGATGCTCCTGGCCATGGCTTCATACTGCCGGCTTGCTTAGTTAGCCATACTCCACCGTTACTCCGTTTTCGCACTCGATCAGAATGTGGCCTGGCCTGAATCGTATTCCGGCGAACTTCGGCTTTATCCGTTTGGCACTCTCGGTAAGGATTTCTGCCAGTAGCACGTTTTGGATGGACGTTTTCTGCTCTGCCGTTAGTACTTCCGCTGGATCGGTGGATATTATGGCCACATTGGTATTTGAGGCCACCTTCGCGTATGGAGCACTCGCTTTTCTTTGCCTCCAGAGGAGGCAGAAAAACGGCTTCTGTCGGCGGTTGTTGTGGTCTCCTTGCTCGTCGAGGTTTTCGCAACAGTCCTCTCGCCTCCTGCAATGCCTCCATCAAACGCGACAGCGCTACATTGGTCTTGGCCCACCCTTTGCCGCTTACTGTCTAGCGTAAGAGCAGGTGAGACCTCGTCCGTGGAGCGTTGTCGCTTGGCTTGAGGTGCAGGTTGATTGCCGGAGTTCAGTGAGGGTGTCACGGCTAATTCCCTCGCTTTTGTCGGCTCGTGTCCCTGTGCCAGGAACTTGAGATAGCGCTTGCATCCCGCGCCGCTGAGCCCTTTCCTAAGGGGATTCTTAACGCTTCCTGGCTCAAAGAGTTTTGGATTGTTCTTCTTGCAGCTCGATGGCCCTGGTCTGGGCTCGTCAATGTCCAAGAGGTAAAGCTCCTCAGGGACACTACGTTGGGTGGCTTGATTGGTGCCATCCCGTGGCTGTTCGGAAGTGCCGGCCTTCCCTTTTTCCATATCGGAATCACTCGAAGCAGTGAGTGTCACCTTGGCTTCGGCTGTGCTGTGTGTTTTGGTTTTGTTGTTTTTTGTTTTGTCGATATTCATGTTATTCCCACGAGTAGCTAGGGAAAGACTGTCCACCGAAGCAGAGCCCCGCTTTACTCCGGTAAGGTCTTAGCTACCCTTTGATATAGACCCGGTATCCAAGGAGCTCCGTTAATGATGATCATTTACGCCCTGATCACCTTCCCCCGATGGGCACGGGTCGCCTGACACCCCGGGGATTTAGGCATATCTAACACATGGACGTTATCAGAAACAATATGATTACAGATCCTGAGAACGCCTGGTGTATACAGTGATACTGAGAGCTCCCTGGGATGGGGTCCCACGATCACCGGCCTCCACAGTTTGGCCTTCATCGGAGTGAAGTTTCTAGCGGCCACCGCGGAGAGGTACTGTGGGCACCTCCCGTGATGATGACATCTTCAACCTGCCATCTCACGAACTGACCACCTAAAATGAAATGCTTAACAATTCTTTATTGAATCTTCTGCAATGAACCTTCTACTTTCTATATCAATCCGTCGACGTTGATTAAATCCACACGAGCAGAGATCAGTCACAAACAGTGGCGGCTCGCCCATATGTGCACAAGTGCACGTGCACCCCCTGACAAAAAAAATCGTAAGGGCACGTAATTCACTGATTTCTTCAAATCGAAAATGCGTATCCCAAATCGCACATCTAGCCCGCAACTCGGCCTTATTCTATTTATACCAAGATACACATTCTACCTACTGAATCTATATGCCCATCCCATATCTATGTATGAATGTACACTATGTCGACTGCTCACTGCACATACGACATGGTCATGGCGACCAACAACCTGCAATCACGATGGGTGCACAATCTGGGAAGAGGAGCACACGCTCAAATTTTGGATATCTTAGCGGTTTCCGGGACAAGGGGGAAGTGCAAAATTTACACTAGAGCTTGTGCACAAAGAGCTTGTGCACAGCGCCTTGTAAATTGTATGAACTAAATTCTAAAAAGAGAGATTGTGTCGCATGCTCGCATCCGTCTTTTCTGTTGAAATCGCGATGAACGAAATTGCAATGGTCGATTTTTTTAAAGCAAATTTTAAAAATCTTCTAATAGAAAATAAGATTAAAATAAAAAACTGCGGAAGAACTACATACACCCTTGATTTCTTTAGTGCAAGCGACGGAAAAAAACAATTTCGGCGTGAAATTAAAGCGGAAAACACGTAGATTTATAGGAATATGTGGAATGCATGGATTTTAACGGATTTTCGTTCTGTCCAATGAGCTTGTTCACAGGCGGATTTGGGTTTTGACAGAATGAAAATTTAATAAAATCCATGGATTCCCCATGTGTGTGTTTTCCCTGTTTGTTGTGTAGGAGTGAAAACGAACATTCCAGCAAACAAAAGTCGGAAATAGTCCGCGAAAGAATAATATGTAATTTCGAAACAGTATTTTTTTAAATACAAACTAAGAACAATTTAGCTACATCACTATTCTTGCCATATAATGAATACATTTTTATGTTTCCCTGTGAGCCCCCGGTATTTTCCACCACGAGCCGCCACTGGTCACAAGTCCATCCTTCTATACAGGGTGTCCCGCAACTGGTTAGCCATACACCAATGGTAGACTCTACAGGATGTTTTAGGAAAAATGTCGCCAAAATTATTTCTCTAGCTTTTACCGTTAAGGAGTAATTGCCTTTTTTGTGATTCTTGTCAAAAAGCACGACTTTTTTGTAAAAACTCCTATTTTCTAGCTTACACTTTAGCCAAATCAATATTTTTCATATTCTTCTGAAAGTACACAAAATTTCCAATAAAAGGATATATCGAACGTTTCGAACGGTTTCGTATCTTCCGAGATACGACGTTTTGAATTTTGCAGAAATGTCAATTTCAACTTGTAATGTCCAAATTAAACCCGAATTTCGTATCGATACATCGAAGTGGCAAATCTGCAAAGTTCACAAAAGTTGGCCCAAATCCTAAGCTTTCGAACGGCATATAAGAATAAAGTACAGAATCATCCAGCTTGTGAATAATATGTGTAAAAGGGGAAAAAACATAGTCCGTAAGAGGAAGAAATCTTGCTTTTACATACTTGGAAATAGTTCAGTCATATAAGCATTTCCAATAGAAAAAAATACAGTAAGGCTATTTTTTTCTTGGTCTTGAATCAGTGGGGTCCCAGGAGTCTTAAACACATTTTGCTAAAATAAATTTGATCGGAAAGTTCCCAAAAAGGACAAGAAAGGACACTTTTTAATCCTTGACTGGAGGTCGGCATTCGGGATATCATATCAAAGGGGACGCCGAGTACATTACATATCCGGTGTTTGATTCCTATTTCAAGGACCCTCAACGGAATAAATCGCGTTTGAATGGAAAATTTTCGTGTTTCCCGTAACTTATCATCTGTATCTTCCCAAAGCCCATAACTACGCGAATAATTCAAGTTGCCACTTGCTTTTTAATTTTTGCTACGGAAAAATTGGATCGGAAAACTCTGAAAAAGGACATAAAAGAACACTAATTAATACCTGACAAATTAAAATGTTTATCCTTTAGACGATGAAAATGAAAAATACTCTCACAATATTAATATGTACACAGCGAACTTTCGTACAAATAATTCAACACCTAAAACAATTTTTTTTATACTTACCGTTATAATTAGTAAAGTAGCATCTACAACAGTAGCGAAAAGTATTTTTCCACAATGCATAACAACTTTCAACCTTTTCAAGATTGAAGTCGGTTTGGTACATTTGCAGACTATGGTTTTTTTTTATTTATACGTATTATTCAGAAACTGAATGACTCTGTGCTTTATTCTTATATGCCGTTCGAAAACTAAGATACTACGCCAACTTTTGTCAACTTTGCAGATTTGCCACTACAATGTACCGTTACGAAATTCGGGTTTAATTTTGACATTATAAATTGAAATTGACTTTTTTGCAAAATTCAAACCGTCGTATCTCGGAAGATACGAAACCGTTCGAAACGTTCGATATGTCCTTTTATTGGAAATTTGGTGTACTTTCAGAAGAATATGAAAAATATTGATTTGGCTAAAGTGGAAGCTAGAAAATAGGAGTTTTTCGAAAAAAGTCGTGTTTTTGACAAGAATCACAAAAAAGGCAATTACTCCTTAACGGTAAAAGCTAGAGAAATAATTTTGGCGACATTTTTCCTAAAACATCCTGTAGAGTCTACCATTGGTCTATGGCTAACCAGTTGCGGGACACCCTGTATATTCATATAAAAATGCTAACTTCGGAAAATGCAATTGGTTATTATTGTTCTGATTGGCTACGATGAATCCCGAATGTACGTACAAGCTGTCGATAAGTATAGCATACGAGAACGAAAAACAGTCAGTCAGAGTCAGTATGGTGCGATCGCACCGCGCTGCGCGAGAACGTCCGCGCAGAGCGTGATGGAGGCGTTGGCTATTTAGTTTAAAAAAGATTTCAGCCCTAGTTAATCAGAAATCAGAAAATAAAAAAAAAACCCAAAGACTGATCTGAAATTTATCCTGTGATGATCTAATGCATCTTCTTTCCACTTTAGTTGCAGGAGAACTCTATGCTCTTTGCAATGAAATTTCGTAAGAATATGCAAAATAATAATAATTGGTAAGCTAGTAATTTGTATTATCAATAACTTGAGTAGTCCGCACATTATCCAACTTTTGTATAAAAGGACATTTTGTACAAACATTTAGTATAGGTCAAACACTTCGAAAAGAGCCGACAAATATTGGCATGCGCTGGCTCTCAATTGGAATCCGAAACGAGACCGAGGCTAATTTCGGGCGCGGCCGAAATTTGAATACCCGTCACATTTGAATGAAACTGAAGCTCCTTTTGTGTTAAAAATTTCTACCGCAGCCCAATAACGTGTTCCGATTCCATCTGTTCTTGGATACGTTGGGCTTAATCCAGGAACACACTTGGATGTATTTTGGTTAATATTCAAAAAGAAAAAAAGTTGTTCTTACAAGAATCTAATATTCGGGGGTTGGTTTGTATGACAGCCTTATGACGTAATGTTCCGATTTCATCCATTCCTAAATATCTTTTGAGGCTTTACTAGCCTAAGTTGACCTGATTCCCGAAGGCCCTATGCAGTACACATTCCGGAATTCGGTTTTCAGGCAAACCCTCAATCGTACTATTTTATTATTTGTTATCATTCGCTTAATGTTATCAAAACAGCAAGATCCCGATGTAATCGCATTAAGCGGCGTCGATTGTATGTCACGAGGCTACCACCATGACGGATGCCATAAAACGACCACATATTCTCCATCCTTTCAGTGAAGTGATATCTTCCTAAACGGAATACAGCAAGAATAGTAGCTTTTATTTTGGGAAATGTGTGGTGAACCTTGGGAAAGCAAGGTTCCAGGGACGTAGCCAGAGGAGGGGTCCAGGAGTCCCTAACTTCCCACAGTATTTCTAGTTTATTCATTCCTAAAACTCTGCCGAAATTAAGCTTGCAGTCAGATAAATTGTGTCATCTGGACGAAAGTAGTGACTGCATCATAAACAATTTGAAACACATAAAAATCTGGTGACCCAAAATTGGGATGGTCTTTCATAATGGGAACTTTAACAAATTTCGTAAGACCTCATACAGGCTACACAATTTGAAATAAAATATTTCCCTGTAAGAATGAAGTATTTTTTTTTGAGCTGTGCGAAGGGAAGGCAAAAGCAGCACGACGCGGGCACCGAATACTCGATCGTACTTTCCATAGTTCCATAGTTGCTGCTTCGTGCATATACCATGGCCCACGAGCCCTTCTATAATAATTGTACAGAAAAGTCTTTGGCGTTGTAGACGTGGCACTGTCTGCTTCCGATGATAGCGGAGCAATTAAGTAATCGTGCGTGCTATCGTGCTCGCCCAGCCTCGTCAAGCGATAAAATTGGATTCGACACAGGAACAGTGGGACAGGAGGCATATTATGCATTGGGGCACCGCCGAAACTAGTGTCTACAATTAGCAACATGATTCTAATAATGTCATTACTTCTGAAGCCCAGCTAAATCCTGTCTACGTCCTTTCAATGTTCTGTTGGTACTAAACAGGACCCAGAAAAGATATCTCAACTTCTAAATGTTCTTATTGACAAAACATCATCAGCATGTGAAGTGCAAATGTATGTTCTAACACGCAAAGTTATAACAGGCATGGAAGAAGTGTAGCCAGGATCTCGTTTAAAAGGGGCGAACCCAACAACAACTGCAGTCTCAGCAGCATTGTAGGGATGATGATGGCCCTTTCCCTATCTATGACTATCCGAGACAAAAATCATGAAACTGTTTATTTGAAGTACGAAAATTACACCTCCTTGTACCTACCTATTTAAAAGTTTCGTTTTGTTTATTACAATAGGTAAATTAATACCTCATTGCGCAGACAATTCTTAAGCGGATGGCGACCCTCTGGGGATTTACCGCTACTTTATTGGATTTAGTCGAAATATAGGGGAAATCCTTGCAGAGTCCTTTAGTTTGCATTTTCTTTTTCCTAAAGAGGTTTTTAGGGGAATCGGATGGAGTACAGTAATTTTCCATCGTTTTGTGAAAAATTCAAATCGCATCTTTACATGGCTGTTACTTCTGAACCTTGGCACCTATAGATGCTTGAAATTTTCCCCTAATACGGGCAGTGCGGTCCTCTATACATGGCTGTTAAATTTCAAAATTTTCCGCTCCAAAATTTCCGAATTAGGGACAATTTTCAATTGATTCGATTGAAATCCCGAACGCAGATAGGTAGGACAGGACCTTGAAATTTGGAGACAATGTGAGCGGTGAGCGCCAAGTATAGCTCTACAGCTACAAGTGTGAGGTAGAGCCTTGAAATTTTCACAAGTCTGCCAATTTTCAAATTTATTGGACAAATTTTATAGAGTTTTCGATTAGAAAAGACGAAAGTGCGATTTGGGCAGTTGTAACTGTCGAACGCAGATAGGGGGACCCTAAAATATGGAGAAATGAAAGTAAATGTAGTCCCTAGGTTGTGGAGCTATCTGGCGCTTACATTTAGGTACATTAAACTTCAGAACGATTGACCAAAGAGTTCCGAAATTATCGAAAATGAACGTTTGCCTCATGAAAGTAAGATTACCGTGCTAATAACACTTAACAGACTGACTACAGGCCTCACCGAGGAAGTTATTATGCAGTCATTTAGGTTTCTTAGGTGTGGCGTTGGGAATGCTGTACATTTACTAATGCTGTACGACAAGTCAAAATTCTGTACTCTGCAGCAAAATGCTGTACATCTGATCAGCTTATACTAGCCACACATTGGGGTGAAGTTTGGTTAAGATTGATTCACAAAGAAAAAAGTTGTTCATGCAAGAACTTAATTTCCAGCGGTTGGTTTGTATGACAGCCCTATGACGTAGTGTTCCGATTTCATCTGCTCCTATATATTTTTGAGGTTTTACTAGGAACACATTTGGATGAAGTTTGGTTACGGTCGGCTTAACAAGGAAAAAGTTTTTCTTAGAACAATTTAATTTTCAATGGTTCGTTTGTGTGGCAGCCCTATGACGTAATGTTCCAATTCCATTTGTTCCTAGATATGTTTTGGGGCTTTACTAGAAACACACTTGGGTGATGTTAGGTTAAGATTGGTACATAAAGAAAAAAGTTTTTCTTAGAAAAACCTAATTTTCAGGGGCAGCCCCATGACCCCATGGTCCGATTCCATTCGTTCCGACATATATACAGCGTACACTAAAAAGAAACTTATGTACAAATTTTCAGCCCCATAGCTTCAAAACTGAGGGACTAGTTTGCGTTGCAACAGACGGACAGACAGACAGACAGACGGACATGGCTCAATCGATTTCTCTCGTCACGCTGATCAATAATATATATACTTTATATGGTCGGAGGTGCTTCCTTCTGTGCGTTGCAAACTTCATGACAAAGTTAATATACCCTTTCACATAGTGACGGGTTTAAAAAGTCCTACATTTGGAGAGATGTATCTAAAAAAACTCCGAGAAGTTTTCCCTTAGGGGAAAAATCTTAGATCATGTATATGTCTACGTTATTGCTTACAAAATAATCCACATTGCATCAGCCGTTATCTTGTCACTCCAGAAGCCCAAAAATCCTTTCAAACCGATTGCATACAGTACCCCCCCAAACATCAACTTTCGAACGACAACCATAATGCCCATTCTCAGTTTCCTTAGAGAAGTGTCCTTTTTGGTGGTAATATTCTTTAACAAAACTCAAAATCAACTTGTCGTGATTTTACAAGACTCGTCACAACGGATTCTGTATTTTGATATCCATAATGCATTCCCACATAAAAAAGGACATTTTGTGTCCAAGGACATCTTCCTCATAT
Organism: Microchrysa polita; assembly: GCA_949715475.1. NCBI lineage: Eukaryota > Metazoa > Arthropoda > Insecta > Diptera > Stratiomyidae > Microchrysa > Microchrysa polita. The sequence continues at coordinate 13,945,438 of OX454420.1, forward strand.
GAAGTACTGGCACCAAAATATTTAGGATAGCACCACTTAACTGCCATGCGAGTTTCGTCGATATCGGTCCACGGGGAGAGCCAGAAGAACCAATTGAAGGATGAATTTTCGTTCGCTTCAATGGCGAATTTACCGCTATTCCCGCAACTTACCGAAATCGTTATTGTCGATTCTGAGTCAGAGCGATCAAAGGATAATGTATACCAAATTTGGTGAAGATCGAACTACGGGAAGGTCGATTTTAAGCGTTAAACGTTTTCGTTACAGTTTTTCGTGACGCTTTTTCACGGAACGACACCCAGTAATTCATGTCTGTCAAGTTAGCACTACCACTTTTAAATATCGATAAACGCTATAGTGCATTAAACGTCGCGAATTTGCCGTGATTCAATGGCGAAATCAAAAAATTTGCCGCGCCCCTCCTTCCCCTTAAAACAACCACTAACTGTTTTTCAAGCCCCATAGAGCGTAGGAAGCCTTAAAACGCAAGTTTAAGGTATCGCAATATAACCGATTGTACGCACAAGCACGCTCAAGAGCTTACTTATAATATCTGCACTCATACAAAGTTTTCGACAACCCTCTACACGTTCAAAAACTACCCCTAAGTCCGGTTTAGCCCCATACAAAGTTTATGGCGTAAAAACTCAAGTTATACGTATAGTCACACATCAAAATTTATTCAGTCAAATGCTATACAGGCTAATGATAATATCTGCACCCTTAAAATATTTGCCGCGCCCTTCCTTCCCCTTAAAACAACCCCTGTCGAAATAGCACTAACACCCATGTAACGCCGAAACTAAGAATTTACGCAGGGGTCACTTATAACACCTGAACTTTAAAAAAATTTGCTGCGCCCCTCTACACCCCTAAAAGCTACCCCTAATTGCTTTTATGGTTATAGCGCAAAATTTCAAGTTTTAAACATCGTCATCAAACAAACTGTAAGTAGTTGGATACTTTAGGTGTAACTGAAGATATCTACCGCTTCAAAAAATTTGCCGCGCCCCTCCTTCCCCTTAAAACAACCCCTGTCAAGTTAGCACTACCACCCTTGTAACGCCGAAACTAAGAATTTACATAAAACCAAAAGTGTCCCTGAATTTGCCGCAGGGGTCACTTATGAAACCCGAACTTTAAAAAAATTTGCCGCTCCCCTCTACACCCCTAAAAACTACCCCTAAATGCTTTTATCGTTATAGCGCAAAAACTCAAGTTTTAAGCACCGTCATCAAACAAACTGCAATTAGTTGGATCCTTAAGGTGTAACTTAACTTACTCACCCCTTCAAAAAATTTGCCGCGCCCCTCCTTGCCCTAAAACAACCCCTGTCAAGTTAGCACTACCACCCTTGTAAAGCCGAAACTAAGAATTTACATAAAACCAAAATTGTCCCTGAATTTGCCGCAGGGGTCACTTATAACACCTGAACTTTAAAAAAATTTGCCGCGCCACTCTACACCCCTAAAAACTACCCCTAATTGCTTTTATGGTTATAGCGCAAAAAAACTCAAGTTTTAAACATCGTCATCAAACAAACTGTAAGTAGTTGCATACTTTAAGTGTAACTGAAGATATCTACCGCTTCAAAAAATTTGCCGCGCCCCTCCTTCCCCTTAAAACAACCCCTGTCAAGTTAGCCCTTCCACCCTTGTAACGCCGAAACTAAGAATTTACATAAAACCAAAAGTGTTCCTGAATTTGCCGCAGGGGTCACTTATAACACCTGAACTTTAAAAAAATTTGCCGCGCCACTCTACACCCCTAAAAACTACCCCTAATTGCTTTTATGGTTATAGCGCAAAAACTCAAGTTTTAAACATCGTCATCAAACAAACTGCAATCAGTTGGATCCTTTAGGTGTAATTTAACTTACTCAGCCCTTCAAAAAATTTGCCGCGCCCCTCCTTCCCCTTAAAACAACCCCTGTCAAGTTAGCACTACCACCCTTGTAAAGCCGAAACTAAGAATTTACATAAAACCAAAAGTGTCCCTGAATTTGCCGCAGGGGTCACTCATGACACCTGAACTTTAAAAAAATTTGCCGCGCCCCTCTAAACCCTTAAAACTACCCCTAAATACGTTGATGGTCTCATATAGAGTTTATAGCGTAAAAACTGAAGTTTTGAGTATCATCGTCAAACAAAATGTATTTAGTTGAATGCTTTAGGGGTAAAAAAAGATATCTACCCTCTCAAAAAATTTGCCGCGCCCCTCTCCACCCTCAAAAACTACCCCTAAGTGCAGTTTTAGCCCCAAAAAGGGTTTATGTAGTAAAAACTGAAGTTGAATACTTCAAGGGTAACTTAAAATATGTGCACTCTCAAAAACTTTGCCGGGCCCCTTTACACCGTTAAAAATGACCCCTAAGTGTGTTTTTGACTCCTTGCAGAGTAAGTATATAGCGTAAAAATTCAAGGTTTAAGAATCGTCATGAAAGATATTGTTTCTACCGCCGCTACTGGGGTGGTGCTAACTTGACAGGGGTACTTTTAAGGGAAGGAGGGGTGTGGCAAATTTTTTGAATGTGTGGATATCTTAAGTTACCCCTGTAGCATTTAACTGAATAAATATTGTTTCATGTTGATTCTTAAAACATGTGTTTCTGCACCATAAACTTTGTATGGGGCCATAAACGCAATTAGGGGTAGTTTTTGAGGGAATGGAAGGTCGCAGCAAATTTTTTGAAAATGGAGATATCTTAAGTAAACCCTGCAGCATTCAAGTAGAAACAATATCATTCATGACGATTCTTAAACCTTGAATTTTTACGCTATATACTCTGCATGGAGTCAAAAACACACTTAGGGGTAATTTTTAAGGGTGTAAAGGGGCACGGCAAAGTTTTTGAGAGTGCACATATTTTAAGTTACCCTTGAAGTATTCAACTGAATAAATTTTGTTTTATGACGATACTTAAAACTTCAGTTTTTACTCCATAAACTCTTTATGGGGCCAAAACTGCACTTAGGGGTAGTTTTTGAGGGTTGAAAGGGGCGCGGCAAATTTCTTGAGAGGGTAGATATCTTTCCCTACCCCTAAAGCATTCGACTAAATATATTTTGTTTGACGATGATACTCAAAGCTTGAGTTCTTACGCTATAAACTCTATATGAGACCATCAACGTATTTAGGGGTAGTTTTAAGGGTGTAGAGGGGCGCGGGAAATTTTTTTTAAAGTTCAGGTGTCATAAGTGACCCCTGCGGCAAATTCAGGGACACTTTTGGTTTTATGTAAATTCTTAGTTTCGGCTTTACAAGGGTGGTAGTGCTAACTTGACAGGGGTTGTTTTAGGGGAAGGAGGGGCGCGGCAAATTTTTTGAAGGGGTGAGTAAGTTAAGTTACACCTAAAAGATCCAACTAATTACAGTTTGTTTGATGACGATGCTTAAAACTTGATTTTTTGCGCTATATCGATAAAAGCATTTAGGGGTAGTTTTTAGGGGTGTAGAGGGGCGCGGCAAATTTTTTAAAGTTCAGGTGTTATAAGTGACCCCTGCGGCAAATTCAGGGACACTTTTGGTTTTATGTAAATTCTTAGTTTCGGAGTTACATGGGTGATAGTGCTAATTCGACAGGGGTTGTTTTAAGGGGAAGGAAGGGCGCGGCAAATATTTTAAGGGTGCAGATATTATCATTAGCCTGTGTAGCATTTGACTGAATAAATTTTGTTGTATGACCATACGTATAACTTGAGTTTTTACGCCATAAACTTTGTATGGGGCTAAACCGGACTTAGGGGTAGTTTTTGATCGTGTAGAGGGTTGCGGAAAACTTTATATGAGTGCAGATATTATAAGTAAGCTCTTGAGCGTGCTTGTGCGTACAATTTGTTATATTGCGATGCCTTAAACTTGCGTTTTAAGGCTTCCTACGCTCTATGGGGCTTGAAAAACAGTTAGGGGTTGTTTTAAGGGAAAGGAGGGGCGCGGCAAATTTTTTGATTTTGCCATTGAATCACGGCAAATTCGCAACGTTTAATGCACTATAGCGTTCATCGATATTTATAAGTGGTAGTGCTAACTTGACAGACATCAGTAATTCTCAGGTAGCCTCCGCAAAGACATATACATGTCAAAAGTATTTAGCCTACAATATTGTCTAAGACCTCATTTTGTTAGAAATTTCATCTACTTTAAAAGTGTCCTTACGCATTTTCCTTCAACACCATTAGCTTGGAAGATAATTTTGAAAATGCTAAAAAGGGGCGAACACTTTTTTTTGCTCGCCAAAAAGTTAAGACAAGGTCCTCCGGGTCGCAAATTTGGAATTTTATAGCCAGTATTGATCTAAAACAGATAAGAAAAAGAACGGTAGTAATCGGTTTATTGAATTGAATTTTAGTTACAAAACACTATCAGAAAGATATGTAATTCCTTATGTTCCAATTTCACTTATGCAATATTTAAATTTACGCTTGCACACTCTTTATTGGCCAACCATCGAGATGAAAACACTGTTCTCAATCATTTCGATAGAAATTATGTCGCAATGATCAAATCAATTGAACAGTGTGCTCGCGATTTCATTGCAATGCAACATAATCATATGCTGCATATGATGCATATTGTTACATTGATTGTACAGATACAGAGTGTACATGGTAATTTTACACAGATCACCACCATCGATTCCCAATACGTCAATTTGCAAGAGCATGTGTGTACACTGTGTATGATATCTTTATTTTAGCATTCAGCACATGTCGAGTAATTTTAAATTGAATGCACCTTTTCACTTAAAAGATGTCTTTCCTTCAACATAAAAAGTCAATAGAAAGTCGAAGCCGTATCCGCACTAACCAGCGACACGAGCATCATTTCTGTATGACAACATGCTTTTAATTGCATATTTTGTATTGTGCATTTTTTTTTATAATTTTGTTTGATAAAAACTGCAGTTCGTGCTTTAAAGCATTATAAACAAAATTACGTTTGTCCATACAGCAAATGCATATCGGAAAGAATCACTCGCGCACAGATTGACAATTTCCACTTGACTACCGAGTTGTACTTGTCGCGTGTGTGCATTCAGATAAGAAGACATTGATGTTGATGCAATTGATGCATTAGTTGTTAAACGTATCTTGGTGGATATACTCTTGGAATTGGTGAAAAGTTCCGGAAGAAAAACTTTTCTTTGAAAATATACATTGAGAAAATTCAGTGAATACAATTTTTATTTAAATCATTTATTTAACATTTAATATTTAAAAAAGTGAAAGAACTTTTTAAAACAACCGAAATGATGAAATCTGATCCCGATGCAGGTATGGAAGATAGAGTGAAATTTTGTTTGGCTAAAGTGGTCATGTCATAATCGTGCATTTTTTTTAAATATTGTCTCCTAAAATCAAATATTATTCTTTTTATATTTTAAATTATTATTTTTATTTTAATAAACGATGAAGTATTTTTAAAAATAAGAATTTTATTTTCTTTTTCCATAGAAAAAGCTGACAACCGAAAAAATTCCAACAAGCAGCCAGATGATCCTGTACAAAATGCCATGGGTCAAATGGGACGATGGCATCTTGGAATCTGTGCAGCATTGTTTTTCGTTAAATTCCCGGTGGCTATGCATAATATGGCGATCATATTCCTAGCGCCACCACCAACATTCCAATGTGTTTCTCCAACCAATATCGAGGATGGTTGTTCGGCCGAGTGCAAGGAAGTCGAATTTAATCGTACCGTGTTCAGTGAAACAATTATTACCGAATTCGGATTGGTGTGTGACAGAAGTCAACTAGCGAATTTTTCACAAATGATTTTCATGTTTGGCGTGTTGGTGGGGAATTTCGTGTTTGGAGTGTGGTCGGACAAGTGAGTATTTGTTTCATTTAATTTTTTGCTGGAGTTTAGTTTTGTATTTTTCTTTTATTTTTAGGAAGGGTAGACGTCCACCACTAATAGCAGCAACTATAATTCAACTTATAAGTGGAACATTAACAGCGTACGCTCCATGGTTTTGGCTGTTTTGTGTACTGAGATTTATCACAGCTGCAGCCACTGGCGGGACAATGTGTACGGGGTGAGTCTTATTTCATTATGATAACGCTCGATTTCAATCGAAGCAGGAATAATAATATAATAATTTCTTGAACGGATTTGAATGCGGTTGGCCTTCAGACAAAATGCTGATGCATATTTCAATGTTGTTGTTACAAGCTTATGGGGTCCGGCCCCCACTACTTAATTCCTAAATTTAACCATGATGTTTTTCGTCCTAACGTTTAGAATGGACTGGAAAAAAACAACATGATTGAATTTATTAATTTTATATAATTAATTAGCGCGTGGATGGAGGCGACCGGCCGTCTCATGCACCCAATATGGGAGCTCCTTCATGTAGTTGACTTAATAGTGGGGTTTTCTTCTTAGGAAGACAACAATGATGATTAGATATCTGTTTTCCTTCCTTTTCCGAGAGCCAGTCAACATCTTATCATAGTGAATGGCCCGGGAAGACACCACTCTACAAAATGAAGGATATTCATGCTTTAAGGCGTGTTCAGACTATATGGCAACCTACCATATATTTGCTGCCATACGTATGGCAGGGTGTTCACACTGACTGCCACATATGGCAGTTTTTGGTATGGCAGCTTCGTTACCAGTTGCAAATGTAACATATATATGGTAGCAAATATGGCGGGCGTTCACACTATATGGCGAGTTTTCACACTGTATGGAACACTTTTTGTATGGTGCCATACGAACGGCAAACTTTGGTCACTTCTAAGATGTCGATGCAAGCAGTCATTGCCGCTGCTGTTGTGGTATGTTAAAATTAAGAGAGAAAAGAAGAAAGAAGCAAAAAAAGTACACTCACTACTTGTTGTTTGAGATGGTTTGTAAAGTACACCGAGGAATTTCATCGCATAATATTTCCACTTGACACAATAACTTTCTGATGTGCCTTGGCCGCTTTTATGGGATCTCTCTTTCACAGAAAATTGAAACAGCTAGCTGCAGCTTGTTCGGGGACCATCATTTCGTTTGATAAAAAATGAAATACAGCAGTCCATTATACGTACTCGTACGATGCATTTTGAATTTAATGACATTTATTTCATTTTTTATCAAACGAAATGATGTTTTTCCAGTGGTCTGCAGACTTCATGTCATATAATTTTTTTTAGTAATACTACATTAAAAAATATCTTTAAAAAAATTTAAGAAAATATTTTTTTATTTAAAATTAAAAATTTCGAATTGTGAGGGGTTTTTGAAATTTTAAATGATTAAGAAAGAAATGTCTGCTATAGTGTTGACTAAAATCCAAAAATAAGTTTAAGCCCATTACCTTAGTAGTTTTTTTTTAACCCTTAAATGCATAGCGTACCATATATGGTACATGGCTAAATTCCTGTAAAAGTCTAGCGATTATTAAATTTTTTATTTTTTTTTTATTTTTTCCCAAAGTAGACAAAACAGGCTTTCACATTAATTCAATTTTGGCTTCCCTAAGCTTTCCTTGAATTGTCTGTGCGTCGTCGAAGTGGACGAATGTTATTTTTTGTGAAATTTTAAAAGCTATTCTTTAGAGCTAAAAAAATCGGCAAAATTTACCGTTATTTGAAAAAGGAAAAATACTGGTGAGTAAATTGGAATGTGTTCTTGAGATTCTTTTGAGATTTTGACCAAAAAAAGTCACCAAAGGTATTGTTTGCACTAATTTTGCAACGTACCATATCTGGTACACCATGCAGTGGGGCATATTCAGAAATATATATACATTCATTCCGATCGTTGTTACTTGATGAAATTATTCTCCTTTAGGCTTGGGTAGAGTAGGATATGTTCATAAAATTTTAATTATCAGATCTTTTAACATGATGGTGCGTTTTATTGAACTCAGAACTGGTCCAAATAACCTAAATTTTCATACAAATTATGCCACCGATCCATTTTTCCAGGACATTTATACTGCCATTTTTTATGAAAGATAGGTTAATCAGTCCTGGTTAGGATCCAAGGAAACGGAGCTGTCATAGTTGATTTAGAAGGATCGTTTTTGTCATTTTGTTTTCTATAGCAGACCGGTCAGGGCTTAGTGTTTCTGTAGCTGCTTCTTATAATCCAAGTCTTGTTAGCTGGCAAGTATACTGAAAAAATTGTTCACATCTTTTTTTTTTCCTTAGGACACGCAACTAAAAAACCGAGCTTCCGTACTTAACATCTTAGTAAGATACTTGGACTTTCACCAGGAAAATGGAAAATGTGCTTCTAGGGTCAACCATTTCATATAGAAGAATATGTGGAGTACCATATTCGATAAACAAAAAATTGCATGGATGTAATTCTTGTGGACATGTCCTGTGACCTGCACAACCATTATATAAAAGATTTATTGTATATCGAGACCGAATTCTAATCGCGTTAATAGCATGATGAGTGCCTACCCTATACCTATGTACAGAGCTAGACCGCACGCAAAGCCCAAAATAATCAATTGCATGTTTTTTATAGTTGACGAAGGGGTATACAAGTCGGATCTGGCGCACTTTTAATATTTTATAAGGGCATCCAACAGCTACCACTTGACACACATTTGAAGTGTTTCACGACATTCTATCGAAAGACATGGCTAAATTTAGGTTTGTGGGGGATGTAGCGGTAGTAAACCCCACTCCACTTTCTATCAACTTCCAGGATATGTCGCAAATAGGCATCCATACAAATTTCAATAAGGAATAGGAAACTAATCACTCACCTACCCAAGCTCCCTTTAAAAAAACTGAATATTCGCGATTTTCTATAGAAATGACCACCTTTCCTTTAATGAAGAGGAGTTCATTATATCGAGTTTCCACTGTAATTTCGATCGAAAATCTCCATAATAATTATCCTTTCCGTTTTGCACTGTTCCTATCAAAGTAAGAGGCAGATTAAATGCAATTTGAAAAATGTCTTTCATTTACAACATATGGCCTGAATGCATGGCGTACCATATTTGGTACACAATACAAATTCTACTATTTTCGCTTTTCTGGGAAAACGGGCTATTTTCTGGGAAAATAAAGGCTGATTCCGTGTTCAGTGACCGATTTTACATAAGGGGAGGTCAGTTACGATAGTGGGTTCAGACCCCATGCATTTAAGGGTTAATTCTTACTTTAAATGGAAAAATTCTACATAGGTTACCTCAAAAAACCTAAAAATTCATATATCTCAGTGACCATTGAAAATCGGCCTAACATTTATGGCCTCATTTTGTTGCATTTTGACCCTATTATAACGTGTTGCAGGGAATAGGTCGACTTAACCAATAACCCTGTATAGATGCCGGTGGTTGAGTGTAGATGACGTCACAACTAATCTCTTGTTCCTTAATAGCTCCTATATCCTTCCGTTTCCAGGATGAACAAACGCCCTACAAAATGAACAAACGTCTGGCTTTCGATTGATACCAAACCTATACCTTTCCGACCCATATTTAAAAATGACTGGCTAAGTTCACACTCACAGTTTTAAAGTTGCTATAATTAAATAACACTGGTCTACAATTTTCAAACTTTTTTTTGTCACACAAAAGTTTATATCATATTTTGAACCTACTGTGACCCCTGAACAATGCTACCATAAATGAAAAAAAATTGACACGTCAGGATTCTTTGTGACAGCTTAACCAAAATTGGAATTATAAGTTCTAAAAGTGACGGTACTTAGATAAATTATTTCATACTGTAGGTAAGCAGTTATGATTTTCTTAGGTATATGGCTTCTTGTAGGCAGCTTTCAAGCTTCCGTTAGTTATCAGTTACCTCTCTTGCCCGTAGGTCTCTTTAAACCCCCGTGGAACCATAGGTTACATAACAGTATGATCTAGTGGTTAAATTTCACATTTTTAGAGCTTTCTACAATAAATTTGAATTTGAATTTGAAATTAGGAGCTTTTGCTATATTTTCGATTATGGTGCAGGGAAAACCTTCGTATAGTTCAAGTTTATTAAATAAATGTTAGAAATTTTCAGATCCATTGCTTCCTAAAATTTTTTTAACAATATTAACCAAATATTTTCCAAAGGATCCTGTAGGATCATTTAGTTGCTGTTTTCTTCCTTCATTATATCCCGTTATTATCCTTCACATATACCCGTTTAGAGAATTTTCATTTAAGGAATAAAACCACCACAACTTTCGTCCATTAGGACTTGAAATTCGCTAAAAGGACGGACTTTTCATACAAACTGCTTACAATTCTTTTTCAGGGTACACCAGCAGTATGTTTTCAGAATTTTGATGTCGTTGCATAATTTATTTCATAGTAATAACGTCACTTAAAATTAAAAGAATAACACCAAACCACGTAAATTATGGAAAATTAATACATAACGTCGAAAAGACAACAGGACGTGACTGGAACGAAGTAATGGTGTTTTTGTAATGAGGGGACACTAAACTATACAAAAATTATCACAAAGTTCGTGTGACAAAAATTGTGTTCCCCAGTGTAATTAGAGAAGAACAAACGATATTAATTGGCGAACAATCAAGTACAAACGTAGCCGCAGTCGAACAAACGGTTCACCGAGCAAAAGGGCATAATTTAAAAAAATTACTGGCTAACTTCACACAGCCTGAAGCTTAAGCTTCTTTTGTGTTAACAATTTCTACCGCAGCCCTATGACGTGTTCCGATCCCATCTGTTCCCAGATGTGTTAAGGCTAGTCCAGGATGAATTGGATGAATTTTGGTTATACCCCAGGAAAATTGGCATTTCACTTCGGAAAAATTAAGGGAAAGCTGGATTTTTGCATGAGCCTTCCTTTCGAGGTCCTAAACAAGACCCTTAAAGTCCCCGTCTCTATGGTGCTACAGAGGGTCAAAGACCCTCGAAAACAGGTTTTTCTGAATAACTCGATAACGGTAGCATATACATAAAAGTCGTGTATGGAAAATTTGAAGCTCTTGTGCTTTTTCAATAAACAATGGAAAACCGAATACGTTTGGGTGCTCCTAACGGTGCCAGGAGGTCTAACGGTATTTTAAACAATGTTTCACAAAAATCTCTATAACGGTGAACCCTCATAGCTTCGTTGGGGGTGCTCGCATAGATGATTTGTTTTGGCATTTTAAGTTGAGGTTACAAAAGCAACAAATTGTTATAGGCCTCCCTCCCGAATGCGTTCCCGTTTTGAAGAAATTCACGAAAAACAGAAAAATACCGTTATTGTACGGTTCAGACCCTCATAGCGCCCTTAGCATTGCACGCATCGATCTGAAATTCGGATATTTAGTTGAGCGTTGTATAAGCTACAAATTTGCTATATAACAGTTTTCCGTGGACGTTACCGTTATAGAGATATTCCCCAAAAACTGCTTAATTGAATCTTTGGACCCTCATAACTTCGTTAGGGGGGCCCCCATCTTTGGGGGCTTTTGGTGTCTTACTAACAGCCACATAATCTACAAACTTCTCCCAGAAGACCAGAGAGCACACTCAGCCGTCTTAACGCCATTCACGAAAAACCCCAAAAAACGCCTTTTTTTAAGGTTTGAACCCCCATAGACTGCACGTGTTGATATGAAATTTGACCGCTTTCTTCAAAACTTTATAGGCTACAAATTTTCCACACAAAAGCTTTTAGTAAGAGTTAGCGTTATAAAGATTTTCTTGAAAAATTGTTAAAAATACCGTTAGACCTCCTGGCACCTTTAGGAGTACCCGAACGTATTCGGTATTTCCATCGTTTATTGAAAAAGCTTCCACTAAAGCCTTGATTTTTACCATTCAATGCGTGTTTACCTAAAATTCTGCAATGTAAATATGAAAAGTGATATACCGTTGCAAAGCCAACATGTTGAAGCAACTTTTATCAACTTTGCAGAGTTGTATGTATAAAGCACCGTTATGAAATTACTGTTTGAATTTTCGATGAAAAATCTATTTTAAAATTTCTATTAAGTTTGAGTAACTGTATCTTGAAAAAGACGATAATGTTGGCAACAGGAACAGTTTTTGTGAAATTTTATGTAGTTTCTGAAACTGAAATCAAATCTTGGATTAAGTCATCAGGAGTGCTGCAAATTACGATTTTGCGTGACAAGTCACGATTTTCGATGACTTTCACAAAAAGAGCGATAGCAAGGTAACGGTAAAAAAAATACCGATTGTATTGGTAATTTTCTTGCTGAAACAAGTTGCGCTATCAACCCTTACAGTATTGACCACCCAATGCGGGACACCCTGTATACTATCTTATAGTGCGAGATGCTTCATTCTTAACGTTGCAAACTTCATGACAAAGTTAATATACGCTTTCATATAGTGACGGGTATAAAAATTGAAATTTGAAAAAGTGAGCTTACTCTTCGTCAGCCATTTTGCGTGCAATGCGTAGTAGAGATTAAGTGTATACAAATACGAGCGAACTCACTCAGTCATGTATGCAATGTATATATTCCCACGCATTATTTTATTATAATATATTTACGAATTCTTCTGGGTGTACATACAACCACAATTTAGTGAACTGCGATTTGACAGTCAAATCAGAACTGATTTACTGAACAACGAAAATTAATAAATTGGCATAAAGTACTGTAAATGCTGAGCACAATGTGATAAACCCACGAAAACAAGTGCCAGATGCTTTTCATATGATGGACATGCTTATCATATGAAATCATATGGCAGAGTGGGGCCAGATATCTGGCAACAGGTGTTCACACTGTATGGTAACATCTATATGGCACGATATGGTATGCAGTTACCATACGAATTTTTTTTCGTATGGCAGAGCATATGGAGAGTGTTCACACGGGTATGGCAATCATATGGCAGCAAATATATGGTATGTTGCCATATAGTCTGAACAAGCCTTTAATCAGATTTACACCAGTTTACCGGTACCAGTAATCATACTGTTCGATGAAAGACACTTTCTTAAGCTTCTGCCGTTCTGGCTTACGGTTAAGAGGACAACTCAGAGACGTGGGCATGATTTAGTTTCGAGAGGTGTACAGTGTGAGTAGGCCCCACCGGTTTCCGGTTTTCTTCAACACCCGGTGTACAGGCACTCGCAGGTTTTTTTTTCTTTTAATCATGGGCCATTTTTTAAACACTATTTTCAGGTTTTATGATCATTTTTATTTCTTGAGAAAATTGGGGTACCATAGTGGACAACCATGGCATTTATTTCTTGCTTTCTATCTCAAATCTGGAATAAGCGACCCAACATTTCGACAAGTATTTTGGCAGAAAAGGGGGGAGTTTCATTCTTGGACAGGCTCCAAAAATAAACTGAAAAAATACAGTAGTGAACAGGTACTAAAAACCTGAAAAGCGTATACTGAATAGTTGATTAAAAAAAACCTAAAAAAGCCTAAGTGCTAAATACCTAAAAACCGTTACCGAGCGGGTAATGAAAAAAACGGTACTGAACAATTGCTAAAAATCCTAAAAAAAAAACAATACTGAAGGGGTAATGAGTAAAACTTGAAAAGCAGATGTTACAAAACTGAAAAAAAAACGGTACTAACTAAATAAGTGCAAAAAGCCTGAAAAAACGGTAAGGAACAGGTGCTAAAAATGTAGGATGTAGCTGGTATACTCAAAACGATACAGATGTAAAAAACCGATACTGAGTAGGCGCTAAAACCGGTTTTAAAAAAAGGAATCGGCCCATGGTTGAAAAATCGCGAAATCCCTTTACATAGTTTTTCATAAATGTTTACGTGAACTGAGTGATTTAGCGCAACATATTTTTGTATCCTAAATTTTCACAATTTTGTTATTTGAGGTTCATACACTGAAAAAATAATTTGCTAAAAACACGAAAAAAAATATAACAAAAAACAGCCAAGGAATAATTTTTCCTGATTTAAGATGTATTTTCTTGTTCCAAGAAAAGTCTTTGCTTAAAATAAATTAATAAGCATTATTTTAAGCAAAGACTTTTCTTTGGACAAGAAAATACATCTTAAATCAGGAAAAGTTATACCTTGGCTGTTTTCGTTGTATTTTTTTCTTGTTTTTAGCAAATGATTTTTTCAGTATATTTTTGTACCTGTCAACCTTCAAATAGGTACGCGATAAAGCTCTATAGAAACAAAATATGTAAATATTTACAGCAAACACAAAAAAAGCTTTACCCCTTTTTCCAAGCAAATTATTCCACTGTGCGGTTTGACAGGCCGATTTTATGTACATATTGATGTTTTAACGCAAAATAAGACAATTGAAAATATTTCGGGACGGTCTGGACCTGCGAATATAAAGAAAACAGAGAAGAACGGCCCTGGAGAAAAAAAAATTGTTTAGGTTTTCATAACACACTCTCAAATTCACACATACCATCAACCATACCAAAGGCGTCGACACATTCTTATATGAGGGGAGCATAAATTATGTGCAAATATATTAATGAAATTTTCGTAACGGGTTAAATATTGCTAAGCCCATCAAAATACTAAGAACTAACGAGTTTTATGATAATTTAGATATATCAACTCAAAAGTGATAAATAATTCTCATCAATACCAAAATTAGTCTGCCCTCAGAGTGAGCAAAAATACTAGGCCCATGCAAATGACTGCGCAAGGGAAAAGATAATGGTCATTTGGTTGTAGAGTCGACAGCTCAATGACCAAACTTGTGCGTTATTTCAGACGGTTAGGGGCGAATGCATTTACTTTCTTCTAGTCTAGGTGTATCGGACCCCAAGCACCCCTCTTCTGGCAAAACAATACAAAACAACTACACGTTGAATGTTCCAGATGTTGGTGAAACACACTTCCCGTGATGTGGGCATTAAACCGTAGCTAGCTTTAGGGGGCCTACTTTTAACGGTGGGCTAGCCAGATAAACTCATCAGGGCTCCCAGGCTTTCGTGCTACTAAATTGATAATGCTTTGGTGAACATTTCACGGGGATCGGACGTCTCTCCCGAAAGGTCTTAGCAAGGTCAGTTGACATTTTGAGATGTTTTCCGAAACTCTTTTGAACATTATAAATTTGGTATGAATCGAAAGCCAGACGTTTGTTCGTTGTTTTGGGCGTTTGTGCGTCCTGAGAACGTAAGGATTCAGGAGTAATTAAGGAAAAACAGAAGCCGAGACACAAGCCATTGCGTGTTTTTTATATTCCAATTCAACTGGTTTGAATATTCCAATTCAACTGCTTTGAATTTAAAAAATACCGGCGTACAGAGGGCTGCGCCCGCAATACGAGGGTTTTTTAGAATTTTAATGCATAGTGAATATTTTTTGTACATACATATATTTTATAAGCAATAAGTATTGTGCACAACATTAATGAAATGCTTCCTGTAAATCTATTTTTGGATTGGTCTAAATAAACGCGTTCCAGAATGAAAGGCTAGCGCCTTTCATTCTGTTCCACCTTTAATTAGACCAATCCAAAAATAGATTTACTATTTACCCAGTTTGTATAAAAGTACTCCAAGGCAAATCGACAGGCATTTTTCAATTTAAGATTTCTGATGGCCTTTAACCAAAAAGAAACTCAGGCAAACGTAAGGATGGCTTGGATTTATATATGAACTGAATTATTAGGTGTAAATCTACTGTTACTGTTTTTTTAATCAAGGAAAAGCGACTTATGTGAAATGATTCCATTGTGTCCCCTGACATAAGAGCCCACGCAAGCTTTCCTATGAGTATTGAACAAGTATACTTTTGCAGCTATCCAGGGACACCCTGTTATCTTGGTCCTACTAACTTCAAAAATATTTGTGGCAAACACCATTACCATGCTATGCATTTCCACCAAATTTCATGTTCATTGTTTCATCAAGTTAAAATATATGCATTGAATAAATGCTTAAGAGGCTTGCATTGTGAAAGGCCCTTACTAAATACTTCTTTGGCTATATTTCCGGTTTGGATACAGTTATTCGAATGAAAATTCGTAGACATATTCTATATGTAATTTCCTAAAAACCCTTAGCAGAATTTTTATATTTGGAAACCTAAGAGGGGCTACACACGAACAAATTGAAATTTTACAAATTTACTGTTATTTACTTTTCCTTTGCAAAAGTCAACAGTTTTAATATTTAACGTATATAAGGCCATACTGACCAATCTTTGTGCAAAGTTTCATATCGATCCCTATAACGGTTTAGAAAAACGGAGCTCGAA
This sequence comes from Microchrysa polita, assembly GCA_949715475.1. NCBI lineage: Eukaryota > Metazoa > Arthropoda > Insecta > Diptera > Stratiomyidae > Microchrysa > Microchrysa polita. The sequence goes on from OX454420.1 coordinate 13,961,554, forward strand.
AAGGAAGTTTTATTTTAAACGCCAATAACTTTTTTACCGTTACTCGAAACTGGAAAATTTTAACTAATATGAGGTGTACTCGTTTAGATCTTTGATTTAAATACCCATACGTCAATCTCCGATAAAAACTAAAAAAGTCGACTATTTTCAAACGTTCGGGACACCCTGTTGTCTTCTTCCTACCAACTTCTAAGGTATATGTGCCAAAGACTGTAACCATTCTACACATTCCTACCAAATTTCAAGATAATCGGTTTAGCCGTTCGCGAGTTATTTAGTGAACAGACGGACAGACGGACAGACGGACAGACGGACGGACGGACAAAATCGATTTCATAAGGGTTTTTTGAAAAAAATTTTCTAAAAAACCCTAAAAACAAGCAAAAGTTTGTGTCTCGTCTTCTGTTTTTCCTTAATTACTCCTGAATCCTCGCGTTTCCAGGACGAACAAACGTTTGGCTTTCGATTGATACCAAATGTATATCAATCCAACCATATTTATAGATGGCGGACTACGTTCACACTCAGAATTTTAAAGTTGCTATTTTAGGTTAGGTTAGGTGTAGTGGCCGCCAAGTGATAAAACACTTAGCGCACTTAGACCAAAAATAGGTCCATTGTGATAAAGTTGCTATTTTTAAATAAGGACGAACAAACGAAAATAATTGACGGACATTCACGAACAAACGTAGCCGCCGGCGAACAAACGGTTACGAGCGTAATTTTGAGAATGTGTGCGGGCTAACTTCACATAAGTGTTTCTGTATTCGATCGAAATTTCCGAAAAGATGAGGCCAAGTCCAAGGTGGCACATACACGACTAATCCATGGATTTAATTGGATAAAGTGCATTCAAGTTGTGTCAAATGAGCCCATCCACGGGCAGATTTGAATTTGAATCCAAAACTGTTATTTTTTTGTCTTGTCAACACTAGCAACACCCAACTAACAATGGGTGAGGTTATAAAACACAACGTTGCGCAACGTTTCGCGCAACGTTTCAAATCAACCGGCCGTTACGGATCAGAAACTTCTCCCTACAAACAGATCGTCTAAGCGCCCCCTTGCGAGGCATAGCTTGATTGATTGGCAGAAATTTACAATCTGCCGTCGAACCGTGCATTTCCGCCCTCATTTATTTATTAAACTATTTATAATCAAAATAAAATGTATCTGCATCTCGTTTAAAACTGGACATTTTAATTTTCGAGCAAAACGTATCAGCTGTGATGTGTCAATTGTCACATTTGTCACTTTCCGAGAGATGGCGATGGGAACACCAAGTCTGATCCGGATCTATGCGTTCACAGAACACAATAGGAAACGTTTCGGAAAACGCGAAACGTTACGCGAACGTTGTGTTTTATAACCTCACCCAATGTGTGTAAAGATGCTCTTTACCCTTAAGCAATCGGGTTTAGCAAGATAGGCTTCATGACTAAACGAAACTTGATTTATCCCTAAAATTATGGTCTTCCTCCTAAAATCGTACAAGGACTGAAAATGACCAAATAGAGCTCACGGCGGAGAAATGTGATATAAGGACGAGGAGATGAAACCTAATGGTACCGTGATGATGAATGACTCAGCTATTTCGGGCTTTCGGTGGCTCAGTTAGAGATGAGCCTCTATCACTAAGTTATCAAGGCATGGGTTCGAATCCCATTGTGTATAGTGACACTTTCCAAATGAGAATCCCGCTGGACGTGTGGTCGTCAATAAATTTTTTGCTCAGGACGATCCCATGGGCCGAAAAGCCTTTATTGAGTTTTTTTCACCGAGGTTGTGATCCATACAGGCTTACATCTAGAAATCCAGAGAAATCCAGCAGTCTTTTATTTACTTAATTCAATGTTGGAATTAAGGAGACACGTCTTGCTTAGGAGGTTTCCACACTTGTACCTAATCTGGCCAGATTACGTAAGGCCTCTATTACACAGTCATACTTATATTGTAATATGTATGTCATATGCCTAAGCCTACTCGATTCATTCAGTATAAATTTTTAGACTCGCAGTAAGCGAAATCAAGTAGGCTTAAGCATATTATAATAGAAATATGACTAAATATGACTGTGTACTGGAGCCCTAATGAGGTGTGGTGAATTAAAAAATGTATGGAAATTTACAGCTCAAATTAAGTAATTTGCACAGATTACGTAATCTGGCCCTGGTGTGAAAACCTCCTTAGAGTGGAAAAGTGCTCCTCCATAACGACATCGACACTGATTGTTTTAAATTTTCCCAAATTTTTCGATAATCCGAGGACGCGCCGCGCAGTGGGGCGAAATCAATAAATTTTTGGACATATTCAGCATATTCACGAAGATGTCCTGTTATAAAATGTACCATGTAAATGGCTACAAGTTAGACGTTGTCTCCGCTGAATCCAATTATGGACTTCATTTTCCACTGTTTCCCCTGTTGAAAAACTCACCGTTAATTTGAAGAAACTAACTACTAACTTAAACATTGAAAAATTACTGAATTTATTTGACATAGAAAATGCAAACGATGATATCATAACAGTTCTTTGAACGGATAATTTTGAATAATTCACAAACGTTGTAAAAAATTAACAAAAATATGCAAATATCGGAACAAGCGAAAGCGATTTTTCCCTTCGCGAGTTACGAGCAACTAAGACCGTTTTCAGCTCGAGTAAGAGCTTTCATAGGGGAGGTGGTAAAAGCTTAATCGAACATATATTTATTCCTGTGGAGGGATATGCGATTTAGAACTTATTTGCATAATTTGAGCGAATTAGCTTAACAAACTTGACACATATCCAAATCATTATGACGATAATCCGTCATAATGATGAAAGTTCGAAATTGAGGTGACACATATGTTTTCGTCATTAAAATTCGTCATACGTTCGTTAATTCGTTACTTTTGACGTTTTGGTAAATGATGAAAATGTCCCTAACAACAGCGATATTTTGATGAATAATTTAAAGGCACACTTTTCTTGAAGAATTTGAATAGAAACGTGTAAAGATTGATAACAAATTTAATATTTTTGCAAAAATTCTTGTTTTTCATTTTTGCAACAGATGGCGCCCCCTGTAATCATTGAGCAAATGATGGTCCAAATGTGTAATTTGGAATTCGTGCTAATGATGGTAAATTTTCGTCATAATGATGTATTTCCGTCATTCGAAGATATGTGTGGCAATGTTATAATCCAAAAGCTATCACTGATTTAATATATTTTCTGCCTACAATTTGTAGGGGAGAAACAGGACTTGTTGCTCCAATTTGCCCCAATTTCAGTACCAGATGAGCTTATAACATTGCTAACATGTAAAAGAAAGAAAGAAAGTTGAAGGCTAAATCAGAGTGAAAGTGTTTGATAAACAGATGTTAGTCGATGAAAATAAAAAAGCTAATGTGGTTACGGTCGCAGGTGGTCGCAGTCAAGCTTTGTGTTTTTATGAACTCCATTATTTTCAGAAAAATGTTATTTCCAGGCTAACTGCGGTAATTTTTTGTTTTTGATAAAATAACAAAAAAATATCACGGTTTTCGTCCAAAATCGTCTTACCGTTACGCTCTTTGTTAGATACGCAACTTTCCTAACAAGGCCTTCTAATCCAAAAACCTAACTTGATAAGTATGTTAATTTATGTAGTATTTTAGTAGTTTTAAAAATAACTTTCAACTTAAAAAAATTGCAATGTATGAATCTGATTTCTCCGTCGAGCGTGACCACACATCCTGCAAACCGAGTTAAATCTTTGGAAGTCCTCAAAAAGTTTCGATTATAGTTACAAATCCGCCGGTCAAAATCCATAGAGAAAATTTTTTTACCCATTTTTTTTTTCACGCCAGACCCACAAATAATTAGTAATTTATTGTCCATATCCGGTATAAATCGAACTAAAATTACAATTTTTCATTTCAGCTTGGTCATCGTCATGGAAATCATCGGTCGCAAATGGCGTGAACTCTTCTCTGTCCTCTATCAAGTGCCATTCTTCTTAGGCCATCTATGCCTTCCAATATTCGCCTACTTTTTCCGCGACTGGCATCATTTCGAGCTAGCCATATCACTTCCTGTAATCTTCCTCGTGTCATACTACTGGTTAGTTCCGGAATCACCACGATGGCTCTTCACCGTCGGAAAATTAGATCGTGCCTCGGATATCCTAGAAAAAGCTGCCGAGAAAAATGGCCTACCAACAGAGAACATCCGAACCGACCTGGAGCGAGCCTACAAAGAGAAAAATCTCAGCGAGTCCGGCTCCAAGGGAAACATTGTCGATCTATTCCGTACATCGAATATGCGACGAAAAAGTTGTATCCTTATCGTCACATGGTTTATTGCCGGATTAACATATTTTGGCGTTGCCCAATATATGGGTCATGTCGAAGGAGATATTTTCGTCAACGTAGCCGTTAGTGCGCTGTTTGAGTTTCCCGGGACAATCGTTTGCATTGTGATGATGAAGTATTTTGGTCGACGAATTGCGGTGATGATATCCTGTACAGCGACTGGATTGCCAATGTTGTGTATTGCATTTTTGTCGAAGGATCAGCAATCGGCGATTGTGGTATTGGCAACAATTTCAATTGTGGCGATGAGTATAGCGTATCAGACGTTCTATTTGTATGGTTGCGAGCTGTTTCCGACGGTAGTGCGAAATGTGGGAGTTGGTTTGTGTTCGATGGCAGCACGAGCAGGATCGACGATAGCTCCGTTTATTGTTGGTTTTGGATTGACGAATCATCTAGTGCCGCCGATAATATTTGGAGTATTGCCATTGACGGGTGCGGTATTGACTTTCTTTTTGCCCGAAACGAAAGGATATGTTTTGCCCGAGACAATTGCAGATGGTGAGGAGTTTGGGAAAAAAGTGAAGAAGGAAAATTCTTGTTTGTAGAAGTTTGAAGTGTGTAGTTATGTAATTAAAAGTTTTTTACGTTTTTTGTGTGCAATAAATTTAATGTTGTTAAATTTCATACATAAGTTACGAAGAGTGTTGTTTGTTGCTAAATGATTTCTGGAGATTGCTCACATTGGGCCTGGCTACACGTGGAACAAGAACAAGATGAAAAACCGTTTTTTTAGAAGAGATTCGTGAGGAGCAAGGCAAGAAAAAAATCAATTTTCATATAATTTTCGGTTTTGTTCTCGTGTTTTTGTTTCCCGTGTAGTTTCACCCATTAGGATCTTTCACACAGGGTTGGATTGACACTCTATGGCGCAACTGGGCAGTACACTGAGAAAAAAAATCCTGTAAATTCAAAAAATACGCAGATGATTCAAAGAGATTCAAATATGATTTTGCTTCATATTTGTTTCCCTTTGAATCATTGTATAATCCCTTTATTTCAAACGGATTTCCCTTTGAACTAATAAGATATTCCTTTTGAAAGTCTATCTATAATCACTTTAAATTAAAGTGATGCAGTGTCAATTTAATCAGGTCACAACCATAAATCGAAAGGATTTCCTTTTAATTTTAAAGGATGAACTCTTTGTTTTAAATGCATAAACTCAAAAGAATACTTTAAATTACACCAAAAGGAGTAATTTTCACAGGGTGTTCTTTCCCTGTGAAAATTACTTATAAATGAGTTTTGTATAACTGACCTCGCTAAAGGTGTTGGCGACATTTCATTTACCTCTTTACGCTCTAAAATGCATAATAAATTACCTGCCTACAGTGGGATTCGATCCCGCGGCCCTATGATTTGAAGACTAACGCTCTACCTACTACACTACACAGACTATACGGGACGACGTTTATAATTTACACCATACGTTGTGACATCGCTCTACCACACTGCCGACCAACTGCGAGTGTAAACAAAAAAAAAATCCTGTTGGAAATTTGGATTTAAAGGATTTCACATTAATTTAAAAAGATTTCCTATTGAAAATTTGGATTTAAAGGATTTCCCATTAATTTAAAAAGAATGAATTTGAATTAAAGCGATATATATTTAAAAGGAAAGGATTATATTTAATAGGAATGTAACTCGATTTCAAAAGAATATCGAGTTAATTTTAAGGGACGTTATTTTTCTCGGTGTAGTAGATTGGCCGCCCACCGTCACTGGTTATGCCTGGAAGTAGTCGCATTTACATGGATGGCTTAACAGGGTGTATGCATGTGGAGGCAGGGAGGCGCGCTTGAACCCCCTCCTCCTTAAACGATGATAACGGTAATTTTTTCTACTTACTATTGTACAAAAAAAAATAGTGGACTGCGATATTTTAAAGTGTTAAAATACCGGCTTGAGTTCTGGAACGGTACGAAAACTTTCTTACTACAAATAAATAACTTCATAGGAGGTGATCAGTTGGCGCCTAGTCTCGAAACTTCAAGTTTTCTTAAAATTTAAAAATTGCAGTCTCAGTGCGTCTCGCTGACTCGGATTTTCCGAGACAGGAAAACTAACAAATTGTCATCCGAACATTACTACTGAGAATGCAGTCTTGAAGATAGGATTACCGCCTCGACCACGACCCTCGCCCGGCACCGGCAAGAAGGAAAGGGAGGGGATGAGGTGTGTTCAAAAAATTCTTTGAGAGTATCCTATTTTTGAGGCGCAGTTGCTAAGACAGCCCTATGAACTAAAAACTTATTTGATCAGATCAGACTATTCGATTGATAAATTAATAAATCCTCTGAAGGAACTTTCTATAATCTACACTCTAAAAAAATTTACTCCAATAATAGGAGGAAACTTTTTTTCCTTCTTTTATAGTAGTAAATTTACACCATGGTATGAGCGAGAGTAATTTTACACTTTACGGTGTAAATATTTACTACAAAAATTACTTACATAAATAAGTAAACTTACTCTTAGAATTATGTAAATTTAAATCAGAAATAAGCAAATTTGCACTGGAACAAATGTAAATTTACACCGGCGAAAATGTAAATTTACATCTGGGTTTATGTAATTTATTAATAATATTTACGGTAGCCGGTTCTTCGATTTTAATCGTCCTGGAGTCGTTATTCCAACGGCCAAGAGCTGGCGCACCCCCTTCGGTTCAACATAAAAAAACGCTACAACAACAACAATAATATGATGCTCACACGAACGCACTTCGGACGGAACAGACTAACTGCACACAGAACAAGCCACTTGACAGATACAGGAAATGCAATAATTCACAAAAGTATTGTAGCACCCTCAGTTTTACACAAATGTAGGTGTAATTTTCACACCAAAATGGCAATATTACATGAAAATTACACAAAAATAAAGTAATGGCACATCTTCACACCAAATGTGGTGTAAAATTACACCAAAATAGAGAAATCTGTGTAATATTACACTATTTTGTGGGTTTACTAGAAATTTGGTTGAAAAATAAACGTTTACTGTAATTTTGCGAGAAAAAAAGGTGTAAAATTCAACGAATTTTCGATGTAAAACTCAACCTTATTTTTACAGTGTATGTAATAGTCATGCGAAGGAAGGACAATCAACAACTCCTTTGAATGAGCAAGAGTTTGATGATTACCTCAATAGCGCATTATTCTGAATCGATTCGTAATAACAGAAGAAACCCAGTTCATGACACAATCAAATAGAAATCGGTGGAGTCATACCTGCACATTCCATTCGAACCGCGCGGTACAAAAGATCAAAGTTTTGGACAATACAAGCCTGGAAGAAACAGAGGCGAATTCAACGAAATATTAACGTCCGTTGAATTACCTTATTGCCTCTATCCCTCTCAGACGTGTGTTGTTCACAATTTTGATCTTTTTTAGAGCACGGTTCGGCGATCCCTGATTAGTGTGGGCCCACGGGACCCGTATACACGTTTAAAATGTCTACAAAGAGAAATTAGAGGGCTAGTGTTTTCGATAAAGATTCGATCCGGTCAAAAGCAGGTGTTGTGCGATCTTGTGAGGCACAGCCATTCCAATCAAGCTCTAATTTCAAATTTAAATTATTTTTTGGCTTAAGCACCAATTAGTGTAGTAAGTACCTGCGTGATAAACCTATAGTACATGATATTTCAAAATGTGGTGGAAATTTTTTTTTCTAATATTTTTTGGGGTACTGAGCCCGAATCCATAGCTTTCCACTAAAATTTCGTAACGAAACAGGGTCAAAATCGCCTAAACCTAAAAAAAAACTACCATCAATTCTAGCGATACCTCTTAACGCATTTTGAAGTTTAATGTCGCCATGGACCCGCATTCATGTTTCCTCTAACATATTCACGGGCAGTTTTTCGCGAAAATGTGCAGTTTCGGAGTTATAAGCCGAAAAATGGGAATAATCCGAAAATTTTGAGTTTTCGGATTCGAGCTCAGCACCCCAAAAAAAACATAGAAAAAAAAATTCTCCATCACATTTTGCAATCTCAAATATCTCAAATCATGGAATGACTACACTAAATTACGTCCAAAGGAATTTCTGTGGCCTTTGATAAATAAAGTTCTCAGCGATCCAGTGTGACACGAGACGTGTGACGAGCTTTTTAGTGTCCATTGAATATGGTAAAACCGCCATACCTAGGGATATACATCCGCAAAAGTAATGTTTTTTTTCGAGTATACATTTAAGCCGCCAGCTATCGTGGACTAATGGATCTCTTGAAAAGCAGACATTGGAAAACCAAAACCGCCATCAAGCGCAACCCTTAAAGAAACAGCTGCAGCTACGTTCCCGATTAAAAGAAATAATGTAGAAAAACTGAACTGTCAGTTAAATTTTAAAGTATAGTAGTGATTTCTCAGGAGGACTACATTTTTTACACCAAAAAAGCGCGACCCGGCAGAATTTTCCTGAACCCGGCGTCCCGGCAGCATCATCTAGGCCTGTCACTGCCGGGCGAGGCCCGAGCAGGTGGTAACCATACTCGAAGACAAGATTTATACTCGTACTTTTCAGGCCTTTTGTATTCGGGGCTCTGATAAAGGATTCTGCAATCCCTCGTTTCGCCTAGTATCTCGAATCGGAAATTAATGACACACTAAGGTTTTGCTTCGCGATGATCCCGAGGGTATAAACGAGCTACGGAATAAAAAGCAGAAATCGTAACCGAATTGAATGTTATTAGGAGTAAGGAGTTTATCGTTAAAAGCGTTCAAAATCATTCTAGATTTAGGGTAGCCATTAGGTGATTTGAGATTGCAAAATGTGGTGGGGACATTTTTTTTTTGGTTTCTTATGTTGTTTGTTTGGGGTGCTGAGCTCGATTCCGGAGCTTCCCACCAAAATTAAAACCGGGCCAAAACCGCAAAAATTCCAAAAACTTTCGGAGCTTTTCTGAAAGTTGTGCTTTTTTAATGGGATGTAGATTACGTTGCGGATGACATTTTGCTGAAAATTTCACAGTTCCAGCCACCTCCGTTCAGAAGATACAGCCGTTCTACATACTCCCTTTTTTAAGGTTGCGGACAATCGGTCAGGACTTTTTTATCCAGAATCAGGAGCCTATCCTCAACCATCCTGCAAAAATCCAGAGATGTATGGCCATATCTTGGTTGAGCTTTCGACCGCTCAAAAAAGCGCCCCACTCCTAGCAGAAAAAACCGTGACTTAGTGTTTGCGGTAGGGTGCGCAACGGCCTCTACCTAGCTACTTTTATACGTATTTCAACGATGAAGCCATGAAGCGGAGTAGATGGCGGGAAAATACATTTGAAAATTATGAAGAAATGTATTGTTACAATCAAATTGGGCGATGTCCGTCTGTCTGTCTGTCCGTCTGTTGCTATGCGTTTTACTCGGCCAATTTAAAAGCTATGAAGTTGAAATTTTGCACAAAGGCTTTTTCTGCAGGCAGTTTGTATGTTTGAATCGGTAAAATCGGACCATGGGGTCATGGGGCTGCCATACAAACCTAACCCCCCAAATTAGGTCCTTCTAAGAAAAACTTTTTTGTTTGTGCACCGATTTCAACCAAATTCCAGACAAATGTATTAATAATCATGACACACAACTTATCTAAGAATTGATCAAATTGGATAATGGGGTCATGGGGCTGCCATACAAACCTAACCCCCCAAATTAGGTTCTTCTAAGAAAAGCAATTTCACAAAACCTTGAATTAATGTGTCTTTACCAAGGCAACAAAAAAATTAAAAACGAATGGAATCGTACTGTGGAGTCATGCTCCCGCAACCCCAATAAAATTTTCCGAGTAAATATTTTTATTTGCCCACTTATTTCAACCAAGCCCAAAACTTTTGTCAAGACGGAATAAAAATAATGAGGAGGGGGATTAAATACAAGTCATAGGTACGCCCGAAAAAACTTTTAGCCCAAGGAGAGCGAAGGGTATCCAAATTTCGGCCGCGCCCGTAATTAGCCTCGGCCCCCGGGGGTTGGCGAGCGTAGCGAGCAGGGGGTGAAGCCCCCTAGTTTTTTATAATTTCTCCACCATTTTTGTCGTTGACTTGCGTCTGAATTCTGGTAAAAAATAAATTAAAGCACAATTCGCTCCAGAACTCGAGACCGCTCACTTAGGATTGAGTGCACTCAGTAGCAATGGGTATAGCTTAAACTTGTAGAGCGCGGACCATTTTGAAAAACCTACTATAGCGACATTTTATGTACCTAAATATGGCACTGACCCAAGCGTCCGTTTTCGCCAGTTTTTTTTAGATATCCTGAAAAGCGTATTTTAGAAGTTAAAATTAATAAAAGCAATCAAAATTTCAGAAATATGCCATCCCGGGCAGTTGCCCAGGATGCCCATATGGGAAATTTGGGCCTGCTTTTACATACTCCATATTTCAATTTTTATTTTACCAAATTCACGTGTTGACTTAACCCATTTTGTCCTACGGTTTCACGCTTTTCTGGTAAAAAATATAAACTTGTTCCCCGAGGAAGAAAGGTTTATTTTAGAATTATCTAATCGACCTGTTTTAGCTCAAAGATGTATTTTGACATTTTCTATGATTTTTTAGGGTTTGAAAATTGTGAAAACTCCATGTTTTTAGGTACGGATGTTAATTTGTGTTTAAAATTACTTAGATCAAATATTTTCCTGAAATCTACGGAAATAACATAAGAAAGACTTCAACAGATGCGAAAATATACATAGTTCATCCAAAAGTTGTATTATGACCGCAGAACATACGCTCCAAATTTGAGGTTGCGAAAACGCAACGCTGGACTATAACGATATCCTCTTTTTCCTATCCTATGGATAGATGATTTCCATTATTTTTACTATTAATTCAGCTTTGATGCTATTTAATTTTTGCTTTTATTGTTTGACTTTGTTTAACTTCTTGAGATAAAGCGGGACGAACATTGTTTGTACTTAAGTTTTCGATAAATTTAAGAAATATTAGTAAAAAGTGACTTTGCAAATGAAAAAGTTTATTTAGAACATTTAATTTATTTGGTTTTACTAGGGGGCTTCGCCCCCTGCTCGCTACGCTCGTCAACCCCTAAAATAAATAATAAAAATACATTTCTTCGAAATTTTCATATTCTTCCTATGCCAAACTACTGTGCGAATTTTCGTTATACTAGCACAACTCCTTCTTACCCCCGGACAATATGGGTTAAGACGAAATTTTCTGCGTAGGGAAATTAATAATGTACACAATCAAAAGGTTTTTTTTTCTTTCTTTATAATTCATAAAATTGCCGACACATTTTTTGTTATTTTAACAGTTTTTGGCTATGTACGCTTTTAATTACCACTAAAAATAAAATTTGAAAGTATATGTATACTTTTTCTTTAAAATTTAATATAAATGAATAATTGAATTAAAAAAACCTGTAGGTAAAATTTACTTCAATATAACAACCATATGAGTTAAATAAATTTTCATCTGAAAGATATCTCAATTTTTGTAACTAAATTGATTCAAATATTGGAAGTTATAAGATGCTAATTAGTATCTATACACACAATCACTCACTAACTTCCAACGTAAATACAGTAGAATGTCGATTGTCCGAACAGCGATTTCTTCCAAATTTCGATTAACGGAGAAGAAGATCCTGCTTTTTAATTATGATAGGAAAGTATGCGATCAGAAAATTAAAATGTCTATTGAAGTCATCTCTACTTGGCGCATCATTGTTTTGAGTGTAAGATATTAGATCGAATAATTCCTTTGCTAAACCGATCGATTTAAATATAAATTGTTGTTGTTTTAGGCAAGTATTAAGCATACGATCTAAAGTCCCAAAGCCTTAATTTTGGCCCAATTTGTGTTTGCCCACAAATCAATATTTCTAATAAGACGACTTTCATTAATTTTTTTAAAGTAGCTCTATTAACTAGGTTTTTGAATTGTCCGAACCACCTCTGACAACATTAGTTCGAATAATCAACGCTCTACTCTACATACATTTTTACATTAAGCTATGGCTAGCGAAAAGCCCAAGTCTGCCCATATAAATCATGTCATTATGTGTACCAGTAACCAGTCTGTATGAAAAGTGTTAATTTTATTCTAGAGACTTGAACCTAAAAATTTCACGTAAATCTTTTCGGTTTGATGGGTTTTGTCAATGACATGGGTTTTTTTCGTTTATTCTTCCACGAAATTGAGTTGATTTGTTTCTTATGAATTTACCCATATTACAGCAATCATGCGTATGCAATATAAGGTATAGAAGGAGAGCATATGGATCTGGTTCTGGTAAACCCACATTCGAGTAAGTATTTTGCATATCAACTGGTATCCAATTTTCTTCGAATTATCTAGAGTACTTATGGTAACAGAATTAGCAGAGTGATTGGATTAAAGACGGTCAAGCTAAACTAGACCTCGATAGTACTATAGCAATTTTCACATTTACATGTAGTAATTAATTTTTGAACCAATTCTCAAATAATTTTCTTGATAATGGTATATGGACAGGTTCTACAAGGAGTTTCCCCATAAGAAAGAGACAAGTTTTAAGAAGGAGATAGACTGCCTAAAATATTTGATGTTTGTTTATTATGTATTTAAATTCGGAATTCAGATTGACAACATTTTTAAGATATTTTAGAGAAGAAGAGCGATGGATCGAATGAAGTGGACAGTGGCGTTTTTCACACTTAACAATTCGATCTTTTTTGTCGAGTTTCGCGAAGTAGGATTCAATAATACTATAGGCGGTTGTATGAATATCCTTTTTGCTAATTTAAAGGGTCAAGAATTGGGGGTATGTCCTGTCCATATTTTCTGCTGGAAGTTACACGAGGAATTATTTTCCGGCCGTTTATGCCCAACTAACAATGTGTATGCTTTAAAGAAGCTCCTTAGCTTACAGCTATCGTATAGTAACGCTAAACTCTACTTATCGTGTGACATCACGTAAAGGAGTATTTTGATAAATAATCCTTAAAAAAATTTCTGGAAAACTTTTAACATCTTTATGGGATCAGAGCACTCACACACGCTAAAATAAACAGGAATTTAAAGATGGTGCTGTAAAGCTTTCATAACACATTTTCTAAATATGAAGCTAAAAGTACTCCATTAATACTTTTTTATTACGTTTATTGTCTGTGTCTCCTGTAGCAGAATATCACAAATGAACACACACAACAACAAAAATTAAAATTCAAATATGGAAATCATCCATGAAAAAGCAACACTTACGCTGTTTTTCCTTTCAAAAGGGGGGAAAGCAGTTTCTTTCGTGTGATCCTTTTGCAGCACTTGATTTATATAATGTCAATTTATTATTTATCTATCAACTGTAAGCGGTTGAGGCTTTTTAAATTAAATTTTTAAAGTTATGTTTTTTCCATTTTACCGAAGTCAGAAGAATATGGGTGATGAGTTTACGCATTTAAAATGCATTGTGCTTTCTTCAGCAGCATTCAACACGTATAATGCTTGAAATAATATTACATAAATAAATAACAGGCGCGACAATCCAGCATTAGACTAAGGCCGCAGGATGTGTTAGTGACATCCCATTTCCAAGATCTTATCTACTTTTTGTTGAGGTAATGAGATCAGCATCACGCTCAGCAGTGTTATTTATCCCCATAAATAGGTACCCGTTTAACGTTTGAGTGAGATCATAGTCCGTCACAAGCTCGTGAGTTCGAAAAACACCATGGAACACGGTGAGATTCGAACTCATTAGCCTGTGCACCGAAGGTGCGCGAAATAACCGCTAGACCAGCTAGACTACTTCTGTTTCAAGCATGATACTAAAATATGAATTCAAGGACATATCCAGGACGTGTAAGCAATTAGGAGGATATATCTCTAAGCCAGGTCAGTGCGGACGCAACTAAATAGAATATTTAGGGCGGAATTCATAGTCACTTAAGGAATAAGGATTCGATGTTTTAAGTATGAGCGACTATGAATCGCAAAATTAATAAGGAATCCCTTAAGGGTTCCCTTAAGTATAAGTGAGGACTATGAATTCCGCCTTAAGTGTTTTTAAATATCGATAACAACAAAAATAAGTATATAAATATCAAGTTTTAGTGTTGAGTAAATAAATAAGAAACACACAAACTTTATTTCCTTCGCTATTAATTAATTATAACAGTAAATTTGTGAAATTTCAATTAGTGCGTGTGTAGCCTTCTTAGGTCTGCAAAAATAAAAAACATTGATGGGGGTTTTGACCAATCTTAATGCAAAGTTGCATATCGGTACCTATAACGGTTTAGAAAAACCGAGGTGAAAACATAAGCTTACTTCAAACGCCCATAACTCCGTTACCGTTACTCGAAACTGGAAAAAAGTAACTAGTATAAAATATACTCGTCGATTCCTTTGATTTGAGTACCCATATGTCCATCTACGATTAAAACTACAAAAGTCGACTTTTCAACTCTTCGGGACACCCTTTTATCTTTTCCCTATCAGATTCTAAAGTATTAGTACCAAAGACTGTTATCATTCTTCCCATTCCTACCAAATTTCATGAGGATCGGTTGAGCCGTTCGCGAGTTATTTTGTGACCAAAATTTTCAAATCTTCGAGTGTCCTGTTAGCTTTGCCCTACCAACTTCTAAGTATTTCGTGCCAAAGACTGTTACCATTCTACACATTCCTACCAAGTTTCATGACAATCGGTTGAGCCGTTCGCGAGTTATTTAGTGAACAGACGGACGGACGGACAAAATCAATTTCATAAGGGTTTTTTGAAAAAATTCAAAAAAAAAAACCCAAAAATGGTTAATTCTATGTAGCCTTGTATGTACATCATGGATCACTCAAGGATCTGGTCACCTTATATTAAATCCATGGTGGTACCCACTGAAAAAATAATTTGCTAAAACAAGAAAAAAAGTACAACAAAAAACAGCCAAGGAATAATTTTTCTTGATTTAAGATGAAGTTTTTTGTTCCAAGAAAAGTCTTTGCTTAAAATATTGCTTATTTATTTATTTTAACCCTCCACCGAGCACGTTGGGTCTTTTGGGACCCCAGGGGGTATTTTTTATGTATTAATTTTAGAGGGTTTCGCCAGTCCAGGGGAACTTGTAGGACATCTAAGCCACATAAATTCTACCCAGGAATATGCTTGAAAAAAATCCAAAAGTAAAAATTTACAGGAACGGGTACGTGGGGTCTTCAAAAACCCCATGAGTACCAAGGCCTCAATTGTCCTGAATATCCGGGAAACGAAAATCGGAGCTATACTCTATGTCGAGGCCTATTTATTTATCTATCTCGATATCTTTACTAGTCTTCACCTGTAGTTTTATTGCGTCTTTTCACACTGAACCGAGACCGAGCCTCACATCATTCTTGGCTACAATGAAAGTAAAGGAAGAGATTATACCATGGATCGATTTCCCAGAAATTATCCTGGCTTGAGAAATTCACGGAAACATCTTCTAACTTTTTTCTTCAATTGCTGCGATAGCTTCTTCTGATATAGGGCGGAAAACACACGTTTACTTTAGCGAATCTCAAACAATGGAGGTCAAATTTTGGCCTCCACTAATTCTTACCATAGCTTAATCTACATCAATTAAAGTCGCAGAGACATCTACAAAGAGTTGAAGGAAAGTTTACGGGCACTGCTAATTCATACTTCAATAATTTGTTAGTAGTAAGTTATCCTTACTATTTCAGGAACTAAGTTTTCCTTGAATCCAAGGCAGAGGGACAAAAAAGTAAAAAAATTGATGGCTACAATCGCTTGAAATGTTTACAGCTTGCCATATGAACAACAAATATTGTGAGTAATTATAATAAACATATTCAAGAACATAACAAAGTACTTATAAATGCGTGTTTTTTTTACAATTTGAGACATGTTCAAGGATATGTAAGTTCAATCAACTTTGGGGTCCGAAAAGACCCCACGTGCCCGCTCGCGTTGTTCGCGGGACGTGCCTGGCGAAGGGTTAAGCAAAGACTTTACATCTCAAACCGAAAAAACTATTCCTTGACTGTTTTTTTGTTGTATCTTTTTCTTGTTTTTAGCAAATGATATTTTCAGTGAAATATTGCATGAAAATTTCAATTAGTCTTACCAATTTTCTTTTTTTTTAACAAGAAAATATATTTTATATTTTATATGACTTGGGAAACATCCAGAAAACCATAATATTTCGTAACTTTTTCCCTAAACATCTTTTATGTTATAACCCTTTCCTTTGCCCAGTGTTCTAACATTGGAACAAACTGAAAAAAAACTCTAAAACTCACAAATCTGCACGAACATTATTTATTTGACTTTCTCACTATAGTTTCAGAATACGAACAATCAGAAAATGGCTACAAAAAATTGTTGGAATCAAATCAAAACATTTAAAAACGGGTGGAACTGGATAGGCTAAGCTTTTGTAATTTTGAAAGACCAAAGTCTCTTCTTCTTCCTTGCCTCGTTCTTTATACCGCTCCATGGTTCCGCGTTGCTCGACCTGCGGTGTAGGCACATCGCCCGTTTTGGCGATAATTTCTCAGCATATTTCTACAGGCAGCTCTATCTTGGATCGTGTCATCGCCGAGACCAATGCGTTGCTGTTGCTTTTTCATTTGACACATCCAGGTGTTCTTCGGTCTGCCTCTGGCCTGGCCATCAAGTGGAATTTCCATTGATATCGCTTTCTTTGCGGGGTTCTCAGGCGGACGCCTTTGAACATGGCAATACCAATCCATTCGTCGGTCTTCGAGCTTTTCGGTGATTGGTTGGTCTATGGACAAGCTGCCTCGGATGTAGCTACTCTTGATGTGGTTACACCAACTGACATGCGTAACATTTTCATTTCAGTCGCTGTCATTTCTTTCGCGTAACCTTCATACATGGTCCAGCATTCTGATCCATACATGAGTGCGGGACGTACAACCGTTTTGTACAACTTGCCCTTTAGCTTCAGTGGCATTTTCTTATCGCAGAAAACTCCAGAGTTTTCTCGCCACCTCATCTACCCAACCTTTGTGCGATGTTTGATGTCATCATCGCATGTAGCTCCGCTGTTCACCATCGAGCCAAGGTACTTGAACTTGGTACAAGACTTAAGCTGCTCTCCTTTGACGTACATTTCTGGTATCGGTGCATTTGGGTCTGAGAATTGGCAGCATAAGAACTCAGTCTTTGTTATACTTACCCTCAGTCCATGCTCCTCCAGAATGTCACACCATTTTGTAAGCGCAGCTTGCAAGCAGGGATTTGGAGCGGAGCGGAGCGACCTTAAATTTCGGAGCGAAAGAGCGGAGCGTGGAGCGGTTTTTGGCACACTGGAGCGGAGCGATTTTTGCTTTGAAAGTCGCTCCGCTCCGCTCCAAAGTAAAGAATCAAAAATATTCCGAGAAAAAAAATGATTTTTTTCGACGAAATTTTTTATTTTATGGCACGATTTGGTGATTTTGGACGATTTAAAGGCGAAGAATTCGTTGAGAGGCTTATAAAATTTCGGAATATCGTGAAATTCATTATGATAAAAGAGGTTTTGAATTTAGTCATAATCATCACTCTTCATTATTAAGAAATTCAAGATCATCCATGAAAGAAAAGTCCTGTCCTGTACTCGATGAATGAACGCCCTTTTTAATTTAAATTCGTTATTAGGTGCGTTTTATTGAATGTAGCACAAGACAGTGCCATAACAATTTTAAAGATTTTTCAAAAATTGAATACTCATCGCACCTACATATTTTCTTTCGGTCGTGGCCAACAATTTTTCCTAAGAATAAACCCATTAAAAATCGGATAAGCAGCTTAAGCTGTGAGAAAAGGTTTAAAGACAAAATTTTGTGATCTTACTTCATATAATTTTTTTCCCGACGGAGGTCTTAGTGGTAACATTTTTGTAAAATCTTGAAATGCTTTTTGGCAGCTACGGAGTTAAGAATTCGGGATATTGCCGGTACACCTATTTTGCTGGAAATGACATTAATAATATCATATTTCGGTGCGCTTATGAGCAGTGTTGCCAACTGGAAATTTAGAAAACGGCTAAATTTAGCCGGAAAACCGGCTATATTTTTTTTTCAAAAACGGCTAAAAATCCGGCTAAATCAATTTCAGTCAGAAAAACGGTAAAAAAACCGGCTAAATCATACAAAACAATCACATTGCGAAAAAATATAGTGAAAAACTTATTTTAATAAATTAATTTTTTTTCTGGAGTACTACCCGTAAACTATGCTTTAGAAAGATTTTTTAGTTTTATTACATATATGCTCCAATCGCTGTCATTACAGTCAAAATTTACTTTGTTCGGGGTTAGATAGCTCAACTAATCAAAATTGTTGTATACAGGTACAATTTCTCGGTTAAGTTCATAACCACATTAGGTTGGAAATTGTGGAACATAAAATTCTTAAAAGGAACTCCAATGCGTAACTATGGGCAAGGGCGTTGTTGATGATCCGCAATTACAAATTTGATGCTCCAAAGGCACGAAATTGAAGTTCCAAAATTATGAGCTTGGGCGGGAAATGGTAAAGATTTTAAATGCGTAGGTTCTATGAATCATCTGACGTTGTGCAAGTTCAGTCTTGACTCGATAATCCGGATCAATTATTGCAATGGGTAATCCGGACTATCGGAACATCCGGATTAGCAGATTTCTGAAGAAAAACAGTCCAAATAAATAAAAAAGAGGAGCAAAAGGCGATAAATGTATTATTTCTTTGAAATTAGTCGGCAGCGTCCCGTAATAAGGTACGAGACCAAATCTACCATTTCACCCTGAAAATCTCAAATATCCGGATTACAGAGTCAGAATTGCTGCCGAAATCCGGACTATAGAATACATAGTGGAAATATTTAGTGGTTCGGATTAGCGTGAGTCAAGCCTAGTTTGCCCAGTAAACTACAAAAAGTGTTTATATATTTCAGGGGTAACTTACCCCCTTCTTCAGCACTTAGCTTTTGTGCACGCTCCAAGACTTGCTCAGCAAAGAATTTTATTTAAGAAAGTGTCTTCAATTTTGCAAATTATTCAGCATATTGGTGGTTAGTAAATTGCATGCTTAGACTAGGTACTAATCGTCAGTTTACGTGAAACCCATTATCCTAAATTTGTTTAAAAAAGGCAAGTCTCCACGGCACATTTTTCCCAGGAGACATAAATGCAAGTTTTCCCCCTGGTGGACATAGTAGGTACTTACCCTAATACACGACAATAAGTGTATGTAGAAATAATTGTAGTCTGGGTGGTGTAGCGGTTAGTGCGCGCGCCTTCAGTGCACAGGATTATGAGTTCGAATCTCACCGTGTCCCATGGTGTTTTTCGAACTCACGAGCTTGTGACGGACTATGATCTCACTCAGATGTTAAACGAGTACCCATTTATGGGGATAAGTAACACTGCTGAGCGTGATGCTGATCTCATTACCTCAACAAAAAGCAGATAAGATCTTGGAAATAGGATGTCACTAACACATCCTGCGGCCTTAGTCCAATGCTGGATTGTCGCGCCTGTTATTTATTTATTTATTAGAAATAATTTGACGGCGATTAATTATTTTGGTTGTGAATATCGAAAAATTTATTCTAGTTTCAAAATAAAAAAGAAACGAGACCGAGGCTAAGTTCTCTTAGACAACTTTATTTGGGGGGCAGCGGGGGACATGGTCCCTTAGTAAAATTCCACTTGTTTTTACATTTTTTCTTGTTTGGTGGTTTGGTTTGGTGAAATTAGTGTAGCAAAAAATGTTTTTTAGAAGAACCAACATGCGGGGGAGGGTTTCTACGGCAGCCCCTTGAACTCATGGAACCTTTCTAATATTTACGTTTGTGTTCTCCCATCAATAGAAATAAATTTGTATGAAGTTTGGTTGAAATTGGTGAACAAATAAAAAAAGTTTTTCTTAGAAAAACCAAATTTGAGGGTTTGGGTTTATATGGCAGCCCCATTACCCCATTATTGGATTCCACTTATTTTTACGTATGTTTTAGGAATCATTAGAAATATGTTTTCATGAAGTTTGGTTCACATCGGTGCCCAAAAAAAAAGTTTTTCTTAGAAGAACCTAATTTGGGGGGTTAGGTTTGTATGGCAGCCCCATAACCCCAATCGTTTGTTTTCATCCATTTTCATATATTTTTTGTGACATTCATAGTGATCCTTTTATGCGTTTCGTTAAGATTGGTTCATAAATAAAAAAGTTGTTCATATAAAATCATAAAAAAATTTTAGCCGAAAAAACGGCCGAAGAAAATCAATTCCGGCTAAAAATCCGGCCGGCCGGAATTAGAAATTTCTTCCGGCTAAACAGCACGATTTCCGGCTAAATTTGGCCGGAAAACGGCTAAATTGGCAGCACTGCTTATGAGATAGTTTAGTTTCCGGACACCCTATCTAGAACAACTCAATTTTATGTTCAAATTTGTACGAAATTGGTGCTATCCTGTTCTGTACTTGATCGAATAAAACGCACCTATTAAGTCATTTTCTAGAATACTTGAGTAGATATAAGTTGAATTGATGAATTCGCGGAAAATAATAAATATTTACTAAGAACAATGAAGTTTTGTTGTGTTTTCGTAATGGAGCGGAGCGAAAAAAATTTAGTCGGAGCGGAGCGCTGGAGCGGAGCGGATTCAAATTGGTCGGAGTGGGAGCGGAGCGGAGCGAAAAAAAGTGTCGCTCCAAATCCCTGCTTGCAAGGCAACGATGTTTGGGCTACTGAGGACTATATCATCAGCAAAAAGAAGAGATATTTCTAGGCCGTCGGAGACACGTGTTAATAAGTAGCACATGATGATGTTGAAGAGCAACGGACTCAATACACTGCCCTGGTGTACTCCGACATTCACCGGAAATTCTTCTGATTCACCGGCTGTGCATCTAACCTTAGTCGTAGCTCCATCATACATGTCTCGTATCATCCTGACGTATGCCTCGGGGACATTAAGTGCTCTCAAGAGACCAAAGTCTCGATAATAATGAATGAGTGCTCCATCAACGAAAAGAAAAAAAATAGTAAATCAGATTTAAGGTTTAAAATTCTACTTTCTTGTAACGAATGTTTCACTTGTCTGTATTTTTCAAAGATACCCCAACTAGATACATTTTTCTGGAATTCTTTTCATCTCAACAATTCGTCCGCAACAAGTTTTTGTTTTTCTCCGAAGCAAACCATTATTAGTCTTACTACATTACTAGCATCTGTTTATTATCTATCTTTTCCATGCATGTCTTTACCAACATCCATTCATTATGGATAGATAAGTATAGTCGTACATACCACTATATCTAAGAAACAGATAAACGCATGCCAAGAGATTCTGTAGTTCCCCGAATAGTTGATACATTTCCAATTTCCATTCCACACGCCACGGTCTGATACAAGAATTTATCATGCAACAGCGTCACCCCGTCTTTATGACGCGAGTTTCGGTGAATCCAAAGTTCAAAATCAAACCATGGCATCACAACCATCTATCAGCAATAGTACGAGATACCGAGACCGAGTTGTCTTACTACTTTACTTCTTCGTATCCATTCAAATTCAAATCCATACTGTGGAAGTTAGTCTGTATAGTTAGTACGAGTATAGTATGCCATCGATGCGTTCTGTGTCGTCTCTACATTACACGATCGTACTATACCAACGTATGCTAGTGACTAGTCAGCTCTAGCTTAGCGGCTTTAGTATCTTATAAAACTGCTTGATACTTAACGGCTAGTATTTAGTCCGTTTTTTGAACGCTGCAGAGCAGCAGCAGCAGCACCCAGCCGTAGAGTACCCTATACTCTTGCAGCGCGATTTTTTAATGGCTTTCACTGGTCACACGTGATTTTTATTTAAATTGTTAACCTAAGTGCTTTTGTAATTTTATATACATATTTCGTATGGTGTCTGTTCGATTGTCTGACTTGGCGGTTGAGAAAAAAGAAAGGTTTGAAATTTCAAGAGTGCTCCAGTGTAGTGATTGATGTTTTGTGAATGTTCGATTGGTGTTTTATATAAATAATAAAAAAAAATCACAAATGCCATAAAAATTAATAAAAGGTGCATAATAATATAATAGAGTGATCTGACAATAGTACAAAAAAAAAACATTCATATTTAATGTATGTGAAAATGTTTTAGATAAAGTGCATTTAAAAAAACGATTTAAAGAAATAAGTAAAAAAAGAGAAGTGTGTACATTCCATATTATAAGTTTATTGTTGATTTAAGTGTATGTGCTAAATTGTCAAATAGTCGAGATTGACATAGAAAGGCAATAAAACGTGAAACATGACATCGCCAACAAGTAAGTTTTGATAGCAATAACACATTGAAAAAATCGCAGTTTTTGTAAATGTGTTTTTTTTTTATCTACTCTGAAAACAAAAATGACTAAATGCTAATTGCATAGTAATATACAGACATATTGTCATATGTATTAACCGGATTGTTTGTTTCTGTTTTTTTTTGCGTTCACATGACATGATATCTTCTCATATCGGTAGAAATGTTTAATCGTAATTAGTGCAATAAAACACAATAGTAGTTAATAGCCTGCCTTTTAAATGTGAATTTGCTGTTAATATGAACCTAAATGCGTGTAATTGCATTGTAAATTTTGTAGAATGAAGCATTCATTTGTTTATTATGAACTGAAAATAAAATAAAACACCACATAAATCTTTATTTATCTTTATCTGTAATAAGAGATTAATCCAAATCAATTTATTGTGTTCTTCAATCAATAAATAAATATATAAATTTAGACTATTTGTAGTCAAAGACAAATACAATATTGTGGCCAAACAATCATAAATTGAAAAAGAACAAAATTTAAGCTGATTTCAAGCTGTGATAGTTTTAGCCCCTTTTTGAATCCATAAAGAAGTGAAGTGATCGATTTGAAGTTTTCTCAGATCAAAACTCAAAATGGTCAATTAACCAGGAGTGTCAAATTCAAAACCTAGTCTGGGCCAAATATTCCCGTTTTCAGGTTTGAGCGGGCCGAAATATAAACATTTCGAAATTCCTTATTTTCAAAATTTAAACACAACTTTTACCATATATGACTAAAAATCTGAGTCGTTATCGACCTCAAGATTATATCCTTTAGAAAATCCCAATTTTTTAAAATGTTTTTCAACAAAATTTAAAAACTTTAGAAAAGAAATTAAAACGCCAAAATTTGAGTAACCACTATTGGTCAATTACTTTCCGCCAAATTTTAGATAGCTAATATCTGAAAAGCATCGGGCCATCGAGAAACATTTAGGTAGCCCAAAACAACTTTAAGAGACGAAATCGTTAGGCTGAAATAAATTAAGTTCGGACAGAAAGGTGACCAAAAATAGACAAATTGTATGTGTTGTTAAACAAACCCATGCACCAGTAAAGCTTAAGCGAATAAGCGAAATCGGGTGACGTCCTGAAATTGTTACGTTTTACGAAATTTCACATCCGTGTAATTTTCTTACCATAAATTCAGGATTTCGGGGTTTTCAAAGCTTTACCTTCTTTTGACTTAAATTTCAATTCTTGCCCCATAACCTGAAAGAGGCGAACGTCAATTATAATGCACCCGTGGCTTATCAGGCAAAAAAAAATTTCCGAACCGATTTACGTGGCTTAATATTTTTCTACTCAAAGAAAGTTGCTTTAAACAAATAACCGTCCGTACTAGGACATAGAGAGGAATATTTTTAAAATACATGATCTCTAGGCTTGTATTAGTCACCGATTTATTTAGTTCTTGATGAGTTTTAGTATGTTTCTAAGACTTGAACAGCCTCAATTTTTTACGCTCTTGTAAAAAATTACAGTTCAGTTTCTTGTGAGATGGTTGAAGCTTTGATCCATATATCTTTGATCATTGAGATAGCCACTACATTAGAATCAAATGTGAGCGGTATATACATAATTGGTATCATATTGATTTCTCTATTAAAATCCGTTGATGTTGCCAACATATTGCCGAGAAGACAGATTGATTGCTTGAAAATTACATTCATGATCTGCTAACCTCCTCGTTTATGCGATTCAACCCTATTGGATTATATTCTTTGGATACAGCATTGTAAAATGTTTACACCAATGGAACAGACTCACGAACCCCCTTCGAAAATTATCATTCGATACATTATCGCAGAAATACAGCACGATAATTGGTGAGAAAAAGTTGTCCTATAGTTGTCCTATAGTTGTCAAAGTGTCAGCTGACAGTTGCCACAATGAAATATCAAAACTATGGACGGCTAACTAAATGGCACTCAGTGTAGATGCGATAACAACTGCCGGTCGGCATTGTGAGCTGCCAATGCGGATACCCTGAGTTTTAAATAC
This sequence comes from Microchrysa polita, assembly GCA_949715475.1. Lineage (NCBI taxonomy): Eukaryota > Metazoa > Arthropoda > Insecta > Diptera > Stratiomyidae > Microchrysa > Microchrysa polita. Next base: position 13,986,175 of record OX454420.1, read on the forward strand.
TGGTCTCGCTCTGTAAAATTTTCAGAATAATAGAGAGGTGACCGTATATGTTCACGGTTAAGCCTAGTACTGACATCGAGAGTGAAATTTTTGTCCGCTGCGATTTTTTCAATGAAAGTGTATTCTTACTGTCGTGGAAAATGTGGGGAATGCTGGGGAATTCCATAAGCTACAATCCGAAAACAGTTCCATAATTTTTCTCGCCCATTTTATGTATTTTTTTCCGATTCCCCGGTTATTTCATTGTGAAATGTCAAATGACCGGGGAATCGAAAAATAATACATAAAATGGCCGAGGAGAATTATGGAACCGGTCTCGGATTGTAGCTCATGGAATTCCCCACCGTTTGTGACACATTCCACGGCAGTCAGTATGCATTTTTAGATTAAAATGGGCGTCAGGTTAGAATATGCGCCTAGAGATGGGGGCTATCAGGTCTTATGAAACTAAAAAAAGCTCGTGCATATAGGAGGGCCGGGCGTGACGGTTTAGATTAAAGAATGGGTCCCGAAAACATCGCAAATGTTGATGCTGAAAATTTAAAATTTTGTGGCTCCAAGCCATGTTTCTGCGATACAACGGCCAAAAGCTGTTGTATCCCCATACAAAGTTATACAATATCTTTTTATTCCACTCCTGCCAAAAAGTGGATTGAGATATGTCTTCTATAGGAAATTTTCTGGTTTACGTGGTGGTAGGTGTGGGTATTTAAAACAGCTTGCGTACAAGTCCGCAACTCAGTGGGACATTTTCATATTTTCAACAAATGCTTATGTACAGTACTGATGCAACCTCGAAATGATACATTATTTCGTGACGATTTGCTTTTCGAATTCGACTCTCAACAAAAGTTGAACGTGAGATGAACCTAAGTTGAAAGTTACACTTTTTGGGTCGTTCAACAAAAGTTGAACGAAAGTTGAACGTGAGTTGAACCTAAGTTGGAAGTAACACTTTTTGGGTCGTTCATCAAAAGTTGAACGAAAGTTGAACGTGAGCTAAACCTAAGTTGAAAGTTACACTTTTTGGGTCGTTCAACAAAAGTTGAACCTAAGTTAAAAGTCACACTTTTTGGGTCGTTCAACAAAAATTGAACGAAAGTTGAACGTGAGTTGAACTTAAGTTGAAATTTGAATTCAAGTTGAATTCGAGTTGAATTCGAGTTGAATTCGAGTTGAATTCAAGTTGAACCCAAGTTGAACCCAAGTTGAACCCAAGTTGAACGTAAATTGAACCCAAGCCCAACCTCTATTGAACCTTGAATGGCACAAAACACTCACAGGGTACCACCTAGCCCAACTACCGTTGAACCTTGAATGGCACCCAAAACTCACAGGGTAAGTAATGTAATGCCAAAAACGTAACGCTTTTTCGTTATGATTTTCGTGACACTTTTCGAATTTATGTGCCAGAGTCAAGACATAAAAATGTCAAAAACAAATCTGCTCCAGAATCAGTGATCGATAGATGAAATTTATTAGCCGAAGAAAAATAAACTAAAATATGGCAATTGAAGGGACAAAAATCGGGTCTCTAGATTTTAACAGGATTGTGGGGGAAGGCCCTCTGATTATGGGGAAAAAACTCCGAGCCGATAGGGTTTCCGCCAACAGGAAAAAAAAGGGGAAAGGGGCACTTTTTGAGTCTTTAGTGATTATTTCCAAAATGGTAAAACATTTATGGAAAAGTAGTCTGAGAAGGAAAAAAAAACTACAGTGCGTACTCGATAGTCCGAAGCCTCGAAACCTCGAATTTCCAGTAATCCGGATCACCTCAAAGATTGCATTCTACACTCTGTAGTCCGAATTTCTAGAGCTTCTCTAGTCCGAATCTCACTTTTTTCTCATATTAACAGCAATATTATCATCCGAAGTAAAAACAACTTCTTTCTTTGCTCTTGCAAACAACAATAAGTAGAATAACAGAGTGAAATTCTTCGAAAATAGAAAATCGATTCTCTGAAAAAAATGCGTGAAATTGTCAATTTTCTCGAAATTCAGAGCAAATAAAAGGCTTCCACTAGTCCGAACTCCTCTGTAGTCCGGATCGACCCCGGTTTTTATTAGTCCGGATTATCGAGTACGCACTGTATATAAAACTTCCTTTGCTAAAATACACATATGGCCAAAAAAAAGTACACCCCTCATGTACTTTTTTATGCCAAATTGTCATACCCTTTTTATACCCTTCACTCGTAGAGTAAAGGGTATATTAACTTTGTCATGAAGTTTGTAACGCATTGAAGGAAGCATCTCCGACCATATAAAATATGTATATATATGATCAGCATGACGAGCTGAGTCGATTGGGCGATGTCCGTCTGTCTGTCTGTCCGTCTGTCCGTCTGTCCGTCTGTCCGTCTGTTGCTACGCGTTTTACTCGGCCAGTTTAAAAGCTATCGAGCTGAAATTTTGCACACATGCTTCTTTTTACTGCAGGCAGTTTGTATGTTCGAATCGCTAAAATCGGACCGTGGGGTCATGGGGCTGCCATACAAACCTAATCCCCCCAATTTGTTTTTTCTAAGAAAAACTTTTTCATGCATGCACCAATTTCAACCAAATTTCACACAAATGTGTTTCTATCGATAAGACAAAACATATGTAAGAATGGATCAAATCGGACTATGGGGTCATGGGGCTGCCATACAAACTTAACCCCCCAATTTAGGTTCTTCTAAGAAAAACTTTTTCGTTTGTGCACCAATTTCAACCAAATTTCATACAAATGTGATTCTATTGATGCCAGAAAACATATGTAAAAATGGTTGGAATCGGACTGTGGGGTCATGGGGCTGTCATACAAACCCAACCCCCAAAATTGAGTTCTTCTAAGAAAAACTTTTTGATTTGTGCACCAATTTCCATCAAACCTCATAGAAGTGCATTTCAATTCATGCCATAAAACATATGTAAAAATGAATGGAATCGGACAAAGGGGTCATGGGGCTGTCATACAAACCCAACCGCCCAAATTGAGTTCTTCTACGAAAAACTTTTTTATTTGTGCATCACTTTCAACCAAAACTCGTAAAAGTGCATCTCTATTGATGCCATAAGAGATGTGTAAAAATGAATGGAATCGGTCTATGGGGTCATGGGGCTACCATACAAACCCAACCCCTCATTTTAGATCTTCTAAGAAACATTTTTTCCGCACCAATTTAAAAAAAAACTTAATGCGTCCTTGTCAAAAAAAAAAAAAACGAATGGAATCATACTATGGGACCATGCTCCCGCATCCCCCCAATAAAGTTTTCTGAGTAAATATTTTTATTTTCCCACTTTACCAAAAACACACAAATATTGTTTTATCGACGCCACAGAAGGAAAAGAATGGGGAAGGATTGAATACAAGTCATATGTTCGCCCAAAAAAAACTTTTAGCCCGAGGAGAGTGAAGGGTATTCAAATTTCGGCCGCGCCCGAAATTAGCCTCGGTCTCGTTAAAATTGAATTACTCCAATTAGATAGCCATTACAACATTTAGGATACAATAATGCCAACGGAACCGAAAAACTAAATGGCATCCCCCTATTATCTTAGTCCCTAAAACTAAATATAAATAATAATATAAAATTAATTTAATTAATTAATTAATTAATTAATATTTTTCTATATTTAGTTAGTCCCTTCTAAAACGTTCAAAAATATAGAAAAATCTCCGAAAGTGGAAAGGTATTTAAAAACATTCTGAATACATTCCGAAGAAAATCTACAGTCGATGTAATGGATGTGCATCATTTCAGTTTTAATGTTGTCGTCATTGGAATTTCAATGATTTTTTTAAACAATTTCGTGAGGGGTCCGAACTCCATGAACCTTCCCATGGACCTTCCCATTTCGCGGAAGCACCATATTGTTAAGCAAACAAAATTACATCGGTCACTCGCGCAAAAATATTAAATGTTCTTCTCACATTCCACACCACAGTGAACGTTTTGCCTAGCATGTATATGCGACTACTACTACTTTCAAATTTAACCAGTGGCGGAGGGCGGCTATTTAGCTACTGCCCAGGGGCGCCATTGCAACGTTTAATTGCTGGAACGGAGCCCGTTGAAAGCGAACATACGAAGCCTCGGAACCTACCCGTCGGTTTCAGTAGATGGTTAGTCACAGGTTCAACTATCCTGGATTGGCAAGTTTAATTCGTTAAGCTGTCGTGGATTTTTAATTAACGTAAGATAAATTTTTACTTGTTAAAAAATAAAAATCCACTTAGCCATTTTTTATTATAAAAAAAATCAATCTAGTTTTTTTTATCATAAAAAAATGTAAAAAAAAAATTTAATTCTAAAATTAGATTTCATTTCAATAAGATAAAAAAATATTCATTCCTTAAAAATTCAATTTTTATTATAAATAATATAATGTTTAAAAACATTTAAATATATAATTAAATATATCTTAATATATAGAGACCAATATATATAACTAATAAAATAAACCTCTATAAAGCTACGCTATACGAGTACATGCTCATCAATTAATGACACACAGATTTCAATCCCGGATCCCAATACCAAAGTCCTGAAAGCTAGGAGAATTTTAGTCTTCGAGACTGCAGTCTCAGCGATATTGTGAGAGTTTCTTCCCTGATCTCGGAGTATCCGAAATCTGAGATACTGAACTCTTTCGATTTAAATAAAACCTACGGATTGAAACCAGATGCCAACTGAAACTTTAACACGCACTTATTTACTTGTAGTATGAAAAACTTAATTAAAGGCTTTAAATTGTGCAGACCCAATGAATAATTTTCATTTGAATTTCTCGTCTCGTCTCGTCCCAATGTGATTTTATTCAGAAAAACATTTTTTTTTCAAACTTTCCATTGTACTAATTAAGTTCCATGACAGGCAAGTAATTTAACAAAAAAAAAAAGATGGATTAACCTTAACGCCTTAACAATATTAATCAACTGCAATAGATGATAACTTCATAATGGGTTGTACATACATATATGAATTTCAAAATGATTCTTAGTCGCGGAGATCAAGTACCAAGAGCGTATTAATTGTAATTATTGCATTGCAGCCATATGAATACCAAAAAAATAACATCAAACCCACAAAAATTCTGAACTTTGTACGATAGGGGCACGATCGCATTACTCAATTAATAATAATCGCCATCTGTGCGGACTTTGTAATTATTGTCCTCAATATAATCATGAATCCAAAGATAATGTGGAAAAAATGCCTATTTATAATATTCCATCAGTCTGCAACCTCCACGTCAATGATGAAATGCTGTTTTATCAGTGGAAAATAATATAAAAATAATGAAGACACAATAAAGCTAAAAATTTAATGTTTAATTGGTTCATTCTGTTTAATATACAGCAATGTTTGTGTACCATTCGAGTTTATACATTTATGAAATTTTATCAGCGAAATGGTCATTGATTCGTGTAGCCAGGCCCCCGAAGAATTTTTCAATGTGCCTTCTGAATGTTAATGTTTTTATTTTAATTAGGAAATTTATTTGAGTAATTCTAGAACATAAAAGTGTTTTGTTGGATGTTATATATTAGAGCAATGTTAGGCACTGCATCGTGTAGGTGGCGACTGGGATAAAAAAAAAACAACTTATTGCCAAAACTCAGAGAAATCTACATTATCATTATACCATAAAAACCACTATCCCTTATCCCTGAATTAAAATCAGTATCCTTTAACATTATGTATTTCCTTCTGAAAAGGAGCCATGCAGCATGTAGCGTTCGACAGGCGGCAGCCATACCATAAAGTAAGTAATTGGAATAGAGATGGAGCTCCATATAACATTAAAATCTACTGAAAAACATTTTACCTTTGAGTGTGTTCTGTAAGTAACGTATACATACAGGAAGATATACATATTCGTGTATACACACGTTACTTAGAGCAAACACTCAAAGGTAAAATGTTTTCAGTAGATTTTAATGTTATATGGAGTTCCATCTCTATTCCAATTACTTACTTTATGGCCATATAGTAACAAGACCAATTGAATGCACAATCATTCTACAGATGCAATAATTAACTGAAATTCAAAAATTATAATATAAAATGGCACGAGTATCTTCATACAAGTCAATAGACAAACCAGCCTTCAGATCATCAATCATACATAAATAGGGCACGAACACGATCACTGTCTGGCGCCTCTCATATTCTTTGTCATTGTGATACACATAGGTGAAAGGCCAATTATATAGAGGGTGTCAATTATCAAATGCAATGCCAAAATTAATTTATAACAAAAACGCCAACCGTTAATTTGCAGAATTTCAATGAAAGAATTTCAAGTGTAGCAACAAATGCAAAATACATGTATGCATAATATTCGTCTCTACGGAAAAATTTCTTATTAAAATAATATCAATCAAATATGTAGCTATTGACCCCGCAATAAAATAAAAAATAAAAAATAAAATCAGTCAGTATGTACCTACATAATGCAATACAAGTTCTCTCTGACCTTCATATTTCTAGTTGTATCCAGTTGTACCTATTTGCTCTACGGAAATGATTTTGCAGATATGTATTACAAACTACAGATCTACTCGTTTATCTTGACGAAATCTTGATTTTTTATCTATCTAAAATGGCAATAGTGTCGTTTCGTTAGTGTATTCAGAAGATGGGTCATAGAAAGATTAACGATCTCAAAGCATAATGTTATTCCTATTATTTATTCGGTTCATTAATAACGTCTCATCAATCACCTGGTTTCGCGAAAACCGCCAATTTCATTGTGCTCTAAGCGGTTAATTACCGTGGAATTCGCTATATTGAATCATCATTCACCACCTATATCTATAATGGAATGCGATGATCTTTCCTTTTTTCATTGAAAGTGAATCTTTTTCGAGTTAAACGTCTTTCTTCTAATTTATTACATATTATTATTCAGATCGATCGAACTTAAGAGTAACTTCACACTGAACAATTTTATACGGAAATGTGAAAAGTGTGTGACCACCCATCCAAGATAGGAAGCAAAATTTATTCTATACAAATGTACCTCACATATTTTGCATGAAAGAAAAGTTACAAAAGATTCAAATAAAATAGTTTTGGTGAATGCTAATCCTTAGAACAGTGCTTCCCAAACGGGTTCCGCGAAAAAATTGTGAAAATATGATGTTCTGAAAATTTCAATAGTACTGTAAACACAAACAAATTCTGAAATTATTGCAATCAGTTTTCGCATTAACAGTTTTAAGGAATTTGTGTATAAATACATGAGAGACATAATAGCACACGGACACACTATAGAAACAACGTTGTACATAGTTTACTTGCTCGTTCTGTTAGAGAGTTTCATGGCATACCTTCAGGATGAAAATTGGCGCTGCATTTAGGCATATTTGGCAGACATTTTTGATTTTTTCACGTCGGTCAATTCAAGGCAAGGACAAAAATATTTTGACGTATACTGATAAAATAAGTGCCATTACTTTCGAAGAGGCATTTTGCAGAGGGAAACCTGGAAATGTTTCCATCCCTCAATACCGCAAGTGATAAAATCAAAAATCTAATAGTGGAGCATTTGGAAACCTAAAACGGCTGAGAAATATTCACCCTATTGTTAAACACACAGCAGTTTGATTGGATAAGAAATCTCTTTGTGGCATGCAATATTTCAAATTTCACCTTGCCGGAAGAAGAAGAATTAACGTCGCTTTCCTCTGATCGAGGTTTAAGATTAAAATTTGCAGAATGTTCGCCTGAAGAATTTTTGATATCAGTCAAGGAAAAATTCCCTGTTTTGTAAAAAAAAGCTCTAAACATCCTGCTATTGTTTTCAACTTCATATTTATGTGAAATCGGATTTTCGACTATGCTCAATATAAAAGCAAGAAAACGTGACAGCCCCAGGAACTTGGAGGAGGATATGCGAGTGGGTCTGTCATATATTCGGCCTAACATCACTGAAATATGTAAAAATCGCCAGGCACATGTTCCTCATTAAATTGTTCCATTTTTTAAATAACAGCATACTTAAACTAAATATTGATACATTTTTCTAATAATTTCCCTAATTTTTCTCCTTGTGTGGGTACGATGAACGTTTTGTCTCGTCTATCAACGCTCGTCTTGTCTTAACGACCCATTTTTGGGGTTCCGCGAACGAATTCGACGAACTCAGGGGTTCCGCGTATTCAAAAAGTTTGGGAACCACTGCCTTAGAGAGACATATGATAATCAGTTGTTGAGAATCAAGTGAAGTACATAGGTATTTTATTTAGGAATTTTATCAGTACTGATCCAGGTCCTTGGATGTATCGATTTATAACGAACAGGTAAAATTATACATCCATTTCTGTTTTTTTTTTTCTGACATCAATCTAAACACTTATACCGACATAGCTAACTTTTTGAAGTTTTGGAGCCTTGAGACAACCAAAACAATGTATTACAGCTCCTTTTACATACCTAGTGGTAATTAGGTTTGTAGCAAATGCTTAAATTTTGGATTTTGGCGCTGGATTTTTTTTAACACAATCACAGTTTCCTATAATTTTTACTCCATCACGCAGTATTTATTATTTGTGAAATTTGGGACGAAGTTTTCGCACGAAAAGAGCAGGAGCATCCAATATTTTTTTTTTCAAAATTGTAAGTTTGGGTGATATATGTATAAACTTGAATGAATTTTATAGTGTCGGTATCTGTATGGAAATAACTGCTACAGATTATGCCACATGTCTTTGGTTTTTTCTTTTATTTCTTTTTTTTCAATTTCTTTTTCAATTTGGCTAGAATAATTTACAATTTACCAGTATCAATTACTATTTGATATAAGTATTTTTCCACTACAGCAATAGGCTTGAGCTTAGATTGTCAAAGATCAGAGGCAGAAAATTATCCTTATCGATCCTACTTGCTTGTTGCTTGACAGGACCTGTTTTTCTGATAATAGCACATTTACACATTTCTGCAATATATTTATTGTTTTAAGCAATGAAATAACGAGAATGATTGATGATGAAAATTATTGATGTCCTTTTCGTTAGAGCTAACAGGTTTTAGCGGTGCACATTTTTTTGGGGGAGACGGGGGTTAATTTCGACCAAAGGCAATTCGCTAATCAAACATACCACGATCGTCTACATAAAACATTATTGATTTAAGTTGAACCGTTTTTACTTTATACTTATGAATTATTTAGACTTTTTCAAATAAAAATTCCAGGGTGGCCCTTTTGTCAATTTTCTCTCATCAATTTTGCCTCTTTTTAAATTCACTCACTCCAAAAGTAAACCGAACTTCTTAAAGCATCCACTACGGCAAAAAAACAATACCAATTTGCGACTTGCTGATTTCGCTGAAAACCGGAGAAAATGCTTAAAATTGCTTCACTCAACTCAACTGTTTCCACTTTTCTGTCAGTCTATCTTATAGCCTTGTGAGTTTTTTTTTTATGTACATTTCACGTGAAATCCATGCAAATACTGTCAAAATTTTGATGATCGTGAAATCGAATTCGCTTGGTGGTAGGTACTCACTTCACATGAAAGTCTCCACACCAGTTTTTGACATTTCGCCAGCGAAAATAATGCAGTTGCACTTTATTTGACAGTGAAAAGATGTCATCGACAATCAACCAGAACGCGAGTGAACATTTGTCTTAAACTGAGTGAATAAAAAGCAAGTCTCCACGGCATCGTTTTCACGGGAGACATAAATGCAAGTTTTTCGCCCGGTGAACTTAGTACATACCTAAAAGGGCCATGGGCGTAGCCAGAGGGGGGCATGGAGGGGCGATCGCCTCACCCCTCCCCCCCTGACCGATGATTATGATGAAAAAAATCTTTACCAATGTAGTAAAAAAACACTGCCATACAATGCTTAAAGGCGTAAAAATGCGAGTATGATTCCAAGCACTACGCAAAATTTTCTGCTGCTGAGACTAGTCTGCAAAACTAACCCGATGCCTACTTTGTCGCTCCATATACTGCCGCGGAATGTATGACCGTGATAGTTTCCAGCACGGACAAATGGACAATAGCAAGTGGCCACTCGTAACTGACATACGTTTCACTCGTGGAAAACTAAAATATTTGTTATAGGTTTGGGTGATTTTTCACTATATCCAGCTTGATACACTCTCAATCACTAGGATACTTCGTAGCCAGGGAGGGCAGGGAGGGCGGTCGCCCCCCCCCCCTCTCCTGGTCGATGAAGATGGTAAAGAAATCCTTATCGATGTAGTAAAAAAATCGCTGCACTATATAACATTTTCAAAAATTGATGCCTTTTTCACCACTCCAAGTGCTGCCGGAGAAGCCATGATTGGGACAGTTTTCAGTCCGGAGGCGCATACAAATAGATGACAGCGAATGGCCTCTCGTAACTGACGGAGACTGCGTACCAGCACACACATTTCACTTGTGAGTGTGCTACTGTGACTGCGTGGATCCCATATTTCCTGTTTCATTTCATGGCTTTTGAGCTGGAGTACACAATTTCAAGCGGTACCTTCGGGAAGTTAGTGGAATTCAACTTATTTTCATCTGAAAGGGTGACAAATGGTATACAGCTTTGCTTTGTTAAGGACCTTGTAAAGTAAGGGTCTCATATTTCAGTGTCTTTCAAGTTCTTCTTTTTCTTCTCAGTACCGTATAGCCCCTTGTGGTGCCTTAACTCAGGCGTTTATAGGCAATTTCGAGTCAATGTTACATTGCATATCATTTCGGAGTGAATATAATGTTGTAAGCACAATATATATTTCCATTCACATGTACGAAAATTTTAGACCTTGCCGAGATTCGATCTCCGGACCTCTAGATTACTAGCTTCGTAGAGTGTGACTCAACCAAGTGAGCCACAGAGCGGGTCTTTCATGTTATCAAATTAAAATTTATTTTCTAGCTGAATCATATCAGCAATAAAATTTAGCCACTGTTAATACTTTGATAAATTTAGAGACTATGCTACTTTCCTAAGATGAAAGTGAAAGACAGTGGCGCAACCACGGGAGGGGCTAAAGGGGTTAAAGCCTCTCCCAGGCCCAGAAATTCTGAAATGAAAAATTGTAAAATTAAATATGATGAAATGATTTTAATTGCAGATTTTCTAAAAAAAAGAGTTACTGTTCTCAGAGCATAGATTATTACCTGTTTCGATGGTCTATGCAAGTAGCAACAACCTTACCACTTGAAAAAAAATACAACATTTGATCGACAAAAATCATGTTTCTCTGAATTTTTACAGGTTTATTTGGCACGGCCTCTGATAGGCGATAGGCGGTCCGCAACTCAGTGAAAAAGAGGGAAACCCAGACAGCTGATCCTGTGGGTTTAACCATGGCACAAATATGAAATTCATGTTCTCAGAATACAGTCTTGAAGACTACAATATTCGGAATGTTCAGGACTTGTCAGGGACGGAGAACTCACGATTGCCGTTAATCAATAACATAATCAGATCCTGCAATCTCTCGTTTCTTTAGTCTTTGGAATATTTTAAACCCACTGTAAGCGTATTAATTAGTCAAATAAAATTGAATGAAAAGAATTTCATGATGACTTTGAACCACGTTTTCCTGGTCTAGATTTTTCCCAATCCTTGAAACTCTCTAGCAATAAGTACAGAGCTAGTGGTTTCAAAAACATGTAGGCGAGTTGCATGTAACCAGAAGTAAAAGTCAAAACACGAGCAAGTGCAACTTATCGTTAAAAGGCGAACAAGGTTAATCTCAATGGTATTTTCTTAAAATTTCAATCTAAAATTGCAATGCTTGAAGAGTGATTCGAAATTGGCTTTTCATGAAAACAACAGAAAGAAAGAGCCCATTACGAGTATGACATTTGACTCGCGGTTTCAAGACCATATAAGTTACGAAAAAATGTACATCGAAAGTAAGGTTGAAACAGCATCATTACTGATTTATAAGCACCATCACCCAGCTTGTGGAGGCATGCTCTAATCTCTAATGTCCAGTAATATGGATAAACTTAGCACCCTCCAGGACAAGATTCTAGTTGCGCCACTGGTGACAGACGAAACAAACTGATTTCGCAAGTGGAATTTGCAGTCCGAGATACAAAAATGCACTGAAAATAGACAAACTACGCTCTAAAAGGCAGATATTGGCGGCCAGTTGGATGTAATCAGAATGCAGAAGAAAATCATTCTCATCTCCATTTTAAAAATTTGACTCTAAAATTAGCAAAAAAAGAAATAACATGCGTGGCAGTCTACCAGTAAACTAGGGCCGCAGATGTGTAAGTGACATCAAATTTCCAAGATCTGAACTGCTGTTTGTTGAGGTGTTGATATCAACAGCACGCCCAGCAATATTATTTATCCCCATAAATGGATACTTGTTTACAATCTGAGCGACCCGTCACCATAAAATGAATTCGTTCACGGTGAGTCTGGAATCCATGACCCTGTGCACCAATCCAACCACAAGCCAGGCTACTCTTAAATTTGCTAACAATATTTCTGCGACCGAAAATTTCAACTCCTAAGAAAATCATGATGTTGAAAAAATGTTGGGCTCAGCCATTTTATGTATTATTTTTCGATTCCCCGGTCATTTGACGATGAAATAACCGGGGAATCGGAAAAAAAATACATAAAATGGCCGAGAAAAATTATGGAACTGTTTTCGGATTGTAGCTTATGGAATTCCCCGGCATTCCCCACATATTCCACGACAATAAGAATACATTTTCATTGAAAAAATCGCAGCGGCGAAAAATTTCACTCTCGAGGTCAGTACTAGGCTTAAGCGAAAATAGTTCAACCGTTGTACATACTACGATATGGTGGCGAGACATCCTAGTTGCAGCTTGGAAAACAAATGTGTACCAGGGGTAGGCAAAGTTCATTGATTACAAAGCGAATTTGTTAAAAAAAAAAAAAACAAAATACTATCTGAAGCTGGGCTAGGAAAAAAATCTGAATGTGCTCCAATATTAAAATTACCTATGTAATGTACCTGGAGATACGTTAATTGATTAAGGCTGCTGCAATACATTCCGTATGCAAATATTAAACGAGCTTTTATATGTATGTATACTACATTTACTGAACATAATTTATTATAATCTAAATCACTATGTATGATTAAGTTTTTAAAACCAATTAAACGAAACGATTAACATACATGAGGTATCTGATTAATATTATTACTACGATTTATTAGATGTTAATGTAAGTTTGAAGAAAGCATTAGGCCCGATGGTATAGTATTGCAATGATATGTTGCATGCAGTGTGTAGAAATGTGTTATTACATGATAAAAGGCCCTTGAACTTGATAAATAGCATTATAAAGATATTTAATAATAATTCACGTGATTCCACTCGTTTGTGGGACAGTGATGACACTATGCTTATGATGATCCGATCAGTTATACCAATCCATAAATAATGAATTCGATATGATACGAATAACCTCGTCTGAATGCGGCCTTACTGTTTTGCAATTCACATTTTCTTTGGGTATTGGGTGTCGAATTGAATATGTACATATTTTTTTCAACACTCGACATTATAGTTGGGACTTGAGAACATAAAATTGATACATTATACGTCTAATTATAGCCCTTTACTGATTTTATGCAATTGAGTTAATATTATGCAGTACATGTTACAATTATATGCATAAGGTTTGAAAAAATGTAAATATACATACTTTTTATTATATTTCGGGCAGAAATGATTGAACATACATTTATGGATAGTATCCATAAATTGAGGAAATTCGATTTTGAATTTTTGGCAAATACATATTTGATTTAAAAGATGTGAATAATTGGATATAGATCTTTAGAACAAATACTGGAATATAGCTTTTCGTTAGCGGTGTATAAATTTACATTTACAATTTAAAATACATATTATGTAATTTTCTTCTGTCTAAAACACAAACAGGGTGACGCTTGGTAATTACAAATTAAAATCGGGTAAACCATTTTTCATTTAATAAATTTATTTATCCGGAATAAGGCATATCGAAAGTTGTCTGTTCTGTTATGTACCAAAGAAACACGCTTATCAATACATAATACAACATTTTACTGGATAAGATGTTTATGGGTTACTAAATACACTTTGCATGGCACGTTTTGCGGTTTAGCTCTAGATACGAATATCAAGTAATATGTTTTTTTATAATAAGAAGAAAACATCCAAAACCAAAAAGCCATATTTACATATTCCATTAATAATATTCTAAACACGTTTTATGATGTATAGTTCTCTTAACCCTGGAAGGTCATGCTTATTTTTAGTATGGAAAGGTCATGCATCGTCGAATCGACGACGCTCAACTTTGAGGCCTCATAAATATTACCCTTTCGCAAAATTTTTATAAAATTTGACAGATTTTCAATCCTTAGTTTATTTAGAATGGAAAAACATCGATTTTGAGTAATTTTGTAACGAAATTGATTTACAAATCAAATTTTCTCAATTTAATATTATTTGGCCGGAAATACAAAACATTAAATTTAAAAATGAAATAAATAAAAATTAAACGTCGATATAATTTAAAAAATGTGCTCGAATCAGAAAAAATATATTCTAAACTTAATAGAAAGTTGGGTTTAATGAATTAGAAGCTCTTTTATATACAAGAGGCACAGTGATCCATTTTGGGGTCCCAACACGGGTTTTATTTCACTTCGCCTACTCCAGTTTTTGGAGTATATTTTAGAATTATTAACAATAAATCTACGAATTTCTTCTCCACGAGTTCCCTTGATTAACTCTAATTCTATGCATAATGTCAGGTTTTGAAATTGAGTGCCTTGGAGGCGATTTTTATGAGTTCGAAAGGCAATCTTTCTAAAATGATGAACAATTTTGAGCCATTTTCCTGATTTGTCCTATTTCTGCCCTAGTAAATATTTTTTCCATAATTTTTGAAAAAATTGGTCCCACATTTCAAAAAAAAAACATATTTGCTATGACCTAATTGTATATGGACACAGATTTATCGTCGAATCGACAACCAGCCATAATAAATACTAGAGTTCCAAGAGTTACACAAAGTTCATCCTTCGTCGTTTCGACGACGCCAATTTCCAAAAATCCAACTTGTCCTGCTTACTTCGACTAGCTGCAAGGTACCAGGCAAGTACATCAGCACCGTAAGTACTGTACGAAAAATCAGCTCTAGATAATTGTCCAGAAAAACGGGATAAATGTGATGATGCGTAGTCGATTCGACGAAGGATGACCTTCCAGGGTTAAATTAAGTTTTGGTGGTTTGACGTACGCAAGAAATTCTGACGTTAAACAAAACCAAATGAAACTGAGAAGATACATAAGTTTACCCACGAGTGTTTAAAAAAAAAACAAAGAAAAAAAGCACAAACCACAGAAGCTGTATCAAATGGGAATAATGCAGTTACGGGTCAATCTCATATGAAATTATATTAATATTATGTAGGTACATTCTGCTGAATTTTCTATTTCATAAAAAGAACCCAGACTTATAGTCGGTTTATAAATACAGTATAACTTCGTTATAACGCTCCCGGATATAACGCTCTTTTTTCTCGGTCCCGGTCCCATTAGCATTTATTACAGGGAATTTCGATTCGTTATAACGTTACTATTTCCCGGTTATAACGCTCGTTTCCCAGTCTCATTTTCTTAAAAAAAATATATTGACAAAATCCTTTAACCAGGAATTCTATCTTTGCATTGTAATACTCACAAAGAAAACCATGTAAAACGGAGCAACTTGTTGTTCCGTTAATACACATCAAGGTCAAATTTCCTGGAAAAGGAAAAGACATAACAACAATTGAAAGTATAATTGAAGATCTCGTAATTGCATCAGCATCCGTCGACAACGAAGAGAACAAGAAAGAGGCGTCAAGCATACCAATAAAATTACAGTGCAGTTTTAGTTTTCCCGGTTATAGCGCTTTTATGGCTTAGACCCCAGATGAGCGTTATAACGAAGTTTTACTGTAATTTGAAACCAGTAAAGTTAAGGAAATTTATATTGAAATGTTGGATTGAAATTCTTCGTTTACAATCAAATTTATCTAGAAAATATCAATCAACCTCTATTTACGTTTTTAAAATCGGTCTTTTCGTAAAGCCTAGTACTGACATCGAGAGTGAAATTTTTGTCCGCTGCGATTTTTTCAATGAAAATGTATTGTTACTGTCGTGGAATGTGTGGGCAATGCTAGGGAATTCCATAAGCTACAATCCGAGACCGGTTCCATAATTCTACTCGGTCATTTTATGTATTATTTTTCGATTCCCCCCGGTCATTTGACATTTCACGATGAAATAACCGGGGAATCGGAAAAAATACATAAAATGGCCGAGAAAAAATATGGAACTGTTTTAGGATTGTACCTTATGAAATACCCCAGCATTCCCCACATATTCCACGACAGTAAGAATACATTTTCATTGAAAAAATCGCAGCGGACAAAAATTTCACTCTCGATGTCCGTACTAGTTCCAACGGAAATTCCATTATGCACATTTAACGGACATGGACAAGGTGTGTCCATTAATCTATTAAGAAGAAATATAACAGTCCGTCATCATCGATATAAAGATTGATATGTGAATATCGATGAAATGATTGCAAGAAAGCTATCTGATTTCTTAATGTGTCGACCATTGGCAACAGCAGGAATAGTATCCAAAAGTATAGGTAATGGAAAATAATAGTAGAATGAGCATTGGTCACTCGTCACTAAGGTGGCTGATGGCTATACCACGATTGGAAACTCGTTTTTACGCTATTATATCAATTTAGTGAATGCATGAAATTTATGAGTGATAGATAGATAAATTGTTTTATTAAGGAATTCAAAATGTTACAATATACGTATAGTTTAGTAAAAGAAAACAAGAAAGTGGCGTGGCGTTAGCCGTCGCTATTATATCAATTTAGTGAATGCATGAAATTTATGAATGTGTAGATATGTACTTTGGTTTTGAACATACTCGTATATACAGGGTTATTGGTTAAGTCGACCTATTCCCTGCAACACGTTATAATAGGGTCAAAATGCAACAAAATGAGGCCATAAATGTTAGGCCGATTTTTAATGGTCACTGAGATTATATGCATTTTTAGGTTTTTTGAAATAACCTAGAATTTTGCCATTTAAAGTAAGAATTAAAAAAAACTACTAAGGTAATCGGCTTAAACTTATTTTTGGATTTTAGTCAACACTATAGCAGACATTTCTTAATCATTTTAAATTTCCGAAACCCATCACAATTCGAAATTTTTAAATTAAAAAAAAAATATTTTCTTAATTTTTTTTAAAGATATTTTTTAATATGACATGGAGTCTGCAAATATTTGAAATAATTGAAACAGCTAGCTGCAACTTGTTCGGGGACCATCATTTAGTTTTATAAAAAATACCGGCGTACAGAGGGCTGCGCCCGCAATACGAGGGTTTTTTAGAATTTTGATGCATAGTTAATATTTTTTGTACATATATTTTATAAGCAATACACAGAGAAAAAAAATTAGAATGGTTATCTAAAGAAATAGTCGAATTCATCTAAAGTTCGCGTTGATTTTCAGCTTATGATTCTATGTAGTTGAAACAGTTACGAAGATATGGATAATTTTTCTATTCGTCATTAGTTGAAACATCTACTATATTTGCAAATTCAATTAATTCATTTGTAAAGACAGCTATTCATTATCTATAAATTGTTAAATGTTGGATAGCTAAATTGTGAAGACGAAAAAAACGATTATTTGTAGATAAATTTTATATTTGAATAGTACAATCAACAACTTTTGTGGAACAATTGACTAAACTTTTTCTTCTAATCTTGCGTGGTTAAATGAACGAATTTAATAGTATTTTCAGCTGCGAAGATTAGAGAAATCAGCTATTTCTTTGGTAAAACTATCTAAATGTAAGTCTGTAAGTATATGAACTGATTTATTGGCTGTAAAACTACTGTTACTCTTTTTTTAATCAAGGAAAAGCAACTTATATGAAATGATTCCATTGTGTCCCCTGACATAAGAGCCCATGCAAGCTTTCCTATGAGTATTAAACAAGTATACTTTTGCTGCTATTCAGGGACACCCTGTTAACTTGGTCCTACAAACTTCAAAAATATTTGTGGCAAACACTATTACCATTCTATGCATATCCACCAAATTTCATGTTCATTGTTTCATCAAGTTAAAAGATATGCATTGAAGAAATGCTTAAGAGGCTTCCCTTGCATTGTGAAAGGCCCTTACTAAATACTGACTTGGCTATATTTCCGGTTTGGATACAGATATTCGAATGAAAATTCGTAGACATATTCCCTATATAATTTTCTAAAAATCCCTAGCAGAATTTTCATATTTGGAAACCTAAAAGGGGCTATACACGATCAAATTCAAATTTTACAAATTTACTGTTATTTACTTTTCCTTAGCAAAAGTCAACAGTCTTAATATTTAACGTATATACAGCCATACTGACCAATCTTTGTGCAAAGTTTCATATCGATCCCTATAACGGTTTAGAAAAACGGAGGTCGAAAAGGAAGTTTAATTTTGAACGCCAATAACTTTTTTACCGTTACTCGAAACTGGAAACTTTTAACTGATATGAGATGTAATCGTTTAGTTCTTTGATTTAAATACCCATATGTCAATCTCCGATAAAAACTAAAAAAGTCGACTTTTTTCAAACGTTCGGGACACCCTGTTATCTTCTTCCTACCAACTTTTAAGGTATATGTGCCAAAGACTGTAACCATTCTACACATTCCTACCAAATTTCATGACAATCGGTTGAGCCGTTCGCAAGTTATTTAGTGAACAGACGGACGGACAGACGGACAGACGGACGGACAGACAAAATCGATTTCATAAGGGTTTTTTGAAAAAAAAAATTCTAAAAAACCCTAAAAATGAAATAAATGTCATTAAATTCAAAATGCATCGTACGAGTACGTATAATGTACTGCTTTATTTAATTTTTTATCAAACGAAATGATGGTCCCCGAACAAGTTGCAGCTAGCTGTTTCAATTATTTCAAATATTTGTATTGACATTGACACCTTTTTGGAAAGCTGACAACACGTGTAAGTTTTTTCAGTGGTCTGCAGACTCCATGACATATAATTTTTTTAGTAATACTACATTAAAAAGTATCTTTAAAAAAATTTAAGATTTTTTTTTTTATTTAAAATTAAAAATTTCGAATTGTATTGGGTTTTTGAAATTTTAAATGACTAAGAAATATCTGCTATAGTGTTGACTAAAATCCAAAAATAAGTTTAAGCCCATTACCTTAGTAGTTTTTTTTAATTCTTACTTTAAATGGCAAAATTCTAGGTTATTTCAAAAAAACCTAAAAATGCATATATCACAGTGACCATTGAAAATCGGCCTAACATTTATAGCCTCATTTTGTTGCATTTTGACCCTATTATCACGTGTTGTAGGGAATAGTTCGACTTAACCAATAACCCTGTATAGTCGGTTGTACTCAAGATGTATGTTATAAATATTTTTGCATTCATTTCTTTTTTTAAGTCAAACTCTAAATTGTCGTGTTCAAAAGAGCTGAACTTTAAATTCGACGATGACGTTGATTGTTGATGCATATTTGAATATGCACATACGCATATTTTGTCGTTATTAACCTTGACATGAAATTCTTTGAGTTGTTATATAAGTTTTGAGTTAGCGAAAACTGTAGCAAATTGAATTGAGTTATTATAGGCGGAAGAAATCTGGTTCTAAATATAGTAACCAGTAACTACCCGAAATACGTAAGGCGGATTCACGTAAAATTCAAAAAATATGAAAATCCTTGGATGATCCACTTATATAATTTTGTGTATAGGAAAGATCCCAGCTTTTTTTTTAAGTCAAAAAAATATTGTAGAAAATCCTTGTACATGTTAATTTAAGTCTGAAATTCACTCATTTGTCAACTTTTTGTGCCTTTTCTAATAATAATAATAGTATGGCGTATTAAGGACGAGGACGAGTTACGTAAAATTTCGGCTTACGTATAGACTTTTGTAACGGAATGCTGTACAGTAAAGATACCTTTAAGATTTCAACATCTATATTTATATTTTAAGGGTATATTCGTATCTACCGTGAATATTTATTTTCCGGCTAAATTTATCCGAGTTGAGTTGTTGACGGAAAAATTGGTAAAAACTGTTGTGTATTTAATATCATTTAATGAGTATAGTCATTTGTATTTATAAAGATTTGTATTTTAATCTGTTTAGTACACCCAGCAAAAAACGTGTATTAAAACCAATGAAGTTTTTACTTTACTTCTAGTAAACAGAAAATTTCTTTAAACGTATGAAGTTTGAATATAATTAATTAAAAATGCCATTGGATCAAATACACTTTCATTGAATTTAAAATTTCAGTAGTAATAGAATTAAAGCATGCCGACATACAACTAATGCAACAAATTACTTAGAATCTAGTAAATCAACTTCATGGGAACTATGATTTTTTTGCATAGCCTCTATGTATAAACATTTTAGTTTTGTATTGCACCGCGTATCAAGTAGTTACGATTTTAGAAACGTTGACAACATTCCACATCTAGTCTCATGGCAATGTGAACGGACTGGCACGCAGGCGGACCGGGTTCGAATCCAAGTTTCGGCATAAGGTTTTTTATGAATAAAAAAAATATAAAAATTTGAAATAAAAATAAATAGAAAAAAAAAAAAAAAAATAAAAAAAAAATAAAAAAAAAGAATTAAAAAAAATAAAAAAAAAAAATAAAAAATATTCTTTTCTATTTTTTTTTTAAATAAAATCCAATGAAATTTTTACATAGAATCGATGAACAATCTCATTGTTATAATGAATTTTCACTTTATATTTTCAATGATATTTCTATCATTGTCCCAAAAAGGCTATTTCATAGGCTCCAAATCATAGCCGAAATTTCATAGGTTCTATGTAATTTTTCTTTAATAAAAGTAATTTTTTTTCTGGGTGTATAATGATAATTTATTGACGGACATTTTTAGATATATTTATTTTAAGTGACGATATGATATTTTTATATATACAGAGTGTCCCGCATTAGGTGGTCAATACTGTAAAAGTTCATCTACACGGAGAGAAATTTCCGTAGTAAATTTTACTAAAACGAGTAATAACATTTATTACATTTTGAATAATTAATATTCATTATAGAACCAATAATATTTTATCCGTTTACTACAAAATGCTATGAAATTGACATATCGCCTGCTAATACACTTTTTATTACGATGTAATTAAAAAAGTTACTACACTGTATTTCGGTAGAATTTCATTGTAAATGCAATAAATTTTCACCTGAAATCTAGTTTCCTACAAATTTCGTATAAATTAAATGTCAAAGGAATAATATTTTGTATGAAAAAGTCAGAGATATACCATATCGTTGTGAAATTTTGTTTGAAGTACATACTTCCGTTCAATCCTTCGTGGTAAGGTAATTAATATTTATAATAGTGTGTTTATTTCTTACTAAAATTATTTTATTTTTACAGAGGAAGCGCTGAATTCAGTAGCGAAGCAAAGAAATAAAGTTTATTGTGAGAGCTCTATGCAATGTTCCGAATGTATTAAATATGTATGTAAGTACATAATGTAATCAATGAAAAGATAATTCATATAAATCCATATAAAACCCGAGTTTTCAGCATCTGGATTACCTCAAAAACTGCATTTCTAAATTACTATATGATGTGTATAATATAACGTGTATAATAACGCCATGATTTCATTAAATTGATTAATTTTTGTTCTTCGTTTCAGAAAAGAATATGGAATAATGAAACGAAGTGCTTAGTATACAAAAACGAATTTCTCGAAGAATTGATTTTAATAATTCGCAAATAGCTACGAAGAATACTGTGAACCATATTATGTTGTAACGAAACGCGTATGTTTGTACAACAAATCCTTTTTAAAAATAAATGGTTACTGTTACATAAATATTTTTGATGTTCTTATTTACTGCAATTAAAATGCATTCTTAATATGCATTGCACTAAAATTCACTGAAACATGTAGTTAAAATTTACAGTGGACAAACAATAAATTTAATTATTCTGTAATGAAATTCATAGTAACAGATAGCTACATTTAATTATTGTTAGCTATGAATTATTACTACAGTTGTAGTGAACTTTTACAGTAAATGAAAGTTAATTTTATTACATTGTAATAATATTTTTCACAACCGGAGTAGTTAATTTTACTACAAATGCGATGGGGTCAAAATTAATTGCATTTCTGTAAAATTGACTACCGATTTTGTAAAATTTCACTATTTTTTTCTCTCCGTGTAGATTAGTCGCCGCCAAATGGCTGCACGTCCAAAAACTTGGCATCACGAACAGCCATTTGGCGGCTACTTAGCATCTACACTAGCAACCAAATGGAGACAGAAAATGACATTCCCTAAGCTGACCAGACGTACAGCAGTACAGCATTTCGACCTGTCGTACAGCATTGGGAAATGTACAGCATTCCCCATGACACACAATGAAACCTAATTCACCAAATAATAAGCTCGTCGGTGAGGCTTTTGATCAGTTTTTTCTGTTTTTAAGGTGTAAAGTTTGACTCCTGTACCCGGTACGATTGATAATTTGGGAGATAATCGCACTTTTATGTTTTACCAATCGTTCATTTTCGATAACTCGGGAACCCTTCTCAAACTTGGCGCTTACATTTTCTCGGAAATTACGGCTGCCCATAACTCGAAAAGTCGTAAGCGAACAACTTTGAAATTTAAATAACTTAGAGTAGAGCACCGTACTGTTCATTTTCGGTGAAAATTTCAAGGATCTAGCTGTCAAGGCTCAGAAGTTACAGCCGTCGAAAGATGCGATTTAAGGGTGTCAAGTTTGACTCTGGTATGATCGATATTAAGTGCGATAATCGCACTTTTATGTATGCCAATCAGTCATTATCTATAACTCGATAACCGACCGAAATTTCTGAAATTTGGCACACTTGTAGAGCTGCTTGACGCGCAATTCCTCCAAGCTCCAAGGTCCTACCTATCCTCGCTGTTTTCTAAAATTGTCGATAACTTGGAAATTCTTAAGCGAAATTTTGAAAATTGGCAGACTTGTAGAGCACCGCGCTGTCCATATTTGGTGAACATTTCACGGCTCTGGCTTCCAAGGTTTAAAATTACAGCTGTCAAAAGTTGCGATTTTAATTTATCGCAAAGCTGTACTCTAACAGATTCCCCTCTATAGGAAAAAGCATAACAAAGAAAGGACTCTGCAAGGGTTTTTAGATAAAGATTTTTGCCCACAATATGTCTTTTGAATCCGTTAAAATGGAGCCTAGGATACATAGCATCACTAATGTAACCATGGAGAAATGCATATTCTCCTCCAAAAGGCATGGTATTTGGCAGTGGATAAGAGGATTTGGCACTCTCCCACCGCTCTGGAGGTTCTTAAACTTCTCTCCATAGCTACATTGAAACTGTACCTGGAAGGCCATCACTATGGCTTAACAATTCTCGACCCAATGAGATATCAGTTTATCTATTACAATAAACGAAACCAAGCTTTTAAATAAGTAGGTACTTTTCGGGCATCATGAATAGCCAGATGCCAGATCATACGAATGTCCTTACATAAATCTGAAATTTCTGAAATCAATATTTTCTTTTATGTGTATAATTTTATTTCATGTACTGTTTCGCGTTATAGGTTTATGTGTTAAAACATACGTTTGTCCTTCACATGCAGATGATTTTTTGTCATGGAGAACCATTGGCGTAGAAAGCATTTGGAAGGGGGAGGGGATCAGTGGTCAGGATTATTATTTTTAGCATAGGAGAAATGCAATAAACTATGGGGTTCTTAATAAGGAATTTAAGGAATAGTCAACACCAATCTTGTTTCTATGTTTTTCTACCGAATAAACATTTTCCTTAGTCGTTTAAGGTCTGCTAACGAGATCCAAAAATGGGCGGGTTTTGAAATTGAAATTGTAGGTACGACACAGCGAAGCAAATATTGTTGTGGGGTGAACTTAAAATTGAAGGTTCTTCTGCAACATCGACCCGCAAATGTTAAGAATCGTTCCCGGAATAGATGCGGTAAACATATAGGTCTGAAATGAGTAGCAGCATACGATAATGTTCTGCAGAGCGAGGAAGTAGGACGTAAATACATTGAGGCAGCCTTTGTCAAATAATACCGAAAGATAATCCGGTGGTTGAGTGAACGAGATGGTTGTCAGGAAAATCCTACATAACTGCATATCGGGTAATATGATGCAGTATTGTTCAAGTTTAAGCCGCTCATGTGACGCTGGATAACAACATTTTCTTAGTGATCTGTTCTTGTGGCAATCGCACTATCCTTAATGAAGAAATCCAAATATGGCTGAGGATTTACCTGAAAACTGAATTCCGCAAGCATGTGTACAGCATTGAGTCTTCGGGATTCTATGGTCACCTTACATAACCAAAATTTCAAAATTTAATTATGTATCAAAATCGGACTCTGCGCGTTTGAATTATTACATGGCCATTCAAGAATTATTCAATTTCACACAAAAGAACGGACAAAAGTTGCAAAATTGTCACTTTAAATTTGACAAGCGGTTGTCAAAGCGGTTGGTTGAGTTGCCATATTGAATATCAAAACTGGACGTACACCCAAATAGCGATCAGTTTGGATGGAATGACAACAGCCATTTGGTTGCACGTGACGCCATTTGGCGACTAATCTAGATGGACCTTAAGGATTGATAGCACAACTTGTTTCAGCAAGAAAATTACCAATACAATCGGAATTTTGTTTACCGTTACCTTGTTATCGCTCTTTTTGTGAAAGTCATCGAAAATCGTGTCTTGTCATGGAAAATTATAAATTGCAACCCTGCTGATGACTAAATCCAAGATTTGGTTTCAGTTTTAGAAACTACATAAAATTTCACAAAAACTGAAGTTTTTCTTGTTGCCAACATTATCGCCACTTTCAAGATACAGTGACTCAAACTTAATAGAAATTTTAAAATAGATTTTTCATCGAAAATTCAAGCAGACATTTTATAACGGTGCTTTATACGTACAACCCTGCAAAGTTGATAAAAGTTGCTTCAACATGTTGGCTTTCCAACGGTATATCATTTTTCATATTTATATTGCAGAATTTTAGAGAAACACGCATTGAATGGTACAAATCAAGGCTTCAGTCAAATCGCTAACAATTTTCCCTTTACTCGAAAAAAGACAAACAAAGGCTATTATAATTCGGAATAGAATCTCGCTGCATTATTTTGACCAGAACTGTAAGATATTTGAAATTGTGTACATTGTTTGGCAAATGGAACGGTACTTATAACAGTTAACATTTAATATTTGCTATTTATAATCGAAAAGCTGTTATTCTTTCTTATGTCTGGTGTCAAAGTCTTAATTAGAAAGCCGGGAAGCATCAATACATGCACACCAATCAAGCCTATGAACATGTCGTATATACATGCGTCGCACGATGCACTAACACATGCACAACGCATGTAAAAAAACCGTGCCTGCTCTGATAAAAATCACGAAAACACGTGGAAAATTCACTTTTTGTCGGGATTTTTTCTTTCACTGCATTTTAGACACTTCAATTCACGACACATTGCACTTTTCGCGACGAAAATCGACTGGGAACCAATACTTTTCGTGTAAAGTTTGCCGCGACCCAACCCGATTTGCATTTACCGCAATGTAAATTTTCCATCTGCTCAAGCCTATGATTTGACGTTTGACCGTGTTCTGCTTCCGGGCTTGTATTAAGATGGCTTTGTTGCTGTCTGAAAAAAAAAATCCGGGAAGACCGTGATTTTTAAACTAAAATAGTGTGGTCGGATGAAGCCACGTTTACACCCAGTGGCGTTTTCAACACCCGGAATAATCGCAGGTCTTATGGTGATAGACTTATTGGCCCTTTGATCCTTCCCCCTCGACTAAATTCCAGAAGCATTCTCGAATTACATATTACAAAACGAAATATTGCCCATAATAATCAATCAAATGCCTCAGCGTGGTGAAATCTGGTGGCAGATGGACGGGCGCCTCGCTCATAATTCGAGACCTATCAACGAATATTTGGAAAACGAATTTGGAACACAAAAGTGTTAAAGGTAATAAATCTACAATAAAATGATTTAAGGAAGATATCATTGCAAGTCTATGCGCCAATTTTGAAAAGAATAGTACAAGCACCTCACCTTGGCAGAAGTTGGAGAACATTTTTTGCTTGAGATCAATTCGAAAGTTACAATCCGGTGCGCTTATGTGGCAGTTGTTTCCAGACACCCGGAAAACCGCAGTCATTAGGGTAGTGGGGACATTTGGTTCGAATGGAGTCTTGCTAGGAGTTCAGGCTGTGCTACGGATTCTAACATCTGGATTGAGAGTATCGTGGAGAAATTATCGAACTGGCTGGGCCTACGAACGTGTACGAAACTGAGGTCTATATTACACGTTCTAATAATCAAGAATGTTTGTTCTTAACATATAGTAGAACCAGTGGCGTAACCTTTTTGAATAAATCTCTGTGCTCGAACTCAAAGCGGCGAACCTTTCTTTGTGCAATCAAATCCCACCGTCACCATTAATGTTTGTGTTTCGGCAGCATTTGCCGTCATTGACGATTGACCTAAATCAATTTTACGAGTTTCCATGTTCAATTGACGAATTTCAAAATTGTATTAGCGAATTTCAAAAACAAATTGATGAATTTCCAGATTAAATTGACGAATTTTCATTTAAAATTGTTGAACTTCAACATCATCATGTTGACGAATTTCCAGATCAAATTGATGGATTTACATTTCAAATTAGTCTTAATTTGTCAAAGTAACTCGTCAATGTGTGATAACAATTCATCAATTTGTAACGGAAATTCGCTCACAATATTTTGAAAATCGTCAATTTGACAAGGAACTTCGTCACTAGGACATGGAAAAACGTCAATTTGCAATGGAAATTCGTCAACAAAATTTTTTAATTTGTCGATTTGTTATGGAAATTCGCCAATTTGGAGTGTGTTTATGTCAAAACTTTTAACTTATAAGTATTAGCTTTAATTTAGGGCAAAAAATCGGCGGAAATAGTTGGGCACTAGGGACTCCGGGAGGAGGAGTGGCGATTTGTGTTAGAAATACTATGAAGTATAATGTACTTCCTGAAATTATCACTAATACGATCAAAGCTATTGCCATCAATTTAAATGAGTTTAATATAACATTAGTAGTGTGCTATTTCCCAGGTACTAAAGTCGATAACACTAAGCTTGACTTATTTGAAAATGATATGAGATATTTATCGACACTAGGGAAAAATGTAGTTCTATGCGGTGATTTTAATTCAAGGCATAGATATTGGAATTGCGTCAACTCCAATCGAGCTGGCAAACGTCTTTATGATTTTGCATGCAAAAACAATTTTATTATCCATACTCCGACTGAACCAACATTTATTAATCCCAGAGGATATGTCTCGACACTCGACTTAGTTCTAAGTAAATGTTGCCAGCACATTTCAAAACCAATTACCACAACAAACTTATCGTCCCCACACTTACCAGTTGTCTTTCGTATTGAAGTTAGTCAAGTTAACACAAGCTACTTTTGCGAAAATCCACAAGTACAGCGAATCAATTGGCTCAAGTTCAAGAGGTATTTAAATGATAAACTTAATCTAAAGGCACTAGTTCTTTCCAAAATAGAGCATGCCTACCAAATAGATTCTCTCGAAAATGACTTCTTCAGTAAAGTTAACTGTGCTTTACATTTTGCAACCTTCACAAAAATAAAAAATAAACTCGAGAACGAAATTGTAGATAACGGTACCAAGGGACTGATCCAAGTCCGTAATTTTCTCCGCCGTAGTTGGCAACGTAATCGAAACCCCGACACAAAGCGCCTTGTTAAAAACCTTTCCAACCTAATCCAAACACGCATCTTCGTCAAAAGAAATGAAAGATTGAATAATATGCTCAGTCGTCTTCCAAAAAATGGAAAATTTGTTTGGAAACTGAATAAAGTATTTAAAAGACAAAAAATAATGCCTCCTCTGTTTTCTAACGATAAAACCCTAATTTTCGATAACGAAGATAAGGCTGAGCTAATATCCAAACATTTTTACAAGGCACGTACAATGTCCATGCATCTGGGGAGCTTTATTAATAATAGCGACGTTTTTTTCGTATCGCGTGTAAATCTGACTCGAAAAAAACGATCGCGGGTAACATCCCGGTTAAGACCAAACAGCTGACATTTGACACTTTTCGCGCATCTTTGACTCACCTTTGTCGGCTTATTTTTTAGATGTGGTGGATTTTATCACAAAAGATGATTATTTCTATGCAAAATCTTTTCTCGTGATGAGAAAAACTCTCACATTTGGTTTGAAAAAACAAATTCCCTCATATTTCCCCTATGCGTCCGCCATCTACATTTGAGCACTATCCCGTGTAGGGTAGTTGCACTGGTGAACTTTACCTGGGTAAGTGTCATTTTTTTATATGAAGTTCTACCCAAACCTGCACGGGATAAACTCAATAAAACGTACCTAATAAAATAGTCAGCGACAAAATAAATGAAATACCGTCTATTAGCAGTGACTTTAATCCTGGCTACATGTCATCACCTAGTGAAATCTCGAAAATCATTAAATCGCTAAGAGTTAAAAAAGCTCCTGGACACGACAAAATTTCGAACCTAACCCTCAGAAATTTACCTAAAAAAGCCATTGTCGAATTGAATTTTTTATTTAATGCTTGTTTGAAGATTTCGTATTTCCCTTCTTGCTGGAAGCATGCAAATGTGAAATGTGATACCCATAGCCAAAGCTGGCAAAGATGCGCGATTCCCAGACAATTACAGACCAATTAGCTTATTGCCGGCAATGAGTAAATTATTTGAAAGGGTAATATTAACGCGCCTCAGTGAGACAGTAGACAGACTGAACATTATTCCAGAATTCCATCTAGGATTCCGGAAAAAATGTTCCACCATTCACCAGGCATTTCGGCTCCATAAATTTATCAAAAATTCGTTTGAAGCTAAAAAATCGGTGGGAGTGGTAACACTTGATGTGCAAAAAGCCTTCGATTCAGTGTGGCATGACGGACTACTGTTCAAACTACTAAAATTTGGTATTCCCCCATTTCTTGTCAAACTGATAAAATCCTTCTTGTCAGACAGAACCTTTTCGGTCGAAATAGGCGTATCACATTCGACAACCAAATCAATTCCTGCAGGAGTTCCACAGGGATCCTGCCTCAGTCCCATTCTTTATAATATATTTATAGCTGATATCCCTAAAATGAACGACTGTCACATTTCATGCTTTGCTGATGACGTCTGTATTTATTGTAGTGGCGACGACCCCCTACATATATCGTCGAAACTTGAGCAATATCTTGAACTACTATACCAATTCTACTTCAGATGGAAAATTAAACTCAATCTATCAAAAACTCAAGCAGCTTTCTTCACCAGAAAAAGAAAAAGAACCAATCGGCCAAACACTTCTTTAAACTTTTTAGGTGATCCAATTTCTTGGAAGAAAGAATTAACTTACTTAGGACTAACCTTCGATAGTAAACTAACTGGTAAGGCCCAAATGGAAATGACATCGGAGAAAATGAACAAGTCGTTTCGTGCTTTATAACCTCTGCTGAACAAAAAATCCAAGTTATCGCTTGAAAATAAAATACTAATATATAAAATGGTTATTCAAAAAATTGCGGTGTATGTTTCCCCCGTCTTGGCCTTGTATGCAAAATCACTAAGAGAAAAATTACAAGTCACGCAGAATAGAATACTCAAACATATTTACAATAAGCCTATCTTTTATTCAACCTATAAACTGCATAATGAACTAAAAATAAAAACTTTAAATGAACGTATAAATAACATCTCACTTAAATTTTTGGCAAATTGCACAGATCATGCAAATAATAATATAAGATTGCTGGTTAGGTAAAAAACTATAAGATTCTAGTCTAGGCTTAATTTTTAGTGTAAGATAGATTAAGTTATGTTAAGGTCTTATTTATTATAACTATCCATTAGGTTTTTTCCAAAACATTTTTCCTTACTTGCTTATACCTAAGTTGCTGAAACTTACTAAGGATCGTTCAACACGCTAAATTTCAACATAGAGTTAAGGCCGTTGCTGGTATCTAAATTAAGTTAATTGAAATAACTATGCGATACTAATAATGAATTAATAAAATAAAAAAAATATAGATTTCGGCCTTTGGGGGCCCTTTTGGCTTAGCACATGGAACACCGTACGTTACGCCACTGATGGGACGTTGACATTTAACGCTAAAGAATCTCAAAACAACTGTTATATCCTTATTTAAAGATAACATGTTATTGCTTAAGTACGCCCAGAGTGAAAACAGGGTAGATTGATGTATTGAATTTTATAATTAAGATTAAGAACAGACAAAATTGAAGGATTTCGTCTTCAAATCAAAGGTCCCCCACTTAAACAAAAAAACATTGATGAAATCAATAATATAAAAAAACGTGACAACAAGAATGTCAGTCTCAATATAAGAATGCAAAACGTTAAAATAACTCTTAGCAATGTTATTTTAAGGCGTTCTTAATTTTAGTAGAACCACTGTAACGTCAAAATCATGTTTAAAAAGAGTTTATTTAAGCGCGTTTTCGATTGGTTGCACTCACCTCCTCTCTCAGCGATAGGGGGACTCACTCAAGAAGTAGGCAGGAGGGCCCCGAAGGAAGTTGTTCCGCCACTGTACATATCATATTTGAAATTACAAAAAAAAAAGTTCTGTAATAAAGTAAGTTTTGCAAGCAATGTGGTATTTGCTCTATAAATACCTGGAATTAAAATTGAGATAAAATTTAATCTAAAATTGCATTGAAACATGGTAGCGTTGTTTGCATTTAATAAAATCCACAAACATATAAAATGTAATCAACTTTTTTCAAAACTTTCGATATTATGAGACAGATAGAATCTGAACTTGAAAATAGAAAGAAAAAAGTTAATCCTCATAAGTACGTTCATCTTCTCATATCTATGAACGCTTTACATTGCTTCATAATTGACAGATTAGATTTTTATTTAAGAACGCTGACAAATTATTAAATTTTGTGTTTTTTAAGTACTTATTCAAAAATCTAATTTCAGCACAACACAGACTAAACTTCTTTTTTCTTTATTACAGGCGAAAAAGGCTACGCAATGGATGCCGTACAAAAGGCAATGGGCGCCATTGGATGGTGGCACGTCTGGGTATGTGCCGTAGTATTCCTGCTGAAATTCCCGGTTGCATGGCACCAAATGGCCATCATCTTTTTATCGCCGCCCGTTGAGTTCCAATGCGCCTCGCCAGCCAATACATCACGCTGTTCGGACTCGTGCCAGGAGATTCATTACGATCGAAGCATCTTCACGGAAACTATTCAAACCGAATGGAATTTAGTTTGTGATAAATCCTATTTGGCGCATTTGTCACAGACGATATTTATGTTGGGCATATTGATTGGAAATGTCCTGTTTGGGACGTGGTCGGATAAGTAAGTTGACAGTGATTCAGTCAAAAATTGAACAGTATTACTTATTTTAAATTATTTTCATTTTTCTTAGATATGGAAGACGGAATCCGCTTGTGGTTGCCGTTATAATTCAACTTATCTCAGGAGTTGGTTCAGCTTTTACGCCATGGTTTTGGCTTTTCTGCGTACTAAAATTCATTACAGGTTTTGCAACTGGAGGAACTATGGTCACCAGGTAATTTATTTCTCTCTTTCTAATATGCATAAATCACATTTACTTACTAAACGTTTTCTAATTGCAGCTTCGTCCTGGTCATGGAAATCATTGGCACAAAATGGCGTGAACTTGTCTCCGTCCTCTATCAAATTCCCTTCAACATTGGTCATCTCACCCTGGCACTATTCGGATACTACTTGCGTGACTGGCGAGCATTCCAATTTGGCATCTCGATTCCATCCATTGTCCTGATCTCATACTACTGGCTGGTACCAGAATCGCCGCGCTGGCTCTTCACCACCGGTCGCATTGAAGAATCGGCCGCCGTTCTTCGAACAGCTGCCGCTCAAAATGGTCTCCCCACCGAAAACATCCAAGCCGAATTGGAAAAGGCTGCTGCTCTGAAGCAAAAGGAAAACGCCGACAAAGAAGTGGTCAAAGGCAATGCAATGGACTTGTTCCGAACGTCAAATATGTGCAGTAAAACGATTTTCATCAGTTTCAATTGGTTCGTGTGCGGTCTGTATTTCTTTGGAGTTGCCCAGTATATTGGACATATTGGGGGTGATATTTTCTCGAATGTTGCTATTGGTGCTGGGCTGGAAATTCCTGGAACAGTTATTTGTATTGCCATGATGAAGTATTTGGGCCGTAAGAAGGCTTTGATCATTTCGAACGTGGTGAGTGGAATTGCCATGTTGGGAATTGCTTTTGTGTCGCAGGAGGAAGAATGGATGAAAATCATATTGTCATCAATTGGAATTGTTGCGATGAGCATCTCGTTTCCGAATGTTTATGTGTTTGCCGGTGAGTTGTTCCCAACGGTTGTTCGAAATGTGGGCATTGGCATTGCTTCAATGATTGCACGAATTGGATCAATGTTGGCCCCATTCGTGGTGAACTTAGGAGCGACAAATCACTCGTTGTCACCAATAATTTTTGGTGTTACTCCATTGATTGGAGCCATTATGGTTTTCTGGTTGCCCGAGACGTTGGGACAACCTTTGCCTGAGACTATTGAGGATGCGGAGAATTTCGGGAAGAAGAAAACGAGGGATAGCGCGAATGTCGTTGAGAATGGTGCCGTTTAAGCCAATAATAAATCAAAAATTAGCTTGAATTTCTATTTTAATCTCGTAGAATAGTATTTTAAATTAATTAATGCTAAGACATTGTGATAAATAGCGAAATTAAATGTGTCAGTTGATTGCCTGATAAAAGATTATGTCCCTATAGTGTAGATAAAAAAAATCGACAATAGCCATTAAGAATAAAAAAATGTTTTCGCTGTCCTCTTTTGAAATTTTAACAAACTGTCTTACTATCAAATCCACCGGGTTATATACTGAAACAATAGATGAAATTTATCTATTAATTGCATATTGCTTTAAGTTAGTTAGTTAAGTTTTGAAAGAAAAAGAACAAAAAAATATTTAATGTCAAATAAAGTAACATTGTTTTATATATAAAAAGCAGATATTTTTCTTTGTGTATATGAGGCTAAGCGCGGCTGTATGGCTCACAAAAATGAAAAGGCTGTGTCAGTTATCAGGGTTTATCAATGACATTTTAAGGACATTTCTATCGATGAGAAAATCCTGGAAATTTTGGATGTTCTGAGGTTGTTTAAAACTAGTTTGATATATGGTGGAAGAGTCAACATGAAGAGCCGTGTCGTTCTTGAGGTATCTTCGCTGCGTTTTATGTGCTTGACACACAAATGCGCAAATGCATAATAATTACACAAATTTACCATCATTAGCACGTATTCCAAATTACGCATTTAAACCATCATTTGCACAATAATGACAAGAGACTGTCATTGCAGAACAAAAATGTTTGCATAAATTTGTTATCCACCTTCACGCAAATCTATTCAAATTCTTTAATACAAATTTGTCTTTAAAATATTGAACAGAATATCCATCGAAATATCGTTTTTGTGATAGAGTTTCATCATTTAGACAAATGTCAAAAGAAAATGACCAATTCTAATGACGAAAACATATAGGCCAGTCAATAAACCGAAAAATAAGGCGTTAGGTCGCAAGAAATTGCTCGACTCTGTTTTTTTGGGATATTGTTAGGATAGATACCAGAAGTGTACCACCAAGTTTGCAACTTCGAAAAACCTGTGCTAACCCCGTGACCCTCAAAAAACCTCAAAATTTTCGGACTTTTTTCATATTTTTGTTTGTAATTTCTAAAAGGTGCTTCCTACAAGTAAGTTGTCCACTGCACTGTTAAAGCTAAGGAAATCTTCTTTAATTTGAGTGTAACCCCAGCTTTGTAGGCGCAAAGGATCCCAAGATACAGCACTTTAAACATTGTTTTTTGAAAAAATGTTCCAAATTGTAATTTCAGTCATGTTCCGAGGTGAATATCGGCTTAAATGCGCATTTTACGGAGAAAGTCATGTGACATGAAGTTATAAACCAGTTCCTTAGCTTCCTATATGTCGGAACGAATGGAATCAGACCATGAGGTCATAGGGCTGCCCCTGGAAATTAGGTTCTTCTAAGAAAAACTTTTTTCTTTATGTACTAATATTAACCAAACTTCACCCAATTATGTTGCTGGGTAAGCCTAAAAAAATATCTAGGAACGGATGAATTCGGAACACTACGTTATAGGGCTGTCATACAAACCATCCTCTGGAAATACAATTTTGGACTAAATGACTGGCCTAATATCTGCCACCCAAATTTCATCATCACGATGGATTTTTGTCTTTCCTTTCCTATTTTCGTAATGTATTGCTCGAAATCAGTGAATGATGTATCACTCTTGTTAAATCAAAGATGCATATCGCGAAGTAAATCAATAATGAATACCAAGTGAAGATGTTGATGGAATTTTGCATAATAAGGAGGGTAGGCTAATTAAGCGGGCATCAATTGAAACATGACACATCGATCCTTAACATTTCGCAGCACAGCTCCTCCTTACGTTTAGAGATTCATTAATTTCACTTTGTCATAAAACTGTTGATAATTCATCGGCATAATTTCTTGTGGAAAATACCTTAAACCCATTTTGATGATTTTACATAAACTGCTTCAAAGTTTTGAGATAATTGATGCTATAAACAAGATTTAGAAAATCCATTCAAATTGAACGGATCATATTACTAGGTGTGTAATGTTGGGGAAGTGACATTCGAATTTTTTCCTAGCGTAGCTCGTTTGCGCTCGTTTGCCCAGGAAAAAATATCCTTTGCCCACACACGAAAAAAAGTTCTTGGCAAAAAAAGTCAAGTTTGGCCAAGAAAAATTTTGAGCCCACCCACCCAAAAAATTTATGGGCGAAAAACATTTTCCATCACTTCACATATTTGATGTGCCACATCTGACCACCTTAAGCGTGCTCTTGCGATCTGAATTAGCCACTTTGTTTGCCCCTGGGGAGCCCTAAATTAACGTCGAACAAAAAATTTCTGTTTTAGTAAACTTGATAATTTTGTGTTCGATTTTTAAATCATCCAGCCCATCGTTAGTTCACATATACCAAGGAACAATTTTGGTCGCAACTCGCTCATCAAACAGGTAAATCAATCCAATTAGGGACTACAGAAGCCAATAGGATAGGTCAAAAAGACCCTAGAGGAAAGCAAAGTCTAGAGAAGGACTTTAAGTGGGAATCCCGGACGGTTTAAACCTCCTTTTTACAGTCTTGAAAGTTATTTCTGAAGCAATCTAACAGATTACGAGCACTGGAGTTATTAACACAGTAACAGATTCTGCTATTCTGTAGAGACCTTATAGGGCCCCAAATTCTAAACTAGATTATTGTAATCTTGTTTGGATCAGCGCCGAAAAATTTAGTGTAGAACTTAAAAATACCGGCGTACAGAGGGCTGCGCCCGCAATACGAGGGTTTTTTTTTTAGAATTTTAATGCATAGTGAATATTTCTTGTACATATATTTTATAAGCAATAAATAAGTATTGTGCACAACATTAATGAAATGCTTCCTGTAAATCTATTTTTGGATTGGTCTAAATAAACGCGTTCCATAATGAAAGGCGCTAGCTACCTTTAATTAGACCAATCCAAAAATAGATTTATTATTTACCCAGTTTATATAAAAGTACTCCAAAGCAAATCTACAGGCATTTTTCGATTTAAGATTTCTGATGGCTCCTAAACAGGTGATCGTTAGGACTGGGGATGACGAAAAACGGACGGTTAGACCAAAAACGGTAGCATCAGAACGGATAACTGGGTTATTTTCGGTTTTTCGGTTTCGGAGTTGGATAGTTGGTTAATATGAAACTGAATAATCCCTAAAATTTTTTAAGCAAATTTCCTAAGTTCCTACGCCAACCTCAGTGAATTCGTCGTTCTTAACAGCTGGATATTAACCCGCATGGGTTTTCCGGACCGATGTCATCTTTTTTTTTTAAAAACCCTCCGGAAATATTTTTCCTCGTACGCCCCTGGTGTATGCCCGTGACCGATGATTGATGATGTATGACGCCAGGGCCGGCGAGCGCCCCTTGAATTTGGAGGGTTTCATGTAGCGCTGATTTGAAATAGCTACAATAAATAAATATTCCCACAAGGAATTAGGGAAACGCAAGGTTAGGATCTGTGGTCACAACGCCTAAAATGAATAAGGTGCGCAGCCGCAGTTAGTGCAGATGTGTTGGAAGTACTGAGCATCTCATTGCGTAAATTATATGAATTTAGGTAGAAAGTTGGATTAGTGCCGTTCAGATGGCTCATTAACGATGCTGTGGTTGAGTTCGTTATGATACATCGTCGAAGCAGCTCGACAGGTGGTCCTGATTCTTTCTGTCAAAATCTCGATTTCCACGACGGGCATATCCTGTTTCGAAATTCGATCTACGGTGACTCAGATATGATTCCCTTAATATATCAAACGATCATATAGCTACCGTTTCGATACTAGTCGACTGTAGTTACGCATTGCAGCGCTCTAGCTCTAGCACTTACGCCGCCCCGGGCAAGAGGACAAATTACCGCCATTAGGTACTGTTCCCAGGCAGATTGATACATAATATGGACGGACGTTGTTGGGCTTGTTCTGCCATCCGTTCTCATAGGGAGAACTTTAGTGTTTCCGATATTTCCCGCTATGTGTCCGCTATATGGCGGACGGTGAGATTACACAGAGAGAAATAAATTTGCAATACCAACAAATCACAATTGTTTGATCCTGGTTTTGTTGCTTTGTAGCAATTCTTTTTTTACACCTGCAAATAAATTGGTACTACTAAACAACACGATTGATTGATATGACAAACCAAATTTTGTCAAGACAACTAAAAAATATTCTTTTAGAACGATTTAATTTTCTGGTTAAAATAACAAAAACTTTAGCTGCAATAAAATCTACAAATGATAAAGACAACGAGCACTATAACATTTGTTGAATATAACAAATCTTTTGGGCAGGGGAAATCAACAAAGAAAATTGCCAAATAATTTTACAATATAACACACAGTTTTGTAATATTAACAAAAACTTTTGTTATCCAACAGACAGTCTTTCTATGCAAGTATGAACAAGAATGTCCAGAACTAGATCTTTTGTTAGAAATACGAAATTTTTACCATATCTAACGGTACAGTTTTTATAGGCAGGACATAAAAAACAAATCTTTGTACAATCTAGCTATTCATTTATTTGGAACAGCAAAGATTTTCATTTTTAGTTGCTCTTTTGTACGGGCATATTTGTTTTCCGAGTGTTGTGAAAAAAATGATTGTGCGCTAAAAATGGTAAAATGGTGAAAAAGTGTTTGTTTCCAATAACTTATAAATTAAAGACTTATTTTGTGAGAAAGCAAAGACGCTGGCGAAAACGATAAAAATAGATTGTCCTAAATTAGGGGTGCAGATAAAATGTCGGGCATAATTTTTCGAGTGGCGTTTCCAAAAGGTAAGACTAATGTTTTCTTGTGCTATAAGATAATTTGATCTTTTCATACCTTAGGTTTTACAAGACACATTTGCCGACAACGTTTGAACTAGTGGACAGGAAAAATTTGCATAAGCCGTACATGCTAGGATTATGGATTCAACTAAGCACTGTGTGGATATGATACAGGCAATAATAAATAGTCACTCTTCAATCTTCATTGATTTCTGATGCCACAATTGTAAGTCCAATATTTATATATGTACTATGTATATTGCAATAAATTAACTTAAAACTTATCTTAAAACATTTTAAACTCAAAACTTTAAAATCAAAATAACAGATATAAAATCATTATTTGTATATTCTAATAGAAAAACTAAACTTGGCATGCATTACACATTATTTGTTAGCGACGATGGAGACCTGACTTCACGACGTTCTACATTGTACGGTTATGTTTATATCTAATACTAAACTAGGTGTTACATTAAAACATATTAGGGGGATTCATGCTCGCGTTCGTATATTGAAATACGATGTTATATCGTATTTCAGTTGTCATTAAATTCAAAAGTCTGTTATTTCTCTCCGAATACGATACCTGAAATAACATTTTGTGCTGGGGTGTTATTTGAATATCGTATTTGGCATAGTATGATATGAGTAAAAACTATAATTGCCTATTTGTGTTTTTGTGGAAACAAAATTTATCCTTTTCGACCTGTTTTATTTATGGTGTAGGTGTTTTATAAATTATTGAGTTGTTTAGTATTGACGGATTGGGAATTTAAGTTTCAAATGAACTACCGTATGGTATCGGTGGAGGAGTGAAAGAAGTAACATTTGTGGAAACATGCATTCCATTCAACTCGTTTGTGAGACATGGAAAAAATGAGTTGTGGCATTTGAAAGAATGTATCGATGGATGAAGGAAACAGGTAGAGCTTGTGGAATATGCATGCATGAAGCGGTGTACCGCTGTAGGACGAGCAAAACAGACAAATTTTTTTACTTAAAATTTGGAATCAGCTGCCCAAAATTGCGTTACTGATTCCGCGGTTGACGGTTATTTCCGGAGAAAACTGGGTTACTTTTGGGCCAGCAATCCAAATTACTTTCTTGTCATACCCTTCGCTCATTGAGTGGAAGGGTATATTAACTTTGTCATGAAGTTTGAAACGCATTGAAGGAAGCATCTCCGACCATATAAAAAGTATACATATATATATGATCAGCATGACTTGGGGAGTCGATTGGCCGATGTCAGTCTGTCCGTCTGTCTGTCTGTTGCGACGCGTTTTACTCGGCCAATTTAAAAGCTATGATGCTGAAATTTTCTACAAATGCTTCTTTTTGCTGCAGGCAGTTTGTATGTTTGAATCGGCAAAATCGGACAATGGGGTCATGGGGCTGCCATACAAACCTAAACCCCCAAATTAGGTTCTTCTAAGAAACATTTTTAGCATCACAAATTTCCCATTGATTAAATTATTCCAAGTAAACCTCACTCAAATACTGTTTTATCGGAGCCATGGAACTTATGGAGAAAACGGAGAAAACTAAGTTACCACTCTTGGGCTAGCAATTCAAATTTCTTTCTTGTTTTTGACCCCAAATTTGGAACCTGTGACCAAATATTACCTTAAAGTTTTTGCCGTACCGATTCGACGTGTATTTCTCGAGAAAAGGGGATAATTATGGGGCAGGCACAAAATGCTTTCAGCATTGGTCTCACCAAAAATTACTTTAGTGCTTCTATTACGCCAATTGGAGTACTTTCAAAAAAAAATCCGGGAACCATTCTTGGGCGGGCTACTTTCAAGCTTTACTTCTCTCTAGTACTAACCTTTTTGCGAAGTTCGAGTATGAGTATTATGCTGGAAACAGACCTGCACCCAGTCTGAGCAGCAGCAGCAGAAACGTCCAAGGCATTTTAAATGGGAGACGTCATGTTGGCAGCAAAATCTTTTTATAGCTGTTGCAACATGACGTCACTCATTTAAATTTCATTGGACTGCATTATCATTGCTGCTGCTGTTACTGTTTCTGCATCCATCTTATTTCCGGCATTAGTATTCATACGGCCTATGCAGAATGTAGGCAAACATATACTTTTCCTGCTCTCGTGTGCAGTCGTCACGAGAGCAAAAGTATAGTTTTGCCTTTTTTGTATACTTTCACTCATTAATTTATACTCACAACTAATGTCAAATACACGGCAATTATACGTTGTATTGAATGTTTGTTTACTTTCCATAGTTACGCCATATTTTGCTTGGTTACGCCATCATATGAAAATGCGTAATGATTTTTTCTAGTTTGCATATACAGTAGAATCATTACGTAATTTCACACGATGGCATAACCAAGCAAAATATGGCGTAACTATGGAAAGTAAACAAACATTCAATTTGATACAATACACATTGGCCGGGTTTCTGATAGCTCTTATTGGCTGAATTCAGATTGTAAGACGAAACCGGACGGGTAAACTTGCAAGACAAGAGAGCTTTTGTAGTGGCCAGCAGACAAGCATTGTCCATTTCACATTGTAAGAACGCGTCTTACGAAAGAAAAAATCGTGACACGATTGTTTTTCTTTCGTAAGATCTTTCGTACGATCGATAAGACGATTGCATCTACCAATAGTTCAGGCGTTTTGCAAAGACAATTACCGCGTGTTTTACTTGCATTTTATTCTTGTCGACTCGTCATTTCATTGTACACTAAGTTTGGAGCGTGCATGGCAACATTTATACATAATTGCTGTGTGATTATTGTTCGCCGGTCCGTGTTTTGATCGGATAGTGTGAAATGATCATACGATGGTTCTTATCGTCCAAGTTTACCCGTCCGGTCGTTTTCTTACAATTTGAATGAAGCCATTCAGTACCTGTCGGCTGGTTAGTCGTATCGCGTAGAGAAGACACACAATATTCAGAAAGCTTTTCCATTATATTGAATGGCATTCTATAAGAGTTTTGAGAGAATGGCTGAATTCAAATTGTAAGACGAAACCGGACGGGTAAACTTGCAAGACAAGAACCATCGTCCTTACAATCTGAAATGCATAATATGCTTGTCTGCTGGGCACTACAAAAGCTCTCGCCGTCCGTTTATTAGCACAAACAAACGGACGGTGAGAGCTTTTGTAGTGACCAGCAGACAAGCATTGTGCATTACACATTGTAAGAACGATGGTTCTTGTCTTGCAAGTTTACCCGTGCGGCTTCGTCTTACAATGTGAATTCACCCAATGGCATTGTACTGAAGCTATCGGACAATGGTGTGCGTCTATGATAAGACTAAACAGCCGATAGCCACTAGATAAGGGTCCATTCTCTCAAAATTCGTATCGAATGGTTAGTCTTATCGCATAGAGAAGACACACACAATTTTCAGAAAGCTTTTCCATTATATTGAATGAATTTTTTTGTTTAATTCGCATAATTATGATATCTTCTGCTCATTTACGCAGTATGCAACTGCGCAATGATTTTTTCAATCTATGATGGCGTAAACAAGCAAAATATGGCGTAACAATGCAAAATAAACAAAAATTCCATTCAATACAATGGAAAAGCTTTCTGAATATTGTGCAAACAGGACCCATCTGTATTACATTAGTAGACCTATAGATCCGTTCGCACACTCATAGATCTGTCCATATTCCTCTTGATGTAGGCCTTCCAGTTCCCGGCTGTGCCCACTGGCTAACCTCCATTATAACTGTGTGCCCTACCGCAACAGAAACGGTAGTGTCTCCCCCACATCGCGATCGAGAGCGACGACCAACAGCAAACAAGATTAAGTTGAAACACGGTGACTGCTCCTTTCGGCACAGCTTAACGAAAGAAACTACACCATACACCAGATATAAAGGCTTGATGTTGGATTGCATATACATTTTCACTGTTGAATATTACATTTCTATCCAAGCTACTACTTTTTTCGGCTGCCTGTCCCGAAATCTTATTCCGCTTTGGATTTATGCTGAAGTCCTGGTCATGGCAGCGTTCATTTTGAGCCCATAGCATTAGAGGGATAAATCTGTTTGAGCATCTACCTTTTTCATTGACGAAAAACTATGCTGTAGATAAGCATAGTGTCAACCGGTAATCAAGCATCAATTGAGCGGAAAGAGAGACTTTCTCGCAATTCTCATTTAAAATTATAATTATGACACATAAAACGAAAATTTGTGATTTTTTTTGTCAAAAAATCAGCTGTTCATTGTTGTTGTTGCATAGTATAACATAGTATTTCATATACGACTAGGATTTTTGGAGCTTTCATTCAAATTTTGTTGTGTTATAATACTCAAATACGCAATAACAAGGATTTCTGATATACGAAGCGAGCATGAATCCTCCTATTGTCATAATTTTTCTAATTTTAATAAAAAAATTATTGTATTTCAATAAACAGGATTATGTGCAACTAACTTTTATTAAGACATTCAACGCTTGACATGAAAGATGACTTAAAGTATTCTTTGGCGTCGGCAAATACAAATGAAAAGACAGGCCGAATTGAGTTACAAATTTAATTAAAAATTTTATAAACTCGTGTTAATCAAATTTTCTCCTAACTTTGTTAATAGTGTTTTTATCAATCCCAAATTTCAATAGACGCTATATTGAAATTAGAGATTGATAAGAACACTATTAGCAAAGTTAGGAGAAATTTTAATTAACACGAATTTATAAAATTCTTTAATTAAATATTTGGTATAATATTTTGATTGATACTACGAAAAGGTTTTGTATAAAACAACAAAACAGTTTTGTATAATTAATCAAAGAATTATACAATATTACCAACTGAAATTTGATTCTGACAACTAAAATATTCGTAAAATTGACAAAAATGTTATTAATGCGGATTGGGTAATTGGTACAAAATTTTAATTGATAACACCAATGGAAACTTCTCACCGTAACCAAATATTTAGTATAAAATTTGTTGAAATCGCAAATTGAATTAATCAATTTTATTTAAACTTTTTGTTTATTTCAACACAATTTTTATATAATTTTTCAAAAGATGTTTTGCATAAACAAACAAAATCGTTTTGCAGTTTCAACAAAAATA
Source organism: Microchrysa polita (assembly GCA_949715475.1). Lineage (NCBI taxonomy): Eukaryota > Metazoa > Arthropoda > Insecta > Diptera > Stratiomyidae > Microchrysa > Microchrysa polita. Next base: position 14,028,902 of record OX454420.1, read on the forward strand.
CACCTATGACCAGAAATTAATGAAAACTTTTGAAACTATTAACAAATGTTTTTCTTGTAATCATTTCTAATCATTTCTCTCTGTGTAGTATCGCTAGTGTCGATAAGAAGAATATTCTTCTTGCGAGAGCTGATAGCGTAATGTTCCTTCAATAGAAAATTACACTATCATCGTCTGCATCATCAGCTGCTGCTCCACCGACCGCTCTATGTGGTAGGCGTTCTGCATAATTCGCCGGGCACACAGTGCGTCGTTCCATAGGCAAAAATAAAAAAATTGACTATTTTTCCCCGGAATCAAAGTTACCCAATATCAAAGAGAACATGTTGGAGTATCCGAATATGTAAAAAAAATTTTTTATTGTTTCGTTTTTTTAGTAATTTCATGGACTAAAGTTGAAAAATATAAAAAATTCAAAAAATAGGTTGTACTTTAACTTCGATTTCCGATCTTTTCGCAGGTTTTTGGCAACCATAATGATATTTTTTAGAATAAGTATGTTCCACTAAAACTCTTCAGATAATTTTTTTTCTAAAAATCTTTTAATTGAATAAAAAATTTAAAAAAAATCATTAAAATATAAAAAAAAACTTTAAATTGAGATTAAAAAAAACGTCACAAAACGTTTTGGGTGGTTGATATTTTCCGAAAGATACAAGTGTCTACTTTAATTTAAACCAGTATTGGTTTGCCTTTTTTTGCCTTTTTTACGCAATTGGCATTTTTACTTTTTACTTCTAAAGTCACTAAAAGTGATAATTTAAACATAATATTAAGCTTTTAGAGACTTTTGCGATAGAAGAGATAATAAATTTCAAGCACGAACAAAAAAAATATTATAAATAATTTTAATTAATAAATTAAATTAAAAATTCGATTAATTCAAAAATAGCTAAAAATATAAATATAAATACAAAATGCATATGATTTTCAATGGAATTTGATTTCTGAAGTCCAGTGTAAACCATATCATGTAAAAAATATTTATAATAATATAATAATAAATTGTTATTAATAGAAAAAATCGTTAAAAATCCATAAAATTCGAAAAAACTTTCAAAGTGAGATTTAAAAAATACGCATCGAAAGATTTAGAGTAGCTACATTTATTTTTGCTTTTTTTAAGGTAATTTATATTTTTATTCAGCCAAATTTATTAAAATTTTTCGATAATTTTAAGGGTACTGGCGAGTGGTCAAAGCATCAATAAAGAAAAAATTGGGGACCTTCTAGATCACTCATGGAGTTGATGTAATTGATTCCTTCCATTTGCCAATTGGAAATTTATCTGAGGATGCATAGGAGGCACTGCATAAGGAAGTTAGAAGGAATCGATTGTCTCACACTTGTAAGTTTTCCAGAACCAGTTCCAATAAGGATTTAATGCGAATGCTCCTCTTAAGCTCGGACCCTTTCCTAGCGTCCCTGCGGACTCCAAAAATTAAGAAACAACATCATATAGACGCAGGAGTTAATTCATATATAAACCAATTAGATTCTACTTCCCATTGCCAATTTTGATGTAAGTTTGCTGGATTTGGAAAGCAACGATGAGCCAGAATAAATTATAGGCATGTATTTTGTTAATATTATTGTTATTCTATAAAATAAAAAAATAAAAAACGAAAAAAAATGTTTTTTCCAAACACGACTTCGGAGGATGCATATCACTGAATTATTTAATTTTTTGAACCACTATATCTTCAAATCGCAAAACTCCGTTTCTTTGAAATTTATATATTTTAAATAGTGACACTTGAGCAATGTCAGAGTGAGAAAATATTAAGTTTAAATTAGGGTTATTGAAAGATATTAGGCATTTTATAAAGCCCCCAAAAATGGATAAAATTCATAGATTTCTCTCTTCAATATCTCAGAGCTCAGTTAGTTCCCGGATAATAATTTTTTCATCAACTAATGTTTATTCTTTGATTTAGATAATAGCCAGGTTTCAAGAAAATGGGTTACCAAGTTACGAATTTTTATATTATAGCCTATCTTCATACCATTTATCTTCCTCACATTTTTATCATTATCTCGAAAATCCATCCAAATCACATCCACCAAATTTCATAAAAATCTGCTAACACGTTCTTAAGATATTGATTTTTTACCACCCTCTCCATACATTCGACGCACTGTGGGGCGTTGCCAGTAGAACTCAAATTGCAGTTAGTTCAGTAGACTGCCGCGGTATCATGAGTCAATGTCATTATAGTTTTGAGGTGGATTCGGAATACATCCTGCAGGAATTAGGAGTAATGAATTTAAAAAATAAGCAAGTAAGATAGTAAAGGAATAAGTAAATATTAAATGTAGGTAAATACCAAGAAAAAAAACTCCGAGAAGTTTTCCCTTAGGGGAAACATCTTAGATCATGTATATGTCTACGTTATGCTTACAAAATAATCCACATTGCATCAGCCGTTATCTTGTCACTCCAGAAGCCCAAAAATCCTTTCAAACCGATTACATACAATACCCCAAATATCACCTTTCGAACGACACCCATAATGCCCATACTCTGTTTCCTATGCTGGAAAAGGTCCTTTTTGGTGGTAATATCCTTTAACAAAACTCAAAATCAACTTGTCGTGATTTTAGAAGACTAGTCGCAATGGATTCTGTATTTTGATATCCATGTCCTTATACATAGTGTCTATAATGCATTCCCACAGAAAAAAGGACATTTTGTCTCCAAGGACATCTTCCTCATAAGAAGTGCTGGCACCAAAATATTAAAGATCGCACCACTTAACTTCCATCCGAGTTTCGTCGACATCGGTCAACGGGGAGAGCCAGGAGAACCAATTGAAAGATGAATTTTCGTTCGCTTCAATGGCGAATTTACCGCTATTCCCGCAACTTATCGAAATCGTGATTGGCGATTCTGACTCAGAGCGATCAAAGGATAATGTTTACCAAATTTGGTGAAGATCGAACTACGGGAAGGTCGATTTTAAGCATTAAACGTTTTCGTTACAGTTTTTCGTGACGCTTTTTCACGGAACGACACCCAGTATTTCTCAGGTAGCCTCCGCAAAGACATATACATGTCAATTTTGAAAGTGGACCACAGCTAACTTTTGGCAGGGCGCCAAATTTCGTTCGCCCGTGTTGATGATAGTTCCAAAAAGTGAACTATTTGAAGCCAAATGTGAAGAAACAGGAGCACTAAATTTTTGTTTGCAATATTTAAAGATATCCACAACTGCAATAAAGAGTTATACTTACCTCAATTTTTATCCTGATGAATTGAGTAACAGCAGTTGCCTTAAAAAATCGACTGAATCTCGTTTTGCATTTTAAGAATTTTTACTTTCAAGTCGATGTATGTAGAACAGTTCAAATTTAGTCTATTAAAAATTGATTCTCGACATATTTTCAACGTGTGTTCTGCCAAATAAAATTGAAAAACGTCAAAATTCGTATTTTTCGCCCAAATAAATATCACTTCAGTAGTCAAGACAAACCTTTCCGTAGATGGATCCCATAGAAAGATCAATTGGGACCATGGGCTGGTGGCAAATTGAAATATTCATCGCGCTAAGTATTCTGAAAATACCCGTCGGATGGCATCAGCTAGTCTTCATTTTTATCGGGCCACCTGTCGAATTTAGCTGTAAATCGCCCGCAAATACAACACACTGTTCGGAGGAATGCGATGAAATTGTCTCGGACGATAGTATCTTTACCAGGACTATTGCTACACAATGGAATCTGACTTGTGACAAATCCTATTTGGTAGCTTTATCGCAAACGATATGCATGCTAGGAATATTGACGGGAACATTTTTATTTGGAATTTTGGCTGACAAGTAAGTGAATATGAATTGGATTTTTTGTTGAATCCTTTTTAGACAAGAAACGAGTAGTAGGAGCTACTCTGTAGTTTAGCATTTTTTTGCCGAGGTGATATTCTGGACTCCCTGAAGACAGCTAAGGTGAGCTAAACTACGTCGGCTAGTCGGAAGCGAAGCCCTGATAGACCATTCACCATATGAGCAGTGTGTAGGAAAGTTGTATGTTGCAAAACCAGATTGCAAGTCGGGTTGGTAAAACCATGTTCTGCAGCAATGATAGAAATAAGAAAAACATCAAGCCTATCCTTCATTCGGGGAGCGCATCGCATTGTTTCAAACAGTTCGAAAAACCATGCACTGCGAGAAGCTTTGCAAGGGCTACGCGACTTGGGTTTCTGTACACAGGCCTGTAGAGAGGGGGGAGGAACGGGGGGATTCCCCCCGGGCCCGGGATTTCTTAGGGGGCCCGGATTTTGACACAAAAGTTGTGCTTTAGTTTGTTTTTTTTTTTTTTTTTACATACAAATTGCTATTTTGAGGTCTTTAACTTAGAACCCTTATACATATGTACTGCTTTTAGCGTTTTAACAACAATTCATAACATACTGTGCACTAGGCTTGGGACCCCTAATCTATTTTTGAATTTTGAGAACTAGGGCCCGAATCAGCAACATGATAGTTTCGTTACTAAATTTCAATTAAGAAATTTCGACTTCTTCATCCAGTAGCGTACAGTTTTTTGAAATATTTGTGTTTAAAGTTAAAATAGGAGTACAGCGTCATTTTTTTCAAGGAGGACTTTTCTGAGCGATTTTTATTTTGAGTACATACTGCTGCTGCTTATGAAACTGTTTTCAAGATACCAGCACACAGATGTTGATCACTTAAATTGTTGAATCTTAATTTAAATCTATCTATCTACCAGTACTCACCAACTCGGTAGCAAAAAATTTAAGGTTTTTTGAAATAGGTAAAATAAGAAGAAATAAAAAACCTTTAAATTCGTAGCGTTGCGCATTTCGAAAGTCAATTTTATAGAGTAAAGACCAACATTCTGGGCCACTGCGAGTGTGCTAATAAATTAAAGATTTGAGCTCCCCAAGCATTTGTTAGAACTGTGAACTGTATCCGCCTTGTTTTGCTAAAAGCTTTGTAACGGTTGAGGTACAGAATAGACCATAGCTTTTTCCTACGAAAAATCTGCAACAAGAAAAAAAAATAAGTAAATTTGCCCAGTTTATTGCATTATACTCTTTCTATTTTGCGTGTAGTACAGTCTTTATTATTGATCTGTAAAATGAACACTTGAGCCGATTTCACCCGTATGGTTTTCAAATCGAATTAAAAAATAATATTTATGAAAGATCCTATCCTATCGAGAATGACTGTCGAAAATTTCAAGGCTTTCTTCATATCAAAGTTCGAATATAGGTTGGAATCTTACTTCACCAATAGAATAGAAATTTTCTAAATAATTTTGTTGGGACAAGGGAATCAATAATTTTTCAATATTTTTTCTTGGGAGAACTAAATGCTAGAAGATTACCAGGCTACCAGTTTCGCTTTATGCGTATTTTGTGTAAGGGGCACGACCATTAAACAATAAACTTATTTTCATCACGGGAAGATTTTAGTAAAGAAACTTCATACTAGAAAGTTAACCCTTTAAGCAGTAGCTTTTTATAAAGATTCGTTACCCAAAAATGCACGTAAACCGAAGAAACCATATTCTAGAATGATTTTGGCTTCTGTATTTCCTTAAAATTCGCCACTCAACTCGAATCGTCTTCAAAATATACTTGAAACGGGACCGAGGCTAATTTCGGGCGCAGCGGAAATTGAAATGATACTTAAGCTTCTTTCGCGTTAACAATTTCTACCACAGTGAGCCTTTACTATTACTAGGAACATATTTGGGTGAAATTTGGTTTAGATTGGTTCATAAAGAAAGAAGTTTTTCTTAGAAGAACCTTATTTTCAGGGGCAGCCCCCATGGCCCGATTTCATTCGTTATACACAGCGTACAATAAAAAATCTCGTCACACTGATCAATAATATACATACATAATATAGTAGGAAGTGCCTCCTTCTGTGCGTTGCAAACTTCATGACAAAGTTAATATACCCTTTCATATAGTGACGGATATGAAAAAAACACACACACACAAACTGTTAAACGAACCAGTCAACCCCGTTTTTTTTTTGTGAGTTTAGTATGTAAAAATGCATCACGAATGAATTCAGTTGCTGTCAGTTTTTTGGCAAATGGTTTATCCGGTATGGTTTTTTTATTATTTTTATTTTCCTATAACTCGTATTTTTCTGAAAACCCATAATTTTACCTCAGAGCTTAAATATCAAAATGCACCTGAATGCGCAGAAGGCCGCTTTAAAACATTCTTCAAATATCTATCGTACTGATGCCGGGCTATATTAGATTAGAAAACATCCGGATTACTGAGACTGAGCCGATTCAGTGTGGACGCCGGATTATGAGGTGTTCCGGATTAAATGGAGGCTGGATTATAGAGATAATTGTACAATTGTACAATTTGTTTGAGGACCGATATGTCAAAAAAAATTTTCTTCGATTCATAATTTTTTATCGTATGGAAGAGCATGGGCGTAGCCAGGGGGGCAGGGAGGGGCGGTTGCCCCCCCCCTGGTCGATGAAGATGGTAAAAAAATCCTTATCGATGTAGTAAAAAAAATCGCTGCACTATACAACATTTTCAAAAATGCCTTTTTCAGCACTCCAAGTGCTGCCGGAGAAGTCATGATCGGGACAGTTTGCAGTCAGGAGGCGCATACAAATAGATGACAGCGAGTGGCCTCTCGTAACTGACGGAGGCTGCGTACCAGCACACACATTTCACTTGTGAATGTGCTGCTGTGGCTGCGTGGATCCCATATTTTCTGTTTCATTTCATGCCTTCTGAGCTGGAGTACACAATTTCAACCGTTAGGTCCCTTCGGGAAGTTAGTGGAATTCAACTTATTTCCACCTGAAAGGGTGATAAATGGTATACAGCTTTGCTAGCCCCGGAAGGTCATGCTTCGTCGAATCGACTACGCATCATCAAATTTATCCCATTTTTCGTGACAATTCTCATTATTTGGAGCTGAGTTTTCGTACAGCACTTACCGTGCCGATGTACTTGCCGGGTACATTGCTGCTAGACGAAGTAAGCAGGGTAAGTTGGATTTTTGGAAATTGGTGTCGTCGAAACGACGAAGGATGAACTTTGTGTAACTTTTAGAACTCCAGTATTTCTTACGTATGGTTGTCGATTCGACGATAAGTCTGTGTCCATACAACTAGCTCATAGCAAATATGTTTATTTTTGAAATTAGGGACCTATTTTGACATTTTTATGTCTTGACTCTGGCACATAAATCGAAAATCGTCACGAAAATTGCAACGAAAAAGCGTTACGTTTTTGGCATTACAGGTAGTACCTTGTGAGTTTTGGGTGCCATTCAACTGAAGTTGGGAAGTTGGAAGTTGGGTGGTACCCTGTGAGTGTTGGGTGCCATTCAAGGTTCAACAGAGGTTGGGCTTGGGTTCAATTTACGTTCAAATTGAGTTCAGCTTGGGTTCAACTTGTGTTCAACTTGGGTTCAACTTGGGTTCAACTTGAATTCAACTCGGATTCAACTCGAATTCAACTTTCAACTTAGGTTCAACTCACGTTCAACTTTCGTTCAACTTTTGTTGAACGACCCAAAAAGTGTTACTTTCAAATTGGGTTCAACTCACGTTCAACTTTCGTTCAACTTTCGTTCAACTTTTGTTGAACGACCCAAAAAGTGTTACTTTCAACTTGGGTTCAACTTTCATCCAACTTTTGTTGAACGACCCAAAAAGTGTTACTTTCAACTTAGGTTCAACTCACGTTCAACTTTCGTTGAACTTTTGTTGAACGACCCAAAAAGTCTTACTTTCAACTTAGGTTCAACTCACGTTCAACTTTTGTCGAACGACCCAAAAAGTGTAACTTTCAACTTAGGTTCAACTCACGTTCAACTTTCGTTCAACTTTTGTTGAACGACCCAAAAAGTGTTACTTTCAACTTAGGTTCAACTCACGTTCAACTTTCGTTCAACTTTTGTTGAACGACCCAAAAAGTGTTACTTTCAACTTAGGTTCAACTCACGTTCAACTTTCGTTCAACTTTTGTTGAACGACCCAAAAAGTGTTACTTTCAACTTAGGTTCAACTCATGTTCAACTTTCGTTCAACTTTTGATGAACGACCCAAAAAGTGTTACTTTCAACTTAGGTTCAACTCACGTTCAACTTTCGTTCAACTTTTGTTGAACGACCCAAAAAGTGTTACTTTCGACTTAGGTTCAACTCACGTTCAACTTTTGTTGAACGACCCAAAAAATTTAACTTTCAACTTTGGTTCAACTCACGATCAACTTTCGTTCCACTTTTGTTGAACGACCTAAAAAGTGCAACTTTCAACTTAGGTTCAACTCACGTTCAACTTTCGTTTAACTCACGTTCAACTTTCGTTCAACTTTTGTTGAACGAACCAAAAAGTGTTACTTTCAACTTAGGTTCAACTCACGTTCAACTTTCGTTCAACTTTTGCTGAACGACCCAAAAAGTGTTACTTTCAACTTAGGTTCAACTCACGTTCAACTTTCGTTCAACTTTTGTCGAACAACCCAAAAAGTTTAACTTTCAACTTCGGTTCAACTCACGTTCAACTTTCGTTCAACTTTTGTTGAACGACCCAAAAAGAGTCAAATTCGAAAAGCAAATCGTCACGAAAAACATGAAAATGTCCCACTGAGTTGCGGACTTGTACGCAAGCTGATGAAAATTTTTGGAAAATTTTTTCTAAATGCCTGTCAACCATGACGTCACTTAAACCCCCATAGATCCCCTCCTGGGCCAGGTAGGCTGACCGTTGTGGTGTTGTTGGAAAGCCTAGACATTGGGCTTTGTTGGTGCCAAGTTTCATCGAGAAAGAATGAAAGCGAGAGGCTCCAGGGGCTTTTAAACATCGTAGGCTGATTTTTACGATTGCCTTTGCAAAAATCTCAACAAAGATTTCTTTCCAAATAGTCCAATGTATGTATTAAAAAAAAAATTTATAGCTCATAAAAATTTGCCCTCTTTTAGGAAGTAGTTTGTGGGTGCAATGGGGGCTTATGTGGTAAGGCTCGCTCACGATCGCAGTTAGGGCAAATGTTTTTTCAAAAAATTTGGAAAAAATATTTACTAGGACAAAAATAGGACAAATCAGGAAAATGGCTCAAAATTCTTCCTCATTTTAGGAAGATTGCATTTCGAACTCATAAAAATCGGCTCCCTCCATGGCACTCAATGTCAAAATTAGACATCGTACATAGAATTAGAATTAATCAAGGGAACTCGGGGAGAAGATATTCCAAAATTTACTGTAAATAATTCTACAATCCACTGTAAAAACCGCAATAGGTGAAGTGAAAGAAAACCCGTGTTGGGACTCCAAAATGGATCGCTGTGCCTTTTGTATATACATGAGCTTTTCTTTCATTAAACCCAATTTCCTAGTATGTTTAGAATGTGTATTTTATGATTCGAGCACATTTTTTGAATTATATCAACGTTAAGTTTTTATTTATCTCATTTTTAAATTTAGTGATTTATATTTCGGGCGAAATAACATTGAATTAAGAAAATTTAATTCGTAAATCAATTTCCGTACAAAATTACTCAAAATCGATGTCTTTCTATTCTAAATAAACTGACGATTGAAAATTTGTCAAATTTGATAAATATTTTGAGAAAGAGTGATTTGTATGAAGCGTCAAAGTTGAGGGTCGTCAAATCGACGAAGCATGACCTTTACGTACTAAAAATAAGCATGACCTTCCAGGGTTAAGGACCTCATATTTCAGTGTCTTTCAAGTTCTTATTTTTCTTCTCAGTACCGTATAGCCCCTTGTGGGGCCATGGTGCGTTAACTCAGCTGTTTATAGGCAATTTCGAATCAACATTACGTTGCATATCATTTCGGAGCGTATAAATATAATGTTGTAAGCACTATATATTTCCATTCACATGTACGGAAATTTTGGACCACGCCGAGATTCGATCTCCGGACCTCTAGATTACTAGCATCGTAAAGTGCGACTCAACCAAGTGAGCCACAGAGCGGGTCTTTCAAGTTATTAAATCAAAATCATACCAGCAATAAAATTTAGCCTCTGTTAATACTTTGATAAATTTAGAGGAAATCTTATTAAAACCGCTAACCATATTTCAATCAATAAAGGATTTATAAATATTCTGACGATGCTACTTTGCTAAGATGAAAGTGACAGACGAAACAAACTGATTTCGCAAGTGGAATATGCAGTCCGAGATACAAAAATGCACTGAAAATAGACAAACTTCGCTCTAAAAGGCAGATATTGGAGGCCAGTTGAATGTAATCAGAATGCAGAAGAATATCATTCTCATCTCCATTTTAAAAATTTTACTTTAAAATTAGCAAACAAAAAGAAATAACATGCGTGGCAGTCCACCAGTAAACTAGGGCCGCAGATGTGTGAGTGACATCCAATTTCCAAGAACTGCTATTTTGTTGAGGTGTTGAGATCAACAGCACGCCCAGCATTGTTATTTATCCCCATAAATGGATACTTGTTTACAATCTGAGCGACATCATAGTCCGTCACGTAGGTCGCGAGTTCGAAAAACACCATAAAATGAATTCGTTCACGGTGAGTCTGGAATCCATGATCCTCTGCATCAATCCAACCACAAGCCAGGCTACTCTAAAATTTGCTAACAATATTTCTGCGACCGGAAATTTCAGCTTCTAAGAAAATCATGATGTTAAAAAATTTTGGGCTTGCCCCCCCCTGACCGAAATCCTGGCTACGCCCATGTGGAAGAGGTGGGCCCGGAATCATTGTCCCCCGGGCCCGGATTTTCTCTCCACGGCCCTGCTTATAGGATACGCTGCGTATTGATAATAAAACCATGATGCACCTGATGCAGGTAGACCTGGGATAATATCAGGGAGCACCCTGCAGTATTTGCGAAAATTATTATAATTCTAGCACTCCTATTCAGTCTGTAGCACTGACATTACACTATCATCGTCTGCATCATCAGCTGCTCCACCGACCGCTATATGTGATAGACGTTCTGCATAATTCGCCGGGTGTTGCCAGTAGAACTCAAATTGCAGTTAGTTCCGCAGATTTCCGCGGTTTCATGAGTCAATGTCATTATAGTCTTGAGGTGAAGATCAAGGATTTTCTTCCGAATACGTCCTGCAGGAATGAGGACTAGTGAATATAACCTTTTGAAAGTGGACCTCAGCTAATTTTTGGCAGGGTGCCAAATTTCCTTCGCCCGTGTTGATGATAGTTCCAAAAAGTAAAAACAACAACATTTAACTAACCCATCATAAATCGTGTCATATTGACGCGCCGGCCCTGAATGGTGCTGGTTCTAGTGATTTAGGAAATGCAAAATTTTTAAGGTTTAAGGCTAAATTCGAGGAAAACCGCGTCCAAACTATAGTACTACACAAACTAAAAATAGTACAAAATGGATGTTAAATAAAAAAGGATTTCTCGTCAACTGGGCTTCTAATATTTCAGTGAACTATTTGAAGCCAAATGTGAAGAAACAGGAGCACTAAATTTTTGTTTGCAATATTTAAAGATATCAACAAATGCAATAAAAAGTTATACTTACCTCAATTTTTATCCTGATGAATTGAGTAACAGCAGTTGCCTTAAAAAATCGATTGAATCTTGTTTTGCATTTTAAGAATTTTTACATTCAAGTCGATGTAGAACAGTTCAAATTTATAGTCTATTAAAAATTGATTCTCGACATATTTTCAACGTGTGTTCTGCCAAATAAAATTGAAAAACGTCAAAATTCGTATTTTTCGCCCAAATAAATATCACTTCAGTAGTCAAGACAAACCTTTCCGTAGATGGATCCCATAGAAAGATCAATTGGGACCATGGGCTGGTGGCAAATTGAAATATTCATTGCGTTAAGTATTCTGAAAATACCCGTCGGATGGCATCAGCTAGTCTTCATTTTCATCGGGCCACCTGTCGAATTTAGCTGTAAATCGCCCGCAAATACAACACACTGTTCGGAGAAATGCGATGAAATCGTCTCGGACGAAAGTGTCTTTACCAGGACAATTGCCACACAATGGAATCTGACTTGTGAAAAATCCTATTTGGTAGCTTTATCGCAAACGATATGCATGCTAGGAATATTGACAGGAACATTTTTATTTGGAATTTTGGCTGACAAGTAAGTGAATATGAATTAGATTTTTTGTTGAATCCTTTTTAGACAAGAAACGAGTAGTAGGAGCTACACTGTAGTTTAGCATTTTTTGCCGTGGTGATATTCTGGACTCCCTGAAGACAGCTAAGGTGAGCTAAACTACGTCGGCTAGTCGGAAGCGAAGCCCTGATAGACCATTCAACATATGAGCAGTGTGTAGGAAAGTTGTATGTTGCAAAACCAGATTGCAAGTCGGGTTGGTAAAACCATGCCCTGCAGCAATGATAGAAATAAGAAAAACATCAAGCCTATCCTTCATTCAGGGAGCGCATCGCATTGTTTCAAACAGTTCCAAAAAACCATGCACTACGAGAAGCTTTGCAAGGGCTACGCGACTTGGGTTTCTGTACACGGTGACCCTGGTGTCATCGTGTAAAAATAGCTTGTCAAAACCTGGTCTTGCCCATGTTATGCTTTTCATGCATTAAGCTTTTCGATAAATTACCTAAGGATTTCCTTCTTTTTTTTATATAGGTATGGCAGACGACATCCTCTAATGATCGCTATCATAATTCAATTAATTGCAAGCATTGGCGCAACTTATTCTCCTTGGTTTTGGCTTTTCTGCATCCTCAGATATCTTACCGCCCTGGCGACAGGAGGAACAATGACCATAGGGTAAGGTGATAAAAACTTTTTTTTTCCAATCAACCCTAAATAATCTGCAATGTACTTTTTTTAACAGCATTGTCCTAGTCATGGAAATCATTGGAGCAAAATGGCGCGAACTTTTCAGCGTACTACATCTTGTTCCCCTCAACATTGCCCATCTATGCCTTCCAATGATTGCATACTTTTTGCGAGATTGGCAGGATCTTCATTTAGCAATTGCTATGCCATCGGTCATTTTTGTATCCTTCTATTGTGTTATACCCGAATCGCCGCGATGGCTTCTGTCCGAGGATCGCATTAACGAAGCTGCTGATGTGCTTCGGAAGGGGGCCAAACGAAACGGACTTCCCACGGAAAACATCGATTCTGCATTGGAACAACTGACTGAAGACAAACAAAAAGAAAAAATCAACAAGAAACAGTCAAAAGCTAACGCCCTTGACCTAATTCGTACCCGAAACATGCTCTTGAAATCGATATTTGTCTACTTCAACCGATTTGTGTTCGGACTCTACTACTACGGCGTTTCGCATTATATTTCACACTGCGCTGGGGATATATTTGTCAACGTTGCTATAAGCGGCGGTCTAGGAGTCGCTGGAACGCTCCTGGGCTATCCATGTATGAAATATGTGGGCCGCAGGCGAACGCTGATACTTTCCAACAGTTTTGCCGGCATCGCGGTATTGAGCGTGGCCTTTATTTCGCCAAAAGCTGAAATGTTGACCGTTACACTGTTGACTGTCGGTTTGCTTTTTATGTGTATTACTTTGCCCGTTATTTATTTGGTTTCGACGGAGCTTTTTCCGACTGTAGTTCGAAATGTGGGTGTTGGCATTGCTGCGATGACGTCAAAAGTTGGATCGATGATTTCACCGTTTGTGGTTGGACTGAAGAAGACGCATCCTTCGTTGCCACCAATTGTTTTTGGAGTTACTTCGTTGATTGGTGCCGTTATGATTTTTTGGTTGCCGGAGACGCTGAGAGTGCCGCTGCCAGAGACTATTGATGATGCGCATAAGCTGGAAGTGAAAAGGAAGAAAGTTGATGCGAATGTCGTTGTGAGTTGAAAGTTGTCATGCATAAAGTATTGTGTTCTGTTCGGTATACAAAAATATAATTTTTAAAATACGCCTAAAATTATCTTATCTTAATCTAGAGACTAGAGACTTTTTAGGCGCTCAAAACTGTGGTGGAAGTCTTCACTCAGACCACAAAGGTACTTGCAATACGTGATTGTGGTACGACTGGGTGCCGGTTGTATTATTGTTGTTGTTGCAATTATCCATTAATTTTCATTCATTAGTTTGAGTTGCAGTCACAGTCTTGTGGTTTAGCCGGCTTGGCTCAAGTTCGGATCATCCGTGCAGAATCAGTTTCAACAGATTGTCCAAGCGATAAGCTATAGACTAGACGTATATCCGTTCTTGATCCGATTCGCGATATTCTTTCAGTTGAATTCTCTAATCGGTGGCAGTGTTTGTGCTCAAGGACCTCTTTATCCCCTTACAGTGCCGATGCACATGCGTCGTATAATTTTTACCGAACTTTTTTTTTCACTACCTCATTTGAAATTTGAATTAAAAAACCGTTAATTACCGCCACGGGACCGTTTTAATTAGTTCTCAGTTTTTTTTTTGTTTTTCAAATAAAATTTTCTCAACCCACGTAAGGGGGAGTGTGTGTGTCTATAATGTAAACTGTAAACTATACTTATCACTAGTTGATTCAGTGCAATTACGGTAGTGGCTGTAACGGCGCGGCGGCGTGTCAGCCAACGGCTCAATGAGCTCGCGCGTAGTGTATATGCTCCATGAATTATTACGAGAGATATGAAATGGCGACACTTTTTAAACTGTTTTTAGTGCACTTGATAAACTGAGAGTGGTTTGCGCGCGGTGTTTTCATTATATTGCGACAATTACGTTAAACGGTGACGAATAATCATAATAATTTATGCAATATTGAACAATATAATGTGTAATACAGAATTTCATTCATGGGAGTGATTTTTTCTTAAGTTTTTAATTGATTTTCTATACCAAAGTGCTTGTCTGTGTGCATTTTTGCAGTTAATTAACGGTCAAAAGGACACGTGTGTTTAATTAAAAACGGTGGCCGCAGTTTTTCTGGAATTGTTTAAATGAAATGTAAAACTGGCGTTGTATTGAACCTTAAGCTCCATTTGCAGGTGTTATCTTATGTTTTTACTATTTGCTCATATAAGTGCGGATCTAAATCGTCTTGAATTCTAATTGATAATTTCGAATGCAATCCTCATTTCAGCAAATGTCTTGTTATGTTGTTGTTTGAGTATGGCTTTGAATGTTTAACTAGCTGTGGAACAACATTGTATATTTCGATTGTAGTTGTGCCGTAGCTATTTTTTACTATTATTTTTAGATAAACTTGATTAGTTGCTTAGGTTTTCTTAATAAATATGAAATCTCGGTGGGTGGCTGAATTTTCAAACCTCTTCAGAAATATATATTATGCCAAACAATTTGAAATTATAATTCAAGAATTTTAAATAGGTTATGCATTAGGTGGCTTCCTAGATCTTCGCATGGAAGGACTATTTCGAGATGTGGCGATAAATAGTGAAATAGTTACGGACTCACGGTTTCCAGTGATCTTGTCCGGCCAATGGGGAACTGCGGCTGGAAAAACTTTTAAATATTGTCTTGATTTTGTAGCAAAAGATATAAGGGAGCGTTTCTTAAGCCAAAAAAAGAAGATTACCAGACGGAATAAGTACAAATCCTCTGTAGCTCTAAATCTATGCCGTCTAGAAACTTGAAATTTAATCCAGGATAATCAACTAGTTTACCAAGCATATGATTTCAGTATGTTCAAAAACAACAGAGATGTAATAGTTTGAAAATCAGTTTTTTATTTTTACTTAAATTTTTTTTAATGAGACTGTTTTTTGTTCAAAAGAGCAACAACCCTATACAGACTTTAATTTAAACGGACAACTGCTCGAACTTTTTTTTTTTGGCAAACATTTTCAGTTCTTAGAAACGATTTTTTTCTGAAATAGACTTAAGTGAGTAACCCGACTCCAGATTACACCTTCCGATATAAGTATTTTGACATCTCGTACTCTGGACTGGAGCACCGAAACTGATTTTGTTTAACTGATTTTCTTTTTCGATTCGTGCTCCCCTTATGGGGTCTGCAGAGTCTGTCGCCCATCGAAAACTGTTTTCTTTAAATAGGATACAAAAGTTGTGGACATTTTCGGAAAAAATGTCACTTTGTATTTATCTCTGGATCGCTATAATCTATAATCTATGACACATACAGTACAGCAGGCATCTCCTATCGGCAAGAGCCACAACATTTTCCGGGTTACGGGGAGCGATCCATGATTTATTCAAAGTTCTGCTGTGCAAGTTGTCATATTTCAGAAAAAAGAGGGCATACGGATACTCCATGTCTCCGTGATGCTTCTATTTAAAAAAAAAGCGGGGACAGTGATGGATTTACCAGCTGAGCAGGCTAGAGCCTAGGGCATATGCTTCGCAAACTGTGCTGCATTCAGCGCCCGCTCTAGCAATTACGCCGCCCCGAGCGTGAGGACGAAATACCGCCCCTTAGGAACTGTACCAGGCAGATTGATATAGATAGTACATGTTATGTCGTTGTTGTTGTAGAAGCAATTTAATGGAATTTTAGTCTTAAATCGAGTAACTTTGGCAGCACTTGGTCGTTGTAACACATCAGTTCCATGATGGTTGCCGTAGGATAACATGTCAACACAAAAATTCAATCACAGTGGTATTCGAACCAACGCTAGTAATTTAGAGAATATAATCTGTACCCATTGAGAAGACCCTGATAGTATTTCAAGTGGAAACCTGTTCCGTCATCATTCATACTCTTAAGCGCAATTTACCTGAGTTCAGCCTTCTAGAGAGTTTGTTTAAAATTACGAAATTCAAATGTTGAATTTCCGAAGCCAGATATTATCCACCTCTGACAAAAAAAATATACAGATGTCACACGAAATTCTGCCGGATTTCAGAATGACGCAAGAGCAGTGGATTTACACATTTGCCGTAGGTGGGCTGTTGACATTTGGCCGTTCGTACCAAGCTCTAGGTGAATATTGCTGAAGGGACGTAATTAAAATCAAGGCTTTTAGCTTTTTCATCGTTTACCATACCAAATTAAGTTGCGCAATAATGTGCAAAACACTATTGGAATTTTGTGTCGAAAATTAATGCTCCAGGGCGAATTTCTTTGATTGACATTCATTCATTCTCAACTTTTTCCTTCGCACTAATAGCTGAGTGCTTTCCACTTCGTCGGTCCTGAGCATTCTTCAATCTTTATCATATAAATTTAAAGATAAAGCGATGCAATAATTCCTTGGTTGGAGCGTCGGTTTGAAGGGTGTGTGTTTCTGTTACATAGCGTCCCGTTTTAAATGCACAATCGAGCAATGCTGATAGAATCGATGGTTCAATTTGATTGAGCAAAATCGCCATCATTAAAATTGGTATACATAGTTTTTCAAAGCAGGGGCCCTATCATGTAATTCGAAACGAAAACGAAAGTGCCGACACTTTCGTATTCGATTCGAAAGCAATTTGGTATCATGGAACTCGTTCGTTTCGAGTAATTGGTATTGCCTCATGAATTAGGCAAAATTCCCTTCATGTACTAGAATGAATCGATTAACGTAGTAGACCATGTCATATGACACAAAGTCAAATTTAATGTTTTTGTGTTTTAGATTACTTTTTAGTGTTTCAGTGTATAAAAGAAGTTATATTACAATACAAAATATAGCATTTTTGTCGTATTTAATTAAAAAAAGTAAAATAGTGACGGAAAAAAGACGGGAAATTGCTCGAGTCGCAATTGGGATTCGAACACACGCTCGAATTTAGTGTATCGGGTCAGACAGCAGACAACGCGCCCCCCATCGTCACGACGAAAATTTAGGATGTGCGAACAAATCGATTAATTTCGTTAAAGCATTTAGATGCGATTTTTTAAATTGTGGATTGTATTATGAAAATTCAAACGAAAAATGTAAAATTATATGTGTGTTTGTTAACTCTATGTAAATAAAGTGTACCTATGCATATACGAAAACTTTTATTTTTGACAAAAATCTTTAAATTTCATCTGCATTCTGAAAAGAAATAAATTTTTTTTCTAAAACGAAGACGTTCAATTCATCTTGTCCTCCTTGGTAGGTTAAAAATTGCACGACAATTCCGGGAATACAACATTTTTCTATTCGTCTTTACAAAATATATAAATGCATTGTTTTAAGGAAAACTCATAGTCTTTGTCTTAAGAAGTCTGTTACACTAATTTGTGTGCTAAAGACTCAACCTTCGCTTAAAACAAAATACATAAACGATTGCTTTTCGAGAGTACCCTACCTTTCGAATGCATTTTCGATGCAATCGTCTATATTCTCAAACGCTTTCGAATTGCATGATAGGGGATTTTCGATTCGTATGCTCGAAAGACGAAAGTCCTATTACTTTCGAATAGAAGCTATTCGTTTTCGAGTTACATGATACCACTTTAGCCATTTCGAAAGCAATTCCTTTCGAATCGAATTACATGATAGGGCCCCAGGTTTTGAATTTATTTGAAATTTCGCATAAATCATTTTTTTCGGCTTCAAATACTTTTCTATCAACGTGAAATTTAAAATTTTGATTTTTAATTGAATATTTATTTTAAAAACAATTTCCTAACGGTACTTTTAACTATAATGAACCTGCAAAGTTGTTTTATTGTGATTGCTTTCCAACGGCCGGCATGTCAAAAGTAATATTTGACATCCTAAGATTTAACAATTTTGTTAAAACAATCTTTTAAATTAAATTAACTTACTGCAAACTTTTACTTGAGTACATAATTGCAACTGTCAGCATTTATTTAAGAAAAAAATTATTCTTTTTTAAGCAACTAATGGTGATTTTCAGACTTCTCATATAGTCACAGAATGAAAAATTTAAATGTTGAAATCAACCGTTGCTGAAGGATAAAAATTCAACAAAAAATCAATAGAAGTGTTACACTTTTCATACTTGAAACTCTTTTGGAATTCGGCCGACTCAATTTTAGTATGAGGATGTAATTAATTTGTTGGTTTCAAAGTTATCTATTTATGAAATTTATTTTCTTTATCGTTTTCCCTATCTGGATTTTTAACATTGAATTGTCCATTGCACATTTTATGGAACTGAGAAGAAGTCGGGACCATCAGTGCAATATTAAGCTGTTCGTATAATTTATTAAAAAAGTGTCAGATCAAGAGACAAGAAAAAATAAAAAAGTGCTTGGCCTGCAAGTAATCGACTGTAAGAGGCCTTTTCACAGATTCATCTTCAATAATAAATCGTCCCTAATATTTTAACTTTTGAGATAACGGTGACACACAGTACTTCACTTATGTGTCTTACCGAGGTACAATCACACTTCACACACTGCTCCCAAAAGTTATATATCTGGCGTTGAAATTCGTATTCAGAATTCGGTTTTCCACGGTATTAAATATGTATGTATACATAAATAGGTTTTACTAAAAAAAAATATTTGACACAAATTTGCCGCCCACTAAAATCTGCCGCCCTAGGCCTACTCAACCTACAGGTAAATCTGCCACTGCGTAAGTGATTGAAAGTTAATGCGAAGATTTTTTATACCCTTCGCTCATAGAGTGAAAGGGTATATTAACTTTGTCATGAAGTTTGTAACGCATTAAAGGAAGCATCTCCGACCATATAAAAAGTATACATATATGATCAGCAAGACTTGGGGAGTCGATTGGAGCATGTCCGTCTGTCTGTCTGTCTGTCTGTCTGTTGCGACGCGTTTTACTCGGCGGGTATTGAAGCTAGCAAGCTGAAATTTTGCACACGTGCTTCTTACTGTTGCAGGCTGTTTGTATGTTTGATTCACCCAAATTGGATAACTGGGTCATGGGGCTGCTATACAAACCTAGCTCCCCAATTTGAGTTCTTCTAAGAAAAACTTTTTTATTTGTGCACCAATTTCAACCAAATTTCACACAAATGTGTTCCTATAGATAACACATCCCAAGTAACAATTTCATCCCTATAATACTTCGTAAAATATTCTCTTCTAACGACAATAGGGGCACTTTACAGGGTATAAACACTGAATAATAGTCCAATAATGGCATCTGGCGCCGTTTTTTGATCCAATAGAACCTCATTGTAGCACTGAATTACGTTTCGAGAAAGACATACATCATGTGCTATGTCATCATTTTCTCGCGATTGCAAAAAAAAAAGAGAAAAAAAATAATTACCGCAGCCAGCGTCGAACCAGTGACTATCGTACGCCAGTCCGACGCCCTAACCACTCGGCCAACCTCACATATGGATAACAATGCTCGTAAACACTACAAGTGCTCGACACTTCTTTATCGACCCTTCTCCTATGCACCTTCTTCTTTATATGTCAATCAGTTGAAGCTAATTAAATTCATACATTCTTCAATAAAATACAGACATTTTCTGCGCTTAGATTATCTTAATTGATTCACAAGCTAACAAGGAGTGAGGAAATGTTGGTTTCAAGCAATATTTCAATGAATTCAATTCAAGAAACGTGGTATTCCAGAGCACTTCATAAGTGTCAATTCAGTAAATCACAAAGTCCATCCTTCTATAAAACTACGGTGAACAATTTATTGGATGGCCATACGAATGTCACACTATAAAAATGACACCGACTGTGCTATAGAAGAAAATAATGCATGTGTGTGAGTTAACTTAGAGAGACCATTGCATGTGTGTGCTGTATCATCCAATAAACACAAGAGTGGAGTATTTAAAGGAGTACGTTTTTAGGTTAACGTTTAGAGACAGTTTTATCGAAGTTTTATCACCATCTTTAAATTTATTCCATAATGATGATATAAGCTTTCCGGAAAATACTTTAAGGATGTTTTATCGGATCAAAATATTACTTTAAGCAATGTCACACGATAAATGAATTTCGTGGTACTATATGATTGCTACAGTATGGGGTGCTTCTTTAAAGCAAACGAATTGTTGCTTGGGATATATACACAAATATATGCAAGAATGGATCAAATCGGACCATGGGGTCATGGGGCTGCCATACAAACTTAACTCCCCCAAATTAGGGTTTTCTAAGAAAAACTTTTTTATTTGTGCACCAATTTCAACCAAATTTCACACAAATGTATTTCTATTGATGACACAAAACATATGTAAGAATATGGATAAAATGGGACCATGGGGTCATGGGGCTGCCATGCAAATCCAACCCCCCAAATTAGGTTCTTCTAAGAAAAGCTTTTTAATTTGTGCACCAATTTCAACCAAATTTCACACAAACGTATTTCTATTGATGACACAAAACATATGTAAGATTGAATCAAATGGGACCAATCGGACCAAGGGGTCATGGGGCTGCCAAACCAAACCCCCCATATTGGTTCTTCTAAGAAACATTTTCTTACACCAATTTCACAAAACCTTGATTTAATGTGTCTTTATCAAAGCAACTAAAATGTTCAAAGCGAATGGAATCGTACTGTGGGGTCATGCTCCGGCAACCCCAATAAAATTTTACGAGCAAATATTTTTATTTGCCCACTTATTTCAACCAAGCCCAAAACTTTTGTCAAGTCGGAAGAAAAAGAATGAGGAGGGGGATTAAATACATGTCATAGGTACGCCCGAAAAAACTTTTAGCCCAAGCGAAGGGTATCCAAATTTCGGCCGCGCCCGAAATTAGCCTCAGCCCCCTAGTTTTGTATTTTAGTACGTCATATGCTTGTTTGTGTTGTTTGTCCGTGTAAATCCAAATTTAAGAGCTAAACTATGACGTCATTGTACAGCTGAGTTGCGGCTATGATATTTCTAGATGGCGTTGATCAAGGCCGTAACTCTGCTGTTCCATGCCGTCATAGTTTGCCTGCGAAATTTTGGATTTACACGAACAAACAACAACAACAAGCATATGACGTAATTAAAAGGAACAACAAAACAGTGCAAATTTAGTAGGCGATTTTTCTACATTGCAGCCTAATTTTGGGATAGGAGACGAAAACATGTTTGCGGAACAGACGGAACTGTAATGTCTTAACGTCCATCCAGACTGATCGCCATAAATGGTTACACGTGCAACCAACTGGCAGTTGCCATTGCATCCAAACTGATTGTCATTTGGATGTGTGTCCAGTTTCCATATTTAATATCGTACATCCCAAAGAAGAATGACCTAAATGCAAAAATCCTAAGTGCAAATTCATTTTTAAGTTAAATATACCACTCGGTCGAAAATTGGCTAAATTTTCAATTAAAAGTAATTTGGATTTTTGGATAATTCTTTTGTTTGTTCATTTGTGTGAAATTAAATAATTCTTGAACGGCCGTGTAATAATTCAAACGCGTAGAGTCAACAAGACCGCCAAAAATCAACAAGTGAACAAATTCAATATAAAAAATAAAATTATATTAACCTGAGGATGTATCAAAAAAGAGTACGAAACGTCGTAAAAATATAATTATGCAAAATAAAGAAAAAAACCAAGCTGTTGAATGAGGAATACATAAACCAATTCAACAATTAACCTTCGGGCGGGCGCAATGCATCTGACAGATTAAGTGGCCAGTTTTTGTTGCGCCAATCAGCGATACGTAAAGGGAGAGATCTGAAACTCACAGTAGCTTAATCTTTATCGATCAACTATCCAAAGCAGTTTTCAGTTTCTATCTACCATATGTCTGAGGGGCGGGAGGGGATGAAATAATCTCTCAGATGTATTGCGCCCGATTGTGTTATTTTCTCCTTTTCTATGAAAATTTCCACATGTTATACTCCTCACATTGCGTAATAACGTTGTGTTCACTTTTAGGTTCACCAAATCGTTCAATAGTGTGTTTCTAGTAAAATAAGCTCACATTTTTTAAGCGGTCGAGTTGTTGGAGGTTTTTTAAATATTGAAGCTATTGAAAGCGGAATATTATTAGAAAATTTAAAATGTGAAGGGTATCAAACTTTGTGAGCCAGTTTTTGTTTCTAAAATTACGTAGAACTGTTTCAAAAAGACAATGCAACAATAAATAAGAGTCTAAAATATACAGAAACTTAGTTTCATCCCTTTTTCTGCACTTAATCTGTCAGATGCATTGCGCCCGATCGTGTTAGGATTAGTATTGCGCCCGCCGGAAGGTTAAGAGCAACAGTGAGAAATAAATAGATCAAACATAAAAGTTGAATAGTTGGGCACAGACATATACCAAACCATTTTTGATTTAATATAAAAACGTTTAATAAATACGTATATAAAAGGAGGCTGATGAATGGCTATGCCATCAGTAAAATACTGACCAAGAAAATGGCGCAGAAGAGGGTGGGGGTTCCCCTTTTTTAAATATGCCACTAATTCGCAGCAGCATGATCCGTTAGAATATGTTACATTTTTTCGCCAACGAAATCTTTTGTCCGGTAATGTGAGGTAAGCTTAAGCTTGGTTGGGGTCCTTTATAAAATGGCAACTGATGCTACACCCTAGAATTTTTTTTTATCTTCACACCTAACATTATTCTACCTAAAATCATATTTATCTTGTTAACATTGTCACAACCAAATATTGATCTTAACACCGTCATTCTGACATACCCATCGGCATTCTTGCATCAACATTGTCGTCATTATCTCACAATCAATTTGCATAATCAACTCGAGGCTCGAGCTCGCCGACGACACAAAGACGCGAAATCGCACCAACTAAAATCTAATCTTGTCGTAAATTTCGTTATCGTAAATCTCTACATCGAAATACAATTTGACGAAGGTGACTAAAATGACATCGTAAAAGAGTTGCGTATACGCTTAGTTAGTGCTATGGTGCTATTGAATCCGACCCAAACCCAGTATGTACTAACATAAGAATATCTTTTATATGGCAAGGGTAATTGGTGCTAAAGCAGTTAATTAGCCGATGCAACGAATAAAAATAATAACGAACGACGACTTGGCATCATGGCAAACAAAGCATTGTCAAGCGATCCCCAACTCGATTCCATCATTAAAACATTCAAGATTAATGACCAATTATGTAGTTGTTCATGTACGTTAAGAAATGGATGAATCAAAATGTCGCACTTCTGCAGCCGGTTAGCAAGAACTATGAGCAAGAAGTTGTATAGCCTTAAGTCAGTAAGTCAGGTTACTTGTTTGTGTCTTTTGATGTTAGATGATTCGATAAAAATCGTGTATTTTGAGACATTAAAAAATTGCTTGTAAAGTAAACATACATACTTTGTGTACACAGTCAGACAAAAAATCAACTGGTTTAACTTGGATTTTACTTAAATAATTGAATTGAATAGTATACCAGTTATATCAGTCAGTACATACCAAAAATTGTGCCGACGGAGTTCACTTGCAAGATTTATTGTTTGCATGTGAAAATTTGACAAAGTCGCAATCAAGTGTCAACGAGAATTATATATTACTATTATGTATTATCAATCTTTAATCCGCGTCCACTCGAAAAATAAGTTGTCACATCACATTCATACATTATAATAATATTTATAAATCAATATTTCAATCAATCAGGAAATAATATTAAGTTTTTTTTTTAAAAGTTTGTACTAACATACTCCGCAGTTGCTTATTTTTTAATTTCCAAGGAAAAAAATGGTCCTTTAATATGAATTTCTAGCTTGGGTTAGACAGAAAGTGCTCACCTCAATTTAAAACATCAAGCATATAATGCATTATGCATATTAAAAGTGAAGAAAAAGCCCTTTTTTAAAATATGGTGTTGTGAAGTAATGTGTTAATAAGAACTAAAAATTTTACGTTTATTAAAAAAAAGTATAATTTTATAACTAAAGTTGAATAAAAATTGTCATCAACATGGAGCGAAAAAATAGTGCAGAAATCGTTAAGCTCCTGAGTTACAATCACGAGAAAATCCCTAAATTGAATGGAACCCGACCCAGAATTAACGAAGAGATGAAATTGCTGAATAACAGAATTGGTGAGTATCATCATTAATTTATTTTCTATGACATACATACATACATGGAATCTTCATTGTTATTATTATTTGTTAATTATTAATTATTTGATTCTCACTTATTTTCTTCATAAGGTAAGTAGTACTTGTATTACATCAAAGGACCAGATCTAAGAATATGTCTATGACTTAACAAAACACTTTCTTGTGTGCGGTTATTTGTTTTGCAATGTAAAAGATGGTGCTACAGCAAAATGATAGATCCGACATTGATGTGCGGTTTGTTTCGTTATTGGTTTCGAGTCTCAATGTCTTGTGTGAACAGTTGAATACTCCAACCAACGAAAAAGCCAAAAAGTATTAAACCATACCAGCCCCAAATACTAAATTTCCTACGCCACTGCTAGCTAGGAAAAAAATCAAATTGTCCCCTTCATTTCCAGATATCTCGTTTCCTTCTTTTTTTCTTCATTGGTTCAAGTACGAATTTACCGTTTTTTCGATTAAATTTTTCTGAGAAAGCATATAGAAAAAATCTAATAAAAAAAAGCAATAATTTGTTATTTAATAGTGTGATGTTCTGCCATTTGTAACGGATTGAAGGAAGCATCTCCGACCATATAAAAAGTACATAACAATTGATCAGTAGGGATGTCAATTGGGTGATTTCCGTCTGTCCGTCTGTTGCAGCGCGTTTTCCTAAGCCGCTATAAAAGCTACGGAGCTGAATTTTTGCAGACATATGCTTATTTAAGGTACGTGTTCGTAGAGATGACTCATGCGACGATCGCCAAGCGATCTCAGTTAAACCTCCGGCTCTGAGCATTTATGCGTATATTTTCTACGTACACATGTTCTTTTAGATCAGTCATTCTCAAACTTATACATATTGACCGCGGACCCCTTTACACATGAAAAGCCTGTTCAGGAACCCTCACCTGAATTTCAAACCTTGAACGTTTAAATTGTTTAAATATTTAAAATTAGATACAATATAAAAATCGTTTTGATGTTTTAAAAAAATTTTTATTATGCATATTATTGGTAATACATTCATACACTTATCATATCCAAAAAAATAAAGAAAGAGTTGCATCATAATGTTCAGTGGGATGAGTGCACTTGATGGGATGATATGAGTTTGTTGATGTCGGGATCCATGTTTGTCAGTGAGAGCCTTATAGTCTAAGAAAAATGGCATATTTGGTCGGCAAAAATCCTACATCAGGATTTTTTTTGGATTATGGTAGGGGATGGTCCCCAGATCATGGCATTAAAAGTCCCAACCGATTGGGGGTATGATATACACATATGGCCAAAGAAATAAGTACACCCATACTAATTTTTCTTATCACCCTGTAGCCAAGTAGTTATTTGAGGAAATAAACTCATATGGAAAGATTTAAATACTTAATTGGTAAGGAATGAAATAATATGTAAATTAGCATATTATAATAAATAACAGCTTTCATTTACCTTGAAAAAGTACGAACTGACTAAAATAGGCTGGACAAAATAATAAGTACATGTCAGTTAATTTGATTAAAACTTGCTTTAATTAAAATATTAAGTTCTGATTCGACAAGAATTTAATTTATTTTATTATTTAAAAGTAAATGGTCTATTATTTTAAAAGAATAAAAAAAGGTTTTTGTTGGCCTTTTGGAGATAATTCTTATGGTATGTTCCCATACATCCATATATCCAGTTACTTCCAGGAAATTCCGTAATTGGTCCGTTTTGTGAAAACTGTGTTTCTGTTTCATTGATTCAACTCCCCCTAAACATTCCAGTTTCAATTTAACTCTAGTAACAACGTGAAAAGCCACCCGACTTGGTTGAAGCGGATCCTTGGCCATTTTGTGAGGTACGGTTAGGGTTAATATCCTGCTGAAATCCCCATTTAAAGTGTGTGTGTTCATCAGTGAAATATTCTAGGACTCTAAACTAACATTTCTTATATGGAAATTGCCTCATTGTAACGGTTATTAGGTATATTTAAACGAAACCAAACTATGAAAATTAAACCATAGACCACGATTTTTCGCCTGCATTTGAAATAGTCAGTAGATGTAGCATATATTATATTATTTTTTTCCTGCATGAAGAATATTACGACAAGAGTAGTTTCCAATCAAATTTATTACGATCTCATAAATAAAACAGACTATTCTGCGAGTTTTCATTGTTCGGTCTGGAACAAGAAAAACTATCCCTCCCAAATTTTCTTGAACCGTCAACACTTTTTAACGTCGCCATGGAAAGTTCTAAACTTTTTGTCAAAACTGCTTTACTTCTTGTATTCTTCGATTAACTTTTTAAAGGGATTCTATATTTTAAATATTTGCCGCGAAAATCACCAAGAGAACTTTTCTCGCCATAGTGATAATGAGACCGGCAGTTGTCCTTAAGGCCCTTACATGGACTTAACTGTATTTGAGACTGCTTATATTTACTTTTTAATGAATTACACAGTAAATACAATGTTTAGCTGGTTTATTTCGTTATTGAGAGAATAATTTTTTCGCTATTTCAAAGTTTCGAACTTAAACTTCTTTTTTCGTACCTACCATGCGTTTTTCGTTTCGCCCCCTTAAGTATTTTTGTTTGATTTTAATTTAACGCTTCTGGCATACACCAATTAATAAAAAAACAAATCCTTACGGAAAATAGCAACTTGTTGTCAAAAGATTAAAAAAACCGATGGTGTACTTATTATTTTGACCAAGCTGAAAACCCACTTCAAAGTTAATATCGGGAGGGACTAAGAAAATAGGGGGATGCCATTTAGTTTTTCGATTCCGTTGGCATTGTTGTATCCTAATTGTTGTAATGACTATCTATTTGGAGTAATTTAATTTTAGAAAGGGTATGAAAATTTGGCATAAAAAGCATAAATGAGGGGTGTACTTATTTTTTTGTCCATATGTGTATATTGCAATATCATTGCAAAGATAATTTTATGTAGTTTTTTTTCGTCCTCAGACCATTTTTCTGTAACTCTTACCGTTTTTGAAATAATCGCAAAAAAACAGAAAAAAAATTAAGGTTGCGGGCCCCAATCGGTTGGGACTTTTTATGCCATCGTCTGGGGACCATCCCCAACCATAATCAAAAAAACATTCCGATGTAGGATTTTTGCTGTTCGATGGCCATATTTTGGCAGACTATTAACTCCCCACGAGCGCTTATGTCTAATCGGTTTCTTTTTTTAGTTATAAGCCTCATAACGACGCTAAAACCGCGTTAAACTAAATACGATGAGGGAAAAGTGATTAAAAGGGTCTTAACCGTGGCCAACAATTTAGAAAGGTATGATTTTTCGAAGCCTGATACCCTTCCTCGAATTTAGGTTTCAACTTTTCATTCGTTGACAACTCAATAAGTTGCTCCTGCTTGAGAATGTCTGTTTCTTGACTATATGAAAACGGATTCAATACCCAATCAAGAATATTGAGTTTAAGAATATCTTCGAACCCTCTTTTAAAATCCGAATGAAGTTCCTCAAGGTGCTCGCAGTAAACCAAAAGGTCTTCATTTTGTTTAGGCAAATTTACAAGATTTGGAAACTGAGAGCATTCGCCTCTCCCTATGTTCTGCTTGAACAATACAAGCTTCGTCACAAACGCGGATATACTGCTTTTAGTTTGAATTAAATTGAACTTATCGCCCTGCAGTTGTAAATTGATTGATTGAGCTGTGTTGCCAGATAGGCTACGTGACTTCCCCTACTAAATGAAACTTGATTTCCCCCTAAAATGATGATCTTTTCCCTAAAATGGAATCAGGTGGGAAAAATACCGAAAGGGTCCCATGCAAAGCTCGAAATATGATGCCTGGACGATGGTACGAAGCCTAAAATGAATTACACAGCTATCGAGATGGTTTGCTCAATCGCGTGTTGAGTTGAACCGTTGAACGTTGAGCTAATCTTCCATTAAAAAAAAAAAAAAAAACACAAAAACAAACGAAACCCGAATGCAAGCGAGTCGAGCGGTAGCCTTCAGCCCTGTGCTTAAAAGGGTTTTCGCCAGGGGGGAAATCTAATAAATCAAAGAATCATGATTAAACTGTTTTCTTATGGCATCCTGACATTTTTTTTTGTGGAAAACGAAATACTTATTAAGGGTTTCAAATCTCATTGTTATTTATTATTTACTGAATGTCCTGTTCGAAATTTTTAGAGGAGACCTCAATGACATCATATCTCAGAGAATTTTAGTTGCAAATTGAACCTGCTTTGCGGGAGAAAGATTAAGTTAAGCTAGATTTTCGTTGACTTTCGCTCAACGGAATATCTGCACTATACAAATTTCCGGAAGTGAAAGATGAATAATTGGTTGAAATTTATGATACGATCCTATAGCCTGTCTACCACATATTTTAGCCAAGAAGACTATAGGCTTCCGCAGTTTGGTGGGTGTGGTGCTTAGCACACTCGCCTTTGGAAGCGGATTTAGTGTATAATGGTTTTCGAAGTCGGTATCCATGTGACGGACTGTGATCTTACTCAGTACTCAAATGCTAAATGAGTACACATTTATGGACGTAAATACATAATTCGCTAGAGCGTGGTGCTGAACTCAGCATCGGTCTAGGTTCATAGTTAGACTGCCGCGCCAGTTATTTATTTATTAAGGACCGGCAAATTTAATTAGTTAAAGTGACTGCATCAGACGCAAATTTTGATTGAATTCGCTGTGTTAGGAAATTAGCTCTCAAAATACCCCTAAGGTATTTTTTTGTGTTCCCCCTAAAATTTACCTACAAATTTTATCCGACTAAAATTTCCCCTAGGAAGTCGAAGGTCACCTATGTAATTAGTATTCGCAAAAATTGGTAACACTGTATGTGAGTACCTTTACTATGGGCCAATTGGGCTATTTGTTTTCTAATAACGTTTTATGAACCTGAGTGAACCGGAAAAAGGGAAATTCAATCGAAAGTAGCACTTCTAAAATATCATCATTACATATATCGATTTACCATAGGTCGTCCAAAAGGAACTTCTAAAATAAATTTATCAGATACGCTCAACTTAAGCTTGGTTGTATGGTCATACATGCTCAAAATTAGTAATTAAATGTATGCAGTCGAACTTCTCATAGCGGGACACTATTGGGGAATTAGATCTTGTCCCTTATTGGAAGTGTCCGCTCATGAGAATATTCGACAAAGGGACAAAATGCATTAAATTAAATTAATTTATAATAAAAAACATTTCACTCGTAATAATATAAACATAAAGTGATGCCCAGACCAACGCGTCACGAATCCGCGCCGGAAAATTCGCGGCCCATTTTTTGGTGCCCACACCGGCGCGGCGCGAATAACTCGCTAGGTACTGTCATTCACAGCTGATATGTAGTTGCCTTAGAAAAGGTATTAGATTTATGTAAGGAAGGGACTTAGACATGATAGAGAATAACTGCAAGAACTGGCCAAATACAATTATTTTAACATTTATAATAATGGGTTAGTCTTATCGTATAGAGAAGACACAATAAGCTTGAACATTGTTCATTGTTTTGTGGCTGTTTTGAATTGAATATTATGTTTACTTAGCATGGTTATGCAAAATGCGGAGTTACATACAAGCTTGAATATTTTATTGAATTGAATGTTTACTTTGCATAGTTACGCCATATTTTGCTTGGTTACGCCATCGTATGAAATTGCATAATAACTTTTTATAACATCCTTACGTGATTCCTTACGATGGCGTAACCAAGCAAAATATGGCGTAACTATGCAAAGTAAACATTCAATTCAATAGAATATTCAAGCTTGTATGCAACTACTTAGGGACAAACGCAAGCACCAAACCACCAGGATTCTCATTTCCTAGCGTATACTATTCGTAAATGAAACGATTGACCTTGTATTCTTTCGGAAATCCGTCGATATCTCTGCAACCCTGTGGTGTGGCAAAACGACCGAGGTGGCGCTAGATTCACTATAAAATTGCCGAAAGGGTCATCGGATCCTCTTTTTTTTTCCGGTCAGTGCACAGGGTGGTCAGAGATAACCGTCAACCTGGATGATGGCCATACAGCAATCTCACAATCGGCTTCGTACTAATTCGATAATCCGTCGATATCTTTGGAATCATTGAGTCCAGCGAAACGATCAAGGTTTCGCTGGACTCGCAACAAAATTCTCTAAGGAGGCGTCGGAGCATCTTTCCTGCGCAGCTCATAAGGGGATAACCGAGATAAGTACAATAATTCACAAAATGTATGCTTTTGTTAGTTGTCAACCTAGATGTCGGTCACAGCAATTTCAAGATCAACTTCGTACTATGCACTTTGGAAAATCGTAGATATCTCTGCAATTCTTCGGCCGAGCGATACGATCGGGGTGTCGCCGGACTTGCCACATTAGGGAAATTTATTTGTGTAAGTCCAAACAACGGGTAAAAACCTTCCTTCCTTGGAATTCATGTTTCCAAACATGTTACTTCTTTTACTCATCCAATGATACCATAAAACATTCAAAACTTAAATGCTCTGTCAATACCTAAACAACTCAGTCCAAATCTACATCTTTTTCGGGTACACCAACATCAAGTTGTACTACACTGCACCTGTCAAATAAATTATTTGAATAAAATGACATTAGGTAGCAAATATTCGAACCGGGAATCTCCATACAACGCAGTGTGTTACAATTTTGACGCCGCGGAAAAATTCGCCGCGAACATTCGCTGACGCGCTGGTGTGGGCATCACTTAATACATTTCATTTCATACAAACAATAAAAAAATAACAAATTCAATCCATTTATAATTAAAAAAAATATAATTTAAGTTTTTAAAGTCCAGAAATCTTTCTTTCGTCACATACAGTAAAACACGGATAAGTGCACATCGATAATGCACAATTTTTTCGTGCACTTAAGCGTGTTGTGCACTTATCAGTGCTCCATACAAACTATCTAATTTACGTAGCATAAATGGAAACTAGTGGTAACAACTGATATTTTGTGGCTATACTTTGTAACGCTATAGTCAGGGCCGAGTGGGCGAACTGGGCAGTCGCCCAGGGCCACCACTTTCAAGGGGCCACACGCTGGATGTTTCACATCTTATCGGAAATTTTTAAATATCCGAGCCCCAAAAGCTTCGGGATAAACCCAAGTCTATTCAATAAAAAAAATGCCATGGAATTACTTGGTTCCATAAATATAGAAACTTGTACCGATTGAAAAATTCAAGTAATGCTTATACGCAAATATTTTCAGAAATTACTGTTCTAAAATTCTAAAATTTAGGTTGCCTACTACAAGCACTCCGATATGTCTACGGGATAATGAGGATAAAATTCATAAAGAATGAAAACCGCAGAAATGGAGTTGGAATTTCGTAAAAAAAATCGGTCGCATCCATCTGACGGATGGTATATCAAATGTTTGGCGAGGTAAAAGCATTGAGTGCATTCAGCGAGCACATATTGGAAAGAGCTACTGGAAAGTGTTCTGTCCCCGCGTCCCACTCACCCGCTAATCGGTCCACATGCGATGTATCGAAAATTTCCCCTATATAGCGTTGAATTGGAATGCTACATTTAGATGTGTAGCTGCTACTTGAACTGCTCGATCAACTGTCACGCTCAACAGCTGCTCGACTGGCTTCGACCATCAATACTGTAAATTTTTTATTCACATTTCAGCTGAAAAAATGTATTGTGCGATGAGAGTACGTATTTTTAAAGGAAAGTTGCAGTTTTAGGTTTTTTGAACTCGTGTGGTCAGGCGGATGTATCAGCTGGTAAGAGAGAACTGACATTTCATGTAGCAAGTCCATTCAGCGAACACAAATTTAGCAGTTTTCCAATTTCTTGTGGTGGGGATATGTAGCACATCACAATATGTGCTCGCTGAATGCACTCATTGATACACCTTTACCGATTTTTTACGGCTTTGACGTATGTGCCAAAGATATAAAACAGATCGGGAAAGTGTGTGTATGACCACATTTTTGGGATTTATTTTGAAGCGCAAATAGTCCGATAATTAAATTTTTCTTTCAACGAAAAATCGACAAAATAATCAAAATTTGCTGTCATTTAAGTATTATAATGACAAAAGACTAAACATTTTACAGGGTAAATAAATACGTAGTATTTCATAGAAAGAGCTAGCTGAGAGTGGCAGCAATTTCGATTTTTTCCTTAGACGTAAAAGGGTTTTTATGAAACATTTACAACTCACCAGCCGCAGAATTTTAAAGCATTGCTATTTTGAACTATATGTACAAAGCACGTATTAATTTTTTATTTGTTCGCCTAGCTCAATTTGACAAAATAAAAAATATACCCTTTCACTCTATGAGCGAAGGGTATAACGAGCCAGTAAAAATGTTTAAGAAAACTACTTTGTGGCTTATCTTTGTAAAATGTTTATAAGGAAGGGGATAATTTTCATTTGCCATTCCCAGCTCTCGTGCTTGCAGCTTTGCCTTACTATAACGGTGATTAACTATAAACATTTTTTTTTTTTTTTTTAAACATTGGCAAAGCGAAGACTTCCGCGACATCAAAAAGATTGCGAATCACTGATATAACGTGTGCAAAAAACATTCAGGCCAACAACGTGCTACATCAACACAATAAAACAAAAAAAAAACATTGACAATAGAAAGTTGAAAAAACAAAATGTAAGCCAAAGCTTTTGTTGGAAATTGGTAGGGCCGACCATCATTGATTTGGCCCAGGACCACCAAAATGCTAAGGCCGGCCCTGGCTATATTTTTCAACAATTAAATTCGACAGAGCCATTTACAAGCGACTTTGTAAAGCTTTCGAATTTTGGCAACAAATATGTATTAGCAAATGGGTACTACCCATCTTTTTGAAATGTGATCAATGCAGGGGTCACCACTATCAAACTAACACCTGATTGCAACAATCCCATCAAGGACGCCGGCTTTAAGGGGGGCCATCGAGGGAAGAACATCGATGTTGCAAAGCGAGCCTTTTGTAGGCTTTTGGGACGTCAACAATTGTGTGTAAAAAAAAATAATAAAATTGTGTGTGTAGCCTAAAATATTCTTTTTTGTACATTTTCAATTAAATTTTATGGATGTCAAAATTATCACTTGCTTGCAGATATGGGAAAACAACATCCAAAAAAATGTTGTTCGCAAAGAAAAAAAAACCAAAATTTTCTATCAACCTAACAACTCTTTTAGTGTTATCCTGCGATCTAAAGGAGGAGACTGTCTGAGACTGCTAACATGAACGCTGGAATGACAAAGAGACTGGCACTTTTGCTGAACATTTTTTTTATCAAGACAATGTTGGATCTTATCCTTAAGCTACTCCCAAAAAGAGCAATTTACAACTCTCAAAGACAAAAAGTATCCAGTAGACCTGATTTCGCTTTCTTCTACATTTTCATAAATTGAATCAATAAATATGAGATAAGATATCTCGGGCTAGGATCGCATAAATTCGTAAAATAGTCTGCACTAATAAATTGTTCAAATGCACATGTGTACTTATCCGTCATGAATCGTGTCCAAATGTTGTTAACCCTACCAGAAAATTTCGTGAACTTAAGCGTGTTGTGCACTTATGCGTGTTGCACTTATCCGTTTTAAAATGTATTGAAAATCGCATTAAATGGATGGTGCATGAAAATTTATTGCATTTATCCGAGTTTTGCACTTAAGCGTGTTGCACTTAAGCGTGTTGCACTTAACCGTGTTTTACTGTATATCCTTTTCCAGGTTAATCTGCATCATTGAAAAGCTGCTGGAAGCGTCAATGTCCTCCTTTTTTGACAAAGAAGCCGTTCGTTTTGCTCAAGCAATTTAGAAGTTCTTTGCTTGAAATCGGTGGTTCTTCTTCAGATAGAATGAGTTTATAAATCCTTAAATCATTTAACATTTCAATAAAAACTAAGATCATGGGCGGGTTTTCTGAATGAGATACGCTAACTCATTGTCCCTGTTTTCATCGTTTTGATCGTAATTTGTTTGAATTGGAAAATTTTTTGAAGCAATTTAAGACCGTTTCCCTTTTTATATGTTTTATTGCATAGCATATCCACTGTATGACATCTAAGACATTGATGCTTTTCGTACGATCGCTTGAAGACGTGTATCAGGTATCCATACGCGCCAAAAGAAATCGCAAAATACATTTTCGATAAATAACTTTCATGTTTTTTTATAATGGCTTGATCAAGGGGCAATGTGCCGTTGTATTCGGCAGCAAAAAAATATTTTAACATTTTAGAGTTTAATCTTAGGATGAGATGCTGCGTTATCCATGAATAAAATAACGTCCGCCCTGCCGTGAAATTTTTCTTTTAACATTTTTTTTAACCAATCCGTCATGATATCTCGCGTCATCTACGCCTTTCGCCTGGCTCGCCATTCAATGCCACAATTCTGTACGTTCATTCCTTTGAAGCACCTCTGATTCAAAGATTTTCCGATTATCAACGGAGGTTCAAAGTCGCCTGCCATATTGGTACATAGCATTATGGTGCGGTGTTATTTTGCTATTTTGCCTTCTTTACATGTTTCTCCCTTCGATGCCACTGTTCGGTTAGGAAGAGCTTTACAAAATAAGGCAGTTTCGTCGCAATTATTAATATCATTTTCGGAAAATCCGAAATGAATGGGTTCTTTAAAAACTCATCTGTCAAATTAAAAATTAGAATTTTGACTAATAAGCACAACGATAGAACACAACCTAACTTGTAAATTTCTAAAAAAAAAAACAGTTTTAAGAATTACATCGAGATATAAAGGAGACCTGCAGTTGGGGATAGCATTTTACAGCTCCCGGAAGATTGGTCATGTTTCATGTATTAAACATGTTATACCCATTTTCCGGGAATTGCAAAATGCTTTCCTCGTAAAATAATTCTGTGCAATAAAATTCTGTTTACTATTCGTTCGCCTCTATTAGAGGCTCATTTATTGAGAAAAATTCTAAAAGTAGTGTCCGTGCCAGGCTATTAGAAGCTAATTTCTTATTAAAATATGTAGAAAACCCTTTGAGAAAATAAAAGTATCCGTTTATGAGAAATTTCCGTTTAGGGAAATTCGACTGTATACAGTCGCCTCCGAGTCTCAATAACTCGAATTTCTTGATAATACTATAATCTTCTGTCGGGTTATAACTTTCTTTTTCGATTCACATCAGAATCTTTATATCCTATGCAAATCATTTAGCGTCATCAACCTGATCAATTTATATAGGAACACTCTTCCCATAGGTCATGATTGCAATGAATTACCATAATTGTATCACTTTGCATTTGACTCACTTATTTGAAGCGGTGACTCGTTTCGTGTTAGCATCACTTTGAATTTGAACACCCATAGTGACAAGATCATTGGTTGTGGTTGCTGATACATACCAGCCCAGCCGCAGCGCAGCCATCTAGCCGGCTACCGACCAGCTGTACAGTGCGGAATTACAATATCATTAGCCTTAACCATACCAGCGGCCGTCATAATGCTGAGGAATGACACCGACATATGAATATGCAAATAAGTCGTGGACACCACCCGGCAGAAACAAATTGTTTTATCTACTCTACACGATAACGTGTGTACTTTATCTGAATCAGAATCTAGTTGCAAACACTTTAGCATTATCTACTTGATTCAATTAATTTGATTCATATCTCTTGATCCTAAGAGCGAAAATGACTTGGGATCCATACGCTGTAAGGAGGATGTGGACGCTTGGAAGTGTGTGAAAGTGAACTGTGAAGTAAATTTGAAAGAAGAGAACCATTTCTTGCAATTAAATAATAATAAATCGATTTATCGATCTTATTATCTTCGCTGAACTCGGTCACCCTGTTCATCAACTTCAACTGAATAAAATATGATCACTGATTACAATAATAATTAAGTGATGATTTCTACGAGCACTCTACACTATCTAATTCGCTCAAAGCCAGATAAAATGGCTACAATACAGACCGATGTAATCAATTGTCTCTCTAAATTCATCTAGAGCCTATTTAAACACTTTAACGGTGACGGTGACCATCAATATTGAAAAATTAATCAATTAACATTGCCCCGGACTTTTGCTGTGGTGTAAATTGACTTCAATTAGATACGACATACGAGTACATTTTACAACATCATCCATATTGATCCTCTCGCTGTTCGGCGCCAGCTCAAATGATTGTGTACAAACGACAGTGTGTATCTCCGAACATTGCATTTGCATACATTACACACATATCGTGCAAAAATATCTGCATCTGTAAATACACTTGGCTGGCTCTGATCTGACCGCGACTTCCCGTAATATGCAATCATCGGGTCCCGACTCAATAAAGATTAATAATTTATTTAAGCGCGCAAGATAGCTCGATCTTATAGCCACTATAGTAGCATTAGGCACCCATAAGCGGGTGCTAATACTCTCATGTAATAATTGAATCTATTTATCATACTTAATAGTGTGAATTTGATAAATTCACCAGTAGAGTATGTGTGACATGCGAATACCTCGATCTGACATGTAGGTCAAGTGTAGTGTTAATGTGTCGCTTATTGGCTTATTGTTTTTAGGACCCGGAGCAGGAACGATTTTGATATACGACACAATAAAATTATTATTTCGTTGTTTACTACTCGTACATATCTACGCATAATGGTGGGCGAATGCGTATGAATTGACGCCACCTACTTGTTGGCGAAAATAGAAAAATTTCCATTGCTAAAACACATCAAGGTCAGCCTGTCTCCTTCCATTAAAAGTCTATTTAGTATCATCAACAGCTCGCAATGTTTTTGGCAAGAGGTAAAATCTTAATCGTAGCAAGTTGTTTGTGAAATTGTTTTTAGCCTGATTTTTAGATAAAACTTCCATTAACACCAAAGAGATACATACTTGGAGATGACGAAAGCATATCGCTCTATTGCAACCCTTGAAGCCACAACAAATTGTCAGACATACTTTGATCTTCTCGTATTCGTACACGGAATTTTTTTTCTCCTCTCTTACGCCACTGTCCAAAATTGCGATTATAACACTGGCTCTCAACCTTTTTTCTCAACTGATTTTTTTCGAAAGAAATCGTTGAATATTTATATCTCATTTAACGTTAATTCCGCAATTTTTCACTTTTGCACATTCTTTCTGGATTATGAAAGCTAGCACTTAATTTGAATTATAATGTAACTTATTTTAAGTACCAAAAAATTGCATTATCAAAATCTGATTTCAAAACTCATTTTCATTAAATTTTGAGAAACGCAGGAAAATTGCGGGGAGTTCATCGTTCCGTTTCGTTCCAACTTCTGACATGAGTGACAAGTCCCCGTCTGTTTTCAAATCGTTAAGAATTGTTTTCACGGATAACTTTAAAATTTAACGTTTTTAGTGAGTTTCATTAATTCAAATCCCTTAACATCTTAAATTTGAATAATGAAGTGCGCTGTAATGAATTGTGCCAGTGATTCACCGAAAACTTTGAGCCTGAATTCCATTTTTCGTGTAAGTTTCGTGTTCTGGTGGTACAAATTGAAGTTTTTTTAATAGCTAACCAGGTCGGCTGGTAAAGTGATAACTTGTAAAGTGTAGACAACATATGTATTACTGAATATCGCATGTTCCTTCTTATAGGTGGTACTATCAGTGCCATAAATATTTTCGGTGAAAATATTATTTCGGTGAGCTTTCCCTTGCGTGGAACGGATTTTTATGTATTTTTCATGATGCTTACCAGTGAATCTCGTAAAAGGCTCTATTAATCCAAAAAACTGAATTAGTGGCGGTGAAAATGAGATATGTGAGAATGTTTGTAGTTGCATATTTCATAGATAAAAAGTGATTATTTTCTCGAAAAATTCGGGTGAATTCACAGTAGTATGTATTTTCTCGTTCTTTTGTTCCAATCGTTCCAATTTTACCTTCACCTCAACCCTTTTTTGGTGATTGTTTATGATAAAAATATGGCGCGAAATATTCGAATTGTGAACTAATTAGAATATTTCGGATGTTCGCTAAAAAGTAAACTAAACTAAATTTAATCGAAATTAAGTTTTAGAATGTTTATAGAAATCGCTGATAGCTACTAGCAATTTGAATGTTGATACATATTACCTTAAAATTGTGTCGTTGTTTTTGTCTTGTCATAATGATAATGTGTATCATTCATGGTTGAAATACATTTCCCTCGTCAGCATCAGCATCGGCAGAGGCATCGGCATCAGCAGAAAAATTTCAATTTAGAACACTCGCATTTGCCTTTGGTGACCTACATTGATGCTTGAAATAGATTAGACGCGTCAGCAGAAGCATCGGCATCGCGAAACGTCAAGCCCAATGCATTTTATATTGCTGACAAAAATGTTGACCAGAATACTTGGCGTTCAGCGTATTTGTCAGCCATGAAATTCTGCCGATGCTGCTGCTGACGCGTGTAATCTATTTCAACTATGACAGCAGAAGCAGAAGAAATGCTTCTGCCGCTGCTGCTGCTGTCAATGTGGGTCTTCAAAGGCAAATGCGTGTGTTCTAAATTGAAATTTTTCTGCTGATGCCGATGCCTCTGCTGATGCTGATGCTGACGCGGGAAATGTATTTCAACCATCAGAGAGTGGTTTCGACGTTTCTGTTTAATTAACCTGATTCCGATTTCGAGCTACTAGACGCTGAAAACATATGGGGCAATACAATCCAGGTAAAATGCTGATAGAAACTTATGTTGTTTTTGTCATCAATCACAGTCATTGTAAAAAATTGTGAGGCTAGGCTACGGAACAAAACAGTTGTGTTGTGCCGTTCTGATTCCCTAACTACAATTTTGCGGATCAGAAATAATCTCCGGTTCTTTTCGTTAGTCTGTCTAATATAAAAGCAGATCCTTTTTTACAGGTTAGTTTATATTTCAAATTTCAACCATAAAATTCAGCAAGGCTTAAATTTACATTAAAAGTATGTACTGAGTTTACCGAGCGAAAAACTTGCATTTATGTCTCCCGTGAAAAATGTTCCGTGGAGACTTGCTTTTTATTTAGTCAATTTAAGATAAACGTTTACTCGCGTTTTGATTGATTGTCGACCACATCTTTTCCTGTGAAACAAAGAGAAACTGCATTGTTTCGCTGTCGAAATGTCAAAAACCGGTGTGGAGACTTTCATGTGAAGTGGGTACCACCAAGCGAATTGGATTTCACGTGGAGTTGTTACATTCATTCATAGAGGATAATTTCGCCATTAAAGTAGGTACTAACATCGTCAGTTCACGTGAAATCCATGCAAATACTGTCAAAATTTTGATGATCGTGAAATCGAATTCGCTTGGTGGTACTCACTTCACATGAAAGTCTCCACACCGGTTTTTGACATTTCGCCAACGAAAATAACGCAGTTGCACTTAATTTCATAGTGAAAAGATGTAATCGACAATCAATCAGAACGCGAGTTAACATTTATCTTACATTGAGTGAATAAAAAGCAAGTTTCCACGGCACCGTTTTCACGGGAGACATATATGCAAGTTTTTCGCTCGGTGAACTCAGTACATACCTTTACATAATAAATATACTCTTACCGTGAACAAATTCAGTTTATTCATGGTGTTTTTCGAACTCATGACCCATGTGACGATCTGTAATCTCACTCAGATGTTAAACGAGTTGCCATTTATGAGGAAAAATAATACCGGGGAGCGTGCTGTTGATGCCAACCCCTCAACAAAAAAGCAGCAAAATCTTGGAAATTGGATGTCACACATCTGCGGCGTTCGTACAGTGCCGGACAGCCATGCCTGTTATTTATTTATAATAAATTTAAGTAGCAGGCTCGTTTTATTGCTATACATCTCCACGTATAGTTTTGGGCAGCGTTGCTAAACACGATCGTGAGTTTTGAGCAGCGCCCGCTCTAGCGGGGGCGAGCCGGGCGGTCGCCCGGGGCGCCAAATTGTAGGGGCGGCATTTTGGCTAGTACTTCATAGAAAGAAAGCCTAAGGGTGAAACTCATGTTTAAAAAAAAAGTTGTGTTTAATTGCAAAGATCGAAGTGAGCCGGAAAAGTTTTCAAATGCAATAAAAAAAAAGTTGATTCGAATTTCTCAAAAGATGATTTAATTTTCATCTTACCGTACTATCTGCAATAGCAGGCCAAAGCTATCGTTGTAAGAACGGATAGCGTAATAAGCCAAAATTTTACTGCTACAAATAAAGAGGCATTAGTATCCTGCAGATACCTACGTCAACCTTTGGTAACTGTTCAGGCTAAAAAAAATATTATTCTTTGTTCAGAAATAGTTTTTAGTAAAACAAGTAAAGCGCCTAACGGATGGCACTGTGTTTGCCATATACTTAGCTAAACTCAAAAAAAAATCCTTAGCAAACCACATCAACACATCGGATCCTGAATTGAGCTATCAAAACTGCCGAGTGAGGCGCGACACATGACACCGGGCATTGTCGTGCATCAAAGTAAAGTTCTCGCCAATAAATGCTGCATAGGGCACAACGTGGACACGGAGAACATCGGTAACGTATCGCTCAGCTTTCAGCCCTCCTCCTCGGCCTCCTGCGGGCACGAATACGAGTTCCGTTTTTCCCTCCAATGAAATGCCAGCCCACATCATACAGGAACCGCCGCCGTATGCAACCGTTTCAGTGAAACAGCACTGCGCAAATCGCTCAGTTGGACGCCTGTAGACTCGACATCTTCTGTCACTGCCATGCAGACACATTCTCGACTCGTCAGTGAACAATACTGAGCTCCATTCCGTATCGCTCCAAGTAAGATGATTACGAGCAAATAAGAGGCGCGCTTGTCGGTGTCATGCAGTCAATTTGGGGCCCTTGCAGGCCGTCTTGGAGTGATATTCGCTTCCCTTAATCGTCTCCTTACTGTGCGGTTACTGACAGCTACTCCGCGAACACGCCTCAGGTTCCGCTGCGCAGCAACACCCGTGAGGAAACGATTTCGTAACGTACTTGTTACAATGAAACGGTCGTCTCTCTCTCTCTGAAGTGGATCGAGGGCGGCCCGTTCTTGGTCTCGAATTAAAGCTACCAGTCTCTCGAAATCTCCTGCTAACTCTCGAGACAGCAGACTGACTCATTCCAAGACGGCGAGCGACGGTTCGCTG
The DNA here is from genome assembly GCA_949715475.1 of Microchrysa polita. Classification (NCBI taxonomy): domain Eukaryota; kingdom Metazoa; phylum Arthropoda; class Insecta; order Diptera; family Stratiomyidae; genus Microchrysa; species Microchrysa polita. Next base: position 14,070,760 of record OX454420.1, read on the forward strand.
ACTATGATTTTCCGACAATAGGGCTACAACTTGTGCCGCCTTTTCTGGCGTTGTATCCATTGATGACCAAACAGTGACTGAAATTACTTCAGATGTAAGTTACCTAACTTTCCTGATGCAACTGATAATGAGAAACCGATTACGGGCGCTTTTATAGGGGTAGTTTACCTGACCTGACCTTTACCTGAAACTTAAATTTTTCGGGGTTTTTTGTTACAAGTGGCAATAATTTAAAAAGTGCAAAGCAAATGTTGATAAAAAGGGTACCAACAGGTAGCTAAGGTTTCGAACTTTTAAACGACATACGACTTTTATGAATAACTATCATACTTTCCAAAAAACACGTACAAATACACGCGCTATTAGGTTGAGTCGATACTTTTGACCGTAAGTGTATATACAATCAAAAAAGGTTTAATAAATAAACTAAATTTCCGACCGTGCGGGCATCTGATTTGCCGGTGAATGGCCAATGATGGAAAACGCTAGCGAAATTGCGAAGAATTTAGAGCTAAACAATTTTGCAGCGAATACAGGATGGATCGAGATATTTAAAAAAAACTCACAGGATCGTATACAAACAAATCAGTTTCAGTGGTGACACTGTCAACGAAGATGTTGTGACTACTTGGACAGGAAGTGTCATTTCAACTATTGTAAAAGATTATCATTCTGAAGAAGCCTACAATGCGGATGAGTTCGGACTTTTTTCAACCTCTTGCCAGACAGGATCAAAGAAATCAAAGCTGATTCCAAAGTGACTAAAATAAATGTGCTACAAGCCATGCATTATGTATAATTTGGAAGCAATCACACCGTCCACTATATCAAATTGCTTTTCAAAAGCTGGTTTCAAATTTGTATATATAGGTGACACAGTTCAATCCACGGAAACTGTGGAACAATCCATTGAAGTCACGGCTTATCCAGAATTGGCAGAAATCTTTAACTCTGAGGCAACATTCACTGATTTGGTTGATGCCGATGGTAGACTCCTCGTCTGTCATTTACAAAACTGTTATAAAATTATTCATGACATTTCCGGTATTAATGATCAGGATAACGATGCTCCTGATGATGATGAAGGAGACGAAGATATCGAGCGAATACGAGTAATTTCCACTCGAATACAAGTAGTATACAGGAGCTAGAAGTATCCGCAAATATTTCATTCTAAATATTTTTATAGCGCTTTCACGTATATAACGCGCATTTCGGCCGGTCCCTTCAATAGCGTGTTTTACTGTATGTCCAAAAAATTTGAAATTTGGCAAACTTGTGGAGCATCGCACTGCCGATATTTGGTGAAAATTTCAATCCGATTTATGTTTCGCAATCGTTCATTTTCAATAAGAGTAGGTACTAACATCGGCATTTCACGTGAAATCCATTCAAATACATACTGTCAAAATTTTGATGATCATGAAATCGAATTCACTTGGTGGTACTCACTTTACATGAAAGTCGTCACACCGGAATTTGACGTTTCGCCAGCGAAAACAATGTATAGTTGCACTTAATTTCGTGATGAAAAGGTGTAATTGACAATCAATTAGACCACGATTGTACATTTATCTTAAATTTAGTGAATAAAAAGCAAGTTTCCCCGACAAATTTTTCGTGGGAGACATAAATGAAAGTTTTTCGCTCGGTGAACTCAGTACATACCTTAACTCGGGAAAACTTTGACCGACCGCGCTCATATTCCCTCTAAATTTCACGGTCCTACCTATCCGCACTTTTATGTTTTCTAATCGAAAATTGTCCATAACTCGAAGCGGAAAATTTTGAAATTTGGCAGATTTGTATATAGCACAGAACTGCCTATATTAGGTAAAAATGTCAAGCCTGTACAGCTGCCAAGGTTCAGAAGTTAGCCGTGGAATAAAAAATGATAATTTTTCACAAAACGATGGAAAAACCAATGTACTCCATCCGATTCCTCTATCAGCCTCTATATACGAAAATGCATACTAAAGGACTCTTCAAAGATTTCCAGATAAAGCTTTTTCCCACAAAATAGTATGATTGAGGGTTTGCGTGAAAACCAAAATCCGCAATGTGTACAGCATTGGATCTTCGGGGTCCTGGTCACCTTAGGTTAGTGCGTTAGTGGCTAGCGGTTAGTGGTGAGTACCTATTTATGGGGATAAATAACACTGCTGAGCGTGATGCTGATCTCATTAACTCAACAAAAAGCAGATAAGATCTTGTAAATAGGATGTCACTAACACACCCTGCGGCCTTAGTCCAATGTTGGATTACCGCGCCTGTTATTCATTTTATTTCAAACATAATACAACAGAAAACCGAAACTTTAAATAAAGGTACGATACTATGTTCAACCAGCGAAAAACTTGCATTTATGCCACCCGTGAAAAAAAGTGCCGTGGAGATTTGCCTTTTATTCACTAAATTTAAGATAAATGTGCACTCATGGCCTGATTGATTGGCATTCACACCGTTTCCCCGTGAAATAAAGTGCAACAGCGTTGTTTTAATAACATCGTCAGTTTACGTGAAATCCATGCAAATAATGTCAAAATTTCCATGATCGTAAAATCGAATTCGCTTGCTTGTACTGACTTCACACGAAAATCTCCATACCGAATTTTGACATGTCGCCTGCGAAAACAATGCAGCTGCACTTTAGTTCACAGTAATGCTATTGACAATCAATCAGACCGTACACATTTTTTTTTAAATTTAGTGAATATAAGACAAGTCTGCACGGCACATTTTCATGGGAGACAAAAATACAATTTTTTCGCTCGGTGAATAGAACTTAGCTTAAATGCAAGTTAGGTTTTGAATCAACATTGTCAGTGCTTCTCAAACTTCTGATTTTCTTATTTTTTTTGCGACGCCTATGACCATGTCACACATACATATTCGTGGGTCGAGTGAAAATGCTTCAACGTTTTAAGCATATACATATGTCTGGTCCAGTATATAGGTCTATGATTAACACTTAAAAACCGGATACTATCTAAACTATAAGCGATAAAAACAAACTATGTGGCTGATTAGCCAAAGCCTAATTACATTTCCTTCCACTTGTCACTATCGGTATACATATATCTTATTTAGACGATTGCAACATCATTTCATTACACTATAAATACACATAAAACGCATTGCGACTCATCGTAATTTTTATTTTTACTCCATTCATGATACCTAAAGTGTTTATGACTAAATTTGCAAATAGTATCGCCACCAAAGTCAATTATAGTACATAATTACACACCTATAAAGCAAATAAACACTCAAGTCTAGGTCTCGTACTCGGTGTAATCTTCATCTTCATTTTGAGGTGATTGAAAATGTGCCTATGATAAACACACACTGCACGTATCCATGTACCTATACAAAAACCAGTAACCACACAGAGTTGTTCACAATCTATCTTTTCATCTATCCTTGTAGTTGCTACGTCTACAACATCCCTTTCACCTTCATATACACGAGCTGTTTGTTGCTAACTGGAAAGTTTAACCAAAACCAGAGTATCCTTAATAAATTGACTTTACTGAACCAATAAACCATGACCTACACGCAATATACCCGAAATTCTATAGCAGGGAGTCAACTCGTCCCGGCGCGCGTATGAACTTAATGTGATTATACACGTTTACAGCCTTCGCATTCATGTTGGGATGATTTAGCATTTGATCCTTGTTAAGGCAATAGTTTTGAACTTTGGTAGGGATATAGTACTTACACACTCATATTATTCGAATGATGCAATGATTTATCCGAATAATCGGTTTTAGGTGGTTTGTTTGCATTTAAAGTTAATTTATTGTGGAAAACTGTTTTGATTTGTGAGATAAATGCACGATGATTATTTTGAGTTATTTTTAGATATTTGTATTAATATGTATTTCATCTACAATATTTGTTAATGTTGTGCGACTCCTAAAAGTAGGCAACATATTTGTTAAATATTTAAATATTTCTGTACCTACTGTAATTGATTTAAGATTTATTTTATAAAGCTCCTCAGTTTTCGTTAATAGTGCAAATATTTGAGTCGCAACCGCAATTAAATTATGTTAATTTCTCCTCAGTTGAATATATGTATGCATTTTCACATAATCATATGATTTTTAATAAGGATTATTTTGTTAATTTCAAATATCATTTAGATTTATTAATAGTTTTTAGCATTATTTACATTTATGCTAAAAATAGGATAAACAAAATGACTTTGCGGACATTGTGCTTCCTGTCGGATATTCTTCGATGTTTCAAGAATTTATTTCAATTTCTAGTGAATGCTAAAATTTCGTCAAGATGAATCACTGCTTGTATTTTATTTGCATTCATTTTATTGTCTTCTATTCATACTTGTAATCTGGATAAGTCGATTTTTATCGATGATAAATTCTAGGCTTGGGCCGAAAATAAGTAAATAACTTTTCACGGCAGCATTATTAATGTTAGCCGCGTTGTATTGGCTGAAATCTTTTTTTAATGTTATAATGTTAGATGTCCTCAGCAGTACCTATCAGGATTTTATATGCGGAGTTTCATTTGAATGCCTTTATCTAAACCCCGTAGACTCCTATAGCCCTTCAGTATTCGCTCGGAATCTGTAACAATCGAAGATTTTTGTTTACCATTTCCACCATACTTCTATTTAATTTTTTGATGAGGTAAGATATTTATCATTTTGGGTTCGTAGCATTTTAAGTTAATTTTAATTTCTTAAATATGAATTACAGCTTCCACATTGAGCGCGCTTCATAACAAATGTAATTTACCTGTACGCCGGCACTCAACCTAGATTTTACAAATCAGTTTATCAATAACTTGCGGCAAGGTTCAAGTGTTTATGTATTAAACTTATTAGAGGCCATAAACTGAAAACATTCAGAAAGACAAATTTAATTCTGAAGAGGCTCCTTTCATCTCCCTTAAATTCAACTGAAGAATCGGTACATATTTTGTTGTTCTGATGTAATTAAACGACATTTTGCTATTTTTTTTTAATATTGCTAAAGCCCCTCCCAGACCCAGAATTTGGCAAAGAAAAAATGTACAAAAGGAAAAAAATATGTATAAAGCATGGTCCACGTCAGCAAGTCTTCTTTAGAAGAGCAGCAAAATTGTGTCAAAAAACATTTCTTCAATTTTTTACATAAAATATCAGAGTAAAATTTGTATGAATTTTTTAAATAAAAATCCACCAGCCTCACAAAATTGTACAAAATTTTGCCATTGCCAAGCAATGCTCACTTTAGCAAAATTTGTTTAGGCCTGGTGCTTGCCCCAATTAATTTTACTTGTAGTCGTCCCGGTGTAGGTGATAAGAAGGTAGCATTTCAGCACAACGCGATATTTCGTAAAAAAAATTTAATCTAAATTGTTGTACAAATATTTCCTAGTAAAAAAATTTAGCTAGATACAAGCTAGCTTGACTTCTTCTGAATGCCACGGAAACTAGGAACACCACCATATAGCGCAATTACTGGAAAATAACCCCACCACCAAACTTGCGGAAGGTCTAAGCCCCCTCCAGGAAAAGATCCTGGTTGCGCCACTGTACTGAAAAGATTGTCACCATGTTTGAAGAAAAAAACGTTATAATTTTTCAACATACAGTAATTTTCAAGAGGAACTATCCTATTGATTGGAAGTGTATAGGCAATCACAGCTCGAACCAGGGACGTAGGCAGAATATGGTTTCGGCAGGGGTCCAACGCTCCATATTTTAGAAACGTTGGTAAAGCCTTTACGGGAAATCCATATTTTATTAATTTTTTATTTATTGCTGGTAGAGACTAGTGTTGTAATTTTCACAAAACATTGCCCTTGGAAAGGTTTCATCACTAATTATCAATTTGACAGGATAAAATACATAGAATTATGTACAGGGTGGAGCAGAGGAAACGCATGTTTTTCACTATTGAATGATTGGGAAACGGTTCGATAAAATTAATAAAAACAAGCACTCAGTAATAGATATATAGATTTTTTAATGCAGTTTTGAAATATACATACTTTAATTAAATTCGAAAAATAATGTCTTGGAGATGACGTCCTTATTGCTGGATACAAATTTCATCCATTACGCGACAAAACTCTGTGCGCTGCAAAAAAATCGCCTTCACTACGCTGCTGGACGATCATTGTCTTGTACGGGTGAAACTCAAGATCATCATGTAAGATGCGATGAAGCGAACGTCGTGACATACCCAACGCTACAGCCTGTCGTATAGCCGATCGCTTCGGACTAGCAACAACTGCCATTCTCACTCGGTCTACATTTTTCGGAGTCCGTATTGAACGGGGAAGACCAGGTGGTTTCTATTTCATCACAGATCCAGTACTTCTAAACGCTGCAACCCATCGGAGTACAGTATTTCGATCAAGCACTGCACCTCGACGTCCAACTATAAAATTTTGACGGAAAAGACCTGTGACCACGGAATCATTGTTTCTAAAGTACTGCTCGACAACGAACACACGATGCTCTACGCTCCCACGCTCCAAACGACTGAAACTGCGTTGTATGGGCAGTCTGCCAAACATGCGTTTCCTCTGCTCCACCCTGTACGTGCGAATGGATTAATTTTTTGTTGACAGTATTTCGTCACATCGATGTACTATGTGATATTACCCAGGGATAATAGGCTTCACACACCGATTTTCGAATGACGAATATGTATCATTATTATTACGCAAATTTACCATCATTAGCACATTTGCTAAATTGCGTACTTGGACTATCATTTGCTCGACAGGTTACGCCCATAATAGGAACATTCTGGTCCACAGTCAAAAATTAATCATTTTATCTGCGAATTTGTGTAAAAAGTCACCATTCCATTTACCGACTTTAGAATGGCATTACGTTAGTGTTCGAAAGTTACAACAATTTTGAGTCACGAAGTTATTCATGTGAACTATGACACAGGGTGAAAAGGGGAACGTTTTTCAGAAATCATGAATTTTATCAAGGCATTTTGAGTCGTTTGCGGAAACTGCCCTCCATTCTAGTCGGGCAATGCAATTATCGACCACGAAAATTATGTAGAATATCGTTAGATCAATGGAGCGGCGGCATTCCAACACCCTGGGTTGTAGAGAGAACCGATATGGTTTGAGCAAGATGTCGTCATTTATTTCTACAGGGATTTCTTGAAATCGCGTATTGAGTGTGTAAGAAAATAAACTGGGCATAGTGGTACATAGAGTATCATCTACGGTAAGGTGACCAGACTCCCGTAGACCCAATGCTGTACACATACTTAGGGAAATCAGTTTCCAGGCAAATCCTCAGCCATACTTCCAGGTCCGAGATCTGCGTCAGCACAAATGTTGGCGAATTGTGTAATGCGCGACAGACACAGCAAGGTCTAAAGCAAAGTGAAGGGCGAGCTACACGATCTAAGTAATCATTCGGACGAGTCATAGGTCTAAATTGCACGTATTGCCTTACTTTGGCTCACCACTAGCACTGCGTCGTGAAAATAAGAAGTGCGACAGACAGAGCGTCTGACCGAAGCGAAGAGCAAGCCACGGGATCTGAGTAAATGTTTGGACGAACCCGAAGTCTAAACCTTACGAATTCCCTTCCATCAACTCACCGCTCGCTTCGCTCCCACCTCGCCTTATCCGGTTCCCATCAGCGCAGGTCGCAAGGATGTTGACGAATTATGAAAAGCGTTACAAACAGAGCGAGGGGTGGGCCACAGGATCTGAGTAAACGTATGAACGAGCCAGAGGTCTAAGTTTTGTGAATTGCCTCCCATTAGCTCACAGCTCGCTGCGCTCGTCTTATTCTATTTCCCACGCTGCAAAAATGTGGGCGAATTCTGAAAAGCGTGACAGACAATATTTAAATAAGCCTAAGCATTATCCAGAGGTCTAAATCTTACCAATTGCAAGGCTAGCTTTAGTATAGATTTAAGTAAACCTAAGGACGAGCTAGAGGTATAAATCTCCCGAATTGCCTTCTATCGACTCACCGCTGGCTGCGATCGGACCTAGCTTTATCAGCTTCCCACCAGCGCTGGTCGCAAGAACGTTGGCGAATTTTGAAAAGCACAACAGACAGAGCTGGGTCTGAGTGAAGGGCGAGCCACAGGATCTGGATAAACGTATGGACGAACCAGAAGTTTAAATCTTACAAATTGCCTTCCATAAGTTCACCGCTCGCTGTGTTCCCACCTATTTCGCGACAGCACTGTGTCAAAAATGTCAGCGAATTCTCTAATGCGCGACGGACATTGCGAGATCTGAGTGGAGCGAAGGGCGAGCCACAGGATTGAAGTAAACCTAGGGAGGAGCCAGAGGTCTAAATCTTACTTAAATCTGGTTGCATTATGCATTTCTCTGTCGTTACATTGATGATGCCATCCCACTATCCTGGGCTCTTAACACGATTTTAAATGAATTCTAAGGTAACGTTATGGGAAAAATCTTTATCTAAAACTCATGCCGAGTTCTTTCTTTAGTATGCATTTTCCTTTCGAGGTTGAAAAAGGAATCGGATGGTGGAGTACAGTGGCTGTTTTTCATCGTTTTGTGATAGGGAAAATCAATTATTAAAATCACATCTTTCGGCGGCAGTAACTTCTTAACCTTGGCAGCCCGAGCCTTGAAATGTTCATTACATATGGGTAGTACGGTCCCTAGCATGTTTGCTCAATTTCAAAATTCCGCTCAAGAATTGCCAAGGTACGGATAATTATTTTCGATTAGAAAACACACAAATGGGATTTGGGCAGCTGTAACTTCCCAACGCGAATAGGTGGGCCGTGAAATTTGGAGAAAATATGAGCGCCAAGTAGCTCTACAACTGTGTGCACAATTTTCTTAGAGATCGGGAAAGGTTCCCGAGGTATCGGTAATGAACGGTTGCCAAACATAAAAGTGCGATTATCTCGCCAAATATCGATCGTCAAAACTTACACCTTGAAAGCAGGCAAGTTTGATCACAGGCCTCACCAAGGAGCTTATTCTGTAGTGGATTAGTTATCATTGTGTGACATTCGAAATGCTGTACATTTTGCTGTACATTTCTGAGTGCTGTACGACAGGTCGAAATTCTGTACTGTACACCAAAATGCTGTACGTCTGGTCAGCTTAATCTACGGGACTATACCGTCTGGGGCGTGCCTAAGCAATTACGCTCTTACCTCCCGGTCCATCGGACCTTCGGAATTTTATTGACAGGATCTAATTGTCAAATGGAAACACAACCCCGGGCCGAAACTCTGGTTGACTTGGCTAAAAACCTCCAGCCACCTCGAGTTAAACACCATGATGGGAAGGGACCATGTTCCCCTGGGCAAACCCATCCCCGAGGTACACTATTTGCTAAGAACTTCTCAATAACAGGTGCTCCTCAGACGTGCATATCCCAGGTTCAGGTTCAGGTCAGCAATTCGACTCGGGCAGTGTGGTCATCAATCCACAAATTAGTTAGGTATTCGCGCGTATAGGCATTTTGACGAGGCCACTCTCCCTAACTAGGTCAGGTTGCTGCTGGCTGCGAAGCTTTACACGATCGCTTATGGCGGATTTTTCCCCAGCAAGGAAACATTGCATTGTGTTCGGCTTGTAAGACTGTCTTTTCGAAGGAGTTAAATGTGAACTGGTACTAAGTATGATTATGTGATTATAGCAATCATATTTGTGTTCACTAAACTCTCAAATTTTGATAAAAATTTTGAAGCCCGTTTTTTGGTACAATCGTCTGTAAGTACACAATGAAACTATCGGAATAAAGTGGGGTTGAAACATGATTTACAGAAAAGGAGCTTTTCCCCTTTTCGCAAGAACTGATTCAACTGTTTAATTGACTGCTATTCTGATGATTGTATGTACAGGGTGGCCCAATTGAACTGCAACTTTTGGCTAACTGATTTTTTTATTTATTTAATACATAATTTATTGAAGATAAGCAACAAATATTGAAATACAATTATATTTTTAAAATTTAATTCAAATTTTCGATGTGACCACCATTAGCGCGAACTATGGCTTTGAGTCGGTTGACAAACGAATCGCACGTTGCACGAATGTGAGCCTCTGTCATTTTTCCCCATTCACGGCGAAGAGCTGCCTTCAGCGCATCAATACCCTGGTATCTTTTAGTGTTGACATGGGCCTGCAAAATCTCCCATATGGAGTAGTCCAGCGGATTCGCATCCGGTGAATGAGGAGTCCACTGTTCGGTCGAAATGAACTTTGGAACATTGTTTCTTAACCAGTCTTGGTTTGCGCGTGCTTCGTGTGACGGTGCAGAGTTTTGGTGAAATGTCCATTCTCTTTCAGTAAAATGTCTGCGTGCCCACGGCTTCAAAGCACCTTCCAAAACAATTTCTCGGTAAACGTTCGCATTCATCTTGATGCCGCAATCAAAAAACATTAGCGGATATCGACCATTCGCCGTCATGGCTGTCCAAACCATCACAAACGGTGGGGATTGAGTTTTGGTGGCCATCCGGATATCTAAATTCTCGGACGACCTTTCTGTTAGGTAGGATCGTTTTGTTTATTTATAAATTGCTCAATAGGGAAATTTTTCTCATCGAAGAAAATGATATTTCGTAACTGGCCACGTTCGTGCAATCGCAATAGCTCTATCGCCCTATCGAATCGAACTTTTTTTTTGGGCTTCGGCTAGATGTTGTCCTTTTTGTATTTTGTAAGGCTTAGCTTTGAGCTCCTTTTTCAATATTCGCTGAATTGTTGATTTCGAAATGTGCAGCTCAGCAGCAATTTTTCTGCCACTCCGTCGAGAATTTCGGCAAATTCGAGCCTTGATGCTCCGCACCATTTCCGGGGTCGATACAGTTTTTTTCCGGCCACCACCATATTGTTTGGCAGCACTACCAGTTTCATTGTAACGAGCTATGGTTCGAGACACGAAAGATTTGTTGATATTTAGGTGTTGAAGAGCACGAACAATTTCCACTTGGGGCTTTCCACCCAAATATAGCCCAATCACACTGTTACGTTTTAATTCCATCACGGATAAAGTGTTTTTCACAACACTCAGGCGCAAACACTTGCGGATGCTTAAACACAACAAGGTGAACTGTCGTGGAACAAAATATGAGGGCGCTATCATTAGCGGTCACAGATTTACAGTTACCTACATTTGGTTGCAGTTCAATTGGGCCACCCTTTATTGATGTCCTAACATGTCCATTCAAATGAAATGAGTGCGTGTATTATTACAGTTTCCACCAAGCACCAATGAAATTTTAAAATCAATTGAAAACATTTCGGGAGGAATACCTGGCTACGTCCTTGGCTGGAGCGTTGATTTTAATGTCGTGGTAGAAATTGTATCAATGAGTGCATTCAGCGAACAAAAAATGTAGCAGAAAAGTGCTCTTCCAATTAGATTCTCATTGCGCATGAGGGCTTTTCAGCGGAGAAAGAGAGCGGTGGCGGGTAATTCTTGTAGCATTTCCAGTAAATTTCGTTCGCTGAATGCAGCCATTGTCGATATTAATTTGGATTTTAAAAATCTTCAAATCAACGGTGATGTGTCAATATACAATACCTAATTAAAATTATACCCTTATTAAAATTTTGTACAATTATTATTTGAACTTTGAAAGAACAATAAGTTTGATCTTTCGATTTCAAAACGATGCTCTGAGTTCTCTAAGAACTAAAACTGTTATCTTTTGGATCAAGATGGAATAAATAAATAGCGCGTTTCCTATTATGCAAAAACAAAATAGAAAAATGTGTAATGAAAGGACTTGGCCATCCGAAGATGCCCAGGGGACGGAGCCAATGCCTCTACAACCGTACAGGTTAGGCAATGACGATAGGGCTCCTCAACGAGCGAGCAGCGGCATGCGCTTGCTGTAGCTCAGTTCGGGAGATACGGGTGGGGTTTGCGCCACTCGTTGCCCCTTGTCCCTTTACAAAAGAATAAGGGATATCGCATGCCTTCGGGATCACGATAAAACGCGAGGGTTAAAATTGGGGAAATTATGTGAAACAAAGCCGGCGAGCACAGGTGCCATCTTATTTTCGCTCCGTGGACCCGGATGGCGACGGGTCCCGGCCAAACTAAACCCACTAAATAATCAAAACCCGACCTGAGACGCCCGTGACCGATTTAAAAATGTGCAGGGCGTCTCCCTTTATACAAAAACCGGGGATGAAGTTTAGGGCTTCACCCCATTATTCGCCCCTGGAATGGGGGGGGGGGGGGGGCTAACGGTACGGAGCACTACACGGCGTTGTGGATATTTATGAGGGAGGAGGGAGATTGCCTAAATGGCATGATTTCACAAAAAAACACCACAGACATCACAATAAACACTCAACAAAAAAGGCACTTAGCTGTCGAAGTTTGCCTCCATTCTTCTATTCATATTCTTCTCCCACATTGTTCAAAAAAACAAACTTCCACTCCACTCAAAAACGCGTGTCGCCCAGGTGACATCTGTCTCCCGAGTCCCTTGAAGTTGGTCGCGGTCAATCGGTAACATTTTTCAGACCAGCTGTTCGAATATAGAACGATTTCGGAACATAGATGTCTGCTTTTGAATTCGGCGGGAGTTTCAAAAATATTAATGATTTGAAATACTTCAAATCATTAATATTTGCAAAAATTAAAAAAACAGACATATGTGAGGCGAAATCGGTCCGTTACATATGCGTAAAAACACAAAGCATGCATTATTTTAATTATAGAAATAGGTGGCTCAAATATTTTTAATACTTCATTCCCGAACGGGCACCATATTCGCCATCTTCCGCTTCCGGCATGTGACTAGCCTACACTGAGAGAAAAAAGTGGACCGATCATCTAAAAAGTAGTTGATATCGACTAAAGTTTGTCTTTGATTTTCAACTTTTGATTCTACGATTCCGCCATATTGGATCAATGTGTATTTTTGAAAAATATTAATTTTAGTAAGGAGCCTCGGTAATAAAAATAAAACTAGAACATTTCGCACAAAAAAAATAGAAACAATTGTCTGGGGAAGAAAAGCCTTGATTCGAAGACTGGCTGGCCGTAATGTTTCTTCGAATCACGAAAGAATAAAAAGCTAATTGCTTATTTGTTAATTTGAATTCGCTTCAAGTTTTATCACACGTTCATAACTGCATATTTTGCAATTTCATCCACACAGTTTGGGGTGACTTGCCAGCACCGGGGTGTATGGGGACTATCCTTTTGTGACATATCTGTTCTTTTCTTTAAGCTAGTTGCTTGGGGGTTGACTAGAACGGAGCGAGGAGGTTTACCTCCGCTTTGGCATTTCTAGTGGCTTTTTTTTTATTGTGAATTTTAGTCAAAATCGGCACTATCTTCCGCTGGTGGAAAAATTGTGAGGGGATGCGATTTGTCAACTGAGGTTGGTGTCGGATGACGGGAAAATTTGGAGACCCTTCACTCTCCTTGGGCCTACTTTACCTATGACTTGTGTTTATTATAAGTAAAGGGAACTCACACACGCAATGCAGCGGGCCGTTGTGTCGGATTCGGACAATCCCGGGCTAAATTGTAGTGCTTTGCTTTGTTGACTAATTTGACGTTCTCCCGTTTGTCTGGCATAACCGAACAGACTGAAAATTGAATGTGTGTGAGTCAAATGCTATGTGTGCCTAAAATCATTTTTAAAATGTTAATCAATTTTTCGCCATAAACTGTATCAGATAGCTTTGCAAAGCTTTTTTGCAATCTTCTCTTAGCACGTTCTCTTCGTATCTTGTGCACCAAGCACTCACCGTATCTCAACTCAAACAGCGGGTGGATGAATGCATCTAATGCTGGGATAAACATAATATTTACCACATCAGCCTCAAAGATAAACCGCCACCGACTGATATGAAAGCGTCTCTTATCGGTCTATCAGCAGACACTGCAATGATTGAAAGTTGGAACACATGTGTTTCGAAAGCTTTATCGCTATAAAGAGATTACAGAATTAGATTTTGCTATTATTGGCGGTTTAATAAAAGCCACAACCGGTACCTTCGCCAGCACCACTTGGACGCGTGTGGTGACCATCAATCAGATGTTGGAGGACCCAACAAGCAACAACAGTGTGTGTATGAATTTACAGACTCGAGAAAAGCGCCGCCGAAGCTTCATCGTCTCTTCTTTTTCAATCGAATCCGAAGGAAAACTCTTTGCCAGCTTCCGAGTGGACCACCACAATATATGGCTGCGACTTTCCCACGTACAAACTGTAGCATCCCGTCAGTTTGTTTCCGATCGTTTTGTGAGTCGCGTATAAAATGTTTGTAGCATTTTTGCGAAATTTCAGTTTGTCTCGTGTTCTCGTCCAGCTAGCATGTCCTTTTGATGGTGCCGACAACTCGTCGTATCCCATATCACACTCTACTAGTGCTCAGTGTTTAGTCCTTTCTGTCGGTTGTGGGGACAGTCTATCCGTAGGATATAAATTTCAAAGTCCTTAGATAGAGATTTGTGTGTGTTCACGGTTAGAAGAGTGAATTCGTTTCGTGGCCAGAAAGAAAGATTTGAATTACACGGTTGAGTGACGGTATTGTTTGTATGCGGCAAGGAACGTTTGGTATGATTTCACAGGAATTCACAGGAATTTCACTGGGAATCTGTGAGTTTTGTTGTAATTGAAATAATTGTTCCGGAGAAAAGTTATTAACTGTCCTGGCAAAAATACATATAAACGACGAGGACACAACATAGTTCTAGACTCGATACGGTACAAGGACATCTTCATACACAGGTGACGCGACCTTTATAGTTACTTTCATGAGAGACACAATCGATCTTGGATGTATCTACGTAGTAGCAAGTTTACCTGTGAACTAATTGCAACGTGTCCTACTTGAAGCTATTGTTGTCATGAATGAGATATACTCGTAAGAGATTGCGATTGGAAATCGAGTGATACCCTCCATGCTTTGCTTCCGGCACATGTCGTCCCTTATGCTGTCTATACTTTGAGGAATTACTCTATTGGAAACATACCGCTGGGGGTTGAATGAAGTATAATCGCAGCCCGTTGTGCACAGCAACGTTTCTAATAGTCAAGTGTTGAACATATATACACAACGGTAACGGCAGACGTTCGGTTTACAACAACAAAACGATACAAGAGTGTCCTTACGTTGACTATGTGACGGTTGTGTTTCTTCTTGCATACACCACATCGATACACCCACTTGTTAGTGTCGCGTGTGTATCTAGATATACAAAACGAGTGTACTTAGCCTTCGGATCTTGTGCTTGTATATGCCATTTATCCCGGAAACAGGACTTGCTTCAAGATAATTGCAAAATAAGAGAAGGAGCACAGGAAAGAAAGGTGCATCCCGGCAGTTGTACTTACTCGACGACGTTATCCGTTTAGCCTTGTGCACGTACACATCACCTGGGCTTTGTCGAACAATATAGACGCGAAACGAAGAATGGTCATTGAGGCTAGTTGGATGTCAGTTCGATAAACAGGAAAAAATCGTCCTCGCTGAAGGCTGAAGGTCCTGCTCTCGACTGTGCTATTTCAATCGAAGTGACGCGAGTGCTTGGTGCTTGGTGGATGCTGCGACTGTGGCTACTGGCCTGACTTTCATTCGAGCGGAACTAATGGAATGGGTGCAACATCTGATGAACTCTTTTTGCTACCATTCCGTACTGTGGCCAATATAACAAAGTGCTGTTGCTGTTGTGGTCTAATGAAGTAATCGCGTCTATGTGAATACTTGAATAGAGCAAAAAAGAGAGTGCATTTCGCATTTGTTGTTGTTGGTGTTTAAAATGCAATGAGAGTGATACTGTAATTTTGTCATTGTTCAAAGTTGCGAATAGTTAGAGTGGAATTGGCGCATTGTCCTTGGAGCGAAGCCTTTTTTGAACAAACGACGACGTCATTTGACTTTGGGTGTCATTATAGAGAGTTTTGATATTGCTGTTGAAAATAAAAGTAAGTGAATAACATTGTTTAAATTTATTCTGAAAATATATGACTTTTCATTTTATGTACATATCAACGTTATTTTTGCACTGTTCTACTCGTAATATCTAAAAATATATAACCTTGGTTAAAATACCGCGATCTACAAAGAAAATTTTATTTGATACTTCTTCCTATAGATAACTTTTGAACTAAATTAAATATGTAATTATGTTTGGAGTCCAATATGTAACCACCGCTTTTGACATTATATTTGACTGTTGATTTAGTACATAAAAGTATCGGCACATCAGTACACATAATTTTTGTCGAATCTTCAGGGAGTAAGGTCTCAGTATGTATGGTGATGTCGACAAATTTTTCGTTATCTAGTATGTAATTTGAAATGACTTGATTTTTGATTTGCAATCTTTTTCGCATGAAAACGCAACGGCTTTGCAGTTATAAGCCAATAATAAATTAGACTTTTCTATGGTGTAGGTTAGTACATATTTTAATTAGAGATGAAGGGTATTTCTAAATTAGTTAATTCTGAAGAATTTGTAATCAAAATTCATATTTTAACTTAAATTAAAGTTTTTAATTATACCTGATTCCAATTCTTAAACCTTCTATCCAATGAGGAAATATTTTTTTGTTTTTCAAAGAATGCACGTCCACTGTTTCATAAAAACGAAAAACTTTGGTGCAAAATATAACAGGAAATATAACAGGAAATATAACAGAAATTATCTAAACAGCCACTGATTTTTTGAAAAAAAAAAATGCCAATTCGTTTGTTTGAGACAATCATTAATGAAATTCCTTAGTCGAAATTAGTCCCCACGTTGACAAAAAAAAAATTCTCTTGTCGATATTTTCCATTGTATTTGTAACGTAACGGTCTCGACCTTCAAGGAATGGATCTGAAGTCTTTTACCCTGGAGTCAGTAATAAAAAAGGCAAATTGTCTTAGCGGAAATCATTTTCTGATCTGATCGATATGTTTAAAATTTATATCAACGCCTTTTGGGCAAAGTTGGACGAGAAATAGGTAGATAATGATTTAGGAGGGATATACACTGCTCGTCATCAGAATAGCATGAATAGCTTCGGCTAATTTCAAACCAAACTAAAAGAGCTAAAATTTCATAATTATAACTGTTAATTCTATTTAATTCTAAGTTAATTAAGACAACAAGTATTGTGTTTTCATTTTTTTATTATGTTTCATAATTGTTTTTCGAAAAAGCACACACAAAATAGCCATTTAAAATTTGTCATCAGGATAGCACATGTAATTTCTTTTTTGTCGATCTTCCACAATTGACGACGTAGAACCCCCATTTTTTTGTCGTTGTTTAAGTAATATATTAGCTTTAATATGCATAAGAGAAAATGATTATCTGCGGAAGAGGGATCAAAAATTAAGGCTTGCAAGTAGTCAAGGGGGTCAAAAAGTGCAATTTCGAGAAAAAATTAATAAAAGTCGATAAGTTGAATCGGAATTCGTGTGTAATAAGTAGCGTTAAGGTAAAAATAATAGAGGCGATAAAAATTGAGTTCTTTTCAATCCTTATGAGAGAGTAATTTTGAGAGAAGCATGGATCCCTCAAGACTCGGTTGCAAGGATTAGGGTAAATTTTCACATTAAGGTAAGCATACATTGTTTAAACAGCGATAAGAAATGCTCGCAACAACAAAAAATTGAGGGTTTTACGTTCACAATTGTTGAAGATCGATAAAAATGAAATTACATGTGCTATCCTGATGACAAATTTTAAATGGCTATTTTGTGTGTTCTTTTTCGAAAAACAATTATAAAACATAATAAAAAAATGAAAACACAATACTTTTTGTTTTAGATAGATAGATAGATATGTTCCTTTATTGAATTCAAATAGTTGTGTAATACAATTTATACTTAAGAGCTACAGACTGGATGAGTCTTTTCATCTTTGATTTTATCATTAGCTTATGCTGAGTAAATATTCCACTTCTTTTTATTATTTAATTTATAAGGAAAATTTTCAAAAAACCTTATCTAGTTTAAATTAAAGCTAACTATACTTAAAACTAACTTAAAAACTAAATTAAAATAATAAGTAAAAATAAAGTGAGTATGCTTTAAGCAGAAGGTAGGTGTGACATGGAAGTATTATCTGTTAAGCCAAGGAGAAAATTCGAGTGAATCTTATCTATCATTTCTTTGATTAAACAGACTCCGGTGATCAGATGTAGTCGATTTGTAGAGAACCACCACCGTTCATTCAAGATGATTTTAAGACATTTATTTTGCGTTACTTGTAATCGATTTTTATGACACTGTGCACATTTTCCCCATACCGCGGCTCCGTAGGTCATGATTGGTCGCATTGCAGTTTTGTAAAGGAGAATTTTTTTATATAAGCTCATTTTCGAATTTTTATTTATGAAAGGGTATAAGGAGCGAATGTTTTTATCCATCTTCAGGATTTTTGCTTCTATGTGGTCTTTGTAAGTGAGTGTTTTGTCTAGAGTTAAGCCTAAATATTTAAGAGTGGTGCTCCAAGGAATATCCTTACCCAAAAAGTTGATACATCTATCCGGCCAATTGGTTCTTTTCTTTTTCATGGTAAAGAACCTAGATTTGGTCTTTGAGATGTTTATTTTAATTCTCCACCTGTGGTAATACTGATATAGTTGTTCAAGTTTCGATTCGAGGGTATCTATTATAATGGATGGATCGGCTGACTTGGTGTAAATACACAGATCGTCAGCGAATAATGCAAGTTCACAGCGTTTATCACAAGGAATGTCCGAAATAAATATATTGAATAAGGTTGGGCTTAAACACGCACCTTGGGGCACCCCTGCTGGAATATCTTTTTGATCGGATAAGCTGTTATTAATTTTAACACAGAAGGATCTGCCTGACAAAAAGGATTCTATTGCTTTTATAAGGTACAGCGGAAAGGAATGTTTGGTCATTTTATATAGAAGACCCTCGTGCCAAGTAGTATGGAAAGCCTTTTCGATGTCAAGTAATACCATACCGACAGAGTATTTTCCAGCGAAAGAGTCTCTAATTTGGTCTGTTACTCTGTAAAGTTGGTAGCTTGTTGATAGACCTTTTTTTAAATCCAAATTGGAAATTGGGAATTACAGGATTGGTTTGTAAAAAGCTTTGTATACGACTGAGCAAAATTTTTTCAAATACTTTACTGACCGATGGTTTTTTTGTTTTAATTAACTTAGAATTGAATAGACTATTAACAACTATAATTATGCAATTTTAGCTCTTTTAGTTTGGTTGGAAATCAGCCGAAGCTATTCATGCGAAGGGGTGTGCTAATCTGATACGAGCAGTGTACATGTGTCTAACATTTTCGCCGATAAATTAGCGCGAGAATACGCAAAAACACAAAACATGTGTAGCAGGGGTGGAAGGTCCGACTTGGGCTCATACCCTGAAGAAAGTTTTTCTCAGTAAAAGCGTTTTCTTTTCGGAACAATTTGTCAGGTCTCATAGAAATGCGTGTCTAAACGAATACGTTTAACGTTTTCAAATGTTTTGCATAAATGCTAAGTAAATAGGGGAGTGTTAACGATGCAATTTGCTTTTGAATTTAGGAAGTCCCACTACACATAGCAGCTTATTGAACATGTTCAACCCAATACTTTCGCTTTAAAAAAGGCGCTCTCTTACTCGAAGGATAGTTTTAGTACATACATAGTAGCATACAAAGAGAGCAAGATACATTACTGACACGGCTTCATTAGGCCTTTCCTGACTATGAGGCGAGACCGAGATGCACGTTAGAGGCTCTCCAAATGGAGTACAGAATTTTCAAACAGGAATCGCTTTTGAAATATGTACATAACAGATTTATTAAACGACCATTATTGAATAAAGGCCGCATTTTTGTGCACACCACAATACCGTACACAGACGTGTCAAACTCGCGGCCCGCGGGCCGCATGCGGCCCTCCTCGCAGTTTTGTGCGGCCCGCGGCCATGTTGAAGCAGCACAATTGGTAAGGTGAACAAATTCAGAGGCGAACTCAGGTCTACAAAAAATAACTAAAACTCGTCAGTGGCTTATGCAAGATTATTTTAGGTTACTACCAACAATTTGAGGCTGGTTATTTGATTTTATAAGACAGCTCTTCTTTTTTGTACAGGACAATACTAAGTCTCTTCATGAAACTGTTCTGCCCCAAAATGCAATTAATATAAAAAATTGTTTGCTTTACCAAACATGAATAGTGACTTGGAAAGATGACAAAGCTTTAAAAACTAAGGAAATCTTGGAATTGGTGACTAAATCACCCGGATAGGTGTATTGGTGCAGAACTTTTTGCCTCTTTTATCCACATTTCTGCTGAAATTAATGTATTCTGACTATTTTGCCTCCCAATGTTATTTTGGGCGACCTTGGGTGACTGGCGCTAAACATTCATTATCATCTGTCCAAAATTTGGGGCAACTCATGTAATTGTGGTTACTTTATCCTCAATCATATTTTCACGTTTTCGCTTCTTGGCTTAATTTTTTAATGTTCTTGAAGTACATTTTCGAAAGGAGGAAGTTCTCACGGATAATCCCGAAGCCGTATAGTGATCTAGACTCCCTGCTATATTTTAAAAGTAATATTCTGTAATCGACTTTCGTAATACGATTACATAAAAAATTTTGAAATTTTCCTCCTGGGGCCCACCTAAACCTGAGGAGAGTCTTATTTGGCCCGCGCCAGGTTTTGAGTTTGACACTCCTGCCGTACAGCGTTGGTTGATTATGGTATTGAAATTCGAGAGAATGTTAGTTATTTTGTATTGTTCTATAGCAACTAAAACAAAATCCAGATATGTAAGCTTAAGCAGTGGCGCAATCACGGTAGGCGCTAAGGGGCTTCCAGATCCAAAAATATGAAAGGAGTATGTATGAAGCATCACATTTTGTTGCAAACTTTATATAAATTGAATTGTATTCATGGAGCGTATAGGTTATTCTCCAGTTTCGATCAATACCAGAATTTCAGAAATATCTTTGTGCTGAAAAAGTCGACAAATGTTCAAAGCTGAGGTGAGGTTTTCAAAATAAATGTTTTGCAAAAAAAATCAACTTCTTATTCGACTTGAATTTTCATGAAACTTTAAATATTTTACAGCTAAAACATGTGTAAATTTTTCATTATCTGCATCTGTACCCTTTCGTTTTATCATTTAAGCTTTTGGGAGTCGGAGAGGATCTTATCGTCTATAGAAAATTTCAATTTGATTATAATGTAACAACGTCCATATGTTTCCTGCTGCTTAAGGTACGTGTTCGTAGAGACGACTCATGTGAAGATCGCTCAGCGATCGCTGTTAAACCATCGGTTCTGAGCACTATACACGCATATTTTCTACACAGACATGTTGCTTTAGGTCAAAGCCGACAAAAGGAAAGTAACACCATTCAAAAAATATGCAAATATGGCTCGGAATTGGATCCTAAACAACGATCGCTAAGCTGCCTTTACTACTAAGTGCTGGCAACATTATATGCGCTCCGAAATGATATGCAATGTAAGATTGACTCGAAATTGCCTAAAAACGGCTGAGTTAACGAACCATGGCCCCACATGGGGCTATACGGTACTGAGAAGAAGTTTACTTCTAAGGTAAAAAAATAAATAACAGGCGCGACAATCTAAAATTGGACTAAGGCCGCAGGATGTGTTAGTGACATCCTATTTCCAAGATCTTATATGCTTTTTGTTGAGGTAATGAGATCAGCATCACGCTCAGCAGTGTTATTTATCCCCATAAATGGGTACTCGTTTAACATCTGAGTGAGATCATAGTCCGTCACAAGCTCGTGAGTTCGAAAAACACCATGGCACACGGTGAGAATCGAACTCATGACCCTGTGCACCGAAGGTGCGCTCACTAACCGCTAGACCAGCCAGCCTACTACTACTACTAAGGTAAAGGTACGAACAAATTTACTTCGAAAATAGGCGCGAATTTAACGAATCGCTAAGACTCGACCAAATAGCGTCCCTACTAGACGCGCCTACAGTCCTATACTTACTCTAAAGCAGTGGCTCCCAATCTTTTTCACTCCGCGCCCAATTGTAGCCCGCCCGAATAGTTTCCGATTTTCTGGGAAATACTCATCCAATCGGCATGGTAAAAAAAAACACTTGAGTAAATTTAGGTCGCTGATTCAGATTTTGAGGCAATACTAAACAATTTTTTTTTGTGCTTACCCCACAATTTTAGCCCCGTTTTCTCGGGAAATACTTGTCGAATCAGCGTGGCAGAAACATTAAGGTAATTTTGGGTCGCTTTAGTTTTACGTGTCTCCTGTTTCCTTCATCCTTCGATAACAATAAATCATTCTTAATCAAAAAATGAAAATTTAGTTTTTTTTTTGTAGATATCTGTCTTAACCCTAGAGTGGGCGCGCTATGAGCATTTTGCCGCCCTCACCAAAAAAACCGTAATAATTCGTAAAATAATTCTTCGTTAAGTTTGCGCTTTTCAGTAGCTGCCCCTATTTTCATCCAGAACTCGTGCCGAAAGGCTGTACGTCGTCAGTGGGTGGAGTGGGGCTGGAGAAGGAGGTTGTTACCATCAGGCAGCAATTTGCTCATCGCGCGCCTTCTCATGTAGGTAAAAATATCTCATATAAAAAAAACATATTTTTGGCAAAGTTGGAATTTTGGGTATGTTTTATGGTGCATTTATTGTACTTAACGCTGTTAATTTCCTTTTTTATGAGTATTACATACGATAATTTAGAATATATTAAAAGTCTATTAAAATGTGTTGCGTTTTCGAAAACCTTTTATAAACCGAAGTTCTCAAAATAGATTTCAATAAATATGTTAATTTGTCATTGCTTATTTGTGTTTTACTTAAATCTGAAGAAATAAAATTAATTCAGTTGCCTTATTCCTACTTAAAATAGTAACTGAAAAGGAGCGGCAAAATGCTCCCCACGCGCCCACTGACGTTTCTCGGAAAGATATTTTATTGTTCCTAATGTACGACGTACGGGGCGGGTACTTACATGCTTCAAACTCCGGTTTATTTGCATTATGTTGCGGTATCCCGCTTTTTACGGTGTAGTTGACAAGAAGCGTCTTGCATTTCGATTGGAACTCCACACGGGTTTGTTAAGCTACTGCATTTGGATACAGAAACGAAAGAGGATAGACGAAGCAACCGTCAACCACGTTAGCCATACGGACGTTTTGAAACCATCACAAGTCGACAAACCTTCTCACAAATGATCTACATGCAAAAGCACTCCACATAACATTGAAATTGAACGAATGTACATGAGATCCAATCATTTTTTCACCAAAAAAAGTCCACAAAAAAGGACAACATGGAGTTGTATCAATCTTCTCCGAGAGACATAGGTACATCTGATTCTCGAAGGCTCCGAACAGAGTTATATTAGCCGTCTGTAAATTTCGAAATCACAATAAGAATCAAAGCCACAAATAAAGAGCCCTTATTTGGACATATTCTGATATTTATACCCTATACCCATAAGATGTCTGTCCGCGTGTCCGTCTGGTCGCACGATAACTCCCGAAAGAATGAAGCTAGCGGTTTGAAATTTTCGTCAGATGTTTGCTTTGATAAAATCTTGGACGGTATTGAAAAGGGGCCAAATCGGACCAAGGGTGCCCCCGCCTCCCATACAAATTACCCCACCTTGATATTTTAATTAGGCCATAACTTTCGATACAATATCGCTATCGACTTGAAATTTGTTCAATGCCTAATTCGGACATATACTTTAAGTTGATGGAAAGTGGAGTAAGTCCGGCTACCGCTACCCCTAGCTCCCCTACAACGTTATATTCACCGATATCTTTTGATAGAATGTCGCGAAGAACTTCAAATTAGTATCAAATGGTAGCTGTTGGGTGTCTTGATAAAATGTTAAGATGCCAGAACTTCCCACCAAGACTAGATGTTAAGATATCAGAGCTTCCCACCAAAATTTTGTTGCGAAACAAGGCTAAAATCGCGAAGAACCCACAACATTTTCAGAGTTTTTCCGTTTTTTTTCGTATACTAAAAATTGAAGTACTCCGACCGAGGACACCCGCTCACTCACACACATTTTTCAAAAAGACATACCTGTAACTTATCTCCAAATTACGACAGGCAGTGCAAATTTGGTTGAGCGTCTAGTCTAAGCCGCATTATGCTCCTCACCAAAAATTACTACTATCCGATCAAAACTGAGGGTATCCCCATAAAAAGTGAGCTCCAAATTTTAAAAAATGCACATTTTTTTACTTCAAAATTTTACCTAAAATAGAAAAAATAAAAACCAGTTAATATACCATTTCTCAGTCAAGTTCGTAACTATGGAACATCAAATTCGTAAGTTTGGAACATCAAATTCGTAACTTTGAAACATCAAATTCGTAACTATGGAACATCAAATTCATATTTGTGGAACTTCAAATTCGTAACTTTGGAATAACAATTTTCATAATGCGGACCCTTAAATTCACAATCGAATCAAACTAAATACATCTTTCACAACCTATCTGGTTGAATTTCATTAAAAACCTAAAAATACCCAAGCATGATAACAGCAAGACATAGATTTAATCTTACAATTACGAATTAGATGTTCCACAAATACGAATTTGATGTTCCATAGTTACGAATTTAATGTTCCAAAGTTCCGAATTTGATGTTCCATAGTTACGAACTTGACTGAGAAATGGATATAGTCCAATGTGTGCCATACATGCGCGAAAAATTGGGTTTGAACGCTGCAAGTACGCGTTAGTCGATATATGTATTTGCAAATAGCCGTAGAACTGGCACAACTGAACTTCAAAACCAATTTGGTGATGCTTGTAGCCTAGGCTTTGCTTCCCCAACTCACTCTACTAGCAATACTTTCAGCTTGATCTACGGTTTGCCTCTAAAATTGCTATCATTCTTGACAGACCTTCTCCACGTGCTCTTAGATCTCACTCGACGGCTCATAACTCCGTTCCCGTACTCGAAATTTTAAAAAGGTAACTGATATAAAATGTACTCGTCGAGTCCTTTGATTTGAGTACCCATACGTCCATCTCCGATCAAAACTAAAAAAGTCGACTTATTCAACTCTACGGGACACCCTGTTATCTTTTCCCTATAAAATCGCGCCAAAGACTGTTATCTTTCCAACTATTCCTACGAAATTTCATGACGATCGGTTGAGCCGTTCGTGAGTTATTTAGTGAAAAGACGGACGGACAAAATCGATTTCATAAGAGTTGTTTGAAAAAATTAAAAAAAATCCTAAAATTGCTTGACTTGCTCATTGTTTGACAGCTTTGGAAAATTCGTAACAAAATGAAAAGAGTTTAAACGATTCAAGTGAATCTATTGTGTCATTTGAAACATAGAAGACAAAAAAAAATCAGAGAGGCGTTCAATCTCTTTAGACCTCACAAAGGAAACATTGACTGAACAAGTTTAGAAACCACTGGACTAAAACGTCCCGTTACCTCACAACCGGTAAGCATAGGAAGAAATATTTTTGAGAAAAACAATCTTAAGTTATCATTCGCTGTAAAAGTTCAAAATTGTTAACTAGTCCAACTTTTTTTTCCTGAAATGTAACTGGCGGGTACATTGCAGATCCATTAATCTGTCATTGGCGTAACTTTTCCCAAATTTGTTGTGTTTGAAATCGAAATGGGCTACCCTCACGTTCGATTTTTTTTTCATCAGGAAAAATGACAGAACACGACTCACATTTGAAGCAACCTAAAAATTAGCAAGAGCAACAAAATCTTCGGTTTAGCAACATGTTTCAAAAGTAATTTTTTTTTAAATTTTTTTGAGACAAAATTTAAATTTGAACATTGCAGGAGAACTGAACTTCTGACATCAACTATTTTTCACAAAATTAAGGAGGCATAAGGAGACCACTTTGAGGAGTGACCCTACATACCTGTCTGTACCTGTACCTGGCGAAGTTGAACGACCACCAACATGTCCTGTCCAAAGGCAAACTAATTCCACTGAAATCAAATTCGTGCTAGAGCTCCTTCAAAGATACATATATTCAGATAAGCCGCCATATATCCATACTCAACAAGCTTAAGAGACGCTAACCAGTAAGTTCCGTGTCTGCTGCATAAGGAAAATTTATTACTCGAGGTGCAAGCTTCTGCATACATAAAATTGAATGTCTTGTCACTATCACAGATTCTGCAGCTGCGTATTTTCTTTGCAGACTTATAAAAATGATTGTTTTTTTTTAAACAGTCACCCAAACATCAAAGATCGTGTTCCACTAAAAACATAGAACACCGGACGTTACGCCACTGATTGGGTTTAAAAATTCCAATTTGCCACTCTGGTATCTGTTTTTTTTACATGCATCTGCAAATCTGCCTGCATGTCAAAAAAATTATTTTTTTTCATTAGTGAAATATAGACAATTTTTTACAATTTAGGCATTGGCAAAATCAAATAGATTCTAATGTTTCATTTGGCCAGCAGGAAAGATATTTGGTAGAAAAGTTCTTAAAAAAGACACAACAAAAGCTCAATTTTGTAACCTGAGTTAGAATAACAGCCCAATCCCCAACACTCAATTCACCCGCTTTTTAACTCACTCTCAGTTTGGCGATGTCGCATCATCATCATACACACTCTTGCTGCAACGTAAATTATATCCGTTTGAACCCCCCATTATCGATGACAAAAGATCTGCTTTGTATCTGCATTCTTGCGATAAACACATCATATCAAATTCAACCATGTTACAATTTCCGATAACAATCCGAGAAATACCGCAAAAAAAGAAAGAAAAAAAAAACGAAGAACCAAATACTGAACTGTTATTTCATTATTGTTGCTGTATAAGCACAAAAGGAAAAAGGCTGTGTCGTTCGGCATCCAAGAGTGAAAGCATATACACAGAATTTCGTCCTTTTGCAAACATTCAGATTCAGTGGATACAACCAACCATCGACTTCTCCAACTACAAACATATTGTTCGCTTTGTTGTTTACTGGATTGTATAGAAAATCACAGAAAAAACGAAGCCAACAAGGATGCGAATCCAAACCATGTGTTAGTTCCGAACATGCAGAAGACAACGACTAGCCCTGGAATGTTCAACCAACCCGACTACCGGGGGTATATACGACCAATGTATAGGGAATGCGATTCAAATAGGACACTGAATTGGTCCATACTAACGCCAGATTCCAACCCCTTTCGGATTCTTTCGACATTTTATTACAAAACAACGCACACACAATGCTGTAAGACGTGCGGCAGGATTCTGCCTTCTCAACATGTTGTTTGTTTTCATTTCTCCATTTAAGCAGAACAACGAATATAACGTGTATTTATTGTCTCACAAAAGATCTAAGAGAGTGAATATGCTTACATCTCCATATGTATGTCCTTTCGTGTGTGCATAAGTCGAAATTGTCGTAATATATACGACAAATCCACAGAAGAAAGGACATAATAAAATCTACGACGAGTATCCTTTAAAGTAGATTCATTCATAGACTTCTATGGCACATACGTATAGGTTTTAAAGCCACAATCACGACCGGTATCGTCCTTTGCGTCGTCATTGCCACTCCGGTCGTTAAGTCGTCTTCCTCGTCGTCTGTACCCACAAGCAAAAGGACTTGAACGAAATTTATGCAAAGTTTATATACACACTAGGTGTGAGCGGCGGAGTCTTAAGCAAATCCGGAAAGAAGAAGAAGCAGAAGCATTGAAGAAAAGCAACAAACAAGTTTCATTTCTTTATCCGCTGGCAAATTTCCAATTCAGTGTGCCAGGACGACGAGAAGTTGTCCTTTGAAGTCAAGCAGTGCTTCTGTCGAGCAATAACCTCGATTCGGGCTTCGACTCATATACCGCCGCGCGCCGGATTCTTAAATGCGAAATTATTAAAGGTGAAAGGCAATGTGACCCGGTGAAATGTGAAGAGGTCTATGAGTTTTGTATACATGTGAGTGCAGCTTTCCATATAAGAGTCCTGTTGAAAAATATGC
Organism: Microchrysa polita; assembly: GCA_949715475.1. Lineage (NCBI taxonomy): Eukaryota > Metazoa > Arthropoda > Insecta > Diptera > Stratiomyidae > Microchrysa > Microchrysa polita. The sequence goes on from OX454420.1 coordinate 14,098,673, forward strand.
TAATCTGAAACATATTACTCTTGTGTAGTCGTACTCGTATAAATAATATGAAAACGAATTCACCTTAACTTTGGGTCGTATACGAGTACAAGCAAGCTGAGACGACGAGCACCCAATTCCGTACGACGAGGAGGACTATTGTACACGGACAAGTGGCACTCGCCGTTTAGTCAAAGTAAGAGCCAATTCTAGATCCTAGAAGGGAGAGGTTACATCCGTGTGTATGTGTACATGCGGGAGCACTCTTAATTTGAAAGGATGTATGTAAAAGAAATTTGATGAAAAGTTTGTAAGGACGAGAGAAAAAAGAAAGTTTATTGGTGTTGTTGAAAGACACACTTACGTTTTTGAGCGACTTCGGGTATAGTAAGGAAAAAAAAGAAATCAAAGTGTTTTGTGGACATTTTGATGATGAGGATGAAAAATATTTTGATTTGATTTGAATAGAATTTGGGTTGGCAACGCAACAATACAGAGCAGATGACATTGCTCTGTTAATAATAATAGTAATGGGGCTGAAGAAATCCAAATACTTTGGCATCTTCAGCAAAAGCAGGTAATTCTTGTGATATTGTCGGCTACCGGAATAATACCTAAGGCCCTTCTGTCTTCCCTTGACAAACTGTATCTGCCGCACAGTGTAGTTGACACCATGCAGAAGTATGTAAAGACTATAGAAGATCCTTCAGAGAGGAATACCTAATCATTCTGGTGCTTAGTAAATCGTGTCCAAGGTTTGATCTCCTTCTTCTTCTTTTAGCGGTACAGAAAGGTGTGAACCGCTGTGTATCTATATGGATTCGATTTATAGTTCGTCGTCGTTTTCGTCCGTAATCTCCAGGGACAAAAACGTGGCAGCTGCAATGGGATTTTCCCATAGTGAGCGGGGGGTGAGATTAGTGGGTGCAGCTGGGCAATGAAACAAATGGGCCACATCGTGTGGCGTGCCAGCGCAATTTGGGCATATGTTTTGTATATTTGGGTCTATGCGAGATAGATACGAATTGAGGCGTGAGCAGAAGCCTGACCGAAGTTGCGCTAAAGTCACTCTGGTAGCTCTCGGGAGCCTAATCTCCTCAGGCGAAATAGGTGGTGGGAGCGCTGAGAGGACTCTGTTCGTACCTAAACTCGCAATAGAACGACTCACTTCCTCAGCGTAAATCATAGCAATGGCAGCCCGGTATGAATCTTCATCGAAAGGTTCCCTTTTGTAAGCCTGGACCTCTCTCTCAAGGTCACGAAGGCCACGTTTGATGTTGCGTGGAGCGGGAATTTTGTCCATAAGGTCACGGTTAGGATGATCCTCTCGATAACAACCTACTAAATATTGTTTTGTGAGTAGACGATTGTGGTCACGTATTGGCAGCAAATGTGTCTCCTGATGTAGGTGATCCTGGGCAGACATCAGAAGGCACTCTGTCGCTGTGCGTAGAGCAGAATTTTGGCAGACTTGGATTTTATTCCAGTTTGTGTTACAAAGACCTTGCGACCAAACTGGCGCCGGAAAATCAGCCGCTGCTCGACCCACCGCTTTGTAAGTGGCTAGCATAGTCTCTTTATCTTTTCTCCAGGTGCTGCCAGCCAGTGCTTTAAGAATTTTGTTCCTACTGCGCATTTTTTCACATACTGCTTCCGCGTGATGGGCTGAAGTCATCATTTTCTCGAAGTGAAGCCCGAGAATTTTTGGATTTGCAACAGCAGGAACTGGTTTGTTGCCAATACGTACCCCAACCGGCCACTGACAATCACCTGACCAGGTGGTAAGGAAGGTCGCAGATGATTTGGACGCTGAGATGATTAGGTTTCTACTAAGAAAGAAAGCTTCGCATGAATTCCCTATCCGCTCCCGTGGCAAGTACAGTGCAGTCATCGGCATATGAGATGATTTCAATGCCTTCCGGAGACCTGCCATGTAGATGTTAAACAAGGTGGGGGAGAGAACCCCACCCTGAGGAACACCTAATTTGATCTTTCTGAGTTTGGAACGACTGCCTCGAAACTCGGTGAAGGATTGCCTTCCAGCTAGATAGTTGGCAATCCATCTTATCTCTTGTGTCGGAACATGCATGTTAAGGAGGTTTGCCAGAAGAATGGAGTGATTGACCTTATCAAACGCATTTGATAGGTCAATCGCCACCATGATGGTTCTATGGCATGGTGTACTATGGCTTAGTCCGTCTCTTACACGTGTAGTCATCGCGTCCAGAGCGGTGGTCGTACTGTGCATGCGTCTGAATCCGTGCTGATGGGGTTCTAGCTTCGCATGTGAAACGAGAGTGGGGTGGATGAGGGCTTCCCGCGTCTTTGCTGCAGGTGACAGAATCGTAATCGGTCTGCAGGAAGTTCGTAGTTTGGCACTTTTCCTGGTTTAAGGCATGGGACTACGCGACCTTGTTTCCAGATGTCGGGGATGGCAAGCGTAAACATTGACAAGTTAAAGACTGCCGTGAGATACTCAATGGCAGGAAGGTCAAGATGTTTGAGCATGGCCATTGAAATGCCATCGGGTCCAAGGGCCTTAGAGTTTTTTGCATTCTCAATGACTGTTTTAACCTTGTCCGGAGTGTAAATTGGTACAGAGTCAACATTTCGGCTGCGAATCCGTCTTCTAATTTTGCGCTTGAGGCCATCGGACTTGGGATGTTCAATAAATTGCTTATTGAACTGGCTCGCACACTGAAGAGGATTGCTTGTTTCTTTTTTGCCGAAGGTTATGGCTATATTGCCCTTATCTTTTGTGGGATTCGAAAGGGCACGGACACTTGACCATAACTTACTAGCACCTTCATTAAGGTTACAGTCATTGAGGTGCTCGTTCCATTTGCCCTTCTTGTAGTCTTTAACATGTCGCTGTATTTGAATATTGAGCTCCCGAATTCTGGGGTCACCAGGATTAGCGCGTCTAATGTTGTCACGTTCATCGGCTAACCTTGCGGCACTTGTTGGGAAATCTGGGCGAACCTTTGGAATGCGCCCTGCAGGGATGAACCGTGCCGCAGCATTGGTAATAATGACGCTCCTAATGTTCCGTTCGGCCTTATGTATATTGGTGAGAGGTGGAAGCGCGAAGAACTTTGATGACGTGAATGTTTTGAAACCTTCCCAATCTGCTTTTTTATGATTGACAAACCTTCGCTTCAGAGGGAAGACTAGTACGTGTTTCCCAGGAGGTCTCACTAATTAGGCTGGCGCTGACAATTGTAATGTCTGGAGAGCTAATACAATTGTTTGCATCACGGGTTGGCGTGTTTTCATTGAGGGTACAGAAATCTGATGCGTCCAGAGATTCGGCGATAGCATGACCCCTGGTATCGTTGTGAAGCGCGGAATGTCAGAGTTCATGATGGGCATTGAAGTCGCCGAGAATGATCCTGTGCTCTCCATTAAGAACAGGACCAATATTGAAATGGTAGTTTGTACAACTAGAATGTGGTGGTATGTAGATATTAAAAATTTCAATATTGGTGCTCCCTGATGAAACTGAGATGGCTTGCAATTCCGCCGTACCGTCTGAAACTACATCTAATACACTGTAATATACGGACCTGTGTATTAGGAAGGCAAGTCCACCTCCATGGTGAGAATCATTCGTGGCGCCTTCTCTGTCCTTGCGTATGATGATATATTCACCTTCAGCGTTGAAAGGTGAATTCGCGTGGAGCTTAGTCTCTTGGATGGCTGCAATCAGAATTCTGTATTTTCTCAAGAAGCTTGTGATTTCAGAAATTTTCCCTAGGATGTCATTACAGTTGAACTGGAGTATGGACACCGGTCTAAAAGTTGCTGGCGGAGGGGCAGGAGTTAAACTGTGTCTTACGTTCAAGGCAACATTATTGGGGGGAGTAGGAGCATTGGTGGTGGGGAGGGGCCTGGTATTACCCGAGGCTGCCCAGTGGATCTACAGCCTGGTGCAACAAATGTACCTTCTATGTAATGACCCATCCTTCTCAAACCGGAGCATCTGAAATGCACACACTCCGAACAGCAACTACACTGAAGTGACCTGGCATTAGAACCGATACGTCGGTTGCAGACACTACACATCCATACCATAACTGGGACTGGATTTGCCTCAATGCCGGCGCGTAGAAGAAGAATTGAGAGCAGCCGCGCCGAGATGTAATGCTCTCAATATGCCGAAAAAACATATATATCGAATCCTTACATATACACAGACATACACAACCTTCCTGCATCGAGACCTTCGAGGCTCTTGCCAGGTAGGCGTTTTGGCAACTCTTGGCCGTTTGTTGTAGCAAACGGGTGTGGTCCGACCCAGAGAGGCTTGGAATTGCAATTGCAAAATGCAATATGCAATGGTTGCCAGTAGGACCTGGCGATCGGCGGGCATTCCAATAATAAATGGATGGAGGTTTCGTCTTCCTCCAGGCAAAGGCGACATTGAGTGTCCTTGATAGAAACATTTTTATGGAGATGGTAGCGGAGCCCGAAGTGACCCGTAAGAAAGCCTATCAATATAGTCTAAGCTCGGTTCTGCGTAGACATTTAATATCGGAGTAGCTGAAGGGGCACACTAGCTCTTTTGAAACTCTTAGGCCAGGGTGCGATGTCCAGTAGTTAATCCTCAGGCCCGAAGACCAGTTACCAGTTATACCTTTAGCAGCTCTCCAGCTGATTCCACAGAAGCGGTCAGGATCGATGAGAATAGAAGATAAGCCCCTCCCTTGCTAATTTGTCCGTGTATTCATTTCCTTCATCGCCTCTGTGACCCGGTACCCAAAAGAGGGAAACAGAGTTACGGATGGAGAGGTTCTGAAAGAGGTCAAAGCACTCGCTGACCATACCATCTTCGATGTAAACTTGTGTGAAGCTAGCGCCTTAATTGCTGCTTGGCTATCAGTGCAAATGGCGATATGTGCACCACGGAGACCCCGTCCCAGGACCTCCCTGGCACAGATTCTGATGGCATGAATTTCGGCTTGGAAGACGCTAGGCCATTTGGCCATTGCAACCGAGATCCTGGTATTGGATCCAAAGACTCCAGCATACACCGTGATCGGTCTTGGAACCATCAGAAAACCAAGTGATGCTTCTAAGATTCATACACGTGTTGCCATTAGCCCATTCCGCCCGACCTGGGATGTGAAGGGCGAACTTCCTGCTGATGCGCAGTTCCGTAGTCATGTAATCTGATACCTAGCAGATTGACAGGCCAAGAACTTGTTGCAGGACATGCATATGTATCCGATCACTGATACGAGTATCAGATGATAGGTTGATTATAATGCTTAATGCTGCAGTTTCCTGTATGACGATATGCAGTGGCGTCATTCCCCATATAGCTTACATGGCTAGGGTAGATATAGTGCTAAAAGCACCAGTGATGCCACAAGTCGTTGGAGCTTATTACAGCTCTTGGTGGTGTTGCGTTGAAGTGTTTTAGGCCACCACTCTAGAGGCATAAGTGATTACAGGTCGTACTAGCGTACTGTATAACCACTCCGTCATTCTGAGCGAAAGACCCCAAGTCTTGCCATAGAAGTTCCGGCAAGTCCACTTGACACGCGTACCTTTGCTAACAACATTTTCCAAGTGGCTATTCCAGTTCAACCTACTATCGAGCGTAATGCCAAGGCATTTGACCTCTTTGGAATAAGGCAATAAGCACACCCCTAAGTAGATTGGGTCAAGAGGAGGAGCAAGTTTCCTTGTAAATGGTACTAGGAATGTTTTTTTGTGGGTTGATACTGAGCCCGGTTGCTGTACACCATCTGTTGACTGTCGTTAGGGCTGTAGTCATCAGATCCGTGATAACGGACTCCTCCTCTTGCCCCCAAGAAATTTGCAACTTTTTCGCTGACCATTTTCAAAACAGTTTCTGCTCATTGGGAAACTCGAGTTCCTCATTGCCCCTGACTGACCATCATTCAATAAGTCTTATCAGCGAAATTACAATAACAATGGAGGAAATATCTCAAGCAATTGGAGAGCTAAGTGTAGACAAAGGACCTGGCCCCGACTTAATGCCTCCCGTCTTTGTCAAGGAATGTTTGAATCAATAGCTCATTCCTCTACATTTTATATTTAATAAATCCCTACGATCAGGCGAATTTCCTTCGTATTGAAAATTTTCGCATGTTACACCAATTCATAAGAGCGGGGACAAACGATTAGTCGACAATTATCGGGGCATAGCCATTCTATCGGTAATTCCTAAGCTATTTGAAAAATTAATTTGCGATAAGCTGACCGTTGTCGCTGAACCTCTTCTTAATGAACAGCAACATGGTTTTCGAAAAGGCAGGTCGACCACAACCAATCTAATAATCCTGGTATCAGAGGTCTTGTGTGAAATGGAAAAGGGGAATCAGATTGATGCAGTTTATACAGATTTCAGCAAAGCCTTTGATAGAGTGGATCACCTAGTTCTAATTTATAATTTATACAGATTTCAGCAAAGCCTTTGATAGAGTGGATCACCTAGTTCTAATTAAGAAATTACATAAATTCGGGGTAACTGGGTCTCTTCTTAGTTGGCTCCGCTCATATCTTCTTAATCGAAATCAATTTGTTAAATTCCAAGGTTGTCTATCTAAAAATATATCTGTATCCTCTGGTGTACCACAAGGCAGTCATTTAGGTCATCTACTCTTTAATATCTTCATTTCAGACCTATCACATTTATTATTCGATATACCCCACCTTCTCTATGTTGATGACCTAAAATTGTACCACATAATTCAATCACATTCTGACGCTGCATTTCTTCAACTCAAGCTTAAATCCCTCGAAGAATGGTGCAATCAAAATTATTTATATCTCAATGTTAACAAGTGCCAAGTAATAAGCTTTTCCCGTCAGAGCCTAATTATAACCAACCCCTATAATCTAAATAACGTTGCACTTAACCGAGTTGACCACATAAAAGACCTTGGTGTTGTTTTGGACAATAAACTACGTTTCAATTTGCAGTATGATATGGTACTGTCTACGAGAGCGAGAGAATTTAAGAATCTTTGGGTTACGAAATCTTTGGATACCACATTAGTCCGACCCCTTCTTGAATATGCTTGTGTTGTTTGGAATCCGGTGTATGAAATTCATTGCAACAGATATGAGTCGATTCAAAAACAATTTCTCCTCTTTGCTCTAAGAAATCTATATGATTCTGCCGATTTCCGTAATCTTCCCTCATACGAATACAGATTAGGTATTTTAAATTTAATCTCACTCTCTTCAAGAAGAACGCTTCTTAGTGCATGTTTTACTTTCGATGTAATTAACAGTGGCGGCTCATTCCTATGGAAATAGGTGAGGCGAAAAAACAAAAACATATTGGTAGGGGGTTATTACATTGGATGGGGTTCCAAAACGGAACAGTTGAGTATGTTCCGCAAACATGTTTGCCATTCTGATCCCCTAACTGCCATTTTGCGGATCAGAAACCATCTCCAGTTCTTTTCGTTAACGTATTTCACAAAGGCAGACAAAGAAAAAGCACCGGAGATTATTCCTGATCTGTAAAATGGCAGTTAGGGGATCAGAATGGCAAACATGTTTGCGGAACATAAGCAACTGTTCCTTTTTGGAACCCCATCCAACTTCAAATTATCGAGCAATTAAATTTATCGAATTTGTATTTATCGCGAGTCGACTGTAATGAACATTGACAAAAACCACACAACTATCGATTTTGCCTTTTTAAAATCATATGCAGAAAGCGACATCATCTAATATTTTCCTTTTTCTATTTTAACCAAAATACAATAGAAAACCGAAACTATGCTCAGTAAGTTCTTATCTCAACTTCATTTTGCAGAGCTACATTTCAATGCGCAAAGCATACAACAAAGCGAGAACAAACCGTCGCACTGTTTCGATTCCGATACACACGCTGAGGCGATTTCTGTTTCGCCTCACTGGCATCTTTTTTCCCGTACATTCTCCCATAGAGAATCGGGTGAATGTATTGATACGCGTTGAGTTGTTGTTCGAGATTGTGCGGCGGAAAAATTATCGCCTCACTTGTATGAATTTGTGTACAAAAATTATTTTAGGGATTTGGTAACTTGTAAGTGAGTTTAAAGATATCTTTTCGGTTTTTTATCATATTTGATGAATTATATTTTGTGATAAATTAAAATGTATAACTCGAGGAAATGAAGGTGAGGCGCCGCCTCAGTTGCCTCATCTGAGGAGCCGCCACTGGTAATTAATGGTCCAGTTAATGTGGATTTTCTATCCAACAAAATAGTTTTCAACGATCAAATTAGACGTACTAGACATACATCTGTCCTGAAGGAGTATCAAGACCTAACCGTAAGGGGGTAGATAAAGGTGGAAAGGTTTCGGCTGATTCCTATATCTTCTTCAGTTGTGGCATAACTGCGGACCCTTAGCTATGCAGGAGTTCCGGACAATTCCTATGTTTCTCCACGGGGCGTTACTTTCCCGCATTATCCGAGTAATCGCGGAGAGACGAAAACTCTCCTGGCGTCGTACAGATTGGGCCATGTATTTGCGAACGGATCTCCTTTCCCCTCCCTCCCCCGTTCGCATATACATGGTCAAATCGGTACGAAGCTAATTACAAAAAATCACTCTGGAAAGTGTCGATCTCCAGTTTTACTGTTCCCCCCTATGCGGAGATATTCTGGTCTCCGTGCTCAAAGGCTAAGCGACTTGAATATCTCCGCATAGGGAGGTACTTAGACGAACACCTAATCCACGGTGGAACAGCGTACGCCAAGGGATGCGTGGTCAAGAGGGTGCTTGATCGCTAGTATGCGGACTCCGGGAAGTGTCGACCCCCGGATTCATTTAGACTATGGGAAGGAAACCCTAAACAACAAACCAAAAATGGAAGGTGAAATACTGACCAAAACTTACGGTGCAGGGCCTCGGAAACCCAGTGCCGGCGGCTGTGGGAGTGAGCAAGCGGGCTCCACGTCGTCGATATCCCTCGACCGCAGTGTTACAGCAGTGGCGCAACTGGCTGCCGTAGCATACAAAGCTACAGGTGTAGATACCATAAACGTGAATACCCATCCGAAAGACGCAGCCTTAGAATCGGATGTAGGCGTAGATGAGGTGGTGGGTACGCCAACAGGAGCAAATCCGTTCAGGAAAAGTTCTAAACTCTCGAGGTCTCCACAACAGCCTCTAGTCGTTGTTACGAAAAACGACACAACGAAAGAGAAGCCAATAGACATGTTCGCAAAACTGGGCGAGCTGATCATCGAAACCATGGAGTTCGTAGAGTCGAAACCCAATATACACGGCGCTGTAAAGGAGAAGCTCAGGAACCTACGCGTCATGTATAGAGGAGCCAAGGACCAAATATATGGCAAAAAGGCCAAAAAGCTCCAAACCGATAAAGAAGTCCAGACTTCACCTCGAGCTCCTAAGAGGCCAGTTCCAGAACGGTTGAAGCGCGGGCGGGACATGGAGGAGACTGCATCTCTTCAAACATCAAAAAGGAAGAAAGCGCAGTCTCCAAAAAAGAAATGAAGATAGTGGAACAACAGGAGGAGTTGCTTCAATCAGGAAAGCCCCCTCTTCAAGAAAACCCGATACCATGGACCAGGGTAGAAACGAAACGGGAAAAGAAAAACAAAGTAAAATTCAAGAAGATAAGGACAAGACCTGACGCGATGATCATTTCCCAGTCGGAAGTAATGACATACGCCGATATCCTAAAGAGGGTGAAGTCGGAACCACGACTGAAAGAAATGGGAGATAGCGTTTCACGAATCCGTCGAACAAGAAACGGGGAACTCTTGTTCCAACTGAAAACCCGCGGCGGTGATTCAGTGGATGGATACAAGGCAATTGTAACGGATCTGTTGGGATTGAATCCATCTAGCGTCAGAGCCTTGCGGCAGGAGACGAGGATAGAGGTTCTTGATCTCGATGAGGTCACAACAAGGGATGACGTACGGGCGGCGTTCGTAGAGAAATTGGAAGTGGAGATTCCTCTCGACGCCGTGAAGTCGTTGAGGAAGCCATACGGTGGCACGCAAAAAGCAACTATAAGCTTGCCTACAGATGTGGCCAACAAAGTTGTAGAAGTGGGCAAATTGAAGGTGGGATGGGCGATCTGTAGGGTAAAATGGCAAATCTCTCCGAAGAGATGCTTTAAGTGTCTGGCATTTGGCCACGTTGCGAGGGACTGTAATAGCCAGCAAGATCGGCAAGATGGCCACAAAGCGGCATCTTGCGACAAGGAGCCCAAATGCATTTTCTGCAAAGAGGCAGCTAGGGCCAACTACAAGCACCAAACTGGATGCGTCAAATGCCCAGTATATCAGGAGGCCATCAAAATGATCCCTAAATGAGGTTCTTGCAGCTTATCTTGAATCACTGCCAGGCAGCTCAAGACCTGTTGTCACAGACGGTAAAAGAAAAGGAGGTAGACGTTGCAATTATCTGCGACCAATATAACAATCTACGTAGCTCGGTCTGGATTGCAGACAAGGACAACGAGGTAGCAATTTGGACTTGTGGACGTTATGCGTTCCAGCAGGGTGTATCGGGAGAGTTAAATGGTGTGATCACAGCTAGGATCAACGGCATTTACGTGTATAGCTGCTATGCTCCGCCACGGTGGAGTGACACCGAGTTCGAGTGTTTTTTGGACCCACTTGTGCACGACGCAAGTACTCACACACCCGTGATAATTGCGGGAGACTTTACCGCGTGGGCTCGGGAATGGGGCAGCCGCGAAACAAATAAGCGGGGACGGACACTTTTACACGCTTTCTCCCGGCTCGATATCGTTCTAATGAACTCGGGGAACGTTAACACCTTTAGGAGGGGAAATACGGGGTCCATTATCGACCTTACATTCATAAGCAGTTCTTTAGTCACAACCACGGAGTGGCAAGTTAGTGAGCACTATACGCACAGTGACCACCAGGCAATTCTATTCTCGATGGCGGATAGATCACACATGAGTACAACGACAGCTCCATCTGAGGGATGGTCTACCAGACGCTTCGATGAAGATTCGTTCATAGAAACCCTATCCAGTTTAGGTACAACTAACGGCTCAGCCGAAGAGAAGGCATTGCAATTGATCGACCAACTATCAACAGCATGCGATGCCTCCATGCCAAGAAAAAGTTCGATCACTAATCGCCGAGAGAACTACTGGTGGACCGAGGAGATTGCCAATAAGAGACGTGAATGCTTAAAAGCTCGACGCCTTTGTCAACGCTCCATCAGATCAACGACGCATAATGTTCTACTCGAGGCTTATAAAGCAGTCCGTAGATCACTCAAAAAGGCTATTAAAACTAGCAAACAAAATTGCTTCAGACAGCTTTGTGAGGACGCCGACGCAAATCCTTGGGGAACGGCGTATAGAGTGGTCATGAAGAAGATTGGACAGAGAGCTCCCCAACTCAAATTTCCGGTTCTGCTCGAAGATATTGTCTCGACTTTGTTTCCGCAACATGATTTGGAACCAGCGACACAAGGACTTACATCGAATATCAATATAATTCCACCGATTACACAGTTAGAACTTTTGAAAGCAGCATCAAGGCTTGAGGACGGTAAAGCACCAGGTCCTGATGGTGTCCCTAATAGGGCGTTGAAGGCGGCCATTCTGACGACGCCAGCAAAGTTTATCGACGTCTTTGGAAAATGCCTAGAAGAACGGACTTTCCCACAACCATGGAAAAGACAAAAATTGGTGCTTATTCCAAAGCCCAATAAGCCTGCTGGTGAGCCTAACTCCCACCGCACTATTTGTTTGCTAGACACAACGGGAAAAGTGCTCGAGCGAATCATATATAACCGATTATCGGATGTAGTGGAAGCACAGGGGCGTTTATCGGACCGCCAATACGGTTTCAGACGAGCACGATCTACGGTGGACGCAATTACCATGGTAACTGCTATTGCAAGGGAGTCATTACGTAACAGCACTTGTTGCGCTGTTGTAACTTTAGACATTAAAAATGCATTCAATTCTGCGAGCTGGGTTTGTATCCATGCAGCTCTACAAAGAATGTTTGTTCCCGACTATTTAGCTATTATAATTAGGAGCTACCTCTCGCAACGCGTCTTAAGCTATGACACTAGTGCGGTCACAGCAGGGGTGCCACAGGGATCCGTTCTTGGTCCACTTCTGTGGAACATCATGTATAATGCTATTTTTGAGCTTGCTATGCCAAAAGGTGTGACAGTGGTAGGCATTGCTGACGACATAGCTATCGTTTCGGTCGCAAAAGACCCGGAGTTGGTCGAGATATACACGGGCGAGGCGATTACAACTATAAAGCTGTGGCTTTAAACCGTTGGATTAGAGCTCGCTGATCAGAAAACGGAAGCAGTTCTAATTAGCAAGCGGAGAAAAAAGTGTTCCCTCAAGATCCGAGTCGGAGAGTATGACATAGCCTCTAAGCAAGCCGTTAGGTATTTGGGAATTATGATTGACTCGAGGCTAAGCTTTGGAGAGCACACAAGGTATGTAGGTGACAAGGCGGCGACTGCCACCGCAGCACTAGCAAGAATGATGCCAAACATAGGTGGTCCGAGAACAAGTAGGAGGCTGCTACTGTCAAGAGTGGTAACATCTATCATTATATATGCCTCACCAGTTTGGGCCAGTGCATCACGTTTCGCATGCAATGCAAAACCTCTAAACGCGATATATATAGTTCACAGATAATGAGCACGCCCTTGTTCCCTCTGGAAGGAGAATCACTCTCGCTGTGGTGTTTCCGAGCAGTTTTGTAAAGATTTGTCCGGTCTATCGAACGTGAGCCCCGGAAAGGTGGAGGGGCACGGCCTCTTGAATCGCGGTCGATGAGTGGCACCAGTCTTCCGTCGGGAGCCGCTAGTTAGGTTTGACCAGCATCTATTGGTAGAGGTCTTGATGCTGTTGCTGAGCTTCCCTGAGCATTCGGAGTATGCTCTCTGTTAGGTGACTTTATTATAAATTTTTGTTTACGTTGATTTATTGTTTAAATTTAGAAAAGGTAAATAATGAATTTTACTTTAAAATCACCAAACCTGTTTTAAATCTTGCAAAATATGTTTATCAACAATTCATGACATTGCAAAATTCTTTGGATTTTGGTTTAATATTATTTGCGTTGTAAATATAGGCCGCTTATATGCTATGTTTCCGATATTCAATTTACTTTGATTTAACCTTCAGGAAGTATTAAAATATTTCTTTAAAGTAAACAGTTGCGTTCTTGATTCTTATTCTTGATTGATATAGTATTCAAATTTTAACTAAATTAAATTACCGAAATGAAAAAACACTAAAAATCAAACCAATCCGGAAACAGGTTCGATCATTCCATTATCGACATACTACATAAGTGGTTAGATTATCTTTTTTATGTCGATGAACTGTGTGAAATGTTTACGTCATGTGAAACAAAAACTTAGATTCAATATTTATTCAATGGAAACATATAGGTAGAATATAAATTTATGTATTTATCTATACGGAAAACAATGTAAAAATATTTTTAGCTAACTTTAACAAATGTTCAAACAAGAATATACAAATGTATTTGTCGAATATCAGTTAGTTTTATACAATTTTTGTTTAACATTTTCAATTCTCTACTGTTTTATCGCTTGAGTGATTTTTCGCAAAGAAGCGATGATTAATCGTCGAATAAGTGTCTGTTCATGGATATTAGATATTAGCATGACGAAATATTCATATTCATTAGCTAGCTATTCACTTGTGTCCAGAAAGGAAATTTGTATTTTGCAATGACCACTACGAATGCACACCAACACCACCACCTTGATTTAGGAATAAATGAATAAAATTGTGCATGAAAGTTGCAATAAAAAAAAATTTATTCTCAAATTTTCGTTACATTGTATGGTGATAAAATGTGCTTAACGAATTAATAATTTTGCAATTTGCAATTATTATGTGTTGGAGCTATTGTATCTTCGTAAAGTTTAAAGTTGAAATCAATCAAAAAAGGTAATTATCACTCGAGTGCAGTGTACGATTATATGACCAATATACCTACATAGATGCGGAAAATGAGTGATTGTTGCTAATTCAAGGATTCAGTTTTTATTATAGGATTTCAATAGTGATTTTCACTCAAGATTTGTAACTAATTAGCGGTCATGCATTGATAATATGATAATGAATCATTTATGTTATAGGTAGTTTCGTGTTGTCTGTTCAATCAATGACTGAAAGAAACTGGGTTACCCATATATTTGAGATTTTTTTGAACGGATATGTCATTTAAAATCAGCATTGATTTGTATACATAAATTTTGTTCAGCATATATGATTGAACAGAGTTATAATTGCAGAAATTCAATTAAAAGACATTTAGCTAAATAAAAAGAAATTCCAAATGTGACATCCTATTTATTTATAGGTATATCGACAGCACCCTCTGCAGAGTTATTTATTTGATTATTTCCGTGAAACGATATGCTCATTTAACCTCTGAGTGAGATATTAGTCCTTGTGGTGGGTTTCGAAACCACGACCCTATGTGTCAAAAGCCAGCGTGCTAGCCCTATATCCTAGTACACCAACCATACTACAGACTCTTATTGTGCTTACTAAATTTATTTCTCCACAACATATCAGAGAAAGAGTGCTATACACACTATTTGAAATTGCACTCATTTTGACCTAATAAATCGTTCTTATCAAATTAGTTTAACCTTCCGACTTAAATCGTCGCCAATAAATCTGTATGATTATTAAGTCGTTAAATGGCTAATTATGATTTTCAATACTTGACTTTTGTCAATAGTTTATGGTGTCTTGAATTGGATTCTAATAATAAAAGTAAACAATTTAATATTTTTGTTATCATTTACTTTGATTTGTGATTTAGTAGTAAACTTTGATTACAGCGTACATTCACCACAAGCTGCATTTATGGAGGACGTAAATAAATAATATTAAATATTCAGATAAGAAATGTTAGCTTTGTTTATAATCGTCATTGGCTGATTTCAGACTATAAGACGAAACCGGACGGGTAAACTTGCAAGACAAGAGAGCTTTTGTAGTGGCCAGCAGACAAGCATTGTCCATTTCAAATTGTAAGAACGAGTCTTACGAAAGAAAAAAATCGTGACACGATTGTTTTTCTTTCGTAGGAATCGTACGATCGATAAGACGATTGCATCTACCAATAGTTCAGGCGTTCTGCAAAGACAATTAGCGCGTGTTTTACTTGCATTTTAATCTTGTCGACTCGTCACTTCATTGTACACTAATTTTGGAGCGTGCATGGCAACATTTATACATACTTGCTGTGTGATTATTGTTCGCCGGTCCGTGTTTTGATCGGATAGTGTGAAATGATCATACGATGGTTCTTGTCGTGCAAGTTTACCCGTCCGGTCGTTTTCTTACAATTTGAATTCAGCCATTGAGTGACACAAATTTTCGATGAGTGTGATAACAAGCTGAAAACTTTGAATGACGGCTTTCATGGTTTTCAATGTGGCCATATTTGTTTCAAATGTAAATTCTTCTTAGTCAATCAATAGCATAAGAACGTATAGTCATGTCCTAGGATCAGAAGCACCGAAATAATATCGCCGATTTATGCTTTAAGCTTATACGCCAGGAAATTTGAACAAAAATTTGGCCAAACTTCGGAAAAATTAAGGGAAAGCTGGATTTTTGCATGAGCCTTCCTTTCAAGGTCCTAAACAAGACCCTAAAAGTCCCCGTCTCTACAAGTGCCGCTAGCGGTGCTACAGAGGGTCAAAGACCCGCGAAAACAGGTTTTTCTGAATATCTCGATAACGGTAGTCTACACAAAAAAGTCGTGTATGGCAAATTTGAAGCTCTGGTGCTTTTTCAATAAACGATGGAAATACCGAATACGTTCGGGTATTCCTAACAGTGCCAGGAGGTCTAACGCTATTTTTAACAATTTTTCAAGAAAATCTCTATAACGGTAACCCGTACTAAAAGCTTTTGTGTGGAAAATTTGTAGCCTATAGAGTTTTGAAGAAAGCGTTCAAATTTCATATCAATACGTGCAGCCTTAAAGGCGCTATGGGGGTTCAAACCTTAAAAAAAGGTGTTTTTAGGGGGTTTTCGTAAATGGCGCTAAGACGGGGGAGTGTGCTCTCTAGTCTTCTGGGAGAAGTTTGTAGCTTATGTGGCTGTTAGTCCCCAAAGATGGGGGCCCCCTCACGAAGTTATGAGGGTCCAAAGATTCAATTAAGCAGTTTTTGGGGAATATCTCTATAACGGTAACGTCCACGGAAAACTGTTATATGGCAAATTTATAGCTTATACAACGCTCAACTAAATATCCGAATTTTAGATCGATGCGTGCAATGCTAAGGGTCTATGGGCTATGAGGGTCTGAACCGTACAATAACGGTATTTTTCGGTTTTTCGTGAATTTCTTCAAAACGGGAACGCATTCGGAGGGAGGCCTATAATAATTTGTTGCTTCTGTAACCTCAACTTAAAATGCCAAAACAACTCATTTATGCGAGTACCCCCAACGAAGCTATGAGGGGTCAAAGTTAAACAAAAAACCGCTTCTCGGAATTTTTTGAATAACGGTAACCTCTTGAGAGAACCAATCTTAGATAAATTTGTAGCTCGTGTGGCTGTTAGTCCCCTCAAAACTTTGCTAGGGGGACTCCCATCGTTGGAGACTTTTGACGTCATACTAACAGCCACACGAGCTACAAGTGTACCTCAGACGGTTTCCCTCTAGAGGTTACCGTTATTAAAAATTTTCCGAGAAGCGGCTTTTTGTTTAATTTTGACCCCTCAGAACGTCCTTGGCGGTTTACGGGTAAATGAGTTGTTTTGGTATATTAATTTGAAGTTACAGAAGCAACAAATGATTACAGGCTTCCATCCCGAATGCGTTCCCATTATAAAGCAATTCACGATAATAACGAAAAATACCGTTATTGTGTATTTCGGACCCTCATAGCGCCCTTAGTATTGCATGCATCAATCTGAAATTCGGATATTTAAATAAGCGTTGTATAAGCTACAAACTCGCCATATGACAGTTTTCGGTGCACATGACCGTTATAGAGATATACCCAAAAAACTGCATTTTTGGATGTTTGGACCCTCATAACTTCCCTAGGGGGGCTTCCATCGTTGGGGACTTTTGTCCCGTTACTAACAGCCACATGAGCTACAAATTTATTTCAGATTGGTTCTCTCAAGAGGTTACCGTTAATAAAAAATTTCCGAGAAGTGGTTTTTTGTTATCTCTTTGACCCCTCATAGCTTCGTTGGGGGTGCCCGCATAGATGAGTTGTTTTGGCATTTTAAGTTGAGGTTACAGAAGCAACAAATTGGTACAGGCCTCCCTCCCGAACGCGGTCCCGTTATGAAGATATTCACGAAAAACCGAGAAGTACCGTTATTGTACGGTTCTGACCATCAGAGAGCCCTTAGCATTGCACGCATCGATCTGAAATTCGGATATTTAGTTAAGCGTTGTATAAGCTATAAATTCGGCGTATAACAGTTTTCGGTACACGTTACCGTTATAGAGATATTCCTCAAAAACAGTTTAATTGTATCTTTGGACCCTCATAACTTCGTTAGGGGGGCTCCCACATTTGGGGACTTTTGGCGTCTTACTAACAGCCAAAGAGGCTACAAATTTCTCTGAGAAGACCATAGAGTACACTCCCCCGTCTTACCGCCATTCACGAAAAACCCCTAAAAACACCTTTTTTTAGGGTTTGAACCCCCATAGCGCCCTTAAGGCTGCACGTATTGATATGAAATTTGACCGCTATATTCAAAACTACATAAACTACAAATTTTCCATACAAAAGCTTTTAGTATGATTTACCGTTATAGAGATTTTATTGAAACATTGTTAAAAATACCGTTAGACCTCCTGGCACCGTTAGGAGTACCCGAACGTATTCGGTATTTCCATTGTTTATTGAAAAAGCACAAGAGCTTCAAATTTGCCATACACGACTTTTCTGTATATGCTACCGTTATCGAGTTATTCAGAAAAACCTGTTTTCGAGGGTCCGCTAGCGGCACTCGTAGAGACGGTGACTTTTAGGGTCTTGTTTAGGACCTCGAAAGGGTCATGCAAAAATCCAGCTTTCCCTTAATTTTTCCGAAGTGAAATGCCAATTTTCCTGGGGTATTAAGTTAAAAGTAAAAATTATTTTTGATACAAGTTTAAAATCATATCACTAAGTTTAAAATCATGTTGTCAAATTTCCAGACAAGTTGACGAACTACCAAATTATGTTGATGAAGTTCCATTACAGATTAACGAATTTCAATGTTGAATTCACGAATTTCCAAATCATGTTGACGGAGCCAATTTTTTTAATTGAAGGGGCTTGGCAGCTTTATGCTGGTGTAACAATGAGTAGACGATGACAGTGGGACTAGAAACCAAGCCCAGGCAATTCAGAGGTATAGGATTGCCACGGAATGTCCAAAGATCCCAAAAGTAGAATTAGAAAATTTCTCGAATGCAATGTTATTGGTTTAGATTTTCTATCTCAAATTAGGCATGCTCCTTTCAAAGAGCTACTGTAATTACCAGTCATTGGCGCTTGATCAGAAAACCTATCAGTGATGAAACCAATAGGTCCAACAAAAATATCTTCTAAACTTTTTTGAGTATTCTTTCTATGGGAGGGAGGCATTGATTTCCCAAGCTTTTTTGCACGTGTACATATATTATTTTATTAGCAGAGGTAGGAAGTATATGCTAAGAAAATAATTCGATACTCCATTTGGATCTGTTACTTAACCAACTTGGCAAATTTCCCAAACGAGTTGCTTGTCTTACAAGACGTGCGGTCCGTAGACGCAGTGGATGCGCCGCATCCCTATAAATTTGAGCTCATGTAACACTTAAACATATTTTCCTCTTACTACTTTTCAGTCTCTGGTTTATTAATTTACTGATTCTCTATTTTCTAAAAAACGAAAATTGAAATATTAACACATACCTAAGATTAAAAATAAACAATAGCTTCAAACATTTTTTTTTTTTTCAATTTGAATCCTCAAACAAATATTACTCTGAGTTTCCTCTTTTCAGAATTGATGAACATGTTACAGAGATTTGTAAATACAAGATTCAAATTAAATTGCCACGTAGGTAAATACGGTAGTCAACAACACCGATGTGAAATATTTTGGGATTGCATTTTATCTTTAATTCCTCGATACGTAAACGAGACCGAGGATATTTTCGGGCCCGGTCGAAATTGAGATACCCGTCACTTTCTTTCGCGGGGCTGGGTTTTTATGGCAGCCCTATGACCCCATAGGTCAATCCTGTTTATTTTCAAATATATTTTTTGGATTCGATAGAAACTCATTTGTGTAAAATTTGGTTGAAATTAATTCATAAATAAAATGTTTACATTAGCACACGCAGCACCCTAAT
Organism: Microchrysa polita; assembly: GCA_949715475.1. Classification (NCBI taxonomy): domain Eukaryota; kingdom Metazoa; phylum Arthropoda; class Insecta; order Diptera; family Stratiomyidae; genus Microchrysa; species Microchrysa polita. The sequence goes on from OX454420.1 coordinate 14,118,037, forward strand.
TTTAGTTTTTCTAAGAAAAACTTTTTTGTGTATGAACCAATCTTAACCAAACTTCAAATAAACAGATCACAAAAGATATGTAAAAATGGTTGAAATCGGACCATGGGGTCATGGGGCTGCAATAAAAACCCGAAATTTGAATACCCGTCACATTTTAATGAAACTTACGCTTCTTTTGTGTTAAAAATTTCCACCGCAGACCTATGACGTATTGTTATTCTGATTCTATCTATTCCTGGATGCGTTGAGGCTAATCCAGGAACATACTTGGATGAATTTTGGTTAAGATTCAAAAAGAAAAAAGGTTTTTCTTACAAAAACCTAATATCTAGGGGTTGGTTTGTATGTCAGTCCTATGACGTAGTTTTTCGATTCCATCTATTCCTAGATATGTTTTGAGACTTTACTAGAAACACATTTGGGTGAAGTTTGGTTAAATTTGATTCACAAAGGAAAAAGGTTTTCTTGTAAGAACCCAATTTTCAGGAATTGGTTTGTATGACAGCCCTATGAGGTAGTGTTCCGATTTCACCTGTTCCTAGATATGTTTTTGAGGCTTTACTTAACACATTTGGGTGGGTTTGGTTAAGATTGGTTCATAAAGAAAAAGGTTATTCTTAGAAGAACCTAACTTCCAGGGGTTGGTTTCATCCGTTCCTAGATATTTTTCGAGACTTTACTAGGAACACGTTTGTATGAAGTTTGGTTAAAGTCAGATTAGAAAGGAAAAAGGTTTTCTTAGAAGAGCTTAATTTTCAGTGGTTCGTTTGTATGGCAGCCATATGACGTAATGTTCCGATTCCATCCGTTCCTAGATATGTTTTGAGGCTACTAGGAACACATTTGGGTGAAGTTTGGTTAAGTTTGCTACTTAAAGAAAAAAAATTTTCTTAAAAGAACCCAAATTTCAGGGGCAGCCCCATGACCTCATGGTCCGATTGCATTCGTTCCAACATATATACAGCGTACACTAAAAAGAAACTTGTATACCAAATTTCAGCCCGATAGCTTCAAAACTGAGGGACTAGTTTTGCGTTGCAACTGACGGACAGACAGACGGACAGACAGACGAACATTGCTCAATCGATTTCTCTCGTCACAATATATGTACTTTATAAAGTCGGAGGTGCTTTCTTCTGTGCGTTGCAAACTTCATGACATGGAGGGGGAGGGGTTAAACACAAGTCATAGGTACGGCCGAAGATTGACTGAAGACTGACTGAAGATTGAATCCTCGAGGAATTCTTCAAGAAATGTAACTTAAGTAAACATTGACCATTTCATAAATCGGTGTTTGGGTACATCAGTACCCTAAAATATTTTCGGCTTTTTATTAAATTAATTTTGCTGTTAAATTAAATTATTATGATAAAGCGATTAAATTCAAATCGTAATGGCTGATAATGGTTTCAAAACTGTTGGTGGCTTTTCGAGAAGGTGGGAGTTTCGATAATTGTGGCAGTTCTGAAGTCATTTTTTGTATTTTTTCTACTTTGTCTTATACATTACACAATACGGTACTTTTCTATTAAAATATGGATTGTAACTTTCATAATTTGCATAGGCAACCCACTACACCTTGCATTTTTGGGCAGAGCTGTGTTACTCCTATAAAGTGGTTTTCACTTCCTGAGATACAGACGGACTCCTTACACTAGAAAAATGTATTTCATCATCAATGTGGCACGATAGCCCGACGTCGGGCCTTGGCCGCCTGAATCGTTGACCTCCAATTGTCGCGGTTACGTGACCTCGTCCTCCAGTTTCGGAAGCCCTTTGATAAGTTACAACCCAGATAGTTGAAGTTGTCTACATACTCGATATTAAGGTCCCCCACTGTGATGCTTGAATTTGCTGGCGTCCTTGTTTTCGATTGCATCATGGCCTTTGTTTTGCTTTCGTTGATATGTAGTCCAACTTCCTTTGCGGCGTTATTGAGGTTATGCAGAAGGCTTTCTGCATCACCCAACCTTCGAGACATGATGTTGATATCGTCGGCGTACGCTACTAATTGAGTCGACTTGATGAGTAGCGTTCCGCTGCTGTCCATATTTATGGCTCTAATTACATACTCCAAAGCCAGGTTGAAGAGCGTCGGCGCCAGCCCGTCGCCCTGCTTGAGTCCAGTACGAGTTTCAAATAGGTCAGTGAGTCGGTTCTGCACTTTGACCTGCGAGACGGTATTTGTCATCGTCATCCTTGTGAGTCGCACTAACTTTGCCGGTATACCAAAATTCTGCATAATGTTGTACAATACACTTCGATCGATACTCTCGTATGCCTGCTTGAAGTCGATAAAGATTTGGTATAGGTCGATGTTATATTCCCAGCACTTTTGGAGTAGTAGCTTCACTGTGAAAAGCTGATCGGTCGTTGAGCGACCAGGTCTGAAGCCGCCTTGATACTCGCCAATGATTTCTTCTGCGTACGGATTAATTCTACATAGAAGAAACATCTTAAGGTAATCAGTTTTCAAGTAGGTACTAAAATCGCCATTTCACGTGAAATTCATAGAAATACTGTCAAAATTTGGATGGTTGTGAAATCGAATTCGCTTGTTAGTACTCACTTCACACGAAAGTCTCTACACCGGTGTTTGACATTTCGCCGGCGAAAACAATGCAGTTGCCCTTTATTTATTCATAAGGAAAGAGTGTCATCATCAATCTATCAGTCCGCGAGGGCATATTTATCTTAAATTTTGTGCATAAAAGGCTAGTCTAGGCACGGCAAATTTATCACGGGAGACATAAATGCAAGTTTTTTGCTGAAATAAAGTGCAACTGCATTGTTTCCGCTGGCGAAATGTCAAAAACCGGTGTGAAGACTTTTGTGTGAAGTGAGTAGAACCAAGCGAATTCGATTTCACGATCATTAAAAATTTTATAGTATTTGCATAGATTTCACGTGAACTGGCAATATTAGTACCTACTCTTACGTATATATATATATAAAAAAAGAATTAATTTAACAATTATTAAATTTATCATTTGTAATGAAGATTACTACTGTACTCATGATTTAATTTCAACCCTTGGCATCTATGTGTATTTCGATTTCATTTTATTTCTCATAAAATAAATTTCAATATTTTTTGTTGACATCGTCACAGGATTGCTGCACGGATTTGTGTCTCTCTGACATATTTTCTATATTATGCAAAAACAAATTTATTCATTATGCATGCATGCTCTCCAGTCGGCAGGAGTATGTGTATGTGTATGAGTATGTGCTGTATGGATAAACGAGAGGAAAGATAAATCAATCGCATAATTGAACTGATTCAAATTTTGTGCTTCGATAAATTGGAATATTTAGAGGGAAATGTTTTACATAAAATTTAGGTAAAGGCCTGGATAGACATCGGGCGGAATGAAAATGAAATTTTTGTCCGCTGCGATTTTATCAATGAAAATGCATGCTTACTGTCGTGGAACATGTCGGAAATGATGGGGAATTCCATAAGCTACAATCCCAATATGGTAACATTTTTCTCGGCCATTTTATATATTATTTTTCGATTCCCCGGTCATTAGATATTTTCCACGGTGAAATGACCGGGGAATCGAAAAATAATATATAAAATGGCCGAGAAAAATGTTAGAACTATATTCGGATTGTAGCTTATGGAATTCCACATCATTTCCGACATTTTCCACGACAGTAAGCATGCATTTTCATTGAGAAAATCGCAGCGGACAAAAATTTCATTTTCATTCCGCCCGAGGTCTATCCAGACCTTAAAGTGGAAAAACATGATTTTTTTCTGGTACGACAACAGGTTGTCTTCTCACTCGGTTGCATAACATATAGATAGATTTTGCATGGTGCAATTTTTTAGTTTGTGTATGCTGTTAAGGAAATTATTTTACTCTGACGCTTTTATACAGGGTGTGTCACATTGGTTGGGCAACGCCTTCAAGAAGAGTCAATAGCAAACAGACATAAACTAACCTTTACGTGGTTTAAGTGCCTAGGATACCTTGACCTACAGATTTTCAAACTTTAGTGAAATTTCAAACCAATAGGTGACTTCCATTCTGAAATTGAGAACTCCAGCATAATTTCGGAAATGCATCAATGCACATTGTGCATCCCCCTGTGCTTGAGATGAACACATCACTCTTGTGACCACTTAACTTCCGTCTGAATGGAATTTGAATTAAATTTATTTAAACCTGCTCCAAACTATGCTAATCAATTTAAATATTCACCAACGATCACCGTATATCTCGTACTCCTATATGTGCACGTTGCAATGAAAATGAATTCAACATGAAATTGCATTTTCAGGATGAGTGTGTTCTGTGTGTCACATCAATAAAACATGATACCGTGCGCACTCGTTCGTTCTCTTCGTTTATGATGTCATTCACCTCGTGGTAATAACTCTTTCGAAGGATCCTCGTATCCTTAAAGAAAATAAAGTGCTTTTCGAAGAACAGTTGAACAGCTCCTTTCATTTTGGTTGGCAAAGTGACTCCATTCCATTGTTATTAAAGAAAGGCGAGAAGATACTACTATGAAACTGAAGTGCAACTGAATGAATGTGTTTGAAGATTTCAAATGAAGGAGTATATAGTGAGTAGCTTATCAGTTATACTTAAGACGTTTATTGTTTTCGGTAATAATTGTTTTTGCTTCCAAATGCATTGCAAGCATTAGCTTGTGGAACGGGTATATTTGAGATAGATGCATCCAAGGATTTTAGGAAGATAAATTTATTGTGTCCCGCTTTCCATTGTTGTACAGAATATACGTAATTACGTAATTATTGAATTTTTATCTGTGCAGCTGCAGTAATTTTGAAATGCATACTGATAAAAATTTAAAACCATTTTCGTTCATTTTTTTTTAAGATATTGCCAAATACCCAACAGATAATAATGTGCTTTATCAGTTCAATATTTTGTCAATATAGGTACAGATATGGACATACTCATACTATAAGTAATCAGAATCATTTAATTGAAATAATCAGTGCAATATTCCATTGAAATTTACGAGTAATTTAAAATATATTTATTGAATTTCGATAACACAGTTGACTCATATTTGTTTTTGCCGCCTGTTGTTATCAAACTGAGATTTAAATCACTTTTCTCCGAACAGCAGCACAGGTATCACTTATGAGAATCCTCATTTATAATGATATTAATCGTAATTGATAAAGAAGTTATATTTAGCAGTATATTTGCAAAATGCTAATCTCTTGTTGAAGGTTTTGGATTTATGATTACATATTATAATGGAAACATGTTGGTATTAGGCGATGTTTGTATTTTAGTATGGTTTTGCGTTTGAAATAGAATACGGTTTTGTGGATTTCCTAAAGACGATTGTGAAACAATGGAACGCTACGTGTCAATGAAAAATCAAGGTAGGCATTTCGAGAAAGGATATTACCATTATTGTACTGTATAGTATAAAGCTTCAAAATATAACGATGATTTGCATCACCAAGTTGGGTGCGAATTTATCACATTCTTTGGCTAGCCCAAAGTTGGATGAAAATGTGTAACGGTATTTTAATGATCACGCTTTTTCATCAGTGAGTGCATGGCGATTGGAGTCTTGTTTTGCTACTGGGATCCAGTTGCAGATGCTTCGTGCTTCGATGCCAACACTAGAATGCTATTGACTCGTCGTGTGACTTGCTTTATATAGCTCTATACGAGCTGTTGGGTAGAGATGCTATAGATGCTTCTGTGTGTAGTTTTGTATAATACGTGCGAGACTAGCGGGACTGTGTTTGTGTGTACGCTGCATACTGTTGTGTTATCATGAGGCCAGTTGATGAAGTACCGTTATTTGTGTATGGAGCGTTGTCACTCTTATAGAAAACAATTTTAGAATTTATTTATCAACAAAAAAGCCTTTTGTAATACCAATTCAAAAATTGATAGTGTATTCTACTAAGAGCTAGAGTACAACACTTTTAATTTGTACTCGTATAATAAAAATTTTCCAAAAATTCCATTTAAATTAATTGAATAACAACACTATTCACCTGACAATTTTACCATTCCTAATTTTAGAAAAATTCGCGCGACTTTCACTTTAATTTTAGTCATCTGGAAAATTGTCAGAACTCTCAATATTCGCACAACAAAACATTTTCTCTCTCTCTCGCGGAACCATCAAAATACCTATAGTATGACCAAACGCTCTCGAAGCACATTCTGTGCATTGCGTTTAAATATGGATAACTATATCATATCATATAAAATCGAATCAAATCCGCTCGAGAGAGTGCTAAACAGAATTTTACAAAAACAAAATCGGCGCTTCTTTCTCTTTTATTATGTTGACAAAGATTTTCCCCCGCGATTATCTGGCACACGTCCAAAACAATACGGGCCTCGTTCAATGCTAGCCGCGATAATACTCGCGTTTATAATAATATTTTTGGGATTCGGGATTATTATATACGAAATGTGAAATGACATGGACGTGCTAAGAATTCCGTGTGACGACTAGCGCGTAGACTATTAGTATTAGACGAAATTGGGGAAAAAAGAAACCATCGAAATCTTTGCAATCTTTTCTGACGTCTCGATTTGTTGCTGTTGTACGCGAAATTGATTTATTCTAATTAGTCATTGTTCGCTGCCGCGAAAATTTCGTTGGGCTTTTTGTGTAAATTTTCACGATTGTTTCTTACATTGTGTTGTTTCAATATGGACTATACTATGTCATCGTGTAAATATTTTGGCAATTTTGGGGTGTGATTTCAAATGACACTACAGCACAGGCACTCACAGGACGTAATCATCTGCTTGTTTTGAGGAGCGTGGCGCTTTCACACGTCAGTTGTGGTTGAGATAATTTTAAGAGGGTGGCATCATTCGCTTCATTTAGAATTTAGACAGTTTTTTCTGCTTATTTCTGTTAGTGATCATGGGAATGAGTTTGAATCGTTGGCCAAAAACACGACGCGATAGACTTTTGAAAATAATAATGCGATAATAGAAATATGCTTTCTCGTTTTCCATTATGATGCTTGCCAGGTATTTTGTGAATTTGACGGAAATTATAAAAGATGTTAGAAATAACCAAAATCAAAAATTTCGCCGTTTATTGTCCCTAATTGGATAAGAAAAATATTTTATTTTAAATATTTTAATTAATTTAATTTAATTTAATACGTAAGTAATGCTCTCAAAATTTTAAAATTGTTTTCAAATAAACCTATATACTTATTTAAGTCATGTAAACTCATTTTTAACAATTTGAAACTCGGTCAACTGGTATTTTTTTTTTAGAATTCCAAAGAGAAATTAATTAATACGAAAATTCATATGCGGCAAGCAAAAAGCCAAGTTCATTCAGTTAAATATTTCGCATTGGTATCGCTGCAAGCAATTAACTGCTTAAAACATTTCTTCCTTTCTCAAACATTCAAAACTAGGCCGCTATCTCACTGCTTCTTCTACTTCTTTATGAACATGTTCATTTATAGACAAGAAATATGTTTAACTCTTTTTCCGTTCCGTTTGAACTTGACCCATGTGGCAGTGACAAATTATAAGACAAACTAATTAATTGATATGTATTTGAAATACTCCAGAATTTTTTTTTATGTAAGAACAGATACATACTATGCTACACATGGCATCATGCTTCCAATGATCGTTCATCGTGTGATAACAATTTTAATATGAACAAGCCATTAGCTGGTGGTGAATATTTTTGAAGATTAATTAATACTCCAAAATTGGCTAAGAAAAAAAAGTACGCAGGATGCAAAATATCTTTCTTAAATTGAGGCAGGGGTGAGCGCGAAATGATGCCCGAATTATTTCAGTTGACAGCTATAAATATTGTCATGAATGGACCATTTACAAATTAATTGCTGTATTTATTTTGGTAACGAGATGAATAAATTAAAGTGTAAATAATTTTAGAACGATTTTTTTTTATTTCGAAGTAATGTAGCTACAATTCAAGTGTAATTTTCCTATAAGGGCTGTGCTACCAGTTTGCATCAATTCGAAAGCACGGAAAACATTAAACAATTTAGTAAAAGTCGTTTTTAGTTGATGTTTCCACTTTTACCTATCGAAGAAAATGTTTTCTGGAACTTGACTGAAACTTAAATCAAACTTTTGAAATGAGTTGGAAAAAATCAACCAAAGTTAAACCAAACTATATTAACTTTTTGAAATTATTCATTTTTTTTTCTAGCTGGGCACTTACAATCTAATGGGTGTGTTGTGTGTTTCTTTTTCCATTTTTTCACTTTTCTTTCAAAACTTCCTGCTAATTTAATATCCTCTTAACCCAGATATACCTACTGTTGTAAATATAGGAAACCTAAAAAATTGGACACCCTGTACATTAGGCATGATTTGGACTAATCTAAACTAAACTATTCGTGAAGTAATTTTTTGTCGTTTTTTTTAAAGAAAATCAGTAATTTTAGAAAATTGGAAATGTTAGGGTTCTCTCTAACGCACAAAGTGCGTTTGGAAGCTAACAGTTCAATGGATCGCAAAAAATTGCGCATGGAGGTTTTCGTTGAGTTTTCATATCTAATGTGGCATTTGTTTTTAGGGTGTCCTATATATAGGACCGTAGGCGGATGGGCTACTATGAGGTTGCGTCAACAAGTATTTTTGATTTGTTATTTTTTTTTTGTTTTAATCAGTTATGATATTAGAAAATAGCCAGGATATCACAAAATGTAATTATAGGTATAATCTCCATATCGATTTTTCCGAACGAAAATTTTAGTTCAAGATTCTGAAATCGAGGCTTGGTTATAGCTAATGATTGCCACTCGCTACTTCATTCTACTTTTCAATTGTTTTTGACGTCGATTGAATTTTTTGTGTAGTTATTCTTATAAATAAATAATCTACGATTATTTCAACATGAAATAACTGAATATTTTTATATTTTATGAGGCACATATGACTCATAGACGACAGAGTTACTAACGCCATGAGTCATGTGTGTCTCGTAGATAGCAAACATGAGTAAACTACTCACTAAACAATTTTCGTCCGTAAAACATGGCCAGGATGCTGAAAACTGCTATTTTCTTTAAAGAATTTGTCGTAAATCATACCAAAACAGTGTATCCGCAAAGTTACCTATATAGCTACTGTCCCATATAAAGCTCCCAAAACCTAATTTTAAATAAAAAAAAAATTTTTTCGCACGTTTTGGAATAAGTATAAATTAAAGTATATGGAGTTGTGTCTCTAAAATAAATAGTTTTTTTATGTTGTTTCTAAAGTTGAAAGAATACAGTGCTGGAAAAAAAATTGGGCAAGAACATTTTCTGCGATAAAACCATGTTGAAGTTAAAAGTTGGCCAATATTTTAGCGAAATTCATTCATTGCTTCATTGAAGACGCAATTAAGAGATTATTTCATGAAAAAATTATCTACGTGCATTTTCAGGGACGATTTTGAAAAAAAGTGAAGACGGACATTTTTTAGCTGAAAAAAAAGTTTTTCGGCGAAAATAGAGTAAACTGATTTGATTTTTTTTTTAATATTTTTATTGGGTTTTAGAGCCTTATAGCTAACAATTAATATTTAGTTGGGCCACCTCTGGCTTTAATTACGACTAAACACCTCTGATTTATCGATTCGGACAAATTTCTCCACGTTGTGGTCGGAATTGACTCCCAAGCTTCATTTATTAGCCTTTTTATTGCCTGAATTGAGTCTGGGCGATTCTTAGCCACTTCCTGCTTCATGATATTGATCTCCTGGAAGTACCTCTTCACATATAAAATCAAAAAACAAAAAAAATGTTAATTTTGTTGGACCAATTTACCAATTATTATCCAAGTTTAGACTTGTATTCACTTAATACTTACATCTTTGGCAGTGTGACATGGTGCATTATCCTGTTGGAAGATAAATCTCACGATATCCCCAAACAGCTCTTGAGCACATGGTTCCAATTGGTTCCCCAAGACTTCCAAATATACCGAAGCTGTCACCTTTGAATTTAGGAAAGTGATTCTACCCCTTTCATCGCCGGAAAAACATCCTCACACCATTATTCCTTCAGATTTCGGAGGAAGTATTCGCAGGCACTCGTCGCTTCACCTTTCTCGAGGCTCCCGCCGCACAAGAATTCGACCATCGCCTAAATGGAGCTTGAACCGAAAAGATTAGCCTGTTCCACATCTCCTGAGTCCAAGAAGCATGCTCCTGGGCCCATTGCAATCGTTTCTGCCTGACTCGTAACGGAAGATCTGGTTTATGTTCTGGCTATAACGCACGTAAACCAGCTTTGACAAGCCTATTTCTTACCAGTCTGGGCGAAACTTGATTTCCAGTTGCTCGAACTAGGTCGTTTCTAATATCGGCTGAAGTCTTGAAACGGCTCCGACGGCTTTGCAAAACTATGAGCGATCCTCTAAGGGAGTAGTTTTCCTCTGTCGTCCAAAGCCTTTCTTCCGCTCGCCAGTGCCCCTTACTCGAAACGTCTTTAATATCCACGCCACGGTGCCTTTAGCAACACCCAGCCTATTTCACGTGTAGTCAGATTTTCACGCGCCAAAACCAAAATATTGCTTTTTATTTCCGCACTAACTTTTCCCATTTTGTTAGACAAGCTACACTTTCTTCCTTATCACGCTATTTCCGCTTGACAAATGACTATTCATCTTCACCTTTTCACAATTTATAGATAGTGTACTCATCACTTGTTATTACCGAAGCCAATAAAACCTTATTGCCCTAATAACTTGCAAGACTTTTAGCATAAAAAGTTATAAAATGACCATAAACTGGTTTGCCCAATTTTTTTTCCAGCACTGTATATTCTATCAATTGCTGTCCTGTCCAAACCGAAAGATAATTGTGTACATATGTATATGTACATAGTAGAACGGCGATTATTATTTCGACGACAAGAGTGGTTCGGACAACCGAAAGTTCGGTTAATCAGGTATTCATAGAAAAATTGAGCATGTCTAACGTCTTCTAAACATCAATTTATGCTACAATCTGAAAGTGTGCAAAACAACTAAAACTTACCAAAAATAAGAATTTCGAAGGAACTGATTTATGAGGTTGCATTCCTCAGACTCTTTAATTTTTCATTTCCTTAAATGTATTTCTGAAAGAAATGCCCATTTGGTCTAAATTTCATAGTGCCTTAATTTATGGTTCCGAAATGAAGTGATGATTTCTTAAAGACCTGATCCCAGGGTATACGCTACTATTTTTATTACCATTATGCCTCCGGTATACGTAAAGTTGTTGATTGCTGCATTGAATAAAAACTAAAAATATTTGTCTCGTCATTTCATCAAACCCAAAACCCAAAAAGTCGTATTTTGATTAAGTTTTATTTGGGGAGTACTGCTCAGAAATTTGTGCTGCTGGAAAATCTCTTATCAGTCCTTTTTGAAAATTGCACCATATCTTTCAAAGTAATATGAAAGCTTAGTGATATTTCTGTGTTCCCTTAGCTTGTGTTTTTCGTTAATTTGCTCTGCATAAAATATGTGTCTTTCTTATATCTCGTGTTATTCCCTAGCTCTAAGCGCCAGTGAGGTGCTGAAGTATGAGAGTCTCTCCATGTACGTGTCCCCTTCGATTCGGTGTTCTTTTGATATTTGTTGAGGACATATTTAAGCCAGTAACCTGACTCAAGACTGCAGTCTATCTACCAGTCGGATACAAAGGTGCAAAATGCCAAAAGTGAAAATTTATTCAGCAGCCAGAATGAGATGTCTTGCCTATATTCTGTAGATAAAAAACTTTTTCGTATATTGTTGATACCGCCATGCTACTGTCATTGATGATGATCTTCGGGAAGCGAGCCCAATAAAGCTGCCCAACAAATATTTTGTCTGCACGGACTGGTTTTCTTGGACATGCGATCAGGGACGTAGCCAGCATTTTTTTTCGGCAGGGGTTCCAAGATTGGTTTCAGAAATTTCGAAAGTAAAAAATGGAAGTTTGTTGTTGACTGTGGAGACCAGTAGCTTGCCATAAGTATCTGATAGTACAGAAAAGTCAAAGATTTACGGTTCTTGTCAACATTCGATTGGTTCAGAGGAAACCTTTACCAACTAACACTTAGGTCCTGCTTTGCTTTGTGTTTCTTCTCAGAATTGACATACACTGTCCAATCTATTGTACAATCGACGAAAAATGACCGCTTGAAAAAATTAAGAACTGAAAACACATGATTGTCAATCAATCATATGACAGATTCTTTCAATAAAAAACGAGACCGAAGCTAATTTCGGGCGCGGCCGAAATTTGGATACCCTTCGCTCCCCTCGGTCTAAAAGTTTTTTTCGGGCGCACCTATGACTAGTGTTCAGTCCTCCCCGCTTCCATGCTTTTGAATTTTCTCATAAGTGCCGTGGCGAAGATTTATTGGGCGAAGCGGGACGTGGGTTTCTTATAAGAACCAAAAAGAGGGGGAAGGGGGTTGTAGGGCAGCCCTATGTCCTTCCCATCAATTTTTACGTAGTTTGTGGCATCAATTAAAACACATTTGGTTCAGATTGGTGGACAAATCAAAAAGGTTTTCTTCGAAGAACCTAATTTGGGGGTTGGGTTTATATGCCAGCCCCACGACCCCATAGTCCGATTTCACGTTTGTTGTGAATAGAAATATAATTTTCTGAGGTTTGATTGGAATTGGTGTGCAAATAAAAATGTTTTTCTTAGAAAAATTTTATTTGGGGGGCTAGGCTTGTATGGTAGCCCCAAGACCACATAGTCCGACTCCATTTATTTATACATATGTTTTGTGTCATCAATAGAAACACATTTGTGTGAAGTTTGGTTGAAATTGGTGTATAAATAAAAAAAAATTCTTAGAAGAACTTAATTTGGGAGCTAGGTTTCTATGACAGCCCCATGACCCCATGGTCCGATTTGGTCCATTTTGACATATGTTTTGTGGTATTACTAGGAACACATTTGTGCGAAATTCGATTGAAATCGATAAGAAAATAAAAAAGTTTTTCTTAGAAGAACATAATTTGGAGACTAGGTGTGTATGGCAGCCCCACGACCCCATTGTCCGATTTGGTCGATTTTTACATATATTGTGTGTTACCAATTAAAATACATTTGTGTGAAATTTGATTGAAATTAGTGCATAAATAAAAAAGTTTTTCTAAGAAGAACCTAAATTTGGGGGGTAGGTTTGTATGACAGCCCCACGACCCCCTTGGCGGATTTTAGCGATTCAAACATACAAACTGCCTGCAACAAAAAGAAGCATGTGTGCAAAATTTCAGCTCCATAGCTTTTAAACTGGCCGAGCAAAACGCGTCGCAACAGACAGACAGACAGACAGACAGACGGACAGACGGACAGACGGACAGACGGACAGACGGACATCGTCCAATCGACTCAGCTCGTCACGCTGATCATATATATACATATTTTATATGGTCGGAGATGCTTCCTTCAATGCGTTACAAACTTCATGACAAAGTTAATATACCCTTTACGCTTAATAAGCGAAGGGTATAAAAATAGATTGGATCGTCACATACGCACTATCCAATCGATCTGATGATCAAAAAGATGGTACAATCGATTGGGCATTGTTCTCTGAGACACACATTCCTGAGAAACTTTTTTTTTTAAATAGTGAAAACCTTTCTAAGCCCCGATTTCTAAACCCCCGTTGTAGGAACGCCCGGGACAAAAGCATAACATTGTCAACCGGCTATTGTCCCATTGCAGCACGTGATTACTGTTTCTATGTAGTGATCCCAATTAATCCCATCTATTCTATTGGCTCCCTCATCACACGGACAAGAAATTATCATAGAAGCAGGTATCGAAGCCCAAACATCGTTGCCTTGCAAGCTGCGCTTACAAAATGGTGTGACATTCTGGAGGAGCATCGACTGAGGGTAAGTATAACAAAGACTGAGTTCTTATGCTGCCAATTCTCAGACCCAAATGCACCGATACCAGAAATGTACGTCAAAGGAGAGCAGCTTAAGTCTTGTACCAAGTTCAAGTACCTTGGCTCCATGGTGAACAGCGGAGCTACATACATGCGATGATGACATCAAACATCGCACAAAGGTTGGGTGGATGAGGTGGAGAGAAAACTCTGGAGTTTTCTGCGATAAGAAAATGCCACTGAAGCTAAAGGGCAAGTTGTACAAAACGGTTGTACGTCCCGCACTCATGTATGGATCAGAATGCTGGACCATGTATGAAGGTTACGCGAAAGGAATGACAGCGACTGAAATGAAAATGTTACGCATGTCAGTTGGTGTAACCAAAAGGGACCACATCAAGAGTAGCTACATCCGCGGCAGCTTGTCCATAGACCAACCAATCACCGAAAAGCTCGAAGACCGACGAATGGATTGGTATTGCCATGTTCAAAGGCGTCCGCCTGAGAACCCCGCAAAGAGAGCGATATCAATGGAAGTTCCACTTGATGGACCCAAGGCCAGAGGCAGACCGAAGAACACCTGGATGTGTCAAATGAAAAAGCAACAACAACGCATTGGTCTCGGCGATGACACGATCCAAGATAGAGCTGCCTGTAGAAATATGCTGAGAAATTATCGCCAAAACGGGCGATGTGCCTACACCGCAGGTCGAGCAACGCGGAACCATGGAGCGGTATAAAGAACGAGGCAAGGAAGAAGAAGAAGGTATCGAAGACCTCATGGGCCATATGGTATCAGCACGTAGCAGAATTACTCCTAAAATCCGCTTCCCTTTGCCCGGTTCTGGGAAAAGCTATTTCATTACTTACTAGGAGTTACTAAGAGTTTTAGCATGATGGAATTAGAAGCATAAAGAACACAATTTCGAATATGAGCTTTATTACATTCTTGCTTGTACAACGTTTTTGTATGCGAATTTCGTTATTTCGTCCAAAGGGAAGATTTATATTTTTTGCATTAAAAAAACATGAAATGTAATGTTACAGCCCATTAAAATCATTTCGGGAGAAGTCTGGACCCCTCCCCTGACTACGCTCCTGTCGAAAACATTGATATATCGAAATAGTATACGAATCACGCGCTTAAGCTTAAGTAATGATTTGACAACGCATTTTTTTTGCAATACAGGTTTCATTGGCGCGAAATATTGTTAGCGGTATATGCTTATTGCCTACGGCTGTATGGGGGCTTTAGAGTATTTTCGGATGACCCCTAGATTGCCGTCTATTTACATTATTTAAAAATACTTATACATACAGAGTAGTCCCGCATTGAGTGGACAATTTATTTAAGGAAAAAGGTCTGCAATAGAATTTTGAAAATATTTCTACCGTAATTTTTGTTAGAAGCCGTCCAAAATCACACGAATTATCTTATTGTATTGAAAACTATCGAATCAATTAAAAAAATTTGACTTCAGTTTGATGCCAAAAGCTCGTGGTTTTCTAACGATTACTTTTAATGTTTAGAAATCATAATTTTGGGAAATACATTTCCAAAGCAAAAACGGAAAACAAGGTATGTAAACGAGACAAAAAAAAGTTGGTCCTCGGGAGTTATCGGAAAGGAAAAATTGACAAATAGAAGGACATTCGGCACCGTAATCTTTCTAACCCTTAAATGCATAGCGTACCATATATGGTACATGGCTATTTTCCTGTAAAAGTCTAGCGATTATTAAATTTTTGATATTTTTTTTTACTTTTTCCCAAAGTAGACAAAATAGGCTTTCACATAAACTCAATTTTGGCTTCCAGAAGCTTTCCTTGAATTGTCTGTGCGTCGTCAAAGTGGACGAACGTTATTTTCTGTGGAATTTTAAAAGCTATTCTTTAGAGCTAAAAAAATTGGTGAAATCTACCGTTATTTGGGAAAGGAAAAATACTGGTGAGTAAATTGGAATGTTTTCTTGGGATTCTTTTGAGATTTTTATCAAAAAAAGTCACTAAAGGTATTGTTTGCACCAATTTTGCAACGTACCATATATGGTACACCATGCATCCGGGCATATTCAGAAATGTCTATGCACACATTCCGATCGTTATTAGTAGATGAAATTATTCTCCTTTAGTCTTGGGTAGGGTAGGATATATTCATAAAATTTTAATTATCAGCTCTTTCAACATGATGGTACGTTTTATTGGGCCCAGAACAGGTCAAAATAACCTAAATTCTCATACAAATTATGTCACCGATCCATTTTTTCAGGACATTTACTGACATTTTTTATGAAAGCTAGGTTAATCAGTTCTGTTCAGGATCCAAGGAAACGGAGCTGTCATAGTTGATTTAGAAGGATCGCTTTTGTCATTTTGTTTTCTATAGCACAACAGTCAGAGCATCGCGTTTCTGTAGCTGCTTCTTGTAATCCCAGTCTTTTTAGCTGGCAAGTACAATGCAAAAATTGTTCACATCTTTTGATTTGTCCTTAGGACTCGCCACTAAGAACCCCAGCTTCCGTACTTGACATCTTAGTAAGATACTTGGACTTTCACAAGGACTCAAGCAGCTGCGCCTTGATATCCAAATTCTTAAACCATTTGATTATGACAAGTATTTTTTTGGCAGTCCGCGGTCAGGATCCTCAGAAAATGTGCTTATAGGGTCAACCATTTCATATGGAAGACTATATGGAGTACCACATTAGATAAACAAAAAATTACATGGATGTACTTCTTGTGGACATGCCTTGGGACCTGCAGAAATTTGGGTTATAAAGCAACAGGCAACAGTTCATTTTCATATTCACATCCTAGCAAATTCAATCCAATCCTTATAGTTTTCAAGAAAGGAATCCCATGAGCTACGATAAGTCAAAAGAAGTCTCGAGATATACGTTTAACAGTGGAACATGTTTATTACGAACTATTAATAACATTTTTTTTTTTTTATAACGAGACCGAGCTCTAATCGCACTAATAGCATGATGATGTACAGAGCTAGACGGCACGCAAGGCCCAAAATAATCAATTTCATGTTTTTTGTAGGGGAGGCAGGGGTATATGAGTCGGATCTGGTGTACTTTTAATATTGTATAAGGACATCCAACAGCTACCACTTGACACACATTTGAAGTTCTTCGCGACATTCTATCAAGCGATATGGCTAAATTTAGGTTTGTAGGGGATGTAGGAGTAGTGAGACCTACTCCACTTTCCATCAACTTCCGGGATATGTCACAAATAGCATCGATACAAATTTCAAAAAGGACCGACCCAGGCTCCCCTTTAAAAAACTGAATATTCGCGATTTTCTATAAATTACCACCTTTCCTTTAATGAAAAGGAGTTCATTATATCGAGTTTCCACTATTATTTTGATCAAAACTCTCAATAATCATTGTCCTTTCTTTTTTGCACTGTTCATATTAAAGTAAGAAGGCATTTTAAATAAAATTTTAAAAATGTCTCTCATTTACAACATATGGCCTGAATGCATGACGTACCATATTTGGTACACAATGCAAATTCTACTATTTTCGCTTTTCTGGGGAGACCGGCTATTTCCTGGGAAAATAAAGGCTGATTCCGTGTTCAGTGACCGATTTTACATAAGGAGAGGTCAGTTACGATAATGGGTTCAGACCCCATGCATTTAAGGGCTAATGATTGAAACTCGTTCGTTCCAATTTCAATATGACCAAACGTTTGCCATATAATCCTATCGCATTTACATTACATTTACATTTTATTATAAAAATTTAGAATAAAATATTTTATTTTTTGATAACAAAGTAAATTTTTTAAGTTTTCAAAAAATATGATACTCTTTTGCTAAAATTAGGTTGGTTTTAATTTGTTTAATGTGTTTTTCTTTAAAAATGTGTTTTTACAATTTTTTAGATTCAAATATCAAAACTAATATACCGTTAGAAAGCCAACATGTTTTAGCAACTTTAATTATCTTTTTGTTCGAAAATACAGCGAAAAATAATTTTCTCTAAAGCTTCAATATTTGTATCATCTTGAAGAATAATTTTACTACTTCACGGAAATATGAACGATTGTTTGTAGTTAAATTTTATATTTGAATAGTCAATAGTACAATCAACAACTTTTGTGGAAGAACTGACTAAACTTTTTCTTCTAATCTTTTGTGGTTGAATGAACGAATTTAATAGTACATATTTTCACCTGCGAAGATTCTAGAAATCAACTATTTCTTTGGTAAAACTATCTAAATTTAAGTTAACTACTTCACTTTAGATAAAAGTCTAAACCATTTTTTTCAGTGAAAAGTCGTCATAAATGTCTATTGTATCCAATCGATCGAAATATACATTTATGACGAATAAATTAAATAATTAATTCTTCCTAAATATAAGCAAATTAATAAAAGCTAAACTCAATTAACCAAGACAGTTAATTTTTATAGACATAGACATGATTCTGTTTACGAGCATCAAACTTGTAATAAAAAAAGTTTATGCACTTGACAAATAATCTTTTTTTAATACTAACATAGAAAAACTGCGTACACGTATATTTCAACTGTGTATGCTTCTGTTTTTTGGTTTTAATTTTTTTTGAAGTTATCTAAACAACAACTCACGGAAATCGCACCACAAACTCTGTTAGCAGAAAATAAACTCAGATATTCCATGCGGATTCTTTTTGATATTGGCTATTAAAAATAATTTACATTGACCAACTTTTTTTTTACTGCCCACAATACGTTTAAACAAATTAGAAGAAAATAAACAACCGAGAGAATAATCATTTAGTAGTATGAACAAAATACAAAAATCTTGCCAAATTTGCGCTGTAATTCTTTCAGAAAAATGTTTATATCGAGCGATAGGTACAAATTTCTTAATTTACACCTTTTCTTGAATAAATGAAAAATAAATTGGATTTAAAAAAAATCCCACAGAGACACTTCAAGATGGAGAATGTGATTTTCAGCCAATTGCAATAACATATTAATTAGATTAATGAACGCTTATTCCTAATAGTGGAAAAAAAAACAATTTGAATTGAAACATTTTGAAATTTTCAAAAATGCTAAAAATATATTTTTTATGTATACATATTTCGTAAATGGTATATGTTGGCTGATTTATCATGATGCAATCAACTAACCCAGCCGATTCAGATCATCAGAAAAAAATATGATACTAAACAAACACTCCTTTTCGATTATGTACATACTTTTTTGTCAATGATGATTTTTCTGTTTCAGAAAAAGGGTCAATTTATTCTTATCTTAATTTTAAAAAAAATCCTATTCCTAATCATCTTGCTATTAATCAGTTTATGTCAATACAAAACAGTCGTTCAATATACAAATGAGTACCGC
This sequence comes from Microchrysa polita, assembly GCA_949715475.1. Taxonomy (NCBI): domain Eukaryota; kingdom Metazoa; phylum Arthropoda; class Insecta; order Diptera; family Stratiomyidae; genus Microchrysa; species Microchrysa polita. Next base: position 14,137,257 of record OX454420.1, read on the forward strand.
ATTGTAAAAACAAAACATTATAAAATCTTGTAAATCAGACCACACCACAATGAGAATCGCGAAAACTATTTTTATGTAAATTCCACCCACGCCCACTAATTAAAATAAATAAATTCTGTTGTAAATTTATTGGTAACATGTTTGAAATACATATTCATTTGACAGCAAGCATGCCACCCCATAGTGGAACAGAGCAGATAATCCATTAGAGATTATTATGCCATTATGCGAACGTACCTAGTCAAGGGTTCACATCAGACATCACACTCGCATACCGCACGAGCTTTCAATTAATTTCGCACCACCCGAAATGAGCGATATTACACACACTCATCCCGCAAAGTATCTTGTTCATGTCAGCATAAATTATTTCGTGAGAAAGTGCGAATAGACTAATTGCTAGTAATTATCGTTACGAGTTTAATTAGTATCATCCATGCATGCGGATGAGCAAAAGTGATCAGACGAAGTCTATCGGCTTGTATGGTAGTGCAGACATATTAGCATTTCAAATAGAAAAAAATAGAGTAAGGCTAATTTTTGTTGTTTTTGAATCATTGGGCTCCCAGGAATCTACAACTGATTTTGCTAAAAAAAAAATTTTGATCGGAAAGGTCCCAAAAAGGACAAAAAAGGATACTCTTTAATCCTTGACCGGAGGTCGGCATGCGTGGTATCAGATCAAAGGGGACGTCGAGTACATTACATATCCTGTGTTTGTTTCCTGTTTCAAGGACCCTCAACGGAATAAATCGAGCTTAAATGGAAAATTTTCGCGTTTCCCAAAGCCATAACTACGAGAATAATTCAAGTTGTCACTACTTTTATCACTTTTCAGAATCTATAATGGCTGAAGATTCTACCATTAAATTTGCTAAGAAAAAAGTTGATCGGATTGGGAAATGTACAGCATTCCCCAAGCCGCTGAACTTCAACGAATACACACGCATATAATAGTCCCTCTGTGAATTTTGTGCAAATTAATTCGTTAATCATGGTTAATTCGTGCCATACTTGTAAACAACCTTTTACAAACGTCAAGGAAATAATAATGTGCATAAATTGTAAAAACTACTACCATCTAAAGTGCACAATTCTAAAAGACGAAATTAGTTCTCGTAAAAAACCAAAGCGCGATCTGTGGGTGTGTGAATCGTGTAACAATGACCATCAAAACAACGGTGAAACTGCTAGTGTCACAGCCAGTGATACAGTATATGATAAACTGAAAACTGAATTGCTGAAAATTGGTGATGAATTAAAAGCTGAAATAAAAGTACAGATTCATGAACAAATAAACAAGGAAATAAGACAACAGAATCAAGAACTTTCGGCTTCTGTTCAATTTATGTCGGGTCGGGTTAATTTAATTAAGTCTATGATGGATGAAATTAATTCTCTTAAATCCGAAAACATGGCATTAAAAAAAGATTTAAATCTTCTGAATGGACGTAACACTTCACTACAACAGGAGTTTAGATCATCGAGTGTGTGCATCGCTGGTGTAAAGGAAAGCAACTCAGAAGATTTGTCTGCTATTATCAAATCTGTAGCGAGCAAAATTGGAATCGAAATCCATGAGCGCGACATTAGCGATGTTCACAGGCAATATCGTAGGTCTGTGACATCAGAAACAACGAATTCGAAAAATTCTCGTACAGGCACGATCATCTGCAGATTTACCCGAAAAATTACACGAGATCATTTTTTGGGTAGTTATCGACAGTGTGTGCGAGCGGCGAAGAAAGGTGCAGGCATTGCAAATGGCAATGGGAAAGATCGAATTTATGTAAACGAGTATTTACCTACAGCAACTGCTCAATTACTGTACGAGGCTAAAACGAAACTTAAACCACTGGGCTACGCATTTATCTGGGTGAAGAATGGAAACATCTTCATCAAAAAGAAGGAAGGTGCGAGAGCAACGACTGTTAGATCAAAGGATGACCTAATAAGTATTATTTCCTAACTACATTTTTTTTAATTTCAAATTTAGTTGCACATTTTCACTTTTTTTTTCTTTTACTTTTTGCATGACTTTACTTTTTGCATGACTGACACTATGAATTATTTGAATAATTTTGATAAAACGGAAACAAAGTTGTTGTGCAGTACACAAGAATGCAAATATTTTTTTAACGACAGTCAGGCTTTTAATGTATTTCACATGGACATTAGAAGTATGGCTAAACATAAATTGAAATTTGAAAATTGAATTTGAAATTTGACGTAATAGTCCTTTCGGAAACTTGGTTGATGGAAACCAAATGTTTCAATATTGATGGATATCAAATGTTTAACTCTTGTACTAAACACAATAAATGTGACGGTGTAGTTATTTATGTTAAAGAAAAACACACTGTAAACTGTCTTAACCACCAAATAGATGATTCCAATATTATAGATTTGTTAATATCAGTGAACAATATCGAAATATGTATCACTGGTGTATACAGGGTGTCCCGCAACTGGTTAGCCATAGACCAATGGTAGACTCTACAGGATGTTTTAGGAAATATGTCGCCAAAATTATTTCTCTAGCTTTTACCGTTAAGGAGTAATTGCCTTTTTTGTGATTCTTGTCAAAAAGCACGACTTTTTTCTAAAAACTCCTATTTTCTAGCTTCCACTTTAGCCAAATCAATATTTTTTCATATTCTTCTGAAAGTACACAAAATTTCCAATAAAAGGACATATCGAACGTTTCGAACGGTTTCGTATCTTCCGAGATACGACGTTTTGAATTTTGCAAAAATGTCAATTTCAATTTTTAATGTCAAAATTAAACCCGAATTTCGTAACGGTACATTGTAGTGGCAAATCTGCAAAGTTGTCAAAAGTTGGCGTAGTATCTTAGTTTTCGAACGGCATATAAGAATAAAGCACAGAGTCATCCAGTTTCTGAATAATACGTATAAATAAAAAAAAACATAGTCTGCAAATGTACCAAACCGACTTCAATCTTGAAAAGGAAGTAACATTTTTACATCAAGCAAAGACTTGGTTGTTATGCATTATGGAAAAATACTTTTCGCTACTGTTGTAGATGCTACTTTACTAATTATAACGGTAAGTATAAAAAATTTTGTTTTAGGTGTTGAATTATTTGTACGAAGGTTCGTGTACATATTAATCTTGTGAGAGTATTTTTCATTTTCATCGTCTAAAGGATAATTATTTTAATTTGTCAGGTATTAATTAGTGTCCTTTTATGTCCTTTTTCAGAGTTTTCCAATCCAATTTTTCCTTAGCAAAAATTAAAAAGGAAGTGGCAACTTGAATTATTCGCGTAGTTTTGGGCTTTGGAAAGATACAGATGATAAGTTACGGGAAACACGAAAATTTTCTATTCAAACGCGATTTATACCGTTGAGGGTCCTTGAAATAGGAATCAAACACCGGGTATGTAATGTACTCGGCGTCCCCTTTGATATCATATCCCGAATGCCGACCTCCAGTCAAGGATTAAATAGTGTCCTTTCTTGTCCTTTTTGGGACCTTTCCGATCAAATTTATTTTAGCAAAATGTGTTTAAGACTACTGGCACCCCACTGATTCAAGACCAAGAAAAAAATAGCCTTACTGTATTTTTTTCGATTGGAAATGCTTATATGACTGAACTATTTCCACGTAAAAGCAAGATTTCTTCCTCTTACGGACTATGTTTTTTTTTATTTATACGTATTATTCAGAAACTGGATGACTCTGTGCTTTATTCTTATATGCCATTCGAAAACTAAGATACTACGCCAACTTTTGTCAACTTTGCAGATTTGCCACTACAATGTTACGAAATTTGGTTTTAATTTTGACATTAAAAATTGAAATTGACATTTTTGCAAAATTCAAAACGTCGTATCTCGGAAGATACGAAACCGTTCGAAACGTTCGATATGTCCTTTTATTGGATATTTTGTGTACTTTCAGAAGAATATGAAAAATATTGATTTGGCTAAAGTGGAAGCTAGAAAATAGGAGTTTATAGAAAAAAGTCGTGCTTTTTGACAAGAATCACAAAAAAGGCAATTACTCCTTAACGGTAAAAGCTAGAGAAATAATTTTGGCGACATTTTTCCTAAAACATCCTGTAGAGTCTACCATTGGTCTATGGCTAACCAGTTGCGGGACACCCTGTATAGATCCCCCAGTCTAAACGCAAACACATTTTTGTTTTCGCTTGACAATTTTTTATCAACGAAACGAAATTTAAAGAATTACATGATAGTTGGTGATTTAAATATATCATCATCATCATCATGAACAATAGGCTGTCTCATGTTAGCAACGAGTATTTGGATGGATGTACTAATGAGCCATGGTTTTTCTGAATATCTAGAGCACTGTTTCCCAACAGGTGGTCCGCGGACCGCAGGTGGTCCGTGAGAGACCCGAAAGTGGGCCGCGAGGTACTATGGGGACTACTTCTGAAAAAGGAGTTTTTATCGTGATTAATTGAAATAACAGGCATGAGCTTTGAAAAATTTTATAGTATAAATAAAGAACTGAATACTTTCGCTACTAGGTATGTGGTTGATCTGAAAATGCGATGTGCAGACCTTAAGATAAGCTGCAAAAAGCTCGGTAGTCTCAGTCTACATTGTACCGGTGATTTTCGGGAAGCAGTGGATTTTTCCTCGGATAATGTGACACTATTGTCTGTACCTAATTGTTTTTACTTCTTAAGTTAATTGGCACATTGGCAGCACAGTGTCCAAATTTTGCCACAGTATCATTTGAAGACAAACCAGTTTAGAGTAATCAACCACTTCAATCCTCCTTAATCCGGTAAAACCGCATCCAATGAATTATTATCGGACAAAGTTAGACGCCTTTAACTCTGAAAGTTAGGTGTCTCTGTCCTGTTCTGAAGAACCTAAAGAGCTGCCGATGTTACTGCCTGTGCCTATACTTTAATTTTGGTAGATACTACGGTAAACCCATATTCATTTTGTCGAAGGTATAAGAGTGCTCATAAAAAATGGAGAAAAGTCGGTATACTAAGTTACTCGATGAAATGTTACATTGCAGGTTTTCAGTTTTTCTAAAGACGGTCCAATGTTCGCCTTACCACACAAAAGAAAAACAGAGGAATCGAATTTTATCGTTATTTTGGGGGGTTTAGTGAGTTCAACCCGCTAACGGTTCGTTTGAGTGTGGTTCGACTGAACTGTTGCGCGTGGTTCGGACGAACTTTTTTGTGTATATTTCGACAAAGCAAATGTAGAGTCTGCTTAAAATTATTTCATAACGAGGCGGTTACAGAGGAGGGATATGGTGTTTTCTTCTGATGTTTCGAGCCATTTTTGTCATAAGGTGTCGTAAAAAACCATTAAAAAATCTAAAACCTTGTGAAAAAATCGCGAAATTCCCTTTATTAAAAAATATGGTGGTCCGTAGTGACTCATGTTCAAGCAAAGTGGTCCGCAGTCATTTGCGAGTTGGGAACCACTGATCTAGAGGGAGGTACGAGAATAGGACACGCTAAGTTGATGTGTATAGATCATATATTTTGGAAAACTAATGAAGGTATCCCATTTTTCCCGGGAATACTGGAGACACATATAACAGACCACTATAGTACTTTAGCGAAAATTCAGCTAAAAAACATGAATATTGGTAACATACAAAACATTCATAACAGAAAAATAAAAAAAAATTAATTATTTAAAAGTAGCTCAAAATATAAGTATGGTTGACTGGGCGCCTATAATGTGTACCCAAAATGGGGAAAATGGTATTAATATGCTTTTCGACGTTTTAGACCAAGTTATAGAAAACTCCCTCTTTACAACTGTATCTGAAAACAAAATGAACGCCAAATTCCGACCGGTTAAAGCATGGGCCTCCCCAGGCGCATAGTGGTTTCCATTAGAAAAAGAGACAGACTTGCAAAACTGGTTAAAAAATACCGAGGCGATACCAATTTGTTAGCTGAATATAAAGAGTATCGTAATAGGCTTAATTATATAATTCGTTCCGCAAAAAAACTTTATTATTCCCGAGAAGTCAGTAAAGTGATGAACAATGGCAAAAAACTATGGGTTAAAATTAATGAGATTACTTCCCAGAAAAATACGAAAAATCCCAACGTTATCTCAAAAATTTGTGCAAGTAATGGAGTCGTAGTGAGAGATAATGAAGAAATAGCAAATGTGATGAATGAATACTTCACTACGGTGGGGTAAAAATTATCACAAACTTTTGAAACAACATTCACAGAAGACATTTGCCAAAACGAAATTGGTTCAACATATAGCTCTATCAATCTTTTTTCAATTTCGGTGACAGAATTACATCAAAATATTAAAAACTTAGATTGCCATATATCACCCGGCATAGATGGTTTTAAGTCGATAGTAAACTATATCACAATTCCTCTTACACATATATTTAACTGTTGTTTGAAAAGTGATGTCTTCCCTACTAAGCTGAAGCGTGAGGTTGTAATACCACTTTATAAAGATGGCGATGTTATGCTAGCTAATAACTATCGCCCAATTTCTTTAATATCCACTGTGGCTAAACTTCTCGAAAAAAGTGTCAAGATCAGGCTTAATAAATTTCTTGTTGAAAACAACATTCTAGACTCAAGCCAATATGGGTTCAGAAGTGGACTAAGTACTAGATGCACTATATGACTGAGTTTATTTCGGCTGCCTTGGACAGAAACGAGAATCTTCTAGCGATTTTCCTTGACCTAAGAAAAGCCTTCGATGCCGTTAATCATCTTCACCTCTTAAAAAAGCTGGAAAACTTAGGAATTAGAAATACAGCACTATAATTTTTTAAATCCTACTTGTCAAATAGATCCCAAGTGGTTCGTATTGGAGACAAAATAAGTTCTGAGAGACTAGTTGAATGTGGAGTTCCTCAGGGAACGGTGCTGGGTCCAATCCTTTTCCTCATCTATATTAATGACCTTTGTAAATTAAGGACCGATATGAATGGCCACATCGTTTGTTTCGCAGACGATACTGTATTATTATTCAAAAGTAAGAGCTGGGATACTACAGTATTACTAGCTAACGAAGGAATGTCAAAGGTATACAATTGGCTAGTAAGACATCAATTGTCGCTTAACCTAGAAAAAACAAATTATATTAAATTTGGAAAGACAGTTGAAGTCACCCAAAACAATCCTGTCAGAGTGAATAATATAATAATTCAACATCAAACAAATGTTAAATATTTAGGAATTGTAATTGACAATCTTTTAAAATGGGAAAATCATATAAATTCCATATGTAAGAAATTGAGAAAAACTTTATAGGTATTTAAGTTGAAAGACTTGTATTGAAATACAAGTCTTTCAACTTAAAACTGAACTTGGTCGATGCAAAGGAGCCGACAACACAAGGAAACATTTATAGGTATATGTTTTATCTTTTGAGAAACATTGTTAGTCGAAAAATTTTGAGACAAGTATATATTATGCGATTTTCCAAAGTATCATGCAATATGGTATTATTGCTTGGGGATCTACGTGCACAGCTAAGCTCTTCCCTTTGAATAGTCTTCAAAATTTGGTGGTGAAGATATGTTTAAATGTGTCTAAATATTCCTCCACCACTTTAGCATTTGATACCTTAAATGTTATGAACGTCCGACAGATGTATACGTTTACGCTGTACAAATATATGTTCCTTGATCACAGAAAATTTCCAAACCTCTTTATGAACTATTCTACACGTCGTCAAGCCCATGAGTGTCTCAAAGTAGAAAAATGTAAAAAGTTCGTTAGACAATCTCATGCATCTGTCCTAGGACCCAAAGCATTTAATTTGCTTCCGATAGAAATAAAGATCCAGCTAACACCCCATAATTTTAAATACATGTTGCAGAAGTTTGTTCACAATCGAAAAAATATATATAATGAATTAACACACATTTTAACGTAATTGGCTCGCTCGTAATGCGACTTCTATAGCCTTAGACGCCGACCGAAACAAGCTGAAAGCCCCAATCGCTTCTTGTAAACTGGCAATACACAAAACCGCGATGCACAGAGCTAATGCAAGATGGTTTAGCGGTACTACATGTACTACAACAAGATTGATTTGGCCACGACTTGACGCAGGCAGGTCTATTATTCTTCTGTCAATATACAGGAAACATATCGGCAAGGTTGTCGGGACCATAACGGGACACTGGCCTATCGGGGAGCATGCCAGGAGGCTCAAAATTCCCCATAACGACTTCTGTCGCAGTTGCGATGACGAAGAAGAGGAAGAAAGTGTACATCATTTTCTCTGTGATTGCCCGGCCCTGGCCGAGAAACGTAGACGTTTTCTTGGCTCAATGTATTTTTATGATACAGATGATCTGCGTGATGTGAGCCCACTATTGCTCAACAAATATATTACCAGCACGGGCTGGTTCTCGGCTTAGGCGTCAACTGTACGGACGTTTCAATCGGTGGTATCACAATGGACCTATTTTTGGTCTAAGTGTGCTAAGTGTTTGATTACTTAGCGACCCCTTTACCTAACCTAACGTAATTGGCTGCCCAACAAGTTTGGGAATCGTTATACTCATAAATGTTATAATAATCATGTAAATAATTTTATTTTCTTGTCTTTTAATTTAATGAATTTTATTACGTAGTCGTTTGAAGCTTTAGCGCTCACACACAAGCCCTTCTGGCTTACGTGAGTTGCAAGTAACCACAAAGAATTACCATGTATTGAATTGTAACAAGAATTTACCCACTGGATTACTGCAATAAAGATAATAATAAAAGCTCTGAAAAAGGACATAAACGGACACTAATTGCACACCTTAGTCGAACGTGAGCATGTGGGGTGTCATATCAAGGAGGATGTCAAGTACATTCTATATCCGGCATTTGTTACTTGTTTCAAGGACCCTCAAAGGAGAAAATTTGGCTCAACTTAAACAATTTTGTGTTCCATATTCCATTTAGTGTCCTTGAGACAGGTAACAAGCACCGGATATGCAATGCACTCGACGTCCTGTTTGATATGACACCCCACATGCCCAAGTTCGATCAAGGTGTGAAACTAGTGTCCTTTTATGTCCTTTTTCAGAGCTTTCCGATCAACTTTTTTCTTAGCAAATTTAATGGTGGAATCTTCAGCTATTACAGATTCTGGAAAGTGATAAAAGTAGTGACAACTTGAATTATTCTCGTAGTTATGGCTTTGGAAAGATACACGGGAAACGCAAAAATTTTCCATTTAAGCTCGATTTATTCCTTTCAGGGTCCTTGAAAAAGGAAACAAACACCGGATATGTAATGTACTCGATGTCCCCTTTAATATGATAGCCCGCATGCCGACCTCCGGTCAATGATTAAAGAGTATCCTTTTTTGTCCTTTTTGGGACCTTTCCGATCAAAATTTTTTTTAGCAAAATCAGTTGTAGATTCCTGGGAGCCCACTGATTTAAAAACAACAAAAATTAGCCTTACTCTATTTTTTTTCTATTTGGAGGCCTGAATTGGGATATTTTGACTGCACTGGCATTTTATATAATGTTTCCGCAACAAAATCTTTTCGTATCGATGAGGACAGTTTCATGCGATATATGATGCGTGCAGTAAGTGAAATGTAAATGTATGGCTTTGATGCAAATGATAGTGCGGTGACATTTTAAATGCATTTAATTTTAGCTTCAATTCATATTTTGTTAATTTAATTTTTTAAATAATTATTTTAAGTTTCTTGTAAACAAAACTGTATCAAGGCACGTGACAAGCCTTTTATCGATTATGTAATGTATTATTATTAAAATACCACAAGCGATATTTTATAATGTTCAAAAAGACCATTAAAATAATATATTTCCATCAGATGAAAATTTAAATATAATTTTATTATGCAAGAACCATGATTGTAACAATCATGTACCCAATATGAATATTAATCGGTGCACGTTTATGAGACAACATTTGTAATAAAAGTGTAACACTTGTCTGCACCTAATTATTTTTCAATAGTAATGGATTGTGACTCGGAAACTAAATATTGAAGACATACTAGAGCATACACTGTAAACAGCACATTTATTAGTATTATGTATTTGTGCATACTAGATAATTCTTTTGATCTGATAAAATAATAATATTTATATATTAATCATTTTGTAATTCAGTTAGCAAAGTTAATCCACAAAAAAAGATAGCGTAAATTGTGGGTGGTGAGTGAGTGGACATTACAATTTGTTGGTGTATTTAATCGAACAATGTATTCACATTCCTACACTGGCTTACTTTCGTAAATAAAAAAAAGTCCAGTTAAAGCATAAGTCGGGTTTCTTAATTTTCTACACAGTTTTTTTTTATCAGTCTTTTTGCATATCCGTGTATGATATATTCTATCCCATATGCAATTACCATTTTGTCTTTTTTTTTCTATCTTACCGTGCAATCCGTAATAGTGCATGATTCTATTGTCTCAGAAGCTCAATAGAAGCTTACATTATAATCACTGTTAATCACGGCTAAATGCTAATTATTATCTACGCTAGGGCGTACAAGAAAATCAATTAATGTATGTACATATGCAGATGATTTTAATGAATACTTATACAGTACGTAATTATTAAATTAAAAAAAAAACTCGTAATGGCACATTATATTACCGGAACAATACTGACGACTAGAAAAATTGTATTATCATGAGTTTTATGGTTGACATAAAAATTAATGTTCTGAATTTTCTGCGAATTTTAGATTACTGGTATAATGATCCAAATGGACAGATGACTATAGGAGAGGAGCTATTAAAGCATGTGAATGGCATTAAAACACCTCAGGAAAGTTAATAAAGTTCATTAAACGTTTGCGGGGTTTCCCCTTCATTTGTAGACTATTTCAATGTTCAAAAGAAAAAAATCCCTTAAAATTACTTAATTTTTGAAGTATGGTTTCAAGAAGGTAGTGCCCTGATTCTACCATTTCAACCACGTCATAATTGATCAGCATGACATGGACATTCGTTTCGACGATGACGATGACTGTCTGTCCGTCTGTACCAATGCGTTTTCCTCAGCCGTTACAATAGCTATTGATCTGAAATTTCGTACACGTTTCTATGTGGATTGTAGGCTGATTGTATGACGGCGTGGCATGGGCAAACATTACACAAATACCAAAGCACAATTCATACACTGAGAAAAATTTCAATGGGAAATCCCAATAAACCATTCATGTCCCATTAATTTTAATCAGATTACTATAAAAATAGAGGAACTTTCACTATAGATTAATAACCGTTTGGTGACTCATTAAAAAGTAAACACACGGTCTAGTTACTTTCCAATAGATATATCTTATTGAATTGATAGGAGATATCCTATGTAATAAAAAAATATACCATTTCCGCTACGATAAAGATAAAGGTTGAAAGGTTCCGGTTGATTCCTATATTTTCTTCAGTTGTGGCATAACTGCTGACCCTTAGCTATGCAGGAGGAACTTCATGGGGGCGGCACTTTCCCCCATTATCCGAGTAACCGCTGCGCCTGAGTGCTGTTTTGACATCTGCAGCGTCTCAGGTTACTTAACGTGATAGGTGACAGAAAACGTTTAACTCAACCACCAAAGCACCATCTTCGAGGCATGCCCATGATTGCCTTTAATCAACGATTAAACTCTATCATGATTTAGCGATGTGCCGACAACTCATCCTAAGAAAAACTTCAAGTCAAGAAACCTGAAACAAAAGCCTCGGATTGGACGGATACAAAACAACGACGACCCCGCAAACGAACAACTGATTACTCTTTCGGATCCTGGAATGTACGCTCCCTGAATAGACCGGGGGCCTTAAGGGCCCTCCTGGATCAGGTAGATCAATACAAGCTGAGCATAGTTGCAATCCAGGAAACTAAATGGCTCAAAGGCGAGATTAACGACCTCAAATCGCACACTATTTTTACGAGTGGTAAAGAGGAGGGCAACAAGGAGTTTGGAGTAGCTCTCATCTTGAGTAAACAGCTCAAGGACCACGTTATCGGCTTCAAACCAGTGGCTATGTGCGGTGCGCATCAAGACCCGTTTCTCTAATTTCTGGCTCATTAATGCGCATGCCCCTTCAGAAGTAAAAGTAGACGCGATTAAGGGCGAATTCTACAACCACCTAGAAACAGTCTTGGACTCACTTCCGTCAAGGACGTCAAGCTGCTGCTAGGAGACTTTAACGGCAAAGTGGGAAATGAAAGCTGGCATAGGGAAACTACTGGAGGTCATAGCCTCCACGACGAAAACAACAACAACGGTCAGCGACTTATCGACTTCGCAAGCGGCAGAAATCTGGCCATAAGCTGTACATGTTTCTCCCATCGACGAATCCATAAGCAGACCTGGAAGTCTCCAGATACACATACAGATACACCGTGAACCAGATTGACCACGTACTGATCAGCAATCTAATGTGTTAGATGTTCGATCCTATCGAGGAGCCAACTGCGACTCCGATCACTATTTGGTGAAGACGACCTACAGGTGCCAGAATCTCTTCGGTGCACCTAACGAGAATTAACCCTGCCAAGATCTTCTTCTTCTTCTCAGTACCATATAGCTCCATGTGGGGCCATGGTGCGTTAACTCAACCGTTTATAGGCAATTTCGAGTCAACGTTACATTGCATATCATTTCGGAGTGTATATAATGTTGCAAGCACTATACAGGGTGTCCCGCATTGGGTGGTCAATACTGTAAGGGTTGATAGCGCAACTTGTTTCAGCAAGAAAATTACCAATACAATCGGAATTTTTTTACCGTTACCTTGTTATCGCTCTTTTTGTGAAAGTCATCGAAAATCGTGACTTGTCATGCAAAATCATGATTTGCAGCCCTCCTGATGACTTAATCTAAGATTTGATTTCTAAGATTTGATTTCAGTTTCAGAAACTACATAAAATTTCACAAAGTTGAAAAAATATGAAAAGTGATATACCATTGGAAAGCCAACATGTTGAAGCAACTTTTATCAACTTTGCAAAATTGTACGTATAAAGCACCGTTATGAAATTACTCTTTGAATTTTCGATGAAAAATCTATTTTAAAATTTCTATTAAGTTTGAGTAACTGTATCTTGAAAGTGCCGATGATGTTGGCATCAGGAAAAACTTCAGTTTTTGTGAAATTTTATGTAGTTCTGAAACTGAAATCAAATCTTGGATTAAGTCATCAAGAGTGCTGCAAATCACAAAAAGAGCGATAACAAGGTAACGGTAAAAAAAATTCCAATTGTATTGGTAATTTTCTTGCTGAAACAAGTTGCGCTATCAACCCTTACAGTATTGACCACCCAATGCGGGACACCCTGTATATTTCCTATCCGCACAAGTACGGGCAATTTTTGACCATGCCCAGATTCGATCTCCGGACCTCTAAATTACTAGCATCGTAGAGTGCGACTCAACCAAGTGAGCCACAGAGCGTGGCCAAGATCGATCGATGTTGACAATTCGATTGATGATGTCACGGCGGCTGCGTATACTACTGCACTTGAGGAAAAACCCCATGCTTGATAACATCAACAATTTAGGCATCCAAGAGTTCTGGGAGGAGCTGAAAGACAGCATCAAAGGAGTCGCAGAAGAGTTCGTGGGCTATAAAGGCCGGCGTGGACGAAGAGCATAGTCTGTTCGTCTATACGAATGCAGGGCCTCAGGGACAAAACAAAACACGCAGCCCGAGCCAACAAAGAAAGATACAACGAACTTCAGCGAGTATCTAATAAGTTAATTAGACGTAAGAAACGCAAACATTTTGACGAGCAGTTACAGCAAATAAACCAAAGATTAGCCAGTAAGAACATTAGACAGGCGTACAAACTTACAAATAACTAGGGGGCTTCTCAATTAGTAGCATACGCATATAGTCGGCGTTCATGTTCGAAGATTGGGTGATGCAGAAAGCGTTCTGCATAACCTCAATAACGCCGCAGAGGAAGTTGGACTACATACCATCGAAAGCAAAACAAAGGCGTCAAAGGACGCCAACGAAACCGACGAAATTAAGCGACGGATACAACTAGCCAATAAGACCTATTTCTTGGTCCTCCCTATAATTAATTCGAAACGCACAGGAACACGAAGCTCCGCATGAGCAAAGTGATCATCCGATTCGTGCTATGGTATGGCTGCGAAACATGGACCACCTCCGAAATTTGTCTGGACAGATTCGAACGGAACGGTACTTCGGCGAATTTTCGGGGCCGTTCGCGAGCGAGATCAATGGCACATCTGGTACAACCACGATATGTTCCAAATTGTACGATGAGCTGGAAGTATCGAAAATCGTGAAGCTTCAACGTTTGCAATGGACGAGCATGTACATACAACGAATGGACGATAATCGCATGCCAAAGAAGGTGATGAACGCACAACGAATTCAAGTTGCGCTGACGACCGAGAGCTCGCTGGGAGAACTCTGTAGATGAAGACGCCCACGCCGAAACTGGAGGACTAGGTCACATAACCGCGACAATTGGAGCAACCGAAGCAGAAAAAACTGGATGAAAGTTACCGAAAATTGCCCTAAAAGTTTAATGATGAAAACAAACAAAAAACATGCTTTTGCATTACATTTTTCAATGTTTCCGTTTGCCAATCTGTTGAAACTACATGTATAGAAAATAAAGATGCTGCATGAGGTTCCAAAAAAATGCGATGTTTAGGTTTGAAAAAAATCAAATCCTTAAAAAAAATCTCAAAATTGAATTTGAAAAAAAATTTTATTCGTGTGCAATGTTTCAGCTTCCTAGCTTTAGAAATAGTTTGTAACAGCGAAAAATGTACTGTGGCCAAACAACTTTTCTTAGCAAAATGAGTTCTTGGATTTCAAAACAACAAAGATTAGCCTTATTACGTTTTTCAATTTAAATCCTAAATTGATTGGACTACGCTTTCTTGGGAAACTCAACTGTGCCCGTCGATCTTCCATCTATACACGATCGGAACCTCCTTCATGGGATGACCTAGTCCCTTTCTACACATGTAGAGATAATGATTTGTCAGGACAACAATGGGTGCATTCAGCGAACGAAAAATGTAGCAGAAAGTGCTCTTCCAATTAGATTCTTATTCCGCATGGCGGCTTTTCAGCGGAGAAAGAGGTCGGTGGCTGGACATTTCTTGTAGAATTTCCAGTGTTTTTCCAGTAAATTTCGTTTGCTGAATGCAGCCAATGTAATTTAAAAAATGACACTTAACTTAGCCGTCAAAGATAAAGTGTTAGAGGTATAATAACAGCTTCATATCATAAATGTATACTCACATTTAAAAGTAACACATTGTTCGGAGACATATTTCCTGGATTTCAAGAACATAACCCAATTAGGCAAGTGAATAAAATTTTTGCAACATTGTGTGCAAGTCATTCTGATTTATTAATATATTCTGCGGAGGATATCATAAAAGCGAAGAATAAAACAATTGTATTTCAATTTTCAAATTTATTCTTGCAACTAATTGACTAATTGCTGCAAACCGGCAGTACTACTTTTCAATTTTCATCTGCATCTTTTAATGTCACTGTGAATTATCCGCTACGCATAGAGAGCATTATGCAGCAAAGTGCATATAGTGCATGTGTAAAATGCCCGAGTAACTATGACAAATGTTGTACCATTAATTACGTATACAACTACTAGTGTTGACTTGGATCGACATCAATAAATTCAACACATTAGCCTAGCCACTGGAGCACCATAAAGTTTCACTTTTTATAAATATTTATACGTATATCGATGCGATAATTAATATTGTGCAAGGACTCCCCGCTTCACACAGGCCTGCCTCCGGAACTCGATCGGATGGATCAAATAATCCAATTTATGCTGGCCAGCGAGAATAAATTCACGCGTCAGAGATAATCCAGCGATTTAGCCATCAAGTGAACTATGACCATAGCACGGATCAAATTTCAAGCCAATCTGCTAGTGTAGAGTAGAATGTATCGAGTGGTTGCATATGCACAATATGTAATTATATTCTGGTATTTTAATTGCTAATCTTGAAAATAGAGAGTGAACAATCGTCTGTTGGACGTAGACTACTCACGAGTTCATGCCACCAAGAGGAGAATGTTCTTGCAGAAATTTAGTGATATTATTTCATCTATCTAATCTGATATACTACACATGCTGATATCTACTCCGATTAGTACTAGGTCTATAACTCGTATCTCACTGAGCACAACTTCACGGATGGATAGCTCAGTGTCTTGTTTAGTGAAAGGAAATCGTGTAGATTGTATGGTAATTGCAAAATATGCAGAAAAGTGAGATCGACTTGCAATCGTACTAGATAAGCATATGGTGGGATTTTTAATGGTAATTTTGCAATACTTATGCATGCATATCACCGTTTTTTTTCTAACTCGAAGCAATTTTCCTCTTATTCCCAAAAAATCGTCTTAGGGAATTCAATTTTCCACTCATTAAGGTATATTCTACATACATCTATGCGTAAGAAGTCTTAATTTGGAATATACATTAACATAAGGTGACCAGACTCCCGAAGGCCCAATGCTGTACACATACTTGCGGAATTCAGTTTTCAGACAAATCCTCAAACATACTACCCCCTCCCTCCTCTCTATCTTCATTATAAAGCGAAACTTCGGCAAATTTCGTAAGGCTTCATATAGGCTCCAAAATATGAAATAAAATATTTTCCTGTGACAGCGAAGTCGCTTTTCGCAGAGCCGTGCAAAGGGAAGGTAAAATCCGCACGAGATGCGGACACCGAATACGCAAGCCCAAGCATACTTTGCATACTTCTTGACTCAAACAACAGTCAGTAATGCTTTAATTTTTTTTAGGTCAGGTAAATTTATACCTATGCGCAATAGAGTTTCGTTAAACCTTAACTCTAGGCTTGCTGCTTCGTAATGATACCATGCCCCTTCGACAATAATTGTACATTGACTGTGGAAAAGGAGACATATGCTACAACGCCGAAACTAGTTTCTCCAGTTAACAACATTTCAAATTCTAATTTCTAATAATGTCTAAATGTCTGAAACTGCGCGTCGGAACCCCTCCGAAACAAAATCCTGGCTACGTCCCTGCCTCATAATATCCTTCCTTCATTTCTGTAAACATAATTGAGCCGTAGCCAATATTCTGGGAATTAAGCACCTTGCCATAATTGTACTAAACCGGACCCATAAGGGAGCCTTAAAGTCCTCAATGTTCCTTTTGAAATTTCCACCAAATATGGGCAGTGCCGTGCTCTGCAAGTTTGCGCTCACGAACTTCCGAGTTACGGACAATTTTCAATTAGAAGACACAAAACTGCGATTTGGGCCGCTGTAACTTATGAACGCTGATACGTAGGACGTTGAAATTATAAGAAAATGTGAGCGCCAAGTAGCTCTACAAGCGTTCCCGAGTTATCGAAAATGAGCGATTGTCAAACATAAAAGTGCTATTATCCAACTAAATATCGATCGTACGGGAAACAAAGCTTACAGGCTAAAAGCAAACAAGACTGATCCCAGAAGAGCCTAATGAGAATTTACCATTTAGTATTCATAAAGAGCCAAATTGTTTTTTTTTTTATAATAACGGCACATATTATCTGGGGAAAGCTATAGGACTTGGACTTTATAGAGCTTCAAGGACAACTTTTACTTTTTATAACAGACAGAATTTCCTTATGAAAAATGTATGGCTCAATATAACATAACGGTAAGTTCTTGTATGATAATTTTAAGTGTCGAAATTCTAAAGCACCATTGATCTGTGACTAGCATTCGATCCATGGAATTTTAAATGGTATCTTCCTGGAGTCCAAAGGAAGACAATTAGGACATTTTTCGCGATGGATAATTTGAAATTGGTTAGAGGAGCTACCAGCATTTATTTTATGTTGTATCAGAAACCACTACTCTTGCTGACCAAAATTCCACCAAGTATCACGTATCACAAGTTACAACGCCTAACCTGCATGGGTGAGCCCGTGCATAATAAATTGTTGTTACAAGACGTATTCGCGGGTCAGATCACATAAAAATGCTGCTGCAAATATACCCAGCAGACCAGTCTGCATAGCCGGAAAATTACATGATACTTCAGAGATCCTCAACCCTGGCCCTTTAGAAAATGGCAACTTATTCCTAGTGATACTTGAATGATGAATTCAAAAGGGAGCGCGAGAGAGGAGCTAGAGGCTTAGAACCCAGCACCGGGATCTCGATCGCCAGCTCAAAGCTTTTCGAAAGTTATAGACGTTCAAAGATGCAGCTCAAGACCAATTAAATTCCATAGCGGGTACCCATGTCTATTTTACGATTTTTTTTTGGTATGAAACGGGTGATATAGAGGACGTTGGGGCCGGGAAACATGTTTTTTTTCAATAAATTTCCAGGATCGATCGATTCAAGAGACAAAAAATCACTAGGACCGCTACAACAGCAGCAAAATTGGATCATGCGTTATTTTAAAATCAAATTTATAATCGACGGCCTTTCAAAACAACACGAAAAGCAGCTGCTAAAATTTATACATATTTTTAAATTGTACTTATTGATGCCGATTTTTTGATTCTGCGAATTTCTACAAAAAAAAACAAACAGATAATGGAACATGGGTTATGACTTTTATACTACCATTCAGGGTTTTAAGAAGATAACGGTAAATATTGTGTTTTTTAGAATAATTTGTGCGAGAGTTTGAAAATGCTTTGAGTCACTGAAGCACACTAAATGATTCAAAGAGCCGCATGTGGCTCCCGAGACGCCCTTTGCCGACCGCTGATATAGTGAATTGGATTTCATTGTGTGGCATTGGCAATGCTGTACATTTTGCTGTACATTTCCTAGTGCTGTACGATTGGTCAAAATGCTGTACTGTACACCAAAATGCTGTACGTCTGGTCAGCTTACATTAACACAACATTATATTGTGACACGTGTATTCTTCGTAATCCTTATTTCCAACAAGATGCTCACGATGTTCATAATCCTACATAAATTACCACCTTTCATCAAATCCTTCATCAATAATAACAATAAATCCACATATCGATGGGTTTGTTGTTGCTTGCATGTGAAGAGAACACACACCACACACTGCGTGCTATTCACACGTATGGATTGGGCTATATGATTTTGCTATATGGAACAATACTAATCAGCACGAATATTTTCCAGGTGTAATCACGAAAGAGTATCCAATCGGTTTCCATGCTTACCGGAACTTCATCATCCAACAATAGCGCATATGGTACATATTCCTGGCAAAATCACTGAAGCAAATTCCATCGTTTTCGAATGGAATTTCATATGCAGTGAAACGTGAAAGCATTTTCTGTTCTCTGCTTTTGGCCATAATATCAATAGGGAGAACGGTAAACGTATCCACGTAACGTTTTGCTGATACTCTATAGAAACTACAGAATATTCTGCGGTATTCGAAGTGGTAATTTGCCACTTGCCTCTGGTCCTGTTTTATCAATTGCGAAATTAATTTCAATGTCACGTTTTTTTTTTGCTACTTACCTTAATCTGTTCCAGGGATTTGGAGCGACACTTTTTTTCGCTCCGCTCCGCTCCCGCTCCGTCCAATATGAATCCGCTCCGCTCCAGCGCTCCGCTCCGACTAAAATTGTTTCGCTCCGCTCCGCTCCACGCTCCGCTCCGATCCATTACAAAAATACAACAAAACTTTATTGTTCTTAGTAAATATTTATTATTTTCCGCGAATTCATCAATTCAACTTATATCTACTAAAGTATTCTAGAAAATGACTTGATAGGTGCGTTTCATTCGATCAAGTACAGAACAATTTCGTACAAATTTGAACATAAAATTGAGTTGTTCTAGATAGGGTGTCCGGAAACTAAACTATCGCATAAGCGCGCCGAAATATGATACTATTAATGTCATTTCCAGCAAAATAGGTGTACCGGGAATATCCCGAACTCTTAACTCCGTAGCTACCAAAAAGCATTTAAAGATTTTACAAAAATGTTACAAAATTTTGTCTTTGAAGCTTTTTTTCACAGCTTAAGCTGCTTATCTGATTTTTAACGGGTTTATTCTTAGGAAAAATTGTTGGCCACGACCGAAAGAAAATATGTAGGTAGTTTCAGTATTAAATTTTTGAAAAATCTTTAAATGTCTGTGGTAGCTGAAGAGTTAATAATTCGGGCTTTTTTATATTTCTTTTTGCTGGAAATATGCGATAGTTTCCGGAAATCTCGTATAGAACGAGATCTGTAACATTGTTATGGCACTGTCTTGTGCTACATTCAATAAAACGCACCTAATAACTAATCTAAATTAAAAAGGGCGTTCATTCATCGAGTACAGGACAGGACTTTTCTGTCATGGATGATCTTGAATTTCTTATTAATGAAGAGTGATGATTATGACTAAATGCAAAACCTCTTTTATCATAATGAATTTCACGATATTCCGAAATTTTGTAAGTCTCTCAACAAACTCTTCGCCTTTAAATCGTCAAAAATCACCAAATCGTGCCATAAAATGAAAAATTTCGTCGAAAAAATTCATTTTTTTTCTCGGAATATTTTCGATTTTTTACTTTGGAGCGGAGCGGAGCGGAGCGACTTTCAAAGCAAAAATCGCTCCGCTCCAGTCTGCCAAAAACCGCTCCACGCTCCGCTCTTTCGCTCCGAAATTTAGGGTCGCTCCGCTCCGCTCCATCGCTCCGCTCCGCTCCGCTCCAAATCCCTGATCTGTTCGGACATCAGTCATTCGGCAGACATGGTGAAGACAAACCATACTCGACGCCGAGTAAACGATTCGAATTAGAAAAGAATGCTGCAGAATCCCATCTCTAAAGACACATCAGCAAATCTGTTTGTCGACACGACGCGACGGTGTTTCGCTCGTTAGATATGCTGGGAATGTGAGAAATTCGAACAATTTTTATAGGGAATGTTTGGCACCATGTAATGTTAGTTTAAGGGGGGACTATGTTTCGAATATGCTAATATGATGTTGTTCAGCGATTTAAGATTTTAGCCTACTATTTCTTATCTATGTAAATGTCCATCAGGCAATCCGAGTGAAGTACTATTTTCGCTCCATTCCATTTCGTACAATAATGAGTGCATTTGTAACAACACTTCTTTTCCGAATATGAAAAACAGTACCTAGGAGACAGTGGTGGAACAACTTTATTCGGGACCGTCCAACCAATTTCATTACTAAAACCCTAAAGGTTTGAATAGGATAAAGGAATACCCAGTAAGGGAGCAGCCTTATAACATGATTCAACAAGCATTTTTAGTAGAATACAACAACGGAAAAATGTCAAACTGGGACTATGGGACTTATTTGATCGGACCTGTTCTCCACTTTACAGTTTAAGCTTTAAGAATATGATTGTGAATTTTATTTATTTATTTATCCAAGAATTTCACGCCTGTTAAAATAAATGCCATGCATTACTGAAGAGCCGTATATATGGCTCGCGAGCCGCACTTTGACGACCGCCGAGCTAGGGCAATTGTTTCATTTCATTCGGAAAATTGTTTTAATTTTTTTTTCACAAGAATATAATAATTTGCACACTATCACAACACAATAATTGTTTGTAAATGTAGTCCAGGTTTTTGTAGGTCCTGTGCATAGTCGAAAGGCTGCCCAACCCGCGCCCTGTGGGCCGCATGCGGCCCATACGTCCAGAGTAAGCTCAGTTATAGAATGGCCAGTTTGAAAAGGTCTCCCGCTATGGATGCCAAAGTCATAACGGATTTAGGGTAAAAGAAGAAACACCAATTTTGGTGCCCTTGTCTTGTCTGCAAAAGTTTAATTGTTATAAATGCCACTACGTCTCACTCTGTTCGTTAAATATAGTTTCGCAAAACTAGGGATAGTACCCCGAAACATATTCTATTGTCAACGAATGTCAACTAACATGGAAAAAGACCCACGTCATCGGTCTCTCAAGTTTCTCAACTGAGAAACTGGAAGTGGAGGTTCCCCTTGACGCCGTGAAGTCTTTGAAGAATGCGTACGGTGGCACCCAAAGAGCAACCATAAGCTTGCCTACAGATGTAGGCACCTTGGGTGGACGATCTGTCGGTTAAAATTGTCTCCGAAGAGGTGCTTTAAGTTGTCAGCATTTGGCCAATTTGCTAGGGAGTCAGCAAGATATGCCAAATATGTGCTTCAAGTGTGGAGAGGATGGCCACAAAGAGGCCCCTTGCATTTTGTGTCAGAAGACAACTAGGGCCAACTATAAGCATCAAACTGGATACGTCAAGTGCCCAGTTTATCAGGAGGCAATAAAACTAATCCCCAAATGAGATTCCTGCCGTTGAACCTGCCAGGCAGCACAAGATCTGCTATCACAGACGGTGAAACAGAAGAAGATCGACGTTGCAATTATCTGCGACCAATATAAAAATCTGGATAGCTCGGTTTGGATCGCAGATAAAGACAACGAGGTAGCCATTTGGAATTGCGGATGTTATGTGTTCCAGCAAGGTACATCGGGAAGGTTAAACAGAGTGGTCACAGTGAAAATCAACGGCGTACACGTGTATAGCTGCTAGGCTCTACCACGTTGAAATGACACAGACTTTGAGCGTTTTATGGACACACTTGTGCACGACGAGAGTTTCCACACTCTCGTGATAATTGCGGGAGACCTCAACGCGTGGACGTGAATGGGGCAGCGTGGACGGATGATTTTAGATGCTTTAGATGCTTTCTAGCTCGGGAGACGCAAACACATTTAAAAGAGAAAACCAGGGAATTTTATTCTCGATAGCGGATAGATCGCATAGGGGTATAACGACAGCTCCGATTGTTAGATGGTCTACGAGACGCTTCTACGAGGCGTCCTTCATACAAACGCTGTCTCAGTTTACGGATCAGCGGAACAGAAGGCCTTGCAATTGACCGATCAACTATCGGTAGCATACGATGCCTCCATGCCAAGAAAGAGTTCTATCTCTAACCGAGGAAATCGCGAGTAGGAGACGCGGGTTCTTCGACGACGCCTTTTTAAACGTTCGACACAAACGACAGCGTACATGATTGCTCGAGGCTTATCAAGCAGCCCGTAGATCGCTAAGACTTGCAATTAAAAGAGCAAACAAAATTGCTTCAAACAGCTCTGTGAGGACGCGTACACAAATCCATGGGGGACGGCGTATAGGGTGGTCATGAAGAAAAATAAACAGAGAGCTCCCCAATTCAAATATCCAGCACTTCTCAAAGATATTATCTCCGCTTTGTTTCCTCAGCATGAATTGAACTTGCAAGAAAAAGCCTTACACCGATTAGTGGCAGTTCTAAAGGCAGCATCCAAGCTTGAGGATGGTAAAGCACGAGGCCTTGATGGTGTCCCTAATAGGGCGTTGAAGGTAGCAATTCTGACGATGCCCGGAAAGTTCATTAACATCTTTGAAACCTGCCTAGAAGAATGGACTTTCCCGCAATCATATGGAAAAGGCAAAGACGCTTATTTCCAAACTAAATAAGCCTGCTGGTGAGCCTAACTCTTATCGCCCAATTTGTTTACTCGAAACAACGGGAAAAGTGTTCTAAAGAATTATATATAACCGGTTGTCAGAAGTAGTGGAGGAGCAGCGTTTATCAGACCGTCATGTCAATACGGTTTTAAACGAGCGCGGTCTACGGTAGACGCAATAACTACGGTAACTACTATAACGACGGAATCACAATGTGAAAGCACGTTAGATATTAAAAACGTGTTGAATTGTGCGAACTGGGAGTGTATTCACTCTGCTCTGCTAAAGATGAATGTACCCGACTATCTAGCCCCAATAATTAGGAGCTACCTCTCATAGCGCGTCTTAAGTTATGACACTAGTGAGGGGCACACGGAATTCGTGGTTACTGCAGGAGTACCGCAGAGATCCGTTCTAGGTCCACTTTTGTGGAATATCATGTGCAATGCTATCTTGTAGCTCGCTATGCTGAAAAGAGTGACAGTAGTAGGTTTTGCTGACTACATAGCTGTCGTAGCTGTCGGAAGATACCCGGAGTTGGTCGAAATGTACACAAACGAGGCGAATACAATCATCAAACTGTGGCTGGAAATCCATGGATTAGAGCTCGCCGAGCAGAAAACTGAAGCAATTCTGATAAGCAAGCGCAGTAAAAAATGTTCCCAGAGCCGGAGAGTATGTAATAACCTCTAAGCGAGTCGTTAGGTATTTGGGGGTTATGGTTGACTCGAAACTAAATTTTGGAGAGGAGTTAAGGTTTATTTTCCTCTGCACGAGCCCCGCGGCTCTAGCGATAGCGACTCGCTCATTCCACAGAAAAACTTATTTTTAGATGATAATCGCTTAGCATAGGTTCACAATGAAGATTATCATCGAATGAATCGCGCGACTCATGATGTAAATAGGGTCCGCATGAGTGGTGAACACTGAACGGGGTGCAATCGCTTGTTTGTAGGCTTCGGGCGACGGCTGGATAAGCCAAATGCAGTGTACAAAAGCCACAAGATCGCTGCAGCCGCTTGAAGGAAAACCCCACTAGGTGATAGTCAACCACTAGAGCCGCTGGAGTCGCTAGGGCCGCTGCGGTCGTGTCGACGAAAATGTACCTTTAAGGTTTGTGTTCGTAGAGACGACTCATGTGTTAAACCACCGTCTATGCAGACAAGTTCCTTTGGGTCAGAGTTGACACAAGGAAAGTACAACCATTCAAAAAATATTCAAATACGGCTCGGAATTGGATGCAAAACTACGATCGCTGAGCGATCCTCACGTGAGTCGTCTCTACGAACACGTACCTTTAAAGTATGAAAGCGATAAGGCGGCGACCGCCACGGCGGCTCTAACAGAATGACGTCAAACATAGATGGCTCCAGAACAAGTAGGAGGCTGCTATTGTCGAGGGTGGTAACATCAATCATTATATATGCCTCGCTAGTTTGGGCCAGTGTATTACGGTTTGCCTGTAACGCGTAACCCTTAAACGCAATCTATCGTAGGTGTGATTTGAGAGTGTTTTGTGTATATCGCATCACATCACATGAAGCGGCGTACGTGGTAGCTGGAACTGGAATCATGCCTTTGCCGATCCTAGTGGACGAGATCGGCAGGCATTACAGTGGTCACCAAGGCGTAACCCAAGGCACAGAAACATTGAAAGGCTTGAATATATGAGAAGGTGGCAGGTCCGATGGGACGATGGACACATACCCTTATCCCAGACATAGCCATGTGTGTTAACCTTAAACACTGGGATATGCATTTTTACGTGACTCATTTCTTAACGGGCCACGGAGGGTACCGACAATATTTGCATCGGTTTAAGTTAGACGACTCGCCAGAATGCCCGAGATACAAGGGTTTCGCGGAGGATGCGAAGCATGTCTTATTTGATTGTCCCACATTTGGAGATATCCGCAGTCAACCCGAAGCGGAACTAGGAGAAAACATTAGCCCCAAGAAACTAGTGGTTCTGATGCTGCTTTCAGCAAATAACTGGAAATTAGTAAGCACGGCAATTTGTGCCGTCCACATGGAGGAGGGAGGAGCATAGATGCAAGTCTGCTACCCAAGGTGATGGCTGTTTAGCCTAAATTGGGCCTGTCAAGTCATACTGAAATGTGGTCCCGCAGGCTCAAGAGGTGACAAAAGAGGTGTTTAGGTTTAGTCAGTAAAAATCCGACATAACTGCATGCTGGCGGTCTCTGCTACACGGCATGCAGTATCTATGCAAAATCCCCCGGCGCTTTCGAAATTCCTTCAACTGAGCGACGTGAAAATCATAACGCGGAGGCCACAGAACTTCTTTCACTTTCTTTCGACCTAATTTCTAGTTTGAATTTGTGATCCATGAATGCATCCTTGAAGGGTTTTTGCAACTGGACCCTTACTCGTTCGGCGGCTTATTATGTATAACTTTTTACAAACTCTTAATCTCACTCAACAAAGTAAGATAAAATTAGCATTTCGTTAACAAAAGGCACCCTTAATTTTCTTCAAAAAAAAATCTCAAATCTAATTCCTTCTCATCGTCTCTTTATCTTTCTTTGCAGGCAACAACATGTACACATCGAAAACATCGCCAGATGATAACAATACAATTCCACCCATTCCGAATAAAAGTAAATCACGCGATTCAATGAACGAGACTGATGTCATTGGTGATCTAGTTGGACACTTTGGCAAATGGCAACTTCTCATGACCCTGCTCCTATCACTGTTTCAAATTCCCAACACATTTCACATATCATCGCCCGTCTATCAGGTGAGTTTGAGAGCAAAAAAACGGACACACAGTACAGTTCTATATGTGGACTTTTCATTACCAATATTGCAAAAAAAAAAGGACTCATCTTGAATCTCGAATCATTGTCATTTCGTTTCGTCTGGAGTTTGAATAGTTCACCGATGTGGGATAGATAAGGCTCCGATGCCAGAGTCCTTCATAGGATGGTAGTATCCCTGAAGGCTCTTCTCGTCGCATTGCATGGCATCGTCCTCGTCGTCGTAGTGAAAGCATTTCGAGAAAATTGAATTATCCAATTAAGAATTGATTGAATCCACATTGTGTTAGTTTTGAACAATTGGAATTTTTGCGATGGGTAATCGAAGCATTCCTTAAATTTACTCAAGTATTTAAAGAATCGTTTGATGCCACTTATGGCATGGAATAAATACCAGAGAGGAATGAATAGTTTTTTGGTTGATTTTGATTGAAAGAAATGTAATTAATAGCATATTAGTGGTGGTTTATTACTAAAACTTACTTTTTCTTCCGCGAAAAACAAATCATCAAGTCCGCACGCTACGAAAATTATATCAAGAAATATTCGAAATTATTATTCACTAAACGCTTCTCTTTCCTAATTTAATCCTTTTCGCCAACAGACTTTACCTATCTAATCCCACGTGTGGTCATTACCCGCTTATAACCCCAACATCTCTTCAAACGCAATCCCGACAAAATCCGTTTAAATCAACCATCTACATCCTATTAGACCAAGACACACCGTGGGCATAAGTAATTTGTTAACCGGGCCAGACCGACAAAAAATCTTCAGCTTATCCTTAAACTGCCATTAAATTTATTACATCCTAGTTCGATTATGTTAAGCCGCACGAACGCGAACCGAATATGTATATACACAGAGAAGAGGCAAAGGAAAAAAAAGTTTGAAGGATTTCTTGTTCGTCGTGTTAGAGGATTTCATACTTCTTGTTCGGAACTAGAAGAAAAACGTGTCGAGCTACCTACACTAATACGCGGCAAGAACACATACAACAGTTCACGGGGGCGGTTTTCATTTTCCTTTTTTTTCCTTCATCATACGAGTATTTGATGACCGCTTGCGAATAGGATGTTGATCCTGCTGCGGTATAGGTACGGGTGTATAAATCAAACGAATAGATTTAATGGATTGCGACATAGTACGTTCATACGTATACAAGACTGAAGACGAAATTGGTGGTGGTTTATTCGTCATATGGCTTGGGGGCAGACCTATTTACACACACGATGGCCTAGCTAGGATGCATGCAGGATTGACTAATAAAATTTTACTCAAGAATGATGCTTTCTATCTGATGTTTCTCGTGGGTGTTAAGGATATTGGTGCGGTATTAAATTTGGGGCTGGATATTTCAGACGAAAATAGAATGATTGAAGACGGAAACTGTGGATTTCTATAAATACCTTTTGGTTGGTTGGAAGGTTAAAAAGGAAATGATTGGGTCGAAGACCTGTAGAATTATTTATATTCAATCGAATATGTTATATCCCTTTAAAATTCAATTTGCGATATTCATGTTAAAACATAAAAAGTATTAGGATTTGGAATGTAGTTTCATTCAACAGTCAGTTGGCTTAATAAAGATACTACTTCGAAAAATGTATGTATTAGAAAAGATAAGGTGGGCAATTTTTTTTTATTTTTATCTGCAGATTTCAAGATATTACTAAAGGGACATAAAAAAGAGTATACGAGTTGAGCCCAAAACTCATAAAAGAGTCGAGTGTTGTTTTTGTATTGTGGTATTTTTAAAAATTATTTACTGTTCTTCTAGTAAGACTTAACATATTGTAATAATTTTCGTATCGAGGCTGGCATACGACACGACAGAGGACGAGCTTTCCTCATATGTAATCAATCGACTTGGCTTTCGACCTGCAGTATTCAACTGTAGAAAGTTAACCAAAGAGAACTACCGGATCGACAAAACTCGTCTTTCAAAATTTCTGTGTCACAGGACGTTGACATTCCTTTCGATTCTTCATTCTGGCCACCAGAGTTGTTCGTTAAGGATTTTATAAAGCGTACGGCACCGCGGCGGCGCCACCCAAGACGCGAAAATTAAACATTTCTATCTACTATCAAAACACTAGAGGTCTTAGAACCAAATTGGAGGAATTCTACCTTTCGTCAATTACCTCTGGTCATGATGTTTTATGCATTTCCGAGACGTGGCTTGATTCTTCCATAGGTGATTCTGAGGTTCTTCAACATTACAATATTTATCGCTGTGATCGTTTTCTCACTGGCAAAGCAGACGGTGGGGGGGGGGGGAGTGGCATTAATAGCGGTTAGTGACAAACTCAAAAGTTCTTTGTTGCTTACCTCATCTGACTGTGACTGTGTTTGACTGTGTTATTGTGAGCATTTGTCTTTCCTCGTCAACCACACTCCTTGTAACTTGCGTTTACAGGCCTACTAATTGCAGCTTATCTACCTATCAATCGTGGTATTCAGCTGTTGGTCGTACATTGAACAGTGATAAATGTTCATCCATTGTCATATGTGGCGACCTCAATCTCCCTCACATTCAATGGTGTCCCGATTCTGATTTCCCGGTCTCTTCCGTCTCTGCATCACATCTCTTAGGTTTAACTTCATTTATGCATCTTTGCTCCGTATCACAGATCAACACAATTCGCAACGCTTCCAATCGTCTTTTAGACCTAATTTTTACTAATATGTATTGAAAAATCCTCGCTTCTTCTGTCCGAACCTCCTCCTTATGTGCGAATTGACTGTCATCATCGTCCGTTACTTCTTGAACTAGCCATCACAACCTCGAAGCCTTGTATCCAACCTCGCAAGCGTGGTAGGATCAACTTCTATAGAGCGGACTATAGCACTCTTAACTCTAAGCTTTCTTCAATTAACTGGTCATATTTACTAGATCATCTGGAATGTGACGCAGCTGTGATAATTTTTTATAATATTTTATCCGACCTCATCGCTGCATATGTTCCCTTTAGCGTTCCTAGGTCCCGCAAAGGTCCAGTCTGGTTTACGTCCGAGATCTTCAATGTTCTCCGTAAAAAGAACCGTTGTCGTATACGTTACAAACGTTATCTAAAACCTTGTGACCTTATCCTGTTTCGGAAATTTCGAACAGACGCCAAAAAGCTTATCGCTGAGGCTGGAACTGCGTACTTGATCAGTGTTGAAGAGTCCATCAATCGCAATGAAAGCAAACGGTTTTGGTCATATGTTCGGAATCTTTGCTCATCCGTGTCCCTGACCTCCAAGATCTCCTACCTTAATACAACAGCAACAGACCCTCAACCAATCTGCGAGCTGTTTGCTACCTACTTTTCCTCTGTATATTCACCTTCTCCTTCCTAACCCTTCTTATTTCCCAACGATTCTTCACATTTTTCATTTCCTCACATTACTCCTGACTGTGTTAACTTACTCCTCTATGAACTAAAACCTGAAGGCGGAGCGGGAGCGGACGGTCTACCGAATATTTTCCTGAAAAATACCTGCCAAAGCTTATCGTTGCCACTCTCTATCTTATTTAATAAAAGCCTACAGGCGGGTACGGTTCCATCGGTCTGGAAAAAAAGCTCTAATTCTGCCTATCCCTAAAGGCTCTGTCGACCTTTCTTCAGCAACAAATTACAGGCCCATTTCATTGCATGGAAGCAATGAAATTGGCTAAAATCTTAGAAAAAAATCGTCAATGAATTTCTATTTATTAATTTTGGCCATTTAATATCCTCTTGTCAACATGGATTCCAAAAACACCGCTCGACCACGACGAACTTACTCGAGATCACACAATTTGTTGCTGAAATGTTTGATCGTCACCAAGATGTTCACATAGTTTACACAGATTTCGCGAAGGCATTTGATACGATTTGTTTTCACAGACTTCTAACAAAGCTCATCGCTTTAGACATTCCAATTTCTTTAGTTATATGGATTGATTCCTACCCTACAGACCGCACCGGACAAGTAAGTTTTCACAATTGATTATCTGCTCCGTTCTCTCCTACATCCGGCATCCCTCAAGGATCCATTTTAGGCCCTCTGCTCTTCACTTTTTTTATAAATGACTTACCCCCAATCCTAAAATGGCGGAGCCTGCTTTTTGCTGATGATCTTAAGTGTTACCTTCCTGTTACTTCCATTGCTGACTGTCTACAATTACAATCAGCACTCGATTTACTTTCGATCTGGTGCCACGTAAATGGCCTCCGGTTAAATTTGGCTAAATGCTTTTTTATGATATTTTCGCTTAAACCTTCTCCTTTATCTTTCCCCTACACAATTAATAATGTGCCTATCAAGAGGGTAGATTCGTTTGATGATTTAGGGGTGACATTCGACAGCAGACTGAATTTTAGTGGCCACTACGAGAACATCGTGAATCGAGCATCCAAACTTGCCGGTTTTGTGCTCCGCAGTTGTTCCCAATTCCACTGCATTCAATCTGCTGTCCGTCTATTTTGCTCTCTGGTTCGGAGCATTCTTGAGTACGCAAGTGTAGTCTGGTCTCCTTACAACCAAATAACACACACAAACGACATCGAGGCTGTACAAAGAAGTTTTACTCGTACACTTTTTTACAAATTTCGCTTGCCTTATGCTAACTACCCCGATCGTCTGCTTTTCCTGAATTTGCGTTCACTGAAAGCGCGAAGGCTATTCTTGGATGAATGTTTTCTGTTTAAACTTTGCCATGGACTAATTGACTCCATATTAGCGGAAAGTATTCGTTTCAGAACTCGGAATCGCCCTTCGCGTAATCTTACCATTTTTGATCCACCATTTGCTAGATTGGAAATCTATTTCAACTCACCTTTACTTAGGTTGATGAGTGTACATGTTGAACTCCAGTTTGGTCCTCTTACTCTCACTTTTAATTCGTTTCGTAGAGCCATTTTGCAACGACTTATATCTTACGATAACGTAAATTTTTCATAATTTTGTAATATTTTGAATATTTCTTAATTTTACCTTTTCTTTTATAATTTCTTACATACATACATTTGCCTTTATACTATCAATTGAATATTTTTTTTTAACCTTCATAATACAATTATTGGAATATTTTCTGTGTATATATGTTATAAATAAATAAATAAATAAATAATGTAAATATGTTTATTGGCATGTCGAGTAAGGTATGAGGCATGAGCAGGTATCAAGGGGATGAGTTTCCCGTATTTTACGTCTTGTTATTTTTCTCCGCAAAAGATTATTTTGTCGCATCTAACTCCAGAGCCACTGCCACTGAACGTCTTCGGTCAACGGATGGCGACATACATGGCCTTACGTCTACGTGAAACTGACCTGTGACCTATGGGCACTCAACGATTCTTCGTAACTTTAAGCTGACCCAGCGATTGACTACACTGTTCCTAAACACCTTTTCGGAAGAAACCGTTGTAGCCTGATTCCGTCAAGGGACGCTTGGGATAATAGCATACCCATCTCCAGTGGATCTATTTGAATTATTTATATACTGGTGGTTCTAAGACGGACGCAGGAATGGGTATAACTTGTCTCTCAGTCTCCCTAACTTCTACAGTGTTCTGCAAGCAGAGGTCTGAGCGATTTTCGAGGCGCTAAATTGGTTAAGTAGTCACGTCGTCACATGAAGGGACGTTATGTTCTTTACTGACAGTCAGACTGCAATTAGATCACTGGAATCAGTGATAACCACATCTAAGACTATTGAGAAATGCCGCTCAGTACTTAGAAAGATGGGTCGTTTCTTCAACATTACGCTATGGTGGATACTGGGTCATAGTGGCTTTGTAGGCAATTGATGCGCAGACGAATTGGCGCGAAATGCTTTAGCAGGTAGCGTTGAAGGCGACCTTTAGAACATGAAAACACCTATTGTCGCTTGCGCATTGGTAATAATAACAGCAGGATCACCGCAAGATGGACCTATGGCTGTACTTGCCGTACGACGAACTTGATATGATAAGCTTGCTAGAAGACTCCGAATTCCCCACAACGACTTCTGTTGAAGTTGTCATGACGAAGAGAACGTACACCACTTACTTTGTCACTGTCCTGTTTTGGTCGAGAAACGGAGGCGTTTTCTTGGTTCCACGTATTTTTATGATACCTTGTTCATCACTTGGAAATCCGCAACCAATTCTCCGGCCGCCAATTCGGTTTTATACAACAACAATCCACTATTGATGCCTAGCGGCACGCTCTCCAACTTGTCGAAGAGAAAAAGAGAAACCATCAAATTGTAGGAGTATCCCTCGATATTAGAGCAGCATTTGACAACGCATGGTGGCCAACTTTTATGGAATAACTACGCAAAATTAAGTGTCCGGTAACTATATTTAAATTAATTCCAAATTATTTAAAGCACAGAGAAGTCATTGTGCATTACGGTGACGCTCGAGCTTGTAAAATTATGACGAAAGGCTGTGTTCAAGGATCCGTTTGCAGCTTAACTTTTTCGAACTTGATTAGTCAAGAGCTACTTACCAGATGGATGCATTCTCCAAGCGTTCGCCGACGACCTATTATTGATATGCTTTGATAAGAACCTAGTAAGGCTACAAGAAAAGACTAACTACTGCCTACAAGATGTGGCAAAATGGGGTCAAGAAGTTAAACTTGGTTTCAACCCAGCCAAAACCAAAGCTATAGCTTTTACTAATAAAGCTCAATTCATCGACTTCTGCATGCATAATATTAACGTGCCTTTTCAAAGCGAGTTCATCGAAGTTTTAAATTCGCTTCCCAGCATACGTTTAATAACATCTGTGAATTTATGTGTCCCACCTGGGGCTTTCAGTCCAAAAATATTGAAATTCTGTACCATCGCGTCGTTGTCCCTATTATCACTTACAGTTCAGCTATATAGGGGACGTGCTATAAAATTCGTTTATGTAAGACAGCTCGAATTTTGAGGCCAGCAACAAAACAAATTTAGTTTTTGACCTCGAATTGGAACCAGCGACCCAATTTTAGCTTAGTATTTCTGCCACGTGTTTACCCGAGAAAACAGCGGTAACATTCTGGGGCAACCCCAACAAATTGACCTCGAATTTGGAATCAGCGACCCAAAATGACCTTAGTGTTTTTGCCACTCCGAGTGGACGAGCATTTCCAGAAAAAGGCAGGGGTAAACTCTGGGGTTAGCACGAACATTTTGTCACGCTACAAACCGAGTTGTACTGCATTGCAAATTTCCAACCGACGAGAATCCATTCATTTATTAATATCTACAACTGGTGAGACACTCGAAATGCCTTGCGCGTAGTCGTTCTAAAATCGCAAATCATGCCAGTATCTGCCCTATCAGTGTCAAACAGAGTCAAACAGCATGAGTCAGCGCCGTATAAAATCCCCTTGAAAAATCAGGTTTTGCTTGCCATAGAAACATCGTCTCGCATTGGCCGGCCCAACGTCGCATTGAGTGTGCACACATCGCATCGCTCGGTCATGGAAAAGCTCGTCGTCGCATTATAAGTTTTCGTTTAAAGTGTTTCGGAGCTACTCGCTGTTACCGTGACCAATAGCTGCCTGCTATAGAAAATAAGGGGCGCGAAATTGCCCCGGCGCGACATACGTGCTACAGCGAGCGCTGCTCCGGAATATGCAAAATCCAAATTGAGCGGCGAAGAGAGTCGTGGATAGAAACGTAATAGCCAATACAGACTACGAACAAATCCTGGTGTAGATTAAAATTAATCCAGCCAAAACCCTGGATACTAGATCGAATCATATGTCACTAAATTCAAAATGCATCGTAGGATGTACTTGCCATTATTTAAATTGCAGTACAATATGGTACAACTGTCAACTAAATCTAGGATTTAGTAAATCTTGTCTATAGTCTGAATCGCCCCTAATAGTGATTACCCTAAATCTAGTAATGCTGACTCTCATTGTCAGCCACTGATAGTTCTGGTGTGACAGCTTCTTTAGATTCTGCAGTTCTATCCTCGGGGACTGCGGAAACTGGCGGCTCTGTCTCCGGATTTGCAGATTCGGAGGGAATGGATTCAGCTTCAGATTTGCATGAATCAAGATTTGCTGAAGAATCGGCATTTCGACTGACTCGGCTTCTCTGCATCAATTTTATTTGATGGTTCGGATTTTCTCGTTTTCTCTGAAGTGACATCCAAGGGCTGAACAATGGAGCAGGAAGGTGGCGCTCTCACGAGTTTAAACTCTTCTCTGATCTGATGACAATACATAGTTCAAGGCTCTATCGCAGTTTCGGTTAGTGGATTCTCTGAAACGATGTCTCCTATTTGAATATTTTCCGCTGCAGCTGGAGTACAAGATTTTGACACGGTAGGAATTTCTACAATAACGGTTGCTTCTGCAGTCGGTGGATGACTAGATTCTGGAATATCAATGATTTTCTCTTCAAGTCCCGCTTGGGAGACGTCAGAAGTATTATCTAGCGCTATTGATTCGACAAGTTTCGACTCTATAGTGCTTACATCTGGTGGCAGTTGATTGGCTGTTTCAATCACCGATAATGCCAATTCTTCGCTGACTACAGGTCTAGTTGGAGGGTCAATATTTTCAGCCGTATCCGAAATTGCTGCTGCACATGATGGTACAATCTTCTCTATATCATTTAGTTCTTGTATTGTAGGCGTGTCCACATCTGCTTTCGTTGGTGCTACGTTCGATTCGGTATCCTCGGTAACTGGAGCTCGATTCAATTTCAACTTTTGCATCCGCCGATATCACTGGCTGAGGATTTCTTGTGCTAAATCCACTTCAACGGTAACTGGAGCTGCTTTGCGGGATGAA
Organism: Microchrysa polita; assembly: GCA_949715475.1. Classification (NCBI taxonomy): domain Eukaryota; kingdom Metazoa; phylum Arthropoda; class Insecta; order Diptera; family Stratiomyidae; genus Microchrysa; species Microchrysa polita. The sequence goes on from OX454420.1 coordinate 14,172,225, forward strand.
CTCGATTCATCTTCAACTTTTTGCATCGACTGGTATCACTGGCGGATGAATTTCTTGTGCTAAATCCACTTCAACAGGAATAACATCAACTAACGACTCATTCTTCTCTGCTTCACTGAGCTCTTGGGTAGTTGGTTCTACAGAAGGAGTCGCCTGCGGAGCAGCTTCAACCTTAGGAGAGTCTTCAATCTCACTGGGAATTTCAGAAATTTCACTCGTCGAAATGGCTTGGTTTGGCTTCTTTATCAATAGATTCCGAAACTTTGGCAGATGACGGCTCTGTCTCTGGAACAGTTTGATCTGGGGCAGATGGTTGGTCAATGTCTGGACAATCGTCATTTTTAGCCATTGTGGTTTCGATTGTTATTTGAACATCTAGAGAAGCATCCTCAGATTTAATTGTTGTATAGCTACTTCTGGAACAACTTGCCCGGAGTTGCTTTCAGCGGAGAATTCTTTTGATGTTGTACTATTGGATGACGCTTGGTCGCTAACAGCTGATTTCGATTCTAACGTTTTTAAGGCTTGTGCAACCAAGGAAACTAATTCCAAAGTTTTTGCGGCTGAAACAGTCTGATCAGTGGATTTTTACGGAGCCGGTTCCGATGGCGCTTCCTGTGGAACAACTTGCTCCGTAGAACTATCAGCAGTTGATTGTATTTTCGTGGCAGATGACGTCAGGTTTGCTTCTGATATTGAGAAATCAGTTTCGTTGGCGTTACTGTCTTGTGTTTGATGATCTGGTGAATTTGCTTCTACGGCGAGAGTCTCAGTTGATTCTACGGCTGAAGCAACTCAAACTATTTGGTTTAGTTCGATTGGTAGTTCTTCAAATGGAGCTACGTGTTTGGATGAAGTCGATACGTCAGCTGGTTGTATAGGAGCTACATTCGTCGTAACTATGTTTTCGAGACTCTCTTCTGTAGTGGATGGATCTTGAACTGTCTGATCTGAAATTACGACGAGTGGGTTAGGGGATTGTTCTGGTGATTGGCGAGTTGATACACGTCTTGTGATGTATCTGATTGCTCAGACGACATTCATTCTTGAGACTCTATGGCGTTTTCTTTGACATCTGCGGCATTTTGTCCTACAGTTTCTACCTTCGTTGTGCCGAGAGCTAGTTGATCAGTTTCAGCAGCAAAAGAGAAGACCTGAACACCATTACTTCGTGCACAGTTGCAGGGGAAGCATTGTCTTCCAGTGGAACTGATCCTGTAGGTACAGGGATTTCGGCAATGTAGTCGATGGAGCAGGCCTTAATATCGTTGAATTTTATGCAGATTGGTCGTAGCCGACATCGAGCCGGTAGCAGTCTCGGCTTTAGGATCGTTAATTTCAGCAGGTACTGATTCTGTGACGATTGGTTCAGCGGCTGTTACTTCTGACTCGTTAGGCCCTCTGTCTGTGAAATTTTGTTTTCTGAACTAGGTGTCTGATTGTTAGTCTCTGAATTGGACTAAACGTAATTGGTATTAGAAGCCTGAACAAATTCATATTATCTCAATTTTACGCAAAAACATTCCAGAGAGAGGCACGCTCCCTAGCAAGTTGAACCTTTATTTATTTTCCAAATTTTTTGTTTTCTTGTTTTTACTTCTGGCTTGGGCGTCCGTGTTCTGCTGAATATATGAAACACCTTACGTCTCGCCACTGCCAGACCACTGACCCCTCTGCTGAAAAGCTATCTACGCCACAGGTTTATGGTACGTGCAGTCGACGAAATCTCAAATAATCAATAACTAACTGGCGCGACAGTACATATTTTGGACTAAGGCCGCAGATGTGTTAGTGACATCCAATTTCCAAGATGTTAACTGTTTTTTTTTTGTTGAGGTGTTGAGATCAACAGCACGCTCAGCAGTGTGTACTCGTTTAACATCTGAGTGAGATCAGAGTCCGTCACATGGGTCGTGAGCTCGAAAAACACCATAAATCGATTTCGTCCACGGTGAGACTCGAACCCATGACCCTGTGTACCGAAGGTGTGCGCACTAACTACTACACCAGTCAGACTACTTGTTGCCAGTTGCTCTTGAATAATAATAATAAAAAACTCTGATGCTGATTTTTTTAGATTTTGCATTTGTATGAATTTGATTTTCACATTTGTCTTACTTGATCACAAAATATCCTCATGTTTCGTTTCAGGCAGCCAATAAAAACTTTTGGTGTTCACGACCAAGCCAATTAGAAACAACATCAATTGATGTCTGGCGAAATGTTAGCCGATCCGAGGACAATTGTCATATAGCGCAAATTGACTGGCAAAAGGTCACACCTAATATGATAAAGGTAAGTCACCTGACGCATCAGACAGACATGTAGCCTGTAGCTATCCACTAAACTAACAGCCCCGAACAAACAATAAACAACACGTCCCCGTTCACGACATTTTATAAGAAATTTCCTTCCATTCACCCTAAATCCTTTGAAAATCCCCATTACCCCATGTGACCAATTGGCTCCTTTGTAAAGATGCGATAACCATCAATCGTGTCGTTTCGTATATAAAATGAAATTCAACCACTCCATCCTATTTCCCATAACGCACAACCGAGTACTTGTTTGGTATTTATCACTTAGTAACTCCTACGTATAAAAATGTTATTCTTCTCTTCTCGTTTTTTTTTTGTGTTTGTCCCTCTACGTGCGCTGTTTGCCACCCAATAACCACCATCCTGATCCTGACTGAATGTCCTGTTGTCGGCAAACCTCAACAGAATGGTGAACTAGACATTCCGAAGAATACAACGTTGGGCCAATGTACGTCGTGGGAATTCGATGAAAATGATAATTTGGGCAATACATGGACGTCGGAATGGAATCTGGTCTGTGATAAGGAGTACCTTAAAAATGTGGCCGAAATGTTCTTTTTGTTGGGGGTTGCAACCGGTGGCATCATAAGTGGCTACTTATCGGACAAATTTGGAAGAAAAACGATGCTCTTCATATCAGCAGTGTTGCAGTCAGTATTCGGTGAGTATAGAAATTACTATGGAAGCAGAGTCCTTTTTTTCTCGGTGTGGTGTGTGTCTGTGGTCTTTTAGTTAATAGCATCTTGACACCTATTTCGTGTTGATTTTATGAGCGAAACGTTGTTTTCCTAAAGACGTAATGAAATTATTATTAGGAGGACATAAGATGAAAAGGCAAGTCTGATGAGTATAAATTAGATTTTTTGTGAGGTTTTATTTTGTTATAGGATGGAGAGCTTTGTTTTTGGAAGATGAAAGCCTTATTTGTTTTAGGGAGAAAATTTATGTTTACTTAGGGATCATTGAGTTTATTTATCAATTAATTTACGTGCGAGATAAGGTTTTCACGAACTATGTTTCGGTTAGAATCACCATTAATTTATTGCTTATCTGGAAACTATAACCTTAATTTATCAAGAAGCAAAAATAATATTTCTTATGTCCTTTTTCATTAAGTAATTAATAGATGCTCAACACTTCTTCATTTTTACAGGTATTGCACTCTATTTTGCCAATTCCTTTGAATTGTACTTAACGCTAAGGACACTTCTCGGTCTTGTGTCCGTCTCAGTCACATATTCCGGTCTTATACTTGCCATTGAATACGTTGATGGCAAATGGCGAACTATTGCCGGCATGTATAACTTATTTCCACTGCCAGTTTCCTATATGATGATATCGGGCATTGCCTACTTGACGCAGGACTATCAAAGACTTCAGTTCTTCATCGGAATTCCTGGTATCTTTTTATGTTTTCTGTGGTAAGTACACTCTATTCGCTATTGACTTTCGAGTAAAGGACTTACTCGTAGTATTCATTGCTTTGTGAGTATTCTGTGCTACACTGGTACTTATGTGGCTTTTTGGTTTCGACTCTCGACAGGTTTGTAGTACCTGAATCACCGCGATGGCTTTTATGTAAAGGACGCATTCCAGAAGTGAAGGAGATTATCAATAAGATAGCAGCATTCAATCGGATTACCTTACCGGAAAATTACGATAGAATCTTAAAGCCGCCGATACAAGAATCTTCGTCCGACGGTTTTATTAGTTTATTCAAGTCGAAATATTTGCGACTGATTACGATCTGTTTTTTGCTGATATGGTTCACTATGAATCTCGTGTATTATGGCCTCATTCTTAATATGAATACGTTTGGCGGCAATGTGTATTTGAATTCGGTGAGTATTAATTTATACAATAATAATAATAATATAACACTTGTAGACACTCAAGAAAATCATGCTTATAAATAGCATCCGTTTTCATCACTTTACTTTTAGAGTCATTTTTGGTCATTTTTATTTACTTTCCGCAGCAGATCAACTTAAACTTGCTGGATGACCGTCGTCGATATCGAATGAAAATTGAAGTAGATCTGCTGCAATTTTTAATTTAGTAATGAAAAAGAGCACACTATTCGTTGGCATATATTTTTTTTCAAAACAGTGCCATTTAAATTCTGCAACTTTCATGAATGTTTTAGTGACAAAAAAAATGTGCAGCATTAATTTTTTTATTTGTGCACCAAGTCCAACCAAAACTTTCAAAAACAGGTTACAAAAAATATGTAGGAATGGACGAAATCGGAGCACAGGCCATTTGCTCGCCCGAGAAACTTTTAGCCCGAAACAAAGTGAAGAGTATCCGAATTTCGACCGTGTCTGGAATTAGCTTCGGTTTAGATTTTTAGTAACATAATCGTCGTTCATGATCGTCCTCGGCCACAAAGTGAAATATAGATCAAGTTAAGACATTTTTTAAAAATGTCAAGCCTCCTAGGGGATGCATTGATGGATTCTGGAACTGCGTAAAAATACTCATAATGCTATAAAGGTTTGATAAAGGGCTGCCTTCAATATTTATCTTTCACTTCTATGAGATACACGAGTCTGATTAGATTTCCACTCGTTCGAGTATATGAATCATTTGAGCCACATGAAATGAAGGATTTTCAGTATCCGACGATTTGGACAAAATATCAGTTATTCGTCCGCAGGAGCAGCGTAGCTTGTCAACACCTCGTTAGAGTGCCAGGCTTCGTAATTAGCTGATTGGCCACAGTAACTAAACTTGGTGACAAAAAAAAACGGACATTTTTTTGCTCTGCATATTTTCCCATAATCCCCTATTACAACGAAAGGGCTTGATGGAATCTAAACTTCTTTTCCCCGATGTAACCATCCTGCCGTCCCCAAATGGACGATTTTCAGTACTGAAATTAAAGTTTCCGTAAGGCCTAGGGAAATTGGTGTCAATCGAAAAGTTGCTAAAGAATAGATGGCCGTTTTCAGGCTGAAATTCCAGTTTCTGTTGGGTGTGGGTGATTAGGAACGCGGTGACCTCGACTAAAAGGACCTTGGATCGAGTGTCCATTTTTTTGTCGCCGAGTGTATATGAATTTAATAATATACAAAGAATTGAAGTCATTAATTTATTATGTCGTCAGCAAGTAGTGCTGCATTCGATATCGAATATACAATTCAGGAAACTCGCCTCTAAACGGATTAAACGCGGTGCCCCAATCTCCGTTAAAAATGAACAACAATTTAGTATCAAAGCTTAATTCTTTTTATGGATATTTTGGTTTGGTCTGTTCTTGGATTAATTGTCGGTTTTGGTGCTATTGTAGTGGCTATAGTAGATAGGTTAAGGTGACTCAGGGACTCCTGTTCGCATTAAATACAATTATTAAATATACCATACGTAGCTGAGTTTGAAAAAGATAAAAAGAAGTATTAGTGATATCGAGAACCATCAGATAGTCATTGAACCCATTTAGTATATCGTAGTATATCTCCCGAAAACAACCAGTTGGAAAGGTGTCCGCCAAAGAAAAATTCACTAGCTGCAGAAAGGAATTAATGTACATTTTCAGTTTCGCATATTGTTTGCATACAGTGGAATATATGCGGACTATCTTTATAATTAACAAATATCTACCAGCAAATACGATGACGATATTTTGACATACGCCTGTAGATAGGGTGGGCAGATGCCCCGTATTTTACGGGTTACCCCGTTTTTCGGGCACCGGAAGTCCAAAAACCCGTAATCCAAAAAATCAAATACGGGGCAAACAATGGATAATTTAAGAAAATGAGGAATTTTGTGTAACTTCGCCCTTAATTAATAAATATGTTCAGGAGATGAAGAGATGCCGATGAAGTGATAAACCCTGACACACGGACAAAATTATTTAAAGCTATCAATAATAGCAGCAAAATATGATTCGATTTTTGAAACTGGTCTTTTCTATCCTTTAGCGTATTTAGGAACCCTTGCTCATTTTGTCCAGACGCATGTGACAAAATCGATCATCTTTTCTAGTGGCTAAATACCAAAAAACCCTTATCGATTTCGTTTCCGGAAAGTGGACGAGTTCGCATAGGGTTTCCAGTACATTTTATGTCGGCAAAAACTTGTTCGAGCTGGAGAAGGGTTTTTTTTGCTGTTTTTGACGTAAAATGTACTCGACGTACAAAGGAAGAAATCTATAAGGGTTTTGGGAGTTTTGCCACTAGAAAGCTCATCGATTTCGTCCCTAAGCAGGTGACGAACTGAACAAGGTTTCCTATAAATACTCGTCCTGGCAATTAATTCACCGATCGAGAGAATATTCTCGCTTTGCGGTAACGCATGGACAGATAGCCGGAACCGACTAAATATTCACACTGTCAAGGGTGAGCCTAAAATAAAATGCAATTTTCAAATAACATGTAAAAATAACGGCATAAAAATATTTTTTTTTTTATTTTTGCCCCGTAAAAAATTGAGAACCCGTATTTTATACGCGAGTGACCCGTAAATCGACCCTACCTGTAGAGAGGGTGGAGGAACGGGGAGATTTCCCTCGGGCCCGGGATTCTAAATTTGACACAAAAGTTGTGCTTTAGTGTTTTTTTACATGCAAATTTATATTTTGAGGTCCTTAACTAAGAAACCTTATAAGTACCTACTATTAACGGCATTTAACATTACATATTCTGCACTAGGCTTGTGGTTCCTAGTCTATTATTGATTTTTTAGGACTAGGGGCGCAAATTATCATATTCAATCAACAAATCAACATGATCGTTTCTTTATTAAATTTCTAAATTCAATCTGCCCTCGCCTTTTGAAAGTGCATGTATGACTTTATACATCAACAAATAAGAAAATTCGACTTCTTCATCCTGTAGCGTAACGTTTTTCAAAAAATGTGTGTTCGAACTAAAAGTAGGAGCCCTGTATAGCGACATTTTCTTCTAGAAGGACTTTTCCAGGCGTTCATTTTATGTACGTACTGCTGCTGCTAATGAAAAGTGTATATCTTCTTGTATACAAAAATATTTCAAAATTTCCTGAAAATTGTTTTTCATAGTCGCGTTTTATTTATGGCTCGATAAATCTTTCTTGTGGCTTTTGAGCCCCTAAATCGCGGAGATCAATAGCCCCATCAGCAGTGTTAATTATTTTATTTTTTTCCCCATAAATGGATACGCGCTTAACATCCGAGTGAGATCATAGTGCCTCACATGCGTGATTTATAACGTAAAAATATTTCAATTTTTTTAAGAACCTATATGTCAAATAAAAATGTACTTTGATTCATAATTTTTTATCGTATGGAAGGGGTGGGCCCGGAATCATTGTCCCCGGGCCCGGATTTTCTACGCACGGCCGTAGACATTAACGATACAGGGATTTTAGATTCCATCTATAATTAAAGTTCCCACGAAACATAATTTAAAGATAATCCGCGTACCTGCAGGTTTATCCACTATATTTAACCAATATGCCATACTGGATATGGCTGGCGGATTGCACTGATATCAATTACTATGTGCTATTGATTTTTACTTTGGCGGACACCTTTCAAGTTTATTGCTTTTTGGGTGATTTCATTTGTTTTTGTAGTGCCACAAGCAAAACTAATATCCAGAAAATATTAATACAGTGCGTACTCGATAATCCGAAGCCTCGAAACCTCGAATTTCCAGTAATCCGGATCACCTCAAATATTACATTGTACACTCTGTAGTCCGAATTTCAAGAGCTTCTCTAATCCGAATCTGACTTTTTTCTCATAATAACAGTGATATTATCGTCCGAAATAAAAACAACAGTTTTCTTTGTGCTTGGAAAAAACAAAATCTAGAATAACAGAGTGAAATTCTTCGAAAATAGAAAACAGATTCTTCGAACAATTTGGTTAAATTCGTCCATTTCCTCGAAATTTAGAGCAAATTAAAGGTTTCTACTAGTCCGAATTCCTCTGTAGTCCGGATCGACCCTGGTTTTCAATAGTCCGGATTATCGAGTACGCACTGTATTCAAAATATTGAACAACGGTGAACACTCTGTTCTACATTCAATGTCGAAGTTTCAATTTACTATTTTGAACTTTCAAATTTTAATTTTCAATTTCCCACTTGCAGCTTTCAATTTGTAATTTTCAATATTCAATTTTCCATCTTCCATTTTCCGTTTTTTTTTTCATTTTACATTTTTACGTTTTTCCTTTTACATTTTCCACCTTTCATTATTCCTTCCTTTTTATTCTTTTTCCATCTTCCATTTCCCATTTTTAATTTTCCATTTTCTGTTCTCCTATTTTCTTTTTCCATTTTCCATGCTCCATATTCCATTTTCCATATTCTATTTTGGTTATTCTTTTTATTTTCTATTTTTATACCCGTCACTATGTGAAAGGGTATATTAACTTTGTCATGAAGTTTGCAACGCACAGAAGGGACACCTCCGACTATATAAAGTATATATATTATTGATCAGTGTGACGAGAGAAATCGATTGAGCGATGTCCGTCTGTCCGTCTGTTTCAATGCAAACTAGTCCCTCAGTTTTGACGCTATCGGGCTGAAATTTTGTGTACAAGTTTCTTTGTAGTGTATCCTGTATATATGTCGGAACAAATGAAATCGGACCATGGGGTCATGGGGGCTGCCTTAGAAACCAAGCTCTGAAAATTAAGTTCTTCTAAGAAAAAGTTTTTTCTTTATCTACCAATTTTAAATAATTTTCACCCAAGTATGTTCGTAATAAAGCCTCAAAACATATCTAGGAACGAATGGACTCAGAACATTACGCCATAGGGCTGCCATACAAACCAACGGCTGAAAATTAAGTTCTTCTAAGAAAAACTTTTTCCTTTTTAATGCGGCCTTATCGAAACTTTACCCAAATGTGTTCCTAGTAAAGCCTCAAAACATATATCGGAACAGATGAAATCGAAACACTACGTCATAGGGCTGTCATACAAACTAGCTACTGGAAATTAGGTTCTTCTAAAAAAAAATTTTTTCTTTATTAACCAATCTTAACCGAACACTCAAATGTGTTCCTAGTAATGCCTCAAAACATATCTAGGGATGGATAGAATCGGAACATTACGTCGCAGGGCTGTCATACAAACCAACCCCAAAATATTATAGGTTCTTGTAAGAAAATTTTTTTTTTCAATATTAACCAAAATTCTTCCAAGTGTGTTTCTGGATTAGCCTTAACGCATCCAGAAATAGATGGAACCGGAACACGTCACAGGGCTGCGGTAGAAATTTTTAACACAAAATAATCTTAAGTTTCATTCAAATGTGACGGGTATTCAAATTTCGGCCGCGCCCGAAATTAGCGTCGGTCTCGTTCATTTTCCATTAGTGTGTGGATAATTTCCATATTTACTGAAAAACCCATATAAAATGACAATCTGAAAATCGAGGCTATTACATTACATTTCATCTGCCAATGACATCCCCCCAGATGGCTCCGCGAATAATTCCCCTAAAATTTCTCGTATGTCATTTTGTTTTTGAGTTTATTTTGTTTCTAATCTTTATTAGAGTCAATCATTTTAAAATTTCCTGAGACATTTTCCTTTAAATTGCATCTGGCGTGGCGCATAATAACAAATGCAATTTCCCATTCAGACTATCACGTTGGGGACTGATGTCACAAAAGTCAGCTGTTTTCGAAGGGGGAAATTTTGATCCGTTTGCGTTTTTCTTGGACAATGATCCTGTCTGTCCAAGAAAGAAACGCGTAATTATAAGTACGCAATGGCAAGACATCATTTAGTTCATTCGGGTCTCTTGCTTAAGTCTTTGAGTGTGTAAAAAATGCCATGTTATTGATATTGGACTGATCCAAGACTTTCACAGCCTATGCACTAGATTTTGATGTGCTGAAAATATTAGGAAAAAATTGTTGCCCTGTAAGCTGCCTGGAAGGATGTAGCGCTGTAAATCGGTAAACCGCGTTTCGTCCGATATTCTTGTGCTCGCATTTTCGCTTTTCTATATTATTCACGTACAAACGAAGAAGTGTTTCTTCCTATCCTTTTAGTTTTGCAAACTTATTTTATAGGCTTTCTATTTTCTTTCTATGGTTCTCTCTTACTCTTTTTCTTCAAGAGCTACGATTAGCGTGTCGGGGAAGTAGGAGAAAATGGATAAACTGAAAAAGATGTCCATCATTTCCAAAGAGCATAAAATCTCTTCTTATTCGTTGACATTTGAACACACGCGTTTTGTGGTCGCGCTACCTCCCCCAACAGAGACAGTAGGTTGCGTGGAGTAAAAGTATGTCGGTGGACGAAACTAGAAAAAATGGATAGTTTACAAAAAAATACCGGCGTACAGAGGGCTGCGCCCGCAATACGAGGGTTTTTTAGAATTTTAATGCATAGTGAATATTTTTTGTACATATATTTTATATGCAATAAATAAGAATTGTGCACAACATTCAAGGAATGCTTCCTGTAAATCTATTTTTGGATTGGTCTAAATAAACGCGTTCCAGAATGAAAGGCTAGCGCCTTTCATTCTGTTCCACCTTTAATTAGACCAATCCAAAAATAGATTTACTATTTACCGAGTTTGTATGAAAGTACTCCAAGGCAAATCTACAGGTATTTTTCGATTTAAGATTTCTGATGGCTTTTGAGCAAAAAGGAACTCAGGCAAACGTAAGGATGACTTGGCTTTATTATGAACTGAATTATTAGCTGTAAATCTACTGTTACGGTTTTTTTAATCAAGAAAAAGCAACTTATGTATATGAAATGATTCCATGTCACCCAAGCTTTCCTATAAGCATTGAACAAGTATACTTTTGCAGCTATTCAGGGACACCCTGTTAACTTGGTTCTACAAACTTCAAAAATATTTGTGGCAAATACTATTACCATTCTATGTATTTCCACCAAATTGCATGTTCATTGTTCAATCAAGTTAAAAGATATACATTGAAGAAATGCTTAAGAGGCTTCTCTTGCATTGTGAAAGGCTCTTAGTAAATACTTAATGGCTATATTTCCAGTTTGGATACAGTTATTCGAATGAAAATTCATAGACATATTCCCTACGTAATTTTCTAAAATCTCTTAGAAGAATTTTCATAATTTGGAAACCTAAGAGGGGCTACACACGAACAAATTGAAATTTTACAAATTTACTGTTATTTACTTTTCCTTAGCAAAAGTCAACAGTCTTAATATTTAACGTATGAAAGGCCATTCTGACCAATCTTTGAACAAAGTTTCATAGCGATCCCTATAACGGTTTAGAAAAACGGAGGTCGAAAAGGAGGTTTAACTTTAAACGCCAATAACTTTTTTACCGTTACTCCAAACTGGAAAGTTTTAACTGATATGAGATGTACTCGTTTAGATCTTTGATTTAAATAGCCATACGTCAATCTCCGATAAAAACTAAAAAAGTCGACTTTTTTCAAACGTTCGGGACACCCTGTTATCTTCTTCCTACCAACTTCTAAGGTATTTGTGCCAAGGACTGTAACCATTCTACACATTCCTAGCAAATTTCATGACAATCGGTTGAGCCGTTCACGAGTTATTTAGTGAACAGACGGACAGACGGACAGACGGTCAGACGGACAGACGGACAGACGGACAGACGGACGGACGGACAAAATCGATTTCATAAGGGTTTTTTGAAAAAATATTTTCTAAAAAACCCTAAAAAGTGAAAATGAATCCATTTGAGAAAAAAGCCTCCCTTTTCGGGTTATATGACTAGTTTTTTTTTTATATTTTGATGTTAAGGCTTTAGAGGATAACCCTTTAATGCAAGCATAGCCTTGGTGGGAGGGAAATTAGGGTTAAGCATCGAGAGGGGGTTGCGTGGCGAGGAAGTGCCGATGCACATTTAGTTTGAACTTTTGCAGATCATAATTTACTGGAAAAACTGAAGATGGTAAGTTATTCTACATTCTAATTGATCTATTAAGGAAGGAGTCGAAAAATGTTACGTTGCGGCTGTTCCTGACTTCTAGTGTACGCTGGTGGGCACGACTTGAAAGTCCTTTATCCAGCATGCAGAGACAATGCAGTACTAGTCTAGGTCTTATGTGGCTTTTATAAATTTGGGCTAGATCAGTGGCAGAAAAATATTTGTTTAAGAAACGAATATATGATCGGTCCATTTAAGTTTGCATGAGATACTAGTTTCAAGGATGTCAAGAGAGGGAGAATTTCAAATACTAACGCCATCAACGTTTATATACAGAGATGTAGAAGGAGAATACAACTTATTGGATATCAAACAATATTGAGTTTTACTAGCATTAAATAATACCCGGCTCGCTTCACCCCAAGTAATTACTGTAGATATGTCTTCGTTCAATGATGCAAACATAGATTGTCTTTGGGTTGATGTAGCTTCGCCGCGAGAGTCAGCTGCAGATTGGAAAGAATATCCAAAATCATCGGCAAAACTGTGGATCGGATTGGATGTTAAGTTTAAAAGGTCGTTGATAAAAATCAGAAAAAGAGTCGGGGACAGGACAGTACCTTGTGGGACACCAGCGTTAATTGAATTAACAGATGATTTAACGCCGTCCAGTACAACAGCGATTGAGCGATCGCTTAAAAAGCTTTTAATCCAATTGACTAGTGAGTGGAATCAATACCAAAAGCACGTAGCTTCGATAGTAAAGATGGATGCCACACGCGATCGAAAGCCTTTGAAATATCCAAAGCAACCACGTTCACTTCACCAAAGCAATGTGAGAAAGTTCATTAAGTCACCGATTGAACAAGAAGGACGAAATCCGTACTGACGATCACTGATGAGATCATGCGAATCTAGGTATTTAATTAATTGGTTGTTTATAAGTGTTCCAAAAGCCTTAGACAGGATTGAGGTGAGCGCAATCGGCCTATAGTTCGAGAGATCACATGCATCACCTTTTTTAAGGATAGGCTGGATATGACCCAACTTCCACGGCGATGGGAAAACTTCTAGTGAATAGAACAGATGAAATAGTTTACGCAGTGGTTTCACCAAGGAAGAAGCACATTGAATAAAGACTATCGGGGATATACCATCAGGCTGACATCGAAGGATCAAGCTTGGTAAGAACTTTGAAAACCTCTCAAGTACGAAAATGCAACGATCCTCGTTTGAAGCAGCATACAGGTATAGAGGGCGGGCTTTCAGGAGTGGGTGGTAAAGTTGAATTAGAAGCTAATAGTTTCGCAAATATGTTGGTTTTGTCAAGTGGCTCATTATACTGCTCATTGTCATGTATAAGAGGCGGAACAGAAGATGATGAGAAGTTATTCTTCACTGCTTTGACAAGTGACCAAAAACCCTTACTACCCTTTCTTTGCACAAAGAAGAATTAGTATAGTCCAGTCAAAATATCCCAATTCAGACCTCCAAATAGAGTAAGGCTAATTTTGGTTGTTTTCGATTCAGTAAGGTGCCAGGAGTCTAAAACTCAATTTAAATTTTGATCGGAAAGGTCCCAAAATGTTAAAACAAGGGCAATAATTATTCCTTGATCACCATTAAATTTGCTATGAAAAAATTTGATCGCAAAGCTCCGAAAAAGGACATAAAAGGACACTAATTAATCCTTGATCCGAATAAAATAATAATGCACTCGACATTCTTTTTAATATTTGCATATCTATGCCTTTGAAAGATTCAGATGATAAATTACATAAAAAACGAAAACTTTTCATTAAAACGCAATTTAATCTGTTGAAGGTCCTTGAAACTGGAAGATAATACCACATATGTAAAGTAATCGACGTCTTCTTTGATCTAACACTCGCATGTCCATGTTCGTTCAAGGATTAATTAGTGTCCTTTTATGTCCTTTTTCAGAGCTTTCCGATCAAATATGTATTTTCTTACCAATACATGCCGACCTCCGTTCAAGGATTAAACAGTGTCCTTTTTTGGACCTTTTCGATCAAAATGATTCAAAAACATCAAAAAATGCCTTAATCTATTTTTTCTATATGAAATGCTAATACCTGCATATAGTAGCTAGTATACAATCTCGTATATCTTCCACATAAAAAAAATTAAGCGTGTTTGTGAAATTTTAACAATTTACTTTGCTTCAATTCAATTCACAATTTTTTTTTAAGATTAAGATTTTTTTTATTTAGATTTTATTTTTTTTTAAATTGATTAATCGATTCTCTGCCACCGCTAGAACTATAAAATATATGCAACGCCCTATACTACTATAATCAATCAAAAACTCCCGCGGTGATATTATAAACCGCCTTTTTCTTGTAGCATTGAAAATTGTCTGTTTATGTAAACTAAACTAGAAACTAGTGATTTTCAATATTCATATGATTTCCTTGCCCCGAGCGAAATCACACAAGTGACAAATTTCTTATGTCGTCAGCAATGTCAACGTTAATTAATTTTATCATAAATTCCATTTCTAAATAAATTTACACAAAAATATGTTTGTCTATTTTCTATAGCGTATATACACAAATTGGAAAAAGAAACTCGTACGAGCAGGGATGCCGTCACAGGTGGTAAATGTTTAAGGTGGGACCTGAGATGTTCCATTCAGAAATTTTGATGAGTAGAGCTCAGCCCCAAAAATCAAAACTTAAATAATAATTTTCACATACTTAAACTGGGTATTGGTGGTGGAGGTTTTCGGTTCCAAATTTGTCAACGCTAGCCTCAGTTTCTCCTGAGCCACAGTTGAGGGAAAGTTTCCCGCTTAAGTCTTTTGTGAGGAAAATTGGTATGTATAACGGAATGAGTATAATGGTTGCTTTCCTTCTCACGGAATGAAGTTGTTCATCAGCTAATTGACTCTGAAAACCCCCAAATATCCATATCACAGAACGTTGTAGGGACCATTTGATATGCTGCCCAAAACCACCGTTTTCAACTTTATTTGGAAAAACAAACATTTTGATTAGATTTCCTCAAAACGACCGCAGCCTACCCCATTAAATAAGCACCATCCACTCTCCCGGCTTTTGCCCACGACAACGACGACGAACTCTTAACAATATGGAAAATTCAACAAAACTAACATTAAACCACATGTTTGGCCAACGGCCAAAATTGTCAACCTGAAAGAGGAGGACTTGGGGCATACACGCAGACTGACTGACAGACATGCAATCTACATACAGTCTTCCTCACGATTTGATTCTGATACAAAAATTTCTCTTGATTTTCGAATGATGTTGATGATATTGTTTGTTGTTGTGTATAAACGTCATTGCCATCATATTGTCCTGATTTATTTCCCAATTCCGATCGTGGGACGACAACGTTGCATTGTCCCCCGTAAATCAGTTAAATCGCACGCAGGAAAGACGGAAAAAATCATCCGATGGCTGGTGGACGGACAACATTGCGCTAGCTGTTTTAGCATTTGTGAGGGATGCTAGAAAGTACCCCCGTTCAAACCAAAGTTGTGCACTCGTGTGTATATGGGGCTATCACAGATGCGTGGCGGCTATCGTTTGATTGGATCTTTTCGAGATTAGTTTGACGTCATGACCTAAGTATGTTTAGACATGTGTAAGTCCAGGCGATTGGTTTATGTGTGTGGTCGTGGTGTAGTCAGTCGTCTCTAGAGGAGAACTAGAAAACTGTGAATGGACGAATTTATGATGACGACTTTTTCCACCTGATTTACGAGCCCAACTGACGGCATATAGTCGGCAATTACATATGTGAACAGGACGAAAATGGATTCAGATGGTGCCTGCTGCCTGATATAGTTGTGGGCGAAAATCCTACATCAAATTGCCATACGTTGATTTTGTGAAACAAAACGAAAATATGGAAAATTGGCATTTGCGGGTTAATGGATTGTAAGGGTTTTCTCTTATCGGAGAAAATATTCAATTTCTACGTAGATGTAAGGTCATAAAGGCCGATTAAATTATTCTTTTGTGATGAATGAACTCTAATAAAGTTTCTCTTGGAACTTATCTCTTCCGCTTTACTAGGCTCTAGCTGGTCTAGTCGAAATTCCTGCAATCGGTATTGCCATGTACCTAATTCTGAAGGTTGGAAAGAAATGGATATTCTGCGCGACATTGGTTTGTGCCGGACTCGCATGCCTGTGTGCGACCATAACAGAAGGACAAGAAGATCTCCTTTGGCTTAAGCTAACATTTTTAATGATCGGTAAGAATAATTATATTCTAATTTTAATAAGTTAAATTTTAAACACGAAAAATTTATTTTACAGGTAAATTCACAATAAGCGCTGGCAACACGATAATGCCCGTCTATACGGCCGAATTGTATCCAACGGCCATTCGAAATGCTGGCGTGGGAGCGTGCAATGTAGCGGCCGGATTAGCTCTGATCCTGACACCGTATCTATCAATGCTTGTAAGTAACATATTGTCCCACAGCATCATAAATGCTTCATTAATCCATATCCTATCTGGATTTATAAATTCGGTCATCAAACGTCTCGGCATATTTATTTTAAGTTCACCCATCACTTGACTCTTCGATCGCATATTTAAAATTTTGAAAACAAACAAAATTCTAAACAACAGAACACTTTTGTCGGACTGATTTATGACAAACATAAATCTTTTTCAAAATCTCATCTAATTACAGACGAAAATCGAGGAACATCTTATGATGTCGCTATTAACCGCTTGGAGCTTATTTGGTGGATTTGTTGTGGTATTTTTACCCGAAACAATGCATGTACCAACCGATGATTTACAGATTGAATAGAGGTGAGTGTAATTTTTGAATTTATTTTGCACATGTTCAAGAGTGCATTAGAATTTATTTGGGATTTTAACCCATTTTGTACCGGTACCAGAAATAATTTTTTTATGACGATATCCTTGATATATATTGTCTATAAACACACTCTGATGACGATTCCGAAGAAAAAAAAATTTTCCGATTTGTTGTTTTTGTGTTCTGGGGTGGTTCGAAAACGAACCGTTGGTAAGTAAGCGACATGGTATGTGTTACATGCAATAAGGAAGGTCTGGCGTGGGTTTACACGATAAAATACAGTTTTATTAAATTTTATATTTATTTTGGGGTTTGAGGGTTTTTAGAACATTTTTCAAAAAAAAAAACACTTATAAAATCGATATGTTTCAGTCCGTCTGTCCGTTTGTCCGTCTGTCCGTGCGTTCGACTGTTTACTAAATATCTCGCGAACCTCTCAACCGATCGACATAAAATTTGAAAGGTATGTGTAGAATGATCGCAGTCTTAGTTGCGAATACCTCAAAACTTGGCAGGGCGAAGATAACAGGGTGTCCCCGAAGGGATGAAAAAGTTGACTTTTTTATTTATTTTTATCGTAGATAGGCGAGTGTGTACTCAAATCAAAGGGTACGACGAGTCAATTTCATATCAGCTTCTTTTTTCCGGTTTCGAGTAACAGTAACGGAGTTATTGGTCGTTAAAGTTGAGTAACGTAGCAACATTTAGATACACCATGTACCAGCGGTTCGTTTTCGAACCACCCAAATATAGAAGCTCATAAACTAAAAACTTCTTGTGATTCTTATCAAATTATAATTTTAATAGAAAAATACATGCTTTTACTTATTGAATGGAATCATTTCAATAAATTTCATGGATTTTATATATACTTTTTTTAATTTTGAAAAATGGCCGAAAAAAGATGGTCACCCTATTTTCTAAAAATATAATATTATTAATAACATATATACCTGCAAACGACCTAAATCGATAGACGACAGTCTAACAGTGCTGATAACATCAAAATAAAGTTAAAAACATAAATTATTCAATATAAAAAAAATTATTGAAAATGGTGGTTCGAAAACGAACCACCAGTACAAAATGGGTTAATTAGATAATACGATAAATTTGATTATTACTTTGTATTGTAGTGATTTAAAGGGAAAATCAATTTGTGCATTACATTGTATCAAAATTTAAGCACTTTTACTGAATGTGCATCATAAATTACATGGCACAATACTTAAAAGAAAATTTGAAAGGAAATGCTGTTCATGGAATTTTTAAATTAAAAAAATCCCCTATACGTATTTAAATCTAATATTAATAGCATTTATATCTATCATCGGCAGATGCATATCATCAATACATTAAGAAAACTCGAAATAATGTATGCAGATTGTCTGGAGAGATTTATTTGGCAAATAAATATAGGTATTTTGCATGCAGTCAGGAAGATTGCTAAATGGCTTCGACCTCTTTCTGGGACTTCAAAAATGATCATGACGTTTTATCAATAACGCAGATTTGTCAAGATAACGTAAAAGGTAATTCGGTTTTCTCCATCTCATAATTTACATTTACTATGAATTCACTCCATGAATCACAGATAGAATTATCTAACGCCCAATTAAACTATAGTACATCTAGCCAAAATCTAGTAAATTAAATATATTTTTATCTGAACAAATCTACAGTCTTATCTCGATAATTCGGATCAATTATTGCAAAGAGTACTCCGGACTAACGAACAAAAAAGTCAAAATAAGTGGCACAAAGTCAATAAATGTATTTTTCCTTGAAATTAAGGAATAACGTGAAAAAATATTTTATTACATACTAAGGGCGGAACTCACAGTCCCCACTTAAGCAATAAGGATTCCCTTAAGGAATAAGCGTTTCGTTTATATAAGGGAACCCTTAAGGAAGCTTCGTATTCATATACATCACTTATTATGGCGTTGGATTATTTAATAAAATGATTCACTTATTGTGCATATGTATTGAAAGTGACAAATAAGATACATATATAAACGAGACCGAGGCTAATTTCGGGCGCCGCCGAAATTTGGATACCCTTCGCTCCCCTCGGGCTAAAAGTTTTTTGGGGCGTATCTATGACTTGTGTTTAGTACTCCCCGCTTCCATGCTTTTCCTTGAATTTTCACATAAGTGGGGGAAGCGGGGGATGTGGGTTTCTTAGAAGAACCAAAGGGTAGGGGGGTTGTACGGCAGCCCTATGAACGCATGGCCTTTCCATCAATTTTCACGTATGTTTGTGGCATCAATTAAAACACATTTCTATGAGATTTGGTTGAAATTGGTGGATACATAAAAAAGTTTTTCTTCGAAGAACCTAATTTTGGGGTTGAGTTTATATGCCAGCCCCACGACCCCATAGTCCGATTTCATTTATTTCCACAATTGTTCATCAATAGAAATATAATTTTCTGAGGTTTGATTGAAATTGGTGTGCAAATAAAAACGTTTTTTCTTTGAAAAATTTGATTTGGGGAGCTAGGTTTGTATGGTAGCCCCATGACCACATGGTCCGACTCCATCTATTCATACATATAATTTCTGTCATCAATAGAAACACATTTGTGTGAAGTTTTGTTGATATTGGTGTATAAATAAAAAAAAAATTCTTAGAAGAACTTAATTTGGGGAGCTAGGTTTGTATGACAGCCCCATGACCCCATGGTCCGATTTAGTCAATTTTTACATATGTTTTGTGATATAACTAGAAACACATCTGTGCGAAATTTGATCGAAATCGATGAAAAAATGAAAAAGTTTTTCTTAGAAGAACCTAATTTAGGGGTCTAGGTTTTTATGGCAGCCCCACGACCCCATTGTCTGATTTGGTCGATTTTTAAATATATTGGGTGTCAGCAATGAAAACACATTTCTGTGAAATTTTATTGAAATTGATGTATAAATAAAAAAGTTTTTCTAAGAAGAACCTAATTTTGGGGGGTAGGTTTGTATGGCAGCCCCACGACCCCCTTGTCGGATTTCAGCGATTCAAGCATACAAACTGCCTGCAACAAAAAGAAGCATGTGTGCAAAGTTTCAGCTCCATAGCTTTTAAACTGGCCGAGCAAAACGCGTCGCAACAGACAGACAGACGGACATCGTCCAATCGACTCAACTCGTCACGCTGATCATATATATACATATTTTATATGGTCGGAGATGCTTCCTTCAATGCGTTACAAACTTCATGACAAACTTAATATACCCTTTCACTCTATGAGCGAAGGGTATAAAAAATCAAGTAGTTAGAAAGGAAAGCCTTTAGGAAACCCTTAAGCGTTTGCTTATTGAGTGACTATGAATAATGTCAGTCCCTTAAGGGTTCCCTTAAGTATAAGTGAGGACTATGAATTCCGCCCTAAAAGTATCAAAATTTCGGATTTTAGGGCGGAATTCATAGTCCTCACTTATACTTAAGGGAACCATTAAGGGACTGACGCTATTCATAGTCACTCAGTAAGCAAAGGCAAGGGTTTCCTAAAGGGTTCCCATATTCGTTAAGGTTCACATCTAGTAACTTTATACGCTGCTTTATATTGACAGCGGCACAACTCGAAAAATGCAATTTTTCAGGAGAAGCAATTAAAGATTTACGAAAAAGTTTTTTTTTTTTTCAAATATACGCTCAACCGTTCAACCTATTCCAACAATTTTCTACTATGATTTGTGTAAGGGTCTCTAGAAACAGTATATAATTAAATTTTAGAACCAAATTCAGTTTGACCTGCTTTTTTAAGCATTTTTTCTAAAATGTGCCACTATTGATGAAAAAGTATTTCATTTCTTGTTTGTTTTATTTTCGTACACAAGATAATATCCTGTGAATAATACATAAAATATTACAGATTACTATAAAGTGAATGATAGAGTTTCTGGATATGATTGGTATTAACCGTTCAAGTTAATTTAAGACGAAATTGGGAACGATTTCGGTATCTGTGGCGCTATTTCATTAATATTAGTCTGAAACGATCGAATCTGCAAACCTTTTTCGCGAAAACGTAACGGTTCTCCAGATATTCAATGTCAAAACTTGATATTTCTTTGGGGTAGTTCAGTCTTTAATTGGAAATTGGGGGTATTTTTCGGCTCACTTTGTTGTGAATCAATAGCAGTGCACTAAAATAACATTTTACTTACATCTAGTCTATCAAACTTTACAATTTTTGTTCGCAAATACATTTTGACAATTCATATTATCAACATCTAGCCCAATTGCTAAAACTTACTATTGTAGTTGGAATTAATAAAATTAAAACCTAGACTTGATTGCATCAAACGCTTTCAAGAATCAGTAAAGCGGAAATATCTCCCTTTTCCTATCAAAATACTGAACTTGCCTTATCGAAAAGTCAAATTTTGACAATGAATACGAGAGGGAACCGTTACGATTTCGTAAAAAAAATATTGCAGATTCTATCGTTTCAGACCAACATTAATGAAATGCCACCATCAAAATTAGGCGCCACGGATATCTCCACTATATGAACCGAGACGAAGTAATCAACAAGGGTGACAAGCCGAAATGAGAGAATTCCAGAGGCATCTCATCAGTTTCTATGACTATGAAGATTCTATCAAGAGTTCTAGAAAAGAGAATTAATCCGTTCGGAGAACAAATCATACCAGCAAAACTAGTGCGACTGGCTAGATGGAGATAACTTATTCCGTCTCTGGGTTCAGTGTGCAATATAGACTTCCTGATCTTTCCAAATTCGCACTCGTGCTATGAATACGGACAGCAGCGGAACGATGTTCAAGTCGTCACAGTTAATAGTGAAGCCTTCTGCATAATCTCTCCGCAAAATAAATTCAAACAAAACATTTACAACTACTGGATAATAATCGCATTCCGAAGAAGGTGAGATTGCGTGGACGTCCCAGTACTCAGTACGTGAGGACAACTACCACCACGACAATTGGAGGTCAACGATTCAGGCGGCTAAAGCTCGACGTCAGGCTATCTTATCATATTGAACTAATGAAGATGTTGTCCATATCGAAGGTCACCTGCTGTTAAAGATTGATGAATTTGGGTTCATTATTAAGGAAATTATTAGGTTTGGGTTTTCCGGTTATCTCATATATAACCCTTGATTACATATAATAATGACTTAATTTAATTTTTACCAAATAGTTTCTTTCTTGTGGTCTGGCTGGTCGAGCGGTTAGTGCGCGCACCTTCGGTGCACAGGCTCATGAGTTCGAATCTCACCGTGTTCCATTGTGTTTTTCGAACTCACGAGCTTGTGACAGACTATGATCTCACTCAGATGTTAAACGAGTACCCACATTTATGGGGATAAATAACACTGCTGAGCGTGATGCTGATCTCATTACCTCATCAAAAAAAGCAGATAAGATCTTGGAAATAGGATGTCACTAACACATCCTGCGGCCTTAGTCCAATGTTGGATTGTCGCGCCTGTTATTTATTTTTTTTTTAAATAGTTTCTTCCAATTAGAAGAAAAAATTTGAATTAATGCAAGCCATTTTCGTTTATTCTGAATTTAGGTTTGAAATTTAAACAAATTTTATCTAAATTAAACAGAATTCTATTTTTAAAAAATAAATTGCGTAATGGATTTTAAAAGCCGCAAAATTTGTTTAGAAATATGTTTAAAATTGCTCTTCTGAAAAATCAAGAAATCCTACTGAAGCGGTTATTCATAATCACCACAATTAAAGTTGTATTCTTATGCCAGTGTTCATGAAAAATTTAAAATATCTTAAAACAACTCATTGCAATTGGATACGGGCACATTTTTTATGCCACTATCCATGGAAAACCAGAGGCAGTTGGATATCGGCACAAGTACACTTTACAAAAAATCTACTAAAGATTGGAATGGGAAAATTTGTAAAATGAAAAATGCCACATTTGGCATCATTTGAGCCCAAAAACGGGAAATCCCAATTTTTGGAGTTGTGCCACTATCAAAGTAAAGCAGCGTATGAACTCATATATTTGTTGACATATCCTTATTCAAACACTTTGAAATTTTTTTAAAATTTTGAATTTTAACTACTAGTATAGTGATTTTAGCTGAAAAAATGATGAAACCCAAACATCCAAAAAAAGAGCTGACTTTTGATGCCAAATTGTTCTATGGCCTGACCGCATTACGCAGTAAAAAGTTAGACTTTTTTGCGCGTCACATTTGGGGGGGAGGGGGTGGCAAAGGGGTGAAATTATGATTTTTCGCCAATATCTTGTTAAGTGTAATATTTACAGCAAAATGTTCTGAGGGCGATTTAAACTAAATAAAATTTCCTTTCTAATGATATATTATATCATATACCTTCTCTTGGCAGATTATATACTAGACCTTAAAACATTTGGTGTAATTTAGATTTTTTGATAGTTACATTTGGCGCTCTAGCTCCTGAATTAATTTAATTGGAGCCATGGTAATTGGGATAACTATTCCTAACAATATATAGCTGTCCCACACGGAGACTCAGACTTAAGGCTAAGTCCCATTAGACCCTCCACCAAATATTACTTCGATCGGATTAAAACAAAGGGTACCTTCCATACAAAATTACCGGAAAATTGCCTACGAGCAAAACTTTAATTTTGGTTGACTTGTTCCCTTATTTCTTAATAAACTAGTGGCATTGAATTTGAATAATTTGTATGGGAGGTACCCTTTGTTTTAATCCGATCGAAGTAATATTTTGTGGAAGGTCTAATGGGACTTAGCCTTAACGTTTACCAAAATTTTTCCCGCCTGCTGGGATTCGGCGAAAAGTTACGGGCATGTCTTTTTTTAAATGTTAATAGGGAGTATAGGGGAATGCTTTGTCGGGGCAGCCTGAGTCTCCGTGCTATATATTGTTAGGAATAGTTATCATAATTACCATGGCTCCAATTAAATTACTTCAGGAGCTAGAGCGCCAAATGTAACTATCAAAAAATTTAAATTACACCAAATGTTTTAAGGTCTAGTATATAATCTGCCAAGAGAAGGTATATGATATAATATATCTTCTTCTTCCTTGCCTCGTTCTTTATACAGCTCCATGGTTCCGCGTTGCTCGACCTGCGGTGTAGGCATATCGCCCGTTTTGGCGATAATTTCTCAGCATATTTCTACAGGCAGCTCTATCTTGGATCGTGTCATCGCCGAGACCAATGCGTTGTTGTTGCTTTTTCATTTGACACATCCAGGTGTTCTTCGGTCTGCCTCTGGCCTTGGGTCCACCAAGTGGAACTTCCATTGATATCGCTCTCTTTGCGGGGTTCTCAGGTGGACGCCTTTGAACATGGCAATACCAATCCATTCGTCGGTCTTCGAGCTTTTCGGTGATTGGTTGGTCTATGGACAAGCTGCCTCGGATGTAGCTACTCTTGATGTGGTCCCTTTTGGTTACACCAACTGACATGCGTAACATTTTCATTTCAGTCGCTGTCATTTCTTTCGCGTAACCTTCATACATGGTCCAGCATTCTGATCCATACATGAGTGCGGGACGTACAACCGTTTTGTACAACTTGCCCTTTAGCTTCAGTGGCATTTTCTTATCGCAGAAAACTCCAGAGTTTTCTCGCCACCTCATCCACCCAACCTTTGTGCGATGTTTGATGTCATCATCGCATGTAGCTCCGCTGTTCACCATCGAGCCAAGGTACTTGAACTTGGTACAAGACTTAAGCTGCTCTCCTTTGACGTACATTTCAGGTATCGGTGCATTTGGGTCTGAGAATTGGCAGCATAAGAACTCAGTCTTTGTTATACTTACCCTCAGTCCATGCTCCTCCAGAATGTCACACCATTTTGTAAGCGCAGCTTGCAAGGCAACGATGTTTGGGCTACTGAGGACTATATCATCAGCAAAAAGAAGAGATATTTCTAGGCCGTCGGAGACACGTGTTAATAAGTAGCACATGATGATGTTGAAGAGCAACGGACTCAATACACTGCCCTGGTGTACTCCGACATTCACCGGAAATTCTTCTGATTCACCCGCTGTGCATCTAACCTTACCTATATATAATATATCATTAGAAAGGAAATTCTATGTAGTTTAAATCGTCCTCAGAACATTTTGCTGTAAATATTACAGTTAACAAGATATTGGCGAAAAATCATAATTTCACCCCTTTGCCACCCCTCCCCCCCAAATGTGACGCGCAAAAAAGTCTAACTTTTTACTGCGTAATGCGGTCAGGCCATAGAACAATTTGGCATCAAAAGTCAGCTCTTTTTTTGGATGTTTGGGTCTAGAGCTAAAGTCACTATACTATACGTACTTGATATTTTTATTAAATTTTATTTATCTCTTTCAATAGATATGGCAAATAATTGAATCGTTTATTTAATGAGGCAACGCCCTTATAAGTGATGTCTATGAATACGAAGCTCCCTTATATAGAGAAACCCCTTATTCCTTAAGGGAATCCTTATGACTTAAGTGGGGACTATGAATTCCGCCCTTAGACTCTAAATTCCTGTCGAAATGCGAACTACAAAATACACAGAGGAAACACTATATTTTAGGGTCCTTTTCTTTTTTCTTGTGTTCGTTATTCGGTTTTTTCCTACTGTCTCATCGGTCTGGTTAAAATACACAAATTTAAAATGCAAGCTAACGCACGCTCAAATGTTCTTTTGAAGCCTATTTGGAGTCGGCTTGGCACTGGCGGAGTTTTGAGTTTCTACCAACAAATTTGACCAAACTTCGAACAAATTTGGAAGAAGCTACATTTTTGCACGAGCCTTCCTCTCGAGAGATTCTAAACAAAACCCCCTAAATCCCTATCTGTACCTACGGGTCGGCAAGCGATGCTAAAGAGTGTAAAACATCTGTAAAAATAGGTTTTTGTCGATATCTCGATAACGGAAACATGTATAGTTAAAAGTATGACAAACATTAGTCTCTTGCGTTTCTGAAAACTCTACCTAGGGTTAGCTCGTTTTACTGAAATGACAAACGGCGAACTCAATGTAAAGGTGTTTCATTTATTCGAGTCTACTTATGGTGTTATCAACAAGGTCTTATGAAGATTCCTAACGGTTAAGTCCAGTAAATGGTTTTTTATGATATACATTTTTAACCCGTAGAATTCTAAAGAAACTGGTTAAATTGTTCACGGATACGTGCACCCTCAAGGGCGCTAGGCTGGTTCAAAACGTCAAACGGTTAAAAACAGCCTTTTGGGAATATGTATAATGTATGTACAGGGTGTCTCACGACTCATGGTACATCTATTACTGGATGATAGCACAACTCATTTGGGTAGAATTAATATTCCACATAATCCCTCTATTTTTAACAGTTATAAAGTTTTAGCCCTTTTTGTAAATATTGTCAAAAAACTCGACTTGCCGAGCAAAAACTTCCCAGGTACTACCATTCAAAAGTCGAAAGTCGAAAATGGATTTTTCATTGAAAATTCAAATTGTAAAATCTTAACGGTACTTTGAACTGACAAATGTGCAAAATTGACAAAAGTTGCCTCATAATGTTAGCTTTCGAACAACATATAAACATTAGGATCTTAGGATTTGAAAAATTGCATATCTTACGTGTTTAAGAGAAAAAAACGTGGTTCCAAGAGAAAACCAAACTAAACGCTTCCAAAATTTTTATACGAGTTTTATTTAGTAAACAAGATTTTTTTTAAATAAAAAACGAAAAAAAAAACACGAGACCGAAGTTAATTTCGGACGCGGCCGAAATTTGGATACCCTTCACTCCTCTATTTATGTATGTGTCACTTCTAGGGCACTTGTTACCAACGCAGTTTTAACAGACATGAAAGTGAGAACATTTTTAATTCGCCATGCAAGGAATTTCTGAAGCAATCTGATTAATAAGGAGCACTGGAATTACCATTACAGGAATTGTACTGGCATAAGTTTTCTGCTATTCTGAACAACTTTCAATTTGTAATTTGCTAATTGCGACCCTGCTCTGCTCGGCGGAGATAGATGGAGTGTATAGTGTCGTTTAGAAGATGGGACAACTGAAATTGGTAAAATCAAATTGCATTTAGGGTTTCCAATTTTTCAACTAACTTGTGACATTGAGTCTGAAAGTCACAGTTAATTTGATATTAAGTCCTTCGGTAGTTTTAAATAGTAATTAAAGGAGCGGATTGAAGCGGTGTGATTATAGTAGATAGTCGAATATTTAAAAAAAAAAGTGTCCTACCTCTACAGGTGCAGCAAGCGGTGCTGAAGAGGGTCAAAAATCCACAAAAACAGGTTTTTGTCGATATATCGATAACGGTAACATGTATAGTTAAACGTATGACAAACTTGTGGCTCCTGCGAATCTAAGAATTTTTCTAACGGTGTTTTCAACAAGGTTTTATGAAAATTTCGAGAATCTCTAGCGCAAATTTGATTTCAAAGGGTTTAGTTTGTATTTGGAAGTACATGCTAGTAGCCGTTCTCCTGTAATTATTCAAATTTTAATTTTGTTGATCTAAACGCAGTAACGATCCGTGCGCCCTTCAGGGATGTCTCAAAAAAAACGAAACTACGGTCCGCCAAACTTTTAAAATATCAGATTTCAAGGATTTTTAGGAATATCTCTTTAACGGTACATTTAACGGGAAGGTTACCTATGATGAATTCGAAGGTTCTATGGCGTCATTGAAATAATTGATCTTTAATTATTTTTCTGAAAGAATTAAGTCTTCAAACAGATGAAAAACAAGTCGTGGTTTAAATAAAGAACAAACCTGAAAAAAAAACCCGTTCTTTAATACGGTACAAAAGAACCTAATACTCAGTTCATTCGGTGTTGAATAGGTACTAAGAAAGAAAATCGATACTGAACAGATGGTAAAAAACCTGCAAAAGATCGATACTGAACACGTGCTGACAAAACCTGAAAAATACCGGTACTGAACAGGTGCTGCAAAACCTGGAAAAGACCAGTATTGGAACGGGTGCTAAAGAACAGTACTGAATAGGTGCTGCAAAACCCTGAAAAAGAAACCAAATTGAAAAAAAATCGGAACGGGCCCATAGTTGAAAAAAACCGGGATATCGGTACTTCAAAATATTGATAAATTTCAAAATCTTCCGCTCCGCGTTATACTACTTTCTAAAGTGAGATTTTGGCAGTTGTAACTCCCGAACGCAGATGGTTAGGGCCCTGGAATTTGGAGGAAATGTGAGCGCCAACAAGTGTCCCAATTCAGAAAGATTGGCCAAAGTGTTCCCGAGTTATTGAAAATCAGCGATTGCCAAACAAAAAATTCGATTATCTCGCTACCAATCATTCAATTCTAAAACTGTTCATTTCTGCAAAAAGCTGTCCAGGAAAATCTTAGAGAAAATATGATTTCGTGTCGTTAATACGTTAAGCGGTATCTGCTACAGCTGACAGTATTTTTTGTTTTTTGTTTTTTTTTTTTCGATTTTAACCCTGCTATTTTTGTTCAAGTATTTAATAATATGGAAGTATTCTGGCTGGTGTAGCGGTTAGTGCGCGCACCTTCGCTGCACAGGGTCATGAGTTCGAATCTCACCGTGGATCATGGTGTTTTTCGAACTCACGAGCTTGTGACGGACTATGATCTCACTCAGATGTTAAACGAGTACCCATTTATGGGGATAAATAACACTGCTGAGCGTGATGCTGATCTCATTACCTCAACAAAAAGCAGATAAGATCTTGGAAATAGGATGTCACTATCACGTCCTGCGGCCTTAGTCCAATGCTGGATTGTCGCGCCTGTTATGGCAATTATGAATTATTATCAATTATATAAATACCGTTCAACGCACTAATAATATTTATATGGCTCCTTTGACGCGCAATCATGTGCTCTCTAACATGTTCATGGAGAGTTTTTTGCAGAAATGAACACTTTCAGAATTAGGGGCCAAAAAAACGGAAAAAAAGTGAAAATTTTTGGGGGTTTTCGCTATTTTGACTCTGTTTAGCAATGAAATTTTGGTGGGGAGCTTCGGATTCGTGCTCAGCACCCGAAAAAAACATAAAAAACAAACAAAAATGTCTGCACCACATTTTGCAATCTCACCTGATTATTACACTAAAATGAAAGAGCGATTATCTTGCTAACAACACCTTTAAAACAGACAAGACTGATCGCAGGCCTTTCCGAGGAGTTTATTATGTAATGGTTTAGGCTTCTTTGTGTGGCATTGGAAACGCTGTATACTCATTGCTGGACAGCAGGTAAGAATGCTGTTCGTCTGGCCAGCGTTTACCGTAAATCACTTATACGGCGTATTTGAAAGGCGTTGTGAATTCAATAGGCAAATCGATTCTGAATTTATATGTGTATACAGGGTGTCCCGCATTGGGTGGTCAATACTGTAAGGGTTGATAGCGCAACTTGTTTCAGCAAGAAAATTCCCAATACAATTGAAATTTTTTTTACCGTTACCTTGTTATCGCTCTTTTTGTGAAAGTCATCAAAAATCGTGACTTGTCACGCAAAATCGTAATTGGCAGCACTCCTGATGACTTAATCCAAGATTTAATTTCAGTTTCAGAAACTAAATAAAAATTCACAAAAACTGAAGTTTTTCCTTTTCCCAACATTATCGGCACTTTAAAGATACAGTTACTCAAACTTAACGGAAATTTTAAAATAGATTTTTCATCGAAAATTCAAACAGTAATTGCATAACGGTGCTTTATACATACAACTCTGCAAAGTTGATAAAAGTTGCTTCAACATGTTGGCTTTCCAACGGTATATCACTTTTCTGATTTACATTGCAGAATTTTAGGTAAACACGCATTGAATGGTAAAAATCATGGCTTCAGTGGAATCGTTAACAATTTTCCCTTGACTCGAAAAAAAAAACATACAAAGGCAATTATAATTCGGGATAGAATCTCGCTACATTATTTTGACCAGAACTGTAAGATATTTGAAATTTGGTACATTGTTTGGCAAATGCAACGGTATTTATAACAGTTAAAATTTAATATTTGCTATTTATGACAGATAGACGAGCCGCTTACCTCTCGGGAACAGCTGCTGCAGCGACTTAATGATGCTTGTGACAACATTACGGAAACCCCTCCTGAAATCCTTCGGGACGTTTCTTCCATGCGCCGAAGGTATCGAGTCTGCATACAAAATGGAGGAGGCCAATTCCAGCAGCATTATTCCAATTCATCAAACAGACTACAGACCCATTTAATCATTAGTTAACATTTTTAGTTTATTGGCTCTTTCTCATATTCAAAACTTTATTTTCATTTTTATTTAACAAATTTTCAAAATTGCGATAGTAAAATATAAAAAATAAATGTATAAAATTTCAGTTTAAATAATTCGATAAGAAAACGAGACCGAGTTCTAATCGTGCGAATAGCACGATGAGTGTATACCCTATACCCATATGTGCAGACCTAGAATACGCGTAAAACCGGAAATATTCAATTTCATTTTTTTAAGGGGAAGGGGGTAGATGGGTCGAATCTCGCACATCTTTAATATCTTATAACGGCATCTAACAGCTATCATTTGCTATAAATTTGAAGTTTTTCGCGACATTCTATCAAAAGATATGGCGGAATATTGTTTTGTAGGAGATGTAGGGGTAGGGGTAGTCAGACCTTCTCCACTTTCCACCAACTGAAAGCATATGTCACAAATAGGCATTGTTGAAAATTTCAGGTCCCTAGCGATATTCTGTCGAAAAATATGGCTAAATTATACTACCACGGAGGGGTCATTTGTATGGGAGGTAGGGGAACCCTTGGTCCGATTTGGCCCATTTTCAATACCATCCAAGCTTTTATCAAAACAATCATTTGGCCAAAATTTCAAAACGCTAGCCTCATTATTTCGGGAGTTATCGTGCGAACTGACAGACACACGGACGGACAGACAGACAGACAGACAGACAGACGGACGGACATGTTCGAATCAGGGACCGACCCTGATCATTTATACATATATATACTTTGCCATACCTCCGGTGGCTCCTTTGAGGTATTACATAAATCGTCGTAACAAAAACAATATACCCTATACCATCTTATGGGTATAGGGTATAATAATTACCTTGTTTTTTATATCCAATATGTGTAATTCTAAAATCCCGCAATGTAAATATGAAAAGTGATATACCGTTGGAAAGCCAACATGTTGAAGCAACTTTTATCAACTTTGCAGAGTTGTACGTATAAAGCACCGTTATGAAATTACTGTTTGAATTTTCGATGAAAAATTTATTTTAAAATTTTTATTAAGTTTGAGTAACTGTATCTTGGAAGTCGCGATAATGTTGGCAACAGGAAAAACTTCAGTTTTTGTGAAATTTTATGTAGTTTCTGAAACTGAAATCAAATCTTGGATTAAGTCATCAGGAGTGCTGCAAATTACGATTTTGCGTGACAAGTCACGATTTTTGATGACTTTCACAAAAAGAGCGATAACAAGGTAACGGTAAAAAGAATTCCGATTGTACTGGTAATTTTCTTGCTGAAACAAGTTGCGCTATCAACACTTACAGTATTGACCACCCAATGCGGGACACCCTGTATACCATTTTGAGGACAAATTTACCATTTTCTCAACACAAATTAACTTATACATCAAATAAAATTAACGATTTCTCAAATGAAATTAACGCTGTCAAATTAATCATTCAGCAAATCACTTGTCATTTTCAAATCGTTAATTTGTCTTGTTAAAGTGTGAATTTCATTTGAGACATCGTTAATTTCACTTGACTAATTTGATGTATAGTTAATTTGTTTTGAGAAAATTGAGAATTTGTCTTGAAAATGGTAGGTATATATTTTCCACCAAATTTTTGACTTTCATTGATCCTATGGTTATTGGCAATGAAAAACTACTGGTCAAGTTGAAAAAATATGTTTCGTGTAGATTGGTGGATTTTATAGCAGGTTTTCGGTGTGTTCCAATATTGGAACATAGGGGAAAAATTAACGAAATATCGTGGCTTGGAGTATGATTTATATTTCTACTATAATTTAATGGCGAAGTTAGATTCGGGTTGAAAGAATTTAAGGACATTTCTCTTGTGCTGGTTCAACTAAAAAAAAGGCTCCTCAATTCAGATAGCAGGATGTGTAGATCGTTCTCATCCGTATTGCTTTCCTCCCCTAAAAATTAGGTGCAATCGTTACTGCAGCATTTGTTTGCAATGACTTAAAATTTATTTATACGAGTATCGTTTCAACATTCAATGCAAAATAGAAAAATAAATATTCGAAATAAATTTTGAGTGAAATGCCTTCATTATTTTTATCTTATCCTCAAATTATCTGCAACATAAATATCTTTTTCATAAATAGCTTTATCGATAAATTAGGTTAATAAAATTATTTCACTTTTTTTTCAATCACAGGATTCATCAAAAACCACCATGGCTGTATAACTGGTTCATAGTAAAAAAAAATCTATAAGAACAACTTTTCGTAAAAACAAAACTACCGTCATCCATCCTACAGAAACAGCATAATAAAACAGAAAAAAATCAAATCTCTTCACAATCGCATACAAAACACATAAATTGCTAAAAAAAAAAGTGAATTGTAACGTTTTAATGTTAGTGATATATGAAAACAATTATCTAATAAGTACATAAGTATATGTGGAACATATATATAGATGCTAGACAAGTAAATTATGTAATTTTAAAAATAAATTTTGGCTGGTCCAAAAACTAATACATACGGTAGGTTGATTTTAATGAAAACAGAAACGAACTTTTCAAAATACATATAATAAAAAACTCACAAAAACATACATAATATATAATATAGATATTTATATCAAAACAAATACATATGATTGTTATATAAATAAAAAAAAATGGAATATCATAATTATAAATGTTAAAATGAAAATTATTTAGTGACTGTTTAAAAGATAAAAAAACAAACACGATAAATTGCTAATAATTGCCGAAAAGATTTTATATGAAGCATTTACTTTTTAAGATGATCCAATAAGTGAATTTAGTAACCTCATTTAACATTTTATTAGAAGTATACAATATATTAAAGAAAATATATAGGTACACAGATATTTGGGCAAAAAAAGAAAACCCTATTGAATGTTGAGAATATTATAGAAAATATATATGTATCATTAGTTGCTACTTACGACTGTTACTAGTCAAACTATGATGAGTATAATGTAAGAACAAAGTCAAATTGTTTATAAAATATACGAAAAAAATATCATAAAACGTATTAGTATTTCAAAGAGAATAAAATGCATAGATAACATATACATGTATCTCTATAGATAGGCAGGTCCTTCAGATATTATAAATGTATAAGAGAAAATAAAAAATCGTTGATAAAATTCGTGTTAATATGTATATCAATATAGGGAGTGTATTTTTAAAGTATTTTTTATTTTGTTTTTAATTTACAAACCTGCGTATTTTAATTACTGCCATCATTTTCATTTAAATTTTATTTTATTTTAACAAATACTTCTAATAATATTAGAACAGTGCATATGTGTGAACTCAATGTCAATTAGTCAGAGTCAAATTAATTGAAATAATACGAAAAAATCATCATTTTTATTTTTTTTATATCGTATTCACTCAAATGTTATTGTATGGTGTTGTTTAAATTAAGTTTCAAGTGAAACTATTGAAAAACACTTGAAAAATCTGTTAAGTTGTACTTAAGTATCGTACGATTTTATATACTCTTTTTTTTTTCTTAATAAGATCTTTGTATTATTTTTTATACCGTAACAAGAAAAATACTCAATTTCGTAAAAATATTGAATGAAGTATTTTTTTTTATAATTTTTATAAGTACATATGTACATGTTTTAAATTTATTGTTCCTGGTCAAAAGGAAAATGTAATCTAAAATTTAATTTTCAAAATGGAATACAGTTTTGTATTAAATTTATTATCGTTAAGAATATTGTCCAATAAAATGAAACAAAAATAAAACTTACAAAAAATTGTTCAAAATCTAAAACAAAACATGGGTATCATTAGGAAGTTTGATTGAAATAAAGTGATAAGAAATAGAGTGCAAAGTTTTTGTCTCAAGGTGCCATAACATGAAGTCGACCTTTCGTTTTCTTTACAGACTTTAGGATCTTAAAGGTGGTCCAAGTCGTTCAATATGTATTGCGAATTTGATATTGAATCTCATTTCATATTCTAAGAGTGCCACTTGACATGAAATACTGAAAACGTGAGCCATTCACATATGTATTACTGTTGAGTATATTTATTGGCCCTTTTAAATACACATTTCACGTGTTGCAAGCAAATAGCATACAATTTGGAAAAATACCAAATCACGTACACAAAATATGTAAGCAAAACTATATCTTCAAACTACGTACAAGTGACTTTGTTGCCCTTTTTTACTGCACAAGATATTATGTTCAATATGAGCTATATTGTACTTATAGGTACAAGAAAATTTGTGTGTTGTGTACTTTACAAAAATGTATGAACCTTACATCGTAGACTTTAACGTTTGATAAGTACATACATACAAAATGTATATGTAAGGTAAGGCATGAGTGCAAATTCTCCTACTTTTCAAACCTCGTAATGCGTATCTTAGCAGGTCAATTATATTCAAGTTGAAGTACATACTCACTTTAACTTTCAAAGTGCATCGCAGTTTTTCCTTGCATTATTAACTAATATAAATGTTTTTTTCCAAAAAAAATACTTTCATTCTTAATTTATTGCATTTATTAATAAAATAAATTCTCCAGATACTTATATCTCAGTTTTTCACATAAAATGAAAAGATGTTCAAAAGAAAAAAAAATCTGGAGATGCCGGGGATCGAACCCGGGGCCTTTCACATGCAAAGCGAA
The DNA here is from genome assembly GCA_949715475.1 of Microchrysa polita. Lineage (NCBI taxonomy): Eukaryota > Metazoa > Arthropoda > Insecta > Diptera > Stratiomyidae > Microchrysa > Microchrysa polita. The sequence goes on from OX454420.1 coordinate 14,207,043, forward strand.
CGCTCTACCACTGAGCTACATCCCCTCATGCAAGGCCGTTGCCAAAGTGACGTCAAGATTAATGGGCGTACTTAAATCATATCAAATAAATGGGGTGATGTCGATCAGTCCAAATGATCGAAAAGCTTAGAAAAATAAAAAGCTTTTTCAAATTTGGCATATCTTTAGGGGTTTAGAAAAATCAAAAAGCTTTTCAGAATCTTTTGTGAAGCGAACAGAGAGGTAACATTTTTTTTCGAAATAAAATTTTCTAGAATTTTCAATTTTGTTTTGCGATTTTTATATTTTATTTCGAAGTTCTTGTAATTTCTTTCCGGCATTTGAAAAAAGTAGTCATAGGTACGAGCAGGTAATTATGAAAAAATTATTATTTTTTAGGTATTCGTTGGTGAAAAGTTTGATAATACTAATTGAATAAAAATGAGAACTTTGGCACCGAAATATTACGTCAATACCTGAAATGGTGGGCTAGAACGGTAGATCCTTAAAACGAAAAAGGACAATAATTTTTTTTGTGATCACAATTAGCGCCGTTTTACAGGAGGTGAAAGATAACGCTGGAAACTGCTTCGTAATAATATGAATTATTTGTTTCTCGCTATACAACATGAAACCAAATGATTATTCGATCAATATTATTCAATATGTATTAGAAAATTTTGATGTATGATATTCCACCACATGGAAAGACATATGGAAAAATTAACATAGTTCACATATTAATCCCAGGTCAGGCGAGGGTCGCCAAACTGCAATGTGGGTTATTATCATTTAGCAAATTTTATGCTATTCTCATCAATGGAGAATATTGAATATTATTTTTCTTGATTTGTCCTAAACTCCTAGTGGAGCATGGTGCGTTGACGACTACCGTCCGTGTCTAGTGGTCAACGTTTCAAAGATAACTGAATTTCGAGTGTGATGCGGTTGTCAGCCATACCACTTCCTAGTCGCATTGTTAGTTTATTCTATGATAAGAATATTTCTTATCATCTTCTCAATATTAAACTTGAGACGGGTCGTGCCGAGTTTGGAGGCTCGTTTCTCTATGAATGTCTATATCACAGAGTGGCGAACGAACAATCACGGCCATAGTGCACGACATTTCATTATTACCAACCAATTAATCTGTAAGGACTATACAATAAGTCTGCTCTGTGGCCGTGATCGTTCGGTCGCCACTCTATGAAATAGACACTCGACGAGTTTCCAAACTCGGCACGACTCGTCGCAAGTTTATTATTCAGAAGAAGATAATAAGAAATATTCTTATCGTAGAATTTAAACTATCAATGCGACTAAATCTAATTCTAAACTATTGATTGTTGAAGCTAAGGGGTTAATTAGGGTTTTTTATAATTTTTTTTTTTTTCAAAAAACCCTTATGATATCGATTTTGTCCGTCCGTCCGTCTGTCCGTCTGTTCACTAAATAACTCGCCGCCGGCTCAACCGATTGTCATGAAATTTGGTAGGAATGTGTAGAATGGTTACAGTCTTTGGCACAAAGAGAAGTTGGTAGGAAGAGGATAACAGGGTGTCCCGAACGTTTTAGTTTTTTATCGGAAATTGACGTATGGGTATTTAAATCAATGATCTAAACGAGTACATATCATATCAGTTAACATTTTTCAGTTTCGAGTAACGGTAAACAAGTTTTTGGCTATTAAAGTTAAACTTCTTTTTCGATCTCCGTTTTTCTAAACCGTTATAGGGATCGATATGAAACTTTGCACAAAGATTGTTCAGTATGGCCTTACATACGTTAAATATTAAGACTGTTGACTTTTGCTACGGAAAAGTAAATAACAGTAAATTTGTAAAAGTTCAATTTGTTCGTGTGTAGCCCTTCTTAGGTTTCCAAATATGAAAATTTTGCCAAGGGTTTTTTAGAAAATTACATAGGGAATAGGTCTACGAATTTTCATTCGAATAACTGTATCCAAACCGGAAATATAGCCAAGTAAGTATTTAGTAAGGGCGTTTCACAATGCAAGGGAATCCTCTTAAGCATTTCTTCAATGCATATCTTTTAACTTGATGAAACAATGAACATGAAATTTGGTGGAAATGCATAGAATGGTAATTGTGCTTGCCACAAATATTTTTGAAGTTTATAGGACCAAGTTAACAGGGTGTCCCTGAATAGCTACAAAAGTATACTTGTTCAATACTTATAGGAAAGCTTGCGTGGGCTCTTATGTCATGGAACACAATGGAATCATTTCATATAAGTTGCTTTTATTTGATTAAAAAAACAGTAACAGTAGATTAACAGCTAATAATTCAGTTCATATACATATAAAGCCAAGCCATCCTTACGTTTGCCTGAGTTTCTTTTTGCTCAAAGGCCATCAGAAATCATAAATCGAAAAAAGCCTGTAGATTTGCCTTGGAGTACTTTTATACAGACTGGGTAAATAGTCAATCTATTTTTGGATTGGTCTCAGGCACGTAGCCAGGGGAGGGGTCCATGGGGTCCGGACCCCTCCCGAAATGTTTGCTGAAATAATCGAAGTCAGCGTTTTGATAACATAATTTTAAAAAAGATTGACGTCTTCTTAGCTCCGCTATTTATTTAGACATCATTACTCATTCACCTAAATAGCAGTCGATTTCAGAGTTTAATCAATATTTTCAAATTGTTAGCTTAGTTGAAAGTGCCGCTAGTAGTGATGCGGCTGAACACTACTAATTATGTGTAGAAAATTACTATTCGCATTCGGTACAGAATTCTCGTTATTATTTATCCTATTTGCCTAAGAATTGGGTGTTTTGAACTTTCCGCGACTGAGGTCCTAAATGTTGCTAAGAAATAATTTTAGAACGCGATGAACAATAGTTTAGCCTGAGCATTGCTAGAAAATCCAGAATCCAACATAGTAGAGATTTCCAGCTTACACCTATGGCTAAATTAATGTATTATTCATTTGAAAATGTGCATGGGATAGGGTGGCTAGACATCTCTCTTTAGGTGGATATGTTCTGCTTTTACTCTCTGTGCTCCCCATTACAGCCCAAATGCCACGAACTTAAGTTCGAATCCCAGAATTCTTCCCACGATTCCTTAATAAAAAAACAACCGCAGATAGAAAAACATCCGTTGTAGCCTCGCCACATCCCGAAATATTCCAAATACAACTTTATAACTTTATTGGTGTCAGGAAAACTCGGTATTTAAATCATGCTGATGACCAACATTGTGAAACATGCAGCCACAATCAATAATTTGCCCTATTATTAGTTGGAAACGGTGGCGCAACAACGGGAGGGGTAGACCGAGAAATTGTGAAAGGAAAATATGAAAATAAGAACCACACAAGTTTGAGTTCTGCCTGCCAGTGATCCCAATGTTTTTTGTTTACCTGGGAAGATATTAGCTCAACATCAGCCCAGATTTTGTTTGTGCATAAATTCCTTTTTTGTATTTTCCATGCCTTTTTTCTAAAATCCGGCTGCGCGCCTTGATCTAACTTGTAGACCGTTGTGACATACATTTAAACCCTCCCTCGTCAACCACAATGCTGAAAAGAGTGATTCTCGACTCGTGTTTTTACGACGCTGAAATACGCAAAAATTTGCATCGACAATTTTTGTGAATGCAACGGGAATAGCATCATTACTGGAAAATAGCACCATCATCAACTTGCGACAGCAGCTTCAAATGTCCAGTAACATGGGTGGCCTTAGCCATTTCCAGGATAAGATCCAAGTTGTGCTACTGGTTGGAGCTCTAATATATATTTTTTCTAACGATGGACCCTAGTGAAATAACCATAAAGTTAAATCTTCCTTTCGGTGCTCCTAACAAACCCCGAAAAAGCCTTTCCCTTCTTTTTAATTTAGAATCTTTGCTATTAAATACTGAACCGTTCTAGCAAAAGATCTCAAAGTAACACATATTTTACAAAATCACACTGTTCATTTCGAAAAGGACTTCCCCTTAATTTCTTTCGAGACACATGGAATCTTGTAGTAATTCTTAGTGTACTACCCTGTTAAAATTAACATAATAACACAGACCATAATTTCAATTTAAAGGTTTAAATCGTTTTCATCAAATTTATAGAAAACCAAAAAATAGTACGGGGGGGGGGCAATATTTGGACCCCTCCCGAAATAGAAAAATAGATTTACAGGAAGCATTTCATTAATGCTGTGCACAATTCTTATCTATTGCTTTAGGAACAAAAAATATTCACTATGCATTAAAATTACGTAATTACGTAAATGTACGTCGTTTTTTTTTCTATCAAATTGGACATTGTTTTAAAGGTCAATCAACCCAGGCCTTGGAGGCACCGCACCAACTGGTACTCGATGTATCCCAACCTGCTTTTGTTTTATAATTATAACTCAGTGTCAACCAATAAAAATCGAAAACGATTGCAACATGGTTCAGGGTCTTTTAAAATCATACAGGGTGGCATGGCGGCATTGCGGAAGCTGATAAAATTTATCGAATCGTTATCATTAATTTCCTACTATTTTTCGCAGCGAAATAATAAAAACCACCAGGTTCCTGTGTGCCACCTTGTGTGAAATTCAGTTAGCACCAGTTCCAACCTCATCGCCATTCAAAGGAACTCTGCCCGAATATAAAGAAAGCAGTTTGATTGATATTGATGCAAAACATACGTGCAAACGAACATGATTATCTAGTACATGGATTTTGTAATGTTGTATGAAAATTCACTAATGTGTTGGTCTATATTCTCGCCGAACTTTATTTTGCGCCGGGTCTGGCAAACTCCGGACAGTATGGGATGGGCTTCAGGTTCGTCATCGTCAAACAAAGCACGGGTGGCCCGAAATTGCAAAAAAAAAAATCTTGCGTAGAATAGGGAGTCCTAGCCAATTGTTTCAATACCTAGCTGCACTTCATGACCTAACTCGAAAAACGTTATGAGAAAGCCATCTCAATATTTAGACTACGGAACGGGTGATAAACCGATAACGATAACAATTCTTAAATACACGACCTACGCAATTTTAACCTTTCTGTATTGGCAACAAAGAAAGACGATTTAGGGCATAGTGAGTAGTGTACTTCCTCACCGCGCTCATACTTTGCTTTTAGCATTTACTAGGGTCCGTTCGAATTAAGGACATGATCAAGTTTATTCAATTCTTATCGTCTATAATCCTATATGAACAAATGTAATGATTGTTAAAAAAAATTGCAGTTCTGGAAAAAATTTACATCAAAAATAAGCTCTGTATAGCGTCATTAGATTAAAAGGACCATCACCCAGCTTGCAGAGGCTAGCTCTAATATCCCGCTATACCGATGAATTTAGACCCCTCCACTCATTGGTGATATGAGAACGTGAAGAGGGCTTGAAAATCAATAATTATAATTAGTAAGTTTTTTATACCCTTCGCTCATAGAGTGAAAGGGTATATGAACTTTGTCATGAAGTTTGTAACGCATTAAAGGAAGCATCTCCGACCATATAAAAAGTATACATATATGATCAGCATGACTTGGGGAGTCGATTGGAGCATGGCTGTCTGTCAGTCTGTCTGTCTGTCTGTTGCGACGCGTTTTACTCGGCGGGTATTGAAGCTCGCAAGCTGAAATTTTTCACTCGTGCTTCTTATTGTTGCAGGCTATTTGTATGTTTGATTCACCCAGATTGGATAACTGGGTCATGGGGCTGCCATACAAACCTAGCTCCCCAATTTGAGTTCTTCTAAGAAAAACTTTTTTATTTGTGTACTAATTTCAACCAAATTTCACACAAATGTGTTTCTATAGATAACACAAAATATATGCAAGAATGGATGAAATCGGACCATGGGGTCATGGGGCTGCCATACAAACTTAACCCCCCAAATGAGGTTCTTCTAAGAAAAACTTTTTTATTTGCGCACCAATTTCAATCAAATTTCACACATATGTATTTCTATTGTTGACACAAAACATATGTAAGAATGGATAAAATCGGACCATGGGGTCATGGGGCTGCCATACAAATCCAACCCCCCAAATTAGGTTCTTCTAAGAAAAACGTTTTTATTTGTGCACTAATTTCAACCAAATTTCACACAAATATATTTCTATTGATGACACAAAACATATATAAGATTGAATCAAATTGGACCATGGGGTCATGGGGCTGCCATACAAACCAGACCCCCATATTGGTTCTTCTAAGAAACATTTTTTACACCAATTTCACAAAACCTTGAATTAATGTGTCTTTATCAAAGCAACTAAAAAGTTTAAAACGAATGGAATCGTACTGTGGGGTCATGCTCCGGCAACCCCAATAAAATTTTCCGAGTAAATATTTTTATTTGCCCACTTATTTCAACCAAGCCCAAAACTTTTGTCAAGACGGAAGAAAAAGAATGAGGAGGGGGCTTAAATACAAGGCATAGGTACGCCCGAAAAAAACTTTTAGCCCAAGCGAAGGGTATCCAAATTTCGGCCGCGCCCGAAACTAGTCTCGGCCACGGGGATGGCGAGCGAAGCGACTAGGGGGCGAAGCCCCCTAGTTTTAATAACCATTTATCTTAAGACAACATTAACTTAAAATTCTATATTGAACGTGTTCTACTTTTACGATCTTCGATTACACTACAATTCACTCATTACGTATTCTAGGTATTTCCCCGGAAAATTAGTACATACGAGTATTTCGCATATTAAATGTCTTTTAATTACATGCTCAAGCATAAGCATGCACAATCGTAATTTATTAATAAATTATAAAACAATAGTATAACCTGTAACGAATACCGTGTGAACTTTTATATTGACTTAACATATAAGTCCACATAGTTTTACGTAGAGAATTGCTTTTAGATAGATATAATGAAATCTTAGAAAAGTTAAGTTCAATAAAATTTATTTACGTCAAGAAAAAATCGAGTAACCACATTCTGTTACAATAGCAAGAAGGAGATAAAAGCTTGGATCCTTCATCCTTACATTACATGATAAGGTGAAAGTGAGTTACAAGATAAAAGAAAGATTCATATAGGATAGAAACAATTTTTATTTAGGTTATTTATTAATTTAATTTTTTTATTATCATTTATTTTAGTTATTGTTGTCAAATTCTTAATTAACATTCATTGCATCAACTCATAATATTATTCATTAAACGACATCTATTTTCTGTGAGATTTTATTTCGATGTTTGTGATCAGTTTAATTAGTTAATTTCTAGTTATATGGAGATAGAGATCTACTAATTTTCTTGATACTGAAAATGAGTTATACGGTTGATGCAAAGGATTAATTAAACAGTTAAATATACACACAATTGAAAGTGTAGAAGCGACACTGCACCGACTGACTTATTTTTCAGGGGATAACATTTTTATTAAGGCAAAGTAATTGAATTTTTGTGATTTACTTTTTTTTTTGCTAACATTTACATAAATATTTATAAATTAAATAACTGATTAGTGAGTCCACACCTCTCACTTAAAGGATAGTCTATTTGGCATTCTAGCAGTGGCTTCCAAAATTCATTGCTCTAGCGCCTAAATAAAACAGAATTTAGTCTATCATAATAATGTGAAGTGAATCTATAACTACACTAGACCTCACTTATACATACATCATTGTATCACGAGTCACTACTATAGTGCGAAATGTACATACATATTACTACAAAAGCGTTTTTTTTTATCAGAAATCTGCACACAAAAAGTCCTCATTGCACTTACACTAATCTCTCACAGCCTTTCAAAAGAGCAAAATTACAACACAATAAGTTGTTTGGTTTTTTTTATTAGAAGATTTTTGTTGTTTTTAGTTGTAGAAATTACATATTCTGATGAGATTCAGTTGAAAGTACTGCACAGCAGTATTACTAAGATACTGCCTAGCCAAGTAGTATGCATAGGCCCATTCTCTCGTAGATCTTATAGAATGGTTAGTCTTATCGCCCAGAGAAGACACACACAATATTCAAAAAGCTTCTCCATTGAATTGAATTGATTTTTTGTTAATTTTGCATAGTTATGTTATCTTTTGCTTATTTACGCTGTTGGATGAAAGTGCGCAATGATTTTCTCAATCTAAGATGATGGCTTAAACAAGCAAAATATGGCGTAGCTATGCAAAATAAACAAAAATTCCATTCAACACAATGGAAAAGCTTTCTGAATATGGTGTGTGTCTTCTCTACGCGATAAGACTAATCAGCCGACAGGTACTGAATAAGAGCTATCAGAAACCCGGCCTTAGTATAGTAACTAAACTATTAGATACAGACATATATGAACATTTCAACGTTTCTTCACCTGACTGATGCAGAAAAAAAGATGAAAGATTGTCGGACAAAACGAATCGCTAAACATTTTGACCGATATAGCAGTGAAGGTCGAGTCGCACCTTTTCGAGGGTTTTTTTTTGTCGAAATTTTTAGCAATCCGTAACAATACGAAAAAGATTTACTACGAAATAACAAGCATGCACTCCTATATGATTGTAAAAAGAAAGAATCATTAATGAACTTAATTTTATTTATGTACGTTATGCTCAGTCATTGTGGTTTCGTTGATTTTTTTAGTGAAGCAGGAATTGGGTAAATTTATAGATTGGAAAATTGTTGAAGAAGATACCGAGGATTAGGATATTATTAGATTTACTACTAAAATTGTAAAGTCAACTGTTGAAATAGTTTATGGGATTTCTTTGATGAGACATAAGACACAAGACGTTGAGTGTTGAGATAGTGATCCCGCCGATATCCGCTTGATAAGATAAAAAATCTGAATTAAAAATATTTGGGCAGTGTCCATAGAGCTTACTCATACCTCGTACCAAAGAACTACAAAGTAAATGGGATGACAATATAGCTGTCAACCCATACAAACTGAACGATTTGGTTTGAAAAAAGCGAGGGTCCCTGTCAAGCGTTTTTCTAAACCTCTGTTACGAAAGTGAAGTAAATTGTGACGGGAGGATTCCTAGAAAGTGTAACTATATAATGCAAAAAAAAAACTAGACAAGACGAGTGGGCCCTACCTCTTAGATCTTATATGAAAAAGTGGAGTTGGTCGCTTCTACGGGTGCTTCCTTTAGCTCTTAACTAAGTGCTCGTACCTTAAATTGTCATTCTTTTTCGTGTTCTAGCGGCTTCAATGCGTTCAATATAAAACTGTATTTTTTAGTAGTAAGTAGGGATGTCAAAAACCGGACGGTTAGTCCGAAAACCGGTACTTTCAAAACGGTTAACCGGTTTTTTTCGGTTTTTTCATCCTCCCGGTTTTAACCCGGACGGTTGTTTGCCCATCCGGTTAAAACCGAAAAAAATTTCCAAATTCATAAAATTTTTATATTTTCTTGATTTGCCTTCTATGAAAAATTTCGTATTTCCGAACACTCTCCTTAGTGTGTTTAATCCAAGAACCACCGCTTCGTCAAACTAGCGCTCCTTGCATTTTTCCTTTCCAAGGCAGATATTGTTTACGTTGCGTGTCACACCCACACGTGTATCTTTTGTGCGTCGTGAATGGATATGTGTATCAGATCAGTGCATTTAGAGTTTAGAGTTCATTGTTATAGGAAGACGAGGCAGTTGCTACGACGCGTCCGCGTCCACTTCAACATCCGTCGTGTCCACAAAGACTTCAACATCTACATCATTAGTGCAGTCATATTAGCATTTCAAATAGAAAAAAATAGAGTAAGGTTATTTCTTGTGGTTTTTAAATCAGTGGGCTCCCAGGAATCTAAAACTCATCTTGCTAAAAAAAATGTTGATCGGAAAGGTTCCAAAAAGGACAAAAAAGGATATTCTTTAATCCTTGACCGGAGGTCGGTATGTGGGGTATCAAATCAAAGGGGACGTCAAGTATATTACATATCCGTGTTTGTTCCATGTTTCAAGGACCCTCAACGGAATAAATCGAGATTAAATGGAGAGTTATTGTGTTTTCCGTGTATCTTTCCGAAGCCCTAATTACGAGAGTAAATCAAATTGTCATTACGTTTCTCACTTTTCCGAATCTATAATAGCTAAAGATTCTACCATTAAATTTGCTAAGAAAAAAATGATCGGAAAGCTCTCAAAAAGGACACTAATTGCAAACCTTGATCGAACGTGGGCATGCGGGGTGTCATATCAAAGAGGACGTCGAGTACATTCCATATCTGGCGTTTATTACTTGTTTCAAGGACCCTCACAGGAGAAAATTGGGATCCAATGGACAATTTTCATGTTTCTCGTATATGTATCTTTCCAAAGCCGAATTTTTTCGTTTTAGCCCGAATTTTTTCCATTTAGTGTCCTTGAAACAGGAAACAAACACCGGATATGCAATGCATTCGACGTCCTTTTTGACATGACACCCCGCATGCTCACTTTCAATCAAGGTTTGTAATTAGTGTCCTTTAATGTCAAATATGAATACTTCTGACAATTTTATTTGATTATCTTTTTTGTTCAACATGTTTCTCTTTTAGGGCTCCATTACACAGTCATATTTCTATACGAACATCAGCTTAACGAGTTTGTATGCTTTATTTTGCTAAAATTCTAAGCAATTCAATGAAAAACCGGTTAACCGAAAACCGGTACTTTGAGCCCGGTTAAAACCGGACGGTCTAACCGGCTTTGCAGAAAAACCGAAAAAACCGAAAACCGGGTTATGGGCCGGTTTTTGACATCCCTAGTAGTAAGCGTTCAGAAACAAAGATCTATTTGGTGTTGTTTTTATGTTAAATTTGGATTCTGCTTCGAGTTATAGAGGTTTCCAAACCATTTTGTTATTCAAGTAATTAAGGTTTTTGTCTTTTGATTCGCCTGAATTTGTATTCAAGTTGTGTATACATTCAATCGACTTATCGAGTTAATTTCATGGGACAGAAATAGTTCTTCTAGATATTGAGGTATTCCAGTTGTTGTGGTTGGAGTTATCGAATCTCGACTGTATTAAGAGGGTTTTACACCTGGAGCAAAAATTAATTGTAATAAAAGAAACTGAAAGTTAAAAAAAACTATTAAGAAGAAACGTAAGTTTTGAAGTTAAATTATTGCATATACTCTCATTCATACGTATCAAAAGCTTTACTAATTTGTGCGTCGTTGGGTATAAGAGGGGTAGAATAAACGTAACATTTGAAGAGGAGGCGGTTTTTAAGCTTACTTTACGCTTTACGGGAAGTGCCCTTAGTATTAATCCGATTCAAGTATTTTTTAGAGGATGAGCGGATGTTCTTGATCGGAGTACCCCTCTGATTACAGAAAGGGCCCATTTTCAACATATTCCGTAAAATGCTGGTGTGTCCGATTAAATTTATCTGGCAAGCACTGCTACTAGTGGCACTGGTCAGTGGCGTGGGTAGCTTTTGAGAGGGTGGTTCTGACTTATTTTTCCCGCAGAGAGAAAATTCTTTAAATCAAGTACTGAACAGTCATTCTAAGCCTAGTAGTTTTTACCCATTTGCAGCTCAGCAGAGCAGGAGTATATGTAGCAACCAGAGATTGGGAGCTACCAATTCGTTCGCTACGCTCCGCTCTTCTCCGCCTCCAGGAAATTTAAAACCACTCCGCTCCACTCGGACTCAATTATTTTGCTCCGTTCCGCTCCGACTTTAAATGCTTATTCTATAAAGCTACAAGATCCACATTATTGAAAAAAAAAAAAGTGATTCTGTATGTGTTTGCTTGCAGCATCTTTGAACGCTTGTAAGTTTTCAACGCAGAGAGCTACGACTAGTACTTCAGCAAAATGTGGATTACCATAACTCTACACCACTCTATCCATTTTTTTAAAACTCAATCCCGTTCGCACTTGGACCCCCTTTGTGATGTTTAATTGTGCTGGAGTCCTATGCATTTTTTTATTCTTGTGTCGCAACTTTAAACGGTTGTAACTTTTGAACGCAGACAGCTGGGACTGGGAAATTTTCAGAATAATGTGCGTCTCAATACCCTCTACTCCGCTCCCCGATCCCTCCCTCTTAATCCAAAATGTTTAAGAAAATCGACACCGTTCACGCCTCTTTCGCGTCTGTAATTTTTTAACGCAGGCAAAAAAAAAGTTTTTCTTTTAGATTTTTGCTCCGCCTAAGGTCTGATAAATTTAATTTGTTGAGGAGTTTAGGACTGCCATAGATTCTCTAAGCTTATTATTGCCTAATATGAACACATCAGGACGAAAGGGTACAAAGATGCAATAACGATTTCCAATTATCTAATGGCAATTAAACACAATAGATGAGGTTACGAAACAAAACAGTTGCGTTTATTTTCAAATCTACCGACCTTTACGGATCAGAAACTTCTCTTTCCCCTAAGCGCTACCTTGCGGATTATCACTTGACTTATTGCCATCTAACAGTTGAACAACCATGCATTTCCGGCCTCATTTATTTATTAAACTATGTAAACTCTTTTTAAACGGTTCGTGAGCTTGAATTTAAAAATGAGGGCCGTCAATAAGTAAAACATAATTCTTAACTATTTACGAAAATTTGCACATCGGTCGTTCTGTTACTGATTACCTTCCACTTCACACAAGGGTATTGTGTGTGAAGCTGAGCATGTCTTTTTCGAGCGATGTTTTTTTACTAAACTATTTTTTAAAAATGTTACCCTAAACTGTTCCATCCAAGAAAACCGTTTAACTGTGACTACCAGTCCAAGAAAACAACAATTTTTGACTTCCTCATTGCTTGTCAGCTTCGGAAAATTCCTAATAAAAGGACTTTGAGCTGAATTAGGGTATCCTAAGTGTTGCCAAAATGAAATTTAAAAACGACTATATTTAGACGGCTATATTGAAAAAAAGGCAAAACATCCGGTTAAAAACATACAAAACAATTAAATTGAGGAAAAATGTGAAAAAAAACACTGAAATTTTATTTTGGTTAAATATTGAAAAGTAAGTTTCGCATTTTATTTTCGTTATTTTCAAACTAAATTAATTTAAAAATTTCATTAAATAGTTTAAGGCGCAGAGAAACCGCTATCGGGTAAGATTACAATAGTACACTTCCCGAAAAGAATCTTCTGCAGTGAAAGATTGCAGTTCTCTTTTGTTTTTTTTTTTTATTCGTTTATCACGAATCGTCAAGCACGGGATAAGCTTCAATGGATCGCAAGGGCAGCCGCTCTACCAGTTGACTAAGAAAATCAATTACGGCTAAAAATTCTGCCGGTCTTTTAATTATTTTCTTCTGGCTACACTCTAAAAAGTGAATTGAAATTTGCGCTGAAAATGCCGTAAATTTTACTTCATTTACCGCTTATAATCACATTAGGGCTCTCTTCCACTGCAAGCGTAAACTTGAGCGGCGCGGCGCTCCAGCGGCAAAGCTTTCACAAAATGTGCGAAAAAAAGCTTTTACTAGTAAAAGGTATAAGCACACACAATATTCAGAAAGCTTTTCCATTGTATTGAATGGAATTTTTGTTTATTTTGCATAGTTACGCCATATTTTGCTTGGTTACGCCATTAAAATTCGGAAAAGCTTTAAACGCGGGAGCGCCGCGCCGCTCGAAGCAGGTAATGGACGGCAGGCGTTAAGAGTGCATTTTATAACAATTTGTGTGTAAAATAAGATAATTACACCAAAAACGGTGTGAAATGTATTTTTACGCTACACTTGTGCATAATTCGGATTTTTGGTGCATTTTTAGGATTTTTTAGAAATTTTTTTCAAAAAACCCTTATGAAATCGATTTTATCCGTCCGTCCGTCCGTCTGTCCGTCTGTCCGTCTGTTCAGTAAATAACTCGCGAACGGCTCAACCGATTGTCATGAAATTTGGTAGGAATGTGTAGAATGGTTACAGTCTTTGGCACATATACCTTAGAAGTTGGTAGGATGAAGACAACAGGGTGTCCCGAACGTTTGAAAAAATTCCACTTTTTTAGTTATTATCGGAGATTGTCGTATGGGTATTTAAATCAAAGATCTAAACGAGTACACCTCATATCAGTTAACATTTTCCAGTTTCGAGTAACGGTAAAAAAGTTATTGGCGTTTAAAGTTAAACTTCCTTTTCGAGCTCCGTTTTTCTAAACCGTTATAGGGATCGATATGAAACTTTGCACAAAGATTGGTCAGTAGGGCCTTATATACGTTAAATATTAAGACTGTTGACTTTTGCAACGGAAAAGTAAATAACAGTAAATTTGTAAAATTTTAATTTGTTCGTGTGTAGCCCCTCTTAGGTTTGCAAATATGAAAATTCTGCTAAGCGTTTTTAGAAAACTACATATAGAATATGTCTACGAATTTCCATTCGAATAACTGTATCCAAACCGGAAATATAGCCAAATAAGTATTTAGTAAGGGCCTTTCACAATGCAAGCATCTTAAGCATTTCTTCAATGCATATATTTTAACTTGATAAAACAATGAACTTGAAATTTGGTGGAAGTGCATAGAATGGTAATAGTGTTTGCCACAAATATTTTTGAAGTTAGTAGGACCACGTTAACAGGGTGTCCCTGAATAGCTGCAAAAGTATACTTGTTCAATACTCATAGGAAAGCTTGCGTTGGCTCTTATGATAGGGAACACAATATGTAATCATTTTATATAAGGTTGCTTGATTAAAAAACAGTAACAGTAGATTTACAGTAGATTTAATTGAGTTCATTGTTCATATTTAAAGCCAAGCCATCCTTACGTTTGCCTGAGTTTCTTTTTGGTCAAAGGCCATCAGAAATCTTAAATCGAAAAATGCCTGTAGATTTGCCTTGGAGTACATTTATACAAACTGGGTAAATAGTAAATCTATTTTTGGATTGGTCTAATTAAAGGTGGTTTATTTAGACCAATCCAAAAATAGATTTACAGCAAGCATTTCATTAATGTTGTGCACAATACTTATTTATTGCTTATTAAATATATGTGCAAAAAATATTTACTATGCATTAAAATTCTAAAAAACCCTCGTATTGCGGGCGCAGCCCTCTGTACGCCGGTATTTTTACAACGTGCAATTGTAGTTTTACTCATCTTTTGTAGCGTGCTTTCCCATCGTACTTCAATCGACTGTACTTAGCACAGTTTTCGTTCATCATTAAAGCAAAGTGGGTGTATTAATAAGTTTAATCGTGAGTGTTTTTGTGTCGAGTGAGTGCGTGCTCGTATCAATTTAGAAATTAAAAATTCTAACTGAAAGAAATTTCCTTTTCTACTAACATTAATTTCTTAAGATATCACTTTTCTTTTGTTTTCTTAAAAAAAAACATTTAATAAAAAATATGTTTGAAAAGAATCGTATTAAAATGGATTTTATTTTTAACACAATTTTTCGTTGCTTAAATTGGTACGAAATGAACGTGTAATCTATTTGTCAAAATATTTTGTTTACTACAAATAAATAGTTTTAGTGATGACTAGATTATTATTTGAAAAGGCTCGCCAGTAAATCTATACTGACGGATGCACCAACTTTAATTCAAAAATAATTTTTTTTCAATTATCTTAGTTCCATTTTTCAGGATGAGTTTCACAGTCTTTCCTTTGAATAATAATAATAAAGAAAACTATTTAATAGCAATTTTCAATTATTTTGGGGCATAGATTACATTTTAATTTTACAGCAATATACGTGCAAACAGCGAGGGTGAAATTCGTTCAAATGTGTGGTGGAATTCACATTTGGAGCAGTGTGAATTTACTTACATAGGCGTGTGGTTTACAACCCTGTTTACAAACCGTGTTATTAAATTTACAACGAAAAAAGAGTGAAAAAATGTAATTTTACAATTCCAGGTGAAAATCGTTTTATATTCCTAGTATTACGGAGAATTTTTACACATAGCGAGGTGTAAACTTGCAAATATATTGGAGTACTTTTTTAAACATTTTTTAGGTAAAATTACGCTTGATTTGCAAATTTAGATTGCGGAATAATTTCACTATTATTTTTACTCTTATAATAGAAGGAAACTTTGTTTCCTTCTATTATAAGAGTAAACATTTTTTAGAGTGTATACAGTCCAGTTTCCGTGCTACTGCTAGCACAACAAAATATTCTTAAGTTGATGATTGTGACCCAGATCTGATCAACAAGGAAGATAGTCAATTTTCTCTCATCTGTCTCTTGGAAATACGACAACTAATGAAACTGTTGAAATCAAAATTTAATTTATGATTCATAATTTGTAGTACCCCAACATAAGATTGCCACTATAGGCGAGCCATAGTGAATTATGATTTTCACAGCTGACAAAAATTAGGTTTTTGTATACAGATCTCAATGGTAAGTGTGAATTCCTCGTAAATCTGCTGTAATTTCTTATACTTACTGAATCTAACTTAAGGCAGTGCTTTTTTTAAAAACTAAGTTGAACATTGAAAAAAAAACTGAAAACTCGAAACTTTTCGCTTGCCTTTCATGGTATTAAAAGAAATAGTATTGTCTATATCAGTGATTCCCAAACTAGGGGGCGATCAAATAAGGGAGGCGCCGGCACAACTCTTATATTGATGCCATTAATTAATTATGGCTTGCTTGCCATTAATGAGTTATGGTTTTCTTGTGAACTTCATTCGAAATACACCGGAGGTAATCGGTTGTTGCAAAGCGTTGCAAAATAGCATAAAATCTATTTTCGTCTTTTAATTCGCTTGCTACTAAATCCTTTTGATGAACACCGCTGAGAATATTTTAGAATTTAAATTTCAAAATATGTGCTGCACTAACAAACAAATGTTCAAACAATTTGAATTGCGACAATGGATTCCGAACGTATGTCCAAAATGAATATACATTCCTTGCCCATGGCAATTTTTGCTTCTATTTTCGGTTTTTGGTCATTTTCTCGGGGGGGCGCCAGGATCAGCAGATCTCGGAAGGGGGGCACGAGCTGCAAAAGTTTGGGAACCACTGGTCTATATGAATGAGATTGACTAATGAAAATGATAATTTTGACAATTTTTCTTATTGTCACGTGTTGCACCAGGTTTAAGCCGAGGCCTTGGGCGATTGACCGGCTGGCTACCGCTTAAAGCCGACACTGTGCTTCTGGGGGAATTGCATTATTGGAAGGACCGTTGAGAATAAAAATGCCCAGCAAAGAAATTTTGACGACATTTACGTCGATCGACAAAACCCACACTCAAATTTATCTTTACTGTTAATAAAGCACAATCTACAAAAAAAAAGTCCAAAAATCTAAATGCTTTGGTAAACGATCTCCATCTCTAATATTGTTTATGAAAAATAAAGATTCACCTGCATCAAATTTAAGAATCTTGGTATCGGATTATGTGAGACCAACACAAAATCCTCGCGGACCACCTTGGGTCCCTTAGGGTCTGCAGACCTTTGATCTGGAGTGATATAAGTACATATTTCAGTTTTGTTTATTTTCGTATTTCAATATTTCGAAGAGCCCTTAATTTACAATATTCCAAGAAGCAACGACCTGTGGTTTGTCATATAATCTGAATATGTACTAGGTAGAATCTAAACACAAAGCACAGCTATTATCTCCGATTATATAGGTACAATTTCAACTATCAATCATTTCTATACATATGATTTGCATACAATTATCTTTTTGCTCATGATATTAATTCCAATAGTCGTGCTTATCCACTGTGACTAACTTCTAGCAGGATCCATTCATGACAACAATGTATCGCCTTGACCTAGGCCAATTCGCAGCGTTCTTGTCACATTCTTATTTGTATTATTAATTCAGTTAATGTCTCTGTTAAATTATAGGCATTAAACGATCGTCCGCACAATCACGTACGAGTATTATGCTAAATGCTAATAAACTTTTTCTATTACCACAATCTTTTCAGATAGATCTTTCGTATGTACTTTCTCAAAATATTCATTTGCATAGACATACTAAGTGCGATTACCACACTGCCGTAATACTAGAAACACGCAGTAATATGTAGTACCCATTTCTAGCATTAATTCGAACGCCTCAATGCGGCTTATGAATTTAGCCGCGGGGATGATAAGTACTGACTGAGCTGAACTGAAGAGCAAGATCGCGTACTACAAGGCACAAGCCAGCTGTTGAAGTGTACATTTGCAAAGCAGTTTTCAAACTGCTACTGAACCGCGAAGCAGTAACAATTTTACATCTTTGCGTGGTTGCCCGTTTTTTTGCAGTGTCTGCCGAATACAAAACTCATAAAACACATTTCGGCGAAATTGTCGATGCTTCTTTTTTGGTTTATTTATGATATAGGACCAAATGTTCAGTGATCTTTTATAAACTCATCTTCATCCTACGTCATTAGTTCGTTTCATATAAGCATGGATTCAATTTGAAAATTGCTGTTAGTCGGAACAAGTGTCGCGATCGGTCAAGATCTTATTCTACTACCAGAGTAGCATCAGATCAGTATCAAATTCTTGTTGTTGCATTCTGGTTCTGTGCTCAGTTCAGCGAGGAGAGTTAGTACATAGTATTATCATGACTTTGATAAGTGTAGCGCCGCGAAGTGAATCAGTGCAGAACGGTCAGCGCGAAATGTCGTCCAAGGACTCGTCGTCCGACAAGAAGGATCCTTGTGTCGCGGATCAAGATGATGATAATGTAATTTCGGAGCTTATTGGTGATGGTGGACGATGGCAATTTATGTGGTGCATTTTAGTGTTTCTGTTTCAAATACCCACGACGATGCATATGTTTACGTTTGTATTTCAGGTGAGTGTTAAATAAAGAAGAAAAAAGAGAGAAAAATGAATATAATAATCAAAAGAAAAATTAAAAATGGATAAGTGGTGAAATGGCAACTTGCAATCTGGTTTTACAGCATTTACAGCGTTAACTAATTCTAATTTATTATTGTGCTGTGTTGCATTAGACTAGAAAAAAATAATTAATCAAAGAGACGTCATAGGTTCTATTATAATAATGATTATTATTAAAAAATGCAGCTAACTTATGAAGATGTTTTACTGGTAATTATACAGTATAAAGACTTACATTTCATCATTAGAGAGTTTTAGCAATTCGTAAAGCTGTTGT
Organism: Microchrysa polita; assembly: GCA_949715475.1. NCBI lineage: Eukaryota > Metazoa > Arthropoda > Insecta > Diptera > Stratiomyidae > Microchrysa > Microchrysa polita. The sequence continues at coordinate 14,225,977 of OX454420.1, forward strand.
GGTGTACGAGTCGGCATTATACGTATTGAAATTGGTGATGATAAAGTTATGAATTGTCATTGAATCGAGTTCTTCTGGCTTAAATTAAGCAAAACACACCTTTCACGCCTCACGGTATCCTAGGATACGTCGACAAAGAAATATGTCAATGTTTTTAGCATTCTTACGGCTTGCAAAAACTCTATATTCAAAAAAAATCGTGTAAGTGTTTCTTTTTATTCAGGAATAAAATTCCATCCAAAAATGATGTCCATAATTTTGATGACATATTTAGTTTTTACTGACATTGAGTTAATACAGACAAAACATATCTTATCAAAGTCAATCAAGGACTTTTTATTCCAATATGTTACGTTAAATTTATTATCAATTGTTTATGTACATATAATGCAATTAAATCGGAGTATCTTCTTGTCCAAGAATAATCGAGATAGGGTAGTATAGATAAAGCTAGAAAAGCGATAAATAAATAAAATTCTACAGATGAATGAGATATTCATGAAAATGATGAACAGTTAAACTGCAATCAACAAACAGGTATAATTAACAATTATTATAACTTTGTTGCTTAATCAGGAAACTAGATTTTGTGCTTTGATTATTCCATTATTCTACAATTATGAGTTTTAATATATACAGTGAAATACGGATAAACGCACATCGATTATGCGCACTACTTTTTCGTGCACTTAAAAAAAAGTGTTCTGTACAAGGATTCTATTTTACGTACCGTAAAATAGTCTCACAATCTCGTGAGACTTTAACTTTGAAGAATTTAAAATTTGTATTTAAATAATGATTAAAAAATTAAACTTTAAATGTAAAGCAAAAGCCGTGAGCATTTCCCATATGGGCAACCTGGGCAGCTGCCCGGGGCGCCAAATTATCAAAGGCGGCTAATTTCCGAGGTCGGTATATTTCCAATACATAATTTAAAATTCTGAGATAGATAGAAAAAAATAATCTCTTCGAAAGCGGTCTTTCCAGCCAGTAGTAGATTTAAATATTTGTTTGGAACTATTTGTTTGGAGCTACTGTTTGTACCAAGATTTGCTCAATTGCTAAAAAATTGCTACTACATTCAAATATTGGGCAGAGTATATCTTGATAAAACTATAAGGTACTTCTCTTCAAATTTTAGCCTGGAAGCTGTCTTTAGTCTTCAGCTGAAAAAAATAAAACGAACGTTGCTGCTATTTTTATTGATTTAGTTGTTCCGACAACCGTCACATATACACTGCGCGACAAATGCTTAGGTTCATGGATATTTTCCTTTAAAATTATGTAATTTCTATGTACTCTGATCAGAAATAATTTTTAAATAATGCTCTCTCAATTAACGGTTATTTTAATAAATATTGCAACTCTATCAAGCAACTCGCATAGCTAACGGAATTTTTTAAAATGAAAATCGCAATTTCCACTGCGACAATTGTATAGGTTCACTTACTTTAAAGAGTTATCTCGTCCTGGTGAGAAGTGTTTCTGTAAACATTTTTTTCGCGTTATACTCGGTGAGTCGTATAGTGGATAATGTCAAAAGGAAAGCAACTTTCTGCCGAGGAAAAGGCGACAATTTCCATACTAAAGCAAGAAGGATATTCAAACGGACAAATGGCAATATGGATTCAGCGGAGCTCGAACGTTGCAAGTAATTTTATACGAGATAGTGAAAATTATGGCCGACGATACGCAGGAGGTAGAAAAAAAGCGATTTCCGGTGCATTACGGCGACGTCTCTTAAGATAAGCCTCGAATTGTCCCTTACTGAGCGTAATCATGGGGAGAATTTGGGGTTATCAACAATTGTGAGGACCATCCAACGAGTTCTTAGATCTTCTTCTTGTTTGAAACGTTTATGGTTAAAGAAAAAAACCAGCCTTAACCCCGCAGCATCGCCTACAGCGCCTGGAATTCGCCTCAAGATTCATGAACTGGACATCGCAATGGAGAGGTAATATTTACGGCTGAAAAACGGTTTTGTGTGGACGGTCCAGATGGATTCTCTTACTATTATCATGATATTAGGAAGGAACCTATGTACCTGTCACGCCATCACTCCCGAATAGGTTCCGTTATGGTATGGGGAGCCATATCATATCATGGAACTATCGTCTTGGTCATCCTACGAGGTCGCCAAACGAGTTCATCTTATAAACCGCTCTTAGAAGAAGATATCCCTAAGATAAATGTCATGGACGAAGGCGACCCTTGGATATTGCAACATGATCTTGCCCCAATTCATACAGCGAGGGTAGTTAAATCGTTTATTTTGGAGGAAAATATGACTTCGTTAGACCGGGTGCCCAACTCCCCTGACATTAACACATTAGAAAACATTTGGGGGTGGCTTGTTCGTGAGGTTTACAGTAGTGGTAAACAGTAAAACCCTAAAGAAGAGTTAATTCATGGAATTAAGACAGCTCTGTCTAAAATACCGCTATCCGTGCTGCATTCTTTACACAATTCCCTACCTTGAAGGCTTTATGAAATTATAAATAAAAATGGCGGAAATACACACTATTAAATAACAAAAAATTCTCTTGTTTTTTTTTTGTATTTCTCCTGCTTGACACTTTTCTGAAATATTTTTCATCGAAAACATTAAGTATAACGGTAAAATCGTCCCTGAACCTAAGCAATTGTCGCAGTGGAAAAAGACTCTTTGAATGAAATCAATTACTTTAATTTAAGGAGAATGTCCTGTAGGGCCTCAGTCCATCCATTTTATTTGTGATATTTGATAGTTTCGAAAATAACATTTCTTGAACCGGTAAACTTTTTTTTACCGTTTCCTGGAAGGAAATATGTGCGAACCTAAGCATTTGTCGTGCAGTGTACATTACATTAACATGCCTCCGGGCCCAATATAGGCTCTTGAGGTTCTATGAAAACTACGTCCAATATAGTCGTATACTGAAAGACTGAGGTAAAAGTGACAATTACATGAAATGTAGAATGTGATCTCAGGTGAGAATCTAATTTGACCACCTGCATAAGAGCTCTCATGCAGCCGTTAATTTCATCATCTGGGGGCAGTGAGGAACTAAACCCGCCAATAGGACTCACTAATGGCTCAAGAGACCGCTGTCTAACAGAAAAGTTGCGTACGGTGAACCAATCAAAAACTTCCGTCTGCTTGCAGCATTCAAATTTTTTTGAACTATTTTTATAATTTTTTTTTTTATGGTCAAAGCATTTTTTGGGAAAAGGTTACTGATGCATATCACCATGTTTATCTTTTTATCTGGTAATTTCAACATAACGGCAATTTACCCCAATAACGGTATTTCATACCGTTATCTTTAATGCGACGATTAATAAATTTTTCGGATTTTTTTTTGTATCCGAGACATTTCTAAGGGATTGGATGCATTTGATAGCGTGAGCCGTGAGGATTGAAAAAATCTTAAATATAAAATTCTTCGTAGTAGGGCTATGATTGTGATATGTAGGTACTCAAAAGTGGAATCGAAAAAAAATTGCCGAAATTTCGCAAACATGCAGATTTCTCTTGCAGGTTGTTTGAATGCTGGAATAACCAAATGTGGACGACGGGATCGTAGGACTGCTATACAAACCCTACCCCATTAATTAGGCTCCTCTAAGAAAACCCTTGTTTGTGGGCTACCCTTCACCAAACCACTTATTAATGCGAAGCCGGTTAGGTTAAATCAAGTTTTTCAGAAAAAAAAAATGTTTATGGGCTAACAAACCTCAAATAAATGCCTTCATCTCGGAGAAATTTTTTTGACATCTTAATCAAATTCAAATTCTTTATTCAACCAATGATGAAAAACTTTTTGTATCACAAACAACATAGTAAAAATAGGGCAGAGAACGAGTACTTACTCTTACAACTAACAAAATAAAGGTGATGAAGTAGTGTAGAAATTACAAACAAAATGTGACGGATTAAGTACGATATTGAACAATATAGTATGTAGATAGTAGGTAAGAGGAAAATCGGGACTAAAAACCTATTATTCAAAATTAAAAATTAAACTTATATCTAATTTAACCTAATTGACTTAATGCTAAATTACCTAGGTCTAATATTGTGATTGGCACGATTTAATCAATAGAGCTTGTGTTAGAAAAAAAAAGCGGATGTAGTGTTGCAGATACACAGATAATAATAAAATAAATTTTAGGAAACATGGTGGATATATTAAGCTAGTCGATTTAGAAGCGGATTGGTGGAGCTAGCGCAGGATATGCTGAAATTAGTTCTAAGTAGGGAAGTTTTTGACTGTAGCAGCGAAACATTAGCCATTGAGTGCAGTGCGGACGTAGAAAAGAACGAAGGTAGATCAAGCATAATTTTTAAGATTTTATTTTGTTTTATTTGCAACTTATCCCTATGAGTCTTAGCGCAAGTTCCCCATGCAGCAGCATACGTTAGTGTAGGTTGAAAGATCATTTTAAATAATAATAATTTATTCTCAATTGACAACGACGATTTCCTGTTAATCATTGGATAAAATTTAATTATCTGACTATCAGCTTTTTTGGTTATAGCATCGATATTTGCTTTGAAAGTGAGTTTTTTGTCAAGCAACACTCCTAAGTATTTTATAAAATCTACTTTCCAATCTACAATATTACCACCTAGCAGAAGTGGCGCGGATGGAAGGAAACACGGTTTGCGTTTTCGTGTGAAGAAAATTTCTTCGGTTTTTGCGGGGTTAATTTGAATTTTCCATTGTGTGAAATATTTTTTTAAAGTTTCGAAACCGTTTGAAAGTGAATTCGTGATAACGTCTGGACATGAGGAGGTACAAAGGAGGGCTGTGTCATCAGCAAATAGGCAAATATTACAGGATGTTGGGATCGGAATATCACTTTTGAAGATGTTATACAGTAACGGGCTGAGTGCCGATCCTTGTGGAACTCCAGCTGGAAGCGAGAACAGCGATGACTTACACTGTAAAAACAAGGTTGAATTTTACATCGAAATCTCGTTGAATCTTACACCTTTTTTCTCGCAAAATTACAGTAAACGTTTATTTTTCAACAAAATGTCTAGTAAACCCACAAAATAGTGTAATATTACACAGATTTTTTAATATTACTCTATTTTGCTGTAATTTTACATCACATTTGGTGTAAAGATGTGTCATTACTTTATTTTCATGTAATATTACGATTTTGGTGTAAAAATTACACCTACATTTTTGTAAAACTTAGTGTGTGACAATACTTTTGGCATTTTCTTGTATCTCACAAGTGGCTTGTTCTGTGTGCAGTTTGTCTGTTCCGTCCGAAGTGCGCTCGTGTGAGCTTCTAAGCATCATATTATTGTTGTTGTTGTAGCGCTTTTTGGTCTTGAACCGAAGGGGGTGTGGCAGATCTTGGCCGTTGGAATACCGGGCAGGTCCAGGACGATTTACATCGAAGAACCGGCTTCTTATTACCGTTTATAGATTTACACCAATTTTGTAGTAAATATTTACACCGTAAAGCGTAAAATTACTCTAGATCATATCGTGGTGTAAATTTACTACTATAATAGAAGGAAAAAAAGTTTCCTCCTATTATTGGAGTAAAATTTTTTAGAGTGTATACTTAGATTTTTCTCGTCAAAGCTCGTTTTAACAACAGACTTTATCCTCGCTATTTGGTGAACTGTGCTATGGTGTCTCCTGAAACCAAATTGCTCATGAGGTAGTATATTTTTTTGTTCCATTATTTCAATAATCTGATCTTTAATTATCCGCTCAAATAATAATTTACCGATATTGCTAAGCAGACTTATTGGTCGATAGCTATTTAATTGGGACTTGGGTTTGGGTTTAGGAATACAAATTAGCGAAGCTATTTTCCAAGCTTTTGGAAAATATGCTAATTTGATACATGCGTTAAATATTTTGCATAAATAAATGCATGAATTTTTGTGCATATTTTTAAGGAGGGACAGTCTGGACCAGGAGCTTTATTTGATTTTTTTTTTTTTTTTTTTTTTTTTTTTGCCTCACAGAAGCTTCTGCCCCGGGACAGGGCTTCTCGGCATCACTTTACTTACTATGCGTACGTAAGTGACTAATCAATCAATCGAGTGTAAACTCTAGCAGATCGATAAAATAAAATCTAAAACAAAAAATAAATTAATAAGGAAATTTATCAAAATAATTTCTTTTAAAAATTAATTTGTTAATGCAATTAAAATTAACTAAGTCCTTCAAACTGTTATAAAGAATTATTGACCTTGTAATTGGTTCGTTAAGACCATAATTTACTCTATGATAAGGCTGAACAAGAAGGTTGTTCCGCCGTAAATTGTGAGGAATAGTTCTGACTTCAAAGTTATTTAATATATCTTCACAAACAATATGAGAGCAAAACAGATCTCTAATGAACATAGCGTTTAAAAACGTTCTTCTATAATCTAAAGCTTGTAAACCCAATAAGGAACAGCGAGTTTTATATTCTGGCTTGAAACGCCAGCCAATTTGATAAATAGCAAACCGTGTAAAATTGTGTTGAATTCTTTCTATACGCTCGATATGAACCTTATAGAACGGATTCCACACAATAGAACAATATTCCAAATGCGAGCGAACGAAAGCTGTAAACAATATTTTTAAGGTAAAAGGATCATTAAATTCACGAGCGTTACGTTTAACAAATCCTAACATACTATTCGCTTTTGAAATAATGTAATCAATGTGTTGTCGAAATGAAAGATCATGGTCGAAAATTACACCAAGATCTGATATTTCGGCAACCCTTAGAAGAACACTACCTGTTAAGGAGTACTCAAAGAAGATCGGAGTTTTCAATTTATATATGCTAAGTACTTTACATTTACTAACATTTAAATTTAAATTATTATTAAGGCACCAAATTTGCAGTTTTTCTAAATCGGATTGCAAGTTAAGACAATCACCTATATTGCGTATTCTCATTGCGATTTTCATATCATCGGCATACTGCCATACACGCACGAATTGAAAATTTTGTATGATATCGTTTACGAAAACTAAAAAGAAAAGTGGTCCTAAATGGCTTCCTTGCGGAACTCCTGACGAACACTTTATGATAGAGCGCGATGTACAGCCATTCAACTTTACCAACTGCGTCCTATCCGTTAGATAGGATTTCACCCAGCTAAGAAAAACCGACTGTATACCTAAATTTTCTAGTTTCTTAAGTAAGATATTATGATCTACTCTATCGAAAGCCTTCGAGAAATCGGTATAAACCACATCAACCTGCATTCCCTGCTCAATACCATCTGCAACAAATTTAGTGAATGATACCAAATTTGTTGTAGTTGATTTTCCTTTAAGGAATCCATGTTGACATGGTGATATTAAACGGCTAATTAAAACATCTATTTTATTTTTAATAAGCATTTCAAACAACTTCGGTATTGCTGATAGTTTGGCTATGGGTCTATAGTTATCAATAAGATGTTTCGGACCCTTTTTGTGAACAGGGGTTATGTACGAAACTTTCCATTCATCAAGAAAAACACCTGAAGACAAGGACAAATTAAAAACGAGACCGAGGCTAATTTCGGGCGCGGCCGAAATTTGAATACCCGTCACATTTGAATGAAACTTAAGTTTCTTTTGTGTTAATAATTTCTTCCGCAGCCCTATGACGTGTTCCGATTCCATCTGTTCCCGGAAGCGTTAATCCTTAAATGCATGGGGTCTGAAACCATTATCGTAACTGACCTCCCCTTATGTAAAATCGGTCACTAAAGACGGAATCAGCCTTTATATTCCCAGGAAATAGCCCGTTTTTCCATAAAAGCGAAAATAGTAGAATTTACATTGTGTAACAAATATGGTACGCATTGCATTCAGGCCATATGTTGTAAATGAAGGACATTTTTCAATTTTATTTATTCTGCCTCTTACTTTCATAGGAACAGAAAGATAATGAATATTGAGAGTTTTGATCGAAATTCTAGTGGAAACTCGATATGATGAACTCCTCTCCTCATTAGAGGAAAGGTGGTCATTTCTATAGAAAATCGTGAATATTAAGTTTTTTAAAAGGGAGTTCGGGTAGGTGCGTGATTAGTTTCCTATTGCTTATTGAAATTTGTATCGATGCCTATTTGTGACATATCCTGGAAGTTGATGGAAAGTGGAGTAGGCCTTACTACACGTATAAATCGAAATTTAGACATATCTTTTGATAGTATGTCCCAAAAAACTTCAAATGTGTGTCAAGAGGTAGCTGTTAGATGTCCTTATAAAATATTAAAAGTGCGCCAGATCCAACTCACATACTCCTTTCTTTTCTCCCCTGCAAAAAAAAACTGGAATTGATTACTTTGGGCTTTGCGTGCCGTCTAGCTCTGTCCATGGGTGTTAGGGTATGCACTCATCATGTTATTTGCGCAATTAGAACTCGGTCTCGTTATAAAATAAATCTTTTATATAATAGTTCGTTATAAACATGTTCCACTGTTAAACGTATGTCTCGAAACTTCTTCTGACTTATCATAGCTCATGGGATTCCTTTCTTGAAAAGTATATGGATTGGATTGACTTTGCTAGGATATGAATATGGAAATAAACTGCATGCCTGCTTTAACCCAAATTTATACAGGTCCCAGGACATGTTCACAAGAATTACATCCATGTAATTTTTTGTTTATCGAATGTGGTACTCCATATGAAATGGTTGACGCTAGAAGCACATTTTCTGAGGATCCTGAACGTGGGCTTCCAAGACAATACTCGACATAGTCAAATGGTTTGAGAAATTGGATATCAAGGCCCAGCTGCTTGAGGCTTGGTGAAAGTCCAAATATCTTACTAAGATGTCAAGTACGGAAGCTCGGGTTTTTAGTGGCGTATCCTAGGGTAAAACAAAAGATGTGAACAATTTTTTCAGTATACTTGCCAGTAAAAAGACTGGGATTATAAGAAGCAGCTACAGAGACGCTAAGCCCTGACCGGTGTGCTATAGAAAACAAAATGACAAAAACGATCATTCTAAATCAATTATGACAGCTCCGTTTCCTTGGATCCTGAACAGGACTGATTAAGCTAGCTTTCATAAAAAATTGCAGTACATGGCTAGATTTCTGTAAAAGTCTAGCTTTTATTAATTTTTTGATTTTTTTTACTTTTTCCCAAAGTAGATAAATCAAGCTTTTGCATAAATTCAATTTTGGCTCCCCGAAGCTTTCCTTGAACTATCTGTGCGTCGTCAAAGTGGACCTACGTTATTTTTTGTGGAATTTTAAAAGCTATTCTTGAGAGCTAAAAAAATGGCGAAATTTACCGTTATTTGGAAAAGCAAAAATACTGGTGAGTAAATTGGAATGTGTTCTTGAGATTGTTTTGAGATTTTGACAAAAAAAAAAAGACACTAAAGGTTTTGTTTGCACCAATTTTGCAACGTCCATATATGGTACACCATGTATTGGAGCATATTCAGAAATATCTATACATAAATACATTCCGATCGTTCTTAGTTGATGAAATTATTCTCCTTTAGTCTTGTGTAGGGTAGGATATGTTCATAAAATCTTAATTATCAGCTCTTTCAACATGATGGTGCGTTTTATTTTGCCCAGAACAGGTCTAAATAACATAAATTTTCATGCAAATTATGTCACCGATCTATTTTTCCAGGACATTAACTGCTATTTTGGTACGCTACGCATTTAAGGGTTTAGGCTAATCCAGAAACACACCTGGATGAATTTTAGTTAAGATTCAAAAAGAAAATTTTTTTTTACAAGAACCTAATATTTTGTGGTTTGTTTGTATGACAGCCCTGTGACGTAATGTTCCGATTCCATCAATTCCTAGATATGTTTTGAGGCGTTACTAGAAACACTTTTGGGTGAATTTCGGTAAAGATTAGTAAATAAAGAAAAAAGTTTTTCTTAGAAGAACCTAATTTCCAGGAGTTGGTTTGTATGATAGCCCTATGACGTAGTGTTCTGATTTCATGCGTTCCTAGATATGTTTTGAGGCTTTACTAGGAACACATTTGGGTAAAGTTTGGTTAAGATCGGATTATAAAGGAAAATGTTTTTCTTGGAAGAACTTAATTGTCAGCGGTTGGTTTGTATGGCAGCCCTATGACGTGATGTTCCGATTCCATCCGTTCCTAGAAATGTTTTGGGACTTTACTAGAAACACATTTGGGTGAAGTTTGGTTGAGATAGGTACATAAATAAAAAAGTTTTTCTTAGGAGAACTTAATTTTCAGAGGTTGGTTTCTATGGCAGCCCCATTACCCCATGGTCCGATTCCATTCGTTCCGACATATATACAGCGTACACTTAAAAGAAACTTGTGTACAAAATTTCAGCCCGATAGCTTCAAAACTGAGGGACTAGTTTGTATTGAAACAGACGGACAGACAGACAGACAGACAGACAGACAGACGGACAGACGGACATCGCTCAATCGATTTCTCTCAGCACACTGATCAATAATATATATACTTTATATAGTCGGAGGTGCTTCCTTCTGTGCGTTGCAAACTTCATGACAAAGTTAATATACCCTTTCACATAGTGACGGGTATAATAAGGGCTAAAGGACGACATAACGATTGCATGCAATTCTTCAAAAATATATTAGGAATGCCATCAGGTCCGGCCTGAATACTAACATCAAGATCACGGAAAGCATTCAATAGGTCATCCTCAGAAATCTCAAGAGCACTCGTAAGGTCCTCCTGAGCTATCCGAGGGACCAATGCACTGTGGCTTGGCTTGGTGTTAGTATTCATTTCTGGTGAAACGGAGTCTGGCACTTCGTAAACTGAATTGAAAAATCTAGCAAATCCATCACAAACCGATTGAACATCGTTGTAAAAATTGCCATTGAACTCTAAATTTTTGGGTATTCCTGTATTCTTGCGCTTGCTGTTTATAAAACTCCAAAATGTCTTACTGTCATTTTTTATATTATTTTCAGCTCTCGCGATATACTGTTTGTAAAGATTTTTATTCATTAATTCATACTCTCTTCTCAATCTGAAGAAATGTTCTTTATTGGCAAGAGAGGATGACTTCTTATACAACTTATGAGCTTTATTTTTAGCTCTTTTAAGTTTCAACAATTCTTTACTACCCCAAGGATTTTTTGCTTTTATTTTTTTCTTTTGTAAAGGAACGTACTTATGAATAGCTTCCAATAAAATTGATTTAAAATTTGTATAACTTTCAGCTCTTTCAGGTCGTGCTCTGTGGCCGTGATCGTTCGGTCGCCACTCTGTGAAATAGACACTCATAGAGAAACGAGTTTCCAAACTCGGCACGACTCGTCGCTAGTTTATTATTCAGAAGAAGATGATAAGAAATATTCTTATCGTAGAATAATAAACTAACAATGCGACTAGGAAGTGGTATGGCTGACAACCGTATCACACTCCGAATTCAGTTGTCTTTGTAACGTTGATGGCTACACACGGTAGTCATCAACGCACCATGCTCCACTAGGAGTTGCGGTAATCGAGAGAGAGAGAGAGATAACTTTCAGCAAGATTTATATTTGATATAACTGAAGCCCAGTCCATATTACGAAATATTGAATTTAATTTTGTAAAGTCAGCTTTTTGAAAATTTCTAGTAAGAGTAACTTCTGCCTCTTCTTCAATGTAATCATAAAAAACAAACTCAAGAAGAAGAGCACTATGATGCATTGAATTGGGCAAAAATGGTTTATCTACTTTAATTACAGAAGCATTGAAATCAGTACTAACAAAAATCAAATCTAAAATTCTACCAATTGAATTTTTAACAAAGTTCATTTGCATCAAATCCATGGCAAATAAACAATCTGTTAGAACAAATTCACACTCGAGATGTAAATTACGCGGCAGAATTTTTTTCTCGTCGTCGTTCCAGTACCAACTTATATTACCAAGATTGAAATCCCCAACGACGATCAATTTGTCTTTTTCCTCAAAGGATAATCTGGAGATATTATCTAAATGTTTTTTATAAACATCAACTGAACTCAAAGGTGGTAAATAGCTATTAAAAATGTATATTTTTTCGCTACTAGAAACATTAATAGAAACACATATCTGTTCCACGTCCTTATGAAAAAGCTCAACTTCATGAGATGGGAATGTTGTTTTGATAGCTACCAAAACACCACCTCCTCTCTTTGTTGAAGTCTCATAACGATCGCGGCGATAGACATCATAGTTTCTTATGAAAAGTTCCTCATTTGAAATGTCTGTGTGGAGCCAAGTTTCGGTTAAGCAAATGGCAGCATAATCTTCTAGTGAAACTGCAAGGTAAAAGTCATTTGTTCTAGAACGAAGACCACCAACATTTTGATAATAAACTGAAAAAACTGAATTGGAAATTATGTGTTTAGCTGGGCACTGTTTTGGCGTTTGCCGTTTTTTGAAAAATTGAATGGTGATATGTTGATGCCCTTGGGCCAGAAGTTGGCACAAAACACTTGCTTTGAATATTCTTGAGGAATTTTCAAACCAAAACTGATTGAAACTAATTTGGATATATCACAATCTTTTTTTATAAGTGCATAAACCGAAAGAAAAGTGTCATCTTTTAAATCAAGTTTTTTCATTACGTATTCCTTCAATTCATCTGCTTTTACCGAAGCGTGCAGCTTGGAAACATGGAATACTTTAAAACTAGGGACACTTCGAAGAGAATCATTAGCTTCATCGACTCCAAAAATTCTTTTATGTCGCCTATTATTATCAGCCTTTTTGGAAATAACATCACCAACAGGAGAAGGTTTTTTGATATTAATCTTTTTCTTACGTACAGTGACAAATTTATCAACCGGAGATTGATTTTTGTCAACATTAGAAGGAATTATAGAAGACGATGGATCTAAAATAACAGTAGAAGTTCCCGTATCTTGGCCATCAATAGGATGCTCAGAAGATTTCGCAAAAACTTTCATAGCATTCTTTTTAGTTTTTTTCTCTAAATTACTATTTTTATTTTTCAATTTTACATTTTTATCTCGTAATTCTCTACTATTGTTCTCACAACAATTTACAGAGTTCATTACGGATCTCAACTTGCTAAGTTGGCTCTGCAACGACGAAACGAGCTGAGATAGACCGTCAATTTGAACCTTATAAAATTGCTCGCAAACACAATTCATTTTACTATAAGAAAAAAAATGTAATTACTTGAAAAAAAGAAAAATAAAAAAAATTGTATATAGTGGGATTTGAACACCGGGCCTGAGGGGCGCGAATCTAGCACGCTACCACTGAGCTGTATACTACTGTGAAAGATACTATTCAAATAATTCAGTTAAGCTGAGTTTGAATCCGCTACTGGCCAAATGAAACAAAGAGAACAAAGGCAACTCGAGCGGCGATGTAAACAACACACAACCAAAAACTTTCCGAAGTGATAATATATAATTTCACTGCACTAATCCGCGATACCACTTTTATTTAAATAACAAACGAGCAATTTAACAAAAAAATGACGGATTTGGTAATTAAAATTATGAATTTTATGAAAAATTTAAATTTTAACTCGGAGCAGAATTTTGTTGTGTTCGCAATCGATAAACGTCAAACGTCGTTTTGAAAACTTTAATACGTTTCTAACGGAGGCTAAGGAAACAAATGGTTTTTCAACATCTGATACATTCTTGATGTCATTAATGGTGGCATCCACCAGAACGTTGGTCTCGTGATCACCCAAGTACCTACTCCAATCAATAGAGACGAAATAATAGGGGTTAGCGTGCAAAAATTGGGGACTTCTCGAATTTTTGATATGTTATAAAGACAGGTGGGGTAAGTTAAAATCCAAGTTTGCGTCACTTTCCCCCCTGTGCTTCCGCCGCTATCTTCAAAAAACCATCTAAAATCGGCCCTTTCATCAGTTTTGGGCCTGTAATTTCTGTACAGTCCATTTGAGCACACAATCTGCCAAGACAATTTTGTAGAGGACAAAATTTCCTACAAATTTAATCTAAGATGTTGTACTCTGCAATCGAAATTAACAGAGTTATAGCGCCAAGAAAATGGAGAACATATAAAAAATCATGCCAATTTCAAATTCACAAAAACGCATTGTACACCAATAACACATAGCCTCCTCTGCATTTTAGTATAGAGTTCTCCAAGTATGTTTTGAAATTTGTTAGTAATGATTTTTGGAATTTTTAGCATACTCTTTGCGCTATAACTCTGCCAATTTTGATTGTAGAGTAAAACTTATGAGATGAAATTTATAGGAAATTCTGTGCTCTACAAGATTGTCTCGGCATATTTCGTGCTCAAATGGACTGGGAAGGAGTTATAGACCGCAAACTGATAAAAGAGCCGATTTTAGATGGTTTTTTCAAGATAGCGGCGGGAGCACAAGGGGGAAAGTGACGCAAAATTGGATTTTAACTTACCCCACCTGTCTTTATAACATATCAAAAATTCGAGAAGTCCCCAATTTTTGCAAGGTAAAATCTCCCCGTTGATTGGAGTAAAGTGACTAGTAGCGAAGTGTTGCCGGTAGAAATGCTCTGCAAAAGCCTGAGATTTTTCTGCATTTGTAATTAAGATAGAGTTCGTCTCATAAATTGGTGGTATCAATGTTCTGCGTTTTTTCAATGCTTTTGTTATGCCCCAAAACGTTTCTACATCCTTTATTGGGTGACCTGATGCGGTTTTTCCAGTGCTGATTTCTGAGCTTAGTAATCTCATCGTCAATGAGCTGTTTCAGCCGTCTGAATTCGTTTTTGAAAAAATGAAGCCGAGAGCGCTGCCAACGTCTGCGGCAGGAGTTTCGCTCGCTAATTAATCGTTTGATGTTCGGCGTGAGTATCAGCTGACTAGGCGGTGAAGAATGGCGCACTAGAGGGATTGACCCCCGCGCAGCTTCCCAGAGAATCTCATTAAACTTGTCCAGATGGTGATCAATATCTTGTACAGATGTAAACTGTAAATGTTCACTGTCTAGTAAAGTTAGGCTGCCCGTTAGTCTAGAAAACCGCGACCAGTTTGCTTTTTGGAACAAAAATTTTTCGGGAGTATCATTTAAAATTGACTGGTCGTACAGATCAAATAGCACCGGCAAGTGATCAGAAGGAAGGTCAATTGTTGTCAAAGGAGGTGAAACGAAAGAGGAACAATTAGTAAGCAAAATGTCCAATGTGGACGGATGTCCCCTAGGTGTTTTAGGGAAGAAAGTTGGAGTAGGTGGGAACAAAATATCGAAGTTGCTTGTACTTAATCATATCCTGGATTTTTTCAGGAGGTTTATTGTCGGCCCTTTAAGTATTGATAGAAAAGATGTTAAAGCACAATCTAGAATTACTAAGGGAGTGGTTTCAGATTCAAGAGACTAGGCGAGGGATTTCAGGATCATGAAGGATATGAAAGTCCCAGCCTGAAAAGTACAAGCATAAATTTCGTCTTTGAGACTGCAGTCTCAGCAGCAATGCGTTGGTTTCCTTGTCTCTGAAGTTGCGAGACTATACTTTTTTATTTGTAGTACAAAAATTTGCATGCCGTTTCAGCAGTCAATAAAACATTAAATTTCAATTTACAAAATTCTAAACTTTCAGGCCCCAAGAGTTTTTTTTTAGCCAATTAAATGGTATTTTTAAGTCAGATCACGTATAAAAATGAATTTGTGTTTCACGCCAAAACGGAAAATTACAACAACACAAAAAATTTAATTTTCATTTTTACAATTATAATTGTTCATTTTTGCACTGAAGACGTACGCACTCATGCAGAATCCAATTCGTGAAACAATCAGAAACATCCTTTGTCATTCGCCCGTCGCAGCCCCAGACACCCATTGCACCCACGTAAGCCAGCTGACGCCAATAAGGACAGTTGAGTTGTTGAGATTAAAGATGAACCTCGTCGTGATTACAACTATTGGGGCAAAAATATATACCTAATCCACTGAGTATCTAAGTCATCATCATCATTAATAAAATCCGCTCACTGTGGGACTTGAACACACGGCCCTGTGTTTCGAATGTGAGTGCACTAACCGCTTCAGCAACTAGACTGGAGGAATGTAGTCTGACCCAGTCTGCATGGTTACACAAAATAAATTTTTATGTTAGTGAAAAATATTTTATCAACTCCTTCGATATCCAGCACTTTTAAGGAATGCTTGCAATACTACTATATATACGTACTACCTCCGTGTGTGACAATTTGGTTAAATTTTTTTTTAAATAAATTCCTTCATGTATAACCGTCGGCATTGCGGGAAATCACACTTATCGCCGATGTCTAATATGTATATTGATTGTCTGACATTGCCCTCAACCCAAAATCTTGACCTTTTTTTCAGAGTTTGTTAAAACATTATACACTTTCTTCTAGTACATATCAGTAATTTCACTTTCACTTGTATAAAAAAGCATATGATAAGAACATTGTCTAAACTGAGCCAACGACGATGTGTTGAATTGAAATAAATGCCGCACATAATACACAGATAGAGTCTCTAATAAATTAATCGGTCAAGTTGCTTTTCATGCAATAATAATAATTAGTCAAAACATTTTATTTATGTTATATTTTTAGCGATATGGACAAAAAAGACGGCGATGCCATATGTTTTTTTTTTGTATTAAAATGAAAGAGAATGAAATTCAGAACATGCTATTTAGGGGAATACCATTGCCAGTTCGAGAAAGTTCAAATGTGAACAATAATTGTGTGTCTTTGTTCAGAGCGGGCTCCATTTTTGACAGAAGTCAACTTCATTTACTTAAGGATATTTCCCGATAATATTAAGGCTTTCTTATAGAATTATGGTAAACATTTCGTTTAATTCGTCCTCAGACCATTTTGCTGTAGCTTTTAAGATTGTAGAAACTACCAAGAAAAACTTATAAAAATCCCCTTGATTTCAAAGGTGCCAAAGGGAATTCACAAAGTGTAGGAGGTAAAAAAATTGAGTTTTATCAACAAGCCCAACCATAATACTTTATATAAAAAAATATACTTTTGCAAAGATATTCTCTGGAGTATAATTCACAAACAAGTTGCATCATATAATGTCGCCGCCTGTCAATTTGAAAATTTGTTTTTAATAACATTCCAAGGAAAGTGCTTTAATAAAGCATACAGTACTTAATGATTAAATTACACACTTTAAATAAATTCAATGGATTCCCAGTAAAACAGCATAAACAACCCCGAGTTGGACATAAAATCGCAAGCGTATCAAATACTCGACAATCAACACAAAAGCGCGCTTATCATATCAAGCGTAGTGTATCAATGGATTTTTGCAACGACCGACCGCCAGATCCTATTTTTAACATTAATTAGTACGAATGAAATGTACAAACAATCAATCAAATTTTGAAAAGTTCTTGAAATAAGCATTCAACTCAGATACACTCATATAGAATTACATAAATCCATCTGTTCAAGTAAAAAAAATAATACGAGTACATAACCACTATTTAGATGAGCATAAGTTGATTCAAACAAAGACATTCAGCATTATGGTAAACACTTTAAATCCATATGTGGTGAATTTTCGGAGAAATGTTTTTTTTGTAAGCACATGTTTTCGGCATGTGAATATTGGATTATGGTCGTGGTACACCCGTCACTATGCAAGTAAATGACGTGGAGTCATGTGTATAGCCAAAATTGTGTTTAAAATTAGTAAATCAATCACGTATTTAAATTGATCTAGTACAAAATAGATACCTGATCGAAAATCAATCATTAGGTAAACCTGTAAATTAAAAAAAAAATGTTGAATCTTCAAAATATTTAAAATTTAAGCAATCTATATTGTTTTGGCATTATCGTGAAAGAAATTGACATAGGCTCCCAAGAATAACGTAATTACCGATCAGTCCCTTAATAAAGATGATAAGTTGGTCGTTTAAAAAAATTTAAATGGGCGAAAATAGGATATCTTCGAAAGGTGTCCGTCAAAGGAAAAATAACTAGCTACACAAAAAAAAATTGATTTCACTTCAATCCGCCAGCAATTTTCAGTTTTGCATATTGACATTGGATGAGCCTGAACATACGCAGACTATATTCTTTGGTGGCACCTTCAAAATCAACAAATGCATACCAGCAAATACGACGACGATTTATGACACTATTACGGTACCATTACATTATACATATTAGATTCCATCTACAATGAAAGCTCCCACCAAACAGAATTGAAAGATAGTCCGCGTACATACATATGCACGTTTTTCCACTGTATCCAACCAATATGCAAAATATATGGCTGACGGATTGAAGTGATATCAATTCTATTTTGCAGCTAGTGAATTTTTCTTTGGCGCACACCTTTCAAACTTGTTGTTTTCTGGGAGATTTCATATGTTTTTGTAGTAAATGGTGCCACAAAACAAACATCACTTAAATCCCAAAAAAAACATAACGTTCAAAACATCGAACAACAGTGAACACTCTGTTCAATATTCCATGTCCGACTTTCAATTTTCAAATTTCAATTTTCAACTTTCAGCTTTCAATTTTTCATTTTTAATACATATTTCATTTCCATTTTTTATACCCTTCGCTCATAGAGTGAAAGGGTATATTAACTTTGTCATGAAGTTTGTAACGCATTGAAGGAAGCATCTCCGACCATATAAAAAGTATACATATATGACCATCATGACTTGGGGAGTCGATTGGGCGATGTCCGTCTGTCCGTCTGTCTGTCTGTTGCGACGCGTTTTACTCGGCCAATTTAAAAGCTATGAAGCTGAGATTTTACACAAATGCTTCTTTTTGGTAACACGAATGTATTTCTATGGATGACACAAAACATATGTAAGATTGGATCAAATCGGACTATGGGTTCATGGGGCTGTCATACAAACCTAACCCCCAAAATTAGGTTCTTCTAAGAAAAACTATTTTATTTGTGCATTAATTTCAACCAAATTTCACACAAATGAATTTCTTTCGATGACACAAAACATATCTAAGAATGGATCAAATCGGATAGTGGGGTCATGGGGCTGCCATACAAACCTAACCCCCCAAATTAGGTTCTTCTAAGAAAAACTTTTTTATTTGTGTGCCAATTTCAACCAAATTACACACAAACGTGTTTCTCTTGATGACACAATACATATCTAAGAATTGATCAAATCTGACCATGGGATCATGGGGTGGCCATACAAACCCAACGCCCATTTTGGTTCTTCTAAGAAACATTTTTGCACCATTTTCACAAAACCTTGAATAAATGTGTATTTACCAAAGCAACAAAAAAGTTAAAAACGAATGGAATCGTACTTTGGGGTCATGCTCCCGCAACCCCAATAAAATTTTCCGAGTACCTAAATATTTATATTTGCCCACTTAATTCAACCAAGCACAAAACTTTTGTCAAGACGGAAGAAAAAGAATGAGGGGGATTAAATACAAGTCATATATACGCCCGAAAAAACTTTTAGCCCAAGGTGAGCGAAGGGTATCCAAATTTCGGCCGCGCCCGAAATTAGCCTTCGCCCCCTAGTTTTATTTTCCATTTTCTTTTTTCACTTTTTTGTTTTAAATTTTCCATTTTTTTCATTTTCCAAATTAATATTTCCATTTTCCGTTTTTCTTCATCAATTTTTTTATTTTTCATTTCAAATTTTTTATTTTCCGTTTTTTAATTTTTCTTTTTGGGTTTTACATTTTTCATCTTGCGTCTTTTGTTTTCAATTTGTTTTTGTTTATTTTTGTTTTTGCGTTTTCTCATTTTTCATTTTCCATCTTCCATTAGCCATCTTCCGTTTTTCTTTTTCCATTTTGTTTTATTTTCCGTCTTCCACGTGCCATGCCGTATGCATATTATTGCATATATCCATTGGCGTAGTTACGATTTTTTTCTATCATCTTGATTTTCTTGTGGGGCGTGCATATAATAATTTAGGTCTACAGTATACAAAATTCAAAAAAATTAAAAAAAAAAATATCATTGAGAAAAACCTTGGTCGCTTTTTGACGATAAATGACAACTGCAGCTTTTTTGTATTTTACTTCTGTCTGATTACATTCAACTAGCCTACAAATTTCGCTTTTAGACCGTATAGCTCGTCTATACTCAATGCTAGACAGGGTTAACATTAGGGAAAAAGTGTAGCTAAGGAAAAAGAAAAGTGTAGCTTAGTGTGGAGCTATCACGAAAAAGTCTTCATTCAATTGGAACATTACGCTATCAGCTCTGTAAGAAGAATTTTCTTGTTCTCTTATCGACACTAGCGACACTTATCTTACCGTCCGCCATATAGCGGACACATAGCGGAAAATATCGGAAACTCAAAAGTTCTCCCTATGAGAACGGATAGCAGAACAAGCCGACACTCGTTCTTTATGTGGTCCCTAGCCAGTCGTGTTACGTACGGTGTTCCATGTATTCGGTGGAACTCGGGCCCCCTAGCGTAGTAACGTAGAACAGGAAATTTTGGACTATTCTGTGGATAAGGGTCATTGAAACATGAAAGCTGTTGAACAAGTAAGAAGTTCTCTTTTTTGCTACGAAGCAGTTTTAAGCGAGAGTTTGTGAGAGGCCGCGGAAAGTACGAGGTCCTAGGATATTACTCAGCTTGGCACTCCCTAAATCAGCTATTGCCTGTTAAATTGGTCTGCCCTAATTAAATTCGGAATATTTTAAGCGGCCTCTAGGAGAGATTACTGAAAATAATAAAATAAAATAAAAAATGTTGAAATTGTTCGATCGTTAAACATTCAGCCTAAAAAATAAACTCGGTCTGTGTCAGTTGTATTTGGATATGGTGGATTCCGAGGAATTTTAAAACGCGATTTACAATAATGAAATCTTTATTCAGTAGTAAAACCTCAAATTATAAAAAAAATACACTGGCATACCTATCGGTATCGGTAATAGCACTGGGGGTTACGACATACTTATTTCTCTTAAAAACTGCTATCGATTACTTTTACAGCTACTATATAGATAACGTAAAAAAAATTTAATTTCTGGAAATGATATAATTGTTTTTGGTTAGTTAACGTTAACGGTATTGTCCTATCCAGTGACGTACATAAGGGAAGGATCAAAACTCAAAAAAATTAATCTTCCCCGCCTTAGGTCGTACATCTTGCCTTGCACACTTCAGCACTGAATAAAGTAAAACAGTAAAAAAAAACATCCCTAAAATTTGAGATAAAATTATTGGTAACTCTTGTAAGAGGCGAAAGCAATGCAAGTAGCAAAATTTCTACTACGTAATTTACAATATATAATAATTTAGCATCAATGATGAGGGGTGTAATATAAGCTGACCAGACGTACAGCATTTCGCTGTACAGTCCAGCACTTTGAACTGCCGTACAGCATTGGGATATGTACAGCATTCCGAATGCGACACAATGATTCAATACATCAGTGGTCTACAAAGGGCGTCTCGGGAGCCACATGCGACTCTTTGACTCATTTAGTCTGCTTTAATGACTCAAAGCATTTTTAAACTCTTAAAACATGTCCTCCCGCCCAACGTCCACTATATCTATAATTTTATTGGTCGTGGGTGGCATCTTTGAACGGCTGTAACTTTCGAACGGAGACGGCTGAAATTTTCAGCAAAATGTGCGCTCCAACGTCCTCCACATCAACCGCTTCATACCTCCCTATAAAAGAAATTTCGAAAAACCCCTATTGCACTTGGAATTTTATTGGCCTTGGGTCGCATCTTGGAATGGCTGTAACTTCGAAAAGCTTTGAGCTGGCGATCGAGATCCCGGTGCTGGGTTCTAAAGCTCCGTTTCGAGTTCATCATTTAAGTATCACTAGGAATAAGTTGCCATTTTCCGTACGGTCAGGGTTGAGGACCTGTGAAGCACCATGTATTTTTTCCCCGCTAAGACCGGTATGCTAGGTACTCGTATATTTGCAGCAGCATATTTATGTGAGCTAACCCGCGAAACGTCGTGTAACAAAAAGTGATTATGCCCAAGCCCACCCATGCAGGTTAGGCTTTGTAAATTGTGATACTTGGTGGAATTTTGGTCAGTAAGGGTAGTGGTTCCAAATACAACATAAACTAAAAAATCCTTATCACTCCTCCAACCGATTTCAAATTATCCAGCGAGAAAAATGTCCTAATTGTCTTATCCTTTGGGCTCCAGGAAATTACCATTTAAAATTACATGGAATCGAATGCTGGTAAAAGATCAATGGGGCTCTAGAATTTCGATACTTAAAATTATTATCATACTAGAGCTTACCGTTATATTTTATTGAGTCATACATTTTTCATAAGGAAATTGTGTCTCCTATGCACTGTTGTATTTTGAAGAGTTCATCTTGAAGCTCTACAACTCCGAGGCCTGTAGCTTTCCGCAGATGATACGTGCCGTTATGAAAAAAAAATACTTCTTTAAATTAATACTAACGGGTAAATTCTCAAATTTGACTCTTGTGGCTAAAAAGTTTTGTCAACCACATCACTACATAATAAGCTGGTGAAGACTGTGATCGGTCTTGTTTGCTTTTAGCCTGTAAAGTTTGACCCCCGTACGATCGATATTTAGCTATACGTTTGACAATCGCTCATTTTCTATAATTCGGAAATCCTTGGACCGATCTTTCTGAAATTTGGCACGCTGTAGACGTAGAGGTGCTTGGCGCTCACATAATTGCAAGTTCCTACGTATCAACGTTCATAAGTTACAGCGGCCCAAATCGCGGTTTTATGTTTTCTAATTGAAAATTGTCTATAACTCAAAAATTCGTGAGCGCAGACTTGCAGAGCACCGTACTGCCCATATTTGGTGAAAATTTCAAGGAAAACATTGATGACTTTAGGGCTCCCTTACGGGTCCAGTTTAGTACAACAGAAACTTTCTCAAGGTTCATCACGTATTTCCTAGAACATCGGCTTCAGCTTAATTCTGTTTACAGAACTAAAGGAAGGATAATATGAGGCAGGGACCTAGCCAGGATTGTGTTTTGGGAGGGGTCCGACTAGACCTGTTCGGTACCGAGATTTCAGTACCGGGTTTCGTTTTTTTTCAATACCCGGTACCACAAGCGGTTTCCCTGACTCAGGTTTTTTTTTCAGTACCGACGGGTTTTTTTTAACCATAAGCCGGTTTTTTGAGTACCGGGTTAAAAACCGACTCAGGTTTTTTTTTCAGTACCGACGGTTTTTTTTTTAACCATAAGCCGGTTTTTTGGTATCGGGTTTCAAAAAACCGGGTCATGGTTGAAATGAATCGTTCTTTTTAACTCGGTACCAAAAAAACCGGGATATCGGGTCCGGTACCAAGTGAACACCGGTTTTATACCGGGATCCCGGTTTTTGGAACAGGCCTAGGTCCCACGCTTAGTTTCAGAAATTTTCACATTTATTACAAATTAGAATTTAGATTATTGTCAACTGTGGAAACTATTTTCGGCGTTGCCTCATTGCAGCACATGCCTCCTCTCCCACTGTGCATGTGCAGTTATTATCGAAGGGCCCGAAGGGGTAAAGTATGGTTGAGGATTTGTCTGAAAACTCAATTCCGCGAATATGTGTACAGCATTGGGCCTTCGCAAGTCTGGTCACCTTAGTGTAATAACAATATTTAAATTTGAATTTTGCAGCAATGAAATATGGATCCAGGAACCACACACAAATTTTAATGCACTCCTCATGTTTTTTTTTTTTTTGTATTTTAAAACAAAATTTTCGTTTGGCACAATGTATTGCGAGCTTAAATTTAGTGAGACAATTTTCTTCCTAATATTTACACAAAACCCAGCCAGTGTTAGAATTCAGGTTATTCACGAAGCCCCACTCCTTTAAATTGAATTCCCTTGCAAATTAAAAAAACTGGTCAAATATTACGGTTATTTTTCAATAGCAATTGTATTATTTCTAGACTGTACAATTGCTCAATAACAATTTTTTTAAGTGAAATAAATAAATTTTTTGCTGTCAGTGTCTACATATTTCGCAACTGTAAATGGTAAATTTTAAATCGGACAAAAAAATATAATTGTTTCAAAAATGTTGGCTGATAGTAGATTATTTTTGGTGGGAGCCCCCATTTCGTTTCTGAACACAAGATATTTTTTAAACGTTACGCCACTGTCCCTAGCAGAGATAAAATGATATGATAAAAAGGTACCTATATTATTATAAAATGTATTCTTTTCACACAGAATGATGTCAAATTCTATTATCTTCACAGAGAGATCTGTTCAGCAAAAATGTTAGCCATAAAATTATGAACAACAGAAAATGGTCTCCTTGCAGAAAGAAAATCTTATAGTGTCACTAATGGAAACAGTTAAGTTTTGAAAGATTAGACACTAGACCAGACATGTCAAACTCGTGGCCCGCGAGCCGCATGCCCAAATGTAAGGTGATGAACTCAAGTTGACTATCAGTAAATTTACTAAAACACGTCAAGAAGTCGGTGGCTTACCTTTCTATCCGAGCTTCATTTATGTCAGCCTAGCAATTTTTACTAGCAAGGTAGTTTTGGATTACCAGAATCTTGGATGACCGATGCAACAATGTTCGGATCAGCTGTTTAAAATCAAAATTCTGATGACTTGTTATTTTAACTGTCTTAAGAACTGTTTCCCAACTGGTATTCCGCGGACCTAAGGTATTCCGTGAGAGCCTTAGAGGTGGTCCACAGAAAAATATATTTTTCTGTTACTAAATCAAAAATTTAAATTTTGTTGAGCAATTTATCTGTGTAAACGTGGTCTCTTGTAGCCAAGGTTGAAGAAATCGATCGCGAACGGACGAATTTATTAGTTGCAAATTCATTTTACTATAGGAAAGTAAGTGCTGACCACAGATGCCCTCCGTTTTCTTACACCACTGGTGGACAGAACACGATTCCAAGCAGTAGCCGAAGCGGTGAAACATCCGCCCATTTAGTTTGAAGGTACCGTGTCCTACTATTACGAAGACCTAAAAACCTTTACCATTGGGAAAAGTGCATCAACCCGAAAGAGCATAATACTGAAACAAGCAAAATGCAAAAATTAAAACCCTGGCCACTACTGAATAGGCATATGGTCCGCTGACATCTGCGAGTTGAGATAGCGTGACCACCTGCCTGCCTTCGATTTACGGGTCACTAGCGTATAAAATACGGGTTTTCAATTTTTTTACGGGGCAAAAATTAAAAAAAAAATATTTTTATGTCGTTATTTTTACATGTTATTTGAAAATTGCATTTTGTTTTAGGCTCACCCTTGACAGTGTGAATATTTAGTCGCTTCCGGCTATTTGTCCATGCGTTACCGCAAAGCGAGAATATTCTCTGGATCGGTGAATTAATTGCCAGGACGAGTATTTATAGGAAACCTTGTTCAGTTCGTCACCTGCTTGGGGACGAAATCGATGAGCTTTTTAGTGGCAAAACTACCCAAAACCCTTATCGATTTCGTCCTCTGCACGTCGAGTACATTCTACGTCAAAAACAGCAAAAAAAAACCCCTTCTTCAGCTCGAACAAGTTTTTGGCTGTTTTCGACATAAAATGTACTCGAAACCCTATGCGAGCTCGTCCACTTTCAGGAAACGAAATCAATAAGAGTTTTTTGATAGTTAGCCACTAGAAAAGATGAACGATTTCGTCACATGCGTCTGGACAAACTGAACAAGGGTTCCTAAATACGCTAAAGGATAGAAAAGACCAGTTTCAAAAATCGAATCATATTTTGCTGCTATTATTTATAGCTTTAAATAACTTTGTCTGTGTGTCAGGTTTTATCACTTCATCGGCATCTCTTCATCTCCTGAACATATTTATTAATTAGGGGCGAAATTACACAAAATTCCTCATAATTCCTCAATTTCTTAAATTATCCATTGTTTGACCCGTATTTGATTTTTTGTATTACGGGTTTTTGGACTTTCGGTGCCCGAAAAACGGGGTAACCCGTAAAATACGGGGCATCTGGCCACCCTAGTTGAGAACCACTGGTCTAAAGTTTCTAAATTGGTTTGAAGAACATTTTGGAAATGATATAATGCCGATTTCGGTACATGGGCGTAGCCAGGATTTCGGTCAGGGGGGGGGGCAAGCTCGAAATTTTTTCAACATCAAGATTTTCTTAGAAGTTGAAATCGTTGGTAGCGAAAATATTGTTAGGCAAAATTTAGAGTAGCCTGGCTGGTGTAATGGTTAGTGCGCACACCTTTGGTGCACAGGGCATAGGTTCAAGACTCGCCGTGAACGAATTCAGTTTATGATGTTTTTCGAACTCACGCCCCTTGTGATGAACTATGATCTTACTCAGATGTTAAACGAGTCCCCATTTATGGAGATAAATAACATTGCTGAGCGTGCTGTTGATCTCAACTCCTCAACAAAAAAGCAGTAAGAATCTTCCGAATTGGATGTCACTAACACATCTGCGACCTTAGTCCAATGTTGGACTGTCGCGACTGTTTTTTTTTTTTAGTTTTAGAGCTAAATTTGAGGAAAGGACAGTCAAAAATGATTTTCTGCACCATTTACCGAAAAATGGCCCCCGAACGTGCTAAGACTTTTATTGGTGATTCTGATTACATTCAACTGGCCTCCGATTCTGCTTTTCAGACCGTAGCTCATCTATATTCAGTGCTATTTTTGGCTTTTGGAGTGCATATTCCACTTTCGAGATCAATGTCCGTTTTAAATTCTGGCTTTGCTGGATTCTACAGAATCGCATCTCCTGCTGAAATATACCGAGAAGCCTCTTATCTCACATCCACAGCATCCATAGAAAGAAACATTATCCGACAGTCGGCTGGAGACATTTAGGGATACATGCTTTTCCTCTCCCTTAAAATAGGAGCCCAAGCCCTTAAGCCGTTTTTCCTCTTCCAAATAGAAGCCCAAGCGCTTCAGATGCTCCTCTATCCCCTTTATTCAACTGAGAGTCCGATCTCTTTAGCTGCTCTACCCAGCTGCTCCTCTACAATAACATCGGGAGTCCTAACTTACCCCTTCCCAGAATGAGATCTCACAGTAAAGTTTATAGCGAAGTTGGGCAGGATTGCATCCTATTTCCAATAGTAGTATTTTGCTGATCCGACTTTATTTAAAGGGACGCCGTGGAGCTTGTATAATGAAGTTTCGACATTTAAGTACTCTCGCACAAAATCTCTGGATCTCGAGAAGGAGTTAAATGCAGCCAGGTTAAAGAACAAATTAAACAAAACCAAAGTGCCTTGTCTGAGTGGAAATTTAACTCCCCATAAATATTAATTTATCTATTTAGACCGTTGATGGCGGTATCAAGAGCATTCCACAGCCAAGTGCTTTCGGTGGGTTGTCCAAAATTTTGCAAACCAGATTGTAAAAACCAAAGCTGTTGTAAGGGAGCAGTACTTGGAAAGCTGTAACTGCAGAAAACCAGCAAACAATCGTCAAGACCTAAGATCTTAGCTAAGCTAGCGAATTAAAATTATAACAGGCCGAAAAAATTTCACGCTAGATCTCTGAATGAATAGCGTTCGACTGAAAAACTGTGGTCAAATTAGGAGACATTGCGAGAAACCGTATACGTTATGAAACGTAAGTGCAGTCGATACTCTATTTTCCATAAGTGGTTAGTAGTATAGTAATAATGAAAGTTTTTTCGCACTTGGCATTGCATCTTATTTTAAATAGCAAACAAATAAGTAATTTTTCCAGATATTTAAGGTTCATGTTTTAGGGCTTTAAAGGCTTGTTCACGTTTCAGAGTAGTCTGGGCTCACATAAACGTAGAAGAACGGCTTGTAATAAATTGGTACATACATGGAAATGTTACTGTGTGGTTTTTAGAACATATAAACTGCAAACAAAAATGCAAAAAAGTGCATCGGAAAAAAATATTAATAATATTATTAATATTCAATTCAATACAAAAAAAAATCAATGGCCAGGGGGGGGGGGGCGGTCGCCCCTCCCTGCCCCCCCCCCCCCCTGGCTACGCCTATGTTTCGGTAGTGAATCTGGTTTATTGTCAAATTTTAATAGAAATAGATATTATATATAATTAAAATTGAAAAAAAAATATATTTCTTAATTTGTATCCTGCGGCCCGCTTAAACCTGACGACAGTAATATTTGGCCCGGGTCATGTTTTGAGTTTGACACCCCTGCACTAGACGAAGCGCGAAATTGCTGGATCCGATTATTTTATCGATTACTGTAGGTTCTCAGAGCCGTTTATCAAACGTCTAAAACTTACGAATATGTATTTGAGTTTTCGAGACTACAGTTTCAAGCCCAGAAAATTCCAAAGCCGCATTTTTAGGCCTTCAAACATTGTATAGAGCAGCTATTTTTTCCAGAGTATAGGTAAATTGCAGTAAGATTTTTTTTATCCTCATCAACGGTCAGCGACGCCCATGCGTATATCTTTCCTGTTGTTGCACCGATCGAAGAGTTTGATAGGTACAGTGAAAGCTCCGTTCGCGGACAGCTCCCGTAAGCGGACACCTCCCGTAGCCGGACAAAATTAATGGAACCGTCAGTGTCCGCCTACGGGAGCTTTCACTGTATTCACGAGATTTTGAAATGATTAATATATGGGTAAAAAAAATTAAATGTAACCCTGTCAATTGGTAAACGATATTTCGTCCGGTAATCTTAGGTACTTGTTCGTTTCTCGTATTTTTCTTTAGCGGGCGGTATTCAACATTCACCTTTCTATTAAAAATTTTGACTTCTGTTAGTCCACAGTAAAAAGTAACTAAAATAGGAACAAATTGGTTTTGGTCTAGTCCCAAATTTCGATACTTTTGCTTATGTTGCTTCTATAGCAGATGTCCCATAGATAAGTTGCAAATATGGTTGTTTTCCACAAAGGTTAAATATGGATACGAATACAGATTGATTAGATGAATTAACTCAATACAAGGGGAGAAGGGGTGGGGTATGCAATATATTCACTTTTGACTTTTTTGAGAAGGGAGGGTATTGCAACAATATGCCATCAAATGTTCTTTCAATATTAGAATTCTTTTGTTTAAACCTATTTGCTGCGTACTTCACATCAAATTACGTGCATACGAATATTAGTACACATTAAATGAACAAATAATTTCTTATATAAAATTTTCTAATCTTAGGTCGATTGTTCCTATACGTAGGTAATTGCCATAAAAAAGTGTTAATACTCATACCCAGGTATTATACACATAAAATTTACTCAAAATTATCTCAAACAATCCAATCATCATTCATCATCATGTGCATCCAATCTGGTATAACATTGAACTTGAAACAACTCTGTTTTTACTTCCAGCTAGATATTTATCTATTACTACACTACCGACTATACACGACTGCATATTACGATACTACATTACAAATAAATTATTCCGGTTGTTTAACCCCGACATTGAAAACATTTAAAACTAAAGTGTTTTTGATTGTCAGTTTGTCACAATGTCATTCTGAAAAATTAACAAAATGCATTACCAATTTCGGGAAAAAACTTTTATCAACTGACCTATAGTTCCGTAGATGGATTTTATGCATATGAGCAATCATAAAAGATAAATGTTTTGCACTTATAATGCATTTATCTATGAAAATATGTATTGAGATAAAAAAATTTACATTTGTTTAATGTGTGTAACATTAATATAGAATGGAGATATGTATTACGTGGGTTACTGGCTTTTATCTTTTTTGGGACAGATGAAGGATACTATATATACGCACCCATATCTGGCTTGGAGAAATTCCCAATAGCAAAAGTGGGTCAATGTAAATGGGAAATATATTAAATGCACTACACTTATCTTAGTTTATTCCTAGCAAGTGAACTCATAGTGTATTTTACATCAAACGTTTTAGTAACACTGCTAATAGCTATTGCAAAAAAAAAGTTTTTGGTTATTTAATTTTTTGTTTAATTTTTAACATAAAGTAAAAGGGCACATGCAGATTAGCATCTTCAAATATAGTCAATATGAATGTATACACAACACATTCATTTAAAAATGGAATAATGGAATCTACCAAGTGCATAGTAGTAGTAAACTTTTAAGTATGTTCCATTTTGGTTTGATCGTCACATTTAAATTAATTAGGAGTAGGTTGTTGATATTTAACATTTAGGCTTTCTCGACATTTTATTTTTTATATTTTGCATTGATATTTGATTAACTAATTCGTTATTTAAATGTGTGCTGTCATGTTTTGCATGCTGCCAAGGGCAAATACGTGAGTTCTAAATTGAAATTTTGCTGCTCTATTCTGGTTCAAGCATAAAAGAAGAAATAGAATAAAAACAGCAACAGTAGCAGCAGCAACGGCCCAATGATATTTAAATGCTGCTGCCAACATGACGTCACTCCTTTAAAATGCATTGTGCTACTTTCTTCGGCAACATTCAGTGCGTCTAATCTGTTTCAGGCATAATAGTGAACAATAAGCAACGAACATGAACTTTAATATCACACAATAAATCGGCAAAGAATTGGTAAAAAATTACCGTTATGTTGGTATAGTGTTTTTTTGTGGAAGTCAAGCAAAATCATGCCGTTAATTTAAAATGCAGCATTCGCCTATAATCAATAAATAAAAAATTATTTCAGTTTCTGAAACCACAAGAAATGAGTAATGAATAAATTAGATATTGTTATCTTGAAATCGATCGAGCGGAAGGCGAAGGATGAAAACTTGATCCCTTCACATGGAAATTGAGACGGAGGTGTTTCGTTGAGTATGCTCTTGAGCCCACGTGTGGTTATTAGTGTTATTACCTATTTAATAATCCGTTAGCCAAAAATGTTGCATTATCATATATATATATTGCAAAATCGGGATCTGCGGCGATGTACCATTGAAGCCAACTTTAGAAAGACAAGAGGGTGTAGCTTAGCTTAAATCAATTTCTGGTCTTGTCTGTTTTCGGAATAGGGAGATCGATTCATCAACGTTTGGAGTGCATCTGGCTGAAGGGCAGACGATATCGTGCTTGCAGCCCCCTCCCCAATGAAACTCGTCTGTTCCATTTTAATTACCGCATCGGTCAATTTAAAGATTTAATTTTTTTATTTGCCTCGATTCGTTTTTTATATCTATAAAGACTTCATTCATTCATTTAGAAAGGTGCCGTGATTCTCTCAGGAAAATACTCATCCAATCGGTGTAACCCTTGTCGTGGATTTTTAATTAACGTAAGATAAATTTTTACTTGTTAAAAAATAAAAATCCACTTAGCCATTTTTTACCCTAAGCTAATTTTAGATTGCTTATTCGGAATTACCCAACCCCAGAATCACCCTACCCCAGAATAATATTCCAATTTGCTTGGTAAATTCTCGTCGGATTGGCGCAGCAGAAGCACTGGATCTGATTCTAAATTTGACATCAAAATCCTAAAAACAAAATCGGTACTGAACAGGTGCTAAAAAAAACCGATACCGAACAAGTGCCGGAAAAACGACACTGAACAGGTGTGAAAATTTTTTTAAAAATTCAAAAATTATACAAAAATACCGGCTCATGGTGAAAAAAAATACCGAGCGTACAGAGGGCTGCGCCCGCAATACGAGGGTTTTTTAGAATTTTAATGCATATAGTGGATATTTTTTGTACATATATTCTATAAGCAATAAATAAGAATTATGGACAACATTCATGAAATGCTTCCTGTAAATCTATAACACTTTTAATTAGACCAATACCAATCCAAAAATAGATTTACTATGTATCCAGACATTTTTGGATTTATAATTTCTGATGAGTTCTCAACAAAAAGAAATTCAAACGTAAGGATGGCTATATACGAGGGTGGTTCAATAAGTACCCGTGTTGAAAATGAAAACACAATTTTTTTTCTAATTTTTATTTTTATTTTTCAACATAGTCCTCTTTTAGTAAGATACACTTTTCCCAACGTTCCTGCCATTTTTTTAACCCCTCCAAAAAATAGGATTTGTCGAATTCGCCAAAATACGGCGATGATTTCCTCGTTTGAGATAAATTTTTTTCCCGCGAGCCATTTCTTCATGTTAGGGAACAAGAAGAAGTCGCAGGGAGCCAGACCGGGTGAATACGGAGGATGTGGCAGCAATTCATTACGCAATTCATGCAGTTTGGCAGCGACGACTTCGGATGAATGCGCTGGTGCGTTATCGTCGTGAAACAGCACTTTCTTTTTCGCCAAATACGATCGTGTCTCCTTCAATTTTTTGTCAAAGCGGTCCAATAACTCACTGTCCAGTGATCGTTCTTCCTTTTTCTAAAAAATCCATAAGGATGACGCCCTTCGAATCCCAAAAAATCGTCGCCATGACCGCCATGACATGATTTCCGGCCGATGGAACCGTTTTGACCTTCTTTGGAGCAGATTCACCGTTGAACCAATATCTGGTGGTCATAGACGGCGAAGTGTCCCCATAAATAGCACCCAACTTCGCTTTTATCTCCCCGCATTTTTTCTGATCCAAAAACAGAAATCGAATTACCTCTCTCTTTCCATTTTATCGAAAATTACGAAACACGCGTTACTCGAATGGCTGTCAAATCAAAACAAACCAATAAATTAGTCTGGAATTTGTTTTGGCGTCGTTTGATAGATGGCAGCACACGATGATGACACCAACTTCTCTCAGTACCATCCTATGTCTTCAAACACGGGTACTTATTGAACTGCCCTCGTATAAGCTGAATTTATTAGCTGTAAATCCGTTACCGTTTTTCCGAATAAAGAAAAAGGAACTTATATGCAATGATTTCGTTGAGCCCGTTGATATGTGTACCCACGCACACCTTTCCTATGCATATTGAAAAAGTAGACTTTTGCAACTATTCGGGGCACCCTGTTGACTTGGTCCTACAAACTTCAAAAGTAT
Source organism: Microchrysa polita (assembly GCA_949715475.1). Lineage (NCBI taxonomy): Eukaryota > Metazoa > Arthropoda > Insecta > Diptera > Stratiomyidae > Microchrysa > Microchrysa polita. Next base: position 14,258,696 of record OX454420.1, read on the forward strand.
TCATGCCAAACACTATTACCATTCTATGCATTACCACCAAATTTCATGTTCATTGTTTAATCCAGTCACAAGATATGTATTGAAAAAATGCTTAAGACGCTGCCCTGTTATTGAGAAACATTTACCTTTACCATCTATTAGATTCGCTATATTTCCGGTTTGGATTAAGTTATTCAAATGAAAATTTGCAGACATATTCCTAATGTCATTTCGTAAAAACCCTCATCAATTTTTTTTTATTTGCAGACCTATGAAGGACTAGACAATTTCACAAATTTACTGTTATTTACTTTTCCTTAGCAAATGGCAACAGTCTTAGTATTTATCGTATATAAGCTCATATTGGCCAATCTTTATGCAAAGTTGCATATCGGTTCCTATAACGGTTTAGAAAAACTGAGGTGAAAGCGTAAGCTTAACTTCAAACGCCCATAACTTCGTTATCGTCACTCGAAACTGGAAAAATGTAGCTGATATAAAATGTACTCGTCGGGTCCTTTCTCCGATCAAAACTAAAAAAGTCTACTTTTTTCAACTCTTCGGAACACCCTGTTATCTTTTCTCTATCAACTTATAAAGTTTTTGTGCCAAATACTGTCATCATTCTACACATGCGTGACGATCGGTTAAGCCGTTCGCGAGTTATTTAGTGAACAGACGGTCGGATAAAATGGATTTCATAAAGGTTTTTTGAAAAAAAAAACCTAAAAACTGGTCTGCGCCAATATCACTGGCTTTATGTTTGAGCGGGCTGCAGAATAAAAAATTTAATTAATTTTTCAAAATATGACCACAAAACTGAGCCATTGACGACTTCGGGATTATATCCCTTGGAAATTACATACATATGATTTATAAAATGTTCTTTTAACAAGCTAAGGAACTGTAGACAAAAATTTAAAATGATGGTTGAATATGATGGTTTTTTAGATTTTGGATACATACATAGTGAATAATTTTGCACATATATTCTATAGGTAATAAATAAGAATTATGCACAATGTTAATGAAATGCTTCTCGTAAATCTATTTTTGGATTGGTCTAATTATACGCGTTCCAGAATGACGCTATAACGCTTTTAATTAGACCAATCCAAAAATAGATTTACTATGTATCATGGCTCCACATATTACATAACTGGATTTATTAGCTGTAACGCCGTTACCATTACTCCAAACTGGAAAAAAACGACTGATATGAAATGTACCCATATAGTTCTTTGATTTGATAAAAACTGAAAAAGTAGACTTTTTCAAATCTCCGGGACACCCTGTTTGCTTTGTCCTACCAACGTCTAAGTATTTCGTGCTAAAGACTGTTACGATTCTACACATTCCTACCAAATTTCATTACGATCGGTTAGTGAACAAATTTGTAAATGTCCGGGACACCCTGATATCTTGGCCATACCAATTTTTAAGTATTTCATGCCAAAGACTGTTACTATTCTACACATTCTTACCAAATTTCATGACGATCGGTTAAGCCGTTCGCGAGTTATTTAGTGAACAGACGGACGGACAGACGGACGGACAAAATCGATTTCATAAGGGTTTTTTTAAAAATCTAAAAAACCCTAAAAACGCATGCATCAATAAAGCTTAATAAGCTAAAATACATTAAAATTGGATACTTGAACTGAAATTGTCATATTTACGAAATTGTACATCCAGGATATTTCCTCACCAAATACAGGATTTTGAAAGATGCAAAGGCGAATTATGATGCATCCGTTATTGGCAAAGCCAATTACTTTTTGCTGAACTGAATTTCGCAAAAAAAAACATTTCACGAAGGGCTTAATATTTACCTGGATAAAAAAGGCCACCCTAAAGAAATAACCGACAGAAAATTGTTGGTGTAGTACATAATTTTAGAGGGGATTCACACTATGGACATGACGCCCCTTAGGGGCGATTCAGACTATCGACAAGATTTACTAAATCCTAGATTTAGTTGACAGTTGTACCATATTGTACTGCAATTTGAATAATGCAAGTACATTCTACGATGCATTTTGAATTTAATGACAAATGATTTAATCTAGTAGGCTGGTTTCGACTCGATTAATTAAGTGGTTTTAGTAAATCCTTTCCATAATGTGAATCCCCTCTAAGAGGAGACTCAAACTTCCGACAGGATTTATTAAATCCTCGATTTGATAAACAATTGTACCATATTGTACTCAGCGCCCGCTCTAGCGTTTACGCCGCCCCGGGCAAGAGGACAATTTGCCGCCCCTTCAGTACTATACTAAACAGATTTATAGTAGATTAGATAGAATCGAGTGATTTTGGCAGCTCTTGTTCGCAGTGGCATATATAAGAGTGCATAAATGGGATTAGCCCCCTCCCCCTCCTTTATAGTCACACATATTTTTTTCTATGGCCGTGTTTTTTTACATCGGGGGCAGGTTTGCTAACCCAGACGCGCAAAAAAAAACTATCGAGGGTAGCATCCAGGTTAAATTTCAAATTGTCACGTAGGCATTGCCATTAATTTCAAAACATTGCTCAAAAATATTAAAGCCCCTTTTCTACTTTACAAACGCAAAAGTTAAAATGTAATTTTTTTTAATGAAAACATATTGTTATGTAGGAATCATAATTTTGATAGAATAAGAATGCGACGAACAACATTCTTAACATGAATTTACGAACAAAAACTATATTTTCTGCACATACTTGTGTGTTGCATGTAAACTATACCTTAGAGCTTTTCATTTCAAAATTTAATTTTTGCTAGTCATTGGAAAACGTACTAGAAAATAATTGGGATTGCATACATTTAGGCGAGTTTTGGAAAGCTCATTAAATCTGGATAGCAATATAATTTCTAACCTGAATAAAGTCACAGGTTAGCGTTTGTATGAAAATTACCCCGGATAGTGTAGGTTAGCTAATTAAAAAACACGGCCTATTTTGTATTTTTATAATAACTTATATAAATTTAGTTCTTTACTATTTAATTAGGTCTCCAGATTTGCTCCTTTTTTCCGGAGATAACAGAATTACTGTGACTAAATGAGATGAACAATTTTCATTTATCGTCAAAGGCTGCGGCCTGCCGACGAAGTTACGAGTATATGGGATTTTTCCTAAATAAAGCCGCGGATAGAGTTCGAGCGGAATGAAAATGAAACGGTAATGAACCGGCATAAAAACCGTGGTGAATTTAAAATTTTAGCTTCGAAAATTGCTACAAAGGCGTTTTACGTCCTAAATCATCTTAAAAATGACTAATAAAAATAATTTCCCCCTTGTCCGAATGCATTTTCAACGTGAAAATGAGTCGACTCTGTAGCATATTCTCCGTCGGGCGTGGTGAGTTTTGCAAACGTCAAACCGATTCACTGTCCACGACGAGTTCATCGTGGAAATTATCTAATGACCGGGGAATCGAAAAATAACACATAAAATGGCAGAGACAAATTGTGAAACCCTTCTCGGATTTTAGTTTATGGAATTCCCTAGCATTTACCACATATTCCACGACAGTATGTATGCATTTTCATTGAGAAAATCGCAGCGGTCTAAAATTTCATTCTCATTCCGCCCGAGGTCTATCCTGGCCTTAAAATATGAATATCGGAGGAATATGTCATTAATTCACCGCATCCAGAATTTTAACCATTCCTTCGAACCAGTGGTTCTCAACTCGCAAATGACTGCGGACCACTTTGCTTGACCATGAATCACTACGGATCACCACATTTTTTAATGAAGGGAATTTAGCAATTTTTATTTTTCAATGTTTTAGACTGTTTTATTATTTTTTTAACGAAAACAAAATGGACAACTTATGACAAAATGGACAACTTATGACATTCCTTCTCTGTGTCGAGCATTGAAATAATTTTAAGCAGACTCTACATAGGCTTTGTCGAAACACACACAAAAACAAGTTCGGCCGAACCACGCGCAACAGTTCGTTGAACCACGCTCAAAAGATCAACGAGAGAGTTAAAGGCGCCAAACTTTGTCAGATAAATAATTCAATGGATGCGGTTTCACCGGATTAATTTTAAATGTTTTAACGAAGAATGGAGATGGTTTATTACTAATATGGTTTGTCTTCATATGATACTGTCGCAATATTTGGACACTGTGCTGCCACTGTGCCAATTAACGCAAGAAGTAAAAATAATTAGTTACAGACAATAGTGTCGCATTGTGTGAGAAACATGCACGGCTTGACGGAAAACATCGGAACAATGTAGACTGAGGCCACCGAGCTTTATGCAACTTAACTTAAGGTCTGCAACTTCGCATTTTCAGATCGACCTAGCAATGAAACTATTCAGTACTTTATCTATACTACAACATTTTTCAAAGCACATGCCTAGTATTTTAATTAGTCCCAAAAATACTTCTTTTTCAGAAGTAGTCCCCATAGTATCTCGTGGACCACTTACGGGTCTTTCACTGACCACCTGTTGGAAAACAGTGTGCTTTAAACTGTATCATTTGCTATTTTACGAAAAAAGGGTTAAAAAAACATTTTTAGAAAGCGCTTGATTTTCCATCTACCGGGGAAAATAGTCCCAACCCCAGATCCCCTCCCCTCCTATCTACGCCACTGCTTGGTTGTTGTAACAGCGAGTAGATTTTTTTCCAGCAAAATACAAAAATAAATTTTGGAAAACTCTGGTCTGGAAAAAATGCGTGTCAAAGAAAGGCGCTCATTTGGAGTAGTGCTCGGCAATTTTTGGTATAGATAAACTTTAATTAGCCGAATTTTTTCACGGAACGATTTGTGTGTGTTTTTCATAAATGCGTCAACTCGAGAATTCTCGGAGAATAAAGTCAGAGCTAAATCGATCGATCTACCCAAATCCCGATAATAATATGTCCGCAAACAAATTAAGAAGAAATGTTCTTGTATTGCGGCTCTGTTACTGTGTCCGGTAGGCTTCATCTTGTTGAAGCCCACCACTTATGTAGCTCAAAATTTGTCCTCTGAATTCTATGCATTTGCGAAGATATCGGGCGAATTCAAGATTAACTGCTGTGCAAGGTGGATGAAAGTTACCGAAAAAAAAAGTACATATGTAGTTAAAATGGTGCCTTTGGCCATGGAATTTCTCATAGTAGAATTTTTTTAAATACATACTTTTTTATGTGCTGAGTAGCTAGGTACAGTAGCTGTCGTGCTCTGTGGCCGTGATCGTTCGGTCGCCACTCTGTGAAATAGACACTCATAGAGAAACGAGTTTCCAAACTCGGCACGACTCGTCGCAAGTTTATTATTCAGAAGAAGATGATAAGAAATATTCTTATCGTAGAATAATAAACTAACAATGCGACTAGGAAGTGGTATGGCTGACAACCGTATCACACTCCGAATTCAAAATGCCTTTGTAACGTTGATGACTACACACGGTAGTCATCAACGCACCATGCTCCACTAGGAGTTACGGTAATGAAGAGAAGAGAGAGTAGCTAGTGCGATTCATTAATTTCTCTGGTATTCAACAGAATAAACAACAATTTTAGTAGTTTATTAGTGGATAACTGAGCGAATTGTCCCAGTTTTCTTTTTGGAAGAAGACTGGGTGCTAGTAAAATTACTTCTACTTTTTTTAGCATTTAACGATTTTCTTCAAATCTAAGCAAGGACTTTGCCTCTTTAAAACACAATTTACGGAAGCGAACAAATGATCCAGTTTATAAATTAAGTAAGCTTTAACGCGTTTTTTTTACCCAAATAAAAGACTCTCTAAAAAAAATTGGCCTCAGCGGTTGTGAAATTCTTTTTGTGGGTGTCAAATTGTTTCCTGACTTACGGCATTTTTTTCGCCTGTCTACGGTTTACTACAGAATGAAAATTGATATTAAATCTTTCCTTCCGGTTTTTCACATATTTTCCAGCTAGCTAAAAAGCCGCCATAAAACTTTGGTGCCCCGGGCGACCGCCCGGCTTGCCCCCCTTAGAGCGGGCGCTGATTGTACTGCAATTTAAATAATGTAAGTAGTAAAGTCAACGAGGAGTTTTGAATTTAGTGTCATGCGATTCGATCTAGTATCCAAGGCTTTGACTAGATTAATTTTAATCTACCTCAAAATTTGTTGACAGTCTGTATCGGCTATGACTACTACTGGGCAGGATTTACTAAAACCACTAAATTAATCTGGTTAAAACGTCGCCTACTAAATTATATTGTATGTCATTAAATTCAAAGCATTATTCAAATTGCAGTACAGTACATTGTACAACTATTAACTAAATCTAGGATTTAGTAAATCTTGTCGATAGTCTGAATCCCATCGACTTTTTGAGGAGTTTTAGTAAAGTTTTCCGGTTTTTTAATCAACACCTTTCTGTTTTATATTTTTACCCATTTATGCTAATACATCTCTTAGGCTTGGCCGCGAGCCGCATAAAACTGCGAGGTGGGCCGCATGCGACCCTCAGGCCTATACAGTGTGACACATAGTCGAGACAGGGAATGTTCCATTAAAAAATATGCAAATTGTCCTCGGAATTGGATGGTAAGCAACGATAATCACATAAGTCGTTTTACGAATACAAACTTTAAGATACCTGGGCAGGGACGTAGCCAGGGGAGGGGTCCGTGGGATCCGGACCCCTCCCGAAATGTTTTCAATTGGCTTTGAAATTTCAGTGATGATAACATGAAAACTGTAATAATGTAATGCACACTTATTTAAATGTGCTATACATTTTCTTGCAGGTTCTCTGTCAGGACAGCAGTACAAAATTCTCCGAATTGCACATTATTTTAAAATTAAATCAGTTGTTGCGAAAATGGGGTAATTATTTATTTATGCCGTAATTTTTCTCCTGTCCATGCGATTTTTTTAGATACCTCATTCGTATTTTATTTTTATTTGTAACTAAGAAAAATAGAGGCTTATATTTTCGAAATTGAAAGTGTGCACAGAAGCCGAACGTTTTTACAGGAAATCGAAGAAATTTGAAAATTTCGGATCTCATAAAAATACATACAATTAAGTAATCTCTTAGTTAGGGGGATGGATCAAATTGACCCGAGCTGTTTTTCATTATTTAAATTTTTCTGCTTACATGAATCATTGCCAAAACGTTCGGTAGCTGGAAATACATTTTCTAAGAGATGTTGGGTATAACACACGTTAGAAATGATAGCTCCAAAGAAGTTAACATGAGTTAGAAATTAGAAATGGGTTTATCTGAGTCACATCGCAGTTATCTTTTGTCCTAATTGGCTCCACCAATAAATGACCCCGTTTTGGAAAGTAACCTCTTTTCTTCACAGTTAACTTATTTTAGATAGATATGCTAAGGTTGCTCTTTTGTCGTTGATAAATTTCCATAATTTTTAACAATCCCCGTTGAACATTCGCTAAAACTATTGGGTTTCAAGAACAGCTTCATGTTTTTCTCACTCAAGGTGTTCGATCGACCGCTGTTTCTTCTTACCAACTTACAAACCTTATGAACCTCAATTTTTCGCTGATATAATTTTCTTCAAGTTTATAGTTATTAAGTCTCTATGGTTTTCCCCTCTGATTAATTGAAAAAAGACCACACTTAATACATCAAATCCTGCAATTAGCCCTAATTCTAAAAAAGTATATAAATCAATCTGACATTTCTTAAAGACATCAGGCCATATTTTCTTCCGATTTGTTTAAAGAAATGTGAAAAAAAATAAGGCATCCACTTTCATTGCCTATTTAACCAGTCACACTATTCTTAACACAGGAATTTATGCAATGTCGCGCCTCGTGCCTATACTTAAAAATGGCTGCAGAGCTGAATTTCAAAATTATCAACGAACTAACCACGGATGACCACAGTAACCTCTTTTATACCTCTAGTTCGACTACTAATAATATCGGCTTTTCGGAGGTAAATCTACTACTACAAATATTATTTGAAAGTTTCACCTTAAAGTCTCTCGAAAATTGGTCGCACTTTACCAAAGCGACATTTTACTAGTTAAGGTCTGGATGGATATCGGGCGGAATGAAAATGAAATTTTTGTCCGCTGCGATTTTCTCAATGAAAATGCATGCTTACTGTCGTGGTACATGTCGAAAATGATAGGGAATTCCATAAGCTACAATCCGAATATGGTTCCAAAATTTTTTCTCGGCCATTTTATGTATTATTTTTCGATTCCCCGGTAATTTCACCGTGGAAAATGTCTAATGATCGGGGAATCGAAATATAATACATAAAATGGCCGAGAAAAATTTTGGAACCATATTCGGTTTGTAGCTTATGGAATTCCCCATCATTTCCGACATGTTCCACGACAGTAAGCATGCATTTTCATTGAGAAAATCGCAGTGGACAAAAATTTCATTTTCATTCCGCCCGAGGTCTATTCAGGCCTTTCAACTGAAAAACTTTGACTTCGGTGGATCCCCCTTTCATTCCCAAACTAAATTCCTTCGGGCAAAAAAATAATCTTGTTATTATTTCGTCTATATTTGTGTCTCAAAATACATTTTAAATAAAAATAAAAAATAAAATTATGCGCTTGGAAAATAATCGCATGTAAACTGCAGTTTACATTGGGATTGAGTGGGAACTTTTTCAAATACAAATAGTTGACGGCAATATGAGTTATTTAGTTTTTATTACGGAAAAGGTGAAAGAAATTTTCTCGATGAGTAAGACTAATGTCCCACCCATTTACTGAAACTATGTTTAAAAACGAATAGTGTAAAATCCGGCCAATGCGGACCCCAAAATCCGGATTATTTTGTTTGATAATCCGGATTTAGGGTGATGTATCAGTAAATTTTAAAATTAAATTAGAGTTTTTCAATTAAATTAAATTTATAAAAACTGGAAAAACTATAAGTTTTACTGATCGAATCTACTGGTGCTAAATTTATCAAATTTAGTTAGCATTTTAGCATAAATGATGTATTATAGACGCGTCTGCAGTTTTTATCGGTGCATTTTGGAAATCCGGGCAATTCGATAATCCGGCCATCGGTCCCAATCAATCCGGAATATACCTTAAAAGGAGGTTGAAATCGCCCAATTTTCATCATCTGAAAGGTTTTATGTTACTCTTTTCCGCTTAGTTCATCTTTTTCATATTGGATTCATTCCAATACCGGGGACAATATTATTCCATAAATGCCCAACGTAAACCACAGTTTACATAGCTTTCAACGTCCCCAAATGCCGCGCTATTGAATTTGTGTCACAGAAAATTCTGGCAAATGAATCTTTTATTGTTGACGATTAACGGTATATTTTTTCACGGATGGATTTTGCACCTAGAATTATGTAGAAGGGGAGCAATTCACCACTTGTCACAATGGACGAAAACACCCTGACGGGCTTAATTCTAAATGCGTTCATAAAAATTTCAATCCATATGCATTAAGTAAATGTTTACTATTCGAATGCTGTTATACTCGTATGTAAGTTTCAGTGTATGTCACTCATTTTTTATTTAAAGTAAACCAAAACATGGAAAAAGTGTTTTAAAGTTTATGTAAACTGCAGTTTACAATGGGAATGAAAGGGTTAATAGAATAGACAGACGCTACCGTTCCGTGATTGTGAACATAATTCTAAATCAATTTCCATAAACATTAGGCGTTCCTCAGGAATCATACGTTGATCCACTTTTGTTTTTATTTTTTTTTTTGATATTAAGAAACTATTTAAATCCCCTATATAATTAGAACGGATGAAATCAATCGGTATACATCGAATAAACAAGGATGCATTTCAACACACTTTTTTAGTGATGTATTTTTTCTGTATCATCAAAAATACAGTAAAACAGTTATTCACTAACAATACCAAAACGTTGATTTACAAGACAATTTCTGAAAACGAAATTCGGACCCCTCCCGAAACAAATTCTGGCTACGTCCCTGTACCTGGGCGCCCCACGACTATTATGTTCCAATTTCGGTGTTTTTTTTTTCAGACAAACTGAACACACTACTGAGTATGAGTCTAATTTTAAGGATACTAATTTTTGGATTCTAATAGTTCAGGAAAGTATCTTCTTCTATATCCAGATGAATTGTCATTGTTCGTCCTGCTTACAAAATGCAGAAGTTTACGTTGCAAGGAAAGTGAGCCAGAGTAGATCCCTGTCTTTCCATACAAATTTTACTGGGGTTATCCTGGAATAAATTTATACAGGATATATTAGCCTGTCCCGTCTTAGCCTTAGTTGAAAAAAAAAACTTATTATTTGTAAAGTTTTCAATCATTCATTCAAAATAATAAGCTATTGATTTTCAGAATTATTTCTAGTTTCAATAAAAAGCCGACCGTAAAAATAAATAAATTGTGATTGTCATCTATTGCACAACTACAGAAATCAATCAACAACTGTGTGAAGTATATATTTATTATCATTGTCTATTATGATTTTTCAAGACAAAACCCTTCAATAAAGTCATTAATCTCAAAAAGACATAAAATCGTTATATATACAACAATTATCAAAACATAAAATGAGTAAATACAATTTTGATATCTCCCCAAAAAATCATTGACACTCAATTGAAATTAAGATGTTAATTGAAAAATAAATAAAAAATTTCACACACATATGGTAACGCTTCAACTGTACGCCAAACAACACAAAGTCGGTCATAAAAATATGCTCATAAAATATGTTATTTTGGACGAAATTTAAAGTGCTTGCTGGGAGAAGTTGAGTGAAGACATTCAGATATTCATTCTTTGAATGTTTGGTATCATATCACACCATTATGATATCTTGATGTAGTTCTAAACGTAGAAAAGTCGCATAGAAAGAACTCACCAGTACCAAAATGAAGAAGAAAAACAAAAATGAATCCTAATTTGTTCATTAAAGAAAAACAGTAAATTCGAAAATGGTGAACAAATAAAAAAAAAATTTTTGTTTATACCACTGAACCACAGGAAGCTCAATTAGAAAACCATTTATCTACTAAACATTTGCTTTAATGTACGCCTCCAACAAAAATACTTCAAAGTACACTTTACAATCTCGATACATTTGTAATAATATTTATTCAGAGCAATTAGAAATTCATACAGATTTATGAAGATTCATTGCAAGCAACACAATATTTCCTTTGATTTTCGCAAAAATAATAAAAAATTGCAATTTGTGTTTATACATTTTGAAAATGTTTCTGCATTGCATTTTACCTCTTTTGACTAAAAATATTCGATTCATCTACATAAATCATTTTAATTTTCAAATTTATTGATTTATTGCATACTCTTTTTTGAACTTATTTAACGAATTTCCATATTTTTACTCCTTTTATAGACCGCCCACAAGGACTATTGGTGTGCCCGACCGAATCATTTGCTATCTCTCGACATTGATCTGTGGAGGAATCTCACTCAACCGCATGGAGCGTGTTCAATTTTGGACATTGACTATTTCCAATTGAGTTCGTCCACTTTTGAACGATACATGACTAATGTGTCGTTAATAAATAATTCGGTGTTGCGAAAATGCGCCCAATTTGAATATGATGAAAGCGAAATGGGACCGACAATTACGTCCGACTATAATTTGGTTTGCGACAATGAGCATATGTTGAGTGTTGTGGAAATGTGTTTTTTGGCCGGTGCAGCAATTGGGAGTGTTACAAGCGGTTGGATATCGGATAAATATGGACGAAAGCATATTTTAATGATTTTTGTGACGATGCAAGTGTTGATTGGTAAGTAAATAGAAATTCGAAGAAACATTTTTAAGCAATTGAATAAATTCAAAAAATGTGGTCGTTACAACGCAATTTTGATCTAATAGGTTTTATAGTGGGATCTTCGTCACATCGAGGCTCCGTCCCCAAATTGCCAGTTGATAATATTATAAGACCTACGAAAAGATATGAACCAGCTGATGCCTTCTATTAAGCAATTTTAATGTTGGATCTGTTTTGTGAGTTAGCAATCCAACTTTGTCCTTAGCATGACTTCCATCAATAAAATGGTACGCTCTCTTGGAATAATTCTATTTTAATCCTTTCCATCTATTCCTCAAGCTAAATTTCGATTTGAGTTATTCTCTAAACAGGGAGCAAGCACTGACATTCGATACGAGTATTTTTAATCATCATTAGAGCTCTTAAGGCGCGTTTAGATGGCATCAAACTTGTTTGCATCCAACTTTTCCCTCAAACTTATCCAAGTTGGAAGGCTGTTTACACGTACGATATTCTCTCAAACAAATCCTATCAAACAAATCCTATCCAACTTGTTGGCCGTGTAAACAGTAGTTGAAAGTTGGAGCGGTCGTAAAACGTTATCAGTTTTTGCAATACGTATTAGTACAGGAAAAATATATTTGCTTTTTATTTTATTTTTTCGTGAATATTTTAACCATTTAGGGAATCATGCCCGAATGAGTATACAGCGTGCCCCAAAAGTCAACGGAACGCCAGAGTTGGATGATAGTGCACAGATATTGGTAATCAGGCGCACTAATTCTATATTATTAGAAAGTATATTTATATTTCAATTGGACTATAATCAATGCATCTAAAATAAGTTGTCCAACTTCTGTTTTCACGGTGGATTTGTTTGAATGCTCGTTCCACTTCAAACTTGTTGTCCAACTTCTGTTTACACGATGGATTTGGTGTCCAACTTGTTTGAATGCTCAAAAGTTGGACGACAAATCCATGGTGAAAACAGCGCTTTATGTGCATTCATCACTATAGTATTACCAGGGCCGAAATTAGGCTCTATAGCGCCCCTGGGCAGTAGCCAAATAGCCGCCCTCCGCCACTGGTTAAATTTGCAAGTAGTAGTAGTCGTATAAACATGTAGGCAAAACGTTAGGTGTGGTGTGGTATGTGAAAAAATATTTCATATTTTTACGCTAGTGACCGATGTAATTTTGTTTGTCTAACAATATGGTGCTTGCCAGGAATGGGGCCAGGTGAAGGTCCATGGGGGTCGGACCCTTCCCGAAATTGTTTAAAAAAGCATCGAAATTCCAATGACGACAACTTTAAAGCTGAAATGATGCACATCCATTACATCGACTCTACATTTTCTTCAGAATGTTTTCTAAATGCCTTTCCACTTTTGGATTGTTTTCTTTTTTGATCGTTTTAGAAGTAATAAACGGTTATTCAAAAACTAAATTTGTTTATTTGCGTCATGTGATATGACTTTTTAGCAGTGGAATTTTCCGTTTTTTGTTTCTGAAGCAAAATTACATTTCGAAAATTTAAGCGTACAAATTGTGATTTTTTTTTAAACCTGTTCACACGACAGAGACATGCTACTGAAAATTTTCTAGCTAATGCATCATTTCTAATATCGCGAGTTGGACACTTCCTGAAACCTCTGGCTACATCCCAGTTGCTTCACGGCTAATTTTAAGTATAGGAAGAAGAGAAAGTAGTAATAGAAACTCGAAAATGTTTGCCAGCTTTTACTAGCTACGGACACTGGGCTACCCACACAGAATCCATGGGAGAATCCATGTGTGGGCGGCCTAGAGTTGCCAATTTTTAGATCAGTCTATCCTAGAGACTCGTCTAGTACGAAAGCTTTTGGCAACGTACTATTCCAAAAAATTAAATTTTTTATACAAGTGTACCTTATCAATGGTCAAGCCGACAACGGTAAATATACCCTTCCATTTGACGAGTCGTGTAGTGGGGCAATCATGTTCTGATTACATGTCTAAGATTTAATGTAGGTTCAGGAATTCCTTGATTGTTACAGGGATCCGAAGCGGAGAGGGTCGAAGCGAATCAAACTCCCGGAGCGAAAGAGCGGAGCGAGGAGCGTTTTTGTTGCACGTCGAAGGGGAGTGGATCGAACGTTTGAACTAAATGTCGAATTGTTAGCCCTAATCTGTATGCATATCGCACAAAAGGATACTGTCGGAGGAGATACATCGCCTGTTCGCAAGAATAGTGACACAACTCTAAATTTATCATTTTTGAGACTATGGCACATACAGATATAGTCTTATCCACGATCTTTCACCTGTAAAAATCACGCAGAAATTTTTTGCTTAGTTTTTGCAAGGGCACAACATGTCAGACTATTAATGCTGCTATGTATGAGCACTGTCGCATCTTCGTTGTTCTCTGTCGTGAAAGAGTCGTGTGCATCAAAAAAGGGATGTTCCCAAAACTGTATTACCGAAGAATATCATTAGTTTTCTGTCGAGTGATTAGCAACTAAGATTGGTCACAAGAACTTTCTATACGATTACCTGCAATCTTTCGCACAGTTGACCCATTTTTTACACTTTTAAAACTTGCCAAATTTAATGTTGCTCTCCCGTAAAAATTATGTTTTTGAGCTGTGCCACAATTCTTGCCGACAGGCGGTCAAATTTTAAATTTGTTCAAGCGTTAGCGGAGCGATTAAATTGGGCCGCTCCGGATCCCCGATTATTGCACCCAAAAACTTTTCAACGCTTGTGTACACTGAAGTACGAAGAACATATCCCTTGTTTAAGTTGAAGCCAATGTTTGCGAAAATACTTTCTACTTCTAGACTCAGTGAACTACGCGCCACCCGTATGTTACTCGGAATGAATGCTAAAATAATTTTGCATGAAGGATAACTCCCAGCTTTTTAAGTTGGAGATTCTCATTTCAATTTCAGTTGAGGGTGCGATTGGGCGTCCTGGAATACACCCAACTTTAATAAATCTGAAAGATGAAATTAAAGTTGTTGTCTAATTATGTCAACTGTTCTTCGAGTTTCCAAAATACATCTTTCGCAGAATTTAAAACCAAGTGATATTTTCAAAAATTGCCGCCCCTCAAAATCTGCCGCCCCGGGCAGCTGCCCAGGTTGCCCATATGGAAAATCCGGCCCTGAGTATTACTCAATGATGACAACTGACCTCTTCTCCAAAAATCTCTTTGGTCAAATTGAATTGCATTCGGCACACTGTGGTCTTATTCCATTCAAAGCTCAGAGTTTATACGAAATCCTGAAATAAGATGTTTTTTCATTGCTCTATTTTTCTAGTCAGACCATTTGTACATTGAAAACATTGACCAGTCACTCGTATGAGAATGTGATTTCGAAACAACACAATAGGGTGGTATCTATAGTCCGACATTATGTATTCTGTATAGTATCCTTCCCAATGCATGATACGAACTGTATATCTTACGACAGGACTGACATGGATGTTCTTGTACATTACGAGTCTAGATACGCTACTAAAGTAATTTTTTTTCCTTCTGTGCTTATATTGTTCCCCAAATCGTTACATATCCAACTACCACTGTAGTGACGAGCTTAAAGAGCCAACGGGGATTTTCTTCTGATTGTATCAACCAACGAATTTGTCGCATCCACACGACATGGAAGTTATTCATATGTACGAGTACCTACATATGAATATGAGTAGTACAGGTAAAAGTAGCCTAAAAATCACACAATCCTATATGGATATCGTCTGTACCTTGTGTAAGGACGTGTATGATTCAGGATACGTGAAATTGTCAGACATGAGTTTTTTTGGGGAAATTTCCATCACAGTTCGTTGTTCGAATAACGCGCGTTGTAATGTTAAGAGCGTTATACTGTGGTTGAATAACATAGACCAAAAAACTCTCATACATTTTGACAGCCAATCTTAAGGTACGTTGTGCTAGACGCGGCCGCACGACTGCGACTCGCTCATTTCATATAAAAACTCGTTTCTCTCTCATTTTAAAAACGAGTTTTTATATGGAATGAGCGAGTCGCAGTCGTGCGGCCGCGTCTAGCACAACGTACCTTTAGGCTTGAGAAGATTGGAAACTTACATTACGTTAAAAGGAAATCGGATAGTGTCGCGACAAAATTTACACTTTTTTACGACAAACGATGATAGGTAGAACATTGTTAAGGACGCATTTTTATCGTATGGCGTGGGTAGACTCCAGCGCTACTGACAGTACAGCAGGGACGTAGCCAGGATTTTGTTTTGGGAAGGGTCCATTCTACTTTTTGATTTATCATTTTAATTTTAAAAGTTTTGACCTTTACATTGTCAATGAATTTTTATCTTTTTTTAACTCAATTTGACTTAAGGATTAACTTTATCAGCCCTCTGATGTATACATCATCTAGAAAATACATAATATAAGATTCGAATTTCCCAAAAGACATCTGAGGAAAAGGGCTTTTTGAATTGAGTAGTGTGATTTTGTAAAATTGTTGAGTTCAGAAAAACTGCGTTCTGCCGTACTAAGGAAAGTTAAATATTAACGTAACAACCATCGAATAACTACATATCTGTCAAAAAATCTCCTGAAAAAAGGCTGAAATCCAATCGATGATAGCGTGATGAATTTGTAAGGAAGACTACCACGGCGGGAACCGTACTTTCATGCGATGCTATTCAGCTGGAACGGCATTGTGTGAAAAAAAAAGTGAGATATCTATCGCACTACGTCTGGTCACCACTATCCTATGCCCATTTTATATGACTAATATTCAGTAGAAAACATAGGGTTCAGCTGGACACTTCGGCTAGGGAATAAAAGAAATTTCCTAGCAACGCTCAGAACCGCGTGCAGCAAAATCTAGGTAAAATATTCTTCATATGCGTTTTGCCTTATTTAGAGTTCCATTTCATCATCACAATACCAATGATTTTTTTAAACATTTCGAGAAGGTTTCAGAACATCTTGACCCCTCCACTAGCTACGTCCCTGCAGTACAGTCAAGTTCTCTTCAAAAAAAAACATACAGAGAAGCGTACTCTCTCTACAGACTTAAAAAGATTTTTATACCCTTCGCTCATCGAGTGAAAGGGTATATTCACTTTGTCATGAAGTTTGTAACGCATTGAAGGACGCATCTCCGACCATATAACAATTATACATATATGATCAGCATGACTTGTAGAGTCGATTGGGCGATGTCCGTCTGTCTGTCTGTTGCGACGCGTTTTACTCTGCCAATATAAAAGCTATGAAGCTGAAATTTTGTACAAATGCTTCCTTTTGCTGCAGGCAGTTTGTATGTTTGAATCGGTAAAATCGGACCATGGGGTCATGGGGCTGCCATACAAACCCAACTCCCCAAATTAGGTTCTTCTAAGAAAAACTTTTTTATTTGTGCACCAATTTCATCAAAATTTCACACAAATGTATTTCTATCGACGACACAAAACATATGCAAGAATCGATCAAATCGGACCATGGGGTCATGGGGCTGCCATACAAACCCAAACCCCATTTTGGTTCTTCTAAGAAACATTTTTTGCACCAATTTCACAAAACCTTCAATTAATGTGTCTTTATCAAAGCAACAAAAAAGGTCAAAACAAATGGATTCGTACTATGGGGCCATGCTCCCGCATCCCCCAATAAAATTTACCGAGTAAATATTTTTATTTGCCAACTTATCCCAACCAAAAACCGCACAAGGGAAGTTTTGTGAAGACGGAAGGAAAATAATGGGAGGTGGGGGGATTAAATACAAGTCGTAGGTACGCCCAAAAAAAAACTTTTAGCCCGAGGAGAGCGAAAGGTATCCAAATTTCGGCCGCGCCCGAAATTAGCCTCGGTCTCATTTTCCCACTAGATTAGATTAGATTAGATTAAATGAGGGCATCGGCAGATTTGCCATAAGCACTGCGACCGGTGGTCTATTGTGCCTTTGCCCACGCTACAGGTTAGATAAATTTATCTAACCGACATCTGTCGATAAATCGATTGATTGGTCCCATACTAAGGGAGGCGATGTCCTCCGTAAGAGGGAAAGTTATGCCGAAGCACTCCTCGCGTCGCATCGCCAGTCTTTCGCACTCGCAAAGTATGTGAGTGGATGTTTCGTCATCGGCCTCGCAGAAGCGGCAGGTCGCGTCTGCGACTAAGCGCATGGTTCTTAAATGCCCGTTCAGACGGGAGTGGCCTGTAAGGAGGCCACTTATGATTCTGACCCTGTTCCTGCTGAGTTTCACTAATTCCAGAGTACGTTTCTTAGAGTAGGTTGCTACAAAAAGCTTCGACTGCCTTAGTCCTGGAAGGGCCTCCCAGCATATGATGGCTGTCGTCTTTTCCCACTCAGTGATTTCGTTTCTGCATAGACACAGTGGTATACCGCAAAAGGGTTCCGGGCCGCAGAAGGGGCTAGCGAGTTCGTCCGCGAGCTCATTCCCTTCAATTCCCGAGTGTCCGGGAACCCATATGAGTGTAAGATCATTGCGAGATCCTACAGATTCTGACATTCTTTAGCGCAAACTTCTATTGCATGTACTTCCGCCTGGAACACAGACGCTAATTTCCCCATAGGGACTCAGTAGCTTACACATGGACCACTGATGCCCGCTCCAGAGCCTGTGTCCGGTTTGGATCCATCCGTGTAAAAGCTGATAGTGTTGGGGTGAAGGGACCTGAACCTCCAGGGCAGCGGTGGGGCATGAAACAATAGCTCCAGTGATAATTAGACAGACAAGCCTCTGGACCTTAGACCTAGATCCGACTTACCAGTGCTAGTTGAAGCCCTTTTCCACCATACCACCGCCCCATACTCCACTATAGGTCTAACAACTGTCTTGTAAATCCACAGAATTAAATGTGGTTTAATTCCCTAGGTCTTACCTATATAACCTCTGCAGGTCCATAGTGCCTTGATCGCCTTCTCCGTGACCGATTTCAGGTGGTCGTCCCAGAGTAATTTTCTATCAAGAGTGACTCCCAAATATTTGACTTGGTTAGCCATTTTAATTTGGGAGTTGTACATAGTAGGACAACTCAGGGTTCTTGTTGTCCTGCTCCTGCTGAAAGGAACCACCTTGGACGGGTTGACCCGTAGACCACTCTCCGTGCACCAATCCTGAACTATTTGCAGAGCGGTATGGAGCACATGGGGTAAGACTTCCTCAAATTTGCCCTTAACCATGATAACCAGATCATCTGCGTACCCTTGGGTGGAGAACCTCTCTGAGGTTAGTTTCCACAACAGTCCATCTACAACTAAACACCACAGAAAGGGGGACAGTACCGCTCCTTGTGGGCAGCCACGAGTGGGTAAGGCGGAGAGGGTGGATCCTCCGATGCTGGTATAAATGTTCCTCGATGAAAGCATTCGTTGAACCCAGGCAATGATTTTCCCATACATTTTGTACCGAAATTATAACCAAAATCTCAAGTAAAATCTCTACAAAATCGTGGTGAAGTGTGGTGAGCTCCGCTCCAAGAATTAAAGATGAACGTCATCATTAAAATCTCTAATAAAGAATTGGCATGGAATTTCTCTACTCCCGGAGAAGTCTCCAAACTCAAGGTTAAAATAATCTTCGACTGGATCAAGAAAACGAACAACCGCACTCTGATTTTCGTCAGGGTTTTTCATGACAACACCAGCGTTGACCGGGCTTATATCTGGACAGCCTTATGTAGGAGAGGTTCGCCTGAGGAACTTACTTCCATCATAACGAAGTCCAATGTCATGTCTTGCACAAGGGCGAATTGTATAGTCCTATGTTGAGGTGAAAAACGGAGCGAGACAAGGCTCTATTTGGTCACCAATACAGTTGCTGAATATAATCAATGACGTAATCTGCAACGCTTCACGCGACCATGAAAGAAATTATTTGATTACCTTCAACACCTGGACAAGCCGAACATATTTGCCTTTTCTCAAACAAGTCAGATAATATGGCTAAAACCGACGGATGCTTTGCATACTCAATACTTATGAGCTTGAATCCAGGAGGGCAAAGCACAATTTCTATTTCTGTACAACCGATGGAAAAAAAGTTGCCAATTTTACGAAGCGTGTAGTAACAGCATGGATGGATGATGCCGATGTAGAATCGCGTATAAAAAAGGTGCGAACAGTCTTTTTCAATCTAACTCCTCTCTGGGAAAACCACAACATCTTCAAAATCCGGATTTTCGGAAGCAATGTAACATCTGTGGTTTTTTATGGGTATTCCGCGTGAAAGGTTGTGACCAGTAACATTACAACCAAACTGCAAACTTTCGTGAATCAGTGTCTACGGCGCATCCTACAAATTCGGTGGCCTGAGATCAAATCTAATGACGACCTCCTCTCGCAATTACTGGTTAAAATAGCACAGACATCACAGACATTTTCAAAAGAGCCGAGATACATTGGCAAAACCGGCTCTCGTTTGGAATACGCAGGGAACCGGTGCAAACCGTCGTCGTGTGGGATGACCCAAAATTACACGGAGGTCTGTTGAGGCAGGGACCAGCGATGCCTGCCAACCGGGAGATGCGAAAGAGAAGCGTAGTCAATGCCCAATGAGGGGTTAAAATAAACCAGAGAGAGAGAGAGCGAGTTGTGCAGAAATTTTCGCTTTGTACTGCATAAGGAGAGTTTTCTCGCCAAATCAAAAGGTTCACTTTAAAAACCTCTCTGATATCCGCCAAAAATTTGCTTGTCTGTAAGCTGTTTTCTTATTTGATTAATTCGATCTGATCGATTGACGCACTATAATTATTACCAGATTTCTTCTTCTTCCCTAGTGATGCGAGCACCAGTAACACTGCCGCGCGCGGTCACCAAAAAGCTGCGTTTGGGAAGGAAGCCAGGATGATTGTGTTTTTGATAGAATGCTACTTTCTTATTGTTCCTGAATTGCTAATTCCACCACGAATTTCTCAAAGAAATAGTTGTCGAAACGGGCGCGGTAAGGCAGACACACTAAGGTCATCTCGGGTGGCTAAATACAAATTTGAGGCCAACAACAAGAAATAAAATTTGGAGTTGCCCGCCACAAAAATACGACAGAAACGGGTATTGAACAGGTGTTCATTGCTATTTCCCGGGAGGTGATGAGTAGGTTGAGTTTCAATGCCAAAGTACATTGTTCTGGGAGCGTGGTAGGAAACGAAACGATTGAGAAAGATTGTGCGGTTGCATGACAACCCATGCGGCTTTGTTGAAGGTCGATCTATACAGTCGATGCGATTCAGTGCATTCGTATTGCGATGAAAAAGTATAGAGCAGCACGAATGGACTTGCACTTTGTGTTCATCGATTTGGAAAAGGCATTCGATAGAGTACCTCGTGATCTGATATGGTTGGCCTTGAGAGCACTTAATGTCCCTGAGGCATACGTCAGGATGATACGAGACATGTATGATGGAGCTACGACTATGGTTAGATGCACAGCCGGTGAATATGAAGAATTTCCGGTGAATGTCGGAGTACACCAGGGCAGTGTATTGAGTCCGTTGCTCTTCAACATCATCATGTGCTACTTATTAAAACGTATATCCGACGGCCTAGAAATATCTCTTCTTTTTGCCGATGATATAGTCCTCAGTAGCCCAAACATCGTTGCCTTGCAAGCTGCACTTACAAAATTGTGTGACATTCTGGAGGAGCATGGACTGAGGGTAAGTATAACAAAGACTGAGTTCTTATGCTGCCCATTCTTAGACCCAGATGCACCGATACCAGAAATGTACGTCAAAGGAGAGCAGCTTAAGTCTTGTACCAAGTACCTTGGCTCGATGGTGAACAACGGAGCTACATGCGATGATGACATCAAACATCGCACAAAGGTTGGGTGGATGACGTGGCGAGAAAACTCTGGAGTTTTCTCCGATAAAAAAAATGCCACTGAAGCTAAAGGGCAAGTTGTACAAAACGGTTGTACGTCCCGCACTCATGTATGGATCAGAATGCTGGACCATGTATGAAGGTTACGCGAAAGAAATGACATCGACTGAAATGGAAATATTACGCATGTCAGTTGGTGTAACCAAAAGGGACCACATCAAGAGTAGCTACATCCGAGGCAGCTTGTCCATAGACCAACCAATCACCGAAAAGCTCGAAGACCGACGAATGGATTGGTATTGCCATGTTCAAAGTCGTCCGCCTGAGAACCCCGCAAAGAGAGCGATATCAATGGAAGTTCCACTTGACGGACCCAAGGCCAGAGGCAGACCGAGGAACACCTGGATATGTCAAATGAAAAAGCAACAACAACGCATTGGTCTCGGCGATGACACGATCCAAGATAGAGCTGCCTGTAGAAATATGCTGAGATATTACCGCCAAAACGGGCGATGTGCGTACACCGCAGGTCGAGCAACGTGAAACCATGGAGCGGTATAAAGAACGAGGCAAGGAAGAAGAAGAAAGGTAGGAAACGAAAGTATCATATAAGAATTGGATTTGATTATCCTTTAAGCTCGTGAATAATTTTCTTATCGTGCATTGGTAACTCATTTGTCATTCAAGTTTAATTGTTGTCTCTCAATTCTACAGTTACTAATCAGAATCTCAACAGTCTCATTCTGAAAATCCCTCGCATTTATTGATTCGAATCTTGGCATCGCAGCAGGGTTTTGTGAATACTTCAGTAAGGCTACAAGAAACCTAAACGCACCTAGTTTCTGAGCCGTCATCGTTGTGCTATGCATTTTTGCTTAAACCTCTTTCTATGATGAGTACGGTACGCGAAACACCCCAGAAATCTACAAATTTCTTTGTCGGAGGGCTTTCGCCGAAAAAATTTTCAGCTGCCCATGCATTTTGTTAAAAATAATGCCTTCCCTTCAGGAGTGTTGTGCATTGAGAGTAGTATTTGACCAATTGAAGTTTCTTTGTGAAATCACTTGCGTTAAAATCTACAACAGGATGATTTCATGCCATTTTTAATTACAAAATTGATTAAGGACACCACAACCAACTGCTGCCATATTCAAAATACGGCTTCGGTTGTAGCGATGATACTTTCGCACTCACATTTTCATCCGGAGTATTATATTATCGGAAAAAAATTTTGAAGGTCGCACTTACAAAGTGTTTCCTCGTGTGTCTGATATTCACACCCAAACCTATATCCTTCAGGACTATACCATAACAGATTCTTGTTTTCATGTCTCCATTTTTTTTTTGCTCTCTCTCCACAGGCACACTGATAAGCTTCTCTTCATCGTTGCATATGTATATGGTCCTGAGAATTATAATTGGATTTGCATCAATGACTGTCACGGTTGTTAGTTTCGTTCTGGTTGTCGAATATGTCAGCGGTCGATGGCGAATTATAATTGGCATATTGAATCTTCTACCAGTGCCGCTCACGTACGTTCTAACGGCCGGAATTGCTTATGTGACGCGTGAATGGCGTCTAATGCAGATTCTAACATCGACACCTTGGGCTGTATTTCTCGTCATGTGGTAAGAGACAGAGACACACTGTCGGATACGTGCGTAGTACCTACATCTTGATTCAATTGTCCAATTAGATTATCCTTGCTTACATACATCACACATATTGCCATTGCGACGAGATTTCTAAACCGTACCATAAAGGCATATGTGTGATGTGTGAAACATCATTGTCCTGTCCTGCACGTAGATATCTATGGTTATCCTGTTGGTATACACATAATAAATTGATTCTCTCGTCCAATAAGGTACTGGCTCCCGGAATCGCCTAGATGGCTCCTGTCGAATGGAAAAATTGATAAACTGAAAATCAGCTTGGAGAAGGCAGCTCGTATGAACGGACAGATATTGCCATCGAATTTCGAGAAAACGCTCGAAGTGTATTCGCAAAGTGACAAAAGTAACGAAGTCGAGAGCCAGACAAAGGAACCCGTGTTGGCCGTGTTCAGCAAGGAGTTTCGAAAGACGACGATTCTGGTGATAATTATTTGGTATTCGATGATTCTGTTGTATTTTGGATTGACGTTGCATTTGAACAATTTGGGTGGAGATATTTATATGAATACGGTAAGTCAGGAGCAGGACATAGTTTTGTCAAGATTTTATTAATATGAGTCTGAATAACTAACAGGTTATTGGAGGCCTTCTGGAAGCAACGACAATATGCCTGAGTATCCCAATTGTCC
Source organism: Microchrysa polita (assembly GCA_949715475.1). Lineage (NCBI taxonomy): Eukaryota > Metazoa > Arthropoda > Insecta > Diptera > Stratiomyidae > Microchrysa > Microchrysa polita. The sequence goes on from OX454420.1 coordinate 14,282,468, forward strand.
TCAAGTTTGGTATGAGAGTGAGTGTCGTGAGTTATATGCTGATCGCTGGAATTGCCTGTTTAGGCGTTAATTTGGTCCCCAATGGACATTTATGGATTATAATCATGTTGGCTATTACAGGTAAGTGAACGCGGAAATATTTCAATACGTAATTAATATTACAATGAATGATAAACAAAACATCAGGTTTCCTTTTTAATTCAACAATTCCTAGGGCCAACAACATTTCCGCGGCTTTCTGACGGTATTATTTTACATTCGATTAATTTCATCACATGTAAAGAGCGCCATAGACAATTCGATTAATTGAACAATCAAAGCTCATTTCTGTGGAGAAAGATCGTTTTTTAGGTTCTACTGCCGAATTCGTTAGAGAACATGAGCTTTCTCCACAGAAAATGTGCTTTCTTCACAGAAATGAGCTTTGATTGTTCAATTATTCGTACTGTCTATGGCGAGCCTTACAAAAGATCAAACTGTGGATAACACACGCCTGGAAGGGACAGAGGCGGATGTTGACCAAAACTTTCATCTTGTGTAACTCCGATCAGTGCAGCTGCGGCCTTAAGGTACATTTTCCTCGACACGACTGAATCGGCTCTATCGACAGCGACTCGCTCATTTCATATAAAAACTCATCTTTCTCTCATTCCAAAAACGAGTTTTTATATGGAATGACCGAGTCGCTGTCGCTAGAGCCTCTGGGGCCGTGCCGAGGACAACGTACCTTAATACTGCTTTACAGTATAGCCGATCACATGCAGCAGCTTTATTTCTGGTATATGGTCTCGTTTGGATTTAAAACACTTTCTTAGCTATCGTGCTTGCTACTGTAAAGTGTCCAAACGGGACGTACCTGTACCCCTATCTTGTGGGGTAGATTTAAATCTAGGCGGCAGATGGCCAACCAGCATGGGAGAGCGGGCCAGTTTTTTCTCGATCAAGGAGGAGTCTGATTTCTTATTGTAGCCGCGAAAGAGATAAGTCAATCGTGAAAGCCCTGGTGAAGAAAGCCGGGTCGACGCGAGGTGGCATGGAGAAAGGAATTGGATAATTTTTTTTGTAAAAGGGGTTTCCACTTGTTTTTCGTGTGGAATGGAGTCAGGGAGGAGTATCGCGAAGGAACTGAATCCAGCTGTGTGGTCCACATGGTTTTGTTTCGTTTGTGGGTGTCCTCTTGCTGTGTGTTTGTGTGGATAAAAGAAAGAAAAATATCTAAACCATAGGTTAGGTTAGGTAAAGGGGCCGCCTGACTAGCGTCATGTGATACCACCGTAATTTCTACGTTCCGTTTAAAACCAGCCAGTTCTAACAATGTATTTGTTAAGCAAAGTAGGGCTCACATCTCGAAGATCATCTGTATCGTAAAAATACCTCGAACCCAGTGCACGCCTCCTTCTCTCGGATAAGGCCGGACATTCACAAAGAAAGTGATGCACACTCTCTTCCTCCTCTGCATCATCACAACTTCTGCAGAAGTCGTTGTAAGGAATTCGGAGTCTCCTGGCGTGCTCCCCAATAGGGCAGTGCCCCGTAATAACACCCACTATGTTGCGTATATATTTCCTGTCTAGCGACAGTAATATGGCGGAACGGGATATATCTAGTATAGGCCAGATCATCCTTGTCGTAGCACAAGTATATCCGCAGGCCCATCTCGCGTTGGTCCTACGTTCAGAAGCGGCTTCAATTTATCGATGCGCAGACGGCAATAGGTGCTTTAAGATTCTCGTGGTCGCCTTCAACAATACTTGCTACCGCATTCCGACCCAAATCCTCTGCGCAGCAATTACCTTCAAAGCCATTATGTCCCGGTATCCAGCATAGTGTAATGTTGAAGAAATTACCCATTTCTCTGAGTGCATAGCGCCCCCCTTCAATAGTTTTAGATGTTGTAAATGCTGATTCAAGTGATCGAATTGCAGCTTGACTATCAGTGTATATAGTGACATCCTTACCAGTGACAACGTGCCTACCTAGCCATAAAAGCGCTTCCGAGATTGCAGTGATTTCTGCTTGGAGGACGCTACAAAAATTAGGGAGGCAAAAAGACAAGCTGATGTCGAGTTCCTCCGAGTAAATTCCAATGCCGACTCCAGCGTCCGTCTTGGAACCATCAGTGTAGATGGAAAAGGACCTGATAGACTGGGTCGTTTCGTTGCTCCAGCTTTCCCTAGGCGGGGTTAAGGTAGAATAGTTCCTACCAAAAAAGTATTTGGGAACACTGTAATCAGTAAGCAGTGGCAGGCTGAAATTACGAAGTATCGTTGAGTGACCATAATCCAGCGCTCGCCACAGACCAGTTTCACGAAGGCGTAAGGCCGTGTAAGCTGCTGACCGTTGGGCGTATATGTCCAATGGCAGCAGTCCCAAAATCATGTCTAGTCCGAATGAAGGTGTTGTACGAAGAGCTCCTGTAATCAGACGAGAAGCCAACCTTTGCACTTTAACAAGTGAATTATGATAGGCAGTTGTGCTAAGTGCGGTCCACCACACACTAACGCCATAAAGCAGAATAGGCCGCACAATAACTGTATACATCCAATATACAACTTTTGGTTGAAGGCCCCAGGTTTTCCCGATGGCTTTCCTGCACGAATACAGTGCCACCGTAGCTTTGTTCACCCTTTCCTCGATGTTAGGTTTCCATCTTAATTTCTTGTCCAAGATAAGGCCAAGAAATATGGCCTTGTCAGAGAAACCAAGTTGAATGCATCCTAGCTTAGGGAGGTTAAAAGTGGGGATCACACGCCTTCTTGTGAACAGGACTAACTCCGTTTTTGCTGGATTAATCCCAACCACGCTGAGACTTGCCCAGTCTGTTAGGATAGCCAGGGCGTTCTCCAAAAGTCCGCTAAGTGTGTCAGGAAACATGCCTCTAGCGGCGAAAGCAATATCATCAGCATAAGCGATGACTTTACATCCGATTCTTTCCAAATTCAAGAGCAATTGATTATTCGCTACGTTCCAAAGTAGATGAGACAGAATACCTCCCTGTGGAGTGCCCCTGCAAACATATCTACTAGCAGAAGACGAACCCAACCTACTATGAATACGCCTAGAAGTGAGTAACCTATTAACAAGGGTACAAATTGAACCTTCGACCTGTAGGCTCATGAGAGCATCTGTTATTGCTCTGGGTTTAATATTGTTGAAGGCTCCCTCAATGTCAAGGCTCATCATATTATATTCCTTATTATGAAGAGATGCTTCAATATAACTGACCAGCGAATGTAGAGCTGTACCAACCGATTTCCCTTTCCAATATGGATGTTGTGACATGGATAGTAGATTAGCAGGGACGATCGTTCGTATGTGTGAAATTAGTCGTTCTAATAATTTTAGCATAGTCGATGAAAGGCTAATGGGCCGGAGGTCCTTTGGACTCGCATGCGAGCTTCTACCTGTTTTAGGAATAAAAGTAACTCTCACCTCTCTCCAGCTGTGTGGAATATGTACCAACTTTAGGCACGCTGCACGCGCTCTATCCACGGATAAGTGATGTCTGCGCATTGTTGCAGGTCCGCAGGAATAATTCCATCTGGCCCAGGCGATTTAAAGGGCTCAAAACTGTTTATGGCCCACATAACCTTCTCATGACTGAGTATGGATTCCGTGTCGCATGGCTCTATGCGAACTGTCTGTATATCAGGTAAAGCAGCCGTTGAACTACCAGGGAAATGTGTGTCAAACAGACATTCGATGGTTTCAATGCTTGACGACGTCCAAGAGCCGTCTTCTTTTTGAAGAAAGCTTGGACTAGATGGGTTAAACGCCAAGACTCCTGAATCTAGATGTTTCGGAAGACCCTTCAATGTTTCCGCAAAAACTTCTCCAGGCTCTGCGCTTAGCTCCTTTTAACTCTTTTTTGAAAGAGCTGAGATGCCTTTTGTATGAGTTCCAATCCGATTCAAGCCTTGAGGCCTTAGCTCTATTGAAACTTCTTCTACACGTAGCTCTTAGCTCGGAGATCTTAGAGTTCCACCAAGCAGGTTTTTGCTTGCCCGACCGTGAAACGGCTGGGCACGAAGCAATGGTCGCAGTTTTTATAACATCAGTGAAGAGGTTTACCATATTGTCCAGATCTTGTCCATTGTTTGGAATATTTGGAAGGGAAGGTAATCCTGCGAGCAGAGAGTCTCGAAATCTCTGCCAGTTAGTCCTCCTCCGGTTTAGGATGACTGGAGACGCCTCAGGGCGCGCAGCAAGACTGAACTGTAGATATCGGTGATTGGATAAAGAATGTTCCGCCGATACTCTCCAGTCGTTTATTAAATGCAGGATATCCTCCGATGCCAGAGTGATATCCAACACCTCGTGCCTGTTTCTTGTAACGAAAGTAGGCTCGCGTCCTACATTGCAATCTAAACCATGTATTCTCTTTAAAAATGTGCTCCGCCTAATTACAAAGTTTCTCGCCGCTCGTCCTAGATGCGTTAGTGGGATGAGATGACTTACCTCCTACCGTCCCACGCGCCTTATGGTCGGGATTTTAATTTGTTATTTCGGAGGTGAAGACGAGCGGGGCCTACCGCCATCTTGGCCTCGGAGCGCTCGAAATAGCTGGCTGATAATAATAATATGTTATGGACCTAACCAATGCGGTGGGAACTGTTACCAAAAAGTGTATTGTGCCAAAGTCCTTTAATTTAGAAGTTGAACAACCAGAAGATCCTTCAAACGAGAGTTCCTTATCATCCTGGAGCTTATTGGGTCATGTCCAAGGAGTGATCTCCAGGATCAGGCGATCGTCGGACATTCACAGAACAGATGAATGGAGTTTCGTCTTGCTCCAGGCAAAGGCGACATACGATCTTCTTTGATAGACCAATTTTATGAAAACGGTAGTGGAGCCCAAAATGCCCTATAAGAAAGCCTACAAGTAGACGTCTTTCAAGTTAGCACTACCGCTTGAAAATTTTGTCGTGATTCAATCACAAATGAAAAGAAAATTGTCACGTGCGTATTTAAACAAAAAACTTATGATAGTGCTTACTTTACAGTCAAGTTAGCACTAACACCCCAGTAGCATCGATACGAAGACTCCTCCTAAGGCAAAATGTATCCAATTAATTGTCGCAGCGGCTGAAAACAATATTTCCACCTTAAAAAAAAATTCACATCCCTCTTTCTTCAAAAACTACCCCTAAGTGCGTTTTCCCCATATAACGAGTTTTTTTTTTTTTTTGTTAAAAACTCGAATTCTAAGAACTATCTAAATACAAAACGTATCCAGTAAATTGTCGCACTTTCAACAAATTTGTCGCTCTACTTTTACCCCTTAAAAAAACACTCCAACTACCGTTATGTGCATTTGGGCCTCATATCAGCAAATTCAAGTTTGAAGAAACGCCCTTAAACAAAATGTTTCTAGTCAGTTTTCACAAGGGCTGTTTAAGACAATTAATTCCACCATACAAAAATTTGTCGCACCCTTCCTTCCCTTAAAAACTACCCCTTTCAAATTAGCACTACCACCGAGCAGCGAATTCAAGAATTTCCTTAAAAAACAGAAACAGACACAGAGTTAAGGATGGAGAAATCCTGAAGGAGGTCAAAGCACTCGCTGACTAACTTGGATGTAAACTTGTGCGAAGATAGCGTCTTGATTGCAGCCTCGCTATGTCAGTGCAAATTGCAATGTGTGCACCACGGAAACCACGTCCCAGGATCCCAGGAATTGGTAAGGCAGGAATCTGTTGCAGGATACGTATATATGTCCCCGATCACTGATACCAGTATCAGACGATAAATCGATTCTTAGAGCGCTCAGGGCTGATGCCCAGACAACCAAGTCGGTGGAGTTTAATACAGATCTTGATGGTATTGTGGTGCAATGTTTTGGACCGCCACTCTAGCGAATCACACGTAATTACAAGCCGCACTAGCATACCATATAACCGCACTCCGTCATTTTTGGCGAAATACCCCAAGTCTTGCCATAGAAATTGCTGCAAGTCCACATGACACGCGTGGCCTTACCATAAAGTAAGAAATTGGAATAGAGATGGAACTCCATATAACATTAAAACCTACTGAACAACATTTTACCTTTGAGTGTGTGCTGTATGTAACGTGTACATAGGAAGATATCTTCCTGTATGTACACGTTGCATACAGCACACAATCAAAGGTAAAATGTTGTTCAGTAGGTTTTAATGTTATATGGAACTCCATATAACATTAAAACCTATCTCTATTCCAATTTCTTACTTTATGGCCTTACTTAGAACATTTTCAAAGTCGCTATTCCAGTTTAATGTAGTCTGGCTGGTCTAGCGGTTAGTGCGCGCACCTTCGGTGCACAGGGTCATGAGTTCAAAGCTCACCGTGGTTCATGGTGTTTTTCGAACTCACGAGCTTGTGACGGACTATGATCTCACTCAGATGTTAAACGAGTACCCATTTATGGGGATAAATAGCACTGCTGAGCGTAATGCTGATCTCATTACCTCAACAAAAAGCAGATAGGATCTGGGAAATAGGATGTCACTAACACACCCTGCGGCCTTAGTCCAATGCTCGATTGTCGCGTTATTTATTTATTTTTATTTCAGTTTAATCCACCGTCGAGTGTGATGTCAAGGCATTTAACCTCTATCGAGTAGAAAATAGGAACCACCCCTTAAGTAGATTGGTTCAAATGCAGGGTCGAGTTTTCTTTGAATGGCACTAGAACTGCTTTGTGTAGGTTGATACTAAGCCTGTTACGGTACACTATCTGTTGACTACCGTTAGGCCCGATGTCATTAAATCAGTAATACCGGACTCGGATCTTGCCCTAACCACAATAGTGGTGATATCGTCAGCGGAAAAGAATCCTTGTAACCCTCGATGGTGTTGATGTTGAGAGTGTGACCATCTAGCAAAGAGTGAATCTCCCTGCCTTTCAGCATAGTGGCGATCCACCTAATGGTAGACAATGGTACCCTCCTCATATCGAGGGCTCTGGCAATGGCATAAACGCTGCATCGGTTTGAGGAGAAAGGAAAGGTTTGTCACCTTACTTGGGGATGATTGTTACATTAACTTTCCTCCAATCAAGTGGAATGTAACCAAAATAATGGCTAGCTCCGAACAAAGCATTGAGATGTGGCTGGATGATATCCAGGCAGTTTTGAAAGAGAGCCTGAAACACTCCATCGATCCTCGCGGCCTTAAATGGATCAAAGAATTGAATAGCCCACTTTACTTATTGTCCTTGTCGAAGATTACCGTAGAGAAACTCACTAATCGTTTAGCAGGCTCTAGGCAATCGTCTGCAGAGACAAATCCAGGGACGTGCGTGTTAAGAAAAAGTTAGAGGGTCTGCTTGGGACTCGCTGTAACCGAACCGTCCGGGTATTTGAGCAACCCAACTTCGTTGGAATCACTTTTAGAGGGGGCTTTGCTGCCAAGGCGAGCAGCCTCAGACAATTACTGAATTTATGACTGGCTGATACCATAAGGTTGCCTTTTTTATACAATTAAATTTTAGTAGGCACGAAAGTCCCGATTAATATGTCGGGGCAATAAGGCGGCAGAATCCAAGACCCCTCCCGAGCCTGAGCGTATCAGCGAGCTCGTGCCTCTCGACGCGTTTTCACCTTCGCGGATACCTCTCCCTTCCTCCGGATGTCCATTATAGTTGGAAGGACTTTTTGACTACTACGAAAAATTTGTCTTCGCTGTTCCCAAGAGGCAGGCAAAAAACCTAATCTTTATTCCATCCCAGCGAATATATTATGTAATTTGTATGGTCTCTAAAAAAAAGTATAGGTCTGGCGGTTGAAAAGAGTTGTCTCGCAATACAAGGCATCTGCGTATGCCACATTTGGGCTCCATTGCTTTTTTTTCTAAAATTACCATTTTGATCAGATTTTTTCCACTTGAAAATTATAAAAGTTGCAGTGAAAATTCGTCAACAAAATTTTTAAATTCTTCAATTTGACCGGCAAACGGGTAGACTAGCCATAGCTGCCTTGATATTCGTGAATGCATTACCCCAATCCTTCTCATCGGCTCTTTCTTGCGCGTTAATGTCGTCAATGCTCCTTCCTCCATTCTGGTCTTCTTCTTCTTCTTGTAGCGGTGCAGAAAGGTGTGAAAGAGGTTTTGCATCTATGTGGGTACGATTTATGGTTCGTCAATGTTTGTGTCCGTGAGGCCTAAGGACAAAAACATAGCTGCTGCGATAGGGTTTTCCCACAGCGATATAGGGGCAAGATCAGTGGGCGCAGCGGGGCATTGAAACAAGTGACCCACATCATGAGGAGTACCATTGCAGTTTGGACAGATGTTTTGGATGTACGGGTTTATGCGAGAAAGGTACGAATTAAGGCGTGAACAAAAGCCCGACCGAAGTTGAGCTAGTGTTACTCTAGTGGCTCTCGGGAGCCTAATCTCCTCAGGCGAAATTGGTGGTGGGCGCTCTGAGAGGACTCTATTCGCACCTAAACTCGCGATAGACCGATTCACTTCTTCAGTGTGGATCGCTGCAATGGCGGCTCGGTAACTTCATCGTAAGGGTCCCGTTTGTATCCCTCAAGGTCTCGTAAACAACGCCTGACATGTCGTGGTGGAGGAATTAGGTCCATGAGATGATTATTAGGATGATCCTCACAGTAGCAACCAATCACGTATTGGCATCAATTTTGTCTCCTGATGTAAGTGATCCTGGGCAGACATCAGAAGGCAACCTGTCGCGATGCGTAGAGCGGCATTTTGGCAGACCTGAACTTTGGACCAGTTTGTGTCACATAGACTATGTGTCCAAACTGGGGCTGCATAATCAGCGGCCGCTCGACCCACCGCTTTATAAGTAGCTAGCATGGTTTCTTTATCTTTGCCCCAGGTGCTACCAGCTAGAGCTTTTAGGATGTTGTTCCTACTGCGCATTTTTTACAGACTGAAGCTGCATGATTCGCAGACGTCATCATGTTCTCTAGGTGAAGCCCGAGAATTTTGGGGTTTTTAACAGTAGGAACAAAATTGTTGCCAATACGTATATCCATCTCCCATCTAATGTCCTCCCACCAAGTGGTTAGAAAAGTCACAGAGGATTTGGACGCAGAGATGGTGAGGTTTCGGCTTTGGAAAAAAGCCTGTAATCGTCCTAGATAGCGATTAATTCGGAGGCGCATTTCTTCCTTATCATTCCCTGTGGCGAGTACGGTGCAATCGTCAGCATAGGAAATCACCTCGATTCCTTCAGGTGGTGTGGGAAGGCCGGACATGTAGATGTTGAACAGAGTGGGGGAGAGTACCCCTCCCTGTGGAACACCTAATTTGATTTTCCTAAGCTTAGAACGTTTGCCTCGAAACTCGGTGAAGGAGTGCCGACCAGCTAGATAATTGGCAATAGGATCCCCCGAGATTCGCGCTATTCCGGGGCTTGAGACAGGGAACATTCGAATTGGGAATTCGACCTGTTTTCCAGATTTCATGGATGGCAAGCGTGGACTTCTCGCCCTCTTCCTTATTGATGAACACGTCGTCCACATATCTTATCCAGCATCTCGGTAATTCGCCCTTCTCCTCCAGTTCTCGCTCGATCTTGTTCGCGAATATCTCACTTACGAACGGAGAGTGTGCATTTTGCCCATGGCTACCCTTCTGGTTCTCTTGTAGAAACTGCCTAGGCAATAGCGAATTCTAGCCAAGGCTATATGTCATCAACACTAGTAAAAAATTTAGTGGGACTCTCATTTGAAGAGTATCCTTATTAATGCAAATATCAAATAAATCAGCATAGTCCAAAATGATTTTTAAAATACCACACAAATTGTTTTCTCATCAATTCCAATCCCCTAAATGGTCAATTTGAAACGCATTTTCAACGTATCCAGCCGATTTGTTACGAGAAATCCTACTTTTAAAATAAATCCATATCTCCCCCAAATATTTACAAACCGCAGCAACTGAAGCTTTAATCAAAACGATCCAAAAACAAATAGTCCTGTCCTGTCCGTGTCCGTGCAAACGCAAATACATTTTTTTATTATTATGATTTACCACATTTTTCACGGATATCTGAAAGGTCAGGGTGGACGACGACACGACCATCGACCAACCAACAACCATCAGTCGGCATCTGTGTGACGGTGAAATTGATAATCCAAACAGCGTGAGCTTACATAACCTTCAAAGGAATAATATTATTGGAATTCGCACAGATATACGTGGAAGCTATGTATGTACACACAATATACGCATCAGCTGCATCCTGTGTGTAACTGTTGGATTGTAGCCGGACAGGACTTCTATATGAGTTTACTCGCCATTGCAAAATGTATTTTTAACGACCTATAAAAGTCGTTCAGTTCATAAAACCGCTTGCACGGATTTCACCCTTGAACTGCAATAATGGGGGGGGGGAGGCTACTTGTACTACCTTTACGAGTAACGAGAATCTCCTCTGTATCCTATGCCTTGCCATAGCGAAACGATACTTCTGTGTTATTGAATTAATTTTCGCACCAGGCACATGACAAACAGACCGCATCCGGCAGGACACTTTACAGTGTGTGGTATGGCGCTTCGTTATGTCCCCGGCGAGTGCACAGATGATGATTTCCGGATGGTTATTCCAAAAACAGCGAGTCGCTTAGTCAAACCAAAAATCGTTATCACCACCACTTAACTGGGTTAAGGGCAACAACGTGTTGATCTTTAATTTCATACATTTCGAGTTTTCGACATCGTCGTCGTCATCGTTGACGCGGCTAAGCTCCCATGTGGTGTCCTGCCACAGTGCTACTTCCGACAAGAATATTGTACAGGGGTTCACCATTAATTTTCCGCCCTCTTGGACGTTTTAGTATAATGTACATGCAAGCGCCCAAGTGTTGTTGCCTATGGGTGAGGTTATAAAACACAACGTTGCGCAACGTTTCGCGCAACGTTTCAAATCAACCGGCCGTTACGGATCAGAAACTTCTCCCTACAAACAGATCCTCTAAGCGCCCCCTTGCGAGGCATAGCTTGATTGATTGACAGAAATTTACAATCTGCCGTCGAACCGTGAATTTCCGCCCTCATTTATTTATTAAACTATTTATAATCAAAATAAAATGTATCTGCATCTCGTTTAAAACTGGAAATTTCAATTTTCGAGCAAAACGTATCAGCTGTGATGTATCAATTGTCACATTTGTCACTTTCCGAGAGATGGCGATGGGAACACCAAGTCTGATCCGGATCTATGCGTTTACAGAACACAATAGGAAACGTTTCGGAAAACGCGAAACGTTACGCGAACGTTGTGTTTTATAACCTCACCCTATGTTCACGCTCACAGGACAATATAAATGTGCAAGGAACAAAATGTCTTGTGCGCTTCGAAGTTAAGCCATATCGTTGGAGGTTGCCGGAACGTTATTGCATTTAGCGACTAAAGTGTGCTATGTATATGATACAGGACACTCTATGTCAGTATGGGATACATACATCATGGGTGGTGTGGAGTAATCAAGAATTTTTGGGGCCGGGTATAGCATGCGAGATCCTATACGAAGTGTCTATAGGAGGATATGTGCCGACATGATGTAGTTATTTTCGTGTAAGATGTAATTAATAAAATTTGGTGAATTTTCCAGGTAAATGCCTAATTGGGGCAAATAACGCCATGGTATCGACCTATACGGCACAGCAGTATCCGACCATGATACGTAATTTTGCTGTTGGTATTGGAAATTTGGCAAGTGGATTGGCATTGATAACAATACCGTATATGTGGCTTTTGGTAAGTTCTTCAAATATCAATTAAATTTTAAGGAAAAAGTAAATAATTTTTCAGATATTGTAAGCTGAATTTTTATGGTTGCAGAACAGGACCGGATAACCAATCTTTCCATAAAAATCTTGTTGGGAAAGTTTAAGTCAGGACAATTTCAATTTTGTAACAAATCATACCCTGGATAATCCTGTACAGGAAAACTTCCATCAAGATGGTAATTCTCCTGTATAGGAATATTCAGACCAAGATTTGTATGAAAAGTTAGGCTATCACGTTCTGTTCTGTAGTCAAATTAATACCGCTTCAATAGTGCGTTTCTAGCTATCCAGTACAGTAAGAACAGAACAACTTCTATTCAAATTTGACAGTTGTCTATATGTTGTTGTTCTACATATAGAATTATATACATATAGAACGACTCGTATTCTATAAGATCAGGTAAATGCACACAATTAATGTTATATATTTTATAATATCCGAATTGATGTGAACGATATGAATATTTTATAACGAATGACATATTTTAATTAATTCTGAATATAAGTCAAGAGTAAGCGTAGAAGGTGAATTACTAGGTTTATATAATTGTAAATCCAACACTTCCCCTCAATTGTATGAACCAACATTTAAGAGTCCTTGAGTCCCAAACCGTGAACACAATTGTCTAACTTTATTCCAGATAATGGTTTAGTTAGAACATCAGCTGTCATTTCTTCGGTAGGCAGGAACTTTATACTGATAGGATAAGTCTTGATCGCTTGTCGAATGAAATGATGTTTGATGTCAATGTGTTTGGTTCGAGAGTGAAAAACGGGATTCTCGACCAGTCTTCCTGCGGATTGATTATCGTTGAAAATCGTGATCTTTGTCAATGTGTCGAGCCCAAGTTCTTGTACAAAGCTTGATAAATGAATGGCTTCTCGAATGGTCTCCGAGGCCATTCGAGAGGCTTACATACTCCGCCTCAGTAGATGATAAGGCCACAATTCGCTGCTTGCGCGACGTCCAAGATATTGCAGCTCCGGATAATGAGAAATTATATCCGGAATAAGACTTCCTATCGATGCTACAACTTCCCCAGTCCGCTTCAGCATATCCATGGATTCCTTTTGCGTCTTTCGTGTACACTAACTTCCGATTAATTGTACTATGAAGATATCTTAGTATCCTCTTAGCGGATTGCCAGTGAGCTTCGCCATTGTAATTGTTGAATTGGCTTAGCATGGTCACTGCATGAGTAATGTCAGGGCGTGTTCCGATGGCGATGTACATCAGTGCTCCAATGAGCTCACGATACGGATAACATGTTTTGTTTCCTTCAGCGTTTGTAGCTCGTTCGAGTTTCGTGCCGAGAGCTACCGGAGATTTAACACCTTTGCAGTCCGACATCTTGAATTTTCGGAGAACTTCTCTGATGTATCCACTTTGACAAATAGAAATCTGATTTTCTTTCTGTTCGACTTCGATTCCAAGACAGTATTTAATATTACCAAGGTCTTTCACCTGGTATTCGGACGAGAGCTTACGTTTTATTTCGTCGACTCGCTTCGGATTGTTAGACGCGATTACGATGTCATCGACGTATATAAGTACAAACGTGCTTCCCCTTGAATAATGATCCACATAAACACATGGGTCTGACGTCGTTGGTGACAATTCGAGTGATCTGAGAGTGCCACAGAGTTTTGTGTGCCATTGTCTTCTAGCTTGACGCAGGCCGTAAAGTGCCTTGCGAAGTTTACATACTTTATCTCCAGAGCTCAGTTCTTGGATCATGCGTTTGGATTTGGCCACCAAAACTTCATCCTTTTCGGATACGACAATCCTCTTCAGGGCATCTTCCAGTAGAGTCGGCTGCTCCATATATACAAGAGTATCCATTTCTCCGTTAAGATACGCTGTAGTGATATCCAGCTGTGTCACTTGAAGTCCAAATTTAGCAGACAGTGCCATTAACAGTCGAAATGAATCCAGGCGCGCCACTGGGGCAAAAGTATTGGTAAAGTCGATACCGGGGAGTTGGGAAAATCCGCGAACCACAATTCGGGCTTTACTTGGATCCAAACTCCCATCCGGATTGAATTTGTTGCACAGGACGGTACGACATGATATGACATGGTGATTGTCTGGCCGTTCGACTATCTCCCAGGTATTATTTGCCACCAAGCACTTTGTTTCGGTACAGATTGATTTAAGCCACTCTTCTTTTTCTTCACTCTTCAGGGCGTCGTCAAGAGAAACTTCAATGGCGGTCATCACTGTGCAATCTTCTTCAGCAGTGTTTTCAAGGACTTCATCGACTGGAAACTGCAGGGGTTCCTGGTGTTCCTCTTCGTTTCTTGCGTCTACGTCACTTGAGACTTCGTCAGCGACTTGCTCCTTATATTGCTTCCTTGGGCGACCTTTCTTGCCGGTTCTTATTAATTTTGGTCTGCCAGCGCGCCTCTTCGGTCTTGCAACCTCAGCCTCGTTGTCGATTGCCACATATTCAGGTTGAGATTCTTGAATAGGATGGATGATGCTGGCGTCCAATATTATCTCCCTGGTAGTGTGTTTTTCTGGTTTCTGTTCCGAATGTTCGCTACGATCTTTGGATGACCTTGATTCAAATTCATTCAAGAATCTAACATCTCGAGATATTCTAATCTTTCGATCCTCGGGTATCCAAATGCGATATGCTTTGGAATTATCGTCATATCCAACAAAGAATCCGGGAATTCCCTTTGGTTCAAACTTCCCTCTTCCCGGGGACTTGTCGAGTACGAAAACTTTTTCTTTCTTTCAATTGGGGTTATTCCGTCTGGTAACGCCTTTGTAGGGCACCGATTTCGCGTATAATTTGCCGTTGCGATCGCTTCTGCCCAAAGTGATGGGGGTAAATTCGCGTCGATTTGCATACAAGCAAACCGTCTACGAGGTATACCGTCAGGGGAGCACCTAGCCTTTCGGCCTTTATCTCCCGGTCCCGCTAAATGTTTGGACCTTCGGCTTTTTACTGACAAGGTCTTATTGTCAGATGGGGATTTCTCCATCCGGCGCATGCACACACCATCAGGAACCCAACCCCGGGGTTGCATCACTAGCTGGATGACTTGGGTAACAACCTCCAGCCACTACGAAGCCATAACACCTTGATGGGTAAGGACCATGGTCCCCTGGGCACACCCATCCCCGTAGTTCCCTATTCGCTATAGACTTCTCTATAGCAGGTGTGATCCTCCTTCGGCCCCCTATTGGTTAAGCCTTACGTCGAATTCAGACATGCACATCCCAGGCTCGTTGGACCTGTGACTACGAGCCTGTGTAGACACGTAGCGCTGCTTTTTACATCCAGGTGGCCCCTTCAGTTTACTAGTCAGCAATGCGACTCGGGCAGTGTGGTCATCAATCCACAAACTAGTTAGATATAGGCGCGTAGGCATTTTCCACCAAGGCCGTTCTCCCTAACTAGCCCCTTCAGGACTCGGGTCATGCGAAGCCGTCAACTCCGAAGCTCACACGATTTCTATACGATGCACTCCCCCACCAGAGGACACCATAATCGTGCTTGGCCTTTAGTGACTTCCCTCCCGTAATCTATGGGAGGAGGTAGGTCACGCCAAGAGCCACCCGTACAAAACTCAGGAGCACGGGAACGTTACCGCCCGAATGGTCTTTGTACAGATCCTCGCCATGGCGTATCAACTGTACCAGGGGCCCCCTTGCGCTACTAGGTACGTGGTGTCGTAACTCACCAAAGATCTTTGTCCCACTACATCCAGCCTTCCTTGGCTGGTGTCACAACGACACCGACCCTCCTGCGGGGGTTTTCTCGAAAGTCACTTTGTGGCCCCGATCCACAAATTTTGCGATTGACACGAGATTTGAAAGTAAATCTGGCACATATAATGTAATTTTCAATGTCACTCCGGCCAAATTATTTGCGATCGCGATATTGACGTCACCTTTTCCGATTACACAAGTTTCCGAATTGTTTGCAAGTTTTAACGTACTGTTTTTATTACTTATATTCACAAACGCGCTTTCATCGGACCATAAATGGGACGTACACCCCGATTTTAAACACCAAAGGATGTTCGATCCTTCTGAATTACGCGCGTTTTCCGCGAAATAACAACAATTCGTCTCGTTTAATTTGTCTTCACTTGCATATTCTTTTTATGCCAACACTCATTTTCTTTATGTCCACTTTTACGATAATAACCGCACTTATACCGAGCTTTTGTGTCCGATTTAGATTTTTGTTTATTGTCATTAGCAAAACAACTGCTTTTCGAATCACTAACACCATTTCCACCTTTTTGTTGGAACTTACTGGGCAGTTTATGATTCCTCGCAAACATGGCTGCGCTGTTCTCATTACTCGACTTTTGATTCCTCGCATTGTGCTCCTCGATGATTTTTATTTTTAGGGCATCCACGTCGGGTAAATTGTCGCGAGATTCGATGGCACAACGGAAATTTTCGAAACTGCTCGGCAAGCTGTATAATAACATGATGGTCAAAAGGTCGCCATTAATTTCAATTTCCATGGCATTCAGTTTATCCACGGTGTCAAAAAATTGAGCGAGATGTGTCTTGAGATCGTCGTCGTTTTGCATTTTCTGCTGTGTGAGACGTTTGAGGAGGGTTGCTTTAGGTGCAGGACCTTTCGAGACATAAACGGATTCAAGTTTGGTGCATACCTCGCGAGAAGTAGTGCAGCCCCGAATTTGCGCGAGTTCCGAGGGATTAATCGTTAAGATTAGGTCGGCTTTCGCCTTCCGATCGTTCGCTCTCCAGGTTTTTAATGCTGGTTGCGAGAATTCGAGTTCCGGTCTTTCGCCTGTCTCGACGGGCATGGTTATTTCACCGGAGACATATCCCCATCAGTGTTGCCAACTCATTTGCTCGATGAGTAAGTAGTTTTTTTCGGAAAAGTAAGTAGATTGAAAAAAAAACACGCATTAATCCAATCTACTAAAACAATTATTGCGCTGCAACGTTTCATTTAAAAAAGAAAGTTGCAAAAATCCTCAGAAAGATAGGAAAAGGAAAACCATACTACCAAACCCAATTAACAATTTTTACACTTTAAGACTTCCTACATCTTCTGCCGATCAACCTTTTTATCAAAGAACTAGGGGCATGAAGTGCGATCAGGCTTAAAGAGTCGGGTCGCTGGATTGCCAAGCCAGTCTGATATTCTCAACCAACTGCCAGAAGATACGACCGAAGCTACAACGGACTATGCCAACTTCTAAGATAACTGCTATGTCAGATTTCCCACCACGAGCGAATGGATGGGGCTAACAGGGGAGTACGATCTCTCGGTGCAGGAGTCTTCAGTGGAACACCCAATATCTCTGAATCTTACCGTCTCCCTGATCATGCCAGCATTCTCCAGGCTGAATGGTTTGCAATCATGAAAGCATGTCTCGGACTCAGGAACATACAAGACAACAAAAACATAGCCATCTGTTCAGATAGTCAGGCTGCTATCATGGCACTGGAATCCGTAGGAATATCCTCCAAGTTTGTAAAAACCTGTAAAGAAACACTCAACAACATTGGAGGAAGGCACACAGTCACCCTACTTTGGGTGCCGGGCCACAGGACCATATAGGGAAATGAGCTTGCAGATGAGTTGGCCAAACTGGGGGCAACTCTGGACAGCTCAAATCTATCATTATCTCGCAAGTGATAATCGTTTTGGCGGAACCTTGGATGGATGGATATGGCGCTGAGATAGGTTGGGCTGGTTGCGCCCAATACTGCAGCCTGCTGGCTTTTTGTATTTCCCATCTAATCGAGAAAGTTTCAGGTTATGAGCTCTGTCCTTCGTATGAGGCTTAGAAGAAAGTTAACCAGGTTTACTTTGGGTGCACCCATTATGGTAGTTTGAGCCCCAAAGAAATTGTGTCTCCAGCTTATAAGAGCGGGGAATTCGAAAATAACGTGGGAGGCTGATTCCTCCTCTTCGTTGCAGAGGCGGCATAGTGGGTCTTGTGAGTAGATCCCTATTGTATGCAGATGTTTCCGTAGGGTACAATGACCGGTTATAAGGCCTGTCACTGCCCGCATCTCGTATGATGCACCATGTCACCGCATCATACGTGATGCGGTCACATGGTGCAAATAGCTACTCTGCAGTAGCTGTCTAGGCCAACTCGCACGATAACTCGCACTGTGTAACCAAGGCATTAGACTGAGGTGCAGCTGGTATGCCAGTTAAATTCCAGCATACGCTTGCTGTGCCTGAGCCCTTCAGCGGTACCTTAGTACTTTATAATATCAAGGAAGCTATGGCCATCATATGACTGGAAGAGAACGTCTGAGATCCTGGCCAGACCGCGTAAAGATATTGCTAGACTTACAGCGGTAATTACTGGACAGGCTGCGTATTCCCCATGCATCCGAGGCGAAAATAGGGGAGCTGCTTCACTTCCTAAATATCTCTAAATGGCTCTAGTTGCGTCTCCACACTCAAAATTATATCACCTGTAAACTACATCCTTTAAGTAGGTTAACGGAGTTTTGTGGTCTCAAAACGGCGCTTTTCGTACTAATTGGGCTCTTGTTATGTCTCACCTTTAGCCACTACTTTTACCAACCAACCAGATAGAACATTCTCCCCAATAGTAATTGGAGAACACTCCTTGCTATAAAAGCGAAATAATAATCCAATAAGGGCAATTGGCGCCGATTTTGAATCCTATTAAATCTTATTGTAGCATTAGTTAACAATTCCGAACGAAAATGTGTGGGTAAATTTGCAAAACCATCTACATACAAAGCCATGAAGTAGAAAATCTGCATTGCCAGCTGGCCGCCAGGGGTATCGCGCTTCGTACTAGTGGGAAGAGTGCCATCAATTTGCTATGTAATTCAAGCCAATTAAATTCGTAATATCGCTGGCGGCCGAGTAATAATGGAGGTTTTCTACTTCAGGACTTTAGATAAAGAAGGCTTTGCAGTTTTGGTAATGGAATCGTATTTACATTGAAAGAATTCAATACAAATATCGGTATCAGAAGTAAGTAGAATTGAGTGACCAGTAAGTAGGTAAGAAGCAATGCGAAAAAGTAAGTAGATCTACTTACTTTTAGCTAGAGTTGGCAAGCCTGATCCCCATGCATCGTTTTTAACGAGTAAAGCCTCGGCTTGAATACACCATGTGTCGTAATTATCGCAAGAAAGTAATTCGAGTTTCGCTGCCGTCGTCGCGTACGCCATACTTTGGCTAGTGACTCCACCACTCTCTATACCATTCAAACACACGATAATTTTCTAAAACGACTTTACGCGTTCGCGGATACGTTTTATTTTTATTTTTAGATTATTATTTTATTAACCGTGCTAAGCATTTATCTGGGCCCATAACCTATTTCGTTACTTTTATAGACGATTATCCAACATATTCAACTTCATGCTCGAATTTGTATAGAAGTTGTGTGTATCCTCTACTCTACTGGATAGTTCAAAACGCACCTAATAAATTACATTAAGTTTTTTTTTTTAATTAATCAACTTGATTCGATTTTATCTTCATTTTTTTTCAACAGGAAAAGGTTCAAATCTATCTACCAATGACCATAATGGGATTTGCTGGAATTGTTGCAGGCATCGGGCTGTTTGTCATGAAGAATAGAAGTCAATCGTAAAACGTTTACCGCACGAATATTACAGTTATAGGAGTAAATGTTGTAATGTACTTGAATGTCTATGTCTCTAGTTATGTGAAATGTGATGCAATAATTGTTAACTGTTTTAATTAAGAAGAAACAGGCTCTCAAAAGCTAAAAAGTATTAATGTACATAGTTTTAAGAAAATATCCTCAATATACTTTAGATGTCATAATAGTTATAGGACTAAGTGTTGTACTATTAAGATCTTTAAATTTTATGAGGCGTGACATAACCAAATAGCAATAGTTACCAATTTTTTTAACATAGTTTTTATAGAAAATAAAATTAACGATTTTCGTCAGATGCTTTGTTATTTTTTTTTTTTTTTGTAAAAAGTTAAAATTAAAATATTATTTTGCGATTGAACATTTCAGGGATATCCAATTACTCTTTTCCCTTAGAATTTTTACAATTTTTCTTTATTCTTCTTTCTTGTCTCGTTATTTATATCGCTTCATGGCGTCGCGTCGCTCGGCCTGCGGTGGAGGCACATCGCCCGTTCTGGCAGTAACGTCTCAGCTTACAATTAAAACATGGCAAGCCCAATTATCGGCAAGAGCCTATCTGAACCTGGTATCAGCCAATTTCGCCACCATTTTGTATGATGCTCTTGGGCCAAGATAGCGGTAGATTAAGCTGACCAGATTCCCGAAAACCCAATGCTGTATACATAGTTGCGGAGTTCCCGATTTGGAGAAAGAATAATATCCCACGAGGGAAATATGTGAAGAACCTTGGGAAGGCATGTTTCGGTTGAAAGTGCGACTGCCACAAGAACAGATCAGCTGGAATTTACTAAGATAACTTAACATCATAGCGAAAATCCATATTGTGTGATAATAAGTGATACAATATGGTTCTTATTGAGCGGCAATAAGGCTGTTGTTGTTGTTAATGTTGTATTAACTTGCTTGACCAATACAAAATCATGCTACCAGGTATATCCAGTTATGTAAAAAAAATTTTTAATAAAATCACAACCATCTCGATCGCCGGACCATCTTTCGTTATTACTTCACAGGGGCGGTCTCAGTGTCTTTACGTCCTGCTACTTTTCTCGTTCTGCAAATCATTATTGTATGCTCGCGGAGGCCTATTTTTACCGCATTCAACTCCAGTGCGGGAACGATTCTTAACATTTGCGCTCGAATTTGGAGCACAAACGAATGTTTTAACACGAAAAGCTATAAATTAAAATCGCAACTTTTGACGTCTGCAACTTTTGAACCTTGGAAATGTTCACCAAATATCGACAGTGCGATGGTATACAAGTCTGCTCAATTCAAAAATTCCGCTCCGGAACTTCCAGGTTATGGACAATTTTCGATTAGAAAACTCGAAATTGCGATTTGGGCAGCCGTAACTTCTGAACGCGGATAGGACCGTGTCATTTGGAGCAAATGTGAGCGCCAAGTAGCTGCACAAGTTTGGCGGATTTTAGAAAGATCGAGAAGGGTCCCCGAGAAGTCGAGAATGAACGATTGCCAAGCATAAAATTACGCTTATTTTGCTAAATATCCAGGGCCGGATTTCCCATATGGGCAACCTGGGCTACTGCCCGGGGCGCCAGAATTTGAGGGGCGGCGAATTCTCAAGTTTTTTCATTGGTCTAAAATTATGGGAAAGATTCATTTTGAAAACTCAAACATAATTGTAGAAAATAATTTGTTTTTTTAATTTATTCTAGTTGGATGTATATATCCGTCTTAATCCAAAGCAACTAATCGCAACCTCAACTCAAATTTTAATGTGATTCCGCCTTCATAAATTGGGACTATGCAAAACTTACTTGAAGCATTCACTCATTCACTCTGAATGGCTTAGAGGATGCCTGAAGCCACATTAAATGTTTTAGATACGCGAGTACTTGGCCGCCAGCTCCTGTTTTCAAACCTCTAAAATTGCCCCAGACTTGAGAAAGAAAAACGAAAAATATTTTTGGTAATAGCGATCCGTTGGAAAGTTTCAAACGCCTCCACGAAAGTAACTCATCTAACCACACATTTTCGTGTGTCGCTGGGAAGCAAGGATTTGGTTTCGGGAGTGGTCCAAGTCTTGATATTAAAAAATACGGCATTGGCTATCACATTTTTGAGTTTCTATCGTGTGAATAGGTTCAACCAATTTTTTTAGAATTTTAACACTTTAATTTTCGAATTTGCAAATTTTTATTTAATGTATGTACTGAGTTCACCTAGCGGAAAGCTTGCATATATGTCTCCCGTGAAAACGGTGCCATGGAGACTTGCTTTTTATTCACTCATTTTAAGATAAATGTTCACTCGCGTTCTGATTGATTGTCGATGACATTTTTTCACTGTGAAATAATGTGCTGGCGAAATGCCAAAAACCGGTGTGGAGACTTTCATGTGAAGTGAGTATTACCATGCGAATTCGATTTTACGATCATCAACATTTTGACAGTATTTGCATGGATTTCACGTGAACCGACGATGTTAGTACCTACTCTTAGAGAAAAAACGGGAAATTCTACCGAAAAAAATAATAATTAAAAATAGTTCAAATCAGGAAAATCTTGAACTTTTTAGGCACCGAATGATTTTTGCTACATAAGCTACATAAAAAAATCTCAAGCAAACAAAATACGCTTACTGGTAAAAAATATGAAATTTTCATTTTTTTACATACGCCCCCCAAAGGTTTTTCCTGCATTTTCTTTGCGTAGGTGACAATTACTACCTTCAAGCTTAACCAGTGGCGGAGGGCGGTAAATTCGTTACTGCCCAGGGGCGCCATAGAGGCTAAATCCGGCCCTGTAAATATCGACCGTACAGGGCACAGGGGTCAAACTTTACACCTTAAAAGCAGACAAGACTGATCACAGGCTCACCGAAGAGCATGGCGAATGCTGTACACGTTGCTCAGTGGCGTAACGTACGGTGTTCCATGTGTGCAGTGGAACACGGGCCCCCAAACCCGAAATCATAACGTAATTTTGTTTGATAGATCCTCGGGTAACTGTTCTTTCAAAAGACAAGCATTTTTACTAATATGTCGGAAAAATGCGTAAGTGAGCTATAGAATTTTGGGTATGGTCATGCTTGGATCTCTAAGTATTATTTTAAGTTTGCACCGGAGAGGCGCAACTTAACTCAACAGTCATTAGAACAATCCATAAATTATAAAGGTTTTGGGCTCATAATAATATTGAAAATTAATAAAGGTTCAACTGCAGGCGGAGTGCCTCTCTTTGAAGGTTCTTGCGTAAAATTGGGCCAATAATCAGCGCCTCCTCTAGGGAGGGGCGGTATTTGGACGGAAAACTACATGAAAGCTGAAACCTATTTCCGGTAAAAAACCTAAAACACTAGTAAATTAATGGTAATTAGCTCGAAGGCGTTACTGACAAAGGACTGCTACTCTATAAATTGCAGGAATAAAACCGTTACTTAATTTTAGATTCCATGATAATTAAATTGCTCTTTAATCGGTGTTTTTGCTGTCGCAACAAAATTATTAGGTGCACAGTTTATTTTTAAAGTTGTGTTTAATGGCCTTCGAAAAATTTACCAAAACCAAAAATCAGCACCAAACGTTTTTAGTAAAGCAAACAAAGCACACGAAGGAAGTAACTGTGTGACATACCCTGGATTCTCGTCTCAGTTCATTTCACTCAGTAGTATTCCGTGAGATTACCGATATTGAGGCGCTATAGGGGGATCAACTTGCCATTACTGAAACCTTAGGGACGTAAGCTGTCCTTAGATTACCTTATGGATTTGTCAGTAATATAGTGTTTCCGTTAAATATTTTTAGGCGCATTTCTTATCGACTACTATGTACATCATCAATACGTCTTCCTCGGGAAATTGCAGTCTAGATTGACGTTCTCAAGTTCATAATGATAAAAAGGGCTACATTCAGCACTCGATGAGCACAAATGTTGAGTTGGATAGGAACGACTCTTCTTCCGGTTTCTCTTCTGTTTTCATATGGAATCTTAGGAATGGAAAACTTATTTCTATGTGGGATTCAAATAACTCAAAATGTGTCAGAAAAGTATCCTTCCTGGTAAAATAAAGTCGACATTTAAAAAAAAAAACATCTTAGGTGCGGCAGTTTTGCCCAGGGCGGCGTAAGTGCTAGAGCGGGCGCTGCCCATAATCCAGTTATTAATAAATAACAGGCGCGACAATCCAGCATTGGACTAAGGCCGCAGGATGTGTTAGTGACATCCTATTTCCAAGATCTTATCTGCTTTTTGTTGAGGTAATGAGATCAGCATCACGCTCAGCAGTGTTATTTATCCCCATAAATGGGTACTCGTTTAACATTTGAGTGAGATCATAGTCCGTCACAAGCTCGTGAGTTCGAAAAACACCATGATCCACGTTGAGATTCGAACTCATGACCCTGTGCACCGAAGATGCGCGCACTAACCGCTAGACCAGCCAGACTGCAATAATCCAGTTATTGGTGAGTATTAAAATATCGATTGATTGCTCAGCTAAGAAAAATATGTTCACAATGTTGGAAAAAGGATATAGGATGATCGGAATGGCTAACCACAGTTACTAAGAACATTCAAAATGGTTTAAATGAGAAAACCTTTACTTTTTTAACTCAAACTCAAGAAATCAAGTAACAGATGTCTGTCGACAAACTAGCGAGTCAAGATACGTAAATTATTTGCTTTTGGAGCATCTCTACCATGAATTTTATTTCAGTCGATTTCGTTTTCCTTGGTTATGGTTGTGATCCACCTATCTATAGTAATCAGTTTTAGTCTAGGATCAGCTACTCTTACGAGGTAGAAGGGCACTCCTAAAGGTTGTCTTTCGCCGCGACTCTTGGATTTTGTGATAAATAGATGATTAAATTATTCTAAATTCAATTTTGTCTCAAAAAATGAAAAAACTAAATTTTTAGAAAATGATGTTCGTTGCTTTTGTTTATAATGTAGACTGCTTTGAATGTGGGTTATGTTCTATAAATTTTTTCTCGTGAAAAAAAATTGAACGTGAGGGGCCCCCATTTCGATCTCGAACACAAGAAAATTGGGAAACGTTACGCCACTGACTTTGCTGTACATTTCCCAATGCTGTACGGCGGCAGGTCGAAATGCTGTACTGTACAGCAAAATGCTGTACGTCTGTTCAGCTTACGGTAGATTCCAACTATCTACACTCTACACCCGCGAATTTTAAAATTGACGAGACCGAAGTTAATTTTGGGAGACCCGAAATTTGGATAGGTACACTTCACTTTCTTTCTCTCCAAAATGAAGTTTGGTTATGTCGTTTTCAGGTTTCATTTGGTAGCTAGTGTAGATGCTAAGTGTTTTTAATGATTTGCTATTTGGGAGTCAATGTAGATACAGCTTTAGCAACTCTTATTCGGAGGTTAGGTTTGTATGGTAGCCCCATGACCCCATAGTACAATTTCATTTATTTTTTTTTTTTTTTCGCCACATTTCCACAATGTCTGCCTTCCGAAAATCATTTGTTTTCCCTTCATATAACAATTGAATGATAAATCATTAAGCTAAACTCGACAGCTGATATTATTTCCATACGCACGGTCCCTCCACGCAGGTTTTTTGCAAGCAAAACGCAGTGTGCGGTTTATGCAGAACGTTTCACAGTGGCGGAACAACTTGATTCCCCCTCGACAATTTCTTGAGTGGGCCTCCTATAAGTGGTAGTTTTTCTACGAATTTAGAAATAAATTTGCAAATGGTAAGATTAAGAGATCAATTCAAGAGAATGCTTACCAACCATAGTCTCAGCAACACTACTGTACTGTTCCTGGAGTGAATTTTTGAGTGTTTTTTTTTATCAGGCAAACTCTGGTGTTTTATACTGAAGGGCTTTCGATACAACTCTTCGAACTCCCTCGAGTAAAAATCGCCCTAGAATATAAGACGCACCTTAATTTATGCGACGCAATACTTGAAAATAAGTGTGACTTCACAAAGACTCTTTTTTACATACTTATTTATTTGCAAGGTTCGAACATTTTCAAAAAAGAGACTTCATCCCACTTCCCGGCTATACCGACTACCATCAGACCAGCTGAGCTCGTGCTTCTGCGGAACCACCGTCTCATTATTTATTACGCAGAAATGGCTTCGCTGACAAAGACGCCGCGCTTTCAGGCAATTTCGGCGCAGGGTTGCGATTTCCCCATTCAACCAGTAATTCTCCTCTCGTTGGTGGTTGGATGTCTTTTTTCTTATCATAGAGGCATCGTATGCTGCCGTTATGTCCCCAGCAATTTTTGACATCCTTTGCTCTGTCCTTCCATCCATGAAGGAAAACCTCCTTAAAGGCTTCAGCATCAAAGCTTTGTGTGGACCACTCTCTAGGGTGGGGGCTTTTTTGCGCTCTCGATGTTTTCTGTCTGCGATTGTAAAAAAATATCGCCTGATGATTGCTCTAGGTGTAATCTTCGCTAATGCTCCAATCTACAGTTGGAGCCAGAGAGCTACTTACAAAAGTAATGATAGAGCCTACACTTCTTTTTCCGAAGGTATTCCTACCTCCTGAGTTCATGAGGACAACATCCAACTGTGAAAAGCCGACAAGAAGTGCCCGCCCCTGGCATTTGTATTTCGGGTGCCCCACTCTGTCGCCCAAGCGTTAAAGTCGTCTGCAATTATCCCCGGACGGTGTACACTCTCATAATGCACCACTTCATCCATGAATCTTTCGAATTCGGGCAAAATCAGTCGTGGTGGAGCGTAGATGCTGTACACATAGATACCGTTGAGCTTCGCACTTACGACGCCGCGCCGCTCATCGGTTCTGACATGCCTTGCTGAAAAGCATAGTTTTCACACGTCCAAATGGCTGCTGGTTTGTGTTCATCTGCGACCCAGATCAAGCTACGTATATCCTTATACTGGTTGCAGACTATATGGCTATATCAATATTATTCTCCTTGATGGCCTTCGGGGCTGCTTCTTGTGCTCTATCCTCATCCAGGATCTCGCACCCTCATCAGGAGCCGATTTTTCCCGTGAAGGCGAGTCAACGAATTTCTTTTCTGCCTTCTTTTTTGGGGACTGGACTGGACTGGACTGGGGTTTGAAGAGAGGTTGTTGTTGTTGTAGCCATTCAAGAGATTTTTTTTCTCATGAATCGAAGGGGGTCTTGGCAGCTCTTGGCCGTTTTAACAACGGGTGGCTCCGGGACGATTTACATCGAAGAACCGGCTGCCGTAGGAGCAGAGGTAGTCTCCTCTACCTCCCGCCTGCATTTCACCCTGTCGGCCACTAAGGCTTTCGCAATGGCGGAACATTACGCTATCAGCTTCGCAAGAAGAATTTTCTTGTTCTTGTTTTGTTATCGACACTAGCGACACTTATCTTACCGTCCGCCATATAGCGGACATATAGCGGAAAATATCGGAAACACAAAAGTTCCCCCTATTAAAGCGGATAGCAGAACATGCCTTTATATCAACAACCTTGTCTATTAGAGGAATTATGACTAGTCTTTTTAATCTAAGCTGACCAGACGTACAGCATTTTGCTGTACAGTAACTGGCTCGTCCATACATTTACTCAGATTCTGTGGCTCGCCCATGGCTTCATTCAGAACTCACTCTGTCTGTTGCGCTTTTCATAATTCGCCAACATCCTTGTGACCAGCTCTGCTAGGCAGTGAATAAGGCGAGGTGCGATCGCAGCGTGGGGTGAACCAATAGATGGCAATTGGTAAAGTTTAGACCTTTGGCTCGTCCTTAGGATTACTCAAATCCTATAGCTCGCCCTTCCGATCAGACCTCACCGTCTGTCGCGCTTTTCAGAATACGCAAACATTTTTGCTACGTTGCACTGCTGGGAAATAGGATAAGGCGCAGCGAGCGGTGAGTCTATGGAAGGCAATTTGTAGAATTTGGACCTCTGCCCATAAGTACACTCAGATCCTGTACCTCGCCCTACTTTGCGCTCAGACCTCTCTTTGTCTGTCGCGTATCAGAGAATTTCATTTTTGCGGGGTTGACCTCGGACCTGGAACCTGGAAGTATGACTGAGGATTTGCTTGAAAACCGAATTCCGCAGCATTGGGCCTTCGGGAGTGTGGTCACCTTATTTTAATCATATAAAATACGTAGTCTGGCTGGTCTAGCGGTTAGTGCGCGCACCTTCGGTGCACAGGCTCATGAGTTCGAATCTCACCGTGTTCCATGGTGTTTTTCGAACTCACGAGCTTGTGACGGACTATGATCTCACTCAGATGTTAAACGAGTACCCATTTATGGGGATAAATAACACTGCTGAGCGTGATCCTGATCTCATTACCTCAACAAAAAGCAGATAAGATCTTGGAAATAGGATGTCACTAACACATCCTGCGGCCTTAGTCCAATGCTGGATTGTCGCGCCTGTTATTTTTTATTTAAAATACGAAAAATGCGTATCTTTGCAATAAGTATGTAACTGAAAACTTACCGGAAATCCGTTAAAAACAAATTTCTGAATTTTGCCGGTAGAGGCATTGCGTAAGACACGATGAAATATTCCTCGAATGGCAATCAGCTGTTTCCATCCACTGACAGTGAATTAAGTTGTTGAGGTTATCCCTGTACTTCCCGAAGCGGACATGAAAACAATTTGCTGATCATTTCCCATTAAAATAGTAATAAAATGAGTTCACTTACCAAAATTGCATGTTTCGCCAAATCCATAAGCAATTTGTGCAATCATGTGAGAACGTTGCATTTAGAAAACACCGGGAAGACATCTGTACAGTCACTGATTCGGTAACCATAATCACTTGGAAACATTTTTTTTCACTAAAACTATTTAAAAAATGTTTATTTTACAGAAACTTCACTCCAATATTAACAGCCAACTTACACACAACTCCATGTCGTCGTGATTTAATGGAATTTTTCGATGACAAAAAGAATTGGGGCGAAAACGAAGTGAAGGTTGGTCGTGCCTGGCGTATGGATGAACTTCGCATCAAGTCCAATTCGGATTTGCACAAATTGTGGTATGTCCTGCTCAAGGAGAGGAATATGCTGTTGACTATGGAGCACGAGTGCAATGATAAGATGGAAGTGTTTCCTAGTCCGGAACGATTGGATAAGGTAAGTAACAACTAGCATGCATACATCCTTCCACATTTTGGGACTGTTAAACTATTTCAGGTGAAAGAATCTATGATCAATTTGGAAACGGTCGTTCGTGAACGTAATAAGGCCTACCACTTGCTGGAGACAGGTGAGACTGGCGAACGTCCAGGAAGATTAGTTCATAATGAACTGGGACTTAAATTTTATTACAAGTAAGTTGTTTTGGAAATGAAAATTTTTCTATTCAGTTTTTACAAAACACTCATTTATGCAATTCTTGTTTTCTATTTCTCTTTCTTACAGATCCAGCGAACATGTCCTGCCACCCTTCATGAACATGAAATGGTTTAAAACCAGAAAATTCACCTATGGAGGCTATGCAGTGCGAAATTTCCTGCTCAAATATCGCGAGAAGTTGTACAATGAGAAACGAAAGGCCAAGAAGTATGCTAGACAAATACCCTCTCCTTTTAGCATCGAAGAATTAATTTTTTGTCATTTCATTGCAGCCGTGACCGTAATCATGTAATGATGTTGATGCGTCGTAATCCAAGCTTGAATGTTAATCTGTTGCGTGAACGATACCCTCATGTGAATATTGATAAGTTAATACGCGACGATAAATGCCGAGGACACTATGTACCTAAAGTGTAAAGTCTAGTTAGTAGAAAAAAGTCAAGTAAATTGTTTTAAAATATTTAGCTGAGTTTTGTTTTTTCTGCAAAAGCAAAATTGAACTGAAAATATCTTGCCAGGTAAAACTTTTGATCATTGTTGTTCCGCCGAATAGAGACAGGCTGTTGTGGAAATCTGGAATGTTGTTGTTTTTGTAGATGTGCTCTAAGTTTCGTCGTTGTTCTCGCCTATTGTCTCAAGCGACAAGAACGTAGCAGCTGCAATAGGGTTGTCCCATAATGCCCTCGGAGTGAGGTTAGTGGGTGCAGCGGGGCATCGAAACAGGTGGTCCACATCGTGAGGCGCACGGAAAAATGTTCTGGATGTCCGGGTCTATTCGAGAATTGAAGCGTGAGCAAAAACCCGACCTAAGCTGGGCTAGTGTCACCCTTGTGGCTCTCGGGAGCCTAGTCTCCCCAGGCGATATGGGTGGTGGGGGCACTGAGAGGACTCTATTCGGACCTAATCTCCCTATTGACCGATTCACAACGGTTGTGTGATGCAATGGTATCTCTGGACTTCTCTCTTGAGATCTCTGATTACACTCCTGACATGTCGTGGAGGGGGATTATTGTCCATGAGATGATGGAAATCTGGAATCGAACTGGTCACCTTTACTTATCGGTTGATGCCGAAGAGATCATCCCAAAAATTATCTCATGGATCGAATTCAGTCCGCAGGTAATGCTAGACATGGGCTCCGAGATTTTGAGAGAGAGAGGTTCAGGGGTATAAAAGAGACCTTCCCTTTCCATGATGAAACATACAGAGCAGCCATCGCAGCGATTCATACTGTGGAATTGGATTGTGAATACAGTCCAATCAGTGCTGCCACCATGTATTTCGCCTGTGGAGATTAGGCTCCCGCGAGCCACCAGTACAACATTAGCACAACTTGAGTCATCCTTTTGTTCGCGCCTAAATTCATACCTAACTCGAAAAAACCCAGACACTCAAAACGTCTGTTCGAATTGTGCTGAATCGCCTGATTTGTGATGCAAACCCATGACCTTACAACTATCTATATGACTGTAGAAAAACCCCATCGCAGCTGCAGCGTTCTTGTTCAGTTCCTTGATATCACGCGCGATGACTACGACGAACCATGAAACAGATCCACAAATATGCACTGCGGTTGCACGCCTTTCTGCACCGCTAAAAGAAGAAGAGGAATAAAGTTCCGGAAACAAAATTGTTTGATTGCCTAGAAACTATTACCGCAGGGGAGTCTGTCTATGTGACACAGAGCATTCTGGGTGTATGGTAATGGTATGTGATGTATAGTTCCGTTTCTTTTCCTCAGTTTTTTTTTTAATTTAAAAATAAAAAGAGTAATTTGCCTTATACTGAGGATTTTTATTTTTCAAGTGCAGACACGTGTTTCGGACACAACTTATGTCCTTCTTCAGTGCCAACTACAAAGTGTTTTTATTTTTACAAATTGAACTTATATACTAAAAAATTTTTCTGAATGGGTTTTATTGCACCATTACCTTTCTAATTTTTATTGCTCCTTAATTACCTGGAACAGGTTAGATGCGCAATTGCCTTCGTCCGTGCTTATAAGATTATCCTTTACCTGTTTGGCAATTTCTATACTTTCGGCCGCATCGAGCTTATGTAATTGTGGCACTTTTCTGATAACTTCGATGTTCTCCCATGTGATGCGATGTTTCGTTTCCAACATATGATTTGCGACTGCAGATTTATTGTGCCTGACTGGATTCTTCGTGGTTAGCTCTGCTTCTTTCATGTGTTCCTCGAACCGTACTTGGACTAATCTTTTGGTTTGGCCTATGTAAAGGCTATGGCAATCAGGACATTCGATTTTGTAGATACCGTTTTCTTTCTTTTTCGTCTTAGGGTCTTTTACACTAGATAATCTAGTTTTTAGCTGCGCATGTCTACTTGTAGGTACGGTTTCAATATTACATTTTTGTAATGTATTTCTCGCCACATTAGTCCGTAAGTTATACTTGCTCGTTTTTGGGCTCTTTATCAATCTCCTTCAGAGTTGTCATGCTTTTTAGATGTTTGATACTGTTAATTATGTTTTCTATTATTTTGCTGCTATAACCGTTTTTGTTTGCTGTATCTATTATGTAGTCTAATTCTCCTTGGTATCTTGTCTTTGTGAGGGGTATATAGCATTCTATGAATCATCGAATGAAGCGCGGCAAACTTGTGCATCGATGTTTTTGGGATGATTCTTGTGTGGATGTTGGCTTCCTGTATATGTCAAATTGTATATGTTGGTCTTCTCTGATTATCATTATGTCCAGGAATGGTATCTTTCCATCAGCTTCAGTTTCGGTCGTAAATTTAATGTTGATTTGTTCAAATGTTTCTGATATTTGGGCTTTGTCAATTATGGCTAAGATCTTTCTTCTTCCTTGCCTCGTTCTTTATACCGCTCCATGGTTCCGCGTTGCTCGACCTGCGGTGTAGGCACATCGCCCGTTTTGGCGATAATTTCTCAGCATATTTCTACAAGCAGCTCTATCTTGGATCGTGTCATTGCCGAGACCAATGCGTTGTTGTTGCTTTATCATTTGACACATCCAATTATGGCTAAGATATCATCCACATATCTAATCCAGATTCTGGGCATTATTCCTTTTTCTTCCATCGACTCCTCTAGTGCCCCCATGCAAATTTCGCTTATCAAGGGAGATAACGGGTTGCCCATTGCCGTACCTGCTATTGTTTTATAGAATTCACCGCTGAAAGTGAAAAAACTCTCATTCATGCACATTGTTGCGAGATCAATATATTGTCGGTTTTCTTTCTTTTCTCTACTGCTTTGCCGGTTCTTGTTAAGCCACATTTACAGGTGGTATATTGTTTGTTTAATCGGGACACTTGGGAAGAGGGCTTGTACATCAAATGATACCAGTTTCTCCGAAGGTTTCAATTAAATGTTTTTTAGTTTTTCCACGACTTGATAACTGTTTTTGACTGAAAATTTGCTGTAGAAGTCCCCTATCTGCTCAATCTCTTTGAGGAGCCATGTAGTTGGCACTGAAGAAGGACATAAGTTGTGTCCGAAACACGTGTCTGCACTTGAAAAATAAAAATCCTCAGTATAAGGCAAATTATTCTTTTTACATTCTGGGTAGTAGGACACAGATTTTTGGTGAGTTGCGCACATACCGCAGGGAGGCCCCTTGTATGGTCGATACGCCATCGCCATGGCGTGGATCTGTATAAAGACCATTCGAGCTATGACCTTCCCGTGCTTTCGAGTCATGTTGGGTGACTCACAGTATGGCTGACTTTTTCCCTATTCCTTCGGAAAGGCAGTCATACAAGTCGAACGCGGCACAGTGTTTCCTCGTAGGGGAGGAGTCCATCATAAGCGATCGTGTAACCCGAGCCTTGAATGGGCTAGTTAGGGAGAATGACCTTGGTGGAAAATGCATATCTAACTAGTTTGTGGATTGACGTCAAATTGATACCTAATAAGCGGAAGGAGCCGTTCTGAAGCTTTAAGCAGACGAGCAGTCACAGGTCAAACGAACGTAAAGCTTAGGCACTCCCCTGACGGTATTCCCGTAGATGACTCACATGCCATGAAACTATTGGAAATGTATCAAATTGCATAGCTATAGGTGTCGAACGAATTGCATTTCATTCATGGGTGATACACACTTATTGGTCGAAACAAGATTCGCATTGGAGTCAGAATCTGCCTATGCTGTACGTTTCCCATTGCTGTACGACATGCAAAAATTCTGTGTGTCCATTGGGTCTTTTAAAAATTGTCTTTTTCGTCTCAGGGCGAATGTGAAATTGAAATGGAGTCAGTATTGGTGCGAATCCTGCATTTTCATGCGTTTGTGTATGTGTATCTCCATTTTGTGATGCAGTAACCATTTTCATCGACGATTGCTGCATAATTCTGCTTTATAGGCTGCTGCGTATTCTTGGTCTACGTTAGGATTCGTCGTAGTTCTCATCCGTCTGTGGGTCTGGTTGAATTTTGCTAGGATTTCCTCACAGTCAACCTTGTTGATGATCGCTAACACGTCCTGCACATATGTCATCCAGAATCTTGGTGAAGATCCTTTCGCCTTCGGCTCCTCTTCTATTCTACTCATGAGAATTATGGACGCAGAGAATGGCTTGCCTATTGCCACCCTCTGGTTCCTTTGTAGAAACTGCCCCTGAAAGTCAGGTAATTCTCCATTATGCATACCGCCAGCCTCATGTGCAAGTTGGCCTCCATTTTCCAGCACGGCGTTGAAGTATCTTTCGAGGGTATCGCCTCTTCCACATAGAATAGTCCGTTGAGATTTTAAATTGAAATCGTTCCTATTCGTAAGACTCCTTGTAGAACCGCTTCCTCGTACATAATTGAATCGTTGAAGAAGCTATTTTGGAGTTGGTAGCTGCAACGATTACCCTGAATTCGTTTCTGAGCTTGAGCGCGATCAGTAAGCCCTTCATCCTCGGGAGGGCAGGGTTAGGCATTTGCAGTTGCGAGGTTTCATCAATGATGAAAGTAAAATATTTCAACACTTTCTCAACCCTTTTGATGGAATCCGGAAGGCAATCTTTACGAAGCTCAAAGTAACCTGAGTTCAGTTTTCAAGCAGCACAGAATCATATTCTTTTTACCTCTTTCACGTGGTCCTGGATTGAGTAATTCCTACATTCGATGTCGGTGTTCACCCACGATGATCCTTGGTGCCATGTT
This sequence comes from Microchrysa polita, assembly GCA_949715475.1. Taxonomy (NCBI): domain Eukaryota; kingdom Metazoa; phylum Arthropoda; class Insecta; order Diptera; family Stratiomyidae; genus Microchrysa; species Microchrysa polita. Next base: position 14,316,274 of record OX454420.1, read on the forward strand.
CCTCGAATTAAATGCCCACATCTACATCGACTACGATGTACTTGACCGGTAGCGTAGTCCCTTGTAGAGCAAAGTTCAAACCCATATGATGTACTTGACCGGTAGCGTAGTCCCTTGTAGAGCAAAGTTCAAACCCATAGTGAGTAGCTCCTTCTGTCCTTCTTCTTCTTCTTGTCGCGGTGCAGAAAGGTGTGTAACCTCTGTGCATCTATGTGGGTACGATATATGGTTCGTCAATGTTTGTGTCCGTGAGGTCTAAGGACAAAAACATAGCTGCTGCGATAGGGTTTTCCCACAGCGATATAGGGGTAAGATCAGTGGGCGCAGCGGGGCATTGAAACAAGTGACCCACATCATGAGGAGTACCATAGTGTTACTCTAGTGGCTCTCGGGAGCCTAATCTCCTCAGGCGAAATTGGTGGTGGGCGCTCTGAGAGGACTCTATTCGCACCTAAACTCGCGATAGACCGATTCACTTCTTCAGTGTGGATCGCTGCAATGGCGGCTCGGTATGTAACTTCATCGTAAGGGTCCCGTTTGTATCCCTGAACCTCTCTCTCAAGGTCTCGTAAACCACGCCTGACATGTCGTGGTGGAGGAATTCGGTCCATGAGATGATTATTGGGATGATCCTCACGGTAGCAACCAACAAGATACTGTTTTGAGAGTAGGAAATTGTGATCACGTATTGGCATCAATTTTGTCTCCTGATGTAAGTGATCCTGGGCAGACATCAGAAGGCAACCTGTCCTCCTTCGTGACGCTTTACCTTTTACGCGTCTTGAATAGATTACGAAACCATCCAGAATTTCAATTCGGGCTTCTTCCTGGCTAGGTATTCCTCTTCTGGGGCACTCCAGTTTTCCCCATCATTATGAGGCGCTTCCTTTGTATTTCGCATGATCCCCGCTTTTCTGGCATTCACTAGAATCTCCTCTCTGCCTCCTTTCACTCCATCCCGATGCTGACCTAATTATAACTGGCAGGCCTTCCCGTGTAGATGGTTGATTGAATTCCTAATAGCTACCTTCTCAATACTCATCATAGGGTGGCCAGACGTCCTGTTTCTCAACTCGGAGAAGCACAACTAAACAACACAAAAAACTTTTTAACCAATTAATCTACATTTAATCATCATCAAATACAATTTTCTGCCCCTTAAACTCCGTTATACTAGGTTTCAACTTTTGCTTTGCCGCCCACGAAGGATGCAGTTTTTCTTTCGAATCACCTGCTTCTTCTACTTTGGCTTGCTTCTTGGCTACGTTATTTTTAGGCACATCACTTGAATCATTTCCACCAGCACCATCCTCGCCAAAAACAATTTTCTTGCCTTGGAAACCGCCAATACTTTTCTGTTTCTGTTTAGCCGCCCACGATGGATGCAATTTTTCCGGTGTATCCTTCTCCACTTTCGGTACAATGAATTTCGCTGATCCATTGGGTTTTTCAAATGATTTCGACATGTTTCTATTATTTCGATTGAACTGGCGATTATTATTGTCGTTTCGATTGTTCCAACTCCGATCGAATGATTGATGCTTCTTGTTTGGATATCGTTGTTGGCCATTTTGCATGCTCCGCCGCTCCTTGCGCACTAGACCATCATTAGGGGCTTCCGGTTGTTTACGATCAATTACAACGTTGGATCGATAATGATCGCCCGTTTGTGTGATGAAGAAATCGTCGACTGTATGTTGTTGGGTAGATTGCTTCTCTTCTTCTAAATCATCTTGGTCTGATTCGTCTTCCTGCAATGGCGGTGGCGATGACGGTGCCTCAAACTTGATTTTCTGTTTCTTTTCTTGACCATTGGATTGTTTCTTGGAAACTTTAGCAACTGGCGGCAACAAATCGGCATCTTCTTCTGTAAATGACGATTGCAACGAATTGGTCCTTTGCTTTTTCGGCGGATCCTCTGCAATTTCGGATTCCTCCTCTTTCACAACGAGCTCAGCCGCGTTCTCCTCGAGCCATTCATTTCGTTTCTCCTCCAATTGTTTGCGAGATTTACGCTCCTGACGCTCTTTTTGTTTTCTTTCCGTGCGCATTTGTTTTCTTCTGCGTTTGCTCGGTTCGAGAACTTCCTCTCGCCACGATTTGTCCGAATCATCAATGTTCAGGATAGTTTTCAGTTTTGTAACAATTCCTTCGATGGTTTTGTGTGAAAAGTACAACGCCTCGGCGATTTCTTCGGGACTTGAGAGGCCATTTGTGATGACAGCTTGTGGCTTCTTTTCGTTGAGAAGTGCCTGCCGTAGGATTTCGGTACTTTTGGCTTTCTTGAAAGAAAGAATTAAGAAAGTATGTCACAAACATGTTTGATCTACAATGAAGTTAAGAGATACCTTCAGGGCAGCCAAAACTTGAGCTCCTTTTGTTAGCTTCACTTGCAGCTTTTTGTTGTCCTTATGCTTCTCGCTGAGTTGTTTTGCTTTGCGGAGTTTATGCACTTGTTTGTTGACAAGGTGCACACGGACCTTTTGTACGACGGCTTTATGGGCCAATATCTGGAGAGAGCGAATATTGAAATTAGGAATTCACTTAAGGATTTTGTTAGTGACGAACTCACTTGATTGTTAAGCACTAATTTGTCCAACATTCTGTTTAGTTTTTCATCTACTCATTCTGTTAAAGTAAATTGCAAATAAATCGGCGTTCTAATGTAAACAGCTGATGAATATGTCAAAATGTGAGCACATGGAACTTAACAGTGCCCCCACAAAGTATTCACACATTTCTAAAGGAATGTAAGTTTTGATGGTAGATGGTGCGGTTGTCGTTTGAAAGTAATTCAAAATTTTATACGTTAAGCTCAGTTTTCAGGAGGCGAGTAAATTGTAGAGTAGAGTGGAATTGGCTACGGGACTCGTTCCCATACAAAGAATTTTAGTGTTTCGAAACTTTCCGCTACGGAATAATTCGAAGGGGTGGTTTAGGCGAACTTAAGCTCTATATAGCACCCTCCAGTCCAGGATGTGAATCTCAATGTTCTGGTTCTCCAAATACTTGAACGCTTTCTCCACATTGCACTCCGTAGTGCGCGGAAAGAAAACTTTCGCGATTTGATTGCACGGAATTGCGCTGCCCAAAACTGCCTTGAGCGATGCTCCTGGCCATTGTTCCTTTCCACCCGCTAGCTTAACCCGAATTATCCTGAATTATTTTTGTTTTATTTTCGCGATGAAATTTTATACAGATAATTTAGTAGACCTAAAATGATAAACTGCATCATTAGATTTTCGATTTGGTAGTGGGGGTGGCTGGAAGAGGGTGTTGCCATACGGCAACGCTAGGAGCAGTAGGGTACTGGTTGACTGATAAAAGAAAAATCATTGGTTTATGGTTATAAACTTTTATTTTTATGCAATTATAAATAATGTACATCGGTATTTATTAAGGGCGCTATTACACAGTCATATATTGGTAATATATTATGAATATTATCATATCCTTAAGCCTACTCGATTTCGTTTAGTGCACGTGTTAAAAATTAACCGAATTAATCGAGTAGGCTTAATTATATGACTAGAAATATGAATATAAATATGACTGTGTCATGGAGCCCTAAGGCATCACTTTTTTATCCGATTGAGGGAGTATGATAATGTAGAGCCCGGATTTTCGTGCAGTAAAAAATTGAAAAACGTGCAGTAAAAATCCCGGAACGTGCAAAATATTGTGCAATATTTATTCCCATATGTGCATTTTGCGTGTAATATCAAAAAAATCTGTTTTATAGCCTTTTAGATGCTCTGACATTGGAGCTGTTGACGAAGGAAAAGTATACTTTAAGAGGACTAGGTCTAAAAAATTAAACAAATTTTACTTAAATACGGGGCACTCAACATTCAATATTTTAACCTAACGTAAGCTTCTCCCCATAAAATTCTCTCAAGATTAGCTGATTTCAATTAGGTTTATTAGTTTAGGGTCCGTTGCACAGCTTTTGGCTTTATCTAATTCGAAACTGAATCGTTTTCTAAGGGGCAGATGTTCTTATTGGTATTTAAGTTTTATTAACAACCAGTTAATTATGCACACCAGAAACAACTGCTGCAAAATTATATGAAAATCAACTGGCGTTTGTCGAAATTTCCTTATGGCGATGGATTTTGTTTAGTTTTGCTGTTTTTCAACTTGTTGATTCTTCCTCTTTACTTTTATTCTCTTCTCTGTCTACTGAAAAATTCTGCACATTTCCATATTTCTGGAAAAAATGTCATGAAATAGGCTCAAATAATGGATATGTCCGTTTTCATTTGGTTTTCATTCGAAAACCCTAAAACGTGCAATATACCCTGAAAATGCAATTTCGTGTATATTGTATATTGCACGAGAATCCGGGCTCAAATTGATAAGTTTGGAAACATTCCAAGCACAAACCCACATTGCATTTATCACCCGCACATCTTCGTCGGACTTCATTCTTGACGATCCAAAGGTCAACTCTGTCAAATCGTAATCATCCTCTCCACTAATATGTCCTTCATCTTCGTGTGGCTCAATGTATATTGCACTCACGGTGCTTTCCCTAACTCGTCTTCATTTGACTCCTCCAGAATATCCTTCAAAGTCAATTTTCTTGGAAAACACTAAAGAAAAAATAGTTACAAAATCAATTTCATTCTGATTTGCACATGCTGAATTTTATTGACTCTAAACAAAGAAATCTGCTTCAACCCCTAGCGTTCCCGTACGGCAACGCTCAGAAAAACATGTGAACAGCAGCCACAAACAAAATTATTTTTCCAATGTTATTATTTGACTAAATAATTTACTTGAAACTGCACAGAAATTCAAAAGGTTAACAGTTAATTACTAACACAAACGAAGATATACTCTTACTTACTTTTTATGAACGCTAATTTCGATTATTTTTCACTTTTATTGTTTTCACGTAACTTTCACGTCAACTCACGTGCTAAACTCAAGACTGAATGCAATTGTCTTTGCATCAAGACAAAGTCGCATTTCTTGAAATTAGTAATTTGTTTATTTCACGAAAATCAAACGTCGCGTTCAACTGTTTTTTAGAGATAAGAGAAAGCAAGTTTTGCGTTGCCGTATGGCAACGCTAGGATAATTCGGGTTAATGAGCCACTCCACTTGTAGGATGCTTGGTGTTTTTGAAGGATTGTATTTTCATAGTAGGCCATGAAATTAAATGACAATTGAAAAATAAATTAAAATCGGTCATTTTTCCTAGTGGTACGTCAAGCGCTTTTATGTTCCTGGCGGTATGGGGCATTCGGTAGCTCAGTGGCAGAGATGTCTATCTCTGAGTTGCCGGTGCGTGGGTTCGAATCCCACTGTGACCCATGGATGTTTGTGTTGTCCGTAAAATGCTCCTACGGCAGCCGGTTCTTCGATATAAATCGTCCCGGAGCTACCCGTTCCTAAAAACGGCCAAGAGCTGCCAAGACCCCCTTCGATTCAAGAGAAAAAGAATTTCTTGAATCGCTACAACAACAACAACAACATGTTCCTGGTTTGGTTTTGTTATATTCCCGTGGTCAAATTACGCGACTAATCATCGACATTTAGAATTAGGTTTATTCCACACGAGCGTAGTTCGCGTCAAGTGTTTTTCCGGGGTGTTTGTGAGGCTTGACGCGAGAAAATCTATTTCAAGACATCACGACACATTCGATGGTTGTTGGCTGTTGCTAAGGTGTCGGTAGGAAAAGACGTTGTGCGTAGGTGAGTACACTGAGCTTGTAGTTGCTTGTATTGTTGTTATGCTAATTGTGTGAGATCTGATTTATGGCGGACTAGGTTTTGCTGTGTGTACAGCACCGAAAATTACCTACAGGTATTCTAAGATTCAGTATTGAGTGAGTGTTGTATGGAAAGGTTGTGGTTTCCCCCTTTCCGGAAAGATATGATAGTTTGAGAGGTTGTGGTGTCTCCCCTCTCAGTGAGATGTTTAGAGCCGTGTGGGCTTCACCTCGGAGTTGGTCCCCTCCGATTGAGTCGTTGAGGGGTTGTGGTCGTCCCGCTCTCAGCGTTGTGTTTGTAGAAAGGTTGTGGTGTCTCCCCTTTCTACTTGTGATAAACTCGAGAGGGTGTGGTGTTCCTCCTCTTTGCACAGAGTTCACGTGTTGGAGAGGTTGTGGTGTCTCCCCTCTCCTCGTTGAGTTAATGTTTGAAGAGGTTGTGGTGTCTCCCCTCTTCGTGTTGTGTGTTTGAGAGGTTGTGGTGTTCCCCTCTCTGAAATGTGAGTAGAGGCGCGGTGCTCCGTTCCGGAGTTGATCCCCCTCTGTATTAGCTAGGAGGTTGTGGTTTCCCCCTCCGCATTCTACCATAGAATACCTAATGAGAATGTTTTCGCCAGAAGTTGTGTGCCTTAGGTAGAAAGGCTTTACTTCTGGATATAGAAGAATGAGGATGGTAGTGAAGTGGGATTGAACCAAGGAGACGCAGCCGAATCAACCGATACATCCATCCTGCGTCTACCTCGCATTGCCGTTTGAATACCTGAGCCAGAATCAACCGATATAACGAGAAGCCGATGACCGATGCTGAGACGACGACGCCGACAAGTGGTTCTCCTTCACTCTCCTCTTCTTCCTGTTTGTTGGCCGGGCCAACATAGATATTTGAATTATAATTCGTTTACGTTTCAAATAACTTGGTATCTTCAGTGCATGTAACTGCAGGCTCATTGGTTGTCTTTTTCTCATTACAGATGGTATCAGGCGGTATAGATCAGGTGAGTATCGTATTTTATGCATACAAATGTCCAGTACTCCATGTTCATTAAAAAAAAAAAAAAAATTATATGTCAAAGTAAAGTTATAGTTGCTTACACACTGTAGCTGCATTCTCGCACTCAAAAAGATGTGGCCTGGCCTGAATTTTATCCCGGCGAATTTCGGCTTCTCCTGCTTAGCGCTTACAGAAAGAATTTCCAGAACATTACGCTATCAGTATCAACTCTCGCAAGAATTTTCTTGTTCTTCTTATCACCCCGCAGGGGGGTCGGTGTCCTTGTGACACCAGCCAAGGAAGGCTGGATGTAGTGGGACAAAGATCTTTGGTGAGTTACGACACCACGTACCTAGTAGCGCAAGGGGGCCCCTGGTACAGTTGATACGCCATGGCGAGGATCTGTACAAATACCATTCGGGCGGTAATGTTCCCGTGCTTCTGAGTTATGTACGGGTGGCTCTTGGCGTGACCTACCTCCTCCCAAATGCCTACGCGCCTATATCTAACTAGTTTGTGGATTGATGACCACACTGCCCGAGTCGCATTGCTGACTAGTAAACTGAAGGGGCCACCGCTTTTCTTGAGGTTGTATCTGGGGGGAGTGGCATGAGGGTTTCGCCGCTAGCTCTCTTGCTTTTGCTGGCTCATGTCCCTGTGCCAGGAACTTGATATAGCGTTTGCATCCGCTGAGTCCTCAGGGCATCTTTGACGCCTCCTGGCTCATAGAGTTTAGGGTTCTTCCTCCCGATAATCGATGGGCTCAGACCAGGGCTCGTCGATGACCGAGAGTTAGAGCTCCTTTGGGACGCTGCGTTGGGTGGCTTGATCGTTGCCATCCCGTGGCTGTTCGGAAATGCTAGCCTTCCCTTTTTCCATATTGGAACGACTCAAAGCAGTGGATGCCACCTTTGCTTCGAGAGTGTTTATTGGTTTAGTTGTAGTGTTTTTGTTTTTTGTCGTATTCATGTTTTGTTCCCACGAGTCCGCCGAAGCAGTCTCCTGCTTTACTTCGGTAGGTAACCCGGTATCCAAGGAGCTCCGTTAGTGATGAATGGTGATCATTTACACTGTGATCACCTTCCTCCGATTGGCACGGGTCGCCTGACACCCCGGAGATTTCGTCATATCTAACACCATGGACATCATCAGGAAAAATATTATTACAGAACCTGAGAACATCTGGTGTATGCAGTGATTTTGGTATCTCGATTCGCCGGTTCAGTATACACCTGAATACATACCCAATTGCATAATGAATCTTGTCCAAAAACAGATCCTACGACCACCGGCCCCCACAGTTTGGCCTTCACAAGAGTGAAGTTACTAGCGGCCACCGAGAAGAGGTACTGTGAGCACTTCTCGTGATGATGGCACATACCATCTCACGAACTGACCACCCGTACTGTGGCTAATAAAAATTTGTGTAGCCATTGTGTCAAGTTAATATATTTTCGCTGATTTTGACAGGACGAAAAAAAAGGATTCGGACGCTTCGTGTGTGGCCCCCCTTAGGCCGCACATACATGGGCAATCCATAAAGTGGATTTTCGTGTGAAATAAGCCCATACACGGGCGGATTTAGATTTCTATCCAATCAAATCTATGTGAAATCCATGGATTGCAATCCACGTATTCCTATAGGAGCCTGGATCGTGGATCTAGACCTTCGAAGTACTTCGGATATCCCGTGGACTGGAGTCATGCAGAGTGGTTTACGGCATAACTGATTTTCGACCTCTTCTTTCGAATGATCAGTCATATTAAGCCGAGCACGTTTGCAGCGTTTCCTTGCTGGGGATGAATTCGTTGTAAGCGAACGTGTAAGGCCTCGCAGCTGGCGGTTTCGCTTAATCTGAGCTTCGTAGGGGCTAGTTAGGGAGAAAGGCCAAAATGCCTACGCACCTTTACCTAGTTTATGGATTTGTAGTGTGCATGCATATAGACCACCCAGAGTAAAGGATGATGCAATGCACGTCCTGTCATAAATCTTTAAATTTAAGACAATGAAATAAAACATGACACGCAACATGATCCTTTACCGAAGTTCAATGAATTATTGGTATGCACATGTGCACACACCTCCTTTTTCAATTTGTATACCACTTGAGAGCAACAAGGATAATTTAAAAAAAAAATCCCATGCACATGTCAATAGATATTGCACGAGATGGTCCGGGATAGAACTAATTGAGAAGTGGGCGTATCCTTGTTACTCTCGACCAATATTATTGTAAAACTAGTTGTATTTAATAAGTACTAGTACATAAGGAAATAGAGTATAAAAGACCGAATTTAGACAAAATAAAATTAGATTTTGGAAGATACAGAAGAGTTTCACTTCGGTTCTTAAAAGAAATATTAACAAAGAGTAGAGTCTTCTACTGACTGCCTAAAAAGGAGCGGTTCGACTAACGCTCTACAAAAACAAGTCGAACTCCCAATTCCCTTCCGTCTCCTTGTAGACGACCACATCACAGATTGATGTCCACACGGCCCGAGTCACATTGCTTGCTTAGTAAACGGAAGGAGCCGTATGGAAGTGAAGAGTAGAGCCTGCACCTGTGAGTTAAATTTTTTAGGCTACTTTTCAAGGGGACAAAGGAGGATCACATCTGTTATTTAGAAATATTTAGCGAATAGTGTACCTGGGGAATGTGCGTGCCCAGGGGGCCATATGGCTTCTACCCATCTGGCCGTCGGACTCAAGGTGGTTGTGGTGTTAGACATGTCGACCAGCTAGAGTCGCAACCTATGGGGAAGGTTTCGTAGGAAGGCATGAAAATCCATTTCCACAAGGCGAGTGAGCTAAGGCCCATAACCAAGATATTCCGTAATAGTAGCGTCAGTAGACGCAGACGTCTTGCTACGAGAATTACCTGCCGCCGGTACCCTTTCTCCGACTAATTGTCTAATAGCCCTAGCAAATTTTATGAAATTTTACTAACAACTGGTTTCAAACAATTCACAAAATAGAAACATTGCTGTTCATAGAAGACAAAAGTTTTCCCATTACTGATAACTTTTGATTATCTAGTTTCTATGGCAGTTGTCTCTAGGTCGAAATACATTGTACAAACATGATAAAGACACATCACTTCTTGTCTGCATTGAAGACATATATGAAAGGACCATTTTATTGTTCATATAAAAAAATGTAAAACCAGACGTTGCAAAATCAGCCTTCAATCAAAGTCAAATACACCCATTGACCACACTAAGTACGTATCGGTTTCTATTTCTAAATTTGTCGAGACATATGTATTTGAGGAGCTCACTAACGTTCCAAACTCCAATACTCCATTATCTGTAACCAAAACAAAATAAATGCAAAATATGTATCATAAAAAATTTTAATAGCACACGAGTTTTACCTAAATCCCATTTAAAGCCTTTTGTCGTAACGGTCGATTTCCCACTGAAGGGTATCATTGAGCACCAACGTCCATTGTCTACTAAGTATGCGGGCACTTGAATGGAATGCCGCCCGGGTGCAAGTAGCCATGTCAGCGAGCCATTATTTAATAAGTACAAACGTGTATCATTTAAGAATTTCGCTGCCTTATATAACGTGTTAATGTTGGCCATGATATGATCGAAACGAGTGCTATGCTCGTGAATGGCAATTATGGAGTTGATCTGAAAGAAATTAAAATAAATAATTTAATGTCATAGTAGCTCCGTTTTACTGCCACGAGTACAGGACAGCACAATTTCCGTACTAGTTGGCTTGTCCTCATCATCAGTATGGAATTTGTACTGTCCTACACTCCAGCCAATAAATGGAGCTAGTAGAAAAGAACAATTTATCAACCCACCCCTTCCATTTCCACGATAGGCTTCAGTAGTCGCACTGCTTTTGTGAAATCCGTTTCATCTTGATCCGGCGTAGGCATTATGATGGTGCCTCTTTTTCGAAAGCCTGCTAGAGTATCTTCCGTTACGGAATCAAAATCTCCGCTGACTATATCGGCCGTCTTCATTTCAGCCCCATCTTTGGGTAGAGTTTTCAAGAAAGAGAGCCATCGATTCGTTCCGCCATCGACAAGAATTCGTTTCTGAGCTGAAATATATAATTCGTTTCTATAGAAATGCCAACAAGTCTTATTACATTTTTAATTTAAGTTTTGGACATTATTTTGGGTCTCGTCTCGTTCTTCTTCCTTGACTCGTCATTTATACCGCTTCATGGCATCGCGTCGTTCGGGCTGCGTTGTAGGTTCATCGCTCGTTCTGGCGGTTATGCCTCGGCCTGGAGCTCGTCTATTTGCAATTAATATCCGACATCTGTAATCTAGAGGTCCGGAGTTCGAATCTTGGCGTGGTCCGAAATTTCCGTATATGTATGTGCGGATAGGAAATATATAGTGCAACATTATATACACTCCGAAATGATATGCAATGTAACGTTGACTCGAAATTGCCTATAAACGGCTGAGTTAACGCACCATGGCCCCAAATGGGTATATACGGTACTGAGAAAATCTCTAATGATGTAAAATTGAAAATTTACTTACCATTCTGCCACAAGGAACACGTTATATCCTGTGGCACAGATATTGGTGTGTTAAGTACAATCAGTGCATACTTGAAACCAGCATGCCTTTCTGGTTCAACCAATTGGACAGGTGTCCAATGTACCGGGTCCATCAGTTGCTATTATTTGGATCCAAAAATAAAATTAAAATAAATGGAGAAAATGATAATAATAAACTCTAAACCATCACCCGCGATTCAATACTGTACTTTCGCTTGAATGGTGGTGCTCATGAATGAACGAACAAATCGCCTTGAATTTTGTGAAATGCATTTTTGAAGCATGATTCCGTCTCTACACGTCTACACAAATGAATGATGAATGGGTAGTCAGTTCAGTATGTGTTCCTAGAAATGAAATTTCCGATTGGTATAGAATTCAGCATGATTGATGGGATTGTGAGGGACGAAATTAATAGGGTTGGAAGTTAGCTGAAATATATTTGGAATGAAATCGAGAGTAGAAAACTAACACATTGCCCCAACTCTAATTACTTGCGCAACCATATGAGACACTGGCGTTCTATTATAGAAACTATCAAGGACGATTACACACTGGACAATATTTTTTATTGAGTTTTTAATTGAGTCTAGAAACACATGAAATTAAATAAGGCAGTAACTTATTCTGCGCTTATCACAAGATGTTGACATTCAATGATCAGCTGTAGTTGTTTATATTTTTTATACGGCAAACAACCCTCCAAGACTTCACGGGACTATTATTACTGCGAAAAATAGTTGAAACGAAGAAGAAGAAAAACTTAACGGAAACAGAAATCACAACATTTTTAATCGGACAACATATGAAGTTCCAAGAGGCCATCAAGGAAATATTTTTATTGAATCAACTAAGAAGGATGATGTGATGAATGATTATGACCGGAAACGTAAGATCTCAATTTATTCACTGATATAGAAATAGAATCGTGACTCTCTCCGATATGGGGCGCTTGCGGTCGCAGTATGACATTTAACGGTTTCGATTGAGGCTTGTTCTGCTATCCGTTCTCATAAGATCAATCGGATTGAAAAATAAATTCTGGTTAATGCTTGAAATAGAACAGCAATGCAGCATCGCGTACGGTTCCAGACACCAGGTCTTTCCAAATGACGGCGCTCTCTTCATCGATCCTTAGTCGGCCTCTATATGGGAAAAGAAGCTCCATCTCATAGCGCAACCAACAATGCAGTTTATCACCCTTTCGAAACATATGACTAATTCCCTGCCACTTTCGTGTGCGAGTCAATTCGTCGATTGCTCTTGTTTGTTTTAATCTTTAGCCTGACACCATTTTGCCTCTCTCTCTCTCGAGATAACTAGCCTAAGCTGACCAGACGTACAGCATTTTGACCTGCTGTACAGCATTTCCCATGCCACACAATAAATTCTAATTCACTAGACTAGATAAAAAGATCCTCGGTGACGCCTGTGATCAGTCTTGTCTGCTTTTAAGGTGTAAGGTTTGATACCTGTTCTTCTTGGCGCTCACATTTCCTCCAAAATAAACGATTATACCTATATCTGCGTTCGGAAGTTACGGCTGCCCAAACTGCAATTTTGAGGTTTCTAATTGAAAATTGTTTATCACTTATTCGTAGGGGAAAAATTTGAAATTTTGAAAATGTTTTAGGACTGGGTCAATAGCACCGGACACATTTCGTGACAGTTTCAAGGTCCAGAAGTTACAGCCATCGAAAAACGCGATTCAAGGTGTAAAGTTTTACACATGAACGAACGATATTTAGCGAGATAATAACACTTCGATCGTTCATTTTCGATAACTCGGGAGTCGACTGGAATTTCTGAAATTGTGCACACTTGTAGAGCTACTTGGCGCACATTTCCTAAAGGCCAGCGCTCGCTTTAGCACTTATGCCACCCCGTGCAAGACATCAGTTTGCCGCATATAAGAATTTTGTTTTTGTTTTGCAAGGATTCAAGGGATACATTGACTTCATTTCATTAGGCAGGATTTGCAACGCCTTAAACACGACTGTAATCACGAAGACAAAATGTATGCTCGTACTTTCAGGCCGAAACCGCGACGTCCACGTATCATTATTTAATATCCTTTTATCATATACAAATAATACATATATGTCCAAATTGGTACAAAATGTTGTTCCTATGAAAATGTATCTGAAATTTCCTAGAGCTTTCAAGTGAATCGCATGAGCCTGTGTGCGTGTGAATTTGAGATAACGTTTTCCAGTTCAAGAGAGTCAAGAGACTCTTTTTATAGTATCTTTTAAGAATC